>CM064897.1:20291362-22691362 GCA_030347415.2 Decapterus maruadsi
GGAAAGGAAAGGAAAGGACACGTTACATCTTGAATCGCAAAAGGAAAGGGAATGAGAGGAAAGGATAGAAAATGAAAGAGAAGGAAAGATAAGGAAAGGAAAAGAAAGGATATGGAATCGAAGGGAATGAAAGGAAAAGAAAGGAAAGGAAATGTTACATCTTGAATCACAAAAGGGAAAATGAGAGGAAAGGAAATGAAAGGAAAGATAAGGAAATGAAAAGAAAGGGAATGAAAGGAAAGGAAAGGAAATGTTACATCTTGAATCGCAAAAGGAAAGGGAATGAGAGGAAAGGAAAGGAAAGAGAATGAAAGAGAATGAAAGGGAAGGAAAGAGAATGAAAGAAAGGAAAGGAAAGGAAAGGAAAGGAAAGGAAAGGAAAGAGAATGAAAGGGAAGGAAAGATAAGGAAAGGAAAGGAAAGGAAAGGAAAGGAAAGGAAAGGAAAGGATAGGAAAGGAAAAGAAAAGATAGGGAATCGAAGGGAATGAAGGGAAAGGAAAGGAAAGGAAATTAAATGTTACATCTTGAATCGCAAAAGGAAAGGGAATGAGAGGAAAGGAAAGGAAAGGAAAGGAAAGGAAAGGAAAGGAAAGGAAAGGAAAGGAAAGGAAAGGAAAGATAAGGAAAGGAAAAGAAAGGAAAGATAAGGAAAGGAAAAGAAAGGATAGGAAAGGAAAAGAAAGGAAAGGAAATGAAAGGAAAAGAAAGGAAAGGAAAGGAAAGGAAAGGAAAGGAAAGGAAAGGAAAGGATAGGAAAGGGAAGGAAAGGAAAAGAAAGGATAGGAAAGGGAAGGAAAGGAAAGATAAGGAAAGGAAAAGAAAGGAAAGATAAGGAAAGAAACTCAAAGGACTCTTGCTCTAGTTTAAGTTCTGTAATTGATGGAAAGGAAATTTAGAACTTCCCTTACTGCTGTTTTTAAAGGTTTGAAAGGAAATGTTTGTTGTAGGAAAGTCCAGTTCATGTAGTGATGTTTTCAGGAAAGGTAAGGAAAGGAAAGATAAGGAAAGGAAAAGAAAGGAAAGATAAGGAAAGGAAAAGAAAGGATAGGAAAGGAAAAGAAAGGAAAGGAAGACTCTCCCTGAGAAATGAATTAAATGCATTTCCGGGGGAGGCTGGTTTACGAGGCTAAGGAAAGGAAAGGAAAGGAAAGGAAAGAGCTCTGATTGACGGCCGAAGCCTCGTTACCTCGACTGCTGTCTCTGATTTCCTGAACCAAGGACTTGTAGTTGATGTTGTCGGCGTCGATGACTTGGTCTCGGATGGTGACGTTCTGTTTTCCGAGCACCGTGTAGAGCCCCTCCACGGCGAAGTAGCACGGCCGGTCGTCGTTGGCGTCCTTGTTGTCGCTGAAGAGGAGCATGGCGCGCTGCCGCCAGCCGAACGTCTCCTGGATCCTGAAGCCGAACTCGCCCAGCTTCTTGTGAGTGGGGCCCGTGTTGGTGACGGCGTCGTAGGGCTCGAACCCAATGGCACGGGCGCCGGCCGTTACCATGGGAACCTCCCAGTGGGTGGTGAATCGGGCAACAGGCGATGAAGAGTAGTCGCACCCGGGGCCGATGAACGCCCACGGGTCACTGGACATTTTGAGATCGACGGCGACCAGCGGCGCCATGGAGTCCGAGCAGAAGCCCTCGCGGTTCTCCGAGCTGCCGTGAACCAGCCGGAGCTTCATGCCCGGCAGCAGCCAGGGGTCGGAGTTCACGCGCCGCACGGCCTGGAGGAGCGCCGGCGCCACACGAGGCCACGCCCACGCATACTCTGTGTTAGTCAGAGGCAAGATGGCCGCCAGAGTGACCTCCTGAAGATCCGTCGTGGCGTTGTCAGCAGATAGAGAGAAGTCAGACGACTGGACGATGAGGAGGAGGACGAGGAAGAAGAAGGAAGAGGGATGTGGCGACCTGGACAACATGACGAAGAGTCTCGGAGCCTGTCAGACGAGCTGCAGGGAAAAACAGACCACGAGAATTAAAGATAAAACACAACCTTTCTCCAAACCCTAACCCTTTATATCCAGAGAAACACAACTACAGGCTGTGTTGCTAACCTTCCTCCAGGCCATGTGCTTTTGTTTACAATGACACAATTCACAATTACCACCATTTAAGGTATAAATGTAACATAGGCACAAAAATCCTGCTTAGTTCCAAAAAATGCATTGCATTATTATGGAAAAAGACCAACAACCACTCAATGGTAAAGACGATGTTATCAAGCCCGCATTTAGAAAGTATAATTTACACACTGAAAGATAAACAGCACATATTTGACTATATATTGAGGCCCTTCATTAACTCAGATTTAACATACAGTCAAATTAATGACTAATCACTGTGGGTGCAGAAGTTTTCAAGATTGCGATTATTAATATCTTTTATTATTATCTTTTTTCTTTTCTATTTTTCGCCCAAATACCTGTAATTTTTCATTATCATTAAATAATCTCCACTGTGGTGTTTATCATCTGTTTAATTAACAGGAGAAGCATGTTGGTTGATGTTCTCTATGTGATTGTTCTTGTTTTATGTTACATTATGATAATTATAAGGCAGCTAACCTATGCAGGGATCAAAGACTGTTTTTCTTTTTGCTGCTTAAAGCAGATATCAGTGGCACGGCCGTTTCGGCTAATGCTGCGTTCAAGGCAGGCTTGAACGCAGTAAGTTACAGCTTCGACTTACAACTACGACTTTGTAGCGTTCCAGGCAACCTGTAGCTCGCGTTTTTACCGTCCTGTTGTCTGTGAAAGTTCCCTATAACGGCCACTCGTAACTTCCGACCCGTGAACTCGTACCGGATCAAACTGGTATCACAGGAAGGAAAAACACAAAGTACGGGTTGCCTTGAACGCACCATGAGTTAGCAGCCCCCGCCCTCGTCATGCATCTATTGGTCCTCGTGCTACGTCACCACATTCATGCGCACCCATTGGCTGCACACACAGCCCTTCATGCCGTTCTCTCTCCTCATTGGATAACACTTGTATCCCACAAGGAAAGTTTTCTCCTGGTTTACAGCAGAACAGAGTGACGGAGAGACTCGTGTTACGGCTGAAACACTCCATGTAAGTGATTGCTGACGGAAAATAGGACTATTTAGGACTTATATTAACAAAAACATTCTGCTGATATCTGCTTTAAAACTCAAATGAAGATATTGTGGGTAAAAAAAACAAAAAACATACAACCTGTCCTTTGGATAAAACACAGTCTGTCCTGTGGTTAAAACCAGAGACCAACCTTTCCCCCACAATCAAACCTCAATTTTTTCCCCCTAATATATTCATTAATTCTGTATTTAAAAAGAAAAACATGGATCCCCTTTATCGAAGCCCGAAGGGATTTCTGGGAACTTGGCCAACGTGGTCATGTGGGCTCCAACAACTGTTGTCCATTAGCTCCATATGAGCCCCATGTGTGTTTGTGGGGCCACAACTATGGAGCTAAGGTCCAACAGTGGCCTCCAAGTGGGACACGGGCCAGTTATGTAGTGTGAAAAAATGACTAACGAATAAATGTCACCAAAGAATGAATGGTGGTGTTGATTTCTGTGGATGATGACGTCAAAGTCTGTCACATTTCAACACATAAATTCAAGATATTCGCATATTTCTAGAGCTGGAAATGTGAATAAACACACAGTTTAGAGGCAAAACAGAGACGGTCACTATAGTGTGATCTGTTCTCAGTCTTAGACTCAGACTCAGACTGTGTCCTGAGGCTGAAGATTACTATCATTAATGTTTACCTGTCACCTACCCTCTGTACCCCGTCACTAAATCTTGATTTTCTGCTCTGGATAAAAGCGTCCTCTGGATAAACAAACCCGTCCTGTTCAATCTCCAAATGCAGCAGCGGTGACACTTTGGCAGTTTCACCTCTAAGTGTGACAGATGTAACATTCAATTTGTATTATTATTCAGTTTGTGTGTATATGTGTATGTGTGTGTGTGTGTTAATATATATTATAGTGCCAGTATATTACAGTGTGTGTTACAGTGTTTGTGTATGAGCCATTGTTCTCCGGCAGCTTCAGTCTTACGTAATCATTGTTGCGAAACGAGTGGAGCAAACACTCAGGTTAGAAACACAAACACACAACATTACACACACACACACACGCGCGCAGTCAGTGGGTCAGACAAACGGTTACACTACACGTGACACACACACTTCACACAGCCAGGAACAACATGACAGTGATTTTCTGACAAAGTCCTGGAAAACGTCCTGAGCTCTAAAGCCCAGTGTGGACGGGTGGGTGGGTGAGTGTGGGTCTGTGTTTCTTATTTCGTCGTCTTTACTCTGAATGTGGACAAAGATTCAAACACTGACGCACACATACGCACACACACAAAGACACACACATGGACGACAGGTGAGTTTGATCACAAACTAGTGCGTTCAGTCCTGTAGTTATTTGAGCCGAACTATTTACAGTAGCGTTTCCAGTTGCAGACACGGAACGGATATAAAACAATATTTCTATAATATTCCTCTGTTCCCTCAGTCACCACAAATATCTGATTCATCTGTGTTTCTTTTGCGGAATATATAAAAATCTCATAATAACACATAGCTACTGTAAGCTAACACAAAGTAGTTCCTCAGGGCTCTACTTTAGGACCACAGTTTTTGTTGTCGACCTCCTGTTTTTCTTATTATTCACTTCTACACCTGTGTGATATCAGCAAAATGTACGATGTGCGATGACACCCTTCAATATCGCAATGACACGATGGCGATATGATTTACGATAAATAAGCAAATACTCATTGACGCATATTCGACATTCAGTTCCTGTGTCTTTCTGGAAAGTTTCCGTTTGAAAAATTACAAACACATCAAAAACAGAGTAGAAGAAGAGTGGAAAGCTTGCACTAAATATTATAAGTCGACTAAACACAAGAAGTTGTGCCAGAACAAATATGCTGATCGATGCCATGTGCACGCTTTATCCGAGGGACCTGATGGAAGTTCACCGTTGCATTGCGTTGCGTCTAACTGTGCAGCTCAGGTTACAGCAGGTATGCAGTATATGAGTGAAAGCATGGCGGCTGTAAATAAAACGTACTCATTGCATTTCAAGCAGCCTTTTGCAATACTTGTTGATGTCGTGATGACGAAGAAAATAAGGTAAATAGGTCAGCACTATTCACTTCTATACAGATGACTTCATGTTATATTCACCAGTTCTAATTTAAAGTAATTTAAGTGCGTCGGTCCACAACGTGTGTTTTTTCTGAGTTTCTTTTTAGATGTCCTACATGAACTATGTCTGCAGCCGCCAACAACCCTGCAGCCAGTCAGAGCCTGTTTTCCAATGCACTACCTTGTCTTGCAGCGCTTCCGTTAAAAATCTGTGATGTTTCCTGAAAGGCGCTGGTGTCGTCAGCGGTTTGGCTGACAGACGGACAGCCAATCAGAACGGCAGCTCAGCTCACTAACGCTGATAACGACCTCCTCTCACTTTAGTCTCTCAAGGCTTGACAACCAGCTCTGGTTGTTCCTGCATGATGAAAATCAATGTCAAAATAAACCTGTCACTCACTGGTGGTGGTGGTTGTAGTGCTGATTTGTCGTCAAGATACTGTTGTCATAGAAACTAAACCGATCCTGCATGAGCAAAACTGAGGATGCTCCTTTTTTTTCTTTTTGAACCTGGAGTCCAGATCCAGCTGTGTCTGGTTTTAGATGGTAAAGACAACACATCTGTCCATCAATGCGAGTGATCCTGATACTACGACCATGTTTTCGTCTCCCGAACATTAATGTGATTATTCACAGACTATGACGCGTCTTATATGATGATGTTAAAGTAGAGGCCACCTGAGCCTCAGCTGTTGTTGACTTTAATGGTCTATATTGTTGTTTTATACACGCATGTCAGTGTAAGGATATTTAATTTAGAGCAGATAACAAGACTATTACTGTGCTTTTATAGTATTATTCCTGTAACGTGGCTGTTTACAATATGTGATATTTATAATACTGTATATCATTATGACTGTACTTTTTGTTTATCATGTACAGAACCTCACATGGTGGTCACCGCTTCACTGCTGTAACAGTTCAGCAGCTGAACAGTGAAGTCTCATGTTGTTCAGTTGATATTGTGTTGTGTCTTTATGTGAGTAGTTCACAGAAAATCACAGATCAACAGCCAATCTGATTGAGACTTAATTCACTGAGATTTTTATGATGATAATAAAGATGATTGATTATCACCCACCCCTTGAATGTCTTCACTGACACCTGTGGAACTTCACTGATCCAACAGTTATTATTGATTATCAAAAATAATTACCTACTTTTTGTTTTATAGGTGATCTGCTAATCGATTAACGGATAATCAGCTGTGATCATATCCCTCACTCACATCAAATAGCCTAATCGGAGTGGTTGTTTCCAGGTGAACGACAAACTCGGTGAATGTTTCGGGTCTTTACCTGCTCAGATCTTCAGTCCGTGGATTCCTCCAGCTTCATGGCTCCAGTGGAAGAATTAGCAGAAGAAGAAGAAGAAGAAGAAAAGAAGAAGAAGAAGAACAAGACGGAGAAGAAGAAGAAGAAGAAGTGGGAGAACAAGACGGAGAAGAAAGAAGAAGAAACGGGCGGATGTTTCCACAGCAACAACCCGAGCAGAGAGGAAAAGAAAAGAAGTCTCGGGTCCACCGGAGACTCACCGGGAGGCTCGCGAGCCCCGCTGCTCGGTCCGTTTCCGGTGACTGTTTCCTCCGAAAAGAGGAAAGAAAACGGGGACGGATCCGTGTCCCGTTAATGTCCCAGGTTTCACTGTCGGTGCTGCAGCTGCAGTCTGTAGTCTGTGTGTGTCCACTAACCGAGAGGCACAGCGGGCACGCGCTCACAGCAGCGACACACACTTTTGTGCGCGTGTGGTGCAAGAGGGCACGAGGGCAGCAGAGTCCTGATGATGCTGACTGTGCGGAGGGAATATTCAATTACCGTGATGAGGACGCCCCAGGATGGGGGGGTGGAGGGGGGGTCAACGTGCACTTCTAGCATTTCAGAGTAGGAATCAGCAAACACCAACGTGCACGCGCCTGGAAATCAATAATCAATCGGCTGTTTAATTAGGGATACTCTTAAGAAGGGGCAGACACTTTATAATAACACCCTGGTCCCTGGGGGGCCCCCTGGTGGCCATAAACGCCCTGACACCTGCATATTGATTAAGGAACTATTAATTAAACTGCATCAATAGGCTACATAATATTAATAATAAATCAATAAAGTAATTTTTAATTCGATTTGTTTTCTTGTGAGTGATAATAGTTTATAGCATCTTCCATCACTTTGTGTTCTGGACTTGAGTCTGTTTCATTTATTGTGTCATTGTTGTGTTACAGTCGTAGTACCACAGTGTGTCTCTCTCCTTGATGAAACTGAGTCTGGTTTCATTTCTTCCTCTTCCATTGTTCTGTCAAGTTTTTTTTCTTCCTCCCAATTAGAGCTGCTATTTTAGTCTGTGTGTGCATGTGTGAGAGTGTGTGTGTGTGTGTGTGTGTGTGGTCGAAAGCTGCAGTTGAGTAAAGGACCTTAGGTTGAATCTGTTATTGTGTTCTTAAAAACATCACGAGACCTTATTGTGTATCTGCACATTATGTTATGTTTTATTATTATGATATAACAACCATATTTCCTCAGTGTCCGGCTGAGATGACCTCACTTTTATTTGCTGGACCGACGACAAAAGAATTTTAAAAATGCCAGTGAAACTATGACTTCACACTCAATATTCATAATATGTTACTGTTTAATAATGATTGAAGTGTTTATTGTTAAACCTCGACCTTCAGCTTCAGTCTGAACTCACCAGCTTTGACCCGATCGTGGAAACGTTGTTGTAAATAAAGCGTTTGATATTATAAATAAAGTTTTTTGTGTTTTCACTCCGGACATTACAATAAAATGAGCAAATGATTGTGATGCCACGACTTTTATTGTGATGTCAGAATCAGTGTGTGTGTCTATGTGGTCAAGTAGTTAATGGACAGCAGCACACACATGACCCAGCGAGTGTGTGTGTGTGTGTGTGTGTGTGTGTGTGTGTGTGTGTGTGTTTTAACAGGATACACCCGGCCGACCAGGAAATCACTTAGTAACACACAAACACAAACGTGTGTTTGTTTTCCTGGAAATGATCACACCCACCTACACACGAAATCACTTAGTAACACACAAACACAAACGCTCCCTCTTTGTACCTCTTCCTGGAAATGATCACCACCCACCTACACACGCACGCACGCACACACACACACACACACACACACACACACACACACACACTCCCTCTCCTCCTCCCACACTCTGCTGTTAATGAAAACACTCTTGGATGTTTCTCATCTGAAGGAAAATGTTGAACAAACTGACCAGAAAGTTTCGCTGCAGTCTGCAATGATGTCACCGACAAGCCCCGCCCACTTTACCTGTTCGACTGATGATGAGTCGGCAGAGTGGGGATGAAACAATAAACACTGGCTCCTGATTGGATCCTTGAATCTGAGAAGAAAAAGACAAATGGAGAAAAAAAAATCTTTATTTTCAGATTCATGTAATGTGTCAGATAATTGACCTTTTGCACTTTAATAGACCTTACATCCATATTTAATTTTTTTTTTTAAGTATATTTTTTATATATGATATATTATATATATTATATATATGCAGCTTTATCTGTGTTTTACACTTTAATGTCATGTTATTTATTGATATTTTCTTTTCTTTTTCATTTTTGCCTTTTATTGACTTATTCCTTTAAAATTCTTTTAAAACTTTAACCCAGTTTGACTCCTGGGGAAATTCCTATTGTACCCAGCTTCTCTGTGAACAAAATGGCAAAAATAAAGTTCTTGAATCTTCAGACCCAACATTGTCATTTAAGTCCCCATGGTGGTTCATGGTGGTCTGTTTCATCCTTTCAGGTTCTGGTCTGCAGAAACTCTTCCATGTGAAGCTGGATGGGTCGGATTAGATGAAAAACTTGTATCGGTTACCTCAGTTCATGATGCTCCAACCTCCTCCCGTTTAAACCAGCAGAGCATCTGGAAGAAACACATAGAAATCAGTCTTCCAAAACTTTACTGCACTATAAGATCAGATTTATTGAAATGAAGTTAAAAACTCACCCGATTATCTTTGTGCAGGGCCTCCAGCATTAAATGATCGTTGACTGAGATTCCTCCTTAATTATAGGAACCTGTGTCTCCTGTAGATTGAGCTCTTCTCCACAGGACTGAATCTGATTGGACGGAGAACTCAGGTCTGTTTCAGGTCTCCTCGGGTCATTAAACTTGGGCTTCTTGCTGTTTTAGGTCTGAAATGAAACTTCACCCTTTTACCTGCTGCTCTTCTTCTACCTGGAGGATGAAAACAGCTTTAATTACATCTCTCAAAGTTACAGAGATGTAATTAATGTCAATTATATCACACGTGTCTTTCTCTCTGTCAGTATGAGTCTGCACAATTGTGAGATATGTCTTTGTCTTTCTCTCTGTTAAGTGTGAATGGTGGCAGTCCCAATGGTCTGAACCAACACTATAATAAAGATTATTAATACTAGACTTATTACACTAACACAGGTTTCAATGGTTCCCAGTTCGAGCAGCGACATCTAGTGGATGGAACAGTACAGTTGAGTAACAGTACACCAGCTTTATGTTTCTGATCTACTTTAGTGAAGTGTGAATTTTCAATATTCAATATGCTATGTGTAAAATGAGTTGTGTACAGTCTGATTTACTGCATGCTTTTCCACTACCTGAAAAACAAGTGGCCAGTCTCGGATGTTTCCCATTCATGTTTTAAGGCAAAGACCTTGACAGTTTGTTTGTAAATGTTCCCTCGTCGTTGGTTTATTCCATTGAAGCTCACCTTTAAATCACGTGACGTTGCGGGCTATCCCATTCCCACGCCCCCTAATGTGACGGCCAAACTGACCAATCACTGATCTTAAACCTAACCCTCATCTTAGGTATGACTGGAAACTTTCAAGTCAAGTATTTGGAAAGTTTTCAATCTTGAAAAGCCCGGAGCCTAATTTAATGATCTATGGAACATAATATTAACTTCAACATCTCAAGGACAAATTAAATCAACTCAAAGCCTCTTGTAATATTTAAAGGACCTTAAAAAACTCATTCATTGGTCACAAGACTCCTTCGTGTATCCCTGAGATGTTTGAAGACCAAATGGAACTGATTAAATAACTAAGTTATTAAAGGGTCTAAGAACCAGCAGGAAGGTTAGTACATCTGACCAGGCAGCCATCCACAAGAAACAAACCAACAACCCATAACAATAAATACATTCCTTAAGTCACTGAAGCAGAACAAACTTTTATTTAAAAAAGAACAAATGGACGGTTTTTGGAGTGCAAAGCATTTTTCTGAACATCATCAGTAGTAGAGCAGAAAATAAAAAAAAATAGGAAAATACAGTTTTTAAATTATCCGAAATGGAAAAAAGTGTTTGAAACTATGAAATATTACTTAAAGGTTATTGGCTGTATTGGATCTTGTATTTCCACTGCTGACGATTGAAGGACCATCGCAGCAGATTCAACAGTTCAACAAACGCAGCAGCTGGTTCGTAGAAAACACGGGTCCGAGTTAACTCTACAGCTGCATCCACTCCGGCTGCAGACCGTCCGCCATCCTGATCGGCTCCTTGCTCGTCTGGACGTCCAGGTGGACCTTCATGTGGACGTCTCTGGAGCGTTTCTCCTGGTAGCTCTTCCCGCAGACCCTGCAGCTGTAGGGTTTCTCTCCGGTGTGGGTCAGCAGGTGTTTCTTCAGGTCGTTCTTGGTGACGAAGGCCTTGCTGCACACGTGGCAGCTGAACGCCCGCTCCTTCTTGTGGAACCGGATGTGCGTCTCCAGGTATCCTTTGGTGCTGAAGCTCTTGTCGCAGAAGCTGCAGCTGAACGGCTTCTCTCCCGTGTGGGTCAACATGTGAGCGTTCAGCCCCGCCATCTGCCTGAAGGTTTTCCCGCAGACGCGACACTCGAACGGCTTCTCGCCCGTGTGGATCCTCTTGTGCACCTCCAGCACGTGCACCGACGCCAGGCTCTTCCCGCAGGTCTCGCAGGGAACTCGCTGCGTGGGTCTGCCTCCGGTGTGGTTCCTGATGTGCGTCGTCAGAGAACTGTTATCGGTGAACGTCTTCCCGCAGAACTCGCAGATGTACGGTCGCTCGCCGCTGTGGGTCCTCTTGTGGCGCCGCAAAGCGCTAAGCCTTGGGAAAGACTTACCGCAGATGCTGCACTGGTACGGTTTCACGCCGGTGTGACTCCGCATGTGCGTCTCAATGTTCTGGTAGGTGTTACCGCAGATGTGGCAGATCGTACCGGCGTCTCTGTGCTTCTGCAGGTGAACCGCCAGGGGCTCCGATGGCGGCAGACTTTCGCCACAGACGGCGCATATGGACTCGGCTGCGTGGCTCTTTGCGTGTTTCCTCAAATTGCCTTTACTCTGGAAAGATTCGCCGCAGACTTTACAGCAGTGAGACGTCTGAGTCGGCGTCTCGGTGACATCACACCTCAGGTCCTCGGAGTCCGCCGGAGGCTCAAGGTCGTCGTCGTCGTTGATCTCCCCCTCGTTAGTCTCCGCGACGGCCTTCCCGCTGTGGATCTTCTTGTGGCGTCTCAGGGATCCGGGTCGGGGGAAACGTTTCTTGCAGATGCTGCAGGCGTACGGTTTGACCCCCGTGTGGCTTCGCATGTGCATCTCCATGTTCTGGAAACTCTTCCCGCAGATTCTGCAGATCCCGCTGGTCTCCCTGTGAGACTGCAGGTGAGACGGCAGATCGCTGGGCGAGTCCACCCGCAGTCCGCAGACGCCACAGACGCTCTGAGACCCCCTGCAGTGCGTCTCGGCGTGCTTCCTCAAGAAGCCTTGGCTGTGGAACGTGTCGCCGCAGACTTTGCAGCAGTGCGAGTCCGACTGAGACGGCCTCGGTCCTCCGTCTCTCTGACCGTCCTCGCCCTCGTTGTCTTCGCTCTGGTCTTCGTCGTCTTCTCCTCCGTCTTCGTGGACCTTCAGGTGCTCCTGGAGCGAAGGCCGCTGGTTGAAGGACGCTCCGCAGATCGGGCAGACGATGGCGGTCTTCCTCTTACTGTGGATCATCTTGTGCCTCCTCAGCGCTCCGGGTCGGGGGAACCTCTTGCTGCAGATGTCGCACCTGAAGGGTTTGACTCCCGTGTGGCGCCTCATGTGCGTCTCCACGTTCTGGAACGTTTTGCCGCAGATGCGACACATCCCACCGCCGCTGGGGCCATTGTTGCCACCGACGGATTCTCTGTGAGAGCTGAGATGGTCCGACAAACTCTCCGACGACTCCAAACCTTCTCCACAGACTCCACAGAGAAATTCCGGGTTGTCCGCGTGAGTCTCCGCATGTTTCACCAGATTCCCTTTGTGGCGGAAGGTTTTTCTACAGACGAAACAGTGGTGAGTCGCCGGCCCGTCCAGTGACGCTGCCGGCCGTCTCCTTGCCCCGGGCCGCTGTCCTCTGCCAGCCTTCGTCCTTTTAGCGTCTTTATCACTGGAGCTGTCGCTGTAATCGTCATCGCTGTTGTTTCTGTAGTTGCTTTCGGCTCCGGAGAAATCTGTGGAGGCAGAGCTGGGCCGGGCCGAGGGCAGGAGGAGGAGAGGGGAGGGCTCGGCCTCCGGTTGCGAGGTCTGAATTTCATCAGCGTCTTTATCGCTGTAGCCTTCGCCATAATCGTCGTCGCAGTCGATGCTTTCGACTGCGGAGATGTACGAGGTGGGGGAGCTGGGCCGGGCGGCGGGGAGGAGGAGGGTGGGCTTGGCCTCTGGTTGCGAGGTCTGAAACTGTTCGGTGCTGCTTCTTCTGAGATTGTACAAGCGAGCACAGTCTGAAAGGCAAAGAAAAATAAAATTTGAATTAAAAATGAGGATGAACGATGAATCATTTCATTAATCCCTAAGTATCTGACTGTGGCTGCACACTGAGAAAGGATAACGTGTTTTAGGCTACCTGCAGGTTGAAGGTGAATTAGTATCAAACAAGTGCAGAATAAAACACAGAGACGTCTGTAACACAGGAGGCATCATTGATGCCTGTTGTTGAGTATTTGCTTCATGTGTCATAATGTTACATGATACGTTATCATTTCAAAGGGTGGTGAATGTGCAGGTCACAAATTCTTCACGAGAGCATTTGGGCATTGTCGGATTGTGTACTTGACGAGTTTTGAGGGAAAGGCGATAGTAGGCTACTGAATATGCGGCTCTCAAATCAACATGCACCGATAATTAAAGGTAATGAACTGCTATGACTATAGGGATTATGGCAACAGGCGATTTTGCCAAAATGTTGAACTATGCCTTTAAATGTTTTTACCTCACAGTTCAAAGTTTTCTTTGACTAACTAGTCTCAGAAATAGAAGGCCATATAGAAAAAGATAAAAGGTGAGAATGAAAACGTGTAGTAATACAATGTATTTACAACAATGTATTTAACATGCATTATGCATACTATGCCACAAAATGTGTTCTTCACATTATTGTGTACATTATGGTAAATATGTGCAACTTTGTGAAGAATGCAACGATGCAAGTCCGGTTAACAGTTGTTGTAAAGGTGGTATCATCCGGGTCTGATGTGGATCTAGACGGTTTGTCTGATTCTTCATTGATCATTTTAGTTTATTCCTGATTACAAACATCGCAGCTGCTGATAAATACAAACTTCTTCACCGTAACGCTGTGTTGGGCCTCTGGTTACCTAGCAACAGGCTGTGGCTCCAACATGGCGCTGGTCTGTGGAGCAGTTGCAGCCAGTTGCAGCCAGATGATGATAATAACAACTCACCAGTCCGCTTCAGTCGCACCTCCGGGCTCAGCACCGCCTCCAGCAGCCGACCCTGTCGCTCCAGCTGCCGCCGGTACTCCTCCACCTCCCGCTCCAGTAAACCCACGATCCGCTCCGCCGCCGCCGGCAGCCGCTTGGTGAGGAGCCGCCGCAGCAGGTGGAGCAGGCGGCCTCCGGACTCGGACCCGCTGCTGTGCTGCTGCTGCTGCTGCTCCAGCAGCTCCAACACCTCCTCCCCGAGCCACCGCAGCTGCTCCGACACCGCCTCCGTCAGGGCCCGGAGCCCATACCGCGGCAGGGCTTCGCTGAGAGCCATCCCTGTGCAGAGCGCTGTCCTCCGGCTGCAGGAAGGAAAACAACTCGGTTCCGGTCCGGGTCACCGGTTCACACTGTGGGGAGGAGGAGCCGGAGTCTGACCCCTACTGGACCGGAGGATACTACACTACTGATCATACAAGGGAGGGTAATGCCTATCAGTGTTGGGCACTTTACTTTTAATAAGTAATAAAGTAAAACTAAGTTACTGAATTACGCATAGTTAGTTCCAGGTAACGGGAGGTTATTGGTATGGTTTAGGGCGACGAGTCCAAGTAAATTGACAAACTTTCCTCAAACAGTAACTGAGTTAATACTGAATAATACATTATAAAAGTAACTAATTATCAGGAAAAATAACTATTTCCTTACATTTTTATAAAATGTTAAAGGTTAGTTCCATTGGAAACACTTGTATCCCACAAGAAAAATTTTCTCCTCGGGTTGCAGCAGAGCAGATAAGTTGATGGATTGCTGAAAAATAAATTTAGGACTTATATTAACAAAAACATTCCGAATCTGCTTTAAAATTTAACTCAGTAACTGTATATTATTTTGTGGATACTACTGGATTTTGGTTAGTTCCAGAAAAGCTGATTTTTTTCAGATAAGTTGATGGACTGAATAAATTGTGAATATTTAACCAGTACTGTATATTATTTTGTGACTGGATTTTATTGTCAGTAGCAATAACAACGTTATTAGGGGAAACAGTATCTTTCTGGATTAGCCTACTCATTAGAGACTATCGCAGTTAATAAAGCCGTCATTTTGTAAAACTGTTATTCACATCACTGACTACTGTGTAAGTACAATATAGCCTACTAATCATATCAAAGTAGGAATAACTTTTGAATCAAATTAAAATGACAGCTCAGCCACCAGAGCTGCTGTTCTATCGGGAAGGAGCTGGTTTTAGATGAAACTGACAGTTTCACAGTTTGATATAGAAACATAAAATAAAAGAACAGGAAAACAAGTTATAGAAATCTGATCTCAGCAGGTGTAATGTCTGACTGTGGCTCCATGCAGGAGAGGATCATGGGTATTTTCTTATAGAGCTAGAAAAGGCAGATCAGTCAGAAACTACGAGGAGATATTTTCCACATCTGAACAGATTGAGACAACAAATGACAACGACTCTCATCATCTTTACAAGTAAAAGTGAGAGTCAGAATCAGAAACTCTTATTTATTTTGAAGACAGTGACTGACGTTTTTATATTTAACTGATGGAGGCTGAACAATGAAAGAACTTTTGGCTCCAAACTGAAACTGTGAGCCTCACATTCATCTGATCGGACGGTTCAATCGACCTTTCTTCACCTTCACGCTGACGTTCTTTTGAAGTTCGTCTTTGGGAAACAGTTCTCTTGTCTTTGACAAAAATAAAGAACAAGTTGTGTTTTGATTTCTTTCCACAATCCTGTGTCGATATCAGTCCGTGAGAGACTCGTAACATGCACAGGGAGTCAAATGATGATCTCTCTCTCCTGACCTGTCCTCACTAATTAATGAATATTTATTTAAACCACTGCAAACAGCTGGTGACTCCACAGGGACAGTGACTTGGTCATTCCCTGGGACGAGAAGTCTCTGTCCTGCTACCCTGCAATGGACACTTAAATACGTTTTAAAATAAGAGGTGATGACCTAGAAGAAATGAGATGATCCACTCTGGACTGAAAGGACTGAGAACAACAGATATTTACTGTCAACTTTTACAACCAGATAATTGATTAAACTTGTTACTATGACACATTTCAGTGTGAACCAAAACAGAGATTCTTTTAGAACTGATGAATTAAGTTTAACACTGTTGATTTGAGTCCAGAAGTGCATGTGTTAAAGGGATAGTTCAACATTTTGGAAAATTTGCCTATCGCCATAATCCCTATAGTCATAGCAGTAGGTTCATTACCTTTGATTATCGGTGCATGTTGTTTTGAGATCAGCGGAGCAGAGACGTGAGCTACTCAGTGAACACAATGGAGATGTGGGGATGAACGGTACAGGTCCCCTGTTCCTCATCAAACTCATCAAATACACAATCCAACAACTCCAAAACGCTCTGGTGGACAAGTTGTGACCTGCACATTCACCACGCTATAAGATATTCATGTATAATTATGTAACATTATGTGTCCTAGCAACGCGGAGGAGGAACGGGGAGAGACATGAAGCAAATATTCTGAACTACTTGCGCTTTTGAAATCCCTCCACCCAGAAGCCATACCTGGAAAGTAGTTCCTGCTGCATTTGCCTCGAAAACAACTCTGTCTCATAACGTAATATTATTATCTCATAGTGTAGTGAATGTGCAGATCACAACTTCTCAACCAGAAGGTTTGGAGTTGTTGGATTGTGTATTTGATGAGGGACAGGAGGCCTGTACCGTTCACCTCCATTGTGTTCACTGAGCAGCTCACGTCTCTGCCCCGCTGATCTCAAAACAACATGCACCGATAATCAAAGGTAATGGACCTACTGCTGTGACTATGGGGATTATGGTGAGAGGAGAATTTGGCAAAATGTTGAACTTTTCCTTGAACAGTCTCCAACACTGATCCCCTACAGCTGAAGGAGTCCAGTGTAGAAACTCTCGATCCTCTGCTGGTCCGAGCGCTGGTCCAGCTCCCTTCTGGGCTCTTCGCCCTCCACCGTGTGAACTTTGAGGTGTCCGTTGAGCGACCTTTTGGCCTGGAAGCTCTTCCCGCAGACCCTGCAGCTGTACGGTTTCTCTCCGGTGTGGATCAGCAAATGTCTCTTCAGATCCACGTCCTGCATGAAGCCTTTCCCGCAGACCTGACACAGGAAGCGTCTCTCCTTGTTGTGGAAGCGGACGTGAGTGTCCAGAGTCTGTTTCTGGGTGAAGCCCTTCCCGCAGATGCTGCAGGAAAACGCTCGCTCGCCCGTGTGAATCTTCAGGTGCGTCTTCAGGTTGCCGGTTTGGTTGAAGGCCTTACCGCAGAACCGGCAGACGTACGGTCTCTCTCCGGTGTGGATCCGCAAGTGCATCTCCAGCGCCGCGTGAGCCGGGAAGCCCTTCCCGCAGATGTCGCACGTGTTGCTGGCCTCGCGGTGGGAGCGCAGGTGACTGGCGAGGCTGGTGGCGGACTCGTACTGGTTTCCGCAGAGTCCGCAGCAGCGGTCCGGGTCCTGCAGGTGAGTCTCCACGTGTTTCATCAATAGGAGTTTTCGGTGGAAAGTTTCCCCGCACGCTTTGCAGGTGTACGAAGGCAGGTGGGTGCGAAATCTCTTTGGTTTGTGGGCGGCGTCCCCGTGATGAATCGCCATGTGTCGGTTCAGGCCGTGGTGTTTCTTGAACTCCTGCCCGCAGATGCTGCATTTACGCGGAACCTCGCTGCTGTGCTCCTTCTCGTGTCGCTCCAACGAGCTCATGTGGCAGAAGGCCCGGGTGCACTGTTTACATTTGAACTGTTTCTCTGTGGCGTGGACGCGCATGTGCGACGTGAGGTTTCCCTTCTGGCTGAACTTCTTGCCGCAGACGTCGCAGCTGTACGGTTTCTCTCCCGTGTGCAGCCGGACGTGCAGCTCCTGCGCCAGGATGGACTGGAAGACCTTCCCGCAGAAGGCGCAGGTTTTGCACTTCTCCTGGTGAACTCGCAGGTGAGCCGACAGGTCGTCCAGCGAGTCCAAGCGCTCGCCGCAGTAGCCGCAGCGGCAGTCCGGGTCTTTGGAGCACACCTGCAGGACGTGTTTGAGCAGGTAGCCTTTCCCGTGCAGAGCTCGTCCGCAGACGGAGCAGTTGAAGCTCTGAGCCGGAGCCGACCGCCTACGTTTGGTTTTGGGAACAACCTGTTTATGAAGCCGCGGCCGTCCTCTCTTTTTCTTTGGCGGCGAGGGTCTGGGAGTCTGCTTCGGTTCCGCCCAGTCGCTGTCCGGGTCGTCCCGTTCGCTGTTGTCGACAGAGACAGAGCTTGGTGAGACGGGGAGTCTGTACGTGGGGGAGGGGCAGCGAGGCGTGGCCGGGGAGAACCCCTCGCTGTCAGGGTCTTCATATTCCGACTGGTTCAGGTCCTCGGGGTCCGGGGGCAGGAGGTCGGTCTGGATCTGGATCTGGTTCTCCGAGTGCAGCAGATCTGAGGAGACAGGACACCGGATCAGCACTGACACAACTGACGACTTCAGCGTCTGAGGTCACAGCCATGTACCGGTGCAAATCAATAAACTATAATATCATGGAAAAGTCCATTTACAGTAGTTTAAGTCAAACAGCCCCAACAAAGTATTGAGTGCATCGAGATGGATTTACTTTTCAGAAGGCCAACATTTCCTTATTTAAAATGCTTTTTCTAATTGGTATTTTGTGATATTCAACTTTTTTGAGATACTGAATTCTAGGTCTTCATTACATGTAAGGCATAATCATTACAAAAGAAATTTGATAAATAAAGACGTTAAGTGTTTCATTCTGTGTGTAATGGATCTATATAATGTGTTAGTTACACTTTTTAAACTGAATTGCTGACATATATCTATGATATCGAAATTTGTTGAGATGCACGGTTGATGACCTCACTCACTCTCTAAGACGCACCTTGGAGGCCCCCCACCCCCATCAGTGGACACAAACATGAACCATTAATCCAAAAACCCAACCATTGATGATTTTTTTTGACACAATGTTATGCGTACACAGCCATTGATATGGGCCAATGTCAGCTGTCTTTGGGGGGGTCAGGGCCAGGATCTGAGCCTTTATAACTGATTACAACCAGGACCAATATTATATTGTAAGAGAGGAGGATTCAAGGATGGAGAAGACCTGCATGGGTTTCTTCTTCTTCTTGTTTTTCTTGTTGGTTAAGAAAACAGAAAATCACCCAGGGCTCCAGGCTGCCCCTAAATGGGAGCATTTTGCCCCTAAAATTTGAAACAGTGCATGTAAATTTTTCATCTACTTGCTCCAACAAAATTGTTTGTTTTTTACACTGGTGGAATGTGGCAAGGGTGAAAATCAATAATCTGTCACCACATCATTCTAGTGGCTAGAGCTTTTATTTTGAAGCTAAGCGGAAGTGTGGGGCGTTGTGTGCATGTCGGCTCCAGGTTGTCCCGGGGTCCAGTGAGGAGGGAGGGGGGACTGACTGACTCACTCACCCGCTCTGTGGAGCTTGACCTCGGGCTTCAGCACGGCATCGAGCAGCCTCCTCTGGCGACAGATCTCCCGCTCGGACCGCTCCACTCGGTCTTCGTACTCCGCCACGGTTTCCTCAAACAGACCGACGATCTCCTCCGCCGCCGCCGTCAGCCGCTCGGTGAGCAGCGCTCTCAGCGCCGCCACTTCAGCCGCTTCTTCTCCTTTCTCCACCTGCAGCAGGACGTCTTCAGCGGCGGCGCTGATCCGCTCGTGGACCGACACCCGCAGCAGCTGCACGGCGCACATTTTACTGCCTTTTCTGCGCAATTTCAGCCCCGAGCGAACAAAGGGAGGCAGCGGGGAGGTAAACAGAGACACCGAGTTCCGCGTCGACGACAGTTCGCGCAGAGGAGAGCGAAGCGGCGAGAGCGAACAGCGACCTCTGCTGGGCTGGAGGAGAGAGACCTACACACAAACACCACTGAGGGACTGATGAGGAAAACTGAAGGAAAACTTGAAGTCGCTACATTTTTTTATTCAAGTCACCAGTAGGCCTTGTAAATGTACTGACTTATTTTAATGATTGACAATGTCGTCTATCTACAAATCTACTTTTTTTAAAATATAATCTTGACAGGAGATATCACTGCAGTGTGTACAGTTTTGTTTATCCAAATACCAGCGAGTGAGGTAATGTGTTTGAGGGAGTTTGTGGCTAAAAGGAGAGAAATATCCATTGATAAGTATGACAGAATGATGTAAAATGATTATGCAAAAACCTTATCCGATTGGTGACTTTAAACTGAAGTTCATTCTAATTTGTGTCAGATTAAGGGTCCTGTTGTGCAAAAGTTTGAGAACCACTAATCATATGTTTGTACTTTGGGTTATTTTTTGGCTATAGATTTTCTTGTAAAAACAAATAAAAATGCACATGATTATTTTAAGTTGCCCTGGTTCTATTTGTTTGGTGTTTGTGTAGCTATTTATACAAAATTGTCAGTCTTCCCCTGCATCTTAAAAATATATAAAAATTTGAAAACAGACAAAGACAACCTTCGTCTTGATGAAAGAAAAAACAATAACCCCGATATATGTTTCGTTATGTTTTGGGGAGACGCTTCTGTTGCCGTCCTGTTGTTCAATAAAGTTGTTCTTGAAGAAGTCCTGTGTTGCTAGGCGACGCTAAACAACAGCCCCGTTCGAGCCGTTGAGAGAGACGTTAGAAGAGTTGCAGTTGACGGTAACGGCTCCGCTCTCCGGGATGGAGATCGTTCACGTTTACACGAAGCTCCGCAGTGAGTTTGGCCGCCAGGCGCTGTTCTCAGACCGGCCCACCGAGCTGGTGCTGGACATCATCCCGGACCCGAGTCTGGGGCCGCAGTTCCTCCAGAAAACCCCGAGAGACCGAGCGACACAGGCCTGCAGGGACATGTCCGAGCACCAGGTGCGGTTGACGTCATCACAGCGTCACAATTTAACTTCACCTGACTGCACAGGTGTAAACAAACCAGTTCACCTCCATCTTTGAACACTTTACTATATCAGATCATGCGTACTTATAAATAGGCTATTTACATTACAACAAACATGTGAGCCATATTTGTTTACATGTTGTCTAATCAACTTAAATCATTCAAAAATAACTTTACACGTGATATAAATAGAGTAATCAATATTAAGATCAACGACGTGATGCAAAACAATGTCAAATGGTGTAACTGGTATCTGTGATTCACTATGTTTCTTGACACATAGGCTTTTCTTCTAAATAGAGGGTATGCGTTGATTATTTTGAAGGAAAGCCTGTTTTTAGGATACTTCCTGCTCAGTATTGCCAAAATGCATTAAAATTTAAATCTAGAAATGTAACGTTTTAAGAAGTAAGACGTTTTTTTTTTTTATAAAGACACTTAAATCCACTGTAGGTGGATAAAATATTTAGTACTGTCAAGAGATGTAGCCTAACCTTATTTAGATTTAAGATCAGCTTTAGTTTGTGTAAAAGTTTTCACCTGATATTGGATGATTGATATTTGCATATCCAGGTGAACACGGAGCGCTTCGAGTCAGACAGCTGTGGGATAAACCACGTGGAGGGGGGGTGGCCCAAAGACGTCAACCCCCAGGAGATGGAGCAAACCATTCGCTTCAGGAAGAAAGTGGAGAAAGACGAGAGCTACATCAACAGCGCCCTGCACCTGGGGAGCGTAAGAGCAAACCAACATCAGTCCACATCTGTACAGTGTACCTCATTGTTTTTTGTGGGGTCAACATCTGGCTGGCAAGTGATCGGTCTGTCGCCGTCATGTGACCCTCCAGGTCATGGAGCACTGCGTCAGACAGAACAACGGCGTGGACATCTACCTGCAGTGCTTCGAGGACGAGGAGGAGATGGAGGAGATTCAAGAGCCGCCGTCCGCTAAGACCATCAACGTCTTCAGGTGCAGCAGACGATAAACTGGTGATGAACTGACTAATAACTGATTGACCACTGGCACTGATTATTAGTTCGTCTCCTGTGTGGTGCAGGGATCCTAACGAGGTGAAACGCACCGTCACCGGTCTGTCATGGCATCCAGACAGCGGCAGAAAACTGGCGGCCGCCTACTCCTGTCTCAACTTCCAGAAAACCTCCAAAGACTTGAGCCTGGACTCCTACATCTGGGACATTGGTGGGTCACAGGGACAGCAGCTGGATTTAAACCACCACAGAGTTTCAGCCTGTTGTTCACAGACGGATGTTTTCTGTTTCAGAAAACCCAAACAAACCGGAGATGACCCTGAAGCCGGCGTCTCCACTCGTCTGTTTGGAGTATAACCCAAAAGACTCACACACTCTGGTGGGAGGCAGCTACAACGGGCAGATCGGTGGGTTCATGATGTCCAGACTGACTGACTTTTTTTTCTTGCCTGTGACATGGTTTCTTTTTTTTATTTATGAATTTTCAACATATAAAACGGAACAATAGACACACTGCGGCACAGTAAGAAGAGCACAACACTGAACAAGTGTCAAGACATGGTTGACATGGTTTCTAACATGGGTGTGTTTGTTTCAGCGTACTGGGACACCCGGAGAGGCAGCCAGCCGGTGGAGCTGTCCTCTGTGGAGCAGAGTCACAGAGATCCGGTCTACAAGATCATCTGGCTTCAGTCTAAAACCGGGACAGACGCGTTCTCTGCCTCCACCGACGGACAGGTGAAGTGATTGGGATCTGATCTCCACTATAAAAAAAAACAGAATTGAATAAAACCTTTAACGTAACTCTCTCCTCTCTCCGTCTGCCAGGTTCTGTGGTGGGATGTCCGCAAGCTGAGCGAGCCCACAGATCGTCTGGTTCTGGACCCGGGCAGGGAGGGCAACCTGGACCGAGCTTTAGGAGCCATCTCTCTGGAGTTTGAGGCCACGATGGTGAGTTTGCGTTCATCATAAACATGGGCGTATTTAGAGCTACTGTTAGTTTGGATTCTGACAAGAGGCCAGTTTTTAACAGATCATCATGTGGTCGGAAAGTTTATCTGGAACTAACCAACTCATTGACATATTTGAGCATTTTATTTAAAAAAAACTAATGCAACATTAAAAGGAGATTACGGGGCGTGATTGTGTCGTAGCGGCGTGAAACAGTTCCATGTTTCTCGTGAAGGAGCATCTGGGACACCGGGTCGCAGCCACCGATCTTGTAAGGTTGGTTTCCGTCCAAAAGACACCAGGTGGAAGACAGAGAGGCTCTATTCTCCCCGCAACAAGTCATTTAACCATCATGAAGCTGTTTAATTAAAGTCCAAATCTTCCATAGTTCCTCTTTAACAGCTGAGCTCCCCTTTCTCATGATAAAGATGTAATCACACCTCTCTGTGTCTCTGTCTCTGTCCTCGGTGTCTCTGCAGCCGACTAAGTTCATGGTGGGGACGGAGCAGGGCGTGGTCGTCTCCTGTAACAGGAAAGCAAAGACTCCGGCCGAGAAGATCGTTTGTACGTACGACGGCCACCACGGGCCCATCTACGCCCTGCAGAGGAACCCCTTCTTTCCCAAAAACTTCCTCACCGTGGGAGATTGGACCGCCCGGATCTGGTCCGAGGACATCAAGGAGTCGTCCATCATGTGGACCAAGTGAGAATCAGACCCTCCACATCTCAACTTCCTGCTCCGTTAGGCTCAGATTGAGACCAGTGCTGTGTTTCCCCAGATATCAGATGGCGTACCTGATGGACGCCTGCTGGAGTCCGGTCCGGCCTTCCGTCTTCTTCACTGTAAAGATGGACGGCATGTTGGACGTCTGGGACATCCTGTTCAAACAGAGCGACCCCACGCTCAGCCTCAAGGTGCCGTGATCTCCCTCAGACAAAACAAATGTTGTTGTTGGTGTTGTTGTTGTTGTTAACCTGTGTCCTTGTCGTTGCCTGCGTTCGTCCTCAGGTGTGTGACGAGGCTCTGTACAGCCTTCGCATTCAGGACAACGGGCGTTTGGTGGCGTGTGGCTCTCAGTCGGGCGGAGTCACGCTGCTGGAAATCTGCTCCGGGCTGTCGACCCTCCAGAAGAACGAGAAGAGCCTGTTGGCTGCTGTGAGAAACACCGACACACCTGCAAACACAGATTTACAACAGCCGGAACTCAACAGTGTGATCTGCATTTAATGGAATAGTTCAACATTTTGGCGAATTCTCCTATTGCCATAATCCCACCAGTCAGAGCATTCCCTACACCCTTCTTTTCCCCTAAAGTATCAGATCTCCTTTTGTTTAACCATTTGTGTATTTTAATGTCTCTAGACCTCTTAACACAAAACCCTGCAGGATGCCCCAGGTGTGAAACACACTCTTGGGGGTCGGTGCCAATACTTGCAACAGACAAAAGGGTGTGAAAACACTCTCTGGGTATGGGGCCGACCCCTGAAGGAAATGAAAACTTGTTGGCCAGCAGAAGTCTCTATTTCATTATTCACCAACAGCAAACCGCTAAAAATGTCCACAACTCTGTATGTTCACATCCAGATGTTTGAGCGCGAGACCAAGAGAGAGAAGATCCTGGAGGCTCGGCAGAGAGAGATCCGTCTGAAGGAGCGGAGTCGGTCGGAGCAGAGCAGAGAGGAGGAGGGGGGAGGTCGAGAGGAGGGGGAGGAGAGTCCCGATCAGCTGATCGCCAGAGCTGAGAGCGACTTCTACAGCACGGTGGAGACGGAGCAGAGGAGGAGGAGAGAGAGGGAGGACGAGGCAAACCGGGTGTGTTCATATTCCTTGTTGTGTTATGTTTATAACTGATCCACAAACACAAATATCAGAGACTTTCACACTAAGGCTAAACAAAACAATATTTTGCTTTAAATAAATATATACTCAGTCATCAATCAATGGTTTGCAATGAATCTACTTTTAAACTCTTGCACTTGCACTTCTATTACTCATAAGTTGTAGGAACTATTTGTTTAATAGGAACTCAGTGGATATGATTTTGTTTTTCAGGAGAAAGGCGTCTGTGAAGAAAAAGAAGTGAAGAATGAAGCAGAAAATGCAGAAACATCACAGTGAATAACAACATGTTTATGTTATTACATTGGCTTTTTGATATATTATTGAAACTGTTGTGATGAACTCAGAGTTTTCAGTTAAGTTTGTTTTCAGCTCAGGGTGAAATGTTCAATGATTGTAAATTTTGTGAAATAAAATAATATCTAATAAGTTTTTGTATTCGCCCCGCCTGTCTTCAATCACTCACTGTTTGTGTAATTATTTCCATACCAAAATCATTTGAAACTTTAAAAAAAGTATTCTTTATTAGTAATGTAAAGTGACAGTGAAAACATGGAAGAGGAAAGCTATGAATTTTTAAAAAGCAAAAGTATGATAAAAATAAATAAATTAAGGAAGGTAAACAAATACAAACATGACATATTAGAGTCATAATATTATTTACAATACATAAATCAATTCTAGTTTCCAGGGGTCTGATGAAGGGAAAGATTGATATTGATAAACACATTTTTAGATTTTATACTTCTTGGTGAATCACAAAATATAGAGTGCTCTTTCAAGGAATTAGGAAAACGTAGGGTAACATTTAGAAATGTATATTTGTGTAAAAATGAATTTAAACTTACAGGTCGGGCAGATCGTACTTTTATTCTGAAGGACAGCGGAAGTCCGCCTGTTGTTGCTGTGGCTACCGGAACTCGCTTGTGTTGTTATCAGTAGCAGCAGCAGCTCCGTGTGTCCCGTCTCTCGCTCCCTCTGCCCCCGCTCTCGGTGTGATCATGTCCCGGGTCCAGAAGCTCCGGGTGTTCGTCAGCCAGCGGCTCAACGCGGCCGTCGAGGAGATTTTTTCGGTTTTTGAAAAAACGATCTTGAAGTTAGAGGAGGAAGCGGCTTTGTCTCAGGAGGTGATCGCCCGCCAGCACGCGCTGCTTTGCACGCTCAACAAACCGCTCATGGACCTGCCGACCGCAGGTGAGGAGCACGAGACACAGCTGTTTGTTATCAGTTTGTAAACAAGGCTGCTTCAGGTTCAGATGTTCCTAGTTTCAACAAGTGTTTTACCTGTTAGGGCTGAACACAGTCTGTTTTACTTTGAGATTGAGCTTTGGTTTTAAAATAGTTGTTACAGGTCAGTAGCGTGCACGGGGGGAGGGGCAGGGGGGCGGCGACCCACTTGTTGAAAAACAGGTTTTAAAGTGCCCTCATGGCAGCCAAAACGCGTCCTTAAAGGAGAATTCCGTTATTTTTGACCCCTAAATCGTTTTCCTGATGGTCACCCAGTGATGGGGATGCAGGCAATTATTTCAACCACAACAAACACTAAAAGAAACAAATACATTTCATTCACAGTTTCATTTTCTGAATTGAGGACACAGACATAAACGTTTCCATGGTCTTCTAATTTATTGAGATGCACTTGTGTGTATAAATTATGTTTTCTACCAAAAAGATTGATAGATTTCTTTTTCAACATATGTTGCTGCCATTAAAGTTCCAGTCTAAGGTTAATTAGAAAAGAGTAACTACTGCTATACATTTTATAGGCTATATTAATAAGATATAGGCAACTTAACAGCAGCTGATCACATGGTCATAACTCATAAGCTTCTAACTCACTGGTTGTCTGAGATCGATTGAGTCCAGCATCTTTTCTTAAATGTTTGTTTTTCTCCAGATGCCTTCACTCAGCAGCTGATTGGAAATAACGAAGCGGCTCATCCTGTGCAGCAGCAGCAGCAGCAGAAGCAGAAGAACCAGGAGGTGGAGGAGGTGGAGGTGGAGCTTCAAGACCTGGATGAGGCTGAAATCATAAAGTTCACCTACAATCGTAGGTGTGTAGCGAAGCCACCTAAGCCTGCGGCCCTGTCGGCTGCCAAGGCGCCTCGGGAAGGAGCGGGAACAGCAGATTCAAATCAGGACGTCTTGCATGTGTTGTCGTCTGAGACCGAGGACAGCGACGACTACAGCAAAGACCCCGAACCCCCTTCAAAAAAACTGAAACCAAAGACGAGCTCCAAACCTGGAGGACGTCTCAGCTGCAGGGTCTGCAACCAGAACTTCAGGCTCCGCAGGCTTTTATTCAGACACGTCAAGTCCCACCTGCAGGAGGCGGAGCAGGTCTGCGGCGTGTGCGGTGAAAGATTTGAGAGCGCCAGCGGTTTGATGCTTCACATTCAGAGTCACTGGACCACCAGGGGCCGGGACCCAGAGAACAACAAGACCCAGAATCAAAAGAATAACAAAGAGAGACAGTTGCACCAGCGCTCGAACCACAACACGAACAGCAACGTCCACGAGGACCAGAAACCGGACGGGAAGAAGAGGAAAAGGGGCCGCCCCAAGAAAAAAGACCAGAAGCCGGAGGGAAACAAGAGGAAGACGACATAAACATGTGCTGCTGTGACATCACTGGAGAAAAGCCTGAATGGTTGATTGTTGTGGTTTTGTTTTTTCTATTAACTTAAGATTTTTTGTATTTCACAAGAGACAAAAAGCAAAAACTGATATTTTGTTATATTTACACCTCAGATTGTTTCTCTAACCTGCAGCAGCTTCATGTCTGTGTCGACAGTTCAGTCTGGTTGAGTGAAGAGTTCGGATGAAGTTGACTTCTCTCTCTGTTGCTCTGAGCGAACCTCAGGTTTCTATTCTGTCATCAACTGATTCACAATAAATACTTTTCTCTAGAGATGACTCACAGTTTCATGTGTGTTGAGAAAACAGAACCAAAAGCTCCTAAATGGATTTAAAGGACAATTCTGGGAAAACTCAACCTGGGGCTCTAGTTTCCTAATATTTTAGGTCTAAAATAATGAATCTGAAGATTTTCTTTTTAATTGCTCCTGTTATGCAGTAGTTCTGTTTTTCCCCCACATTTTTTTTCACGGACAACGTCAGATGGCTTCAGACACACATCGAGGGGTTTGTTGTTAAGAAAGTGGCATGTTTGTAAACGGAGCTGTAATACAAAGTCTTGTGCAAGAGTTAAGTTGATGCTTCCGTTTGTTTTATCAACAAAGGAATATCAACTAAGAGGCACACAATGTTTTTATAGCAGGAAGAGTAAGTCTAGATATTGTTTATTCTACCTGTAAACATGCTGACTTCGTCAACTTGACTCTCGTGTGAGATTTTGTATTACAGCTCTGTTTACAAACATGTCAGCTTTGTTGAAGTTAACAAACCCCTCTGTGTGTACTTGAAGCCGTCTGACGTTGTCTGTGGGAAAAACCTGTGGTTTTTTAAGCGTAAGATCTGTCAGCTCCCATTATATGCTGCTGTGGCGACGCAGGGACAGACAGAACTACTGCAGAACAGGACACATTAAAAAAGTAAATCTTCAGATTCATTCTTTTAAACCTAAAATATTAGGAAACTAGAGCCCCAGGTTGAATTTGCCGGGAATTGTCCTTTAATGGGAGGTTTTCATCTGAACTGAACTTTCTGTGACTTGAGTCGAAACAAACACCAGGAGACAGGTTGTCACTGTAAGAAAGACTTGTTTTTATTCCACTTTAACAAATTAAGATCTAGGAAGTCCATCAAAACACATTAAGTTGGCCATAATGTAAAGACCAGGAGAATTTGTCAGGTGTCAATATTCAGGTGTGATGTGAATCGACACGTTACCCTGAGTGTGTCGGCTGATAATCAGCAGCGGTGGTTCTTTGTTTTTACAGGTTATAGTTTTGGTAAAAATGGGACAGAAGTGACCAGAACCACGAGAACCTGAGTTCATCTCAATTTTAAGCCTTAAAGGGATAGTTTAACATTTTGGCAAATTGGCCCATTGCCATTCTCCCTATAGTCATAGCAGTAGGTTTATTACTTTTAATTGTCAGTGTTAGCTATTTTACCAAAATGTTGAACTACCCCTTTAAAATTCAGACTTTGCTTCAAACTGTTGTTAAAACTGTGACGATGGTCTCTGTTTAAACCACCGGGAGACTCGTGGACACAGTTTGAACAAAGATCACGACACTGAACTCGTCAAAGTAAAACACCACAGATCAGACGCTGCGTCAGTCTGTGTCGGCCAATCAGCTGTTAGCAGCGGTTTTACCAAAACAAAACACAAATACTCCGCATCTGTCCCGGCGGCGGCTGTGCCACTTTCGTCCAATCAGTTTAAGTTGCCGGTTTCCAGACGTAGGTCAGAGTTGGGGGTTTGGAGAGTAACGGGAGCGAGGGGCGGGCGCCATCTGGTTGCGGTACGGCGTCTCCTCCTCTGCACCGATGCCGACTTCTACGACGACGACGGTTACTGGGCGGTTGTTTCTCAGCCGCTGGTTGAGTCTCCTCTGCCGGGTCCTCGCCAGACGGTCGGTTCTCTGCTGCAGCGGGCGTGGTCTGCTGCTGCGGTAGCGGTGGCGGTCTCTCCGTGGCGAGCCCTTTTGTCGGCGCCTCCTCCGGCTCGTCGATCCCCCTGTTGCTCCTCTTGGTGCCTCGCTGCAGGTCTTCGAGGTAGTTCTGCCTCTCGATGCGGTGACCCCTGCAGGAGTTGAAGAGCTTCACCGCCGCCAGAGGATCCAACCCGTCCACGTCGATGAGGTACCTGCAGATCAGGTACCCGGTCCGGTTCAGGCCGTGGGTGCAGTGGACTCCGATCAGCTTGTCATTGTCCCGGTTCTCCCTTAGGAACTGTCTCACCGCCCGTTTGAAGCTGAGGATGGCGGCGTCGGGAGGCACGTGGCGGCCCTCTGTGGAGATCTTGATGTACGACCAGGACTCGGGGACGTCTGTCAGACTGTAATACCTCGTGGTGAAGGTGATGTCGATGATCAGACCCAGCTCCTGGTTCTGATGCTCAAGGGAGTCCAGCAGGTCCCACAGACCGAAGGACTCCGACTCTGGGACGCGACAGTTCAGAGACGGTTTTAAAGGCACTTTGAAGGCGATGAACCGAGTCCCCGGTATCCTCTTGCCGACAGGACGGTAATCCAACCATCGGTCTGGTACAGAGTTCTTCTTCTTCTTCTTTTTCTTCTGATGCGGCATCTCGGCTGCTGATTTGAGGTCTCAGATGTTTTCAATATTGACTCTGCTCAAGTCATTTCAGTGTCGACCTGAAACATCACACAGAAACAATGAATGAATATGTTGCATTGAACTTTATTCAGAATTTAAAAGATAAGATGCTTTCTTCAAAATGTGTGCATCTGTTTCAACTGAACTCAGTCTATTGTCTTTTAATCTGATGAGATCTAAAGGTGCAAAAGGTTATTTAGTCTCTTCTTATTATTCACAAACAGAATTACTCAGTTATGAACTTTTGGCCTGTGAGGGACAATCTGGCCTAATTTACATCTTCATGTAGATCTGGTCCAACATGGTCTGGTATTTGTGACATCTCCCTTTTTTTGTTTCCTGACCTTGAATCTTTTTGGTCTTAAAAAGGGGTATTAAATGGTGTCATGGTTCTAACTATTATCTCTTAACACCCAGTTTCAGCTATGAAAACTCTCAGACTGTTAAATTTCTCTCCGCTTGTTGAATCGGGGATAAACAGTGGTGTAAGCAACTGTAACACAACACAAACAAATTTACTACTTTACAAAGCTGATAAAATGATCCTTTATGACCCGAATTCACTATAAGTCATTGATAATTGGTCTTAAGACTTTTTACTCCTATTTTACGGGCATGTATCGCGTTAAATAACCAAGGAAACATGAAACAGATGTGTTTGTAACTGAAGTCTGTGTCGAGTTCCTACCCGGTGAAGTATTCAAAGCTGTTCTCAGCACAGACGAGACGATTAATTAAAATTCCCTTCAAAAAACCCTAAACTGAAGAGATGGAGTCGAAAAAAACACGACGACATCGCTAAATTATTTCAATAATTCGTCTTTTCACGTGTAGATAGCAGTTAGCACGTTAGCAACCATAGCGACCCTGGAACCACGTTCTCGCAGACGCAGGGAACGTAACGTGTTGACGTAAGGAACGTCGACGTCACCACGCTCAATCCGCAGGGGTTTGGGGAAACCCGGAAGCGTCCTCGCGTTGTTTACATTCTGGTCTTTGTTCTGGCAAAATGTCCAAAAAACGGTCCAAAACCACCGAGACCCGGAACCTGAGAGCCGTGATCGACCAGCAGCTGGCCGCGGCCGCCGACCACATCTTCTGGCTGCTGAAGGAGCGCGGACAGGCCGAGCCGGAGCAGCTGAGGGAGCTGATCACGGAGCGGATCGCCGCGGCCGTGGAGGAAATCTTCACCGCATTCAGAGCCTCCAGGACAGACAGAGACACAGAAGGGCCCAGGGATGGTCCGAGGTCAGGACCCGGAGCGGGCAGCACAGGTCGGTCTCCGGATAGAGATCAAACAACAGCTGGAGACGGACACAAACTTTATTAAACCCACCAGGGGCAACTGTTTTTAACAGCTTGTTTACTAACGTATAGACACGAGCACATACAATAAAATAGTGGAACAGAAGTAGAATAAAATGCTTGTTAGTTAGCTAGTTAGTTACCTTTATTTAAACTCGTATGTGCACTGAGGCAAGCCTCATTTACAGTGCAGATGAGAATTACAAAGCACAACAAACAAAATGCCAAACAGATATACACAATAAAATACAGTAGTAAAGGACAGAACAGAAGACATCAGGGGAAACAATTACAAACGGAAGACAGGGAGTTATCAATAAGTGATTTGAAATGATTGCATGGGATAAATGAGTTTAACTTAACAGTTAGTTGTAGGTGATTCCAGATGCGTGGGGCATAAGCTGAGAAGGCAGACCTCCCTAGCTCAGTCCGGATTTTGGGAATGTGTAATTGCAACCAGTTATTGGAGCGGGTGTTATAAGTGATTGTGGACGGAACAAGTATGAAGAGATGTAGGTGGGAAGTTTGCCAGTGAGGGCTTTATAGATGAATAAAAGCATGTGGGAATCACGTCTTTGAGCTAGGGAGGTCCACCCTACTAAGTCATACAGAGTACAGTGATGAGTGGAGTAGGTGGCACCAGTAATACATCTAAGGGCAGAGTGGTAGATGGCATTTAGGGGTTTGAGAGTGAGTTTGAGAGCTTGTGGGATCAAGGATCAATAAATAGAATGAATAAATAGACAGCAGGGGGTTACTTATGTTGACCAACAAGATATGAGCGACTGTACATGGGTAAAAAAAGAAAAAGAATAAAATGATTTACGAGACGAATAAAACATTTCAAGAAACGATATGTGAAACACATACCGACGACCAGAGGGACACAAGGAAACACAGCAGAGTCCATTTAATGAGTTTAGATGAAGAGCTTTCAACCACATCTGGTGGTCTTCACCAGTGAATATGAAAGGGTTAATAATCATATTTATACATTTATCTTTGTATTTTTTCTGTAGTTTTACTAACTTACCAATGTTTTTTTATTATTATTGTTAGTATAGTATAGTATATAATTATACTCTAACTAATCTGAACCCGAGAGAACACAACATTTAAGAAAAGTGTGACTGTCAGTTTACAACCTGTAGATTAATCAAGGTGCGATGATTGAAACATGTTCAGTAATCTGAGATCTGACATAATGGACTTGTGTGTTTTCTCTGCAGAGCTGTGTCTGTCGGTCGGAGTCCGGAGTCTCTCTGATGAAAAACACCTGAAGCCAGACGTCCGACTGAAGGAGCCTCTGCCTGGCACGTCCTCCAGACCAGAGACCGCCCCTGACCCAGACCGCCCACCGGCCTCTCCAGAGGATCCTGCCTGTGACGAGGAGGAGGAGGATGACGACGATGATGAAGAAGAGACAACGGCTCACTGCTGCAGAGTGTGTGGGAAGTCCTTTGACAGGAAAGGCTTTTTGATGAAACACGTGGAGAAACACTCGAAGGATGCCGAGTGTCGGTGCGGCCTGTGCGGCGAGTACATGGAGTCCAGCGACGGCCTGAAGCTTCACCTCCAAACTCACCGCGACAGCAGCAGAACCTGCAACGTCTGCGGGAAGAAGTTCCCCTCGATCCGAGCTCAGGAGACGCACCTGAGGCTGCACACCGGGGAGAAACCCTTCAGCTGCCACGTCTGCGGAAAGGGCTTCAACCAGAAGGGCAACATGGTGACGCACATGCGGATCCACACGGCGGAGAAGCCGTTCCGGTGCAACGTCTGCTGCAAAGACTTCAGCCACGCCGGCTCCCTGGAGCGACACATGAAGGCCCACGACGGACAGATGCCCTTCAGCTGCCAAGTCTGCAGGAAAGGGTTCGCCAAGAGCGCAGAGCTGAGGCGACACTCCCGCAGCCACGAGCCCGACGACGACCAGCCGGCTGCCAGGAGCAAACGCAAGAAACCGAGTCTGACTCCGTCCCACTGCTGCAAAGTCTGCGGGAACGCCTTCCACAACAAAGGCAACTTTGTGCGGCACGCTGAGACTCATCTAAACGACCCTGAGCATCGCTGCGGCGTGTGTGGAGAGCAGTCGGACGCCTCGGAGAGTCTGCAGATCCACATCCAGAGCCACAGAGAAACCAGCAGGATCTGCGACATCTGCGGCATCAGCTTCAGGGACATGGAGATCCACATGAGGACGCACACCGGGCAGAAACCCTTCAGGTGCAAAGACTGCGGGAAGGACTTCCCCAGGAAAGGATCTCTGGAGCGACACATGAAGCTGCACGCCGGCGAGAGGCCGTACATCTGTGAGTTCTGCGGGAAGACTTTCATCGAAAACACCGTCCTGAAGCGACACATCAAGAGCCACACGGGCGGCAAGCCGAGGATTTACTCCTGCGACGTCTGCGGGAAGAAGTTCACCATGAGCCAACACCTGGACGTGCACAAGAGGATCCACACGGGGGAGAAACCGTACACCTGCAGGGTCTGCGGGAAGAACTTCCGGCAGATCGGCAACCTGGACTCGCACATGAGGATCCACACGGGCGAGAAGCCGTTCATCTGCAGCCTCTGCGGGAAGAGGTTTCGCCAGAAGATCTCGCTGGAGACGCACGAGAGGTTCCACAAGAAGGAGAAACCGTTCAGCTGCCAGCTCTGCAGCAAGGGCTTCGTCCAGAAGATCGACCTGAAGAGACACATGCTGACTCACACCGGGGAGAAACCCTACAGCTGCCACATCTGCGGGAAGAGCTACCAGGAGAAACGCTCGGTGGACTCGCACATGAAAGTCCACACGGGAGAACGGGCCGTGAAAGAATCGGCCGTTACGCAGAACATGAAGCGACCGGAGGGAGTTCACACGGATTTCATCCAGCTGTGATGAACCGACGTCTCATTCTGTTGTTTTACTGATGAAGCCCAGTTTTCTACTTTTCTTCAAAAACAGTCTCACAAACTGGTCGGTTTCCACTGAACGAAGTATTCCTGGAGTCCAGGACCCAGTTGTTCAAAAGATAATCTGATCGGATAATTCATGGATCAAATCTTAGAATGGGTCATTCAAAGCTAAAAACGGATTCTGAGATCGGATCAGATCACATAATCCAGTCTTGTTTTTAATCTGGATCAAACTCTGAGTTTGTGTTCAAAACTTTTTAGTAGGGTCGGGAAAACTTTGATCCAAAAAAAGAAATCAGGATCATTCTGATCCCAGCAGTTTGATGGATTCAGGAACAAAATGTATTTTAAATTAAATTCAAATTGGTCAAATAATTGATCTATATTTTGCAGCTGATTTTTAAACCATCACAGTGATAAGTTAATTAAATTAACTTTTTTTTAGTCCACAAATTCAGAACTTTCCCCCAACTGCTGGATATTTAAATGAAATTTGAAGTTAGAATTTCAAACGGATGGAAAAACATTCACACTGTATTTGACTACTGTACTGTATATTTATGTATACAGTATCAGGTCTGGTCGTTTGAGACATGGAACAAACAAAAAGCAGCACAGAAAACGATACATGCATCCCATTAAAATGAACAGACTCCGAGTGACCCCGTGCTGCTGTTCTACTTGTTTTTTTACCTTTAGTGACACACAGTCAGATTTAAAACACTTAATATCTGGATTTGGTCCTGAAAAGTTTGAATCTGGATCAGATCCAATCCAACTTTGCTTTGAGAGAAAAGTGAAGACAGATTACGTGATCCTGCATGGCAAAAAATTGAGAGATTTCAAAATCTGGATAGTTTTGATCCAGATGACACCTTTTGAACACCTGAGCCTTGGAGCGTCGCCGGTATCTGACCGGCTGGTCTCCAACCAGTCGTTGCTCTGGGCTACAAAACATGACGTAAACTGGTTTCACTGCTGTTGAATCAAGAGGCGTTCATGTTCCTCAGCTTCATGAAGAAATCATTTGTAGATGGAGACACAAAGCAGAGGTGATATTTATCACTGCTGGAAAAACAGCAGAGAGGTTTAAACGTTAATATGTGATGTGGTGCGTAATTACATATCTCATAATACATGCAGTGCATAAAGATCACAACAAATGCAAATTAGTGTTTTATTTAATTTGTTGTGTTCCTAATGTTAAAGAAATAACCTCAAAGAACCTGTAGGTTTTATGAGCTGCTGGTCGGACACACCTGGTGGTTAATTATGTCACTTTTGCTCTGTGTCTGTTGTCGAAGGAACATGAGGAACATGAATGTAAAGTTACAGGTTCATGTTAAAGCGATAGTTCAACATTTTGGCAAATGGACCCATTGCCATACTGTAATCCCTATAGTCTTAGCAGTAGGTTTGTTACCTTTAATTGGCGGTACAAGCTCTATTTTTAGAGCCATGAGCTGCTCAAAGCTACGCTACGGAGGCTCACGGGATTTCTTGGTTTCCCTCATCAAACTCATCAAATACATAATCCAACAACTCCAAAACGCTCTGGTGGACAAGTTGTGACCTGCACATTCACCACGCTATGAGATAATAACACAACGTTACCAGACAGAGTTGTTTTCGAAGTGAATGCAGAGACTGCTTGCTGAATAACGCCTCAGAAGACAACGTGCATCAGCGGTTTTGCATGAATTTGCCTCAGAAACAATCAGAATCAGCCTTTATTGTCACCATACAGAAGAATTTCCCTCTAAAACAACTCTGTCTGGTAACGCTCTGTTCTCATAGCGTGGTGAATGTGCAGGTCACAACTTGTCCACCAGAGCGTTTGAGAGTTGTTGGATTGTGTATTTGATGAGGGAAAACAAGAAATCCCATGAGCCTCTGTAGCGTAGCTCTGAGCAGCTCACGGCTCTGCACCACCATTCTAAAAACAGCTTGCACCGACAATTAAAGGTAACAAACCTACTGCTATGACTATAGGGATAATGGCAATGGGCCAATTTGTCAAAAATGTTTAACTATCCCTTTAAGATTTAGTCGAAAACAAACTGTTCTTTTGTTTCTGGGGAGATTCTTGTAGTTTGACAGGTTTGTGTGTTTGAACTGTCAGTTCTTGCTGGTACTGATGTGTGTCTCATATCTAAATATGTTGGACTTCACTGTGTTCAATAGAATAAACAATAATAGTAAAAAAAAATATATAATTATAAAGTAGAAACTTCTGAATGAAAAAAATGGAGAGTTACATTTCAGCTAAAAAAATTAGCATCTTTTTTTAATCATCACCTCCTTTTATTTCACAAAGGTCTAAATACTAATTCCATTAATGTGTTTTTATATCGAAGGCTCAGAGTTCAGAGAGTGTTTTCAGACTAAACACTGGAGTTCAACTCTCTGAGAATATGTTTGTTTACAAAATCACAATTTTAAACTAAAATTATTCTGCTTGAGATTTGGTCTTGGATGTTTGAGAACAAATCATGTGAAGGAAAAAAAAAGTAGTGAAAATAAAAAACATTTCATATTTTCTGTTTGATGTTCTGTGTTTATTTGATTCTGACGGACGTACGGTTTCTGTTGCCCTGATAACAGTAGAGAGATTACTTTTGTTCTATTGATTTCGGATCAGTACGGTATATCAATTATTGATCTGCTAATAATCAATAATAAAAACAACAGATTTCTCCTGCATCATCAGACTGTAGACGAGTCAAAAACAACATACAGGACCTGACCAGCTTGGTTAGCAAGGTTTGGTGAGTATTATCACATTCAACTAATTTGCAGATTATTGTCTAAAAATAAAATGCATAAAGAGGTCAAGTGACATCATGAAATTTATTGTTTTGATTTACTCCAACCAACCAGAGAGAAACCAAACAAAACAAACAATAACTTTAAATTCTTTACTTGTTTGTGATACGTTAGCAGAAACAGACTGGAGTTCATATGAATGAGAAAATTAAAGAAAGATTGGAAAACTGAGGGGGAAAATCTGTACACAGCTGTAGATAGTTTATAATAGATTATTGAGGAAGTCAAACTGGACAACATGAAGTGAACATGGATGTTATTGTAGGAACTTGTAATTTTCCTCATCAGTCCCTCAGTGGTGTTTGTGTGTAGGTCTCTCTCCTCCAGCCCAGCAGAGGTCGCTGTTCGCTCTCGCCGCTTCGCTCTCCTCTGCGCGAACTGTCGTCGACGCGGAACTCGGTGTCTCTGTTTACCTCCCCGCTGCCTCCCTTTGTTCGCTCGGGGCTGAAATTGCGCAGAAAAGGCAGCAAAATGTGCGCCGTGCAGCTGCTGCGGGTGTCGGTCCACGAGCGGATCAGCGCCGCCGCTGAAGACGTCCTGCTGCAGGTGGAGAAAGGAGAAGAAGCGGCTGAAGTGGCGGCGCTGCGAGCGCTGCTCACCGAGCGGCTGACGGCGGCGGCGGAGGAGATCGTCGGTCTGTTTGAGGAAACCGTGGCGGAGTACGAAGACCGAGTGGAGCGGTCCGAGCGGGAGATCTGTCGGCAGAGGAGGCTGCTCGATGCCGTGCTGAAGCCCGAGGTCAAGCTCCACAGAGCGGGTGAGTGAGTGAGCGAGTCAGTCCCCCCTCCCTCCCTTCCTCCTCACTGGACCCACCACAGGCTAATGTCCGTTAGCATGACGGAGCTAACTGCAGGTTTTATCTTTAACTGAGCTGAAACTTCACTCTGAGATAAAACAACAGCACGGGACACAAACACACACAGCGAGTACATTTAACACGGAGAAGGCGTCGGAAACACCGTTACCAGGCAACAACCACAACTCCCATAATTCTTAGAGAGAATCATTTACCAGCAAAGCCTTCTGGGAGCTGTAGTTTTAACACACGTAAATATACATCAATTTATATGCAGTTTTTTTTTTTAATTCTCCCTGTCTTTAAAGGGATGGTTCAACATTTTGGCCAACTCTTCTGTTGCCGGTAGGTTCATCACCTTTAATTCGGTGTTTTGATATCCACAGGGCAAAGAGATAGATAGATAGATAGATAGATAGATAGATAGATAGATAGATAGATAGATAGATAGATAGATAGATAGATAGATAGATAAACATCGTCATTTGCTTTGAGTTTTAAATAACTTTTTGCTTATTGCTTGTGCATATTGTTTTCACTTTGGTGTAAAACCACTTTAAGGTTTTGTTTGTGAAGCACTTTGGTGCAAAGACTATTTGCTTTTAAAACTGCTATATAAATAAACATACTTGAAACTTTAAATATGTTCATGAAAACTAATTCACTAATCATTGCAGCGCCAGTGATGCTGATGCTGTTTGACTTCAGGAACTGCAAATCAATTGTATTTACATTAGTTTTAAATGTCACAAACTTGTGTGTGTGTGTGTTTCAGCGTGTCCCACAGACGCCCAGCAGCTGTTGGTGAGGACAGAGGAGGTTTCCCCTGAGCATCAGGACTGGAGCTCCAGTTTGGACCAGGACCTGGACCGGGACCAGGACCAGGACCCTCCAGAGCCTCCACACATCAAAGAGGAACAGGAGGAAATCTGGACGAGTCCGGAGGGAGAGGCCAACGTCACCCAGTTCACATTCACTCCCGTCCCTGTGAAGAGTGAGGAGGAGGACGATGGAGACCAGGAGGAGGAGAAACCTCGGCCGTCAGAGCTTCATCAGAGTCAGAAGGAGGAGGACGGAGGAGGAGCGACGCCTCCGACCTCCAGCTGCTCCACTGAACTCATGGAAACAGCAGCAGAACCAGAACCAGAACCAGACAGGAGCTCAGGTCCAGAGAGACATTTACAACCGGTCAGCGAGGACAACTCCCTGGACTCCACTGAGACCGACGACAGTGACTGTGATTGGACGCAATCCAGCGAAGCTCGGTCGGAGGTGGACGCGGTTAAAAACAGCAAAGCGGACGCCGATATCGGATCTCCGATGAAGGAGAGACCGTTTCCCTGCTCCTACTGCGGCAAGCGGTTCAGCCTGAAGGGGAACTTGAACCGACACATCAGAGACCACACGGGGGAGCGACCGTTTCCCTGCACCGGCTGCGACAAGTCGTTCAAAGACAGCGGGTCGCTGACGGCGCACATGCGATGTCACACCGGGGAGCAACCGTACAGCTGCCTGTTCTGCGGGAAGAACTTCAGCGGGCGCGGAAACATGACCCGACACATGCGGATCCACACGGGGGAGAAGCCGTTCACCTGCTCGGTCTGCAACAAGAGCTTCCACGTCAAAGAGCACCTCAACAGACACATGAAGTACCACACGGGGGAGAAACCGTTCAGCTGCTCCGTCTGCGGCAAAGGCTGCGCGCAGAAAACGGACCTGAAGAAGCACATGCGCGTCCACACGGGGGAGAAACCGTTCAGCTGCCCGTTCTGCGGGAAGTGCTGCGCGGAGAAGGGAGACCTGACCAAACACATGCGGGTGCACACGGGGGAGAAACCGTTCAGCTGCAACATCTGCGGTAAAAGCTGCGCCCAGAAGGGGAGTTTGAAGATCCACATGAGGATCCACACGGGAGAGAAACCGTTCAGCTGCTCCGTCTGCGGCAAATGTTTCACCGTCACGGGACACTTGAAGAGACACATGAAGCTGCACACGGCGGACAGTCAGGGGGCCGAGCCCGCGGACGCTTTATCGGGCAAAGAGAAGGAAGAAGCCGAATCCACGGAGCCGCTGAAGACGTCATGATGAATGAAACGGTTGGACAAAGACAAAGACGTGGTTCAGGACGCAGCCTGAGTTTATCAAGCTTCTCAGATTCATGTCAACGACCTTTATTAAACTGAAACTAGTGATTCTGTTGTTCAACAGCGTTCAGGTCGAACCTTTCTAGCCTGGCTCCGCCCACCTACGTACTTCTGCTCAATTTTTATTTCCCTTGAGCAAAGATACTGCACTAGGGCTGCACGATTAAAGGGACAATGAGGAGTTTCAGTAATGTAAGTGTTTTCACACTACATTTCCCATGAGCCTCAGCGCGCACGGTGAAATTCTTGGACCGGTGCAAGACGGACGAAAGCGAAAACATTTGCCAAGAATGTTTTCATTCATCAAGAATGAAAGCCGGAGGTTCGAAGACGATCAGATACCGCGGTAGTTCCTAGTGATTCGGCGGCGTTCAGGGTTAGTTAAGGGTGCGGTTTAAATTATTACTCAAAAAACTACTCAATTACCGTAACAAGAGTAAATGTAACTCGTTACTTTCCACCTCTGGCGAACTGGTCATAGCTTTCAGCCTTGCAACACGCCCACCGAAAATGGTTCACGATATCACGCGGCCAAACAAACAACCTTGGTCGTGGCCACCTGAAAAGTAAATGCACAAAATAATTTTAGTTTGATAAATACCTTTATAGTAATTTTGAGTTTGCCATGAGAGGTAGCACTTTCTGCAGAGATCTTTTTGGCCAGATTTTTTTTTGTGTCAAATCTGTGTTTGAGAAAGTACAAAGTACAGCAGTGCAGTTCATCCATCGCAACAGTGATGGAGACAGACAGCATCATTGCTATTATAAAGCCCAGTTACCTCTGAGGGCAGATATCTGCACATGGGCATCTGTGCACACCTCAACCACCTTCACCTCGGCGATGAGTTGGGTCATGGTGTCCACAAAAAGCCTTTTTCTCCATGATGACGGAAGTCCGGTCTGTCTGACGCTTGTCAACGGTTAGGATCGAGGTGATGTCCTTCGAGTCGTTGTCCATGACCGTGTACGTGCGGTACTGAGCACAGTGGCCAGGGCTGTCCATCCTCCCATCAGCTGTTGATGGAGTATGAAATTAATCACTTTGTTTACCTCTTTTTTAAACAGAAACCTAAAAAAAACCCATAAATAACATAACATAAATCAAATATTTCTCACCAATAAGCACCACATCCCGATGTTTGATCCGGCACCAGCACTCCTTTATACTGTCCACACAGTACACGTCTTGGATGGAGTAAAACATCCTTAGTGCAACAAGCCGGATGTTCATGAATCAAGATTTAAACTTCAACAGTCTCCACCCACTAGGAAGTAAATGTCTCACAACGGGGAGTGGCCGGTCTCTTTGCACAAATGAAATAAAATGCAATGAGACTGTTTTTCTTTTTTAGGACCAGGCTAGAATTTAATTTATCTCCAGTGTTGGAGGCAGTGACGACATGTTTCCTCTGAGGAGCTTGATAAACACAGAGTCTGAACACGACGCTACGGACGGCTGTGTGAATGAATGGAGACGAAACTGACGCTGCTGTTCAGATAAAAATTCTGGCTGTATAATCCCCAACGTCACTGTTACGAACACTACAGAGCATGGACGAGTCGGACAAACAGGTGAAGGACCCGAAGAAAAAGAAGAAGATTTTATTTAGACACTACGAGGACGTTGCCTGTGCAGGACTGACGGGAACTCGTTTAGTTTGTTGTGACTGAAGCACTCTGAACTGTCTGAACTGCTTTTTGTTTTTGTTTTTACTAACTGTTGTATGACATCCTGTTGCCTGAAGATGTTTCACGAGCAGGATTGTTTTGCCAAAAAAAAAAAGTGGTTAAGAAACACTAAGAACACTAATCATTATATGAGATTATATACAGTAATAATAAAAAATCTCCTTTTATTATTGTATGGAGAAAACTTTCTTTTAGGAGGTAAGTGTGAGCTGATGGTCACGTTAACACTTGTATCAATAAGTACAACAAATGTTGCATCAGCTTTTTGTTAAATAAGAGGTTGGTTTATCATAAGCACTTTATTATTAATCTGACAGGAGATGTCCTCCTGAGTTTAGTTTATTTCGTTGACTGACACTTAAAGTCTGAATATTTACATGATGGTTTATATTTAAATGTTGAGGTTTTATATTTTACTGCTAAACAGAAAAAGTAACAGTTCTCAGAAGAACAAGACATGTTTTTTTATTATAATTTGGACAGTAACTCAGAACATTTACAGTTGGCTACCTGAATAAAAACTATGGTCCCTCACTCAGTGTGTGTGTGTGTGTGTTTAGGTCTTTCTCCTTCAGTCTGTTTGTGTGAAGTGTTGCAGACGTGGAGCTCGATATCTCTGTTATTATTATGTGTCAGATGTCCAGCAGCACATTAAAGAGGAACAGAAGGAAATCTGGACCAGTCAGGGGGAAGACACTGCAATAAGTTATAAGAGAAAGTTATAGATTATTTAAATAATAATAATAATTTAAAAGAAATTAACATAAAGTTTTTTATAAACGTGATTTGACGTCAACGTGCTGATTGACAACATTTTTGAATTTTGATTGAAAACATAATCGGTTGTGACAGCGGCTTTTATTTTGAAAGTTGTCCCCGGAAGTCGAGGTCAGTACTGTGTGAACCGACGCTAGCTCCAAGCGGAGCTGTGGACTAAATAACCCCTCAGAAAACGAGCTGAAACCCGGGGTTTCTGTGACCGGAGCAGCGATGGATCGACGCCGTAAACTGTCGGATGATGTTTTAAAGTCGGAGATGAAGCTGAAACGAGAAGGTTTGTTTTCTTTCTGCTGCGGGAAACGTTTAGTATTGCCCTGCTGCTAATGTGGCTAAGCTAACGTTAGCTAAACAGTTCATAACATAACAGTAGCAGCAGATGGATGTTTATATGTTGTGTTTGTTGTGTCTTTGTTCAATTACAGGACAAAAACCTTCTAATTTTAACTTAAAAGCTCGGTTATTAATGTTGTGATGCTGTGAAACCATCATGCTTGATGAATCTGTACTTTATACAACACTAACAGCTGCAAGATTGTGTCTGTAAATAACGTTACACATTAATTACGATCATTGAAGTTGAAGGTTTTTTCCATATTTTGATTCACCGACTTCTAACTTTTGACTAAAAATGGAAAAACAAGGTGTTTTCTGTCACATCCGACTTTCAGACAGTTCAGAAACTAGTTTATATAATTGAAGATAATAATGACAGACAAGAAATATAAGAGGGATGACTAAAACTGTGGCCTAGTTCATCTTTTAGGTTTTCCTTTGGTCAGCATGATGAAGTTCTTTCATAATAAATCACAACGTCTTGGCAGAAAACATTAGGCGTGCATTTTATTTTATTTTATTTCTATTTGGGTTGTTTGAATACATCAAGTTATTTATATTCCTGTAAGAATATGCATTTGTCGCAGTATGCATTTGAACTTTTGTTGTACAGTATTGAAAACAATGACTGCATGACTGCCAGTGTGACCAAAGAGCCTTAATGGCCACGTGAGAGCTTTAATTCCGAATAGAAATAATTTAATAATGAATAAAAAGTAATTCTGCTTGAAAAAACACCACGTAAACACCTAGTTCCAATTTCCTTATTTGGATAAAATTAATTCCAAACAAATGATCAAAGAAGAAGAGAAGTTCTTTTACATCTGAATTAATTGATTCATGTGTTTATTCTTAAAATTAATTCTAATTCTGTGTGTCTTAACTAACTGTGGCCGCTGTTAATACCTGTCTGTCTGTCTGTGCTGCAGCTTTACCCTCGGATGTCCGAAAGGTGATCATTGGTGAAGACGAGCGGCAGCAGGAGTGGAGCTCCAGTCTGGACCAGGACGACGCAGCAGAGCCTCCACGGATTAAAGAGGAACAGGAGGAGCTGTGGGCCGGTCCGGACGGAGAGCAGCAGCAGCTTAACGGACCGGAGGAGGCCGACGTCACCAAGTTCACATTCACCACTGACCCTGTGAAGAGTGAAGATGATGATGAGGAGGAGGAGGAGGAGGAGAAACCTCTGCCCTCGCAGCTTCATCAGAGTCACGCCGAGGAAAACAGGAGGATTGAGCAGATGAAAACAGAAGCCGATGAAGATGAAGAAGAGGACGACGGAGAACCAGAACGGGTCGGGAGCTCGGATCCAGACGGCCACTTACGACCCGACACTGACGACAAGGCCTCGGACTCTTCGGACACTGAAGTCAGCGACGGCGACTGGGAATCTCAGTCCAGTCTAGACTCGACGAAGAACAACGGCAACGTCAACACCGTCGTGGATTTTAACTGCAACACCGTGGAGAGATCGTTCAGCTGCTCCGAGTGCGGCCAGAGGTTCGGCCGCAAGCCGCACCTGAACGCGCACATGAGGATCCACACGGGAGAGAAACCGTTCAGCTGCTCCTTCTGCGGTAAACGGTTTTCTCAGAAGGGAAACTCGATCAGTCACATGAGGCTTCACACGGGAGAAAAACCCTTCAGCTGCTCCGTCTGCAACAAAAGCTTCCGATACAGCGGGGACGTCAGCAGACACATGAGGATCCACACGGGAAAGAAGAAAATCAAAAGTACGATCGGCGAGGTGGTCAACGGCAACGCTGACGCCGCGTCAGAACCGAACAGGAGCCTAGACGCAGCCCGACACGTAGCACCGGTTACTGACGATAAAACGCCAGAACCTGAGACTGAACCCAGCGACGACGGCTGGAAGGAAACGAGGAACCGGACGGATTCAAACGCTTTGACAGACGACGACGCTGACGCTGACGTCTCATCGAGATGTAGCGGCGACAAGGAGTCGTTCAGCTGCTCCGAGTGCGGGCGGACGTTTTGCCGCAAGGACCACCTGATGAGCCACATGAGGACGCACACGGGGGAGAAACCGTTCAGCTGCTCCGTGTGCCAGAAACGCTTCAGCTGCAGCGGGAACATTCTGGCGCACATGAGGATCCACACGGGGGAGAAACCGTTCGAGTGCTCGTTCTGCGGCAAAAGCTTCAGCCAGAAGGGAACGCTGCAGCTGCACGTGAGGATCCACACGGGGGAGAAACCGTTCAGCTGCCCGTTCTGCGACAAGAGATTCGCCCACAAGAGACGCATGACGCTGCACATGTCGGTCCACACCGAGGAGAAGCGGTTCAGCTGCACGGCGTGCGATAAAAGATTCACCTGGTACACGCAGCTCAAAACCCACAAATGCGTCGGCGGCGAGTCTTCGCAGATCCGACAAAACCAGGCGGAGAAAAAGGCTTCGGCCAAAGAAACTTTCAGCTGCACCGAGTGCGGGAAGACGTTCAGCCTCAAGGGCAACCTGAAGACGCACATGCGGATCCACACGGGGGAGAAACCGTTCAGCTGCCGGATCTGCGGTAAAAGTTTCAAACAGAACGTGCATCTGACGGAGCACATGACGATTCACACGGGTCAGAAACTCTACCAGTGCAACGTGTGCGGTAAAGGATTCAATAAGAAGTTACTCATCAAAAAACACACCTGTCTTTAATCCACGTAAAAAAAAAAACTTGCGATCACAATCTGAATCATTGGAATAAATAAAAGATGTGGAGTAGAATAGTTTTGACTTGAGAAATGTGAGTTTCTTTTGCACGTAAACAATCATGTTTATTATTTTCCAGGATAAAAGGAAATAACATTCATCTAAATCTGAATCTTGTTACTGACTCAATCATGGAGTTCAATAACGCTGATTATGAATGTGTTGAAATCAAAACAAGGGAGTGATCTCTCTTTTTTCAGAGAAAGGGAGAGCTCAGTTTATGTGGCCTGGACTGGACGATAACACTCACCTGTCCTACTCTGACTGCAGACACTTGAACTCACCACCACCGGCTCTGGTTCCTCTTGTTCTCACCGTTCACTCTGGAAACAACCAGAATAACGACGGCTTTCAAAGTAATCTGAAAATTATTTTTTACCTTGAATGAATATTAAATAACCAGTAGTTATATTTAGGTGATGATTTTTTTTTGTTTTTTTTGTTTAATTGCCTCGCACAATGTGAGAAAATCATTTCTTGAACTGATCTGGCAGAAGAATGTCCTCTTGAGCCATGAACTGTACAGTGACGATAAGCTGCGGGAACTCAATGTTAAATCAACAGATGTTTTCCAAAACAAGAAAAGAGAATCTGATGATATTTAATCAAACTTCCTTCTATTTCTATTGTAGCTGGACTGGAGGAGTTGATGGTGCTCATCTTATTCTGTTATTTTATTCTTAAAATAAATATATAATGGACACAAAGTGACTGTTGTTGCCTGCTTTTTTTTTTGTCTTCATCCTCGTTTTAAATCAGTAAAGCCACTTTTCTATCATAAGAAATTGTACTTCACTGTTTGTGTGTTTTGATTTTTATGCAGTTAAAGTAAAATGTTATGGTGTGAACAGATAAAACACATTCAGAGAGTCACAGCTGCAGGTTCACGACCCATTTAAATACCTGCTGCAACCTGGAAGTTTTTTTTATCCTCATTTATTCACAAGATCAACAGTTTCACTTTTGAAAACATAACAATCAGGGCTCATACTTTAAGTGTTTGTGTATTTAAACTTGAATATTAATCTGTGATATGCATCTATGACACGTTGTTGAGGTTTTAAAATACTTCAGGAAACATTATACAGGTTTCATATCCTTGAAAACAGGATACACAAATCTTCATCACTGAAAACATCTTTATTGTTATTTTCAGAGTTGACTGGATTTTGCTGATTTGCCATTGCAAATTTTTTCTTCTTGAGCTTGTCTGTCCATACTGTTCTCCTGAAGGAATTTCTTCACGTCTGGAAAATCTATGACACAAATTGGACACTTTGACCTAAAGATGAAGGCCGAAGGTCACAGCAACTGAGGTACCAGTAATTAGAATTCACCAAGCAGCAATAAATTGGCAATACCGTTAAAAATTAAAGTAATAAAACTACAATAAGTTAGATTTTTTTTAACACCAAATTTATAGAACAAACACATCACAACATTTTTGAAAATACTTGTTAATTTGTAATAAAATGTCTTTCATGTTGATTTCACTAGACCAGAGTCAACTGAACAAATCTGATATAAAAATAAATAAAAACAACCATCCAGCCAGAGGTGGAGGAGACTTAAAGGGATAGTGCAACACTTTGAGAAATTGGCCCATTGCCATAATACCTATAGTCATAGCAGTAGGTTCGTTACCTTTAATTGTCGGTGCAAGCTATAACGGCGGAGCAGAGCCGTGAGCTGCTCAGAGCTTTGTTGTGTTATTATGTCATAGTGTGGTGAATGTGCAGGTCACACCTTGTCCACCAGAGCGTTGTGGAGTTGTTGGATTGTGTATTTGATGAGTTTGATGAGGGAAACAAAGAAATCCCATTAGCCTTCGTAGCGTAGCTCTGAGCAGCTCACGGCTCTGCTCCACTGATCTAAAAACAGCTTGCACCGACAACTAAAGGTAACAAACCTATTGCTGTGACTATAAGGATTGTGGCAATGGGCCAATTTGCCATAAAGTTTAACTTTTCCTTTAACCTGTTTCCTTGACCTTCATGGAAAAGCTCAGACATTCTTCAGGACAGACTGATGTTTATTTCTGCTTCCTGTGGACTTCCAGATGTTTGGTCAAACTCCATTTGTGTCTGTATCTTTTACCACATGCGGAGCAGGTGTACGGTTTCTCTCCTGTGTGAGTTCTCATGTGCACCTTCAGGTTTCCGCTTTCGCCAAAACCTTTCCCGCACTCGGAGCAGCGGAAAGGTTTCTCCCCCGTGTGGATCCTCAGGTGCTTCTTTAAACGTCCGCTCCACAAAAAACACTTCCTACAGACCGGACACCTGTACGGCTTTTCCCCCGTGTGACATCTGACGTGTAATTTCAGATACGACAAGGAGCCAAAGCTTTTTTTACACTCGGGGCATCTGTATAAATTCCCAGCGTTATGTATGTCTGAAGTGTTGTGATCAGGATGAACTGGTTCTGGTAACACTGGATGTGGATGCGACTCTCCGTCTGGTCCTGGATCTCCATCGTTGTCCTCCTCTTCCTCATCAACTGCTCCTCGATGTGACGACCCAGGTTTCTCTTCATTATCATCCTCCTTCTTCACATGGACAGGAGTCAGTGTTGAACTGGTACCATCAGCCTCCTCCAGGCCCTCCTGACTGGTCCAGACCTCCTCCGGTTCCTCTTTAACGCCTGGGGGATCTGATGGGTCCTGGTCCTGGTCCTGGTCCTGCTGCTCTTCTTTACTCACCAACAGCTGCTGGACATCTGCAGGAAACACAAAGACTCTGAGTCTGGAGATCACGTTCAACCAAGTGGGGTTGTATGATCTACAAATAGCCCCTAAGTACTTTAATTGCAGTAGAAGACTCTCTGCACTCAAACATACAACATACAGTGTTGTGAACAGACCCAAAGTGCAAGAAAACGCATTTTTTATTTGGACCTAACCAAAAACTGTGTTTTTCCTGTACTTTGAGGGGCTGGGGAAAAAATTATATTATAGCGAACAATGGAACTGTGTATTTTCTCTTCTTCATTCCTAACCCTTTTGAAAACATGAAAATGGAATAGTGTCTTTATTGTCTGTGCAACAAGCACAAAGAAATGTGTGAAATTGTGAAATGTTCAATCCTTGTTAGACTTCTTTTTTTTTTTTAAGTAGGCCTACAAACACACACTCTGGTCGAAAAATTTTAAAATAATATATAAATAAAACACATCTTGCAGGAACTCCATATTCACATTTAACAAAAACAACTCTGTTATTGTACATTTATTTGAGTCAGCTGCTTTTAGTGTAGTTAAATGGCTCCTGCAACAGAGTCGATTAGTTATTATAAAATCAGCATGCTATTTATTTAAACTTGGATATTAATCTGTAATGTGCACTTGTTGAGGTTTTAAATTTACAGCCACGGGGAAGAAACGTGTGTTAACTAATGTCTGAAAAGGAAAACGAACCTCGCTGCTGTCTCTCAGGTGGTGAAACAGCAACATCCAACATCTGGCGGTGATGATGGCGGCGGTTCATCTCCTCCTCATACTCGGTGATGGTTTTCTCAAAGTGTCCGAAGATCTCCTCCACGGCCGCGGTCAGCCGCTGGGAGACGAACACCTTCAGACTCCGGAGTTTAGACATCTCACACGGAACCAAACACTGACGCATTATTATTCACTGTCCGTTTTATATTGGAGGTTTTAACGAAACACAAGCCAAACTGTCAGTTCAGCGCATCCTCTGCTGAGAAACGACCACTCAACTTCCGGGCTACGTTTCAAAATAAAGGTACCAAAACTTCATAGATTGTTACAGTCTATGTTTTTACCCAACTAATCATCAGGCGTTTTTATTTATTTATTTGCTAGTGATCATATTTTTATCCCCCAGTTTAATTCATACTGGTGTTCTGCTCTGGTCCTGTTCTGCTACACTGAATCTATTGTCACAACAAAATAAACATTTTACCCGATGGAGGCTTGGGATACACCACGAGCCCTCCTGATTCGCCTGCTTCAGAGGTGGTGTGGTTGTATGTTGATTTTGGAGACATTTTATTCTGAAAGGCAGGAGTATATGGCGGAAGTCGTGTTTAGTTTCCGGGTCTTAGCGGCTCGTGGTAGCGGAAGTAGCTAACCTAATCCTGTGCAGATCGGCTCCCACAGAAGACGGAAAAAATAAAAAACAATAATAACCACGGTGTTTTCCGCCTCTAAGTGACCGGTGTGAGGAAGATGTCGAGCCTGCAGAGCGTGAAGACCTCGTTCAAACGGCGGCTGCTCGCCTTGGTCCGCGAGAACCTGTTCGGACATTTCGAAACAACAATAAACGAGTATGAAGAGGAGATCGACCGCAAGAGAAAACTACTGGAGATGATAAAACACCCAGATTTGAAGCCACGAACAACAGGTTTGTTTGTATTTCACTGCAATAAAACTGTACTAGAAACGGTATTACTTTTGAACTAAATAAACTACCGTAGCCTAGCTGCATCTGGCTAATGAAGCATTCAATTACTGTATAGTCTACCGTGTTTGTTTACTCCAGATGTCCATCCACATAGTCCATGACTCAGAGTAACAGGATGTATAGCCTATGTGAAAACTTTGATTTGAGTCACATAGCCTTTATTTCTAAGAAAGGCTGTTTGTTTTTCCTATGGTAAAGCTAACGGTTATGTTACCTCTGATCCAGAGCTCCAGGCTAACTGTTTTTTTGTTTTTTTTTGCTAGGATCACAGGGCCACTGTGATCGGACCGGGATCCTAACTTAGAGGAGTAATTCATCCAAAATTCAAATTGCACTCATTATTTACTCACCCTCATGTCAACTAAAAGCTGTGAGAAGTTTCAGGTTCCTCCGTGGCTTCTCTGAGTTACAGGGGGGTCGGTGTAGCAGTGCATGTCCATATAACGGTTATACCGCTTGTCTTTGTAACAAAAAAACACCAAAAAACATTCACTTCCACTACAAAACAAGCTTGAAATATAGACTTATTAAATTTTTTGGAACTATTTTGCATTTCCTGGCTTTAATACAAGACAAACATTACATACGAGCAGCATGGAGGTATTTTGATGGGTTTTGTGGTGGCAAAAAAGATTATTCGTCCAATAAAGTGTTTAAAAAAGAATATCTTGACACGTCAGCTGTCTTTTTGAGTTTTAATAAAGGGCATTCATGAATGGAGTCACACAAACACAACCGAACAGGAGTACAGTCTGTGAGTGAGTGGCCTGAAGATGTTCTCAGGCACGCTATCTTATAGTTCCCAAAACACTTTGAACAGAAGACAAAATATATGACACCCAGGCAGTCCTGCTCTGGTGCACCACCAGGACACAACAACCCCTTGTAAATTTCCATAAAGCACTTTATGGGGGAGCTTTCCGGGCTCCTGACCTTTAACCTGTCCTGAGTGGTATCTGTTCCTGGCCTGGTGGGTGTCACACTGTTATCAACATGAAAGGATTAACTAAGGAGTGTTCACTTGGTTAACATGGTTATACGACACTCTTAAAGCACAGTATAGGTTACACCAGAATTTCCCATTACAGTTTTTTGTGTGTTTTTTTGTTATGAAGACCGTTGGTATTCATTTGCAACCGTTATATGGACATGCACGTGCTACGCCGAAACCCCCTGTAACCCAGAGATGCCACGGAGGACTCTCACAGCCTTTAGTCGACATGAGAGTGAGTAAATAATGAGTGCAATTTGAGTTTTGGAGAAAATCTAAATCAACTTGCAAAGCAAATATTCACTTTTCCTTTTCATTCATGATCCTGACACAGATTGACCTGGCATCTGTAATAACAGATTGCCGATTCTTTGAGTCTCCACTTTTATATTTTATCAGTGTTTACTGGATTTACCAGTTGCCCATGTGCCAGTACCAGTGTAGGTACCAAATGTGTCCGGCCTGCCAGATCTGTTGGGGGGGGGGGGGTATTTATATTTTCTTATGATGATATTAAACATTTACACAGCAGACGAAAATGATTAAAATACTGTAATTAGCGCGGGCGTTTACCAGCATTTACGAACGTTTGTTTGACGTTGCCTAGGAGACCTGTGCCACATCTCGCGAGAGTGTGTTGTTGAGCCAGAGACAGGTGTTGAACAAAGTTCATTTTCTCCTGAATTGTCTGTCTGAAAATTGCCATTTTCGTGTCAAACTGTTCAGAATAGATGCGGTTTGAGACAGATGTGTCCAATATTTACTATGGGGCGAAGTGGCAACTCCGCCACCATCTGCGGTAGCATCAAAGTAATTGCATTACGCCACCACGACCAATCACGATGTGCCACGTCATCGCCAGTCACGGCCCTCGGACAGATCTGGCAGGCCGAACACATTTGGTACCTACACCGGTAGTTGAAAATGCAGCATTGAGGGGCCGTCTGGAGCCCTGTGATCCCCAGCTGCTTCTCTGGGTAGTACTAGATAGGAGTGATATGAGTATTATATTACAATAAAGTACTTTATACTGTAAGTAAAATATTATGTTTATGTCTGATCAGGGTTGGTGACAAGAGAAGAGATCGTCGCACAGGAGCAGCGGGATCCAGAAAGTCCACACGCTGCAGAGGAAACAGGACAATCTGGTGACGATGGAGAGGACTGTGGAGGAAGATTGGGTTTGACGAGTCACTCGAGGGAAAAATCGCACAAGAACTTTAAACCACCTTCGCATCCAAAAAACTCTCATGTAATGGAGAAGCCTTTTGGTTGTCATGTATGTGGCAAAACGTTTTCTGCAAAGAAAACTTTGTTTTACCACCTGACAACCCATGCACCGCTGAAACCACTTAGCTGCTCAGTTTGTGGTATGATGTTGAAAAACAAACTAACTTTAAAGAACCACATGGGAATACACACAGGGATCAAACCGCACAAGTGCAACGTTTGCCACAAAAGATTCAGATTGATATCTGAATACAAAGTCCATAAGCGCGTGCATGAGCACAGGGGACTGGTGCCCTGCCCCAAATGTGACGAGATATTTCCTGACAAAGCCCTGCTGAGGAAACACATGGAAACACATTCGGCGAAGGCAAAGAAACTGTTTAAATGTGACGTTTGTAGTTTGGAGCTAAGGTTCGCATCTCAGTTGAAAGAACACAAGAAAATACACAAGGAGGAAAAGAAACAGTCTCCAACAGTCCATTCGGAGTTGGTCCACTCAGAGTCGAAACCGTTCAGTTGCTGCGAATGTGGTCAACGTTTCTTTTGGTCGTTCCAGCTCAGAAATCACAAGTGTCCGACCCTTACGCTGAGAGGAAACGGAGAATCAGGCCAGAGCGAACTTACACAAATGGAAACTCCCACTGACGCTGATTTCTGGAAGGACACCAGGACACATCAGTCAGGTGTCACGTATCAGAGGAAAAACAAAGTCTCGGCCGCTGGATGTAACACTGAAAATAAACCGAGCGCCTCTGACGTCAGCGTGAAAACTGAACCCAAGGACGACGAAAGTGTCGACAGTGATTCCAGCAAAGAGAACAAGAAAATGCAGATGGGTGTGAAAACAGAAGATGAGAAAGATTGGGACTCAAAACCGCTCGACTCTTCTGAGCGTCGTGGAGCATCCGAGGACCATCAGGCGTTACAGGCGCGCCTCGAGTGTCACATGAGAGAGAAACCGTTAAGTTGCTTCTTTTGTGAGAAGAGATTTATCAGAGGAGGATTTCTGACGAAACACGTGTCCGTCCACACAGGAGAGCAACTTCTCACGTGCATTATTTGTGAGAAGAGCTTCACCACGGAGACCAGGCTCATCAGACATGAGTGCGCTGAGCGGCCCGAGCTTCCCCATTGTCTGGCTGGGAGTGATCTGAACAGCTACAAGCGGTGGAATCGTCACAGCGAGGAGAACGTGTTCATCTGCGCCATCTGTGGCGAAAGATGTCCCTCTTATGAAACGCTGAATCTCCACATTATGAGCCACGCGGGCGATAAATCTTTAAACTGTTCGCTGTGCAACAAGGAGTTCAGTGACAAGGAGTCGTTAAGTCAACACATTAGCTCCCACGCGGATCAAACACAATTCAAATGTGTAATTTGCAAAGAGGGATTTGTCTGGAGGAGATGTCTGACCAAACACATGGAGATCCATAAAAACCAGGGACAGTTCGCCTGCACTAAGTGCTACAACATATTCAGCTCCCGTGCCGACCTCGCTCTCCACGTCTGTGGTCATAAACGCACTGGAGCGTGGCGTCCTCCAGGACAACGGTTGAGGATCTCAGATCCACCTAGTCGTTTGGAACCGGCAGCTAACGGCAACGCTTCACGCTCTACTGACTCTGAAGACAGCGATTCTGGCGATGGGATCGAGCAGCGCCCGTCAGGTTCGGCGCATGTGGAAGAGGAAATGATGGAAACTGAAACTGGAAGCGCTCCTGGTCAGTTTTTCAACTATCAGAGCGACGACAGCGTCGACAGCGATTTTTGGAAGGAGGACGAGAAAGGTCAATCGTCGTCCTTGAATTCCCTGATGGAAAAACAAACCTCTCGGAGCGACGCAGCATGTGAGGACTCCGTTTTTAAAAAGACACCGGAGGAGAAGGAGGTTCAAGAATCAGAGGCGGTCGCCAAGTTTATGTTAAGTTGCGTGAAGAAGGAGGATGATGTCGAGGAACCTCTGTATTCATGGCTCCCTGTCGGCGGCAGCAGCAGCTCGACTGGACACGTGACAACAGCCAATGGTGGAGAACCTGAACCAGACAGGAAGTTGTGTCCTACATGGCAACCGGAAACTGACAACAAGGCTTCAGATTCCTCAAGTTTAAACTCGGTCGCACAGAAAGAAATCGCAGAACGAGACGTTGGATGTGACAAGAACTCCGTCGGCTGCTCTGATGTGAAATCAGAACCTGACAGCGACGACAGTGATTTTTGGAAATTTGGATTTGGAAAACAATGACGTGCCTGAAAGTGAGATGAAGATGATGAGGAAATATTTCCCACCTTTATCCAAATGAAGACCCGCTGGAAATTGCTCTCAGCTGCCAGGATGCCATTCGTTTGCTCTGTTTGTGGCCTCGAATGTCTTTACAAATGCAGACTGAGCAAACACACGAGGAAATAGTTATATAGCCACAAACGGGAGAGAAGCCATCCCAGCAAATGACAGTCCAAATATTGTTTTGCAATAATAAAGATACATCCTGATCCTGCCGACATATAGGAAATTAAGACAGACGTGAAAAAAACTAATGTGTAAAAAACAAACAAAAAAAACTGTAGTTCGTCCGACCCGACCCGAGCCCGAAGTAACTAATTAAAAACCAGACCCGGCCCGGCCCGTTACCTGCTCGGGCTCGGGCTACCGGCGGGCTTGGGTCGGGTAGCCATGCTCTAGTTCACACTGGGGCAAAAACGCTACAGTTGCAGTATCTGTGAAAGAGGCGTTTCTTGGCACACAGAGATTAAAGTAAATAGTTCACCCAAAATTCAAAATTCACTCATTTTCTACTCACCCTCATGTCAACTAAGGGCTGGGAGAAGTTTCAGAGCCATCAGTGCCTTCTCGGAGTTACGTGGGTTCCGTGCAGCAGTATTTGTCCATATAATGGTTATGAATGGATAACACTTTTCTTTCCAAAAAGACACACCAAAAAACATCCAAATACCTTACTGCTCGCCTGTAATGTCCCTCTTGTATTGGAGCCCTGACATGAGAAATTGTTCAGAGAAAAATTTAAAAAGTCTATATTTTAAGCTTGTAGCGGAAGCTCCCAGTGTCTCAGTCTCAAATCTTGCACGATTTGCACTGCTGCGCCGACCCCCTTACTACCGCAACCCTTACTTGACATGAGGGTGAGTAGATAAGGAGTAAATGAGAAATTTGAATTTTGGGCGAACTACCCCTTTAAATACCATAAGTGTATTAGTGAGTCCTCGCATGAAAAGAAAGATTAAGTAAAAACGGGTAATATCCTAAATGTACTGTCACTCAACTGTGAGATTATTATGACTTTAAGCTGAAAACGATTTTGCTTGTGTTCACAGTTGAAAAACATGAATTATGTTTTTGACACGGCGGTTGGTTGGTTGTTCCTCTGCAGATGGAAAAACTAAAAAGATGAAGTTGTTTCTGTTTTCATCATGTGAGAGAAACCTCAACAGGCTTACCATCTACCTCTGAAGTGCTTTATCTTTGTCTCTTATCACACTAGACCGTCTACAGATGGGACGTTCAGAGAGTTATTCTGGAAATATCTATAGTTTGTTATATAACATACATATTCTTCAAGCCACTCAGGACTTTGTTTTGGGCAGAAGTGAGAAATTTTTTATTGAAATTTTACTTGCTGTTGTAGCTGAAGCTGAAATACCTGTATGTTTTGTTTTTTTGTGGGTTCAGGTCAGGATATTTGTACTTTAATAAAAAAAATAAAATTCAAAACCTATGACTTTTACATTTACAGCACTTCAAAACAAGACGCCTGAGTTATTTTTTCCATCAGTAATGACACATTTGTTATTATCAATGAGACCCCATCATTATTACTTTTCATATTGAATATTAAAGCCCTGGTTTGCAACTTATTTGGCCTTTTATTAGCAAAAATCAAATATTGCTTTCATAAAGGGTTAGCACCACTTGTTTACATAGAAGCTTGATTATCCTGTTACATGCAGCATCTGTTTGTCTGTCTGACGTCTGCCCGATTTCACGTGAACGCAACATCAAGACTGCTAGGTGCAACAACATCAGGTGGGGGTGACCTTTGGATCTGACTATGTGACACATCCATCCAGGCTTTTTTTAAAAATGTATTTATTTTTACTAGTGATCATATTTTTATTCCCCAGTTTATGCTGGTGTTCTACTCTGGTCCTGTTCTGTTCTACGTTCTGAATTTGACAATCAACCAATAAACTTCCCAGTTGTACTTTATTATTGTGTTAATTTTAGTTGTTCACAACGGTCCTCTTGTCACAATTAACAAAATAAACATTTTACCCTATGGAGGCTTGGGATATACCACGAGCCCTCCTGATTCGCCTGCTTCAGAGGTTGTATGGTTGTATGTTGATTTTGGAGACATTTTATTCTGAAAGGCAGGAGTGTGGCGGAAGTCGTGTTTAGTTTCCGGGTCGTAGCGGCTCGTGGTAGCGGAAGTAGCTAACCTAATCCTGTGCAGATCATGGTGCAGCTGTGTCGGCTCCTACAGAAGACGGAAAAAATAAAATACAACAATAATAACCACGGTGTTTTCCGCCTCTGAGTGTCCGGTGTGAGGAAGATGTCGAAAACCTCGTTCAAACGGCGGCTGCTCGCCTTGGTCCGCGAGAACCTGTTCGGACATTTCGAAACAACAATAAACGAGTATGAAGAGGAGATCGCCCGCAAGAGAAAACTACTGGAGATGATAAAACACCCAGATTTGAAGCCACGAACAACAGGTTTGTTTGTATTTTACTGTAATAAAACTGTACTAGAAACGGTAACGTTACTACTCTAACGTTACCGTAGCCTAGCTGCATCTGGCTAATGAACCGTGTTTGTTTACTCCAGATGTCCATCCACATAGTCCATGACTCAGAGTAACAGGATGTATATGTGAAAACTTTGATTTGAGTCACATAGCCTTTATTTCTAAGAAAAGCTGTTTGTTTTTCCTGTGGTAAAGCTAACAGTTATGTTACCTCTGATCCAGAGCTCCAGGCTAACTGTTTTTTTTTAACACTAGGATCACAGTGGCCCCTAACCCCTAATTCATCCAAAATTCAAATTGCACTTATTATTTACTCACCCTCATGTCAACTAAAAGCTGTGAGAAGTTTCAGGTTCCTCCGTGGCCTCTCTGAGTTACAGGGGGGTCGGCGTAGCAGTGCATAACGGTTATACCGCTTTTCTTTGTAACAAAAAAAAACACCCAAAAATATCCACTTCACTACAAAACAAGCTTGAAATATAGACTTATTAGATTTTTTTGCGAACTATTTCGCATTTCCTGGCTGCAATACAAGACGAACATTACATACGAGCAGCTACGAAAACCGTTGGTATTCATTTGCAACCGTTACATGGACATGCACGTGCTACGCCGAAACCCCCTGAGAAGCAACGGATAACTCTGAAACTTCTCCCAGCCCTTAGTCGACATGAGGGTGAGTAAATCTAAATCAACTTGCGAAGCACATATTCACTTTTCCTTTTCATTCATGATCCTCACATAGATTGACCTGGCATCTGTAATGACAGATTGCAGATTCTTTGAGTCTCCGCTTTTACATTTTACCAGTGTTGTTGCCATGGTTATCCTGTCATGGCGCCGTGACAGAGGCTGCTTGTCCCTGGGACAAACAAATTTCCCTCCTCGGGATTAATAAAGTCAATTCAATAAAAATAAAAAAAAAAGGCAAATTTACTAGTTGCCAATGTTCCAGTAGTTGAAAATGCAGCATTGAGGGGCCGTCTGGAGCCCTGTGATCCCCAGCTGCTTCTCTAGGTACTACTAGATAAGAGTGGTATAGGTATTATATTACAATAAATTTCTTTATACTGTGAAGTAAAATATTCTGTTTATGTCTGATCAGGGTTGGTGACAAGAGAAGAGATTGTCGCACGGGAGCAGCGGGATCCAGAAAGTCCACACGCTGCAGAGGAAACAGGACAATCTGATGACGATGGAACGGACTGCGGAGGAAGTTCGAGTTTGACGAGTCACTCAAGGGAAAAATCGCACAAGAACTTGAAACCACCTTCGCATTGCCACCTGAAAACCCATTCACCGCTGAAACCACTTAGCTGCTCAGTTTGTGGTATGATGTTGAAAAACAAACTAACTTTAAAGAACCACATGGGAATACACACAGGGATCAAACCGCACAAGTGCAACCTTTGCCACAAAAGATTCAGATTGATATCTGAATACAACATCCATAAGCGCGTGCATGAGCACAGGGGACTGGTGCCCTGCCCCAAATGTGACGAGATATTTCCTGACAAAGCCCTGCTGAGGAAACACATGGAAACACATCCGGCGAAGGCAAAGAAACTGTTTAAATGCGACGTTTGTAGTTTGGAGCTAAGGTTCGCATCTCAGTTGAAGGAACACAAGAAAATACACAAGGAGGAAAAGAAACAGTCTCCAACAGTCCATATGGAGTTGGTCCACTCGGAGGTGAAACCGTTCAGTTGCTGCGAATGTGGTCAAGGTTTCTTTTGGCCGTTCCAGCTCAGAAATCACGAGTGTCCGACCCTTACGCTGAGCGAACTTACACAAATGGAAACTCCCACTGACGCTGATTTCTGGAAGGACACCAGGACACATCACTCAGGTGTCACGTATCAGAGGAAAAACAAAGCCTCGGCCGCTGGATGTAACACTGAAAATAAACCGAGCGCCTCTGATGTCAGCGTGAAAACCGAACCCAAGGACGACGAAAGTGTCGACAGCGATTCCAGCAAAGAGAACAAGAAAATGCAGATGGGTGTGAAAACAGAGGACGAGGAAGATTGGGACGCTCACTCAAAACCGCTCGGCTCTTCTGAGCATCGTGGAGCATCCGAGGACCATCAGGCGTTACAGGCGCGCCTCGAGTGTCACATGAGAGAGAAACCATTAAGTTGCTTCTTTTGTGAGAAGAGATTTATCAGAGGAGGATATCTGACAAAACACGTGTCCGTCCACACAGGAGAGCAACTTCTCACGTGCATTATTTGTGAGAGGAGCTTCACCACGGAGTCCTGGCTCATCAGACATGAGTGCGCTGAGCGGCCCGAGCTTCCTCATTGTCTGGCTCGGTCAAGTGATCTGAACAGCTACAAGCGGTGGAATCGTCACAACGAAGAGAATGCGTTCATCTGCGCCATCTGTGGCGAAAGATATCCCTCGTATGACACGCTGAATCTCCACATTATGAGCCACGTGGGCGATAAATCTTTAAACTGTTCGCTGTGCAACAAGGAGTTCAGTGACAAGGAGTCGTTAAGTCAACACATTAGCTCCCACGCGGATCAAACACAATTCAAATGTGTAATTTGCAAAGAGAGATTTGTCTGGAGGAGATGTCTGACCAAACACATGGAGATCCATAAAAACCAGGGACAGTTCGCCTGCACTAAGTGCTACAACATATTCAGCTCCCGTGCCGACCTCGCTCTCCACGTCTGTGGTCATAAACGCACTGGAGCGTGGCGTCCTCCAGGACAACGGTTGAGGATCTCAGATCCACCTAGTCGTTTGGAACCGGCAGCTAACGGCAACGCTTCACGCTCTACTGACTCTGAAGACAGCGATTCTGGCGATGGGATCGAGCAGCGCCCGTCAGGTTCGACGCATGTGGAAGAGGAAATGATGGAAACTGAAACTGGAAGCGCTCCTGGTCAGTTTTTCAACTATCAGAGCGACGACAGCGTCGACAGCGATTTTTGGAAGGAGGACAAGAAAGGTCAATCGTCGTCCTTGAATTCCCTGATGGAAAAACAAAGCTCTCGGAGCGACGCAGCACGCGAGGACTCAGGTTTTAAAAAGACACCGGAGGAGAAGGAGGTTCAAGAATCAGAGGAGGTCGCCAAGTTTATGTTAAGTTGCATGAAGAAGGAGGATGATGTCGAGGAACCTCCGTATTCATGGCTCCCTGTCAGCGGCAGCAGCAGCTCGACTGGACACGTGACAACAGCCAACGGTGGAGAACTTGAACCAGACAGGAAGTTGTGTCCTGTTTGGCAACCGGAAACTGACAACAAGGCTTCAGATTCCCCAAGTTTAAACTCGGTCGCACAGAAAGAAATCACCGAAGAAGACGTTGGATGTGACAAGAACTCTGTCGGCTGCTGAAATCAGAACCTGACAGTGATTTTTGGAAACTTGGATTTGAAAAGCAATGACGTGTCTGAAAGTGAGATGAAGATGATGAGGTCACACCGCTGCCCAGAGTGCGAGGAAATATTTCCCACCTTTATCCAAATGAAGACCCGCTGGAAATTGCTCTCGGCCGCCGAGATGCCATTCGTTTGCTCTGTTTGTGGCCTTGAATGTCTTTACAAATGCAGACTGAGCAAACACACGAGAAGGTGACTTGCACGTTCACGCTGGGGCAAAAACGCTACAGTTGCAGTATCTGTGAAAGAGTCTTTGCTTGGTACACAGAGTTCAAAGGGATAGTTCACCCAAAATTCAAATTTCGCTCATTATCTACTCACCCTCATGTCGACTAAGGGCTGGGAGAAGTTTCAGAGCCCTCAGTGCCTTCTCGGAGTTACAGGGGGTCCGTGCTGTATGTATATGGCGGTTGCAAACGGGACTTTTCTTTGTCCAAAAAGACACACCAAAAACCTCCAAATACCTCCATACTGCTCGTCTGTAATGTCCCTCTTGTATTGAAGCCCCAACATGAGAAATTGTTCAAAAAAAAAAGTCTATATTTTAAGCTTGTTTTGTAGTGGAAGCTCCCAGTGTCTCATTCTCAAATCACACACGATTTGCACTGACACCGGCAGAGCAATCTGGCAATGCACTGAGAAAGCACGGAGGACTCTGAAGCTTCTCACAGCCCTTAGTCGACATGAGGGTGAGTAGATAATGAGTGAATGAGAAATTTGAATTTTGGGTGAACTATCCCTTTAAATACCATAAGTGTATTAGAGAGTCCTCGCATGAAAAGAAAGTAAAAACGGGTAATATCCTAAATGTACTGTCACTTAACTCTGAGATTATTATGACTTTAAGCTGAAAACGATTTTGCTTGTGTTCACAGTTGAAAAACATGAATTATGTTTTTGACATGGCGGTTGGTTGGTTGTTCCTCTGCAGATGGAAAAACTAAAAAGATAAAGTTGTTTCTGTTTTCATCATGTGAGAGAAACCTCAACACGCTTCCCATCTACCTCTGAAGTGCTTTATCTTTGTCTCTTATCACACTAGACCGTCTACAGATGGGACGTTCAGAGAGTTATTCTGTTGTAGCTGAAGCTGAACTACCTGTATGTTTAGTTTTTTTGTGGGTTCAGGATATTTGTACTTTAATAAAAAATAAAATTCAAAACGTATGACATGGCTTAAGTATTTTTTTTGTATATTCCTATTAAGGTATTTACAGCACTTCAAAACAAGACGCCAGACTTATTTTTTCCATCACTAATGATACATTTGTTATTATCAATGAGAACCCATCATTATTACTGTTCATACAGAATATAAGAGCCCCAGTTTGCAACTTATTTGGCTTTTTATTAGCAAAAATCAAATATTGCTTTCATAAAATACATATTTCACAGTTGAATCAGTCGCATACAAATTAAAGCTTTCTCGTACCTTAGAATGAGTCGTTACAAACCTTTACTCAGAGCTCTTTGCTTTTTCTTTTTCTCCAACCAAAACAAAATATTTACTATTAATATTAACATGAACAATTAAACTGAATTACCATAACCATAGCCATCTATCTCATCAAATTTTGACTATATTAGCCATATATTAACATTATTTTCATAGGTTTTTTGCTTATCAAAAGAATAAGAAAACAAAACTATGGATCTTATGGATCATTTATTATGCATCCATGTAGATCAAGACTCAACAAAGAACCATTAACCTGCAGCTCAACAGGTTCATTTACTCCTTTACGCTGCTTTCTCCACTGCACTCATGTCTTTTAAACTGTGACTGCCACGTGAATCCTTTGTCACAAACGGCGCAGTTGAACGGTTTCTCCCCGTTGTGCGCCATCACGTGTCTCTTCAGGTGTCCCTTTCGTGAGAATCTCTTCCCGCAAACCGAGCAGTCGAAAGGTTTCAGCCCGGTGTGTGTTCTCATGTGCTGCACCAACGTGTGCCGCTGGGTGAAGCTGGTGTTGCACAGCGAGCAGGAAAAGGGTTTTTCTCCCGTGTGTATTCTAAAATGCGCGCTCAAATCCGAACGCTGTCTGAAGCTCTTGCTGCAAAATGAGCAACAGAACGGTTTCTCCCCGGTGTGGACCCGCATGTGCTTTTCCAGAGACCAGCCGTGACTGAAACTCGTGTTGCAGACCGAACAGCTGAAAGGTTTTTCTCCCGAGTGACATCTCATGTGTGCAATCAAGTGTTCTCTCCGGTTGAAACCTTTCGCACAGAAAGCGCAGCTGAACGGTTTTTCCCCCGTGTGGCATTTCGCGTGTCTTTTCAGATTGGTCTTGAGGCCAAATGTTTTCCCACACTCGGAGCAGATGAACGATTCCTTCTCAGCGTCATGTTCAATATCCTTCGCGGAGTTTGAAGCACATTGAGGCTCCCTGGGTTCGGTCCAGTCGTCGTCGCTGACGTCCGTCTCAGAGGAGCCTGAGGTTTCGTCATCATCGCCCACCGGTTCTAAGTAACTATGTGGATCTGAGTTCCTGTCGGGTGCGTCTCTGTTCTCAGTCCAACTCTGATATAGCTGTGACGACTGAGGTTTCTCCTCTTCTTCATCATCATCATCATCATCTCCACTCTTCACAGAGGTTAGAGTGAATTTCATGATATCGCTCTCCTCCAGTCCTGGAAGCTGCTCTCCCTCCGGATCCATCCAGACTTCCTCTTGTTCCTCTTTAATGTGCGGAAGCTCCGGCGGGTCATCGTAGTCCTCCTGGTCCAGGCCGCAGCTCCACTCCTGCTGCTCTTCTTTACACATCAACAGCTGCTGGACATCTGCAGAGAGACAAGAGACACACTGTGAAAAAACTGCTTTCACATCACAACACCCCGGAAGAAGATCAGTCTGATTAAGATTTTCATGGCCGCTATTAGTACAGTCGTATCCATCAGAAATATGTGGCCGTAAAGGAGTAATTTTACATTTTATTATGTCACCTAAAGCCTGAGATGAATTAATCTGTAATGATACATCTTCTAAAATCATGTTAAATTGGTTGATTGTGTTTATTTTTGAACTTCAAAATGTGTGCCTTATTTAAAGGTGCAGTATCGCAAATACAGCAGTAATGGCATAAAATAAGCTGAAATATGCAAAAGATAAGTCAGGGGGAGCCATAACTAAATATAGCCATTAGCCATAAAAACTAAATTTACCACAAAAAAAATAGCAAACAGTGTAGTTTCCGTGGGGCAAATGCAGAATTTGACTTGCCAATTGCACTCAGAACTTGGAAAACCGGAAAAATGCAATAGTAAATTGTAATGTAGCAGTGCTAGGCTGCTTACAGTCACTGAATCGCCGTGTCTTTCTTCAACTATCCTCTTGCAAAAATGATTTTAACGGCACATTAACGTGAGCCACTCTAGTTTTGGAAAACAGAGAGGCTGCTTCTGCTGCATGTTTTTTCTCCTCATGTCCTACACTACAGAACTCATCACCAAAAGGAAGCTGCTCTCTCTCTCCGACAACTGATTTCACTTGTTTATATCTGATGCTCGGCCACTGGCTCCATCTGGTGGCCGCGGATTTTGTGTTAGAGCTCCTTTAAGGAGGACAGTGCACATGATGAACATAATAAAACGTAAAAGGTGCCAGTGTTGGTTTCAGACTGTAGTTCTCCTGGCAAGGTGTTAAAGGCCATTAAAATGAACACAAGGACATATGCACATAACTCAAAAAAAACAGGAAAAACACAAGAAAGACAAAAATCAGTACACAAACTGGGGTGTTACCAACACCAAAAACAAACAAACTTTGTTATTACTTTCCTGCACCAATATCAAGTATATTACAGTATTGTATGTATTAAAAAGACGTTGACCAGAGCGATTTGAATCTTATTGGAGCGTTTAACAGTAGAAATCTATATTGAAAAGAAGAAATATGAACTTTCGTTCGAGGTTAATGCAGAGACTGCTTGGCGAAAAACTGCAGGAGCAGGAAAAAACAGGAACACACATCAGTGGTTTTGCATGAATTTACTTCGAAAACAACTCTGTCTCATAAAGTTCTGTTATTATCTCATAGCGTGGTGAATGTGCAGGTCACAACTTGTCCACCAGAGCGTTTGAGTTGTTGGATTGTGTATTTGATGAGTTTGATGAGTGAAACCAAAACCAAGAAATCCCATGAGCCTCCATAGCGTAGCTCTGAGCAGCTCGCGCCTCTGCTCTGCGGTTCTAAAAATAGCTTGTACCGACAATTAAAGCCGAAGTAAGCGATCCGGCTGTTATGGCTAACTTCCTGTCCGCGGATGGAGTTAGCAGTACACGCCGTCGTCCCTACGTCACCACATGCACGCGCATCGTCCTCCATGGCTACAGGTGATGGCAAGCGCCAATTCATCACTGGGAGTGATAATAGTTGGTCGTACACTGAAATCAAGGCAAACGTTTGTACAAATATGTTGTTTGAAAATATTAGCTTATGATAGCTTTGTCATAACCTAGCCATCTATAAGGTCGTAAAGCCGACAGCGGCTCCCCTGTGGATATTGAAAATTTAGATCAACAGTCAGGATAGCATCACTGAGAAACACGAGATAAAAACAATCCAATGTTTTATTTCCTCTGATGAACGCAGGGAGACTGCAGTCTCCCTTTAACAGTTTCACACTGAACTTCTGTGATAAAAATAACATTGCGGCAGATTGCAGTGTGACACGTCTTTATAATAAGATTAGTTGTAAGTCTGTTAGGCTTTTCTGTTACAGTACATATGAATGAGATGTGGGACGCGCCAGGGGAAGACAGAGGCGGAGGAGAGGAGGAACCTCGTCACGCTGGGCTCAAGGCCCAGACGCGGTGGTAGAGGCGCTGGTGCCTTCGCTATACCTGTGGACAACGCCTGGCGTGTGCAAGACATCCAATCTGTCAGGGCTGCGGTTGATAGGGTGTGTATTTTTAAGATTAGGTAATTGATAACTTGCAATATTGTTTATCTTCATTTGTAATGAATCACATGTCGTATGTAATACATATGTACATTACAACAACAAAGCTGTACATGCAGTGTTAGAGGCTATTATTTAAGTAATACATTACATTATTACAATTTATATATTTGGGGTTTTCTTTGTGGACAACAAACATACTCAAAAAAATCAATACCTAAGTAATGTAACACTTACAAATAAAAGTAATTCAGTTCAGTTTCTGCAGTAATGTATTATAATGTGAAAGTGAAGCTGCATCTCACTGGACTGCAGCTGCCCTCTCAGTGTCACAAATTGATTTAATGTGTTTTTCTGGAACATTAACATGTGTATTATGTGCTTGTTGTAGAAACAATGGAGTCAAAATCAAAGTGTATTAGATCTGTAGAGTGAGATTTGGACTGAAAAACAAGTCTAGTAAAGCTTGTCTGAAATTTTTAGGGTCTTATAGTGCTGAAAGTAACACAAAAGTAGTGTGTAATAAATTATTACTTTACACTGACTGTTATATTGTAAAGAAAGTTACCACTTTGAAATCAAAGTTAGAAGTAATTTGTCATAACGAAGCATTGAACGCCCTTAGTGGATGGAAATCAGCATGTACGGTCTGAACCGGGACCCTGGACTAATACACTATCGCTCTCCGCCATCGGACGGGCAGCACGACCAGACCCTGACCCTCATGGGCAATATGTCGACTACCGCCCAACTGCAGGTTGAGATTTTGTTTGTCGTGTTTGAAACTTTTTTTTTTTTTAAGTAAATTTTTTTTGGCTTTTCATGCCTTTATTAGATAGGACAGTTCAGAGAGTGACAGGAAATAGGAGGCAGAGAGGGGGGGGAATGACACGCAGGATGGGGCCGTCCGACGCAGCGAGTACGGCCTCCACACATGGGGCGGGTGCTCCACCAACTGAGCTAAACACTGCTTTATTTGTGATTTGTAGTTCTAAAATGTTCTTGTAGTTGTACTATTTTAAAATAAAACATTTCACATTCACGCCATTCTCAATTTGTTTTGTTTTATAATAGAAAAACAAAAAGTCTCTACACAGGTCTGAAAAGTCTAAGAAACTTTATTATGTAAAAGTAAATCTGAAGTTATGCCCAGAAAAATATAAACAATGTGATTCCTTTCTAAGACACACAGTTACATGCGATGGTGGAGCAGCGTCTTTGTGTTAACACTTCTGGCTCATGTGAATAACAACGTTCAGATGGATGCTGTTATCATCCAGGTCAGCTCATCCGTAGCTGCTACCGGCATACATCATCTGAAACATCCACCACAATCTAAACATCTACGTTGCAGCGAGGTGGAGCTTGTTTGGATAGATGTCCTTAAAATAAATACCCTCACCGGACGACAGGCTTTTCAGCAGGACGGCTTTCTGCAGTGCTGGAACGTAGCTGTAGTCCTTTTTTTCCTTCAGCACTTGCAGCGTCCACCTCCTTGACTTTTTGTTGAACAGCTTGCGGTACCTAGTTGGACGTAAAAGTGATTAAATTGAGCTCAAACATAAAAATAATTTAAAATGAGTCTTATACAGCTCTGGTTAACACTTCTACAATTATTCATAAGGTTTATAATATGTTTGAATATCACAAAATCTTGTCACAACACTACTGACTACATTGCTGAAGTATCCGATGGCTTCATGATGTTGAACTTACTGATATTCTCCTGAGGATGTTTTTTTCGGTGTTCGGTCGAGGTGGTGGTTGTAGTCTAGGGCGGCCAACAGGACCCGGGCTTCATACACGGGGGGCGAGAATCCGAAGCGCTTACCAGCGTACATCAGGATGTGATTATGGTAAGACTCGAGCTCTGCAGTTGACCTATGACATATCGAATACAGGAAGTAAAGTATTTTAAAGGGGGGGTCATGTGTACACATATCACATATAGATAGTGGTCTTGTTGTCATTTGTTTTTGTGGCCACCCCAACAGTTTCCTGCAGAAAATGTTTTTTTTTCCCCTAGTAGAACAAAAAATACACAGATGAACTTACCTGAAAGTCAAGTACTTTTTTACAGAGTTGAGCCAGCGTTCATTCAGAACAATTTCGGCCAGCTTCTGGTGTGCAATGGATGCCTTCTTAATCAAAGGCTTGTCTTTGATTTCTGTCAAGGGGCTTTGTTCACAGGCACCAAAGACCCGGGATTGCTGTCCTGTCACATGGTGTAAAAGCGCAGTCCACATATCCTACAGATAAATAAAAAAGTCAGGAGAGCGCTGAATATCTGCACTAGAAAGGCATGATCCATTTACAAATGGTGAATGAGCTTCATCAGCTGCAAACTTCACTCCATCAAAACAACCACATGGATTTGCTGGGTCTAAGTCCATAATCACAACTAAAATCTCTCAATGGTATTATTTAATTTTACAGGGATTGTAGAATACTTACAAAGAAAGTGTCGTAGTCATCGGCCATCTTGCAGCAATACCAAAAGTGGTTGCAGATGTCCCTGTTCCACTCATGGAGGATCGTGCAGTCTTTGAGCCGACCGACCTGCAATCAGAAATGAACACACAGTGTTTTTGTAGGAAGTCTGTGTACCAGACTGAAATCCTGTAAAACCATAACTAAATACTGATACTGTAACTGAATGAAGCAAAATTTGTCATAATTTCAGTAAACATGGCTCTGGATGATACGCAATTTCTTCACATTTCATGTTTGATTAGATTAATAAATGTCAATGTTCCCTGAGAGATTGTTGCACTTAATCTAAGATATTGTATGAATGCAAAACACAATTTCAAGTGAACATAAGTGCATACGATAAGACTACATGTTGACAATTTCAGATTACGCTACATTGGAGACATACAGTATCACTTACTGCATGTATCTTTTTGAACAAGTTTTTAGATCCATGCCACATGTCGAATGAATGATGAACTCCACTGTCTTTGTATTTGCCCTTACCTGAAAAAAAAGAAAAGAAACGTTTGTGTTTATAACATTTTGAATCCATACTAGTTGATTTGTGTTTAATATCTAATGCTCTTTAGTAGCAAGAGCAACAGGAAAAATGAGAAATTTAAGCACCAAGAGTCTTACTGAAAAGAGATGAAATGTGGACATCGGCGTCCGTGCAGAATTCCGACAGCTTCACTTCTTGACGCAGGGTGTCCAATGTGCGGATGAAGGCCTGTCTCTCCATGGCGACAGAACTCCTTGCAGTCTGCCTTTTGTACATGTTGACCACGGAGATCACCTCTTTACTGTCGTTATCCATGGTGCTGTACGTGCAGTACTGCGCGTCAGAGCCTGGTCGGTCCATTCGACCGTCGCCTGACGAATTTCAGAAATTGTTTGAAAATGCCGTCAAGGATCTACAGCAATCAAAACTCTTACATTTATATATCAAGTCTAGGGATGTCACGATTACTTGTTTTCACAATTAATCATGGTATTAAACTCCACAATTATTTTATCGTAAAGGTTCTTAAATATTGTCACTTTCCAAAAAAGATTATGTTGGAACCATGTCGACAGATCGGCGCAACGGGATCTAAACAAAGTTACGCAAATTATGAACGATGTCAATCATCACCTGCAGGATAACCACTTTGCTTTGTACCCCAGAGTAAAGGTAAATACACAGTAACTGGGTTAAATTACATTCATGTCAATTCACCCAACGTAACACTGAACTGGTAGGAATTGAAATGTTATTGCCTCATTTGTACTAAAAAAAAAAGATTTAAAAGAAAAAATTTAACATTTCCTCTGAAGGATTAATAATTGGTCCTATATTAATAGATGCTTTAAATAATGTGTTTATATAATTGGTAATGCAATTACACTTTGATGATATTTGATTTTACACATTCATACTGTCGTAATAATCATGATTATTTCTCTGACAATAATCGTACCAAGAAAATCTATATTCGTGACATCCCTAATTCATATCAGATATTCTCCTGTCAAGGAATTCACATGATACCCTGTACACATTTATTTGGCCTGTGCATTGTGAGTGAAAGAGACACTTACCAAGAGCTACAACGCTGGCTTTCTTTTTGAGTCGAGTGATTATCTCTCTCCTCTTTTGGTTGTAGGCGTCTTTGATTGTGTCGATGCAGTACAGGCCTTGGATTTTGTGAAAGGTGGTCTTGTTCACCATGCCCATATTCATGAATTTGAATAAGAGAGCAATCTGAGCGTAATTGTTTCCCGAGAGGAGTAAATTACAGGACAAAAGAAAGTCTCCAACCGGCATTCCAACATTAACATAAGGCTGGGAAGTCCATTTCCACACGGTGTGACCGCGGACACAGATCTGAAATTCACAACAAGCGCAAATTAAAAATGAACAAATTGAAGATATTCATGTTTAGAATCACGGCATACAAAGTAAAAACATTCAACTAGGCAATAAAAACTCACCCATTCAACGACGGCTGCCGTGCCCCTTGATGTGATACGGACATGAAAAGGTTTGGTGTCTCCACATTTTCTCTTGGTTTTGGGATTGAACACTTCACACACTTCGTCTGGCAGCTCAAGATGGTCCACCAATTGGTGCAGAGACATGTCGTAAGCAATATAGGCTGGATGACCGATGATGTCATCCTCAATTGGGATATCAGTGGCTGGATCTGGAGCCGCTATGTGATCCGGGTCATCCTCTCCCACATCGAGGACAGTTTCTTCAACACTGACTTCTGGAAAATGATCGATATTCATTTTCGACTTCAAGGCGCCACCAGAACTGTAGGGATGAATGACACACAACAGACAATCACAACGTCGTACTCATCTCAAAGGCTGCATCCCATATAGTGTGCAATGCATTCGCAATAACCTACTTGACACAAATGCGGGGCACAAGATCATCCTCTTCCTCGCTGTCGACTTCCCGTGTAAAGTCTTCCTCAGAAGGTGACAGCGACCGATCTTCCATTTCTGGAAGCCGAGTGTTGTCTTCCCAGTCAATGCTAAAGAAAGAAGAAGAAGAGGCGTATTATATTACAGCACAAAACTGCCTAGTTGTTATGGCTTCATTTTTCATTTTTTTAGCTATACAACTCATCATTATTACTTACGTTGCATTATGGAGGCTGTTGAACTCGTCTACATCGAAGACCTCATTGAAATCAGCTGAGGGCATACTGGAAAAAATAACCATAAAAGAGGGTCCATGTGTCATGCATACAACAACGCAATTAAGTCATGTAAATTTTCATTTCTATATTATATTGTGCTAATAATTTATTTAGTAGTAATCAGCAAGCCTTGTCTTACTTTCATATTCTGAATAAATAATTAAAAAAAGAATGTATGTAGTGGTCATAATGACTTATCAATAGAGCAGCTGTTGGATTTGTAGTATAGAGATATCATTTTTCAATAAAATATTAGTATCCATACAATGAAGGTTGCAATATGAAGAATAAAATGTACACCATGCAAGCAACTATCTTTCTTACAGATTGCATTTTTATAGATAACCACTCTGGATGTTTGCAGCATTAGCATTGCCTACACAACAATATGCACACAGACCTCGCCTCCTCCTGTGGATGAGGAGCTTCCTCAGAGGAAAAGTATTCTTCCAGCTGCTGCACATGAGCGAAAGGATCGTCTTCTTCTTCCCTGGCGAAAACAAACAATTCAATTTGATATTCTGGCAGATCAGAAGTGACCGTAGCAGCCACATATTCACAAGAAAATACAGCCAGCTATTATAGTTACCTCTCAGGGGAAGTCCCGCTGGTGCTGGACGGCGATGCTGGGGGAGGAGGGCTCTTTCCGCGGGGGGAGTCCTGCGGCGATTTTAGGTGGTGTTCCTCATAGCTAGGTAATGATAGATGAGTAATTATTGCTTTAAAAAAAGGGGATATTTCAACATGCCTAACTTACTGCACAACGGCTGGGGATTTATAATAAGTTAGCTTGATGGAAAACTACATTATATAATTACTACTACTGAGTAAAATGTTGCTTACCTGTCCAGTAGCAGAATAGCGAGCTCCCCATCGCTTTTTACATCCGTGATTGTTTTAATCTGTCTCCACCGGTCGAAAGCGTCACCGATATAAACGCGGGTTTTCAGCAGGTCTTGTCTTTTTTTCTTGTCTTCTTGCTTTTGTTCCTCCGTTTTTCTGCGTTTTGCGTGTTTTATAGTGTACGCCGTCTGCGGCAGCGCTGGAATCGGTAGCTTTCCTTTGTCCTCCATGTTGGTTTTGGTGCGCACACCCTACTCCTACTCTCTCCTCGTTGGATGAACGTTGTAGGTTACAAGGAAAGTTTTCTACGCTCCAGGACAGACGGTGGCGGTGATGCACCAAAAAAGATGGATGCCAACTGCCGTAAAATGAGAAGAAGAAGAAGAAAGTTTTCTCCTCAGCTTACAGCAGAGCAGAGTGACCGACAGACCTGTGTTTCGGACCAAACGCTCTATATAAGTGATTGCTGTCGGACGATTATTATATTAACAAATTAATAATTAAACATAATTAAACATTCCGCTTACTTCTGCTTTAAAAAGGTAATGAACCTACACTATGGGAATTATTATGGCAATGGGCCAATTTGACAAAAACGTTGAACTGTCCCTTTAAGGTTTTGCAAATAAAAAGAAAAAAGAAGAGCGGATGAGTTTCGCAAATTGTGTCCAAGTAACTTTTGCCAAAAGAGTGTTTGATTAATTCCAGCCACTGGGAAAACAGTAAGGTTGATGATCAATACTAGTTTGGCAGCTGCTAAAGTGTTTTTTTATATTGTCTCAGCTGTAATGATGATTCACAGACATCTGGTCAGACTAATAATAAAACACAGCAGTCAGACGTCTGTTACCTCTCTCGCTCGCTCGCTCTCTGTCAGGGATGTTTCCGGCGGCTAACATGCTAAGCTAACTCCATTACCTCAGTAGGAAACCAGGAGATGAACCATGGACGCATTTGGTCTTATAATAGATCCACGAGATTAATCTACTGAGAGAATATGTCCGTCCATAATAATAAGTTATATCAAGACAGATTAAAGGTTCCGACGGGTCTTTGTTTGTTTGTTTGTCAGAGACGCTATTGACGCGGAACTCCCATCGTCGCCATTTTGGTTCTGTTTCTTCTTCTCCGGGGTTTGCCCCCGTGGGTTTGCCGCTGTGTTGCCCCGTGTGGTTGAATCAGTCCACTACAACCCCGGCTGCAATCAGGTTTATCCAGTAACAAATGTATATTTCTCAATTTTATTAATATTGAAAACAAATGCAGTTTCTCTAATATGGAACCCGAATTATTACTAAATTTATCTAATCTATCTAATTTTTTAATCTAATTTATCTAATATTATTGTAGCTGAGCATGATAGTGTGTACAATTAATATTAACGTTTTAATTGACTGTAAAAGCGTATAATGGTAAAATATATCACAAATCTATTAGTTTGTTGTTCTACGGCAATTTCCATAGGTTTCACAACATCCCAAAGTCTCACACAATTTAAGTTTTTTATGTGAATGTAAGGATTATATTAAAACCTCACCGATAAAGCATCATAACTACATATAAAAATCTTTTCAACGAGGAGTGATACATGTCTATTTCCTTTTCTTTTTATCCATATGAAATAGGCTGTGTATTTTTTTTTATTAATAATATTAAATCTTCTTTATTCTGCAATAAAATCATTTGTAATTGACAATTATTTATGTAATGTAACAGGGAAAAGTGACAAGTGCTACGATGAAAAGGGACGAAAGGGTGTGTTACTGCTGTGTTAAATAGAAAATTTAGTATCACTATACTTGACGGGTGTGAATAGCACCTAAGACCTTTCATTAGGTGCTCAATGCATTACGGTCCATTCACAACTTCATAAGGCATTAATCTATTTTTTACCAAAATAAAAGTCCCCTAATTGCACTTCTTGGAAATAAAATAACAAAATACCCTTATGGAGAGAGAAGATGTGATCGCTTCTGCGAGAGCTGTGACGAACCCCGTGACACAGATACAGGAAGTCTCCTTTGTTTACAAAAAGGCTAACATTTAAAAGACTCGCAGTTTAGTTGTCTTATTTACCTGAACGAAGCACCTCCTCCCGAACTCCATGTCGGTCCTCACGCCAAATGACTTTTAACCACTTGACAAACCCTTCGTTGTTGCTTTGAAACAAAGCATTTGAAACGGCAGACCAACGCTCACATATAGCATACGTGTCTGCAAAACCATGACAAATGAATGATTTGATGATCAAATCCCTACCCCCAGCTTTTTGCCAGAGGTCGGTGTTTTTACGCTTTTGTCCCTTTTTATATCGTCCCATTTCAAGCGCTCTTGTGTCGCCGATGTGCCTTTTCTTCTTCAAGTTCAGCTGCAATGTCGCCACGTACAACAGATTATGAACCGTTGCTGCAGCTGCTGTTCTTTTGAAGGGGCGGGGCCACGAGAACCCCACGTCACACAGATACAGGAAACGGACTCGTCGCGGACATGGAGCTTACAAAGATAACATCAAATCGTCTTTGCCTCTTCCTTCTCGCTACTGTCTCACGGGTGGTTGTGTGAACATGGCTAAAGTGCAGGTGCTGAGAGCGCTGGTGGAGCAGCGACTGAGTTCGGCCGTCGAGGAAATCTTTGTTCTGATTGAAAGAACCGTGTCGGAGTACGAGGAGGAGCTATGTCGGTCAGAGCAGGAGAAGCAGCGACAAAGGAAACAACTGGACGCTTTCCTGAACGCTCGGGTTTTGGTACAGAGAGCAGGTCAGTTATTAACGAAGAATCAGTTTGTCTCTGTTTGACGTTGGTGGCGTTGAGGAGGGCATCGACAAACCGACCGTTATAAACGTCACCAGACCAGCCGTTAAAGGCAAGGGAGGCAGAAATTTAGAAAAAAGCTTTGAGTTGAGTCCACGCGGTTCTCATCCCCTCAGCCAGAGCAGCGAGTAGAGAAAAAACGTTACTTTATGTGGCCCGCGAGCTCTTAATTATGTCCAATTATCTTTGGCCCGCATGATAATATTTATATGGGCCGCCGGTATGTTGCACGTACCACTAAAACTACAAATCCCACAATGCACTGCCAGTGCACGTCTGTACCAGGGGGGCGCGAGTCCTGGTCCCACTTGTTCATCAGCACCAGCAACCTGATCATCTGTTGTCAATTGAGCGGGCGATCGACGATGTCATTTTTTTCTTGCCGTAATGAAACACAGCGCGAGTGCAGCCGAACAGCAGAGCTCCTCTGACAACTCCTCTGTGGAGCTGCAGGTCAACACTGGGGAACGCTGGAGAACACAGTACCGGACTTTTTCTCTTCCCCCGTCCTTTGTTTTTCAGTAGCGCCGTTGTTACAGGTGATGAACACACAGACGTCCCTTTGCGTTTGTCGTCTGACCGTCTGTCTGCGCTGCAGAACCACGGGTCTATATTATATTAGCCTATTATAGATCCATGTGCATAACTGTCAGAAATGTCTAATTTCCTGCTGAGAAACGAATGACTGATATGACTGAAGGCACGATGTAAGTCTGCACGTGTCCTCAAGCCCCCATAAATTAAGAAAAAAAGAAAAAAGAATCGATATTAATCAGTCAAAGTTCTTGATATTGGTTAATGGTTAATCATGTGCATCCCCAATTAGAAATGACTATGGAAAGCTGCAGATAGAGCCATTAGAAATGAATACAAGTGATTTTTTTTTTTTTAATTTAGGCCTATTTAATGATTATTGTTGTTTTATATGCCATAACTTACAAGCTTTATTAGTTTTAGGTTGAATATGTGCAAAAAGGTCATTTCAATAAGTTCTCAATAAACAACCATGTGGCCCTCGGCTTGTGCCATTTTTTCAAATCTGGCCCTCGGCGTATTTGAGTTTGACACCCCTGATCTAGAGGGTAAAAACGAAATTAAAAAATGGCGACGCAACAAACTCTCTATTGACAAACAACCAAGGAGTCATATGAGATGATCTGTCAGCAGCCGAGAAGGAAATATATAAAAACGAGTTGAAAGTACTGAGCACTTGCGACCCATATACAGCATAAGCTGCTATAAACAAGCCGTTAAAGGCATACTTCACCCAAAATCGATAATTCACCAATTTTCTACTCACCGTCATGCCAAGGAAAGGTTTGGAGAACTTTCAGAGTCATCAAAATGTTTTGGAGTTGCAGGGGGGGTCCGGCTGGCAACGGATTTTCATATAGCCTAATGGTGGTGGAATTTATTTCAGTTTTGAATCCAAAACACACACTATGAAACATGTATACCTCAATACTGCTTGTCCGTTCTGACCCAAGTGTCCTGAAGCCGCCACATGAAATGTTGATGTTTGTGCACGTGCGCAAGATTTGCTGTAAGATGTTCTTCCATGTTTATAGTATACATTCAAGGTATACAACAACGAACCAACACCTGGCAGCAAATCGCGCGTGTGTGCACAAACATCAACAGAGTTACTGCTACATCAAGGCCAAAAATACTTTGCCAGCTTGACCTCCAAAGCGTTTTGATAATCCGGAAGTTCTCCCAATCCTTCCTTGGGATAACGGTGAGCAGAAAAATGGTGAATTATCAATTTTGGTGAAGTATCCCTTTAAAAACCGCCAGATCCCTGCCAAAGTGCGAATTTGTCATTGTTTACATTTACCTGGTGGAAAATCCATCACCCCACACTGCTTGCAACAGAGTTACCAATATTTCCGGTGTTATGGCCCAACTGATTTCTGATTTAAAGCCCCACAATGTAGTTTTTCCACCTTTAAAATAATTTGAGAAATGGTACGTTTTCAATAATATGAAACAATATATTTCTGATGAGTGACCTGACCAAACAACGAAAAACAGCTCACAGCAGCACTCACATGACAGGATGTCTTACATCAGTTTATTATGCGCACAGCAGCTTAGTGCACAGCATGACTTCGCTGCTGTGTGCATAATAAACTGATGTAAGACATCCTGTCATGTGAGTGCTGCTGTGAGCTGTTTTTCGTTTATTGGCATTTTTGAGCCGGCACCCAGTCAACTTTTATACAGGGTCGAGCACGCCATCTCCTTTGTCTTCTGACCTGACCAAACATGCATTAAAGGCCATAATTACAAGTTAGACTGAGAACACTGCAGTCATGTTTGTGCTCTCAAAGCGTATTAGAAAAGCAGTCCCTTCTCAATTGACGTGAGTTGTTTTAAGTTGTGTGTAATGTTTGTATTTCAGAGTGTGTGAGGGCACAGGAAGTTCCCACAGAGCAGCAGGAGTGGAGCTCCAGTCAGGACCAGAGGGACTCTGAGCCTCCTCATGTAAAAGAAGAGCTGGACGATTGGACCACTCATGGAGGAGAGCAGCTTCAAGGACCAGAGGAGTTGAAAGTCATTCCTTTACCTGTGAAATGTGAACATGAAGATGATGAAGAGAAACCTCCGTTCTCACAGCTTCAACAGGGTCAGACTGAGGAGGACGGAGGAGCAGAGCCTCCAACCAGCAGCTCCCCTGAACACATGGAGACAGACACTGATGGAGGACCAGAACCAGACAGAAATACATGTTCAGACAGACATTTACAACCAGGTACTAATGACAAGACCTCTGAATCATCTGACACTGAAGACAGTGGAGATGAGGAGAGGGAGAAAAAAGAACCTCAGTCTGGGTTGAACTCTGAAAATAATGACGGTGACACTAACAGGAAACTACATAGCTGCCCTGAGTGTGGTAAAACATTTCGCATCAAGACAGACCTGACGAGACACATGAGAACTCACACAGGAGAGAAACCATATAGCTGCTCAATTTGTAGTAAAGGATTTTCACTAAAGGGAGGTCTGACAAGACACTTAGCCACACATAGAGATGAACCATCACTAAAGTGCATCTTTTGTGGCACAAGATTCAACTGGATTCATCAGGTCATAAACCACAGGTGTACTGGTGAGTCCTCACAGGTCACAGCTGGATGTGAAACTGGAAATAAACAAATTAGCTGCTCCCTGTGTGGTGAGAGACTTCCCTCCAAAACACATCTGGGGTTGCACATGGCACTTCACAGGGGAGAGAAACTATACGGCTGTTCGGTTTGTGAGGAACATTTTAGATTTAAATCGAAGTTGAAACATCACATGACAACCCACAGTGGAGAAAAGCCATACGAGTGTTCACTTTGTGGTCGACGTTTCACTCGTAGCGACAAATTAACAGCACACATGAGAAAACATGCCGAAGACAACACGTTCAGCTGCGAAGTGTCAATGCCAGTTTCCGATGGAGAGGTGGTTTTGAAGCGCACAGGAGAGGCCATGGATGCAAGGACCTGCTCAGAAAGGTTTATAGATGACCAATAGAGGGTATGCATGTGATGTTACGGTACTCGGAAGTCACTGCAGTTACGGCCGATGAGTGGTAAAGCTGCCAAAATTTAAAATCGCCAAAAGTAACCAAGCGATTTTCTCCGAGCCCTTACAAGTCTGATATGTCTAACTTTGTCAGCATGTGCAGTTGTGCACCATGCATGACCTAACAGAAGAGATGCGTCTTATTTTGACCGAGTTGCATTCAAGAATCTGTTTTCAATGATGAAATGATTTCATTTTCGATTGATCAGCTGTGTTTACCGTGTCAGGTGTCATAGTTATGATGGTTAGACGGATGAATTAGTTCTTTAACACATCCTAAAGTTTTCCATGTTAGAGGTTGTCAACATCGACGCAAGTCAGGTTCATAGGGATTGTAAGTGCCATTTATTATTGCATTGCTATTTCCGCTTATTTATATTGACTAGTAATACGTTTTGAATATGCTTTGAGCCATCTATGTTACGGTTTGGGCTTGTGCGGCTTCCGTAGAGAGAGCAGGAAGTGAAGCATTGTGAAGAATGTGGTGAACGTGTTGAATAAATGAGAGTAGTGACGGAGAGACACGTCGTTTAACCGTCTGCACAGGCTCGAAGAGTGGAAACGGTCTCCTGTCATTCCTCATGAGTGGTTAAAGAACAAGAAATGAAGCACAAAGAAGAGAACGTAAGATAGCCACTACAGGAATATTTCAACATTTTGGTAAATCCGCCTATTGCCATAATCCCTATAGTTTTAGCAGTAGGTTTGTTGCCTTTTAATGGTCGGTGCAAGCTGTGTACAGCCATATTGTTGACGTGTGTCTGCAATATCTACATGTATGTAGTGGGGCAGACCAGTGGTTAGGTTTGGATTTTCTTCTTGAAATCGAATGGCTGATTGAATAAATTAATTTTGAAATGATCCAGTGATTTCTGGCAACATGTCATTGTCTGTTGACCAGACGGTTTCGGTGAGCTGGTACAAATCATTGTTGAGTTCCTTTGACCTCAATTTGTTTTGATACTACATATTTTACCCGGTTTCGCTGTATTCCCGTCTATCCTTCGCCACGTTTACAGAAGTCTATTTTGCCACTCAGTCCGAATTAAAAGGGCATGTCCTAGGGGAAAGTGACACAAACGTATACTCTTTATAGGCAAACGGCACCAGAGCCGTTGTATTGGCAGCGACAGTAAACCAGTCTGAAGAATTTAATGCACTGCTGTTGGAAATGGGTTAAAGTTCACTGTAGTAATACTAGTCCTAACACATCTGTGAATTGGTTTTAGATAACATCGTAGAAATTTCTAGGTTCCAACATACAATATGGTGTGTCAGAAACTTTAAGAGCTTATATTAGCTCCCCTCGAAAATCAAGTGATTGTTGTCAACCTGTATCACAAGTAGAGATTTCCCCCATTTTCCTGTTTATCAGGTGTCCCAGTGTGAAGTCCTTTCCCAAATGATGTGAGTTGTTTCAAGTTGTGTGTAATGTTTGTGTTTCAGAGTGTGTGAGGGCACAGGAAGTTCCCACCGAGCAGCAGGAGTGGAGCTCCAGTCAGGACCAGAGGGACTCTGAGCCTCCTCATGTAAAAGAAGAGCTGGACGATTGGACCACTCATGGAGGAGAGCAGCTTCAAGGACCAGAGGAGTTGAAAGTAATCCTTTTACTTGTGAAAAGTGAACATGATGATAATGAAGAGAAACCTCCGCTTTCACAGCTTCAACAGGGTCAGACTGAGGAGGACGGAGGAGCAGAGCCTCCAGCCAGCAGCTCCCCTAAACACATGGAGACAGACACTGATGGAGGACCAGAACCAGACAGACATTTACAACCAGATACTAATGACAAGACCTCTGATTCATCTGAGACTGAAGACAGTGAAGATGAGGACAGGGAGAAAAAAGAACCTCAGTCTGGGTTGAAGTCTGAAAATAATGACTGTGACAGGAAACCATTTAGCTGCTCTGAGTGTGGTAAAACATTTGGCAGGAAGTCACATCTGAAAGGACACATGAGAATTCACACAGGAGAGAAACCATTTAGCTGCTCTGAGTGTGGTAAAACATTTGGCAGGAAGTCACATCTGAAAGGACACATGAGAATTCACACAGGAGAAAAACCATTTAGCTGCTCTGAGTGTGGTAAAACATTTAGTATGAAGACAGACCTGACGAGACACATGAGAATTCACACAGGAGAGAAACCATTTAGCTGCTCTGAGTGTGATAAAACATTTGTCCAGAAGTCACAACTGAAAGGACACATGAGAACTCACACAGGAGAGAAACCATTTAGCTGCTCTGAGTGTGGTAAAACATTTAATGTCAAGGTAGATCTGACGAGACACATGAGAACTCACACAGGAGAGAAACCATTTGGCTGCTCTGAGTGTGATAAAACATTTGGCCAGAAGTCACATCTGAAAGGACACATGAGAACTCACACAGGAGAGAAACCATTTAGCTGCTCAATTTGTAGTAAAATATTTTCACTGGCGGTAAATATGACAAAACACTTGGCCACACATAGAGATGAAGCAACTGCATCTTTTGTGGCACAAGATTCAACTGGATTCATCAGGTCATAAACCACAGGTGTGTTAGTGAGTCCTCACAGGTCACAGCTGGTTGTGAAACTGAAGAGAAACAACTTGACTGCTCTGTGTGTGGTGAGAGACTTCCCTCGCAGACACATCTGGAGTTGCACATGGCGCGTCACAGAAAAGGCGGTTTTGAGGCACACATGGGAGTCCATGGATGCAACAACCCGTTTAGAAATGTTTGTGGTAGGCAAACTGCTTCAGAGGCCTCATCTTGCCAGTGACAGTAAACCAGTCTTTCATTCAATGCTGTGCTGTTGTCGCGACATGGGTTAAAGCTCACTGTAGTAATACTAGTACTAACACAAATCTGTGAATTGGTTTTAGAAAACATCGTAGACGTTTTCAGGTGTGGTGTTAATAAGTTTCGTCATTTTGATAAATTGTTACTAGGATGTAAATATATATTGTTGAAATGAGTTGAGTCTTAATTAGTGTTAAGATTTGTCCTCTTGTCGGGGAAAAGTCATTTTCCTCCCTGGTGTTACTTCTGCAGGAACCTGTTGGTTTATGTATTTTGTCTTCTACTTGTGTTCAAATGATATGTTGGTGTGTGTTGTATGAGGACCGATCTTATGCGTCCAAGTATGAAAAAAAAAATCTGATGAGTTAATATCTCTGCTCTTTGTTTCATTCTGATGTTATTAAAGATACTACTGCAGAGAAGTTTAGTGATCATTGGAGAGTTTGCTGCTGAGTGAAACGGGTCAAACAATTTACTTCCTGATCAGTCAGTCTGAAAAATGTATGTTTGATGTGTAAATTTGATCTGTTTGTGCAGAGAGAATCTGCGATAATTTGTAATGCAGGTGCCGTCTTTATCTTTTCATTATTTTTTTTATCCACCATCTTTCTCTACTGTCAAAGATAGTCTACTTTGAAAAGATAAAGGTAAAGGTTCCTGTGAACGGCCCTGTAGCGGAGGTTCCTGCAGTTGAGACACACATCAATGGTCCCAGTCATGTTAAATTACCCTGAAGTTCCTCCAGTGGAAACACGTGTGGCGGGAGTGAGTAACAAAAGACTGAAATGAGTGAATGTCACACTCAATTGAGAGCCCTGCACACATATATACACACTGTATATAATTTACACTGCACTGATAATGTCAGATAATTTGTATTTTGCACACTTGAGTTGCAAATAATCAGAAAAGTTAGTGCTGAGGCAGTGGCACATTGGTCTGACAGGCAAACTTCATTCCTTCTGGACCGACATCAAAAGCTCGCGCCACTCTGTTATGGCAATGGCTCAGCCAATCACAGGCGACCTTTAAACCCGCCAACCAATCACAAACGGCCTTTAGTCCCACCCCGTTCTTCCGGCTGCGTACTTGGCTGGCTGGCGACACCCATGGGCGACACCCATGTGACACGGATACAGGAAACGGACTCGCCGTGGTGGAGCTTCTTCCTTCTTTCTGCTGTCTCGGAGGGAAGTGTTTTGTGTGTGGTTGTGGTTGAGTGAAGTTGACTCAGTGAACATGGCTAAAGTCCAGGTGCTGAGAGCGATGGTGGAGCAGCGACTGAGTTCGGCCGTCGAGGAGATCTTTGTTTTGTTTGAAAGAACCGTGGCGGAGTACGAGGAGGAGCTATGTCGGTCAGAGCAGGAGAAGCAGCGACAAAGGAAACAATTGGACGCTTTGTTAAACCATCGGGTTTTGTTGCAAAGAGCAGGTCAGTTATTAACGAAGAACCAGTTTGTCTCTGTTTGACGTAGCGAAAATGTTGGTGTTTAGGGTTTTTTTTGTGTTTTTTTCCCCCACGAAGACACATTTTGTCGCTGATTGACGTGGCGGAAAAACGTTGGAGGCGCCTAGAACGGCATCGACAAACCGACCGTTATAACCCGTTAAAAACGCCATTGGCGCCATCAGACGTTAAACACACTATGGCCGTGATAAGTTAAGATTTCTAGCGAGTATAGCTATAGTTTCAGTCATTACATTCAAGACATAAAAACAGTACAAGAGAGTAAACAAAACAGAAAGTATACTGACGGTTGCGAGGTGACGGGGAACTGTCCCTGGTGCTGATCACTATGGAAACCGACAAAGTTGCAGCAGTTGTATTGTCTCATTTACTAATTTAAAATACTAATTTACTGTGTCACAAAATGGTAAGACAAAGACGTTTTAATTTACAAAAGGGTTGTTGTTGTTTTTAAAGGGTTATAATACATTGATAATGAATTATAGTGATACACCATTCAAAAGGTTGGTTGTTAGCTTAGCCTAAATGAGAGCTCAACAATGCAGCAGTGTTTATTTTTTACATAAATATATGAGGTATGTGGTTATATTAAACATTTAACAGACATAAACTAATCATAATGATATTGTAAAATGGTTTCTCTGCTAAATGTGCCTTTTTCAACAATATGAAATGATACATTTCTGATAAGTGACCCGAAAAACCACCCGATTTGCACAACTGATAAGTGCCCACCCCCTCTGTCCAATCAGGAATAACCAAAACTGTTCAAAGGCCATTGCTATGGAGGCCTCTCTGATCGGAGCAGCACAGAGCAGAAAAACTGTGCAGGATATTTACCTTATGTTTCTTTTTTCCGTCATTAAACAGCATGGGACTAATTGTGATGTTAGATAAATGGCTTGTAAATTGTTCCAGGGAGAGTGGAGGCTCTCTGCCGTCCACACCGCTGCTGAAAACCAAACCTGCAATCAGAGCCTCGAACCCCATGCCCCAGAAGTCTGTGACACAAACGTGTCCCGTAAACATATATGGTGGTTGCATGATTTGGAAGTTTGACTGACAGACGGGCCATCCAACCACAGTTGTCTGAGACTAATTTGATTGGTAGGACACATTTTGGATCAAGTTTAGTCAAATCAGTTATGTCATCAATTACTGTCTAATATTTACCTCTGATTTTGCCAAAATTTTGCATAAAAGAACACCCTGGCATGGTACCTTTAAGGTGTGTTCACACCAGGAGCTTTTATTTTTTTCCTCTGTTGCTCGTATCGACCCTTTGTTATTGTGATATTGCTCAGCTATAATTGCTTGTCAGTTTGGCACAATTCAACAGACTTGCCTTTTCGCTTTGGAAACACTGAATTACTTACTCGCTCAGTGGAATGAGGAAGTAAACAGTAAACAAAGTTCTGCACTTATCTGAGAGTCCAAGGATGAGCTGCAAACGCCACACTAACATTTCCTATTAGGGGCTTTTTTTAGTATAACTGTCATGAGGCAAACCCACACAATTAAATGACAACAATTGACAATTTGGTTCCTATTAATGCATTGGGGTTTAATTTTTCAAAATAAAATAACAAAAATACATAAACTGTGACCATACATTTCATGCAGGTTTTAAGTTGTGTATAATGTTTTTATTTCAGAGTGTGTGAGGGCACAGGAAGTTCCCACAGAGCAGCAGGAGTGGAGCTCCAGTCAGGACCAGAGGGACTCTGAGCCTCCTCATGTAAAAGAAGAGCTGGACGATTGGACCACTCATGGAGGAGAGCAGCTTCAAGGACCAGAGGAGTTGAAAGTCATTCCTTTACCTGTGAAAAGTGAACATGAAGATGATGAAGAGAAACCTCTGCTCTCACAGCTTCAACAGGGTCAGACTGAGGAGGACGGAGGAGCAGAGCCTCCAGCCAGCAGCTCCCCTGAACACATGGAGACAGACACTGATGGAGGACCAGAACCAGACAGAAACACATGTTCAGACAGTGAAGATGAGGACAGGGAGAAAAAAGAACCTCAGTCTGGGTTGAACTCTGAAAATGATGACTGTGACAGGAAATCATTTAGCTGCTCTGAGTGTGGTAAAACATTTAATATCAAGGTAGATCTGATGAGACACATGAGAACTCACACAGGAGAGAAACCATTTAGCTGCTCTGAGTGTGGTAAAACATTTGGCATCAAGACAAACCTGATGAAACACATGATAATTCACACAGGAGAAAAAACATTTAGCTGCTGTAAGTGTGATAAAACATTTGCCAGGAAGTCAAAGCTGACGAGACACATGAGAATTCACACAGGAGAGAAACCATTTAGCTGCTCTGAGTGTGATAAAACATTTGGCAGGAAGTCACATCTGAAAAGACACATGAGAACTCACACAGGAGAAAAACCATACAGCTGCTCTGAGTGTGATAAAACATTTACCGTCAAGGTAGATCTGACGAGACACATGAGAACTCACACAGGAGAAAAACCATACAGCTGCTCTGAGTGTGATAAAACATTTGGCAGGAAGTCAATTCTGACGAGACACATGAGAACTCACACAGGAGAGAAACCATTTAGCTGCTCTGAGTGTGGTAAAACATTTACCGCCAAGGTAGATCTGACGAGACACATGAGAACTCACACAGGAGAGAAACCATTTAGCTGCTCTGAGTGTGGTAAAACATTTACCGCCAAGGTAGATCTGACGAGACACATGAGAACTCACACAGGGGAGAAACCATACAGCTGCTCTGAGTGTGGTAAAACATTTCGCATGAAGACAGACCTGATGAAACACATGAGAATTCACACAGGAGAGAAACCATTTAGCTGCTCTGAGTGTGGTAAAACATTTCGCATGAAGACAGACCTGATGAAACACATGAGAATTCACACAGGAGAGAAACCATTTAGCTGCTCTGAGTGTGATAAAACATTTGGCATCAAGACAAACCTGACCAGACACATGAGAATTCACACAGGAGAGAAACCATTTAGCTGCTCTAAGTGTGATAAAACATTTGGCCAGAAGTCACATCTGAAAGGACACACGAGAACTCACACAGGAGAGAAACCATTTAGCTGCTCAATTTGTAGTAAAGGATTTTCACTGGTGGTAAATATGGCAAGACACTTGGCCACACATAGAGATGAAGCAACTGCATCTTTTGTGGCACAAGATTCAACTGGATTCATCAGGTCATAAACCACAGGTGTGTTGGTGAGTCCTCACAGGTCACAGCTGGATGTGAAACTGAAGAGAAACAACTTGGCTGCTCTGTGTGTGGTGAGAGACTTCCCTCTCAGACACATCAGGAGAAATGTTCGTAGTAGGCAAACTGCTTCAGAGGCCTCATCTTGCCAGTGACAGTAAACCAGTCTTTCATTCAATGCTGTGCTGTTGTCGCGACATGGGTTAAAGCTCACTGTAGTAATACTAGTACTGACACAAATCTGTGAATTGGTTCTAGAAAACATCGTAGACGTTTTCAGGTGTGGTGTTAATAAGTTTCGTCATTTTGATAAATTGTTACTAGGATGTAAATATATAATGTTGAAATTAGGTGAGTCTTAATTAGTGTTAAGATTTGTCCTCTTGTCGGTGAAAAGTCATTTTCCTCCCTGGTGTTACTTCTGCAGGAACCTGTTGGTTTATGTATTTTGTCTTCTACTTGTGTTCAAATGATATGTTGGTGTGTGTTGTATGAGGACCGATCTTATGCGTCCAAGTATGAAAAAAAAAATCTGATGAGTTAATATCTCTGCTCTTTATTTTGTTCTGATGTTATTAAAGATACTACTGCAGAGAAGTTTAGTGCTCATTGGAGAGTTTGCTGCTGAGTGAAACGGGTCACAAACAAACAATTTACTTCCTGATCAGTCAGTCTGAAAAATGTATGTTTGATGTGTAAATTTGACCTGTTTGTGCAGAGAGAATCTGAGATAATTTGTAATGCAGGTGCCGTCTTTATCTTTTCATTATTTTTTTATCCACCATCTTTCTCTACTGTCAAAGATAGTCTACTTTGAAAAGATAAAGGTAAAGGTTCCTGTGAACGGCCCTGTAGCGGAGGTTCCTGCAGTTGAGACACACATCAATGGTCCCAGTCATGTTAAATTCCTCCAGTGGAAACACGTGTGGCGGGAGTGAGTAACAAAAGACTGAAAAGAGTGAATGTCACGCTCAATTGAGAGCCCTGCACACATATATACACACTGTATATAATTTACACTGCACGGATAATGTCAGATAATTTGTATTTTGCACACTTGAGTTGCAAATAATCAGAAAAGTTAGTGCTGAAGCAGTGGCACATTGGTCTGACAGGCAAATTTCATTCCTTCTGGACCGACATCAAAAGCTCGTGCCACTCTGTTATGGCAATCGCTCAGCCAATCACAGGCGACCTTTAAACCCGCCAACCAATCACAAACGGCCTTTAGTCCCACCCCGTTCTTCCGGCTGCGTACGGGTACTTGGCTGGCTGGCAACACCCATGTGACACGGATACAGGAAACGGACTCGCCGTGGAGTATTTTTTTTTTTTTTTTTTTTTTCTGTCCTTAGTTAATTGTTGTGATATGGGGTAGACTGTAAGCAAAGATATTGAATAAATGGAAAGATAGTCCATGAGCGGCTGCTCCAATGATAGAAAACCGTATACACTTCCTGTCTCTCTAAATGGGCGGGGCCAACCGTCACGCCACATCGGCTGTGATCATGTGTGTGGATTTATACAATTTGTAGGTAGGCGAAAGTGAGATATTTATATTTTCTTATGATAACATTAAATATTTACACTAGTAACAGTCATATTTAACATTTACAGTCATATTTAACATGACAAAAATAATTTAAATCATTTTCACGGGAGTTCGCGGCCGTTTGTTTGACGTTGCCTAGGAGATCAGTGCCAAATCTCGCGAGAGTGTGTCGTAGAGCCAGAGACAGGTCTTGAACAAAGTGGATTTTCTCCTGATGTGTCCGTCTGAAAATTACCATTTTCATGTCAAACTGTTCAGAAGAGATGTGGCTTTTGGAAAATGAGTCCAAAATTTTCTTCAGTGACTGTGGGGAGTAAGACCCGACCATAATCGGTGTTCACGTTCAATTTTCCCATTGGAGTCAATACACTCCAGGCTGCCTCTGGTCTCCCTAAAGGGGCGTGGCCGTGCAGAAGCCCACGTGACATGCATACAGGAAGCCGCCCGTCATGGACGGTCTTATAAACCGTCTTTGCTGTAAGTCTTGTTTGGCCCACACTCCAGAACAGAAGGTGGCGGTAATGCACCAAAAGCTGGATGCCAACCGCCGTAAAACAAGAAGAAGAAGAAGAAGACTCGCCGTGGAGCTTCTTCCTTCTTTCTGCTGTCTCGGAGGGAAGTGTTTTGTGTGTGGTTGTGGTTGAGTGAAGTTGACTCAGTGAACATGGCTAAAGTCCAGGTGCTGAGAGCGATGGTGGAGCAGCGACTGAGTTCGGCCGTCGAGGAGATCTTTGTTTTGTTTGAAAGAACCGTGGCGGAGTACGAGGAGGAGCTATGTCGGTCAGAGCAGGAGAAGCAGCGACAGAGGAAACAATTGGACGCTTTGTTAAACCATCGGGTTTTGTTGCAGAGAGCAGGTCAGTTATTAACGAAGAACCAGTTTGTCTCTGTTTGACGTAGCGAAAATGTTGGTGTTTAGGTTTTTTTTTGTGTTTTTTTCCCCCACGAAGACACATTTTGTCGCTGATTGACGTGGCGGAAAAACGTTGGAGGCGCCTAGAACGGCATCGACAAACCGACCGTTATAACCCGTTAAAAACGCCATTGGCGCCATCAGACGTTAAACACACTATGGCCGTGATAAGTTAAGATTTCTAGCGAGTATAGCTATAGTTTCAGTCATTACATTCAAGACATAAAAACAGTACAAGAGAGTAAGCAAAACAGAAAGTATACTGACGGTTGCGAGGTGACGGGGGACTGTCCCTGGTGCTGATCACTATGGAAACCGACAAAGTTGCAGCAGTTGTATTGTCTCATTTACTAATTTAAAATACTAATTTGCTGTGTCACAAAATGGTAAGACAAAGACGTTTTAATTTACAAAAGGGTTGTTGTTTTTAAAGGGTTATAATACATTGATAATGAATTATAGTGATACACCATTCAAAAGGTTGGTTGTTAGCTTAGCCTAAATGAGAGCTCAACAATGCAGCAGTGTTTATTTTTTACATAAATATATGAGGTATGTGGTTATATTAAACATTTAACAGACATAAACTAATCATAATGATATTGTAAAATGGTTTCTCTGCTAAATGTGCCTTTTTCAACAATATGAAATGATACATTTCTGATAAGTGACCCGAAAAACCACCCGATTTGCACAACTGATAAGTGCCCACCCCCTCTGTCCAATCAGGAATAACCAAAACTGTTCAAAGGCCATTGCTATGGAGGCCTCTCTGATCGGAGCAGCACAGAGCAGAAAAACTGTGCAGGATATTTACCTTATGTTTCTTTTTTCCGTCATTAAACAGCATGGGACTAATTGTGATGTTAGATAAATGGCTTGTAAATTGTTCCAGGGAGAGTGGAGGCTCTCTGCCGTCCACACCGCTGCTGAAAACCAAACCTGCAATCAGAGCCTCGAACCCCATGCCCCAGAAGTCTGTGACACAAACGTGTCCCGTAAACATATATGGTGGTTGCATGATTTGGAAGTTTGACTGACAGACGGGCCATCCAACCACAGTTGTCTGAGACTAATTTGATTGGTAGGACACATTTTGGATCAAGTTTAGTCAAATCAGTTATGCCATCAATTACTGTCTAATATTTACCTCTGATTTTGCCAAAATTTTGCATAAAAGAACACCCTGGCATGGTACCTTTAAGGTGTGTTCACACCAGGAGCTTTTATTTTTTTCCTCTGTTGCTCGTATCGACCCTTTGTTATTGTGATATTGCTCAGCTATAATTGCTTGTCAGTTTGGCACAATTCAACAGACTTGCCTTTTCGCTTTGGAAACACTGAATTACTTACTCGCTCAGTGGAATGAGGAAGTAAACAGTAAACAAAGTTCTGCACTTATCTGAGAGTCCAAGGATGAGCTGCAAACGCCACACTAACATTTCCTATTAGGGGCTTTTTTTTAGTATAACTGTCATGAGGCAAACCCACACAATTAAATGACAACAATTGACAATTTGGTTCCTATTAATGCATTGGGGTTTAATTTTTCAAAATAAAATAACAAAAATACATAAACTGTGACCATACATTTCATGCAGGTTTTAAGTTGTGTATAATGTTTTTATTTCAGAGTGTGTGAGGGCACAGGAAGTTCCCACAGAGCAGCAGGAGTGGAGCTCCAGTCAGGACCAGAGGGACTCTGAGCCTCCTCATGTAAAAGAAGAGCTGGACGATTGGACCACTCATGGAGGAGAGCAGCTTCAAGGACCAGAGGAGTTGAAAGTCATTCCTTTACCTGTGAAAAGTGAACATGAAGATGATGAAGAGAAACCTCTGCTCTCACAGCTTCAACAGGGTCAGACTGACGAGGACGGAGGAGCAGAGCCTCCAGCCAGCAGCTCCCCTGAACACATGGAGACAGACACTGATGGAGGACCAGAACCAGACAGAAACACATGTTCAGACAGACATTTACAACCAGATACTAATGACGAGACCTCTGAATCATCTGACACTGAAGACAGTGAAGATGAGGACAGGGAGAAAAAAAAACCTCAGTCTGGGTTGAACTCTGAAAATGATGACTGTGACAGGAAATCATTTAGCTGCTCTGAGTGTGGTAAAACATTTAATATCAAGGTAGATCTGATGAGACACATGAGAACTCACACAGGAGAGAAACCATTTAGCTGCTCTGAGTGTGGTAAAACATTTGGCATCAAGACAAACCTGATGAAACACATGATAATTCACACAGGAGAAAAAACATTTAGCTGCTGTAAGTGTGATAAAACATTTGCCAGGAAGTCAAAGCTGACGAGACACATGAGAATTCACACAGGAGAGAAACCATTTAGCTGCTCTGAGTGTGATAAAACATTTGGCCAGAAGTCACATCTGAAAGGACACATGAGAACTCACACAGGAGAGAAACCATTTAGCTGCTCTGAGTGTGATAAAACATTTGGCAGGAAGTCACATCTGAAAGGACACATGAGAACTCACACAGGAGAGAAACCATTTAGCTGCTCTGAGTGTGATAAAACATTTCGCCAGAAGTCACATCTGAAAGGACACATGAGAACTCACACAGGAGAGAAACCATTTAGCTGCTCTGAGTGTGATAAAACATTTGGCAGGAAGTCACATCTGAAAAGACACATGAGAATTCACACAGGAGAAAAACCATACAGCTGCTCTGAGTGTGATAAAACATTTACCGTCAAGGTAGATCTGACGAGACACATGAGAACTCACACAGGAGAGAAACCATTTAGCTGCTCTGAGTGTGGTAAAACATTTACCGCCAAGGTAGATCTGACGAGACACATGAGAACTCACACAGGGGAGAAACCATACAGCTGCTCTGAGTGTGGTAAAACATTTCGCATGAAGACAGACCTGATGAAACACATGAGAATTCACACAGGAGAGAAACCATTTAGCTGCTCTGAGTGTGATAAAACATTTGGCATCAAGACAAACCTGACCAGACACATGAGAATTCACACAGGAGAAAAACCATTTAGCTGCTCTAAGTGTGATAAAACATTTGGCCAGAAGTCACATCTGAAAGGACACACGAGAACTCACACAGGAGAGAAACCATTTAGCTGCTCAATTTGTAGTAAAGGATTTTCACTGGTGGTAAATATGACAAAACACTTGGCCACACATAGAGATGAAGCAACTGCATCTTTTGTGGCACAAGATTCAACTGGATTCATCAGGTCATAAACCACAGGTGTGTTGGTGAGTCCTCACAGGTCACAGCTGGATGTGAAACTGAAGAGAAACAACTTGGCTGCTCTGTGTGTGGTGAGAGACTTCCCTCTCAGACACATCAGGAGAAATGTTCGTAGTAGGCAAACTGCTTCAGAGGCCTCGTCTTGCCAGTGACAGTAAACCAGTCTTTCATTCAATGCTGTGCTGTTGTCGCGACATGGGTTAAAGCTCACTGTAGTAATACTAGTACTGACACAAATCTGTGAATTGGTTTTAGAAAACATCGTAGACGTTTTCAGGTGTGGTGTTAATAAGTTTCGTCATTTTGATAAATTGTTACTAGGATGTAAATATATAATGTTGAAATTAGGTGAGTCTTAATTAGTGTTAAGATTTGTCCTCTTGTCGGTGAAAAGTCATTTTCCTCCCTGGTGTTACTTCTGCAGGAACCTGTTGGTTTATGTATTTTGTCTTCTACTTGTGTTCAAATGATATGTTGGTGTGTGTTGTATGAGGACCGATCTTATGCGTCCAAGTATGAAAAAAAAAATCTGATGAGTTAATATCTCTGCTCTTTGTTTCGTTCTGATGTTATTAAAGATACTACTGCAGAGAAGTTTAGTGCTCATTGGAGAGTTTGCTGCTGAGTGAAATGGGTCACAAACATTTAATTCCTGATCAGTCAGTCTGAAAAATGTATGTTTGATGTGTAAATTTGATCTGTTTGTGCAGAGAGAATCTGAGATAATTTGTAATGCAGGTGCTGTCTTTATCTTTTCATTATTTTTTTATCCACCATCTTTCTCTACTGTCAAAGATAGTCTACTTTGAAAAGATAAAGGTAAAGGTCCCTGTGAACGGCCCTGTAGCGGAGGTTCCTGCAGTTGAGACACACATCAATGGTCCCAGTCACGTTAAATTACCCTGAAGTTCCTCCAGTGGAAACACGTGTGGCGGGAGTGAGTAACAAAAGACTGAAAAGAGTGAATGTCATGCTCAATTGAGAGCCCTGCACACATATATACACACTGTATATAATTTACACTGCACGGATAATGTCAGAAAATTTGTATTTTGCACACTTGAGTTGCAAATAATCAGAAAAGTTAGTGCTGAAGCAGTGGCACATTGGTCTGACAGGCTAATTTCATTCCTTCTGGACCGACATCAAAAGCTCGCGCCACTCTGTTATGGCAATCGCTCAGCCAATCACAGGCGACCTTTAAACCCGCCAACCAATCACAAACGGCCTTTAGTCCCACCCCGTTCTTCCGGCTGCGTACGGGTACTTGGCTGGCTGGCGACACCCATGTGACACGGATACAGGAAACGGACTCGCCGTGGAGCTTCTTCCTTCTTTCTGCTGTCTCGGAGGGAAGTGTTTTGTGTGTGGTTGTGGTTGAGTGAAGTTGACTCAGTGAACATGGCTAAAGTCCAGGTGCTGAGAGCGATGGTGGAGCAGCGACTGAGTTCGGCCGTCGAGGAGATCTTTGTTTTGTTTGAAAGAACCGTGGCGGAGTACGAGGAGGAGCTATGTCGGTCAGAGCAGGAGAAGCAGCGACAAAGGAAACAATTGGACGCTTTGTTAAACCATCGGGTTTTGTTACAGAGAGCTGGTAAGTGTTTTTTTTTTCCCCACGAAGACACATTTTGTCGCTTTTTGACGTGGCGGAAAAACGTTGGAGGCGTTTAGAACGGCATCGACAAACCGACCGTTATAACCCGTTAAAAACGCCATTGGGGCGTTACAGACGCCATCAGACGTTAAACACACTATGGCCGTGATAAGTTAGATTTCTAGCGAGTATAGCTATAGTTTCAGTCATTACATTCAAGACATAAAAACAGTACAAGAGAGTAAGCAAAACAGAAAGTATACTGACGGTTGCGTGGTGACGGGGGACTGTCCCTGGTGCTGATCACTATGGAAACCGACTAAGTTGCAGCAGTTGTATTGTCTCATTTACTAATTTAAAATACTAATTTACTGTGTCACAAAATGGTAAAACAAAGACGTTTTAATTTACAAAAGGGTTGTTGTTTTTAAAGGGTTATAATACATTGATAATGAATTATAGTGATACACCATTCAAAAGGTTGGTTGTTAGCTTAGCCTAAATGAGAGCTCAACAATGCAGCAGTGTTGATTTTTTACATAAATATATGAGGTATGTGGTTATATTAAACATTTAACAGACATAAACTAATCATAATGATATTGTAAAATGGTTTCTCTGCTAAATGTGCCTTTTTCAACAATATGAAATGATACATTTCTGATAAGTGACCCGAAAAACCACCCGATTTGCACAACTGATAAGTGCCCACCCCCTCTGTCCAATCAGGAATAACCAAAACTGTTCAAAGGCCATTGCTATGGAGGCCTCTCTGATCGGAGCAGCACAGAGCAGAAAAACTGTGCAGGATATTTACCATATGTTTCTTTTTTGCCGTCATTAAACAGCATGGGACTAATTGTGATGTTAGATAAATGGCTTGTAAATTGTTCCAGGGAGAGTGGAGGTTATCTGCCGTCCACACCGCTGCTGAAAACCAAACCTGCAATCAGAGTCTCAGACCCCATGTCCCAGCTCTTGCCTCTGTGGCACTGCGAAACGTGTCCCGTAAATGGTGGTTGCATGATTTGGAAGTTTGACTGACAGACGGGCCATCCAACCACAGTTGTCTGAGACTAATTTGATTGGTAGGACACATTTTGGATCAAGTTTCGTCATTGATATGTCAAATCAGTTATGTCATCAATTACTGTCTAATATTTACCTCTGATTTTGCCAAAATTTTGCATAAAAGAACACCCTGGCATGGTACCTTTAAGGTGTGTTCACACCAGGAGCTTTTATTTTTTTCCTCTGTTGCTCGTATCGACCCTTTGTTATTGTGATATTGCTCAGCTACAATTGCTTGTCAGTTTGGCACAATTCAACAGACTTGCCTTTTCGCTTTGGTGATGTCATTAAAAGCGATCCCACAGGATTTAGGAAATGGGAAATTGGAAACACTGAATTACTTACTCGCTCAGTGGAATGAGGAAGTAAACAGTAAACAAAGTTCTGCACTTATCTGAGAGTCCAAGGATGAGCTGCAAATGCCACACTAACATTTCCTATTAGGGGCTTTTTTTTAGTATAACTGTCATGAGGCAAACCCACACAATTAAATGACAACAATTGACAATTTGGTTCCTATTAATGCATTGGGGTTTAATTTTTCAAAATAAAATAACAAAAATACATAAACTGTGACCATACATTTCATGCAGGTTTTAAGTTGTGTATAATGTTTTTATTTCAGAGTGTGTGAGGGCACAGGAAGTTCCCACAGAGCAGCAGGAGTGGAGCTCCAGTCAGGACCAGAGGGACTCTGAGCCTCCTCATGTAAAAGAAGAGCTGAAGGACGCTTGGACCACTCATGGACGAGAGCAGCTTCAAGGACCAGAGGAGTTCAAAATCATTCATTTACCTGTGAAAGGCGAACATGATGATAATGAAGAGAAACCTCCATTCTCACCGCTTCAACAGGGTCAGACTGAGGAGGACGGAGGAGCAGAGCCTCCAGCCAGCAGCTCCCCTAAACACATGGAGACAGACACTGATGGAGGACCAGAACCAGACAGACATTTACAACCAGATACTAATGACAAGACCTCCGAATCATCTGACACTGAAGACAGTGAAGATGAGGAGAGGGAGAAAATAGAACCTCAGTCTGGGTTGAACTCTGAAAATGATGGCTGTAATACTAACAGGAAACTACTTAGCTGCCCTGAGTGTGGTAAAATATGTGTAACAAAGTCAAAGCTGACGACACACATGAGAACTCACACAGGAGAGAAACCATTTAGCTGCTCAATTTGTAGTAAAGGATTTACACAGAGCGGAAATCTGACGAGACACTTGTCCACACATAGAGATGAAACATCACTAAAGTGCATCTTTTGTGGCACAAGATTCAACGGGCTTCTTCAGGTCAAAAACCACAGGTGTTTTGGTGAGTTCTCACAGGTCAGAGGTCGACCAGGGAACCTCAGTCCCGTTACATTCAAAAATTACTGGATGTGAAACTGAACAGGAACAAATTAGCCGCTCCGTGTGTGGTGAGAGACTGAGGTTGCACATGACAATCACAAACAGCTTAATAGTTTCTGTCCACTGTGAACTGATTCTTCACTCAGAGTGACGGTGTAACTTTTCTCCTGGGTGCATGCAGAAGATAAACTGTTTAGCTGCCAATTGTGCTACTGTTAATAGACGCATCTCCCACTGTGGTGAACCTCGTGTGACGCAGATACTCTATTATGACGAGATGGCTACAAGCTGCGCCAATAGACTTAGGATAGTCGTCGGTGGAGGAAAAAGAGCTACAGTATTCATATTTTTTTGTGATTAAATATTTACACAGCTAACGAGTCGTATTTAGCGTTGCAAACTACAGTCTATGGTTGCAAATATTATTTAGCATGGGCGTAGGAGATCTATGCCAAATCTCGCAAGAGTGTGTTGTTGAGACAGAGACTGGTCTTGAATAAACTTAATTTTGTCCGTCAGGAATTTGTTATTTTCGTGAAAAAATGTTCAGAAGATGTGACTTGTGTAAAATTACTCCAGTATTTAAATTTATTGACTATGGAGCGAAAGAATTGATCATAATCTGTGTTCACGTTCACTTCTCCCATTGGAGTCGATGCACTAAAGACTGGTCTCCTAAAGGGGCGGAGTGGTGGCGACACCCATGTGACACATAGTGATGGGCAATCGAGGCTTTGTTGAGGCTTCAACACCTGTGTCGAGTAATGAGCCATTACTCAAAGCTTCAATGACACAGCTGCTCCAGTACGACATCTAGTGTTCAATAAAATGAAGTGTAATTGAGATGTGTCATTCATTGGTTAGCTGATTGTTTGAAATTTCATTTGCCATGCTCACTCTGTTCAGCTAACATTATAGCCTACATGGTTGTATGGTTTCAAGCTGACATAATAAAATATAAAAATATAAAATAAACATGAAGTTTCTTGGCATATTGTGATAGGCTTTCGTTAGGCTACCTGATATATTAGCCTCTGCTATGAATCACATTCTGCTCTGAAAGAAGTCTAAACAGTCTATGGCTTAAACGATGTGAAATGGTGTAGAGTAGATGGCAAATGTGAACTAATTTCAAAACGGAAAGCATGGGGTTTAAGTCTCGGGCGGGCCAGATCAGATTAGGGAATAAATGATTCCAGTGTGAAACTGCGTTGGAAGTACTGACGTTTTGTTTTTGAAATAATGTACGTACAGTACGGTTATTTTTGGTTGAGAAGCAGATTCAGCCGGTTTCAGTCTGTACAGGCTCCAGAGGTAAGGGGTCAGATTCATGTAATAAGACATTTTTAAATAACATAATCACTCCAGAAGGTAGCGCATCAAATGCCGCACATTCCTTAGGTGGAATAGGGAGCGTATATTTGTTGAAAAATTCTGAGTATGTTAAGAGTGTGCCGTTAGAATTAAAGAGCTGGGTGAACCAGTTCTCTAAAAAAAAAAAGGGATTTGTGTTTGTACAGTATGTCCCTGTTATTCCAAATATAATAGCCTATCTATGGGGTGTAAAGTTACGGTGCTTCATGCTTTTTTTTTTTGTATTATTATTATTATTATTTTATTTTTTTATTATTAATGGTGCGACATAGTCATACAGTTATACATAGGGATATAATAGGAAAAAGAAAACAACCAAGTAACAAATAAGGAACAAAGAAGACAAAACAAAAAGCAAAAACAAATCAGTCAGAGGCATTGGGTTCATTAACACAAAATTTCTCCGGTGCTTCATGCTTGACTGAAGCAGTGAAGTGGTTCATGTCATCCAAGTGGTTCATTCGTCACAAGTCACGTGACCAAACCAAACCAGTGGTTCGATACCAAATTGCTTCATGAGCTACGGCGCATGTGCGCATGTGTCAAAGGACCATCACTAGTGACACATACAGGAAACGGACTCCTCGTGGAGCCTCTTCCTTCTCGCTACTGTCTCACGGGGAGTGAGTGTGTGGTTGTGTGAACATGCTGCGGGTGGAGGTGCTGAGAGCGCTGGTGGAGCAGCGACTGAGTTCGGCCGTCGAGGAGATCTTTGTTCTGATTGAAAGAACCGTGTCGGAGTACGAGGAGGAGCTATGTCGGTCAGAGCAGGAGAAGCAGCGACAAAGGAAACAACTGGACGCTTTGCTGAACCCTCGGGTTTTGTTACAAAGAGCAGGTCAGTTATTAACGAAGAACCAGTTTGTCTCTGTTTGACGTAGCGAAAATGTTGGTGTTTAGGTTTTTAGGACCAAGGAGATGACTTGTCAGACTAGGCGGCCATATTGGGTGAGGCAACTTGCTCTGACTGGCTGCAGTAAATATGTGCGTTCGACATGAGCCAGGCCTGCGCAGAATCGATCACCGGTGACCAGCGCACAATGCATGCCGGTTAGTTTTGTGTCCGACTTGCTCTGACGTCATGCACGCGCCGGTAACGATAACCTCACGAGATCAAGGCGGCTACAGTTTTTAGAGCCAGGCGCCGCAGTCGCTCTCCACCGACTGCAAGCCTCCGGGCATGGTGGGAAACGCACCGGATCATGAGCTGATTGGCTCTTGCCAATCAGTATTTTAGGACTTTGTCTATTAGTATTTTGAGATTTTTTTTCTCTTTTTTGATTCAGCATGGTACCTCAATATCCCTTGGATGATGTTTGCTTAAATGCTCCCATTGATGGCACTGTATCACATTACTTATGGAGCCCATCTTTATGCCTGTTTGTTCAGGCTGGTCTGTCTTTTCCTTTTTGATGGTACTTTAAGAAGCTTTAGTGGTTGGCCAAACATAGGTTTTTTTTAAAAATATTTTTCATGTTATGTGTACATTTGTGTGTTTTTTTTCTGTATGTTCACCACCGCAGGGAAGAGTGGTCCCTTCATGAAACCCACTGTCACGTGATTGTCACATGATGTCACATGATTGGTTAAATGCACCCACCTGTGTACCTTATGCCTCACACCCCTGATGAAGACGCGTTGGGTCCCCCCTTTTTTAATTTATTAAAATCATCTCTGCAACAGCCATGAGTGCCTCGGGAAGCTCTTTTGTTTGACTGCATTTACCACCCTCGGACGGTCAGTTCTTTCCTCAGTTCACCACCCATTTTTTTCCCTCGTAGAGTACCTTGAGCTATACATTTTTTCCCCCACCTTTTTTTAAATTTTTTTTTTACACTTTGGCCTTATTTGCAGCACTCACCCTCCCCCCATTCTCTAAAAGCCCAGTGAATTGAGTTATAACCACAGACTGTAGTTGAATGGCTTATAAAATCTTTTTTTTCTTTGTAAATGTTGTGTTTTGAGCACATGGATATATTTTCACAGCTGTGTTTATTTTTCACACATTGCGACAGGCTGATCATTAACTTATAACTTATCCTCATGTGCTATACTGTTCTCCTCCCAATTTTCACAGCATCCACCTGTTTGTGTACCTCTGTGTAGGCTCCACCATGTCATGAGACAAACAAGCAAGAGGTAGCGCAGTTTATTGTGTTTCACCGGCGAGGAGCTGTCATTATGCACGGTGATTCCCCTCGTTTAAGCTGTCAATTAGACTTGACAGGTCCCACTACAACTCCTGAATGTGGGAGGACAAGAAGTCCTCTTGCCCTCTTGCGCCTGGGTGTAGCTGAGACGATCGGTACAGATGCAGTCGAGTATAGCCGACGAAGTGCCGTGTGCTGGAGCCGATAGGGAGCCACCCCGGACTGTAGCCGAGGTCTGGGACTGGATCTCATGTGACTGAAAAGAGTAGAAAAAAGAACCCAATAACACAATAAACTGCGCTACTTCTTGCTTGTTTGTCTCATGGCGTGGAGCCCACAGTACACAAACAGGTGGATCAGGCGGCAAAGAAGTCTGCTGTGAAAAATCTGACTGAATGGAAGCGAAGCGCTACAGCGTGCGCAACGGAGACAGAGACCCAGTGCAGCGAGGAGAAGATAAGTTAATGATCAGCTTGTCGCTATGTGTAGAAATTAACACAGGTGTGAAAATGTATCCATGTGCTCAAAACACAACATTTACAAAGAAAAAAAAGATTTTATAGGCCATTCACCTACAGTCTGTGGTTATAACTCAATTCACTGGGCTTTTATTTTGAAGTTCAGACATTTCCGGTCTATCGGCATTAGTGTGTTGTTTAAGATCAAAAACAAAAAGATTTTGACCGTAATTTGATTTTGGTTTCCTCGTTTTTTTGTTTTAAAACCAAAAAACGAAAAAAAGAGTCTGAATTTTGGTTTGTTGGTTTTTGGTTTGAAACGGAAAACCAAATTACCAGCTTACTTTCGTTTTCTGACAGTCCGGTTTAAAGGAAAAATCAAACGATGAAACGAAACGAAACGTTCACGGACCTTCCCCCCATCTCTGTCTCCCATTTCCTGTCTCATCTCTACTATCCTATCCAATAAAGCAGGGTTCTCCAATTCCGGTCCTTGAGGGCCACTGCCTTGCATGTTTTATAAGTTTCCTGCTACAACACACCTGATTCAAATGAGTGGCTCGTTATCAGGCCACTGCAGAGCTTGATGACGAGCTGATCATTTGAATCAGGTGTGTTGCAGCAGGAAACGTCTAAAACATGCAAGGCTGTGGCCCTCGAGGACTGGAATTGGGGAACCCTGCAATAAAGGCATGAAAAGCCAAAAATATATTTAAAAAAAAAAACGTCACCAGCCGATAAAGAAAAACAAACCCAGTTTCAAAAACGCCAAACGTCAAATTAAGACATTTGGATGTTTTAATTACATGTTTCCAGTTATTTCATTCAAGATACAACAACAGTACAAGAGAGGAAACAAAATATAAGGTATTCTGTTAGACTGGGGAGGGACTGGACTGTCCGTGGTGCTCATTATCTGATTTACTGTACCACAAAATGGTACAACAAAGATGTTTTGAGATACAGTAAAGGGTTGAAAAACAAGAAGCAATAAATTATCAATGGAAAAATATTATATATATATATATATATAATGGGACTTTTCAGCAATATTAAACAATATATTTCTGATGAGTGAACTGACAAACAATAAAACCAAACGGCCATAAATACAAGTCAGACTGAGAACACTGCGTTCATGTTTGTGCTCTCAAAGCGTATTAGAAAAGCAGTCCCTTCTCAAATGATGCGAGTTGTTTTAAGTTGTGTAATGTTTGTGTTTCAGAGTGTGTGAGGGCACAGGAAGTTCCCACAGAGCAGCAGGAGTGGAGCTCCAGTCAGGACCAGAGGGACTCTGAGCCTCCTCATGTAAAAGAAGAGCTGGACGATTGGACCACTCATGGAGGAGAGCAGCTTCAAGGACCAGAGGAGTTGAAAGTCATTCCTTTACCTGAGAAAGGTGAACATGATGATAATGAAGAGAAACCTCCGCTCTCACAGCTTCAACAGGGTCAGACTGAGGAGGACGGAGGAGCAGAGCCTCCAGCCAGCAGCTCCCCTGAACACATGGAGACAGACACTGATGGAGGACCAGAACCAGACAGAAACACATGTTCAGACAGACATTTACAACCAGATACTAATGACAAGACCTCTGAATCATCTGAGACTGAAGACAGTGAAGATGAGGAGAGGGAGAAAAAAGAATTGGATGCTTGGACCACTCATGGAGGAGAGCAGCTTCAAGGAGGACCAGAACCAGACAGAAACACATGTTCAGACAGACATTTACAACCAGATACTAATGACAAGACCTCCGATTCATCTGAGACTGAAGACGGTGGAGATGAGGAGAGGGAGAAAAAAGAACCTCAGTCTGGGTTGAACTCTGAAAATAATGACCGTGACAGTAACAGGAAACTACATAGCTGCCCTGAGTGTGGTAAAATATGTATAACAAAGTTAAACCTGACGACACACATGAGATTTCACACAGGAGAGAAACCATTTAGCTGCTCAGAGTGTGGTAAAACATTTGGCTTCAAGACAAACCTAACTAGACACATGACAATTCACACAGGAGAGAGACCATTTAGCTGCTCTCAGTGTGATAAAACATTTGGCTTCAAGTCACAGCTGACACAGCACATGGTAACTCACACAGGAGAGAAACCATTTAGCTGCTCAGAGTGTGATAAAGCATTTGGCCTCAAGTCACATCTGACACAGCACATGAGAACTCACACAGGACATAATCTATTTAGCTGCTCTAAGTGTGATAAAACATTTGACAGAAAGTCACATCTGACCAGACACATGAGAACTCACACAGAAGAGAAACCATTTAGCTGCTCTGTGTGTGGTAGGATATGTGAGAGTAAGTCACATCTGACCATACACATGAGAATTCACACAGGAGAGAAACCATTTAGCTGCTCAGAGTGTGATAAAAGATTTGTCCAGAAGGGACAATTGACAGTACACATGGTAACTCACACAGGAGAGAAACCATTTAGCTGCTCTCAGTGTGATAAAACATTTGGCCTCAAGTCACATCTGACACAGCATATGACAACTCACACAGGAGAGAAACCATTTAGTTGCTCTCAGTGTGATAAAAGATTTTGCCAGAAGTCACAAATGATTCAGCACATTAGAGTCCACACAGGAGAAAAACCATACAGCTGCTCAATCTGTAGCAAAAGATTTACACAGAAGGGGAATCTGACAAAACACTTGGTCACACATAGAGATGAGAGATGAACGAAGTGCATCTTTTGTGGCACAAGATTCAACTGGATTCATCAGGTCATAAACCACAGGTGAGTTGGTGAGTCCTCACAGGTCACAGCTGGTGTGTGGTGAGAGACTTCCCTCGCAGACACATCTAGAGTTGCACATGGCGCTTCACAGGGTAGAGAAACTAATCAGCTTACGCTTCACTTGGGGTGACATTTTAATTGTACACATGAAAAAAAAAAACACGCCAAAGACAACACGTTCAGCTGTCAAGTGTCAATGCCAGTTTCAGAAGAAAAGGACGTCTTGAGGCACACATGAGAGTCCATGTGAACTGGTTCTAGAAAACAAAGTAGATCATTTCAGGTGTGAATTCATAAGTTTGGTCATTTTGATAAATTGTTGCTAGGATATAGGCTAAATACTGTATATATTGTTGAAATGATTTGAGTCTTGGCACAGATTTAATTTGAGATTTGTCCTCAAATTGGTGGTGAAAAGTCAGTTTCATCCCTGATGTTATTTCCGCAGAAACCTGGTGGTTTAAGTTCCTTGTCTACCTGTTATGTTTAAATCTAAATGATAAGTTGATTGTTGTGTGTTGCACAAAGACTGATCTTATGTGTACACATATGAAAAAAATCCTGAAGAGTTGGTTAGTCTTTTGTGTTTAATATGTTAATGTTTCACTCTGATTAAAGAACAAAACACTTGTGTTTGAGTTTCTGTATTGGGTGACTATGGAGCGAAAGAATTGACCATAATCTTTGATTATGTTCACTTCCCCATTGGAGTAGAGACTTGAGGGCTAGAACAAAGGATTTAAAGGTAGGGTCTGGAGTTTTGTGCCTAAAAATAATCATTAGACTTTTACAACTGAAATCTGTCTGAATCATCCCCTATGGGCTCCTAGTCCTGTGTAGTCACTCTGTCTTCAGCCCCTCCTCCCCCTGCCTGTATTTTGGTCTTTTGCTTTGTTTTGTTCATGTTTTGCTGTGCACGTGGACGTTTCTAGGTGGAGCTAGAGAGTCGCCAATGAGCATAGACACCTATGGCGAGAGAGTCTGTTTTATCCTCCAGCCAATAACGGAGCTCAGGTGAAGCTACCTGCAGCAGGAGGCTCAGGCCTGTTAGCTGTGCTAGCTGTCTGATGCTACTGAGTCTCTTGGTGCGTTCAAGACAACTCGGAAGTCGGGAATTTCCGAGTTGGGATTTCCGACTTCCGACATCATAGCGTTCACGCCGCAGGAACTCGGAAAAGAAGAAAACATGGATGCCAGAAAGAAGTTCGGTATATTGTGGCTCATGGCTGAATATGAGAAATTTATGCAGCAGCAAGTTATGTTTATTGTGGAGGCAAATGACACACACACAAAAATATGCATTAAACCCTTAACGAATAACTTAAAATTTACCGTTACCTTACCGTTTAAGATGAAGGCCGCCATGTTTTCTGTTGCGGTGATGCTCGGAATGATACCCGTTCTCTTCCGAGTTGTCTTGAACGCACCATCTATCTCTCTCAGCAGCAGCAGTCAGGACAACAAAGAACAATAAATACAGTCTTGGTGAAGCGCTGGAGCCGCGGACCGATTCCCGACCTACACCGACACTGGTAACAGGTTTTAGGACCATGTTAGTGAGCTAGCGCGATGCTAACTTCGGCTAGCGCTCGCGGTTAGCATCCGCGGCTAACACCCGCTAGTTCACCACAATACAACGGCATAACAACACACACGGAGGCTCCCGGTGTTGGCGAGAGATCGGCTTATCGGCCGCGGCTCCAGCGCTTCTTTCAGACTGTAATTCCTTTCCTTTATGGTCATGACAACTGTTGCTGTCAGAAGCAGGAGGCTACACAGCTTAGCCTGAGGGGAGGGGCTGAATTTCAATGTTTTGTTTACAAACTGAAAGGGACAAAACTCCTACCTTTAAGTTTCTCTTGGCATGTTGTGATAGGCTTTCGTTATAGGCTACGTAGCCTCTGTTATGAATCACATTCTGCTCTGAAAGAAGTCTAAACACCCAGCAAACATTTTGACGTCTATATCACGTCTAATTAACGTCGGTCAGGCAGGTTGATTCGACGTCGATTTGAGGTGCTCAAATGAAAGTTTTTCTGACGTCGGTGTTATGACCGACGTCATTTCTACGGCTTTTAGACAGTCGTTTCAACGTCGTTTGGACGGTATATCAACGTCTCAGAGCAGGTTACCTCATGACGTCTATTCCACGTCGATCTAACAGGTTGATTCGACGTCGATCTGAGGTGCTGAAATGAAAGTTTTTCTGACGTCGGTGTCATGACCGACGTCATTTTGACAGCTATTAGACGGCAACATTTTACATTGTTTCAACGTCGTTTAGACGACCTATCAACTTCTGTCGTTTCCAAGTCTCTAGACACATTTCAACGTTTTTTTTTTTTTCAAAATACACATGTAATGTATTGCACTACAAAAGGTGTTTACCACAATTGTGACTTTCAACTAGTCAGCATACGCGTAGTTCTCAATGCTCTATTCTACAACTATTTGAATTAACTGCATCATAGTCAAAGTCTAATAGACATCTACTCACACCAGCAAATTTCACTTTTGCCAACTTAAAATATCACAGGACTAGTTAACCTGAAATTTTGATAGCAAATAAACTCACCTGTGATAAAGTTAAAAAATATCCTAGTGATGTTCACCCATACATACTGTAAAATACAAGTAGTACATGGACTAATTTTAGTTTTTTAAAAATAGACAGCATTCAGGACCATATATACAGTATTTAATGAGCTATCTAAATACCCTTGAATAAAAAATGAACATGTTTAATGTTAACAAATATTTTATTTTGAATTATCAAGGTCCAGTGAGGTCTGCCCCTTGCCCCCACTTCTTGCTGGGACATGCTTCAGGTGGATCTGGATTACAATTTCAATGTCTGCATCTGTGGCCTTGATGTTCCATCTCTTCACAGCAGCTGGAGAGAGGGCACAAGAAAAATATAAACATTTTTACAGAGCACTGATTCAGGTTTTTTATTTAACCAGGCAGAATCATTAGGAACAAGTTCTTATTTACAATGATGGTCAGACAGATGCTAAATGCACTGAATAGATGGCAGGAACACTTTGTTTTGGGAGCTGAAAGAGTAATGAAAAAACACTTCTCCATGTATTGTAGGCTACCTCCATCATGAAGAGCTTCTCTCTCATATCTGAGAGTCTCAAGTAAGCATTTATTCTGGCAGGAATTGTTATCTGTACACAAGTTGTATAGACTTTTCTCACACTTCACATCTGTGATAATATTTAATTTCTACTTGAACATACCTGTTTATGCACTTGGTAGTGCAATCCTATGTGTTCTTGCCACCACACTGGACCACAATGTTATCTGTAATGACAGGACAAGAATGCGTTACTGAGACAAATGTAAACACATTTTTTGAAAAACCACCTGCTGTTGTCTGTGGAAAAAATTACAGTTATGTGGGTTAAATAATATCAAGTCATCTGCCCCTGTTTTAAGCTGCTGTGCCGGTGCTGGGACATAGGAGCGGTGAGAAAAGAAATAAAAAATGCCCATAGCTGACATAGTTAACCCCAAACATTTTGATGTCTATACCCTGTGTGTGTGTGTGTGTGTGTGTGTGTGTGTGTGTGTGTGTGTGTGTGTGTGTGTGTGTGTGTGTGTGTGTGTGTATGTATCTCACCTGGTGGGTGTTTCTTTCTTTTACACCTCACACTGCTATACACCTGTAAAGTGGAGTAAATTGGACAAATCGTTATCAAAACAGGCCTATGTGAGGGACAGAGACACACAAATAGATTACTGTTTGAGGTAGAGAGATAGTTACATTGATTAACTATGACATTATCAGACTCAGTGTTTAATGATCATAAAATGTTTGTCATACTGGTGAAAGAGGTCATAGCTCTGTATGTTGCTTATGAGGAAACTCATGCAGTGGTTGCAGCTTTTCACAGCAGCCAATTTATCCTGCCAACCTTTTCTTAGTGTAAATTTTAATATAAAATGTACATTTGTTCAAATGTATCATATAACAATAACTGTGTAGGCTATATTATGATGACTTTCGCTCTCAGTGTTAAAGTGGAAAACAGAGAATCTGTTAATAAATTGAATATGTTAAGCCTCGCCTCACGTAGGCTGTAAGAGCTAGCTGCTAGGCTAACTCGCAGCCAGTCCATTTAGAGTGAGAGGGAAAAAGCTATCATCCCTCTCGCTGTCAATAAGGCCTGAGACAGAACACCCGGCATTGCACACAATGCACGGGAAAAGGCTTTTAGACACACGACTGTTTCGTGTTTCACACAGCAGCTAAGTTACTTCGGCTGCTAACTGTTAGCCGCCGCTCGGCTACGAATAAAGGCAAAAACCAGCTATCTGTAAAAATACACGATGCAGCAAGAAAATCACAAGTCCAACATGTGATTGACAAAAGTATAATGTCTTACCAAACACCGTTTGTAAGTTTAAATTAGCATTTTTCGAAGCTCACGTACCTTTCACATCCGTTGGCCTGTCTCCTCCTCTTCTCCGTTCACCTGAGTGCGCTCACTACGCGAGGAAAAATAGTTCCTAGATGGATGCTAGAATAACAAACATTTCAGCCCATATTGCCAATATACACGATAATACTACATTGTTCTCTTCAATTCACAAACACATTTTCATCATTTTGAATAGTTTTTAACAACGTAAACCGATGCCGTCTAAAAGCCGTAGAAATGACGTCGTCATCCGCCGGTCATCTCACCCCTCAGATAGACGTCATATCAACCCGCCTGCCCAACGTTAATCAGAGGTGGAATCTACGTCCTGACAGGACTGGACGGTGACTGGATGTCGACATCTCCACACAGCACTAGATAGCCGTGGATAGAGAAAACCATACTTGGCAGTGTTTTTCCAGTTAAATATGTGTTCTGTTAGATCGTATCCCCCCTAATGTTATCATGTCGAAAAAAAGTTTAAATGAAGTCACGTCGTGACGCGACGTCGACTGGATGTCATCATTTAGACGCAGATCGAGAAACGTTTGCTGGCAGTATTTAATCAGTTGACCCGCTCTAAAATGCACATTTTTTTAATGTAATATTTGCCCAGATATTATTTTAACATGTTGAAAAACAGTCGAATTAAAGTCACGACGTGACGCGACGTTGATTGGATGTCTTCATCCTGACGCAGGTCGAGAAAATGTTTGCTGGGCAGTCTATGGCTTAAAATCGATGTGTGAAATGGTGTAGAGTAGATGGCAAATGTGATCTAAATTCAAAAGAGGATATATGCCGTAGTGCAAGAGTTGGTTACAAACAAAAATATAACAGTTTCAGATACATAATATCATGACAGGCAGGAGAGAACAAAAAACAGGTACATCTTATGTTTTTTTTTTCCATATTTCGCACAGTTCATTCAATACAGATCTTTTCAAAAACATGGAAATAGAGAAAATAATGTTATGGTTTTTATGGCTTTCTTGTTTTCAGATTGACTGATGAGGTTGATGTATTGTTTGATTTTGTTCTTGAGACGGACAGTGCAAAGTATTTGATTTGTAAATTTGCGGTTGTGAATATGGGCTTTGGCTAAAAATAAAATCAGATTACGGTACTTCATGAATGACTGAAGCAGTGAAGTGGTTCATACGTCATCCAAGTGGTTCATTCGTCACAAGTCACGTGACCAAACCAAACCAGTGGTTCGATACCAAATGCTTCACTACGGCGCATGTGTCAAAGGACCATCACTAGTGACACATACAGGAAACGCACTCCTCGTGGAGCCTCTTCCTTCTCGCTACTGTCTCACGGGGAGTGAGTGTGTGTCTGTGTGGTTGTGTGAACATGCTGCGGGTGGAGGTGCTGAGAGCGCTGGTGGAGCAGCGACTGAGTTCGGCCGTCGAAGAGATCTTTGCTCTGGTTGAAAGAACCGTGTCGGAGTACGAGGAGGAGCTATGTCGGTCAGAGCAGGAGAAGCAGCGACAAAGGAAACAACTGGACGCTTTGCTGAACCCTCGGGTTTTGTTACAGAGAGCAGGTCAGTTATTAACGAAGAACCAGTTTGTCTCTGTTTGACGTAGCGAAAATGTTGGTGTTTAGGTTTTGAGGACCAAGGGGATGAATTATCAGACTGGGCGGCCATATTGGGTGAGGCAACTTGATCTGACTGGCTGCAGTAAATGTGATCCAGTCATCCGCACTACAAAAACTATTCATAACGTTAACTTTAAACTACATTTGTGCGTGTATTACTTTAACTATTTGTATGTTACCTTACTGTTACTGTGTCATTGGGCAGTAGCGCTGGGTGAGTCATCAGGTCGACATCAACAAAACGACCGTTATACACGTCACCAACCGGCGAGGTTTAGCTCAGTTGGTAAAGCGCGCGCCTCATGTGTTGAGGCTGTAGTCCTCGCTGCAGGAGGCCCCGGTTTGAGTCTCGCGTCGGATGGTCCTTTACTGCGTGTCATTCCCCGGTCCGTGTACGTTTCGTTAGGTTGGTTTTTCCTTTAAACCGGACTGTCAGAAAACTAAAGTAAGCTGGTAATTTGGTTTTCCGTTTCAAACCGAAATTCAGGCTGTTTTTTTTTTTTTCGTTTTTTGGTTTTTGGTTTTAAAAAACAAAAACAAAAACGATGAAACCAAAATCAAAATTTGATTGTCTTTTTGTTTTTGATCTTAAACAACACATTAATGCCGATGATAGACCGGCAATGTCTGAACTTCAAAATAAAAGCCCAGTGAATTGAGTTATAACCACAGACTGTAGTTGAGTGGCTTATAAAATCTTTTTTTTTTCTTTGTAAATGTTATGTTTTGAGCACATGGATACATTTTCACATCTGTGTTTATTTTTCGCACATTGCGACAGGCTGATCATTAACTTATAACTTATCCTCATGTGCTATACTGTTCTCCTCGCTGCGCTGCGTCTCTGTCTCCGTTGCACACGCTGTAGCGCTTCGCTTCCATTCAATCAGATAATTTTCACAGCGGAATTCTTTGCCGCCTGATCCACAAACCAAACGGCCATAAATACAAGTCAGACTGAGAACACTGCGTTCATGTTTGTGCTCTCAAAGCGTATTAGAAAAGCAGTCCCTTCTTAAATGATGTGAGTTGTTTTAAGTTGTGTGTAATGTTTGTGTTTCAGAGTGTGTGAGGGCACAGGAAGTTCCCACAGAGCAGCAGGAGTGGAGCTCCAGTCAGGACCAGAGGGACTCTGAGCCTCCTCATGTAAAAGAAGAGCTGGACGATTGGACCACTCATGGAGGAGAGCAGCTTCAAGGACCAGAGGAGTTGAAAGTCATTCCTTTACCTGTGAAAAGTGAACATGAAGATGATGAAGAGAAACCTCTGCTCTCACAGCTTCAACAGGGTCAGACTGAGGAGGACGGAGGAGCAGAGCCTCCAGCCAGCAGCTCCCCTGAACACATGGAGACAGACACTGATGGAGGACCAGAACCAGACAGAAACACATGTTCAGACAGACATTTACTACCAGGTACTAATGACAAGACCTCTGAATCATCTGAGACTGAAGACAGTGAAGATGAGGAGAGGGAGAAAAAAGAATTGGATGCTTGGACCACTCATGGAGGAGAGCAGCTTCAAGGGTCAGGAAAAGTGAACATGAAGATGATGAAGAGAAACCTCCGCTCTCAGCTTCAACAGTGTCAGACTGAGAAACAGCCAGCAGCTTCACATGGAGACAGACACTGATGGAGGACCAGAACCAGACAGAAATACATATTCAGACAGACATTTACAACCAGATACTAATGACAAGACCTCTGATTCATCTGAGACTGAAGACAGTGAAGATGACGAGAGGGAGAAAAAAGAATTGGATGCTTGGACCACTCATGGAGGAGAGCAGCTTCAAGGAGGACCAGAACCAGACAGAAACACATATTCAGACAGACATTTACAACCAGATACTAATGATACTAATAAAGAACCTCAGTCTGGGTTGAACTCTGAAAATAATGACTGTGACACTAACAGGAAACTACTTAGCTGCCCTGAGTGTGGGAGGATATGTGTAACAAAGTCAAAGCTGTCGACACACATGAGAATTCACACAGGAGAGAAACCATTTAGCTGCTCTGAGTGTGATAAAACATTTGTCCAGAAGGGACATCTGATTAGACACATGACAGTTCACACAGGAGAGAAACCATTTAGCTGCTCTCAGTGTGATAAAACATTTCGCATCAAGTCACATCTGACACAACACATGGTAACTCACACAGGAGAGAGACCATTTAGCTGCTCAAGGTGTGATAAAGCATTTGGCCTCAAGTCACAGCTGACGACACACATGAGAAGTCACACAGGAGAAGAACCATTTAGCTGCTCTGAGTGTGATAAAAGATTTTGCCAGAAGTCACAATTGACACATCACATGAGAACTCACACGGGAGAAAAACCATACAGCTGCTCAATCTGTAGCAAAAGATTTGCACAGAAGGGACATCTGACAAGACACTTGGTCACACATAGAGATGAACCAAGTTCATCTTTACATACATATTCAGACAGAGATTTACAACCAGATACTAATGACAAGACCTCTGAATCATCTGAGACTGAAGACAGTGAAGATGACGAGAGGGAGAAAAAAGAATTGGATGCTTGGACCACTCATGGAGGAGAGCAGCTTCAAGGAGGACCAGAACCAGACAGAAACACATATTCAGACAGACATTTACAACCAGATACTAATGATGAGACTTCAGATTCATCTGAGACTGAACACAGTGAAGATGACGAGAGGGAGAAAAAAGAGCCTCAGTCTGGGTTGAACTCTGAAAATAATGACTGTGACACTAACAGGAAACTACTTAGCTGCCCTGAGTGTGGTAGGATATGTGTAGCGAAGTCAAAGCTGACGACACACATGAGAATTCACACAGGAGAGAAACCATTTAGCTGCTCAGAGTGTGGTAAAACATTTGGCATCAAGACAAACCTAATTAGACACGTGACAGTTCACACAGGAGAGAAACCATTTAGCTGCTCTCAGTGTGCCAAAACATTTCGCATCAAGTCACATCTGACACAACACATGGTAACTCACACAGGAGAGAAACCATTTAGCTGCTCAGGGTGTGATAAAGCATTTGGCCTCAAGTCACAATTGACACAGCACATGAGAACTCACACGGGAGAAAAACCATACAGCTGCTCAATCTGTAGCAAAAGATTTGCACAGAAGGGGCATCTGACAAAACACTTGGTCACACATAGAGATGAACCAAGTTCCTCTTTTGTGCCACAATTTTCAACTGGATTCATCAGGTCATAAACCACAGGTGAGTTGGTGAGTCCTCACAGGTCACAGCTGGATGTGAAACTGAAGAGAAACAACTTGGCTGCTCTGTGTGCACATGGCGCTTCACAGGGGAGAGAAACTATACGGCTGTTCAGTCTGTGACAAACCTTTTAGATTTGAATCGAAATTGAAACAACACATGACAACCCACCGTGGAGAAAAACCATACAAGTGTTCAGTCTGTGGTCGACGCTTCACTTGGAGTGACAGTTTAGCTGCACACATGAGAAAACTTGCTGAAGACAACACGTTCAGCTGCTAAGTGTGCAAGGCCAGTTTCAGATTGAAAGGAAGTTTTAGGGCACACATGATGAGAGCCCATGGATGCAAGGACCCGTTCAGAAAAGTTCGTAGACGACCAATAGGCAAACGGCGTTGGAGGCGTCGTCTTGGCAGCGACATTAAACCAGTTTGAAGGATTCAGTGCTCTGCTGTTGTCTGCACATGGGTTAAAGTTGTAATACTACAGTAAACACAAATCTGTGAATTGGTTCTCGAAAACATTGTTGACCTTTTCAGGTGTAGTGTTCATAAGTTTGGTCATGGTTGAAATGATTTGAGTCTTGGCACAGATTTAAGTAGTGTTAAGACTTGTTTTGCCGGTTATTTATGTTATTTCCGCAGGAACCTGTTGATTTGTTTCTTTTTTTTTCTTTTTTTTGATCAAAATTTTATTTTGTTTTCCAACAAAAGAAAGATGCAAATAGGGATTGAAAAATGAGAAATATATGAATAACATATTTTATAATATAAAATATTCTTTTTTAAAAAGGGCGGTGGGGGGGATTAATTTATGTTTCTTGTCTTCCACTTGTGTTTAAATTATATGTTGATGGTTATGTGTTGCACAAGGACAGATCTTATGCGTCCAAGTATGAAAAATACAGGAAGAGTTGATAATTTTGCTATTTGAATATGTTTGTTTCATTCTGATCTTATTAAAGAACAAAACACTTGTATTTGAAGAGTTTAAGTATTTAATTCAGTGACTATGGGGCGAAAGAATTGACCATAATCTGTGTTGACGTTCACTTCTCCCATTGGAGTCACTGGGAGCCACAAGCCATGTTTGGGAAATGCCATTGAATAAATATCAATTAAATGGATTTGACTTCTGTCTCATGATTATGACTTTTTAATCTCATATTTTATAGGCTATACTTCAATCTCATATTTCAGTTTTGTTGTGTTTAGGCTATGTTTACTTTTAGCACATCTGATCATTTCTGACCTGTTATCACATAATTATGAATTTTCTCAATTGATTGTGAATATTTATCATCACGCTCTATGTGTGTTTATCTTTTTTTTTTCTTACGAAGTTAGGCTATATAATTTATCTTTTGCACAGAGACACTTTTGAGGTAAATGAGACTGTGATCCAGCAGCACTGCTTGTTAAAACCAAGGGGGCAGTTGTCGGTCTGAGAAGTGAAGCCAGAAGTCACATCTGAAAGGACACATGAGAACTCGCACAGGAAAGAAACCATTTATCATCTGGAGTTGCACATGGCACTTCACAGGGGAGAGAAACTATTTTAATTGTACACATGAAAAAAAAAAACATGCCAAAGACAACACGTTCAGCTGACAAGTGTCAATGCCAGTTTCAGAAGAAAAGGACGTCTTGAGGCACACATGAGAGTCCATGTGAACTGGTTCTAGAAAACAAAGTAGACCATTTCAGGTGTGAATTTATGAGTTTGGTCATTTTGATAAATTGTTGCTAGGATATAGGCTAAATACTGTATATATTGTTGAAATGATTTGAGTCTTGACACAGATTTAATTTGAGATTTGTCCTCAAATTGGTGGTGAAAAGTCAGTTTCATCCCTGATGTTATTTCCGCAGAAACCTGGTGGTTCAAGTTCCTTGTCTTCCTGTCATGTTTAAATCTAAATGATAAGTTGATGCTTGTGTGTTGCACAAAGACTGATCTTATGTGTACACATGTGGAAAAAACCCAGAAGAGTTGGTGAGTCTGTGTTTAATATGTTCATGTTTCACTCTGATTAAAGAACAAAACACTTGTGTTTGAGTTTCTGTATTGGGTGCCTATGGAGCGAAAGAATCGACCATAATCTGTGATGATGTTCACTTCCCCCATTGGAGTAGAGACTTGAGGGCTAGAACAAAGGATTTAAGTGTATAGTAGATTGTGTAGCTATCTTCATTTTTTCTTTTCTTTTTTCTTCTTTATACATTTTGTTTCCTGACAGTCTCCTGTTCACACTCCAGTCCAGAGGGTGGCGGTAATGCACCTGTTGGTTGGTTGCCAACCGCCGTTAAACGAAACAGAAGAAGAGTAGAGACCCACGTGACACGGATACAGGAAACGGACTCCTCGTGGAGCTTCTTCCTTCTCGCTATTGTCTCACGGGGAGTGAGTGTGTGTCTGTGTGTGGTTGAGTGAACAACATGGCTAAAGTCCAGGTGCTGAGAGCGCTGGTGGAGCAGCGACTGAGTTCGGCCGTCGAGGAAATCTTTGCTCTGATTGAAAGAACCGTGGCGGAGTACGAGGAGGAGCTATGTCGGTCAGAGCAGGAGAAGCAGCGACAAAGGAAACAACTGGACGCTTTGAGGAACCCTCGGGTTTTGGTACAGACAGCAGGTCAGTTATTAACGAAGAACCAGTTTGAATCTGTTTAATGTAATGGAAAAATGTTGGTTGTGCCCTATGGTTGTGCCTAGGACCAAGGGGATGAGTTCATCAGTGTGGACAGACCCGAGGCTAACACTTAGCTTCAGTGTTAGCCACCCGCAGCTGCTACGACCGGATGTTCGAGCTTTGTCATTTTCAAAATAAGAGCCCTTTTGCCGTAGGTCTATGAAGTTTTTTTTGTCTTTTGACAAAACAAAACATACAGTATAGTAGAAATTAAGCAAAAAGGAGAGAAGTTGACAACAATAGTTTAACTACTGATAGATACATTGTTAATAATAAAATAGTAAATCAAGACTTAAACATAACTACTTCATTCATGATTTATTGTGTACTTATGTCCATATAAGGTAAACCTGACAAAAAAGTAGTTTTTCTATGGTTCGTCTTGTATGGACCTAAGTATGTAATCAAGTTTAACATAACATAATGCACATGAATTTTGTTTGTGTAGCCGTGTTTAATACTCGTCGTTGGACGTGCTCAACCATTTCAGAAACACAACATAAACCACCACTTAGTAGCGAAATTAAAGTAATTAATATAAAACAATTGCAGAGCCTGTGCACCTACCAGGGAGATGGCATGGTCCGACTGCAGCTACCCCCCCCGGGGTGCACGACCCTAAGCCACAGGGGTGATGCATTTAATTACCGTGGGAAAAACAAAACTTTGTGTTGTGTGATACGTATTTTTATGGCAAGTGGGATCAATTCCTCTTTTAACTCTGTTACATTTGCTTGTTTGTATGAGAGCATTAGTTGTTTTTTTTTACTGTCGTTGTGCAAGTACAACGAACATTCGGTGCAAATTCTGTAGTATTTTATCTCATACTGATGTACATAATTTTATATGGATGTATATACTGGATATGTTGTTTTCTTACTTTTCGTATCTCTGTTTTATTTTACTCTACCATGCCCTTATACTATATATATATATATATTTTTTTTAAGTATATTTTTTTGGCGTTTTATGCCTTTATTTGATAGATTAGTAGAGATAGACAGGAAAGGGGGAGGCAGAGAGAGGGGAATGACATGCAGGAAAGGTCTGCCCGATGCGGGACGCGAACCGGGGACGCCTGCGTCTGCATATACATGGGGCGGCTGCCTTAACCACTGCGCCACGCACCGCCCCCTTATACTGTATTTTATGCATGTGCACCACTGGATACTTGAATTTTCTTTTGCGATAAATCTACGAGTCTCTAAGTCTCAGTCTAAGTGTATTTTTGTGTAAGTCCTAGTTGAGTTTATAGCTGCTTATCTGTGTTTTACTTTTTGCCTTCAGATGGTTATGAATTTACCCTGAGTAATGAAGAAGAGGATCCCGTCCCTGAGCATCAGGACTGGAGCTCCGGTCTGGACCAGGACGACCCACCAGAGCCTCCACACATTAAAGAGGAACAGGAGGAGGAGGATCTCTGGATGAGACCGGTGGAAGAGCAGCAGCAGCAGCAGCAGCAGCAGCAGCTTCGAGGACCGGAGGAGGCTGATGGTACCAAGTCCACATTCACCTCAGTACCCGTGAAGAGTGAAGATCGTGAAAGCAAGTGCGGAGGATCAGAACCAGATTGTAACTTCGACCCAGAGTCTTTTGAACCTGCAGCAATGGCTATTGATGATTGGATGAAAACCAGCTTGGAAAACCAGCCACGTGTCAATACAGTGAAAGACAACCAACATCACGCAGGTGGTGAGAGATTTCGCTGCTCTGAGTGCGGTAAAGGATTTAGTCAGAACTCAAATCTGAAGACGCACATGAGGATTCACACGGGAGAGAAACCGTTCAGTTGTACAGTTTGCGGTAAAAGATTTGTACAAAAGGTGCATCTGATTCATCACATGACTCGTCACACGGGAGAGAAACTGTTCAGCTGCAGCGTTTGTGACAGAGGATTCAATCGGCTTTATCAGCTCAGAAAACACAAGTGTATCTGTGTGGAGGACAGGAGAACCAGGACCAGACAGGAACCTGGTCACCAGTGATGGCCTGTACTATATGATGCAATGGATTATTTGCTTTGCAGAGAATCATGCAATAGAAATACTTTTTACTTTTAATAATACTTTTGAGTAATTTTCAGAGCCTGTACTTTTTATTTTCACTTGAGTAGATATTTGGATCAGTATTTTCACTTTTACTTTAGTCATTTTTTACACAGGTACTTTTACTTTTACTCAAGTAAAGAATCTGGGTTCTTTTGCCATCTCTGTTGGCCACTGACAGAGATCCACAGCCTGATGCTGTTTCCAAGGCTTCGAATTGTCCTGCGACTGAGAGCGCAGGGGTTGAAAGTCACGAATGGAAACCGCTTTAGTTGCTCTGATTGTGGTAAAACATTTGGCCGTGAGACGCATCTACGAGAACACCTCAGGTTTCACATGGGCAGGAGACTGTTCAGCTGTTCAGTTCGCCAGAAGTGTCTCCCATGCTCTCTTTGATTGAGCGCCAGGCAGCCTGACGCTGTTTCACCGTCTGTCTCGTCTCTCGGGAGGGTCCTTGACTTGACATAAAAAGTTCGTCGTCGTTTGAGAGATTAATTCCTAGTTTTGTTCATGAAACATTTACTTTTTAAAGGTGTTCAATAGTTAGTTCTCTGACATGCGGACGCCAGGTAACTCAGTCCGCCATGCTGCCTTGTCACGTGATCCGCCTCCTCACGATGTTTTATGAATGATGAACTTTCTTTCATTCATGTTTTGTTTTTATGTTTTATGTTCTGTTTTTCATTAATGCTGTCCCTGTTTTTTTTCTGTTGTACTATATGTAAAAAAAATTAAAAAAAAAAAAAAAGAAAAGGAAAAAAAAAGAAGTGTTTTTCCTGGAGACAGAGACATGAGAAACCATGCAAGAGAAGAAGAAGAAGAAGAAGAAGAAAAACTGAGCTGCAGCGTTTGTGGCCGTTGGACGTTCACTTCTCCCATTGGAGTCAATAGAGTAGTGGGCCGGTATCCAAAATATAATACATTACATATTACTGTCATTTTAAAATGATTAGTTACATTACAATATCACTGCCTCAGAATCGTAATGTGTTACACTACTTTTGCATTGCTTCAGAAATATAAAGTCTGGTTTGTTGCAGACAACAATAGTTTAACTACTGATAGATACATTGTTAATAATAAAATAGTAAATCAAGACTTAAACATAACTACTTATTAGACGTCTAGTCTAAGTTAGACAACATTCGCCCGTCTATAATTTATTTTAGTCTACTTATGTTATGTCTATATAAGGTAAACCTGACAAAAAAATGTAGTTTTTCTATGGTTTAGACGTCTTGTATGGACCTAAGTATGTAATCAAGTTTAACATAACATAATGCACATTTTTAATTTTGTTTGTGTAGCTCGTGTTTAATACTCTATTTTTAGTCGTTGGACTGTGCTCAAATTGTATTTCAGAAACACAACATAAACCACCACTTAGTAGCGAAATTAAAGTAATTAATATGAAACAATTGCAGAGCCTGTGGATTAAAACATTTTTAACCTATCCAGGGAGATAGCATGGTCCAAGACTGCAACGTACCCAAATCTAGACCCTGACCAAAGGGTGCACGACCCTAAGCCACAGGGGTGATTTAGCATTTATTTATTTAATCAGTGGATTTAGAAAAACTATTAAAACTTTATTTTTTAATTTTTAATCTCTCTCTCTCTTTTATCTTCTAAAATAGTGTTATTCTGTTTATTACAAGAATTGTGTTACACTACTTTTGCATTGCTTCAGAAATATAAAGTGTGGTTTGTTGCAGCTGATGATACATTCAGTGGAGGGCGATGTAGCATAATGCCTGTGTAGGCCTCTGAAGCTACTAAAGCTACGTTTTGCAGGTAATCTACTAAGAGTAAATGCCTACAACAGCACGTGCAAACCGCAGGGATGACATGACAGTTTTGCGCGTTGTAATCGTGTCCACCACGGAGAGTGTGATGGCTGCAAATGCAGAATGAGATTTTATCCGATGAATTAATACAAGGAGCAAATAAGCATATTGTTTGTTTTTTTTTAAGTATATATTTTTGGCTTGATCAACAGTAAAGAAGAAACGTGGGAGAATATCTGAGAGAAAGTAAATGTGATGATATCAGCTGTCATTAATTGGACCGGAGACGAGCGCCACGGCGCAGCGCTATGACGCAGAGCTCGGGCCACACTCGGATTTAAAAGCCTGGGGCGAGAGTGACGACGAGGAGCGCACTGAGGGCGCCGCACGGTCTGCGTAACGGTGCTTCAAACACGCTGCTACAGCAGCTGGAGTGGCCCAGACGCCTGGAAAAGCAGAGATGAAAGAACTTTTGACATGGCATGAACTTTTTTGTAAACGTGATAAACTTTCTGTCATGTACTCTGCTACTGTCTGTCTGTCTGTAATGTTGCGCTGATTATCACCTTCTTTTCACATGTATTAAATTCAGATGCTGTCACAGTCTCAGCGACTACGTTTTCACACATTTTTATGAAAATGCATTGTAACACGCGTTACTTTTTTGATGTGGGTAAAATATTACCTTTTTTTGTAATGTCTTATATTACCGCGTTACAGCAAATATAATACATTACTGTAATTAAGTTACTTTTCTAACGTGTTACTCTCAACACTGACCAGTAGTGACACAGATAGAAGAAAGAAACAGACTTGTCATGGTCATGGATGTATAATAAATATATTATTATATTAATTAATGACTTCTATTTGTGTCATGCATACGTCTGTATGGGCTTATAATATGTCAAGAAAACAAACCGGAACCAGAGCACATAATCAACACATCAAGAAAATAAGAAAACAAACTGCGGTTCAAAACCACTATCCAAAAAAAGAAAAGGAAATGCCAATGTTCAAGGGAAATTATCAGAATTTAATTGAACAAATTTTCCAGGCTTTAGAAATGTAACTAGCAGTCTTAAACACACTGAAATTAAACAACCACTCCAGCTTATGCTCACCAGAGCACCAAAATATTATTTTATTATTATAGGCTGTGAAGCGTCTTGTTTGGCAAAATCTATCAACCGACGAGCTTTTATTTTGAAAGCGCGACCCGGAAGTTATCGTCAGCCTGCACTCGTTAGATGTTTACAGAGAGCAGCAGAGCGCTCACGTTTACAGTCCGAGGAAAAGAGTAGGAAAAAAACCCCAGCGGTTTGTGTTTGTCTCTCCTGAAGGTGAGATGTCTAAACTCCGGAGTCTGAAGGTGTTCGTCTCCCAGCGGCTGACCGCGGCCGTGGAGGAGATCTTCGGACACTTTGAGAAAACCATCACCGAGTATGAGGAGGAGATGAACCGCCGCCATCATCACCGCCAGATGTTGGATGTTGCTGTTTCAACGCCTGAGAAACAGCAGCGAGGTTCGTTTTCATTCTCTCACAGGTTGTTTGTATGTTTTGTTTTGTTTTGTTTGTTGCTCTGCTGCTGTATCAGGGTTAGCGCGAGGCCGAGCTAATGCTAATCAACCACCCGGACAGACGCAGCTGCTAACTTCTGCTAAACACCTGCAGCAGCTGGATCCACAGCTGGATCCACAGAACAGGCCTGACGATCAGTTGTCTGTGTGTTTATCTCTGGTTAATTATCATATGATTGGAGGTTTGTTAATGAAGAACAGCTCTGCCTATTAGTGCAGTTTATAAACTTAAAGGGATAGTTCAATTTTTTTTTTGGCAAATTCGCCTATTGTCATATCCCTATAGTTATAGAGGTAGGTTAGTTCCCTTTGATTTCCGGTGCATGTTGTTTTGAGATAGCCTGGCTAACACCAGACCTCTTTTCAGTGTAGATTGAGATTCAGTCATATTTGAGGTGTGGTTTACGAAAGCCCACGGCTGTTTATTGGGCGATACGAATGTCTACTAAATGCGTCTGTACGTAGCTTATAGCCAATCATATCATATGTAGAGCAGCAGAAACCCACTCAGTAAACGCTCTTTTTTCGGAATAAACTTCACCAACTAAAACATAGGTCTAAACTATGAAAAACACTCTCTGCTGCTGCATCGAAAGGTAAAGCGTCCACGGATCAACAAGCTATCAACAAAGTCTTGCTGCCCTCTCCCCTGACTTGCAGAGCCAATAAAATCGCGTGCAAGGCAGCATGGGTATACATTAAAAATAAATTGAAAAAAACAAACAAACATATAAAACACAGTATATAATTAGACGTGGTGGACAAACAGTGTTAAAAGGGAGGCAGAATAAGCATCTTATATAGCAAGTGACATAGACTTGCATTTGAAGGATTTAAATCAGATTTTTAAAAAAAGAAACCAAGTGCTGTAGTTCCAGAAATTCACAGAAGAGCATTGTGATGTGTAAAACAAATTAGATTTATTTACAAAGACAGAGAAAGTCTTTTCAATTAAGCGTACAGTATTTATGAAGATAATAATAACATAAACAAAAAAAAAAACCCACCAACATCCTTTTAATCATTTTCTGATAATTTACATTAATGTGTTGTTTTCAACAATGTCTGTGTTTCATCCTGTGCTGCAGATGTTCAGCAGCTGTTGGTGAGGATGGAGGAGGTTCCCGGTGAGCAGCGGGAGTGGAGCTTCAGTCTGGACCGGGACCGGGACGCACCGGAGCTCCCACACATTAAAGAGGAGCAGGAGGAGGAGCCATGGATCCGTCAGAGGGAGTCCGACGTCGTTGTCAAGTTCCCGTCCTCCTCTCCCGTCCCCGTGAAGAGCGAGGACGGTGATGAAGAGCCCGAGTCATCACAGCAACACCCGGCAAATAGCTCCAGTGGACGGATGGAGGCGGAGGACTGTGGCGGACCAGAACCAGCCAGGAACTCAGATCCACGTGGTTTTTTACAACCGCTGGGTGACGAAAAGGTTTCAAACTCAAACTCTGACCCTGAGACCGAGGTCAGTGATGGTGATGAGTGTAAGGAGACGCCGCGACCTCAGCCAGGTTTGACCTCCGAAAACAATAAGGGGCCGACGATTGACGACGTCACGTTTCACGCTGGAAAAAAGTCATTCGTCTGCTCCGAGTGCGGGAGAAAATTCGGTCGCAAGGACAGTCTGCGGAGACACATGAGGTATCACACGGGAGAGAAACCGTACAGCTGCTCCGTCTGCGGGAAAAGATTTTCCCAGCGGCCGAACTTGATCCGTCACATGAGATGTCACTCGGGAGAAAAACCCTTCGGCTGCTCCTTCTGCGACACGAGCTTCGCGGTTCGCAGCGCCTTGGTGAACCACATGAGGATCCACACGGGGGAGAAACCGTTCAGCTGCATCTACTGCGAGAAAAGCTTCACGCAGAAGGGAGGGCTGAAAAAACACATGACCGTCCACACGGGGGAGAAACCGTACAGCTGCCCCGTGTGCGATAAAAGCTTTTCTCAGAAGGCCAACCTGACGTACCACTTCTCGGTGCACACGGGACAGAAACAGTTCAGCTGCAGCGTCTGTGACAAGAGATTCACTTGGCAGTCGCAGGTCAAAAGCCACAAATGTGTGGGCGAGAGCAGCAGCAGTAACTGAAGCCAGAGGAAACTCTCTCTGCTGTCGACTTCTCACTTCACACCACAGATCGTCCAGTTGGCTTCGTGTCAGGAGAAATAATCAAATGACCCGCTCTGGCGAAATGAGCCAGAAGTCGCAAAGTTGTATTCATTGATAATCAGCTGGTAATGTGGAAAAACAATAGCTAATTTTTTAAAACTAATTTCAAAGAAATGACATTCAAAAACAATCTCCCAAAGTTTCATAGTCCAGATAATTGAGAAAAGGCACGTTAATGACGATTAAAGTTGACTTGCGACTTTTAACCCTCTAAAGAGGAGCACAGCATTAAATAACTTCTGAACCGTTTATGATGGAGACGAGCTGTAAACTGCATCTGAATCGTGAGATGCTCCGCTTTCCGAGGGCCCTTGAATGGTGCCTTTATGACAACAAAGGGCAGGGTCTGTGTGTAATCACGTAGTACGGGAGCAGACGCCAGAGTCCGATGGCCTTTAAACCAGAGACGTTCTATGTTGTTTTAATGCAATTTTTACAGCCATCACCATCCAACCATCCAATGTATGACTTTGACGAGGGTATCATTTCAAAGCTTATTTTCTCCTCTTTCCATTGAAACCAAAATCTCAATTTTGAAATTTGGGTCACTGTGACTTATGTTGCTGGATCGGGTCGCATATGTTGATGCTACTTCAGGACGTTAACGGTGCTGCCGAGGGATTTTACGATATCTTGTTTTCACTTGTTTTCAATTACTCTTAAAAATTCCTAAATACCGTCACTTTCCGAAAAAGATTATGAACCATCAGCACAACATGCAACGTAACAAAAACAAAGTCACACAACAATTATTTTTTTGTTCCATGAGTCGTGCCCGAGTCGAGTGTTAAAACGACTCAAAGTAGTAGCTACAGGAGGAAATACGTCTGACATGTATCATCACCTGTGGGATACACGCCTGTCTTTGTGCGCCAAAGTAAAGATGAATGTACAGTAACATAACACTGAATTGGTGGTAATTTAAATATTGGTGTGTCATTTGTAATTAATAAAACAAATGAAAATATGAAAATAAACTTAAACATTTGTTATAGATGACAATGAACGACTTGATTCAAACATTTCCCCTGGAGGATTATTCATTTGTCACATATTAATAGATACTTCAGATATTTAGTGTATATAATCAGTAATATAAATTATTTTACGCATTCATAGTGTTGTGAAATGAATTAATTCATAATAATTGTGATAATTGTAATACCTTGATTATCTCTCTGACAATAATCGTGTAATCCAATCCCTAATTATCATCAATACTTGATGACTTCCTGTACTGGTTTCAGATTTTAATGATCTAAAATAAAGAGTAAATGATTCAAAATGTATCAGATAAAGAAACCAAAAACTTTTCACAGATATCGACTGCATCTGAAAACAGATTAAATTTAAGACTGAGGCTTTCACTGTGTTATTAAATTACTTGTGCAGTGATGTTGTGACGTGCTTTTACATCGGTTTCGATCAACAACTTTTTTCTTTTTGGCTTGTCATGTCTCCTCTGAGCAGAAACCGTAGCACTGGAACGTTTCCTTGTGATAAATCCAGAACCAAAACAAGTTGTGAGCAGTTTTTCCCAGTGACTTTGTTTTGAACAGACAATAAATGTGGAACCGATTTTGTCTAATTTTTCTCCTTTAACAGAGTTGGCTTTGTGAAGTCTTTCTTTAATGGTGTCAAAGCAGACACGTCATGTGGTTTCTGAGTGAGGCTGAAAATACTGAAATATTAAAAACCTGAAGTAGTACATGTTTCAGAAAAGTTAATGAGGAACAGCATTTCAATAACTTCATATTGATTTACTGCATGTTAAAATTGTTGATGCTAATGAGGAATATTTTTAAAAACCAAAATCATGAGGTTACAATCTAAAACTTATAAACTGTCTGTGTGATCTATTTCATTCCAGTCTTCATCTGCTGCTGCTCCAGAACTGTATCCACAACTAAATAAATACATTTAAACAGTGTGGTTCACCTCTTTTTATGTAGTCGAGGGGACAAAGGTGCGTAAAATAAGTTTGAACTTGACCTCAGACTCTTTAAAATCTGTGAATCTCCTCCATATTTATTCCTCCACAGGCAAGAACGTTTCAGAGACAACTCACATGAACACAGAGATATTCAAAATTTGTACAAAATGAAACTCCTCAAGCACATAGGTTTTTGGTTCTTCAATCAGATTAGATTGAAACATAAACATCTTCATATTTGGACACATAAGATTGGTCCTTATGCAACACACAACCATAAAATTGTCAGAATGACCAAACCTATAAACATCACATCTGAAAACATCTACGGTGTTTTCTAAAACCAACTCACAGATTTGTGTTAGAACTAGTATTACTACAGTGAACTTTAACAGAGCATTAAATCCTTCAGACTGGTTTACTGTCGCTGCCAAGACGACGCCTCTGAAGCCGTTTGCCTATTGGTCATCTACGAACATTTCTGAACGGGTCCTTGCCTCCGTGGACTCTAATGTGTGCCTGAAAACATCCTTTCCATCTGAAACTGGCCTCGCACACTTGGCAGCTAAAGGTGTTGTCAACGGCATGTTTTCTCATGTGTGCAGCTAAACTGTGACTCCAAGTGAAGCGTCGACTACAAACTGAACAATCATATTGTTTTTCTCCATTGTGGGTTGTCATGTCTTGTTTCAATTTCAACCCAAATCCAAAAGGTTCGTCACACACTGAACAGCTGTATGTGTTTCTCTCGGCTGTGAGTTATCATGTGTTTTGTCAGTTGTGTCTTCCTACCAAATGTTTTATCACACTCAGAGCAGCTAAATGGTTTCTCTCCTGTGTGAATTCTCATGTGTTTTGTCAGGTTTGTCTTGATGCCAAATGTTTTATCACAGTCAGAGCAGCTAAATGGTTTCTCTCCTGTGTGAGTTCTCAAATGTCTTGTCAGATCTATCTTCGTGGTAAATGTTTTATCACACTCAGAGCAGCTAAACGGTTTCTCTCCTGTGTGAATTCTCATGTGTACCATCAGGTTTGTCTTGCTGCGAAATGTTTTATCACACTCAGAGCAGCTAAATGGTTTCTCTCCTCTGTGAATTCTCATGTGTTTCATCAGGTTTGTCTTGATGCCAAATGTTTTACAACACTCAGAGCAGCTAAATGGTTTCTCTCTTGTGTGAGTCGTCATGTGTCCTTTCAGATGTGACTTCTGGGCAAATGTTTTATCACACTCAGAGCAGCTAAATGGTTTCTCTCCTGTGTGAATTCTCATGTGTTTCATCAGGATTGTCTTGAAGCTAAATGTTTTATCACAGTCAGAGCAGCTAAATGGTTTCTCTCCTGTGTGAATTCTCATGTGTTTCATCAAGTTTGGCTTGATGCCAAATGTTTTACCACACTCAGAGCAGCTAAATGGTTTCTCTCCTGTGTGAGTTGTCATGTGTCTGGTCAGGTCTGTCTTGATGCCAAATGTTTTACCACACTCAGAGCAGCTAAATGGTTTCTCTCCTGTGTGAGTTCTCATGTGTCTGGTCAGGTCTGTCTTGATGCCAAATGTTTTACCACACTCAGAGCAGCTAAATGGTTTCTCTCCTGTGTGAGTTCTCATGTGTCTGGTCAGGTTTGTCTTGAAGCTAAATGTTTTATCACAGTCAGAGCAGCTAAATGGTTTCTCTCCTGTGTGAATTCTCATGTGTTTCATCGGGTTTGTCTTGATGCCAAATGTTTTACCACCCTCAGAGCAGCTAAATGGTTTCTCTCCTGTGTGAGTTCTCATGTGTCTGGTCAGCTTTGACTTTGTTATACATATTTTACCACACTCAGAACAGCTATGTAGTTTCCTGTTTGTGTCACAGTCATTATTTTCAGAGTTCAACCGAGACTGAGGTTCTTTTTTCTCCCTCTCCTCATCTTCACTGTCTTCAGTCTCAGATGATTCAGAGGTCTTGTCATTAGTATCTGGTTGTAAATGTCTGTCTGAATATGTGTTTCTGTCTGGTTCTGGTCCTCCTTGAAGCTGCTCTCCTCCATGAGTGGTCCAAGCATCCAATTCTTTTTTCTCCCTCTCGTCATCTTCACTGTCTTCAGTCTCAGATGAATCTGAGGTCTCATCATTAGTATCTGGTTGTAAATGTCTGTCTGAATATGTGTTTCTGTCTGGTTCTGGTCCTCCTTGAAGCTGCTCTCCTCCATGAGTGGTCCAAGCATCCAATTCTTTTTTCTCCCTCTCGTCATCTTCACTGTCTTCAGTCTCAGATGATTCAGAGGTCTTGTCATTAGTATCTGGTTGTAAATGTCTGTCTGAACATGTGTTTCTGTCTGGTTCTGGTCCTCCATCAGTGTCTGTCTCCATGTGTTTAGGGGAGCTGCTGGTTGGAGGCTCTGCTCCTCCGTCCTCCTCAGTCTGACCCTGTTGAAGCTGTGAGAGCGGAGGTTTCTCTTCATCATCTTCATGTTCACTTTTCACAGGTAAAGGAATGACTTTCAACTCCTCTGGTCCTTGAAGCTGCTCTCCTCCATGAGTGGTCCAATCGTCCAGCTCTTCTTTTACATGAGGAGACTCAGAGTCCCTCTGGTCCTGACTGGAGCTCCACTCCTGCTGCTCGGTGGGAGCTTCCTGTGCCCTCACACACTCTGAAATACAAACATACACAACTCACATCATTTGAGAAGGGACTGCTTTTCTAATACGCTTTGAGAGCACAAACATGACTGCAGAGTTCTTCACTTCACTTCACTTCATTTATTTTTTCTCACGACCACCTAAGTGGTATGGAGCACAAACAAAACAAACAGTACAAATGAGTACACATAAACCGACATAGCAAGAGGCATGGTGGCTGTACCACATACATCTCTGACCAGTACAGAGCAAAAACTATCATTTAAACAGAGGAAGGACACGCTTCTCAGTCTGACTTGTAATTATGGCCTTTAATTATGCATGTTTGTTTTTATGGTTTATCAGTTCACTCATCAGAAATATATTCTTTCATATTAGAAAACGCCCCATTTCTCAGACAAAACCTTTCTGTTAAATGGTTAACATGTACACATTCTACCCTGTATATTTATTTTGTAAAACGTAAAAGTAATTAAATCGATAAATAAATAGTAACACTGACACATTATTGAGCTTAAGCTAACAACCAACAAAAAGAGATCAGTGCGTGAATGGATGTATAATTTATTAGCCTATTTATTAAAGCAGATATCAGTGGAATGTTTTTGTTAATATAAGTCCTAAATAGTCCTATTTTCCGTCAGCAATCACTTACATGGAGTGTTTCAGCCATAACACTCTGCTCTGCTGTATCCCGAGGAGAAAATTTTCCTTGCGGGATACAAGCGTTATCCAATGAGGAGAGAGAACGGCATGAAGGGCTGTGTGTGCAGCCAAGGGGTGCGCGTGAATGTGGTCACGTAGCACGAGGACCAATAGATGCATGACCCATGTCAAAGTGCATGACGAGGGCGGGGGCTGCTAACTCATGGTGTGTTCAAGGAAACTCGTACTTTGTGTTTTTCCTTCCTGTGAAGTCATACTGATCTGGTACGAGTTCACGGGTCAGAAGTTACGAGTGGCCGTTATAGGGAACTTTCACAGACAACAGGACGGTAAAAACACGAGCTACGGGTTACCCTGGAAAACTACAAAGTTGTAGTTGTGACTTGAAGCTGTAACTTACGGTTTCAAAAGCCTGCCTTGAACGCGGCATTAGCCGAAACGGCCGTGCCGCTGATATCTGCTTTAATAATTTATTGCCTTTTGTTATTAATCTTTTTACTGTGTCTTAAAACCTCTTTGTTGTACCATTTAACAGTACAGTAAATAAGATAATAAAACTGTTTGCATAATGAAGTTTGCAAGTAACAAGTTTCCAAACTGCTGCAAGTGCTAACGGTTTCCATGGTGATCAGCACCACGGACAGTCCCCTAGCAACCGTCAGATTATCAGAATACTTTACTGTTTACATTTACATCGATCTGGATTCATTATTTTTTACATCTTAAATGTAATAACTAGGGCTGTCAAACGATTAATTTTTCTAATCGCGATTAATCGCATTTTTCCCGTAGTTAACGCGCGATTAATCTCTATTAAAAATACACACTAATATATAATATATATTGGTGGGGAGGGGGCGTGCGGGCGGCGCAGCGAGGACCGCAGCGCAGCAGGGACAACTCCATACTGTGAGTGCTTTAGGACGGCTGAGAATGTGAGAAGTGGCGTGTTACTAAAGTTTGGTTGAATGAGAAGCAAGGTGCCAGGTTTTGGCCACACATCAGCTGATCAGGACAGGCAATGGCGAGCTAAGCTAAGTTAGCTTCACAGACGGCGAGCTAAGATAAGTTCAGGCTGCAGCCCCTGAAGTGGGCTCCAGACACACACAGCTCCAGCTCCAGGGTCACAGCAAGCACACACACATGCACACACACACCTAAGTAGTTCAATCAAACCCATAGTTTGAAACAACGCTCAAAACAAACACAGCTCACAACTAAGCATACAAAGTTCGGTAGCTTAATGCTAACGTACATGTAAAATCTCATAGACAGGCTAACAGTAATTAGCATTCGCTATCGCCATTCCCTCGTCCTCACGGGTAGACAACGAGCTAAGTAACGTATCCGCACACTTTCAGAGGTTTACCGCTGCCTGGTTAAACTCTTTTTATGAGATTAACGTTGGTGTCATTGATTAGTAACTGAAACCATTTAACTAAACTACACAATAAATAAATGAAAAATCTTAACCACTAGTATCTTTAACGTCTAATCGTGTTTTGTAACGGGAGTTGTTTTTCTTTAACGGCTCATAACGTTTATAACGGTCAGTTGGTCCGTCCACAACGCCACCAACATTTTTCCGTTACATCAAACAGAGACAAACTGGTTCTTCGTTAATAACTGACCTGTTCTCTGTAACAAAACCCGAGGGTTCAGCAAAGCGTCCAGTTGTTTCTTTTGTCGCTGCTTCTCCTGCTCTGACCGACATAGCTCCTCCTCGTACTCCGACACGGTTCTTTCAATCAGAACAAAGATCTCTTCGACGGCCGAACTCAGTCGCTGCTCCACCAGCGCTCTCAGCACCTGCACTTTAGCCATGTTGTTCACTCAACCACACACAGACACACACTCACTCCCCGTGAGACAGTAGCGAGAAGGAAGAAGCTCCACGGGGAGTCCGTTTAGTCTCGGGGCCGTTGACTCGCTGTTTTGGTAAGCAACCGGATGCACGGCGAGAGGGACAGACCTTCCCGTCAAAATAAAAGCACCAAGGTAATAAAATGCAGTTAAATTCTTTAATTTAAGGAATATAATTTAGAAGAAAGTCCCCTAGCCAGTAAGTCAATCCTTTACTTTTATTGTATTACAAGTTAACGTCTATTTTATAAGTTTTAGGTTGGTGAACACTTTTATTTTGGTGACTTCCGGATTCCGCTAGCTAGGAACCATAATGCAGACACCAGGCTCTTCACGTCTCTGAAGAGAATTCATTTTATAAATTCGTTCCTAGGTTGGAATAAGTACATGTTAACTAATTTTACTTCATTTTAATATATGGTTTATTTCAGTTATTGAGTCTAAATACATGGTACCGGCTCGACTCGGCTCGGGTACCAGGTACTATTTTATGCCGCGTTTCCATTAAAAGATGGTACCGCCTGTAGAGTGGCCGGTTGTCATAGCGACCGGCGGCGCTTAACAAAATAACATGAAACTGTAAACATGATTTCCCCGTGGTTATGCCACATTTTTACCTTCACTAAAAAGCTCCGGGGTAATTTGATAGTTAACTACATGAGTGGTGAGTTTTTACGAGTGACAACGGAGGCTCTCTGCCTTCACCTGACCTCTCACGGATGAAAACCAACCTCGCAACGTCTGGCCGCAGCCCCCCGGTGTCCCAGCTCTCCTCTCCTCTCTGCTGCACCGCCACACAAACCAGCTCCGTAACTGTAAGCCTTTGTTTTTGACAGTTAAGACTACACATATACACATCATAACATCCGATGTGTTATATAAAGTTATCAGCCGCTCCGTATTGATTTTGTTCATTTTAAAATATTTATTTATTGAAATGTGGTGATATCTGATGACCCACGGCCACCGGTGACGATCCACTCTCTGACCAATCAGCGGTCCGCAATGATTACACGTCACATTTTAGTACCGCTTCACCAGTTTTGGAACCGCGGCCGAGCAGGTACTAAAAAAATAGTACCGGGTACCAGATTCCAGGTACTTTTATGTAATGGAAACGTAGTGGAAACGCGGCTTTGACAGTTGGGTCAGTTTACGTTTTGGGGTCCTCGTTGAGTTAGTATTGTTGTCATGTGTGCTACATACCTGACTGCTCTGAGTTGTCGATATAGAAGTTAAAATGTATACGTACAAATGATGTACAGTACATTTACCCACATGATACGAATGAAAAATGTGTACAAAAACAGATCATAGTAGAAAGACTATTTGAAAACTTAAAAAAAAAAGGAAAAAAGTAAGAGCGTTTAAGTAGGCTACCTGTAGACACCCTGTTAGACTATGAACTATAATAAATAAGATTGCTAATGTTACCTTCTTAAAGCCCTCAGGTTTTTCCACAGTCTCTTTGCATCCTCAACTAAAATAAAAGGAACGACATTAAAATTATTATCGTGTTTCTTTACCTCCCGTTGAGAACCTAGTCGTTGATTATCCCTCATATATACACCGGTTTGTGTAGCTACGTTAGCAAAACCTGCTTTGTTGTGCCGCTGACCTCTTGTTACCAACACATTTCATTTCATTGGTGCAGCTTGTAGACATCTTGTCATAGTAGAGTATCTTTGACAGTAGATAAAGGTGGTGCATAAAAAAAAGAAAGAAAAAAAGCTAAAGAAGGCACCTGCATTTAAAATAACTTTCTGTATCTGTGTCACACGAGGTTCATCACAGCGGGAGATGCGTCTATTTACCACGATAACATATTATCAAAGATTCTCTCTCCACATATTCAACAGAATAACCTTTGGACCAATATTAACAAGCCATCCAGCAAACAGTTTGATACATTACTTTTTTTTTTTTTTAAATTACTGATCAGGAAGTAACTTGTTTATGACCAGTTTCACTCAGCAGAAAACTCTCTGTGGTAGTATCTTTAATGAGATAATAAGGAATGAAACTGACTTTTCAATTGCAAGAGGACAAAACTTAATACAAATTAAATCTGTGGCAAGTCTCATATCATTTCAACAATATTTATTTACATCCTAGCAACAATTTATCAAAATGACCAAACTAATGAACACCACATCTGAAAAGGTCTACGATGTTTTCTAGAAACAATTCACAGATTTGTGTTAGTACTAGTATTATTACAGTGAACTTTAACCCATGTCCAGACATCAGCACAGCATTGAATCCTTCAGACTGGTTTACTGTCGCTGCCAAGACGACGCCTCTGATGCCATTTGCCTATTGGTCGTCTACAAACATTTCTGAACAGGTCCTTGCCTCCATGGACTCTCATGTCAAGTCAAATCAAACTTTATTTATATAGCACTCTTCATACATCGACAATGTAACACAAAGTGCTTTACACACAAAAGAAAAGAGAAAAGGAGAAAATAAAGAAAGACATAGAAGAGGCAATTACAAGTAAAACCCCTCCCTCCCACCCCCCATACTCCAAACGTGCGCATGCATGTGTGTACGCATGTGTGCATGTGCGTACGCATGTATATGTGTGCCTCAAAACGTCCTTTCCATCTGAAACTGGCCTCGCACACTTAGCAGCTGAACATGTTGTCAACGGCATGTTTTCTCATGTGTGCAGCTAAACTGTCACTCCTAGTGAAGCGTTGACCACAAACTGAACACTCGTATGGTTTTTCTCCATTGTGGGTTGTCATGTCTTGTTTCAATTTCAACCCAATTCCAAAAGGTTCGTCACAAACTGGACAGCTGTATCTGTTTCTCTCCACTGTGAGTACTCATGTGTTTTGTCAGTTGTGTCTTCCTGCCAAATGTTTTACCACACTCAGAGCAGCTAAATGGTTTCTCTCCTGTGTGAATTCTCATGTGTTTAATCAGGTTTGTCTTGATGCCAAATGTTTTATCACACTCAGAGCAGCTAAATGGTTTCTCTCCTGTGTGAATTATCATGTGACTCGTCAGATGTGACTTCTGGACAAATGTTTTATCACACTCAGAGCAGCTAAATGGTTTCTCTCCTGTGTGAGTTCTCAAATGTCTTGTCAGATCTATCTTCGAGGTAAATGTTTTATCACACTCAGAGCAGCTAAACGGTTTCTCTCCTGTGTGAATTCTCATGTGTACCATCAGGCTTGTCTTGAAGCCAAATGTTTTATCACACTCAGAGCAGCTAAATGGTTTCTCTCCTGTGTGAATTCTCATGTGTGTCATCAGGTTTGTCCTGAAGCCAAATGTTTTATCACACTCAGAGCAGCTAAATGGTTTCTCTCCTGTGTGAGTTCTCATGTGTTCTGTCAATTGTGACTTCCTTCCAAATAATGTATCACACTCAGAGCAGCTAAATGGTTTCTCTCCTGTGTGAATTCTCATGTGTTCTGTCAATTGTGACTTCCTTCCAAATAATGTATCACACTCAGAGCAGCTAAATGGTTTCTCTCCTGTGTGAATTCTCATGTGTGCCGTCAGGTTTGTCTTGAAGCCAAATGTTTTATCACACTCAGAGCAGCTAAATGGTTTCTCTCCTGTGTGAGTTATCAAATGTCTTGTCAGATCTATCTTCAAGGTAAATGTTTTATCACACTCAGAGCAGCTAAATGGTTTCTCTCCTGTGTGAATTCTCATGTGTGCCGTCAGGTTTGTCTTGGAGCCAAATGTTTTATCACACTCAGAGCAGCTAAATGGTTTCTCTCCTGTGTGAATTCTCATGTGTTCTTTCAGATGTGACTTCCTGCCAAATGTTTTACCACACTCAGAGCAGCTAAATGGTTTCTCTCCTGTGTGAGTTCTCATGTGTGCCGTCAGATTTGACTTCCTGTCACATATCCTACCACACTCAGAGCAGCTAAATGGTTTCCTGTCAGTGTCACAGTCATTATTTTCAGAGTTCAACCCAGACTGAGGTTCTTTTTTCTCCCTCTCCTCATCTTCACTGTCTTCAGTCTCAGATGAATCAGAGGTCTTGTCATTAGTACCTGGTTGTAAATGTCTGTCTGAACATGTGTTTCTGGCTGGTTCTGGTCCTCCATCAGTGTCTGTCTCCATGTGTTCAGGGGAGCTGCTGGCTGGAGGCTCTGCTCCTCCGTCCTCCTCAGTCTGACACTGTTGAAGCTGTGAGAGCGGAGGTTTCTCTTCATCATCTTCATGTTCACTTTTCACAGGTAAAGGAATTAATTTTAACTCTGACCCTTGAAGCTGCTCTCCTCCATGAGTGGTCCAAGCATCCAATTCTTTTTTCTCCCTCTCCTCATCTTCACTGTCTTCAGTCTCAGATGATTCAGAGGTCTTGTCATTAGTATCTGGTTGTAAATGTCTGTCTGAACATGTGTTTCTGTCTGGTTCTGGTCCTTCATCAGTATCTGTCTCCATGTGTTCAGGGGAGCTGCTGGCTGGAGGCTCTGCTCCTCCGTCCTCCTCAGTCTGACCCTGTTGAAGCTGTGAGAGCGGAGGTTTCTCTTCATCATCTTCATGTTCACTTTTCACAGGTAAAGGAATGACTTTCAACTCCTCTGGTCCTTGAAGCTGCTCTCCTCCATGAGTGGTCCAATCGTCCAGCTCTTCTTTTACATGAGGAGGCTCAGAGTCCCTCTGGTCCTGACTGGAGCTCCACTCCTGCTGCTCTGTGGGAACTTCCTGTGCCCTCACACACTCTGAAACACAAACATTACACACATCTTAAAACAAACAACAAAAAAAACAGCGTCGGAGCGCTGGAATGGGTGTGTCGCGGTTCTGCCATTTCATTCGTGTCTAGAGTGTCGCGGTTTTGACACGTGTATCGTTACAGGCCTATGCACGACTATTCGTCTGTTCACATCTCAAACTGCACGACCTTCCCTCTTCAGTCCTACGTCTCATATCAGTCTTAGACCCCCACTAATTGCACGTCGCTCTACGATTGCTCTCCACCACGATTACCCTGCGATGCCGCTACGATTTGTGCTGCTCTATAATTGCTCGATTGTAAACCTCAAATTGACATTTACCCAGGGGGCAAAGCAAAAAAACTGAGCGTTGTAAAAGGTTGTCCACCAGAAATGATATCTAGGACCTTCAAGGATTAAAACCTGGGTGGACAACCCGGTCAACTAGCTGCAGGAAAGCTACGAGGTCCAAAGTCCCTCTTTTGGAGTCATTTTGCTGGCGAAAGTATGTAAATGCAAATACTTAGGTACTACAATGGCATAAAGAGTCATACAACTATAAAATTTGGCAGAGAGTATCTTGACACATAGGGGAAGGCGAGAAAAAAAGATTCTGGGGTTTGTTGCAACTTGATTTTAAGATATCACCCTCAACATGGATCTCCCCAAAGTGAACAGAACAGAGAGAGAAGACCGTTGGCCACAACAAGGGGGTTTTGAGATAGAAAGGCTATCTTGGACTCAAATGGAAGCTTATGAATTAAAGAAATGTTCTATATATGTATTAGGTATAGATGTTCTCCATAAAGTGCTGAAAAATAATAATTTTCATGAGAATTTGTCAGGCGAACAGTAGTTTTTTTTCGTCTTTTTTGGGATGTTGAGGGTGATATCTTAAAATCAAGTTTCAACAAACCCCAGAATCTTTTTTTCTTGCCTTCCCCTATGTGTCAAAATACTCTCTGCCAAATTTTATAGTTGTATGACTATTTATGCCATTGTAGTACCTAAGTATTTGCATTTACATACTTTCGCCAGCAAAAATGACCCAAGAAGAGGGGCTTTGGACCCCGTAGCTTTCCTGCAGCTAGTTGATCGGGTTGTCAACCCAGGTTTTAATCCTTGAAGGTCCTAGATATCATTTCTGGTGGCCAACCTTTTACAACGCCCCGTGTCAGTTTTAAAAAAAAAGAGGTTGTTGTGTGGTATATTGTTCGTTGAACAACTTTAAAAAACTAACATAAGAGTTTCCCTACTCCTTTTAAGAGAGTGGGACAGGAAAAGAAGAGATTTATGGCTTCAGGCACTCAACCCGAATACAAATACAAACTGGAATGCTTTACACACCCCTAATTGTTAGTATAATAATAATAATAATAATAATAATAATAATAATAATAACAATAATAATAATAATAATAATAATAGTTTCGATTTATATAGCGCCTTTCAAGACATCCAAGGACGCTTAACAATAACACACAAACACACACAGAAAAGAAAAGGACGCTTGACGATGACACAGGTCAACAGATTAACAGGCGAAGTGGGAGTGGGTGTGGGAGCTGCCACACTGAAGGCCCTGCTCCCAAAGGTGTATCAGGTATCAGTGCATACTATTAAAATATTGATTGAGAATCGCAGACCCAAATGGCATGTTAAATAATACTGATTTACAGCAACCTGCTCCGCTGATTAGCACAGTGCTCTGGTCTGGCATTATGTAACTTCTGTTGCTCAACTGTTCAAGATGGCGGCAGCATGCCTCGCGCCCCAGCAGCTGATGCGGCGTCTCGGTCAGTTGGTCTGTCCTCAACGCCACCAACATTTTCCCTTTACATCAAACAAAGACAAACTGGTTCTTCGTTAATAACTGACCTGCTCTCTGTAACAAAACCCGAGGGTTCAGCAAAGCGTCCAGTTGTTTCTTTTGTCGCTGCTTCTCCTGCTCTGACCGACATAGCTCCTCCTCGTACTCCGACACGGTTCTTTCAATCAGAACAAAGATCTCCTCGACGGCCGAACTCAGTCGCTGCTCCACCAGCGCTCTCAGCACCTCCACCCGCAGCATGTTCACACAACCACACACACACAGACACACACTCACTCTCCGTGAGACAGTAGCGAGAAGAATGAAGCTCCACGAGGAGTCCGCATGGGAGTCCGTTTCAGTAGAGTGCCTAGTTTCCTGTATCCGTGTCACGTGGGTGTCGCCACCACTCCGCCCCTTCAGCAGCAGCAGCAGCAGCAGCAGCAGCAGCGAGTTATCTCAAACGCGCAAAGGGTGATCTACAATTCCTTGGTTTGCACACGTGTTTTGCTATCCACAAATACAAATTTAAAATTTGTAACTTGGATTTTGGTTTTTACAAATAATAATATTTTCAATTCTCAATGACGTATTTCTGAGACGTTCTTGATTCAGAAATGGCCCGCCCTCGTCACCAGTAGGGGGCAGTGTTGGCAAGTAGCTGAATTCAAATTATGAAGAAGACTGCTTATCCTTTTAATCCCCACTGTTAATATATCACTTTATTAAGTTTTAATGTGTTTTCATGCGAGAAAGTAACTATAGATCCAAATGCCTTGTTCCACCGTGAAGCTCCACCTGGCCGCCAGACGAGCGGATCATCACAGAGGCTGCTAAGGTGGTCATCCCGGGAACATCTCTCCTTGCTTCCCCATTGTGGGTCACCAGAGTATTATATTAATTTGTTATATTCCGATTGGCACATGTAAAATACTAGTGTTACAGCCTGTCATCTTTCCCATTCTTATCTGTCTGTCAGTCGATCTGTTTGACAGTCTGTCCACTACTGCCATCTACTGTGTTAACTCCTATGGTTAACTCCCATGCTGCCAGTCAGAGCCTTACAGTATGTGAGGTATTTTGTTCTGATTTTATATCTACTTCTTTTTGTCTCAGCACCAGCCTTTTTTAGTTTGGATACATGTGCATTCCTGTTTCTACAACCAGAACCCACCTTGATATAGAGTGTATGCCTTTTTTTATCTCCTCCGCCCTTATCCTGGGAGACGTCTGCCATAAGATTGCAGGGTGTTCAATTAACGCCTCTCCAGAGCCCGGCGCACTGTTGAAAATGCCTTTGTTTCTGCCAGAGTTGGAGAGCATATCAACGCCAGCTCGGCTGAAAGTCTCTCCTGACGCTGCAGACAGCATCATTAAAGCCGCATCCTCTCAAACTAGTTTTGCTTTGTGAAGTGTTTAATTACTGAAACATTTTAAATTTAAGTAGTGACTGCATCAGAAAAGTGCAACAAAAGTAGAACAGCATTTCAGTAACTTCATATTGATTTACTGCATGTTAAAATTGTTGATGCTAATGAGGAAGATTTTTAAAAACCGAAATCATGAATCTGAGGTCACAATCTAAAACTTTTAAACTGTCTGTGTGTGATCTATTTCATTACAGTCTTCATCTGCTGCTGCTCCAGAACTGTATCCACAACTAAATAAATACATTTAAACAGTGTGGTTCACCTCTTTTCATGTAGTCGAGTGGACAAAGATGCCTGAAATAGTTTGAACTTGACCTCAGAAATCTGGGAATCTGCTCCTTTTTGTTGAGGTTCAGTGTGACTGTACCTGAAGTGACACTATAACTGATGTAATGAACATATACAAAGTCTTTTAATCCTAGCTCAGTTCCTCCATATTTTTTTCTCCACGGGGAAGAACGTTTCAGAGACAACTCACAAGAATATACAGATATTTTCCGAATTTTTACAAAATGAAACTCTTCAAGCACATACCTAGGTTTTTGGTTCTTTAATCAGATCAAAATGAAACATAAACATCTTCATATCTGGAAACATAAGATCGGTCCTTATGCAACACATAATAATCAAGTTATCAAAACAACCAAACTTATAAACACCACGCCTGAGTACGTCTGCGATGTTTTCTCGAACCAATTCACAGCTGATTTGTGTAATTTAAACTGTCACTCCGAGTGACGCACTGACCACAAACTGAACACTCGTATGGTTTTTCTCCCCTGTGGGTTACCATTTGTTGTTTCAAGCTCAACTAAAATCTAAAAGGTTCGTCACAAACTGGACATATATATTATACATTAAAGTTTCTCTCCACTGTGAATTCTCATGTGTCTCGCCAGGCCTGACTTGATGCTAAATGCTTTATCACACTCAGAGCAGCTAAATGGTTTCTCTCCTCTGTGAATTATCATGTGTCCTGTCAGATGTGACTTTCTGCTGAATCTTTTACCACACTCAGAGCAGCAAAATGGTTTCTCTCCTGTGTGAATTATCATGTGTCCTGTCAGATGTGACTTTCTGCTGAATCTTTTACCACACTCAGAGCAGCTAAATGGTTTCTCTCCTCTGTGAATTATCATGTGTCCTGTCAGATGTGACTTGATGCCAAATGTTTTACCACACTCAGAGCAGCTAAATGGTTTCTCTCCTGTGTGAGTTGCCATGTGTCTTGTCAGATGTGACTTCTGGACAAATGTTTTACCACACTCAGAGCAGCAAAATGGTTTCTCTCCTCTGTGAATTCTCATGTGTCTCATCAGGTTTGTCTTGATGCCAAATGTTTTACCACACTCAGAGCAGCTAAATGGTTTCTCTCCTGTGTGAGTTCTCATGTGTGTCGTCAGCCTTGACATCGTTACACATATCCTACCACACTCAGAACAGCTAAGTAGTTTCCTGTTAGTGTCACAGTCATTATTTTCAGAGTTCAACCCAGACTGAGGTTCTTTTTTCTCCCTGTCCTCATCTCCACTGTCTTCAGTGTCAGATGAATCGGAGGTCTCATCCTTAGTATCTGGTTGTAAATGTCTGTCTGAACATGTGTTTCTGGCTGGTTCTGGTCCTCCATCAGTGTCTGTCTCCATGTGTTCAGGGGAGCTGCTGGCTGGAGGCTCTGCTCCTCCGTCCTCCTCAGTCTGACCCTGTTGAAGCTGTGAGAGTGGAGGTTTCTCTTCATCATCTTCATGTTCACTTTTCACAGGTAAAGGAATGACTTTCAACTCCTCTGGTCCTTGAAGCTGCTCTCCTCCATGAGTGGTCCAATCGTCCAGCTCTTCTTTTACATGAGGAGGCTCAGAGTCCCTCTGGTCCTGACTGGAGCTCCACTCCTGCTGCTCTGTGGGAACTTCCTGTGCCCTCACACACTCTGAAATAAAAAACATTACACACAACTTAAAACAACTCACATCATTTGAGAAGGGACTGCTTTTCTAATACGCTTTGAGAGCACAAACATGAACGCAGTGTTCTCAGTCTGACCTGTAATTATGGCCTTTAATTATGCATGTTCAGTTCTACTCTGTATATTTATTTTCTAAAATGTAAAATAAATTACATAGATAAATAAACCACACTGATGCATTATTGAGCTTTAGCTAACAACCAAGAAAAGGAGATCAGTGCTTGAATGGATGTATAATTATCTATTTATAATTTATTGCTTTTAGTTCTTTACCCTTTTACTGTATCTTAAAACGTCTTTGTTGTATCATTTTGTGGTATAGTAAATAAGATAATTAAACTGTTTTCCTTTTTTTTCCAAATTTTTTATCTTCAATCATGGTGTCCGTATCTCGCGCAAGTGGAATGTTCGTCACGTGCAAAGGGTCAATAACGGTCAGTTGGTCCGTCCTCAACGCTACCAACATTTTTCCGTTACAGAGACAAACTTCATTAATAACTAACATGTCTCTGTAACAAAACCCGAGGGTTTAGGTTTAAAGGTAGGGTCTGGAGTTTTGTGCCTAAAAATAAAAATTAGACTTTTACAAATGAAATCCGTCTGAATCATCACCTGGGCTTCTAGTCCTGTGTGGTGGGGGCTCTGTCTGCAGCCCCTCCTCCCCCTGCCTGTATTTTGTTTTTTTGGTTTGTTTTGTTCATGTTTTGCTGTGCACGTGGACGTTTCTAGGTGGAGCTAGAGAGTCGCAAATTAGCAGAGACACCTATGGTGAGAGAGTCTGTGTCATCCTCCAGCCAATGACGAAGCTCAGGTGAAGCTACCTGCAGCAGGAGGCTCAGGCCAGAGTCCTGCAACGGGTCGGATACCCGCGGGTACCCGACGGGTAACCCGCAAAAACGGTGTTCAACGGGTGGATAAACTGTCTGGCGCGGGCGGAACTCAAATGAACACGGGTGGTACGCGGGTGAAGCCGCGCAGATGCGTGCACCAGCGAAGCAAATCATTTTTATCACACGCGGCAACAACAGAGCAGCATCTTGGTGTAAATAAACGATCTTTGGCTGCTCGTGTGACCGCTCACAGCTTTCCTGACGGAGTTTAGCCTGTCATGGCTCGACTGCTCGGCATCTGGGTCAGCTACAAACACAGTGATGGGATCAGTGTAAAGGCTGAAGTATCCTGCTTTCATTAAAAAAAGAATTACGTCTCTATCATTCTCCGTTCTGGAAATAGCTGCGAAAGAGTACGGCTTCACCCCCCCTTCTCTCTCTCTCTCGTTTTATACGTCCCCGTTATCGCCGGTGATGACGGCGATCTCACGGGTAGCGGGTCGGGTAACGGGTCTTACTTTTCACGGGTGGGTCGGGTGCGGTTCGTATTCAGAAATAATCACGGGTGACGGGTCGGGTAACGGGTTTAAAACACCACGGGTGGGTCGGGCGCGGGTTTCAAAAATTGGACCCGTGCAGGACTCTGGCTCAGGCCTGTTAGCTGTGCTAGCTGTCTGATGCTACTGAGTCTCTATCTCTCCCAGCATCAGCAGTCAGGACAACAATGAACAATAAATACAGTCTGAGTGAAGCGCTGGAGCCGCGGACCGATTCCCGACCTAGATACCGACACTGGTAACAAGTATTAGGACCATATTAGTGAGCTAGCGCGATGCTAACGTCGGCTAGCGCTCGCGGTTAGCATCCGCGGCCAACACCCGCCAGTTCACCACAATACAACGGCATAACAACATACACGGAGGCTCCCGGTGTTGGCGAGAGGTCGGCTTATCGGCCGCGGCTCCAGCACTTCTTTCAGACTGTAATTCCTATCCTTTATGGTCATGACAACTGTTGCTGTCAGAAGCAGGAGGCTACACAGCTTAGCCTGAGGGGAGGGGCTGAGTTTCACTGTTTTGTTTACAAACTGATAGGGACAAAACTCCAGACCCTACCTTTAAAGGAGCATTAACGCAAATCCAAATTCTTAATTCGGCCAATAGATGGAGCCAGTGGCGAAGCATATCAGTTATAAACAAGTGGGCGTCTCCCCTAAATACATGTTATGCTTTATGGTATTTAAAACAAGTTCTCTAGTGTAAGACATGAGGAGTAAAAACATGGAGGTTTTCTGTAACATTATAAGACAGCGCATCTAACGTAATCCCCAGAGCCAACTGTTCAAGATGGCGGCCGCATGTCTCGCGCCCCAGCAGCCGATGCGGCGTCTACTCTCTATGTTTTTAACGGTCAGTTGTTCCGTCCTCAACGCCATCAAACAGAGACAAACTGGTTCTTCGTTAATAACTGACCTGCTCTCTGTAACAAAACCCGAGGGTTCAGCAAAGCGTCCAGTTGTTTCCTTTGTCGCTGCTTCTCCTGCTCTGACCGACACAGCTCCTCCTCGTACTCCGACACGGTTCTTTCAATCAGAACAAAGATCTCTTCGACGGCCGAACTCAGTCGCTGCTCCACCAGCGCTCTCAGCACCTGCACTTTATCCATGTTGTTCACTCAACCACACACAGACACACACTCACTCCCCGTGAGACAGTAGCGAGAAGGAAGAAGCTCCACGGGGAGTCCGTTTAGTCTCGGGGCCGTTGACTCGCTGTAAGCCACCGGATGCACGGCGAGAGGGACAGGCCTTCCCGTCAAAATAAAAGCACCAAGCTAATAAAATGCAGTTAAATTCTTAAAATTAATGAATATAATTTACAAGAAAGTCCCCTAGACATTAAGTCAACTCTTTACTTTTATTGTATTACAAGTTAATGTTTATTTTATAAGTTTTAGGTTGGTGAACACTTTTATTTTGGTGACTTCCGGATCCGCTAGCTGAGAACCATATTGCAGACACCAGGCTCTTCACGTCCCTGAAGAGAGTTCATTTTATAAATTATCTCCTAGGTTGGAATAAGTACATATGTTAACTATTTTTTACTTCATTTTAATATACGGTTTGTTTCAGTAATTGAGTCTAAATAATTTGGTCATCTGTTTGACAGTTGGGTCAGTTTATGATTTGGGGTCCTCGTTGAGTTAGTATTTTGTTGTCATGTGTGTTACATACCTGACTGCTCTGAATTAAAATGTATACGTACAAATGATGTACAGTACATTTACCCACATGATACGAATGAAAAATAATGTGTACAAAAACAGACCATAGTAGAAAGACTATTTGAAAACTTAAAAAAAGAGAAAAAAGTAAGAGAATTGTACCTGTAGACACCCTGCTTGACTATGAAGTATAAACTAATAAATATGATTGCTAATGTTACCTTCTTACAGCCCTCGGGATTTTCCACAGTCTCTTTGCATCCTCAACTAAAATAAATCGTGTGTTTCTTTACCTTCCGTTGAGAACCTAGTCGTTGATTATCCCTCATACAGTATACACCGGTTTGTGTACGTTAGCAAAACCTGCTTTGTTGTGCCGCTGGCCTCTTGTTACCAACCCATTTCATGTCATTGGTGCAGCTTGTAGACATCTTGTCATAGTAGAGTATCTTTGACAGTAGATAAAGGTGGTGCATAAAAAAAAAAAAAAAAAAAAAAAAAAAAAACTAAAGAAGGCACCTGCATTTAAAATAACTTTCTGTATCTGTGTCACACGAGGTTCATCACAGCGGGAGATGCGTCTATTTACCACGATAACATATTATCAAAGATTCTCTCTCCACATATTCAACAGAATAACCTTTGGACCAATATTAACAAGCCATCCAGCAAACAGTTTGATACATTACTTTTTAAAAAAAAATTACTGATCAGGAAGTAACTTGTTTATGACCAGTTTCACTCAGCAGAAAACTCTCTGTGGTAATATCTTTAATGAGATAATAAGGAATGAAACTGACTTTTCAATTGCAAGAGGACAAAACTTAATACAAATTAAATCTGTGGCAAGTCTCATATCATTTCAACAATATTTATTTACATCCTAGCAACAATTTATCAAAATGACCAAATTTATGAACACCACATCTGAAAAGGTCTACGATGTTTTCTAGAAACAATTCACAGATTTGTGTTAGTACTAGTATTACCACAGTGAACTTTAACCCATGTCCAAACAATGTCCAAAATGCCTCAAAACATCCTGTCAATCTGAAACTGGCATTGACACTTGGCAACTGAACGTGTTGTCATTGTAGTTTTTTTTTAATAGTTTATAGTTTATTTATTTAAAAAAGGGACAGTGTACATTAATAAAACATCATACAGTGTAAATGCACCCGAGTTAGCCAGCAGAGCTAATTTTCACGGGTAGTCCCTCTGCCAGATGATAAAAGGCAACCTTAATAAAAAGAAGAGCAGCAACGTAATTTAGACAACAGCAGCACATTAATAAATAGGTATACATTCATCAGACATCTCAAGTCCATTGGCATGTTTTCGCATGTGTGCAGCTAAACTGTCACTCTGAGTGAAGTGTCAACCACAAACTGAACACTCGTGTGGTTTTTCTCCACTGTAGGTTGTCATGTGTTGTTTCAAGCTCAACTCAAATCCGAAAGATTCCTTACAAACCGAACATTTGTATAGTTCCTCTCCCCTATGAGTTCTCATGTGTCTCTTCAGATGTGACTTCCGGCCAAATGTTTTACAACACTTAGAGCAGCTAAATGGTTTCTCTCCTGTGTGAATTCTCATGTGTCTCGTCAGATCTATCTTGAAGCTGAATGTTTTATCACACTCAGAGCAGCTAAATGGTTTATCTCCTGAGTGAATTTTCATGTGTCTCGTCAGGTCTGTCTTGCTGCAAAATGTTTTAGCACACTCAGAGCAGCTAAATGGTTTCTCTTCTTTGTGAATTTTCATGTGTCTCGTCAGGTCTGTCTTGCTGCCAAATGTTTTAGCACACTCAGAGCAGCTAAATGGTTTCTCTCCTGTGTGAGTTGTCATGTGTCTCGTCAGATGTGCCTTGGTGCGAAATTTTCTATTACACTCAGTGCAGCTAAATGGTTTCTCTCCTGTGTGAATTCTCATGTGTGTAATCAGATTTGACTTCCTGTCACATTTTTTACCACACTCAGAGCAACTAAATGCTTTCTCTCCTGTGTGAACTCTCATGTGCTTCATCAGGTTTCTCTTCGTGCCAAATGTTTTACCACACTCAGAGCAGCTAAATGGTTTCCTGTTAGTGTCACAGTCATTATTTTCAGAGTTCAACCCAGACTGAGGTTCTTTTTTCTCCCTGTCCTCATCTTCACTGTGTTCAGTCTCAGATGAATCTGAGGTTTTGTCATTAGTACCTGGTTGTAAATGTCTCTCTGAATATGTGTTTCTGTCTGGTTCTGGTCCTCCATCAGTGTCTGTCTCCATGTGTTCAGGGGAGCTGCTGGTTGGAGGCTCTTCTCCTCCGTCCTCCTCAGTCTGACCCTGTTGAAGCTGTGAGAGCGGAGGTTTCTCTTCATCATCTTCATGTTCACTTTTCAAAGGTAAAGGAATGACTTTCAACTCCTCTGGTCCTTGAAGCTGCTCTCCTCCATGAGTGGTCCAATCGTCCAGCTCTTCTTTTACATGAGGAGGCTCAGAGTCCCTCTGGTCCTGACTGGAGCTCCACTCCTGCTGCTCGGTGGGAACTTCCTGTGCCCTCACACACTCTGAAACACAAACATTACATACAACTTAAAACAACTCACATCATTTGAGAAGGGACTGCTTTTCTAATACGCTTTGAGAGCACAAACATGACTGCAGTGTTCTCAGTCTGACCTGTAATTATGGCCTTTAATTATGCATGTTCAGTTCTACTCTGTATATTTATTTTCTAAAATGTAAAATAAATTATATAGATAAATAAACCACACTGATGCATTATTGAGCTTTAGCTAACAACCAAGAAAAGGAGATCAGTGCTTCAATGGATGTATAATTATCTATTTATAATTTATTGCTTTTAGTTCTTTACCCTTTTACTGTATCTTAAAACGTCTTTGTTGTACCATTTTGTGGTATAGTAAATAAGATAATTAAACTGTTTTCCTTTTTCTTTTTTCAAATTTTTCATCTTCAATCATGGTGTCCGTATCTCGCGCAAGTGGAATGTTCGTCACGTGCAAAGGGTCAATAACGGTCAGTTGGTCCGTCCTCAACGCTACCAACATTTTTCCGTTACAGAGACAAACTTCATTAATAACTGACATGTCTCTGTAACAAAACCCGGTTTACAGGAGCATTAAAGCCCCAGTATGTGAGATTTACCCCCATCTAGCGGTGCGGTTGCATGTCGGCACGTATTCTTGCTGTTGCGTTTACGTAAACTCGGGCAGAAGTCAGAAAAACAACGGTTTTCCTTCTAGCTTGTTAGCCACTGACGCTGCATGTAACAGGACAAACAAGCCTCTATGTAAACAAACGGTCCGCCAGCACCAGGCAAAACAATACCGGCGTGACAATATGTTGTCATGGTGATGTCGTATTGTTTACCTGACCCACGTTTTACCGTCTTTCTCTCGTCGAGTAAAATAACATCCAGTTGGTTTGCCGACGGCGTCACTCACGGCGTCATTCAGGTGTCTGACTGCACCTGAAGGCAACACCAGCGCCTCCGTCCTTCCTCACACTAGCCTACACGGTGGTGACAGTTTTAACAGGCGCTGTCTGGAAAACTTTCTCCCCGAGACGAGAAGGTCCGGCGGCCCGAGTTTGTGGTTAACTACGGCGACGGTGACACTGAACGTAAAACATGGCGATTCAACATGGCAGAGAAGGTTCGGTGAACCCCCCCCCTGTATGTTTGTAACAACTTGTAACAACTCGTTCTAAGGTACGAGAAAGCGCTCGTTTGTATGCGGGCGCGATTCCACTTCATTGAAATACGTATTTATAATATAATAAATATATTTATAAAAGACATATTTGATTTTTGTCAATAAAAAGCCAGTAAAGTCCCATACTGTCCCTTTAACGCAAATCCAAATTTTTTAATTCGGCCAATAGATGGAGCCAGTGGCGAAGCATATCAGTTATAAACAAGTGGGCGTCTCTCCTAAATACATGTTATGCTTTATGGTATTTAAAACAAGTTATCTAGTGTAAGACATGAGGAGTAAAAACATGGAGGTTGTCTGTAACACTATAAGACAGCGCATCTAACGTAATCCCCAGAGCCAACTGTTCAAGATGGCGGCCGCATGTCTCGCGCCCCAGCAGCCGATGCGGCGTCTACTCTCTATGTTTTTAACGGTCAGTTGGTCCGTCCTCAACGCCATCAAACAGAGACAAACTGGTTCTTCGTTAATAACTGACCTGCTCGCTGTAACAAAACCCGAGGGTTCAGCAAAGCGTCCAGTTGTTTCCTTTGTCGCTGCTTCTCCTGCTCTGACCGACATAGCTCCTCCTCGTACTCCGCCACGGTTCTTTCAATGAGAACAAAGATCTCTTCGACGGCCGAACTCAGTCGCTGCTCCACCAGCGCTCTCAGCACCTGCACTTTAGCCATGTTCACACAGACACACACTCAGTCCCCTTGAGACAGTAACGAGCATATGTCTGTGGCGTAGCCATGGATGTATTATATTAACGGGCGTAGCGAGAAGAAGGAAGAAGCTCCACGAGGAGTCCGTTTCCTGTATCCGTGTCACGTGGGTGTCTTCTTCTTCTTCTTTTGAATTTGATTGGCGGCTGGCATCCAACTTATCGGTGCATTGCCGCCACCTACCGGACTGGGGTGTGGAACACTCAATTAGCAGACAACAAAACCAAAAAAATAAAAATAAAATAAAAACAACAAGAAGAAACCTAGATCCTTTCCATTAATCCAGTGTCCCTCAGGTATTTCCTTACATGTTACATGATATTTCCTGACCTCTGCAATAGATTCCCTAACACAAACCCAACTTTCTCCCTTTGTAGGCCTGCCTTTAATTCTCTCCTCTCCTTCTCACATTGTTTGCATTCTATTAAAACATGCTGTACTGTCTCGATTTGGTTGCAATTTGAACATTTTCCTGCTGGATGTTTCCCAATTAACTTTAAAGTGTTATTAAGCCCTGTGTGCCCCAGCCTTAAACGAGTGATGACCCCTTCCTCTTTCCTGCTTCTGCCCACCACCCGTGCTCCCCCCACTTGCTTCTGTATACTATGGAAATGTCTTCCTGTGTCCTTTATGTCCCAGTACTCCTGCCACACCTTTTGCATAACACAACTATCAGATGCTATTAGTGCATCAGCATTACTGCCTCACTTTAACCACCTTGGAGCAAGTTTTATTGCTAATAGCTCTACGGCATAAACTGAAGCATGGTCTGTAGCTCTCTCTTTAATTGCCAGTTCACACTCTGGAATGTAAACAGCTGCCCCTGTGCGCCCAGTTTCTGGATATTTTGACCCATCTCTAAATATCAATAACTTGTTTTCATACTTTTGCTCAATGTATCTTTGCACAATTACCCCTATACCACTTTGTCTCGACTTCTTAATTTTTTCCTGAATACTAAAGTCCACCAATGGTTCTTGAAACTCCCACGGAGGAACTTCTGGCAAAAGAACATTAGACACATACTGCACATTACATAACCCAATACTTTCAGCTTTTACATTTCCAACCCAACCCAGGTTCCAAAAGTTAGTCTTGCTGTGCACTGAACATTCCTCGCTTTATAGCTGGGTGCGACCTTTTATGCCCTTGCACACATGTGCATTCCTGTTTCTACAACCAGAACTCACCTTATAGAGTGTTTGTATTTTTTTTCTCCTAAGCCCTTATCCTGGGAGACGTCTGCCATAAGATTGCAGGGTGTTCAATTAACGCCTCTCCAGAGCCCGGCGCACTGTTGAAAATGCCTTTGTTTCTGCCAGAGTTGGAGAGCATATCAACGCCGGCTCGGCTGCAAATCTCTGCTGACGCTGCAGACAGCATCGTTAAAGCCGCCTGCATCCTCTCAAACTAGTTTTGCTTTGTGAAGTGTTTAATTACTGAAACATTTTAAATTTAAGTAGTGACTGCATCAGGAAAGTGCAACAAAAGTGGAACAGCATTTCAGTAACTTCATATTGATTTACTGCATGTTAAAATAGTTGATGCTGATGAAGAAGATTTTTAAAAACAAAATCCATGAATCTGAGGTCACAATCTAAAACTTTTAAACTGTCTGTGTGTGATCTATTTCATTACAGTCTTCATCTGCTGCTGCTCCAGAACTGTATCCACAACTAAATAAATACATTTAAACAGTGTGGTTCACCTCTTTTCATGTAGTCGAGTGGACAAAGATGCCTGAAATAGTTTGAACTTGACCTCAGAAATCTGGGAATCTGCTCCTTTTTGTTGAGGTTCAGTGTGACTGTACCTGAAGTGACACTATAACTGATGTAATGAACCTATACAAAGTCTTTTAATCCTAGCTCAGTTCCTCCATATTTTTTTCTCCACAGGGAAGAACGTGTCAGAGACAACTCACAAGAATAAAGATATTTTCCAAATTTTTACAAAATGAAACTCCTCAAGCACATACCTAGGTTTTTGGTTCTTTAATCAGATCAAAATGAAACATAAACATCTTCATATCTGGAAACATAAGATCGGTCCTTATGCAACACATAATAATCAAGTTATCAAAACAACCAAACTTATAAACACCACGCCTGAGTACGTCTGCGATGTTTTCTCGAACCAATTCACAGCTGATTTGTGTAATTTAAACTGTCACTCCGAGTGACGCACTGACCACAAACTGAACACTTGTATGGTTTTTCTCCCCTGTGGGTTGCCATTTGTTGTTTCAAGCTCAACTAAAATCTAAACGGTTCGTCACAAACTGGACATATATATTATACATTAAAGTTTCTCTCCACTGTGAATTCTCATGTGTCTCGCCAGGCCTGACTTGATGCTAAATGCTTTATCACACTCAGAGCAGCTAAATGGTTTCTCTCCTGTGTGCGTTGCCATGTGTCCTGTCAGATGTGACTTTCTGCTGAATGTTTTATCACATTCAGAGCAGCTAAATGGTTTCTCTCCTGAGTGAATTATCATGTGTTTCATCAGGTTTGACTTGATGCCAAATGTTTTATCACACTCTGAGCAGCTAAATGGTTTCTCTCCTGTGTGACTTATCATGTGTCTCAACAGATCTTTCTTCGTGCGAAATGTTTTATCACACTCAGAGCAGCTAAATGGTTTCTCTCCTGTGTGAATTCTCATGTGTGTCATCAGGTTTGTCTTGAAGCTAAATGTTTTATCACACTCAGAGCAGCTAAATGGTTTCTCTCGTGTGTGAATTATCATGTGCTGTTTCAGCTCTGACTTTGTGCCACATGTTTTACCACACTCAGAGCAGCTAAATGGTTTCTGTCCTCTGTGGATTCTAATGTGTCTCATGAGGTTTGTCTTGAAGCCAAATGTTTTATCACACTCAGAGCAGCTAAATGGTTTCTCTCCTGTGTGACTTCTCATGTGCTGTTTCAGCTCTGGCTTCGTGCCAAATGTTTTGTCACACTCAGAGCAGCTCACTGGTTTCTTTCCTGTGTGAGTTATCATGTGTGTCATCAGGTTTGACCTGATGCCAAATGTTTTACCACATTCAGAGCAGCTAAATGGTTTTTCTCCTGTGTGAACTCTAATGTGTTGTGTCAACTGATACTTTGTGCAAAATGTTTTATCACACTCAGAGCAGCTAAATGGTTTTTCTCCTGTGTGAACTCTAATGTGTCGTGTCAGCTGTGGGTTTGTGCCAAAAGTTTTATCACACTTGGAGCAGCTGAATGGTTTCTTTCTTGTGTGAGTTCTCATGTGTATTGTCAGCTGTGACTTCCTGGCAAATGTTTTATCACACTTAGAGCAGCTAAATGTTTTTTCTCCTGTGTGAATTATCATGTGTTTCATCAGGTTTGTCTTGATGCCAAATGTTTTACCACACTCAGTGCAGCTAAATGGTTTTTCTCCTGTGTGACTTCTCATGTGTCTCGTCAGGTTTGTCTTGATGCCAAATGTTTTACCACACTCAGAGCAGCTAAATGGTTTTCTGTTAGTATCACAGTCCTTATTTTCAGAGTTAGGGTTAGGGACTAACCCAGACTGAGGTTCTTTTTTCTCCCTCTCCTCATCTTCACTGTCTTCAGTCTCAGATGAATCAGAGGTCTCGTCATTAGTATCTGGTTGTAAATGTCTGTCTGAACATGTGTTTCTGGCTGGTTCTGGTCCTTCATCAGTGTCTGTTTCCATGTGTTCAGGGGAGCTGCTGGCTGGAGGCTCTGCTCCTCCGTCCTCCTCAGTCTGACCCTGTTGAAGCTGTGAGAGTGGAGGTTTCTCTTCATCATCTTCATGTTCACTTTTCGCAGGTAAAGGAATTAATTTGAACTCTGACCCTTGAAGCTGCTCTCCTCCATGAGTGGTCCAAGCATCCAATTCTTTTTTCTCCCTCTCATCATCTTCACTGTCTTCAGTGTCAGATGAATCAGAGGTCTTGTCATTAGTATCTGGTTGTAAATGTCTGTCTGAATATGTGTTTCTGTCTGGTTCTGGTCCTCCATCAGTGTCTGTCTCCATGTGTTTAGGGGAGCTGCTGGCTGGAGGCTCTGCTCCTCCGTCCTCCTCAGTCTGACCCCGTTGAAGCTGTGAGAGCGGAGGTTTCTCTTCATCATCTTCATGTTCACTTTTCACAAGTAAAAGGATGACTTTCAACTCCTCTGGTCCTTGAAGCTGCTCTCCTCCATGAGTGGTCCAATCGTCCAGCTCTTCTTTTACATGAGGAGGCTCAGAGTCCCTCTGGTCCTGACTGGAGCTCCACTCCTGCTGCTCTGTGGGAACTTCCTGTGCCCTCACACACTCTGAAACACAAACATTACACACAACTTGAAACAACTCACATCATTTGAGAAGGGACTGCTTTTCTAATACACTTTGAGAGCACAAACATGAACGCAGTGTTCTCAGTCTGACTTGTAATTATGGCCTTTAATGCATGTTTGTTTCAGTTCACTCATCAAAAATATATTGTTTCATGTTATTGAAAACGTACCATTTCTCAGAGAAAACCTTTTTGTTAAATGGTTAATATAACCACATTCTACCCTATTTATTTAAAAAATGTAAAAGCAATTAAATAGATAAATAACACTGATGCATTGTTGTGCTTCGGCTAACAACCAACATCCGTGCTTGAATGGATACTTTATTTAAAGGTATTGTTAACCCTAATCTGACAAAAACCGAAAGACACTTAATGACGTTATAACATTGACATGATGTTTATGACAGTGTTATGTCACTCTTATGATACCTTTAAGTAAAGTCTAACCAATTATTATATAATCTATTGCTTTTTGTTTTAACCATTTTACTGTATCTTACGACGTCTTTGTTGTACCATTTTGTGGTACGGTAAATGGAGTGAAGCCTGCGAGCTAGCTCAGGCAGCCAACTCGAGCAGCGCTGAGACACTCTTATGACATCATACACACACCCTCTCAATTTGTTATTGCTATTTAGGCCCCGTCCCCATAAATTCCTTTTTTCCGAATCCGGATAAATACTTTATTGGATCAGCGTTGAGTCAAGACGGATACAGTGTTTTCTGGAGGTGAAAACGGTATTTTTTGAAAACACATGGTTGTGTTTCTTGGACAATAAACTGTTGAAATATAAAACGTATGGTGGTTTGGTTTGGTCTTCTACTGTTGTGTGTCCCGACTGTGAGCTGTAACGGCTCACTTGTGAACTGTGGCTATTAGCTTAGCTCGTTAGCCACTGACTAGTATTTACGAACGGTTTCCTTATTTGATTGATATAATGCTGCTCGTTAGGCGAGGCAAACAGACAGAAGCATTGGGCTATTCGTTGATTCGCTGATGTCAACCACTAAATAAGGTAAATAAATCGTAGCTAACATGCTAATTATCTTAGCTAGCCTAGCTTCTTCTTGGGCAAAACACGATCGCATTGCATTGTGGGATAAGGGAGTACAATAAAGTAGTGTACATCGCTTGTTCACTCAATTTTGCGGAGCATTGTGGGTATTTTATAGTGCACTATACAGTGGATGGCTGTTTTACAATAAACCGATCAATCAGTATTTTTATTTTCAGTTACATATTACATCATTACGGTACACGGCAAAGATAATTCACTACTCTAAACTTTCTTTGGCTATAGTTAGGTCATCTCATAATCATGACTTTTTGTTGGCATATTTTATATTCATCATTCATTCATGCTCTGTTCATGTTTTTATTTTTCATTTTACTTGTTTGTTTTATTTGTTGGACTTACACATTTATGATTTGAATCTTGCGCATAGAGACACTTTTGGAGTAGATGGGCCTGTGATCCAGCAGTTTATTAAAGCTGTTGTTGCTGTGCTGTGCTGTGCGTGTGTGTGTGTGTGTGTGTGTGTGTCGTAGTTGTGCTACTGTGTGCAATGGCACAGGCAGGCTGCACTTGTCAAGTATGTCCTGATTGCTTTTAAAGAGGAACTAAACCCCTAAACCACTTTTTTCTGCTGAAAACAAGTATATCTGGGCATGAAGTAGTGTTGTCAGTTGATTCTGGTCCAACTTTTGACATTTTAGTAAAAATATTTCAATTTGGTGTGTTTTGTAGTAAAAATGACGAGTTGCTGCCCCTAATGGTTAAACGGTGGTTATTACAATTGAATTTTTCGATTGGCTGAGATGGTGGTCGCTGACGGTTTGGTGGCCGCTGATGTCACCGTCCTCAGCTCCCCCGACCAATCAGCACCGGGACGGATCTGCCTCCGGGTACAATCGGCTGCTGCCTGCTGGATCACTCTAGCTGCTCTGTGCTCTGCTCCGGCTAACAGCTGCGAACGGCTGCTAACGGCTGCCTGGATGGGACTTGTCAGCGGCTCTTGAACCGGCTCATCCCCAGTTGAGCCGACACGTAACAGGCCGTGACCGGCTGATTGACAGTAGATTGACTGTGTCACGGCTCCGGTGTGCTCTCCTAGTGTCTGTGCTAGAGGGTTAGGTCGTTAGTAGCTCGTTAGCAGCTCGTTAGCGATGTAGCAGAAGTGTCGATGTGTGTTTATTACTTTTTTTCCTCCTTTGTTTGATTTCGCGGGTGTGAATGCGGCGCAGGGGGGAGGGGGAGGGGGGATCGGAGAGTGCGCCTAGAGCCCCGCCCATAATCAAGACATTTTTTGAATTTCAAGCTTGGAGCACGTCATCCAAAACTGAGGGGTTTAGTTGCACTTTAAATATCCCCACACACGCTTGGCCACTTAATCCATGCTTGCACACTTATACGTTCCATCACCAAAATGTGTGCGTAACCAAGCGCCCTGAGCCAAGTGTGGAGAAATGGGACAGGGCCACTGACAGCGCGGCGATGTTGTTTGGACGCTCAATCCCAGGGTGCATTGCGCGATGTCAAGATGGCGGTAAAAACGGGTTGTTTGTTCGCTGGTGATCGAGGCCTGCTTCATCCAGTACGCATCTATTCTCTATAACTGAAACTATATAGCTAAACTCTACGCCCCCAGAAATGATAAAAACCTCTAGTATATTTAACGTCTAATCGTGTTTTGCAACTGGAGTGGTTTTTCTTTAACGGCTCATAACGTTTATAACGGTCAGTTGGTCCGTCCTCAACGCCATCAACATTTTTCCGTTACATCAAACAGAGACAAACTGGTTCTTCGTTAATAACTGACCTGCTCTGTGTAACAAAACCCGAGGGTTCAGCAAAGCGTCCAGTTGTTTCCTTTGTCGCTCCTTCTCCTGCTCTGACCGACACAGCTCCTCCTCGTACTCCGCCACGGTTCTTTCAATCAGAACAAAGATCTCTTCGACGGCCGAACTCAGTCGCTGCTCCACCAGCGCTCTCAGCACCTGCACTTTAGCCATGTTGTTCACTCAACCACACACAGACACACACTCAGTCCCCGTGAGACAGTAGCGAGAGCAGTAGATATAACCTCTCTGACAGTAGCGAGAAGGACGAACCCGGAAAAAGCTCCACGAAGAGACCGTTTCCTGTATCCGTGTCACGTGGGTGTCGTCACCACTCCGCCCCTTTAGGAGACCAGCAGCAGCTGAGTTGTTTCAAACGCACAGAGGACGATCTACAAAATTGGTTGGCACACGTATTTTGCTATCCATAAATACATTTCCAATTTGTAACTTGTATTTTGGTCTTTACAAATACATGTGTATTTAATAAATAATATCTTTCCATTTGTAGAAGCAAAACAAAACAAAAACATTTATAAAACTGAAAATTCAGAGATGTGATTCAGCATTTGTGGATCACCAACCTTTTTTTTTTTTTTTTTTTTTACATTTTTTCTTTAAACATATACATACATACAAAGTACAAACAATACAAATACAATGAACACAAAAACAAACAAACGAAAAAATATATACATATATACATTGAAAGGGGTACTATAGGTATTATTAAATCATGTAGTTTTTTGTAATAATTTATATAATTCCAATGTCTTTATAGCTTTTCTGTCTTTCCTATTTTGGAGTAACTGCATGTGCTATCTTATTTCTATTTTAAACTCATGAAAATTTGTTTTTTTGGATGACCATTTACATTTATGAAGATAATATTTTACTTGTAAAATTAAAAGATTCAGCAAAATAACTAATTTCCCTTGATATTTTTTCATAATAAATGAGAATTATATCTTTTTTCTTACGTGTAATCCTGATGCCTGTCAAAATTTTAAACATGTCTTCAAGTTCTATCCAAAACAAATGAGTCATTCGATATTCAAAAAAAAGATGACAAATAGTTTCCTCCTCCTATTCACAAAAGGTACAATGGGTATTTATAGAACCACACACGCATTTCTTTTCTCAATGATGTATTTTTTCAGAGCCGTTCTTGTCGATATCCACAAATAAACAGCTGGTGATTCACAAATGGCCCGCAGTTTTGGCAAGTAGCGGAATTAAAATTATGAAGAAGACTCCTACTGAATTTACCTCCAGAAGTTATTTTAATTGCCACTGTAAATACATCATTTTATTAGAGTTTTAATATGTTTTCATGCCAGAAAGCAACTTCTTAGATCCCCACTATGTGGTTAGTTTATACAATGACGCCTGTTTGGAGGTTCTGTCGTGAAGCTCCACCTGGCTATCGTCTCTCAATGAATTAGAAGTTTACTAATGTCAGTAATTCAATTCAAAGGGTGAAACTAATACGTAGATACATTAACAGAACAAAACACTTACTGTCTTTATTGATTACTTTCTTTTATTTGTAATGATTATGGCTTACATCTAATGAAGATCTAAAATTCGGTATCTAAAAAAAATAAGAGGTAAAAAGACCAGTTTTAAAAAGCATTTTTAAAAAGTAAATGTTTGCTTTCTGATAAGTTTGTCCATCTATACGCTCTCAATAGAGAGCCTAAGCGGAAGCAGGAAGTAATGTTGCCATGGGACCTCAACTCGGAAAAAGTCTCCATGAAAGTGAACGGGAATCAAAGTTTTGTTTCACGATCCGATTGAATAGGCTATATGTCGTGCTGACTGAAATCCAGGAAGTAGTGGTACTTCCTGGTTGGTACTACCTGAATTTCAGCCAGCTCCTTTATTTCCTGTCTCACATGATTGGCAAACTGATCAATCCAGGTGTGTCTGACTAAAAAAAACACACCTGGCTGGCTGAAATTCAGAAAGTACCAACCAGGAAGTACGGATGCTTTGGAATTTTATTTTACGATAGTTTTACAACAAACAGCTTATTTCTCTGCATGAAACATAATGTTTTAAACAGGTAGAAGTCTTTTTTTTCTCATGGCACAATTCAATCCGGTCACGAGATAAAACTTTGACTCCCGCTCACTTACATGGAGACTTTTTCCTAGTTAAAGCAGATATCAGGGGAATGTTTTGTTAATATAAGTCCTAAGTAGTCTTATTTTCAGCCAGCAATCACTTCCATGGAGTGTTTCAGCCGAAACACGAGTCTCTCCGTCACTCTGCTCTGCTGTAGGAGAAAACTTTTCCTTGTGGGATACAAGTGAATGTGGTGATGTAGGGACGAGGGCGGTGGCTGCTAACTCATGGTGCGTTCATGGAAACTCGTAACTTGTGTTTTTCCTTCCTGTGAAGTCGTACCAGTTTGATCTGGCCGTTATAGTGACTTTTACAGGCAACAGGATGGTAAAAACATGAGCTACGGGTTACCTGGAATGCTACAAAGTCGTAGTTGTGACTTGAAGCTGTAACTTACAGTTTCAAAAGCCTGCCTTGAACGCAGCATTAGCTAAAACGACCGGATCACTGATATCTGCTTTAAGGCCCCATTGTGACCATTACGTCCTGCTTCCACTTAGGCTCTCTAAACTTGATGGGGGCTTTTTTGACTTGAACTACTGGAAATAGACTTTTTCATGTTATTCAATATATTGAGATGCACCTGTAAAACTCAAAGATGTGGGACATTGAAACACATTGCTAATAAATGCTGAAAGTTTAAGAAAAGTGTCAGAAAAGTGCAACAAAAGCGGAACAGCAAAAATAAAATTGTTGATGTTAAGGAAGATTTTTAAAAACTGAAATCATGAATCTGAGGTTACAATCTAAATCTTTTAAACTGTGTGTGTGTGTGTGATCGATTTCATTACAGTCTTCATCTGCTGCTGCAGCACAACTAAATTCATACATTTTAACAGTGTGTTTCACCTCTTTTCATGTACTCGAGTGGACAAAGATGCCTAAATTAGTACGAACTTGACCTCAGACTCTTTAAAATCAGGGAATCTGCTCTCATTTGTTGAGGTTCAGTGTGACTGTACCTGAAGTGACACTATAACTAATGTAAGGAACATAATACAAAGTCTTTTAATCCATAGCTCAGTTCCTCCAATTTTTTTTCTCCACAGGGAAGAACGTTTCAGAGACAACTCCCAAGAATATACAGATATTTTTCCACATTTGTATAAAATGAAACTCCTCAAGCACATATTAGGTTTTTTGTACTTCAATCAGATCAGAATTAAGCATAAACATCTTAATATTTGGACACATAAGATCGGTCCTTGGGCAAAACAACAATCAAGTTATTAAAATGACCAAACTTATAAGCACCACTTGGCAGTGGAACCGTGTTGTCATCAGCATGTTTTCTCATGTGTGCAGCTAAACTGTCACTCCCAGTGAAGCATCGACCACAAACTGAACACTTGTATGGTTTTTCTCTCCTGTGTGTTGTTTCAAGTTTGACTCAAATCTAAGAGATTCCTTAGAAAATGGACATCTTTATAGTTTCTTTCCACTGTGAATTCTCATGTGTCTCGTCAGGTCTGTCTTCATGCGAAAGGTTTTATCACACTCAGAGCAGCTAAATGGTTTCTCTCCTGTGTGAGTTCTCATGTGTGATGTCAGTTCTGACTTTCTGCCAAATGTTTTACCACACTCAGAGCAGCAAAATGGTTTCTCTCCTGTGTGAGTTCTCATGTGTCTCGTCAGATCTACCTTGAATGTAAATGTTTTACCACACTCAGAGCAGCTAAATGGTTTCTCTCCTGTGTGAGTCCTCATGTGTCCTGTCAGCTGTGGCTTTGTGGCAAATGTTTTATCACACTCAGAGCAGCTATATGGTTTCTCTCCTGTGTGAGTTCTCATGTGTATCTTCAGATATGTTTTGATACCAAATGTTTTACCACACTCAGAGCAGCTAAATGGTTTCTCTCCTGTGTGAGTTCTCATGTGTCTCGTCCAGTCTGTCTTGATGCTAAATGTTTTACCACACTCAGAGCAGCTAAATGGTTTCTCTCGTGTGTGAGTTCTCATGTGTGTCATTAGGTTTGTTTTGATGCCAAATGTTTTACCACACTCAGAACAGCTAAATGGTTTCTCTGTATGAATTCTCATGTGCAGTGTCAGCTGTTGCTTCGTGACAAATGTTTTGTCACACTCAGAGCAGCTAACTGGTTTCTCTCCTGTGTGAATTATCATATGCCTAATCAGCTCTTGTTTGTAACGAAATGTTTTATCACACTCAGAGCAGCTAAATGGTTTCTCTCCTGTGTGAGTTCTCAGGTGTATCATCAGGTTTGTCTTGAAGCTAAATGTTTTACCACATTCAATGCAGCGTGGTCTCTGTCCTGTGTGAATTTTCATGTGCCGTGTCAGCTGTGGCTTTGTGCCAAATGTTTTATCACACATGGAGCACTTAAATAGTTTCTCTCCTGTGTGAGTTGTCATGTGTGCTGTCAGGTTTGTCTTAATGCTAAATGTTTTACCACATTCTGAGCAGCTAAATGGTTTCTCTCCCGTGTGAGTTGTCATGTGTGCTGTCAGGTTTGTCTTGAAGCTAAATGTTTTACCACACTCAGAGCAGCTAAATGGTTTCTCTCCCGTGTGAATTCTCATGTGTGGTGTCAGCGCTGACTTTGTGCAAAATGTTTTACCACACTCAGAGCAGCTAAATGGTTTCTCTCCTGTGTGAATGCTCATGTGTCGTGTTAGTTGTCTATTCGTGCAAAAAATTTTATCACACTCGGAGCAGCTAAATGGTTTCTCCCCTGTGTGATTTGTCATGTGCCGTGTTAGTTGTTGCTTCGTGCCAAATTTTTTATCACACTCGGAGCAGCTAAATGGTTTCTCTCCTGAGTGAATTCTCATGTGTTTCATCAGGTTTCTCTTCATCCCAAATGTTTTACCACACTCAGAGCAGCTAAATGGTTTCCTTTTAGTATCACAGTCATTATTTTCAGAGTTCAACCCAGACTGAGGTTCTTTTTTCTCCCTCTCCTCATCTTCACTGTGTTCAGTCTCAGATGAATCTGAGGTCTCATCATTAGTATCTGGTTGTAAATGTCTGTCTGAATATGTGTTTCTGTCTGGTTCTGGTCCTCCTTGAAGCTGCTCTCCTCCATGAATGGTCCAAGCATCCAATTCTTTTTTCTCCCTGTCCTCATCTTCACTGTCTTCAGTCTCAGATGATTCAGAGGTCTTGTTATTAGTATCTGGTTGTAAATGTCTGTCTGAACATGTGTTTCTGTCTGGTTCTGGTCCTCCATCAGTGTCTGTCTCCATGTGTTCAGGGGAGCTGCTGGCTGGAGGCTCTGCTCCTCCGTCCTCCTCAGTCTGACCCTGTTGAAGCTGTGAGAGTGGAGGTTTCTCTTCATCATCTTCATGTTCACTTTTCACAAGGAAAAGAATGACTTTCAACTCCTCTGGTCCTTGAAGCTGCTCTCCTCCATGAGTGGTCCAATCGTCCAGCTCTTCTTTTACATGAGGAGGCTCAGAGTCCCTCTGGTCCTGACTGGAGCTCCACTCCTGCTGCTCTGTGGGAACTTCCTGTGGCCTCACACACTCTGAAATACAAACATTACACACTACTTAAAACAACTTACATCATTTGCAGCATTTCCGCTAGAAAAAAATGTTACCGGACAACGTGACCGGCTGGTTTTCAATTTACCGGACAAATGTGTGAAATTCCGGTCATACAGTCTATTATCTAAATTTATTGAGCTTAAAATGATAAATGATGCCGCCAGGTCATTGTTCCCCAAAGGTTTATCGCAAGGACACTGTGGCGGGGGTCGCGATCGTAACGTCGGTGGGGGGGGGGGGTTTACCGGGCAGGACTGTCATGCATGTGCGCTGCTCTGTGTGTGTGTCGACGACGGAGAAGGAGCGCTATGCGGAGATGACTGAATGGAACGATGTTGCAATGATTGAAACATCTATTCATGGCGGACGTAATGTACTGTTAATGCCATCAATTGACCACGTAAATTCTAACCATTGCACATGGGAAGCCTGCGCTCATACAACATGAAGAAGATGAAGACCTTTTCTCAGACTGCAAACATAAACTGGCTCATTTCATAATAACGCGGCTGCTGGAAACTTGACATAATAATGATAAAAAGTCCACTGCTACAAACTGAAAAAGTAATTTTTATTTTACTTTTTGTGGATTTTTGCATGTGAAATGTGCTGCAGCTGCTGTTTTAAAATCAAATATGTGCAGTAGTGTTGGTCGATCTTGACATTCTCAGATCGTCCCAAAATCAAAATTGGACGTCACCAGTGGCTGCTCATTTGACAGAGTATCTGTAGGAAGCAGCCAGAGACGCGGCTTCAGAACAAAACAAACAGATGTGACGGCGCATTGGATCAATAAAAAAGTAGCGAGTATGTGTGTGTACAATCGCCAAGAAAACAACAGGGCGTCGATCGTCCTTTCAATCGCCAATCGGCACAACACTAGTGTACAGTGTCCCCGGACTCTCCGGACTCTCCCCTCTCCCTGGTGACTTCACTTCACTGTGCTTTGATGCGATTATGCAGAGAGAAGCCTCTCTCCACTCCGGGTTTAGTTTAGTTCATTGTTTTAGACAGACAACCTATGGGGCAATTTAGAGTCGCCAATTCACCTAACCTGCATGTCTTCAGACTGTGGGAGGAAGCCGGAGTACCCGGAGAGAACCCACGCATGCACGGGGAGAACATGCAAACTCCACACAGGCCTTATGGCCTTTAATGCATGTTTGTTTCAGTTCACTCATTGTTTCATGTTATTGAAAACGTACCATTTCTCAGAGGAAACTTTTCTGTTAAATGGTTAATATAACCACATTCTGCCCTATTTATTTCAAAAAATGTAAAAGCAATTTAATAGATAAATAAATAACACTGATGCTGTTAGCTTAGCTCATTAGCCAGTGACTAGTATTTACGAACTGTTTCGTTATTTGATTAATATAATGCTACTCGTCAAACAGAGCGAAGGCATACGCATCTGAAGAATTGGGCTATTCGTTGATTCGCTGATGTCAACCACTAAATAAGGCAAATAAACCGTAGCTAACATGCTAATTATCTTACCTCTTCATCTTGGGCAAAACATGATCGCATTGCATTGTGGGATAAGGGAGTACAATAACGTAGTGTTTTGATTGTTCACTCAATTTTGCGGAGCATTGTGGGTATTAGTGTCAGTGTGCAAGTATCCCACACAGTGGATGGCTGATGGCAGTCTTTAAGTTTTAAATCCCAAATTCACAGTAACATGATTACCGGGAGCCTCGAGCCAAGATAATTCATTGAATTAATCTTTCAATAAAAAGAAATTAACTTTTTATCAAATAATTATGACTTTTTTGGCATATAATTTATATTCATCATGCTCTGTTTTTTTTATTTTTCCGTTTTTCTTGTTTGTTTTATTTACTCACGGAGTTGGACTTACACATTTATGATTTGAATCTTGCGCATAGAGACACTTTTGGAGCAGATGAGACTGATCCAGAAGCACTGTTTATTAAAACTGTTGCTGTGCTGTGTGTGTGTGTCGTAGTTGTGCTACTGTGCACATGGCACAGGCTGCACTTGTCAAGTATGTCCCGATTGTTTTTAAATATCTAAATACCTTAATCCATGCTTGCAGACTATACACAAATATCTTCCATCACCAAAGTGTGTGCGTCACGCAAAGTGTGGAGAACCAAGCGCACTGAGTCAAGTGTGGAGAAATGGGACAGCCCCGTAGTGTTTCGATTATTCACTCAATTTTGCGGAGCATTGTGGGTATTTTATAGTACACTATACAGTGGGTGGCTGTTATACAATGAACCGATCAGTCAGCATTAAGTTTTATTTTATTAAATCCTATATTAACATGATTACGGTATACGGCAAAGATAATTCACTACACTAAACTTTCTTTAGCCATGGTTACGTCATCTCATAATCGTGACTTTTTGTTGGCATAATTTATATTCATCATGCTCTGTTCATGTTTTTATTTTTCGATTTACTTGTTTGTTTTATCTACTTACGGAGTTGGACTTACACATTTATGACTTGAATCTTGCGCATAGAGACACTTTTGGAGTAGATGGGCCTGTGATCCAGCAGCACTGTTTATTAAAGCTGTTGTTGCTGTGATGTGTGTGTGTCGTAGTTGTGCTACTGTGCACAATGGCACAGGCAGGCTGCACTTGTCAAATACGTCCTGATTGCTTTTAAGTATCTAAATACCTTAATCCATGCTTGCAGACTATACACAAATATGTTCCATCACCAAAGTGTGTGCGTAACCAAGCGCACTGAGCCAAGTGTGGAGAAATGGGACAGGGCCACTGACAGCGCGGCGATGTTGTTTGGACGCTCAATCCCAGGGTGCATTGCGTGATGTCAAGATGGCGGTAAAAACGGGTTATTTGTTCGCTGGTGAGGCCTGCTTCATCCAGTAGTAGTACGCATCTATTCTCTATAACTGAAACTATATAGTTAAACTCTACGCACCCAGAAATAATAATGAAAAAAACCTCTAGTATCTTTAACGTCTAATCGCGTTTTGCAACTGGCGCGTTTTGCAACTGGCGTTGTTTTTCTTTAACGGCTCATAACGTTTATAACGGTCAGTTGGTCCGTCCTCAACGCCACCAACATTTTCCCGTTACATCAAACAGAGACAAACTGGTTCTTCGTTAATAACTGACCTGCTCTCTGTAACAAAACCCGAGGGTTCAGCAAAGCGTCCAGTTGTTTCCTTTGTCGCTGCTTCTCCTGCTCTGACCGACATAGCTCCTCCTCGTACTCCGCCACGGTTCTTTCAATCAGAACAAAGATCTCTTCGACGGCCGAACTCAGTCGCTGCTCCACCAGCGCTCTCAGCACCTGCACTTTAGCCATGTTGTTCACTCAACCACACACAGACACACACTCAGTCCCCGTGAGACAGTAGCGAGAAGGACGAACCCGGAAAAAGCTCCACGAAGAGACCGTTTCCTGTATCCGTGTCACGTGGGTGTCGTCACCATCGTCACCACTCCGCCCCTTTAGGAGACCAGCAACAGCAGCAGAGTTCTATCACTGGAGCAGCCTCTCTCATGTATCTTTCTGTATATTGAATATCTTTGGTCATAGCAACACGGCAATGGCGACCGTAAAAACAACAACAACAAAAGAAGCATCCCCACCGGAGGACGTGCATCGATCGATGCTAGCTAGCCTGCTACCAGCTTTCCTTTGGGAGCGTCATAACCGTCTTTGATCATAGTCTCAGAAAAAAAAACCTGGTTTTAACTGTCACTCATGTGTGAGCACGACGAGGGGCTGACTGACACACATACACACACATAGGACAGGAAGAATGCTAATAAATGCTGAAAGTTTAAGAAACGTGTCAGAGAAGTGCAACAAAAGTGGAACAGCAAAAATAAAATTGTTGATGCTAATGAGGAAGATTTTTAAAAACTGAAATCTTGAATCTGAGGTTACAATCTAAAACTTTTAAACTGTGTGTGTGATCTATTTCATTACAGTCTTCATCTGCTGCTGCAGCACAACTAAATTCATACATTTAAACTGTGTGTTTCACCTCTTTTCATGTAGTCGAGTGGACAAAGACGCCTAAATTAGTACGAACTTGACCTCAGACTCTTTAAAATCAGGGAATCTGCTCTTATTTGTTGAAGTCTTTTAATCCAAGGCTCAGTTCCTCCATATTATTTTCTCCACAAGGAAGAATGTTCCAGAGACAACTCACAAGAATATACAGATATTTTTCCAAACTTGTACAAAATGAAACTCCCCAAGAACATATTTGGTTTTTTGTACTTCAATCAGATCAGAATTAAACATAAACATCTTCATATTTGGACACATAAGATCGGTCCTTGGGCAAAACACAACAATCAAGTTATCAGAATGACCAAACTTGAAAACACCACATCTAAAAACGTCTGTGATGTTTTCTCGAACCAATTCACAGGTTTGTGTTGACGCCTACATTAGTACGAACTTGACCTCAGACTCTTTCAAATCCAGGAATCTGCTCTTAATAGTTGAGGTTCAGTGTGACTGTACCTGAAGTGACACTATAACTGATGTAACAAACACAATACAAAGTCTTTTAATCCATAGCTCAGTTCCTCCAATTTTTTTTCTCCACAGGGAAGAACGTTTCAGAGACAACTCACAAGAATATACAGATATTTTTCCAAATTTGTACAAAATGAAACTCCCCAAGAACATATTAGGTATTTTGTACTTTAATCAGATCAGAATTAAACATAAACATCTTCATATTTGGACACATAAAATCGGTCCTTGGGCAAAACAACAATCAAGTTATTAAAATGACCAAACTTATAAACACCACATCTAAAAACGTCTGCGAACCAATTCACAGGTTTGTGTTAGTACTAGTATTACTACAGTGAACTTTAACCCATGTCCAGACAACAGCAGGGCATTGAATCCTTCAGACTGGTTTACTGTCACTGCCAAGACGACGCCTTCAACGCCGTTTGCCTGTTAGTCGTCTACGAACCTTTCTGAACTGGTCCTTGTATCCTTTTAATCTGAAACTGGCCTTGGACACTTGGCAGTTGAACCGTGTTGTCATCAGCATGTTTTCTCATGTGTGCAGCTAAACCGTCACTCCCAGTGAAGCATTGACCACAAATTGAACACTTTTTTTTCTTTTCTCCCCTGTGGGTTGTCGTGTGTTGTTTCAAATTTGACTCAAATCTAAAAGATTCCTTACAACCTGGACATCTTTATAGTTTCTCTCCACTGTGAATTCTCATGTGTCTTTTCAGCTCTGTCTTCATGCGAAAGGTTTTATCACACTCAGAGCAGCTAAATGGTTTCTCTCCTGTGTGAGTTGTCATGTGTCCTGTCAGATGTGACTTTCTGCCAAATCTTTTACCACACTCAGAGCAGCAAAATTGTTTCTCTCCTGTGTGAATTATCATGTGTTTCATCAGGTTTGACTTGATGCCAAATGTTTTACCACACTCAGAGCAGCTAAATGGTTTCTCTCCTGTGTGAGTTCTCATGTGTTTGGTCAGGTCTGTCTTGATGCCAAATGTTTTACCACACTCAGAGCAGCTAAATGGTTTCTCTCCTGTGTGATTTGCCATGTGTCGTGTCAGCTGTGGCCTTGATCCAAATGTTTTATCACACTCAGAGCAGCTGAATGGTTTCTCTCCTGTGTGAATTCTCATGTGTTCTGTCAATTGTGACTTCCTTCCAAATAATGTATCACACTCAGAGCAGCTAAATGGTTTCTCTCCTGTGTGAGTTCTCATGTGTACTGTCAGCTCTGTCTTCGTTTTAAATGTTTTACCACACTCAGAGCAGCTAAATGGTTTCTCTCCTGTGTGAGTTCTCATGTGTTTCGTCAGGTTTGTTTCAATGCCGAATGTTTTATCACACTCAGAGCAGCTAAATGGTTTCTTTCCTGTGTGAGTTATCATATGCCTAATCAGTTCATGTTTGAAATGAAATGTTTTACCACACTCAGAGCAGCTAAATCGCTTCCCTCCTATGTGAGTTTTCATATGTATCCTCAGGCTTGACTTGCTGCTAAATGCTTTACCACATTGAGAGCAGCCAAATGGTCTCTGCCCTGTGTGAATTATCATGTGTACTGTCAGCTGTGGCTTTGTGCCAAATGTTTTATCACACACGGAGCAGCTAAATGGTCTCTGTCCTGTGTGAATTCTCATGTGTTCTGTCAGCTGTGACTTCCTGCCAACTGTTTTACCACACTCGGTGCAGCTAAATGGTTTCACTCCTGTGTGAGCTGCCATGTGTGCTGTCAGGTTTGTCTTGAAGCTAAATGTTTTACCACACTCAGAGCAGCTGAATGGTTTCTCTCCCGTGTGAACTCTCATGTGTGATGTCAGCTGTGGCTTTGTGCAAAATGTTCTACCACACTCAGAGCAGCTAAATGGTTTCTCTCCTGTGTGAATTCTCATGTGTACTGTCAGCTGTGTCTTTGTGCAAAATTTTTTATCACACTCGGAGCAGCCAAATGGTTTCTCTCCTGTGTGATTTGTTATGTGTCGTGTTAGTTGTTGCTTCCTGCCAAATTTTTTATCACATTCGGAGCAGCTAAATGGTTTCTCTCCTGTGTGAATTCTCATGTGTACTGTCAGCTGTGGCTTTGTGCCAAATTTTTTATCACACTCGGAGCAGCCAAATGGTTTCTCTCCTGTGTGATTTGTTATGTGTCGTGTTAGTTGTTGCTTCCTGCCAAATTTTTTATCACATTCGGAGCAGCTAAATGGTTTCTCTCCTGTGTGAGTTCTCATGTGTCCTGTCAGATGTGACTTCCGGTCAAATTTTTTACCACACTCAGAGCAGCTAAATGGCTTCCTTTTAGTATCACAGTCATCATTTTCAGAGTTCAACCCAGACTGAGGTTCTTTTTTCTCCCTCTCCTCATCTTCACTGTGTTCAGTCTCAGATGAATCAGAGGTCTCATCATTAGTATCTGGTTGTAAATGTCTGTCTGAACATGTGTTTCTGTCTGGTTCTGGTCCTTCATCAGTGTCTGTTTCCATGTGTTCAGGGGAGCTGCTGGCTGGAGGCTCTGCTCCTCCGTCCTCCTCAGTCTGACACTGTTGAAGCTGTGAGAGCGGAGGTTTCTCTTCATTATCGTCATGTTCACTTTTCACAGGTAAAGGAATTAATTTGAACTCTGACCCTTGAAGCTGCTCTCCTCCATGAGTGGTCCAAGCATCCAATTCTTTTTTCTCCCTCTCGTCATCTTCACTGTCTTCAGTCTCAGATGAATCAGAGGTCTTGTCATTAGTATCTGGTTGTAATTGACTGTCTGAACATGTGTTTCTGTCTGGTTCTGGTCCTCCATCAGTGTCTGTCTCCATGTGTTTAGGGGAGCTGCTGGCTGGAGGCTCTGCTCCTCCGTCCTCCTCAGTCTGACCCTGTTGAAGCTGTGAAAGCGGAGGTTTCTCTTCATCTTCTTCATGTTCACTTTTCACCAGTAAAAGGATGACTTTCAACTCCTCTGGTCCTTGAAGCTGCTCTCCTCCATGAGTGGTCCAATCGTCCAGCTCTTCTTTTACATGAGGAAGCTCAGAGTCCCTCTGGTCCTGACTGGAGCTCCACTCCTGCTGCTCTGTGGGAACTTCCTGTGCCCTCACACACTCTGAAACACAAACATTACACGCAACTTAAAACAACTTACATCATTTGCAGCGTTTCCGCTAGAAAAAAATGTTCCCGGACAACGTGATCGGCAGGCTTTCAATTTACCGGACAAAAGTGTGAAATTCCGGTCATATAGTCTATTATCTGAATTTATTGAGCTTAAAATGATAAATGATCGGGTCTAGTCGGGGCCGATTCAACATGCTCAATTGGGGACTCTGATTGGCTGTGTGCTAGCTATGGCGATTCTGATTGGCGGTGCCCAAAGCGATTCAGCGCGGTGTGTGGGAGGGACGGGAGTGACTACAGTCAACAAACGCTGCTAGCCTGTCCTACGGTAAAAATGGTAGGAATAAAGCAATATATATTTAAGTGTCAGAGATGTTCAATCAAACCCATAGTTTGAAACAACGCTCAAAACAAACACAGATCACAACTAAGCATACAAAGTTCGCTAGCTTAATGCTAACGTGTATGTAAAATCTCATAGACGGGCTAACAGTAATTAGCATTGCTATCACCATTCCGCGGCAACCAACAGCCATAGCAGAAGCTGCTAAAAACACGTTTTGATGCTGGCTTTAGCGCTGTTAACACGTCACAGTTCTAATCTTTTTCCAGGCGAGAAAGTCACAGTTTAATCCGAAGTCTGGGGTCAGTTTGCCCCAGTGTTTGTTTTGGGAGGAGTTCAGAGTCTGTGTGAGCCGCAACCGAGGACCAGGGCAGCGGCTGTCAGAGCTGCAGCAGCCGCTCTACTGACCTCATCTGCCGGCAGCAGTCCCTCGTCCTCCCGGGGTAGACAACGGGCTAACGTATCCGCACGCTTTCAGATGTTTACCACTGGCTGGTTAAACTCTTTTTAGGAGATTAATGTTGGTCTCATTGATGAAATTTAACAACTGTGGCAGTGGCATTAGTTTGTTTGAATGAAAAGTGAGTAGGACTGCCTCTGGGCTACGTACTGAAATCACCACATTTAAAAAAATGTTTTACAATGAGCCGATCAGTATACAATTTCATTTTGTTAGGTCAACATAGTTATTGCACGTGGCAAAGATTACAACTTTACGACTTGACGAATTGGTCTGTATGGGAGTCCTCGCCACTCAATCAGTCGGGGCGGTGTGTTTCACCGTTTTTTTTCTCCCGACGAGTCGGCCAAAGCAGTCGGGGTCGGGGCGAGTCGGGACGCGTCGTGGCGGTGTGTTCCTGGCTTAACGCACCGTTGCCAGGGACGCTGCTCTGACCAGTGCAGCACAGAAAAGAGACGATGCAGGACCTGTTTCGTGTTTACCTTCTATTCAGTAAAAAGCTTCAGACTAATTAGATAAATGACTTGTAACTTGTTACAGGGAGAGTGGAGGCCCCTTCCACATCCTGGCTGAAAACCTGCTCTGCTGATCAGAGACTCAGTAGTCTGGGAGACAAACGCGCCCCATAAACAATCTTGTTTATGACAGGTAACACTACACAAATAGCAACACACACATAACATGCATGTGATAATCCTTCGATCCAGTGATTGATTTTGAAAGGAGGAGGCTCAGTAACACAGCTGAGAAGAGACCAGATATGCAGATGTGCTAAATTATAAAATACATACATTGATAAAAGTAGTATTTTGATCGAAATTATGTTTCAAATTAATTATTTCACTCGTACGCCGTGTAATAGGCGGGATAATGTCCAGTAAGTTATTGATTGAATGCACTGACACTAGCGAAACTATCTATTGCACAACACACTGAGTGGAGACGGAGACCGGTCCAAGATGGCGGCCACACCGACTGACAGTGTTTGGACGCTCAATCCCAGGGTGCATTGCGCGATGTCAAGATGGCGGTAAAAACGGGTTATTTGTTCGCTGGTGATCGAGGCCTGCTTCATCCAGTACGCATCTATTCTCTATAACTGAAACTATATAGTTAAACTCTACGCCCCCAGAAATAATAATGAAAAAAATCTCTAGTATCTTTAACGTCTAATCGCGTTTTGCAACTGGCGTTGTTTTTCTTTAACGGCTCATAACGTTTATAACGGTCAGTTGGTCCGTCCTCAACGCCACCAACATTTTCCCGTTACATCAAACAGAGACAAACTGGTTCTTCGTTAATAACTGACCTGCTCTGTGTAACAAAACCCGAGGGTTCAGCAAAGCGTCCAGTTGTTTCCTTTGTCGCTCCTTCTCCTGCTCTGACCGACGTAGCTCCTCCTCGTACTCCGCCACGGTTCTTTCAATCAGAACAAAGATCTCTTCGACGGCCGAACTCAGTCGCTGCTCCACCAGCGCTCTCAGCACCTGCACTTTATCCATGTTGTTCACTCAACCACACACAGACACACACTCAGTCCCCGTGAGACAGTAGCGAGAAGGACGAACCCGGAAAAAGCTCCACGAAGAGACCGTTTCCTGTATCCGTGTCACGCATAGATATATACACGTAGATGCCGCATTCGGGCTTGTTTGGAGTGCCTCACGGCCGCCATCTTGTGCAGGTGTTCCATCTGACAAGCAGTCGCTCAGACTGGGTTTCACAGCTGTGAATCTGGCAAAATGCCAAACTTTTGTGCCGCGTACGGATGTTCCCATGAAATAAACGCCAAAACGAAGAGACATGGAATAACTTTTCTCAAGTAATAAGTTATTTTATATTTGTTATGAACTTGTTGAATTTGATGTAGGCCTAGATAAGATATCTGATATAAATGAAACTAAGGTAACGTATCATAGGGTGAGATAGGTGTTACGTTTAGTGCATATACCGGTAGTTAATTGTTATTTTGTTGCCTGTATGTGTAGGCTATCGGTTTATCAGCTGTTATCCCCGGCTGTGGTAGTAGCGAGTGTGTGGTTGCTATGGTGATGAGGCCAGTGAGTGAGTGTAAACCACTGTAGACGCTACCTATATAAAGGCTAGGCCTCTGCCTCTGTACTACAGTAAGTAAAAGTTACACACCTCCTTCTCAAGAAGAACTGACATCTCTGCATTGTTGGTGAATGAGCAAACGTTTTACAATAATCTAAGGACTTTTCTAGATCACCCACGTTATATCAATTGCATTCTAACATTGAGGTCCCTGCAAAGATGGCGGCGGCGGCGGCAGTCCGTTCCAATGGGCAAAAATGCGGCATCTACGTGTATAATCTATGCACGTGGGTGTCACCATCGTCACCACTCCGCCCCTTTAGGAGACCAGCAACAGCAGCAGAGTTCTATCACTGGAGCAGCCTCTCTCATGTATCTTTCTGTATATTGAATATCTTTGGTCATAGCAACACGGCAATGGCGACCGTAAAAACAACAACAACAACAAAGTTTAAGAAAAAGAAGCATCCCCACCGGTTAGGACGTATTTGCATAACTAGCTACCCGGTATGACCAGCTTTTACCGGACGTACTTTTGGAGACTGCTCAAGTCAGCCACTCCAACATTGAAATCATAGTCTCAGAAAAAAAAAGTCAGGACGTGGAAGAATGCATTTAACTGTCAGTGGAACTATTGACTAATGAGGAAGATTTTTAAAAACTGAAATCTTGATTTAAACTGTGTGTGTGATCTATTTCATTACAGTCTTCATCTGCTGCTGCAGCTATGCTTTCATACATTTAAACTGTGTGACCTCTTTTCATGTTAGATGCTAAATCGAAATTACAGCTTACGACTTTGTAGCAGGCAACCCACTCATTTTCTCCGACCTGTTTTACCTATAACAGCCACTCGTAACTTCCGATTTACTCGAACTGGTAAACGCACCATAACAGTCCTCGTCCCTACAGAAGCTGGCCGCGGCCCGTTCAGTTGTATTGGGCGTGCCTCAACTGAGGCACGCCCACATGACCCAGCTTGTCCTTTGGGAGTTTTGACGTGCGTCTCTGTATTTGACAATCCTCCGTGTACTAGTCCGTATGTGGTGTAGGCTAAACGTGTAGTCAAGTTTTTCAATGGACAGAACTGTCAAAATAAACTCATGTCTGTGTGTGAGCACGACGAGGGGCTGACTGACACACATACACACACATAGGACAGGAAGAATGCTGAAAGTTTAAGAAAAGTGTCAGAGAAGTGCAAAATCAAATCATTATCATCAGTAAAAAAGAGTAAGTGCTTGCGTTTATTGAATAAAACAGAAGATCTGTGGAACAGCAAAAATAAAATTGTTGATGCTAATGAGGAAGATTTTTAAAAACTGAAATCTTGAATCTGAGGTTACAATCTAAAACTTTTAAACTGTCTGTGTGATCTATTTCATTACAGTCTTCATCTGCTGCTGCAGCACAACTAAATTCATACATTTAAACTGTGTGTTTCACCTCTTTTCATGTAGTCGAGTGGACAAAGACGCCTAAATTAGTACGAACTTGACCTCAGACTCTTTAAAATCAGGGAATCTGCTCTTATTTGTTGAAGTCTTTTAATCCAAGGCTCAGTTCCTCCATATTATTTTCTCCACAAGGAAGAATGTTCCAGAGACAACTCACAAGAACATACAGATATTTTTCCAAACTTGTACAAAATGAAACTCCCCAAGAACATATTTGGTTTTTTGTACTTCAATCAGATCAGAATTAAACATAAACATCTTCATATTTGGACACATAAGATCGGTCCTTGGGCAAAACACAACAATCAAGTTATCAAAATGACCAAACTTGAAAACACCACATCTAAAAACGTCTGTGATGTTTTCTCTGCTCTTAACCAATTCACAGGTTTGTGTTGACCAGACTTGTACAAAATGAAACATTTTGGTTTTTTGTAGATCAGAATTAAACATAAACATCTTCATATTTGAACTTGACCTCAGACTCTTTCAAATCAGGGAATCTGCTCTTAATAGTTGAGGTTCAGTGTGACTGTACCTGAAGTGACACTATAACTGATGTAACGAACACAATACAAAGTCTTTTAATCCATAGCTCAGTTCCTCCAATTTTTTTTCTCCACAGGGAAGAACGTTTCAGAGACAACTCACAAGAATATACAGATATTTTTCCAAATTTGTACAAAATGAAACTCCCCAAGAACATATTAGGTATTTTGTACTTCAATCAGATCAGAATTAAACATAAACATCCTCATATTTGGACACATAAAATCGGTCCTTGGGCAAAACAACAATCAAGTTATTAAAATGACCAAACTTATAAACACCACATCTAAAAACGTCTGCGAACCAATTCACAGGTTTGTGTTAGTACTAGTATTACTACAGTGAACTTTAACCCATGTCCAGACAACAGCAGGGCATTGAATCCTTCAGACTGGTTTACTGTCACTGCCAAGACGACGCCTTCAACGCCGTTTGCCTGTTAGTCGTCTACGAACCTTTCTGAACTGGTCCTTGTATCCTTTTAATCTGAAACTGGCCTTGGACACTTGGCAGTTGAACCGTGTTGTCATCAGCATGTTTTCTCATATGTGCAGCTAAACCGTCACTCCCAGTGAAGCATCGACCACAAACTGAACACTTTTTTTTCTTTTCTCCCCTGTGGGTTGTCGTGTGTTGTTTCAAATTTGACTCAAATCTAAAAGATTCCTTACAACCTGGACATCTTTATAGTTTCTCTCCACTGTGAATTCTCATGTGTCTTTTCAGGTCTGTCTTCATGCGAAAGGTTTTATCACACTCAGAGCAGCTAAATGGTTTCTCTCCTGTGTGAGTTGTCATGTGTCCTGTCAGATGTGACTTTCTGCCAAATCTTTTACCACACTCAGAGCAGCAAAATTGTTTCTCTCCTGTGTGAATTCTCATGTGTTTCATCAGGTTTGACTTGATGCCAAATGTTTTATCACACTCTGAGCAGCTAAATGATTTATCTCCTGTGTGACTTATCATGTGCCGCATCAGCTCTCCCTTCCTGCGAAATGTTTTACCACACTCAGAGCAGCTAAATGGTTTCTCTCCTGTGTGAATTCTCATGTGTGCTGTCAGGTTTGTCTTGATGCCAAATGTTTTATCACACTCAGAGCAGCTAAATGGTTTCTCTCCTGTGTGAACTATCATGTGTGATGTCAGCTCTACCTTTGTGCCAAATGTTTTACCACACTCAGAGCAGCTAAATGGTTTCTGTCCTCTGTGGGTTCTAATATGTCTCATGAGGTTTGTCCTGAAGCCAAATGTTTTATCACACTCAGAGCAGCTAAATGGTTTCTCTCCTGTGTGACTTCTCATGTGTACTGTCAGCTGTGTCTTTGTGCCAAATGTTTTGTCACAGTCAGAGCAGCTAAATGGTTTCTTTCCTGTGTGAATTCTCATGTGTGCTGTCAGGTTTGTCTTGATGCCAAATGTTTTACCACACTCAGAGCAGCTAAATGGTTTCTCTCCTGTGTGAGTTCTCATGTGTCCTGTCAGCTGTTGCCTTGATCCAAATGTTTTATCACACTCAGAGCAGCTAAACGGTTTCTCTCCTGTGTGAGTTCTCATGTGTGATGTCAGGTTTGTCTTGAAGCTAAATGTTTTACCACACTCAGAGCAGCTGAATGGTTTCTCTCCTGTGTGAATTCTCATGTGGTGTGCCAGCATTTGCTTCGAACCATATGTTTTATCACACTCAGAGCAGCTAAATGGTTTCTCTCCTGTGTGAGTTCTCATGTGTACTGTCAGCTCTGACTTCGTTCCAAATGTTTTATCACACTCAGAGCAGCTAAATGGTTGCTCTCTTGTGTGAGTTCTCATGTGTTTCATCAGGTTTGTTTTAATGCCGAATGTTTTATCACACTCAGAGCAGCTAAATGGTTTCTTTCCTGTGTGAGTTATCATATGCCTAATCAGTTCATGTTTGAAATGAAATGTTTTACCACATTCAGAGCAGCTAAATGGCTTCCCTCCTATGTGAGTTTTCATATGTATCCTCAGGCTTGACTTGCTGCTAAATGCTTTACCACATTGAGAGCAGCCAAATGGTCTCTGCCCTGTGTGAATTATCATGTGTACTGTCAGTTTTTGCTTTGTGCCAAATGTTTTATCACACACGGAGCAGCTAAATGGTCTCTGTCCTGTGTGAATTCTCATGTGTTCTGTCAGCTGTGACTTCCTGCCAACTGTTTTACCACACTCAGTGCAGCTAAATGGTTTCACTCCTGTGTGAGCTGCCATGTGTGCTGTCAGGTTTGTCTTGAAGCTAAATGTTTTACCACACTCAGAGCAGCTAAATGGTTTCTCTCCCGTGTGAACTCTCATGTGTGATGTCAGCTGTGGCTTTGTGCAAAATGTTCTACCACATTCAGAGCAGCTAAATGGTTTCTCTCCTGTGTGAATTCTCATGTGTACTGTCAGCTGTGTCTTTGTGCAAAATTTTTTATCACACTCGGAGCAGCCAAATGGTTTCTCTCCTGTGTGATTTGTTATGTGTCGTGTTAGTTGTTGCTTCCTGCCAAATTTTTTATCACATTCGGAGCAGCTAAATGGTTTCTCTCCTGTGTGAATTCTCATGTGTCCTGTCAGATGTGACTTCTGGGCAAATTTTTTACCACATTCAGAGCAGCTAAATGGTTTCCTTTTAGTATCACAGTCATTACTTTCAGAGTTCAACCCAGACTGAGGTTCTTTTTTCTCCCTCTCCTCATCTTCACTGTGTTCAGTCTCAGATGAATCGGAGGTCTCATCATTAGTATCTGGTTGTAAATGTCTGTCTGAATATGTGTTTCTGTCTGGTACTGATCCTCCTTGAAGCTGCTCTCCTCCATGACTGGTCGAAGCATTCAATTCGTTTTTCTCCCTGTCCTCATCTTCACTGTCTTCAGTCTCAGATGAATCGGAGGTCTTGTCATTAGTATCTGTTTGTAAATGTCTGTTTGAATATGTGTTTCTGTCTGGTTCTGGTCCTCCTCGAAGCTGCTCTCCTCCATGACTGGTCGAAGCATCCAATTTGTTTTTCTCCCTGTCCTCATCTTCACTGTCTTCAGTCTCAGATGAATCGGAGGTCTTGTCATTAGTATCTGTTTGTAAATGTCTGTCTGAACATGTGTTTCTGTCTGGTTCTGGTCCTCCATCAGTGTCTGTTTCCATGTGTTCAGGGGAGCTGCTGGCTGGAGGCTCTGCTCCTCCGTCCTCCTCAGTCTGACCCTGTTGAAGCTGTGAGAGCGGAGGTTTCTCTTCATTATCTTCATGTTCACTTTTCACAGGTAAAGGAATTAATTTTAACTCTGACCCTTGAAGCTGCTCTCCTCCATGAGTGGTCCAAGCATCCAATTCTTTTTTCTCCCTCTCGTCATCTTCACTGTCTTCAGTCTCAGATGATTCAGAGGTCTTGTCATTAGTATCTGGTTGTAAATGTCTGTCTGAACATGTATTTCTGTCTGTTTCTGGTCCTCCATCAGTGTCTGTCTCCATGTGTTCAGGGGAGCTGCTGGCTGGAGGCTCTGCTCCTCCGTCCTCCTCAGTCTGACCCTGTTGAAGCTGTGAGAGTGGAGGTTTCTCTTCATCATCTTCATGTTCACTTTTCACAAGTAAAAGGATGACTTTCAACTCCTCTGGTCCTTGAAGCTGCTCTCCTCCATGAGTGGTCCAATCATCCAGCTCTTCTTTTACATGAGGAGGCTCAGAGTCCCTCTGGTCCTGACTGGAGCTCCACTCCTGCTGCTCTGTGGGAACTTCCTGTGCCCTCACACACTCTGAAACACAAACATTACACACAACTTAAAACAACTTTTGCAGCGTTTGCGCTAGAAAAAAAAAAAAGTTACCGGACAACGTGACCGGCATGCTTTCAATTTACCGGACAAAAGTGTGAAATTTGTTGAGCTTTAAATGATAAATGATCGGGTCTAGTCGGGGCCGATTCAACATGCTCAATCGGGGACCGTCGGCTGTCGGGAGAGTAAACTCGCCGGGTACTCTGATTGGCTGTGTGCTAGCTATGGCGATTCTGACTGGCGGTGCCCAAAGCGATTCAGCGCGGTGTGTGGGAGGGACGGGAGTGACTACAGTCAACAAACGCTGCTAGCCTGTCCTACGGTAAAAATGGTAGGAGTAAAGCAATATATATTTAAGTGTCAGAGATGTTCAATCAAACCCATAGTTTGAAACAACGCTCAAAACAAACACAGATCACAACTAAGCATACAAAGTTTTCTAGCTTAATGCTAACGTATATGTAAAATCTCATAGACGGGCTAACAGTAATTAGCATTGCTATCACCATTCCGCAGCAACCAACAGCCATAGCAGAAGCTGCTAAAAACACGTTTTGATGCTGGCTTTAGCGCTGTTAACACGTCACAGTTCTAATCTTTTTCCAGGCGAGAAAGTCACAGTTTAATCCGAAGTCTGGGGTCAGTTTGCCCCAGTGTTTGTTTGGGAGGAGTGCAGAGTCTGTGTGAGCCGCAACCGAGGACCAGGGCAGCGGCTGTCAGAGCTGCAGCAGCCGCTCTACTGACCTCATCTGCCGGCAGCAGTCCCTCGTCCTCCCGGGGTAGACAACGGGCTAACGTATCCGCACGCTTTCAGATGTTTACCACTGGCTGGTTAAACTCTTTTTAGGAGATTAATGTTGGTCTCATTGATGAAATTTAACAACTGTGGCAGTGGCATTAGTTTGTTTGAATGAAAAGTGAGTAGGACTGCCTCTGGGCTACGTACTGAAATCACCACATTTAAAAAAATGTTTTACAATGAGCCGATCAGTATACAATTTTATTTTGTTAGGTCAACATAGTTATTGCACGTGGCAAAGATTACAACTTTACGACTTAGAATTGGTCTGTATGGGAGTCCTCGCCACTCAATCGCTCTGGTCAGCAGTCGTGGCGGTGTGTTTCACCGTTTTTTTTCTCCCGACGAGAGGCGACAGACGAGTCGGCCAAAGCAGTCGGGGTTGGGGCGAGTCGGGACGCGTCGTGGCGGTGTGTTCCTGGCTGAACGCACCGTTGCCAGGGACGCCGCTCTGACCAGTGCAGAACAGAAAAGAGACGATGCAGGACCTGTTTCGTGTTTACCTTCTATTCAGTAAAAAGCTTCAGACTAATTAGATAAATGACTTGTAACTTGTTACAGGGAGAGTGGAGGCCCCTTCCACATCCTGGCTGAAAACCTGCTCTGCTGATCAGAGTCTCAGTAGTAGAGACAAACGCGCCCCATAAACAATCTTGTTTATGACAGGTAACACTACACAAATAGCAACACACACATAACATGCATGTGATAATCCTTCGATCCAGTGATTGATTTTGAAAGGAGGAGGCTCAGTAACACAGCTGAGAAGAGACCAGATATGCAGATGTGCTAAATTATAAAATACATACATTGATAAAAGTAGTATTTTGATCGAAATTATGTTTCAAATTAATTATTTCACTCGTACGCCGTGTAATAGGCGGGATAATGTCCAGTAAGTTATTGATTGAATGCACTGACACTAGTGAAACTATCTATTGCACAACACACTGAGTGGAGACGGAGACCGGTCCAAGATGGCGGCCACACCGACTGACAGTGTTTGGACGCTCAATCCCAGGGTGCATTGCGCGATGTCAAGATGGCGGTAAAAACGGGTTATTTGTTCGCTGGTGATCGAGGCCTGCTTCATCCAGTACGCATCTATTCTCTATAACTGAAACTATATAGTTAAACTCTACGTCCCCAGAAAAAAATATCTTTAACGTCTAATCGTGTTTTGCAACAGGAGTTGTTTTTCTGTAACGGCTCATAACGGTCAGTTGGTCCGTCCACAACGCAACCAACATTTTTCCGTTACAGAGACAAACTGGTTCTTCGTTAATAACTGACCTGCTCTCTGTAACAAAACCCGAGGGTTCAGCAAAGCGTCCAGTTGTTTCCTTTGTCGCTGCTTCTCCTGCTCTGACCGACATAGCTCCTCCTCGTACTCCGACACGGTTCTTTCAATCAGAACAAAGATCTCTTCGACGGCCGAACTCAGTCGCTGCTCCACCAGCGCTCTCAGCACCTGCACTTTAGCCATGTTCACACAACCACACACAGACACACACTCACCATGGATGTATAATATTAACTGGATACCGGACTGGAAAATGGCCGCCGTTCATTTCAATGGAAATTGCTCGCCTGGCGCATACGCCAAAAAAGTTCCTGGCTTCCGGGTTTACTTCCGCGTTATCTGGCCCATAGAGCATGCGCAGTTGAGTCACTCCCGTCATGCCCCGCGGCAATGAGAACGAGCAACCGCCGTTCTAGTTTTGGCGGTGCGCGTTCATGTATGTGTTACTTGAATACAGCCACGGTTACTTGTGGATAAGGAAAGAGACTTTTACAGGACTCACAAGGACTTTAAAACAAAAATAATGATTTAAAAGGTTTGACGGCCGATCGTAGGTTCACTACGATCGTTAAGTTGTTTTGACAGTTAATTAATATACGATGTTACACTGAAAACGAGTTAGTCCGAACCTGTAGAGCTTGAATCACAATGGAAAATAAATCATAATTAACTGTATTTTGTGCATTTTAATGAGAACTGAGTGTTAAACATGACAGATGACCCCAGAACAGCTCAGATAATGTTATCATGGCTTCTTATTACCTTACCTTTTTATACTGAAGTCTTCAATATAAAAGAAGTTGATGTTATCATAAAATCACACATTACATGGTTTGTTTTTATCAGCCACACTGATTAAAATAAGAGCTCTTTTGTAAATGTCTTACTGGTTGTGTTTAGTTTCATCAAGCCTTGAGGTGGATAAAACTCTTTGTTATACAGTTTAGCATTACATTATGTCCACAACACGCAGAATGTCAGTGTCCACTGCTGTTACAGTATTATAATGCCCCAGACCGGGTTGTAGATGTTGGATTTAGTTGGGAGAAGAAGAAAGAAGTCACAAGCATGTTTGTTTGTTTTTTCCAAACAATTTAATAATATGATTATGAGTTTAAGTGATAATTTAGCATATGCTGAAACTGAACACACACTGACGAGATGAGGAGGAGGAGGAGGACGTCGTCGTCGTCCAGGTTCTTCTCCTCCGGTCCCGGTGGAAGACAGCCGGGGAGCAGCTGCACCGTCAGGCCACACGACACACACCGACCATGGAGGAGTCTGGACAATTTTACCAGCATAGCATTAATTAAACCGTAAAATAAATTAACGTGGACGTTGTGAACGGAGCAACAGGTGTTGAATATCAGCCGCGATGAGACACTGTTGACACACACAGACACACATACAGCATAAATGATTTATCAAGCTAAAACTACTGAAAAATATGAGTTTTACAAGAGCAGTAATGTAAAACAGTCCGGTTTCACGTCAGTAAATCCAGTCAATACGAGGCGATCTCATCAATTAAACGTTACGTTTAAAAACAAAAGCTGACAAGAGACTAATAACAGACATTAACTATCATAAAGTTAAACTAACTCGATGTGACCAAACAAAAACTCACCTTTGAGCCGTGTTTTCCACTTTCCTGAGTGATTTTTCCGCCGGACAGCGTCTCATCAGTTTCAGCCATCCTCGGTCCCGAGACTCACACGACCGCGCTTTGGGAGTGCACGGACACAGCCGTGACGTCACGCCCAGAAAGAGACTTTTCTTTGGCTTTTCTGGCCGTTAGAAAACATTTTTGGCGGATATAAAGTCCATGACTTAAAAATATAGAATACAAAGATTAGTAATTAGCGGAGGTTACAGCTGGAGGTGTCCTGTGAACAGTTTTAGAGGCTTCTCTTTTACTATTGCGGTCTATGGGAAAAAAGCTTTTTGGGCCGCATGGGGATTTTTTGTTGCAATACCGCGACTGGCCACTGGGAAAAATCGGCGTGCCTGCTGAGTGGGAGACCCGGGGACTGACACTCACTCCCCTAGAGACAGTAGGGAGAAGGAAGAAGCTCCACAATCATGGATATAGGTCCGATCCATATCCACAACGCGCGAGTGTCCTGTATCCGTGTCACGTGGGTGTCTGCTTCTTCTTCTGTTGGATTTGAATAGCGGCTGGCATCCTGCTTGCAGGTGCATTGTCCCGACCTACCGGACTGGAGTGTTGTAGCTATACGTATAATAGCAGGAAAAGAAAAGAAAAAAACATATAATAATATACTAAACTAAATCCTGCCCTTTGTCCCTATTATTAACATTTTCTGATGCAGCAGGTTTCCTAGACTACTGTTTCTACTTTTTCCCTTTGCAGAGATTTTAAACTCCTTTGAGATAGCCTACTATGATCTGGACAAATGAAAATATGCACAGGCTTTTTTTTTTTGCAGGGCTGCATCCACTTCCAGTTCTCTCTCTCATACTCCTACTTCATCAGAACATACTGTAGCCTACTGACTGGCAAAAACATGTGACCAGCATGAGTGTGTGAGTGATGTGTAATCATATATGACCAGCCATTTTAACATTTAAAAGCCAGACTGGATATATGTGTTTCAGATATCTGTAATTCAGTTTTGCCTAGTCAAAAAGAATATTTCAGATATCTGCAACTGCATTCTTCTTTTGTCGTTTCAGATAATTATCTGCAATTACGTTCTTCTGAGGACAAATTACGTCACTTTTGCCATTCATGTGTATGGGGTTTGTAATTACCATTGTACAGTATTGGTTCTAGTACTGGTGCTGATATAGGCCACAGTACAATAGCACTCTCTCTTGTGTGATATAGGCCTAATTATTATTATATGTTACTAAATATTTCCTCCCCTACAGAACGAATGGGAGAGAAACTCTGTTGTTGCTCAGTGTGTGGAAAAACGTTTTAGGAGGAGAAACCGCTGCACATGTAACAGTGGCAGAAACTCTGTATGAACTGTTTTTCACGGTACGTGAACCTGAACGAGATGCACAAGACTTTGTGATGAAAGATTCACTCGGCTTTTATCACAAGTGTGTGTCGATAATGAGTCCTCACAACAGTGGAGACGACTGGAGGACCAGAGCCAAGAAATTACATTTTTTAAAGTTCAACATTATTTTTTAATGATTGAATGACGTTAAATATTCAAATAAAAGCACCTGATTCATTTTGTCAGAACAGACACTTGCCGTGTGTTGATGATAGTATTACTCTCCTTACATTCTCTGTGTGTGTGTGTGTGTGTGTGTGTGTGTGTTTCCTGCTGTAATTAATGTGTCTTATCTCTCTGAACTGGATGCTCTGAGCTAAATGTCACCCTGTCTCTTTGATAGTCGGCGATAATCTCTCCGTGTTTGATTTGACGCAGAAATGAAAGGTTCTGTGGATGAGGTGCAGCTTCTCTCTGATGATTGCGCTGAGCACAGGGAGAGACAGAGAGAGCAGCAAATAAAATAGATCAAAATAGCTGCTACTGCTGTTTTTCTAACACATTTCAAAATACTGTAAAAAACAAATCAACAAGACAGCTTCACACTAAAAACTGAACCACAGTAGCCTAATGCAGGGTGCTGTCACTCAGTAGCCTTCTTTGGGTCTCTGACATTCCCTTACACTCTGCATGATCCGTTTACTGTTTTTATGTGCAAATAAAATAGATAAATATAACAAATCAAGCGCATACATGAATAAATAAACATGAAGCCAATACTGAAGAGACAATAAAAACTCCAGCAGTGAGTCAACTCCCATAGACTTCCATGTAAAAGAGGAACTAAGTCCAGTCTCTTTTGTGCTGTTTCACTAACCCTCATCTCGGCCATGTGCATTTGTTTTCAACACAGCTGGTGAAATCAATCCATGGAGTGGTGGATAATGTTTTGTTTTTTATCATATACACTGTTACAAGTGTATATTCATGTCTTCTCTGTCATAACCAAGACATACAGGTTACCGGGTGCATGCGGTGTCAAGCCAATTCATGCACAAGGCAGACTCAATGTGCTTCATAACAAAAATCAATCAAATTCAAAATCAATTATAAATCACATAGAAAACAAAAAAGGAAAAGTGCAAGTGCAAGTAAACAATCTCATATAAACAAAAAGAGTGCGAACAATCATCTGCATATATGATTGCATCTAATCTTATTGTTTTATTGTTTTTATTGAGGATGTTTTTTATTTCTTTGCTTTAACTTTTTAACTTTGAAGCACTTTGAGATCCTGCCGATGAAAAGTGCATTAGAAATTAAATTTATTATTGTTAGTATTATTATTATTTTCATTATTGATTAATCTTTCGATTATTTAAACGGTTAATTGATTAGTTCTGTGGTTTTTAAAAATGTTTCAAAATGTCAATCAGTGTTTCCTAAACCTCCCTTCAAATGTCTTGTTTTGTCCAAAAACCAAAGATTTACACTTTTAAGAAGCTGAAATCATGGACTTTCTTTTTTCTTAAAAAAAAACTACTCAAACCGAGCTGACAATTAATTTAATAATCGATTATTTTTCAATTAATCGATTAATTGTTGCAGCTCTAAGAAACATCAGACCCATTAGTTTCCAGAGTGGTGAGCGTAGCGATCAATCAGTCAGTCAATCTACCGGTCGTGGGTCAGGTCTGTTCACGCTGCAGCTGCTGTCGTCATCGTCACGGCTTAATAACGGCGACGAGAAGCTGCTGCTGCTGCTGCTGCTGCGTCTTTCTTTAGCCTGAGTTTGATTCGCCTGTCGAGTGGAGCGAGCGGCGCCTCGGGGCCGATCAGCCCGAGCGGGGGGTCTAATCGGGAGGACTGATCGATCGGGGGATGATTGATTGGGGAACTCTGGTGTTCGTGTGTGTTAACGTCTGTCTTCGCTCGGTGGAAAGTATATTTTTAACAGAGAGAGAGAGTTACAGGAAACTCCTCCTCCTCCTCCTGAGAGACGGATGAGATGAGCTGTCGGAGCTGAGTTTGGAGCAAATTTTAGAACGAAAAGTAAAATGTCGATGACGTCATCATGAGTGGGCGAAGTGTCATCAAACAGCGACCAGTCTGTTCATATGATGTTCCTGTTTTTGTTCTCGCAGCAGTGGGAAGGTTTCTCCTGCTCAGTCCGGTTCAGTTTTGAAGCTGCAGTTGTTTCCAGATGTGCTTTCTTTTTTCTTGTTCTCGTTCTTCTCTCCTGATTGCAGCCTGTTTATGTAGCTGGTACGGTCAACATGGTTCAGTCCAATTACTACTGCAAAACCTGGAGACTTAATGCGTTCAATATTATTTCACCATCATCATGTCGGAGCATTTACGCTCAGTCAGTGTCCAGGCAACAACCATCAGTCAACACTTGAATGACTGTTACCCCTTTAATTTACAGGCTCATACGTAGCCTAATAATGTCAAGAAATAGACTATGACGGGATAGTAATGTCATGTTTATTTTATAAAGGCAAAAGATTACACATGCTTTTCAGGCTTTGAATTTTTTTGGGAAAGGAAAGAATCTTTCTCCATCAAGTCCTTCAATTGAACAATATTATTGGGTTATTTCTACGCAATCTATTGTTATTTCTTGGCTATTTCTAGACATTGTGACACAATAAATTGTTACTTCTTGGCTATTTCTAGACATAATTGTTATTTCTTGGCTATTTCATGACACTATCATGTAAATAACAACCTGTAAATTAAAGGGTTTCCACATGTCTTTCTGTTTCTGTTCAATGTCTTCAATTTTTCATATATAAATGTGAGATTATGCCATGGAGGAGTACATCTCTTCCTCCATTACGAGTAGCCAACACAGTAAACACAAACCAGCACGAACAGACATACAAGAACAAACAAACAGACTGTGCGATCTTAGATAAAAACAACCATTACAACATAACATATACAATCATGGACAGATATATTATAAATAGAAATAAGACGGAGCCCAGTTTTTCATTCTAACACAGTAACATCATTAAACTCAAGTGCATAATAACTCATGTAACCCCCCATGTGTTGATCCGTTGGTGTTTTTAATTGCAGCTGCACTGTTTTGTCATCAGGTCCAGAATGAGCAGAAGGAATCATCATATAAAAATATTGACTCAAGGACTTTTGGTACTTTAAATGATTCATGGTGTAAAGACACTGAATTATTAGTTATGTTGGAACTTGCGTATTTAACCTTTGTCACTGTGGTCGTATAGTGAATAACTCATTTCTCTTGTAGAACATAAACATGGAGAAGAAGAAGAGGAAGAAGAAGAGGAGGAGGTTCAGCTGTGGGACGATAAAAACGTTTTCTGGCCATGAATTAAAAACAGGAGTTTTCCAGATGTTCCTCCAGCTGTTTTAAGACAAGCCTGTATAGGACCCCTGGAGGATCTGAGAACGAGCAAGCTCTGACTGATGTGTTTAGATTCGATTTGAACACAAATCTTTATTGATCATGTCACCATCAACAGTGGTGACCAATAGCAAAGGATCAATGAGCAGCTATTGGGACGGTGAATGTGAAGAGCGCCCCCTGCTGGATCACAAGATGAACTACTTCAGACTCAGATTACAGACTTATCCGTTTGAACCAGGTTTTGGTTAAAGGGATAGTTCACCCAAAATTCAAATTTCTCTCATTATCTACTTACCCTCATGTCGACGAAGGGCTGTGAGAATTTTCAGAGTCCTCCGTTCCTTCTCTGAGTTACGGGGGGTCCACGCAGCAGGATTTGTCTATATGATGGTTGTAAACGGAGCTAACTTTTCTTCGTTCAAAAAGACACACCAAAAAACATCCAAATACCTCCATACTGCTCGTTTGTAATGTCCCTCTTGTATTGAAGTCCCGACATGAGAAATTGTTCTGCTGGTGACACAGGAAGAGCAGTGAACTGAGAGACTGGAAGCTTCAGCTACAAACAAGCTTAACATATTTTTCTGAACAATTTCTCATATGGAGTATGGAGGTATTTGGATGTTTTTTGGTGTGTCTTTTTGGACAAAGAAAAATGAGCCCCATTCACAACCATTATGGACAAATCCTGCTGCGTGGACCCCCCCGTAACTCAGAGAAGACACGGAGGACATGAGGGTGAGTAGATAATGAGAAATTTGAATTTTGGGTGAACTATCCCTTTAAAGTTGGACGTCACCCACAGAAGTTAAATCCTGGTGCGTCAGAGAGACACTCGGTCGTTTTCGCAGGTCGCTGGTCCTGGATTCAGCCTGAGCAGAAAAAACCTCCTGCCAGACTGAACTCAGGGCGGTAAAAGGTGTAAATGATGAGGTCACTGGAGACGTGCAGCTTTATGAACAAACTTTATTTAAAAAAAATAAATGAATCTGAGGGACAGACACTGGAACTGTAAAACAAAGACGGAAACATGCAGCGAGACAGCCAGGTGAGACCGGTGTGTGTGTGTGTGTGTGTGTGAGTCTATTTTTGTGAGGGCGAGCTCCATGGTGACGACATCTTCCCCTGTCTGAGGGTTCAGGGCCGGGTTCAGGTTCAGGGATGAGGTCCTCACAAACACTGAGGTACAAATGTATATATATATGTGTGTGTGTGTGTGTGTGTGTGTGTTCAGTAGCAGCGAAGGAAGAAGGTGTTGCACGCCGTTCCTCTCAGACAGTCGCACAGTCGACCGATTCTGGGTCCATGTTTCATCGCACATCGCTCACCAACATCACACTGAGAGAGAGAGAGAGAGAGAGAGATTTAATTTATAATATATAGGGTCAAGGGTCAAGGAGGCTTCGTTGTCATGGCCACAACATGTAAAAAAAAAACATATAACATTAAAAAAACAACAGTATTAAAAACAGATAAACAGATAAAGTGAACAATAAAGCTATTGGAATTTGAATTTTTGAAGCTTTACTGAAGCTGCTCCGTCTCTCTGACTGTAAAGTGGTTCCCAACACTTTTTTTGGCTTGTGACCCCATTGTGACATCACAAACTTTTGGCGAGTGCAAGACCCCAACGTCTCGTCACGACGCGCCAGCTCCGATATTTTTATAAGCTGCATTTTATTCAAATTTGATTTAAATTCGAGAAAGTGAAAGAATATAATACAGTTATTTAAGATTGTTTGTGGTGCTTTTAATCATAATTTTAAAAAGAATAAGAATTAGTTAAAAAAAATATTTTTAGCGGCAATTTTTTTTTATCGATTATCGTTTTTTTGTGTCTGATTGATTGATTGACAGCTGTCAGTCGTGTTCTCACCCGTGGGATGACGCTGGCTTTCTTCTCCACAGAGAGACCGACCCTGTTGTCGGCGTCATCCAGGAAACCCTGCAGAGCCTCCGCCTGCACGCACAGGGACAGACACGCACAGGGACAGACACGCACAGGGACACACACACAACGATACAACAGTAAACAACAGAGTAAATTAACCGCTTTTATTGTGAAGGAATATTCAGCCCCGAGGTGCATCTGCAGGTTTTAACCGATCAATAACTGAGACAACTGTGTCTGAGTGAAGATGTGCATCAGTCCTAAACATTATTTATTACAACTTTCTTTTTCCCGAACATTTAAACTTAAAGCAGAGAAATGAAAAATAGTTTGACCTTGTTCATTGATACTATTAATCTTTATAGGAGCCTTGTGTTTACACTGTCACTGAATCCCTGAAAACCATTTTTTATTGCACAACAGCAAAGTATTTTATTGCAGACTGTGACAACTTTTGTCAATAGGAGAGTATTTTATTTTGCTGTTCCTCTTTTTTTTTTCCATTTAATTAAACATCATTTACATTTTTTTCCTGCTTAATCTTTATTTGCTCATAATTTCCACCTTAATTAGATCAGTTTGGAGATTGTTTATAAACGTTTTTATGATTTTAACCTTTCCCACCTGAGGTAATTGATCATTTCCACCTTATTTTCATGTTAATCTGATGATATTAAATCAATAATTTAACATTTACCACGTTAATTTGTTGCAGTTAGTTTGTTTATATCTCATATTCACTCATTCCTTATTTTTTCATTATTAATCTAATCTGTCAAAGTTCAACATTAAATCAATAATTTAACATTTACCACGTTAATTTGTTGCAGTTAGTTTGTTTATATCTCATATTCACTCATTCACTTACATAGTTCATAGTTTACAGTACAGTATGATGTACAATTCAATACAACTTTATTTAAACAGATCATGTGACTCACTCACCAGCTCTCTGGTCGTGAGTCCGACCACCTGCTCATCCAGCGCCGACGGTGGCGCTTCGTTGTCGGCCGACCTCTGACCCTGACAGAGCGACGTCAGCACGGACAGACAGACAGACAGGTAGACGACGGCTCGGACGCTCTCCATCACCAAAATTAGCTTTAAATGACCTAAAAAAAAGAATAAATAAACAGAGAAAACAACATGAAGAATAGAATAAAATGTAAATAGATTTAAAAAGATTTTTTTTTAAAAACAGTAAAAAAAAAAAGTGAATGAAGTTCTGTTGGACTCACGATTAAATGCAACAGAGACGATTTAAGATCCTGCAGGAATAACGTTCAGCCTCTTCTTCTTTTCCTCTTCCTCCTTTTCTTCTTCTTCGTTGGTGTCTGATGTCAGCTCCACCGTCCTCGTCTTTAATTTTCCACTTGTTTCTTCTTCTTCTTTCTTGGTTTGACTTCAGGTGGTTTTGTCTCAGTCGAGCTCCTCGTCTCTCGGCTCCTCACTCCTCCTCCTGTATTTATAGCGCCTCCTCCTCCTCCTCCTCCTCCTCCTCCTCCTCCTCCTCCTCCCGTGTGACACTCGCTTGCTCACATTTTTATTCATGTATTCATCACGTCAGATGAAACCGCGTGGACGTGTGGCGTGCTGATTGATGATGCGTCTGCGTGGTGAATATGGAACAGGTCGATGCTGCTGATGTTTACGTGCAGACACCCAGCAGACCTCGCTGGGTTGTTGTCGTTGTTGTTGTCCAGAGGTCAAAGGTCGTCAGACTGTGACTCACCGCAGAAGACCACGACGACCTCAGAGACTCAGCTCGTCACCGTGGAGACGTTTTGTTGTTGTTGTTGTTGTAAAGATCACGACCAATTAGTTATTGATTGTTTATGATTCATAACAAGACGATCAATGAAATCTGCAGTGGAGGAGCAGATACTCAGACGGTGGTCGTTATTTTGTGCGTCTTTGTGGTCATTATGTGGTCACTATGTCTTTACATGTGTTTTGTGACTCTGTGGGGTTTTTTGTGTTACATTATTGTTTTTTGTGGATATTTTGTGTATTCCTGTGATTGTTTTGCGGTTCTCATATCATATTATGGTTGTTTTATGTCACTTTGTGTGGTTTTTTTTGTGTCACATTGTCGTTGTTTTGTGGATATTTTGTGTATTCTTGTGATTGTTTTATGGTTTTTGTGATTGTTTTTATATCACGTTATGGTTGTTTTATGTCACTTTGTGGTTATTTTGTGTGTTTTTGTTATTGTTGTGTGTGTCTTTGTGGTTATTTTGTATCATTATGTGGTCACTTAAGGTATTTTGTGTGTCTTTACATGTATTTTGTGACTCTGTGGGGTTTTTTGTGTTACATTATTGTTTTTTTGTGGATATTTTGTGTAGTCTTGTGATTTTTTGTGTGTTTTTATCCCATTATGGTTACTTTATGTCACTTTGTGGTTATTTTGTGTGTTTTGTGGTTGTTGTGTGCATCTTTGTGGTTATTTTGTGTCACTATGTGGTTAATTTTTTTTAGGTATTTTGCGTGTCTTTGTGATTATTTTGTGTGTCTTTCCATTTTTTTGCGACTTTTTTTGTACTTTTGTGATTGTTTTGTCATGTTGCGGTTGCTATGTGGATACTTTGTGTTTTTCGATTGTTTTGTGTGTCTTTTTTTGTGTTTTTGTGATTTTTGTTTTCTCCTCATGGTTGTTTTCTGTGATTTTGCACATCTACTTGTAGATTTTGTTAAATCTCTTTGTGCTTGTCTTGAGTTGCGTTACTTCACCAAAATTAAACTTGATGTGCCATGTTAATGTGATTTCACTGTAACAATTGAAATTGCTGATGTGAGTCTTTGTGTTTTATTTGTTTTGTTTTTTAAATCCCAAACAGACCGAGCGGCTCTGTGTTGAATCAAGCCTGTTAAAGTCGACGCCTCCTGAAGAACTCGGTGTTGAATCCTCGTGAGACCTGTTACCTGCGCACACATCATTACCCACCTGTTCATTAACAGCTTCAGTTTCTTCCTGCTCCGGGTCAGAGGTCAGAGGTCAGGAGCTCTGAGCAAATCACTCCCTTTGTCTTATTTGACTGTTGTTTACCGGTGAGTCTCCCATCATGCCTCGAGGCGGCGGCGGCGGCGGAGGGTCTGAGGCGGCTGACCTCGGGGTTCGTGTTTAATGATGACGCAGGAGGAAACTGTTCTGCCCTTTTCTCCGTCTGATTTGCATCGTGAGGCGACCTGCAGCTCCTCTCGCTCTCTGCTGTTTCATCTCAGCTCTCATTAACAGCTAAATGTCAAACCGCTGCAGCGAAGCCGCCGCGCTGACCAACCAGAACCTCACATCTCCAAACACACAAACATCTACAGAAAACTCTCCTTCGGGAACGGACAAATGAAGTTTTACTGAAGTACTGCTCGTCATCAACCACATAATCAATAATAATAAAGCAGCTGTGACAGAAATGAACACACTTATGATACAGTAAATACTGAACATCTGGATGATGTAAATGTGTTTCCAGCTGTTTGTCTTCCTGGTTCAGTTCCTGCAGAAGTTTTCAAATCTCCGACTCTTTATTCAGAGTGTAAACGTGCGGTCCACTTCTGTCTGAATAAACAGCAGCTGAAGATAAATCTGCAGTCGACAGTCGAGGCTGAAGCCGACGTCACACGGGACGCTGTTTATTCAGAAAAAAACCCAGAGAAGAAGAAGAAGAAGACAGCGGATGACCTCCTCCTCTTCCTCGTCCGTCTGGAGACATCAGTGACCTTCAGGAGAAGAAAAATGAGGCTCCAGCTGAAAGTTAGAGATTAGAAAAGTTTAACATTAACGTGTCAGCGCTGGGAGATACAGTCACAGTCTGAAAACACCTGTGACATCACAGACTGGGGGCGTGGCCACACCTGTCTGGTTATCGGCCAGTGGATCGGTAAAAGAGCCACACATTGATTAGATCAAGTTGAATTATGAATAGGCTATATTATGCTGTATAAACACAGAGTTAAGATACAGATGTGCAGTGTTGGGCAGTAGCGACGTTACAAGTAGCGGCGTTAGTAACTAAACTACATTTTTCAGTAGCGTGGTCGTAGCGTCGCTGTTTTCTACATCAAATAGCTTTTCAGTAGTGAAGCTATTTTATTGATCAGTTAGCGTCAACAGAAGCTTTTCAGGCATTTTGTAGACCTTAAACGCACCGCTTCCATGTGACGTCGTCTCCTTCTGCTGCTACCTGCTGCAGCAGCGGCGCAGCACGCGGCAGGTGACAGAGGAGGAGGAGAGAGGTGCAGCCGAGTCCCAGTCAAGTTCGTCAATCAGAGCCGTACCCGGAAAATGTGATTTTATGTTTCTAATCGAGTCCTCAGAGAATAATTTTACCTAACGTTATACGTTCACACGCTTCCCCTGTAACCACAAAATGAAGAGCGCTCAACGTCCATCACGCCAAATAGGGGAGGACACACATTCACATTAAGGTATTTTCCCAAAGCCAACACAACAATCACCAGCTATAAGCTCACAATTCAGTCAGAAAACATCAAACGCGTGTGTAAGGCATTTAGGCAGGAGGGGGCAGGTCAGATGGCAAGGAGAAACTGTTGCTGAAATATTAGTTTTGAAGTCTTTTTTTTTATTTTTAAATAGCCTGAACTATTAAAATGAACATTTTTTTGCCGATCTGTTTGTCTTAAAGTTGTGTTTATCACTAGAGAGCAATGATTTAGAATGAAGTTGGTTTAATTTTTTTTTTAAAAATAGCTTTGATGTAGCTAAGCTACTTTTGTCATTTTATTGTAGTGTAGCTTGCTACATTTCTCTGGTGGGTAGCTTTAGTGTAGTGAAGCTTCATTTCATGTAGAGTAACTTGTAGCTTAGCTCACTACATTTTCCAAGTAGCTTGCCCAACACTGCAGATGTGTGCGTGTAAATATTCAACACTTTTCATAATTTATTTATTCATAATCATCATAAATGTGCTTTAGTTTCAGTTTTAGTTTAATTTATTTGTCAAGGGACAATGTACATTAATAAAACATTGTAAAAAAAAAAGACATGTAAATCTACCCGAGTTAGCTAAAAAAAGCTAGTTTGCCTGATGTTAAAGGGCAACCTTAAAGGGCCAACGAGGAGTTTCTATTCGGTTATAAAACAGTCTCACGTTAATGTGGATGAATCTACGCTTCCCGCACTTGTTTGGCTCCATTTTCGATCAATATATCGTTTTGTCTCTATCGTTATTTTGTTATTATTAGTGGTGTCGGAAACGCTGGTCGAGCCGACCAGCGTTTCCTTACTTTCAGGTTAAAATGAAAATAACGGCGATTCGGGCGGCGTTATGGTCAGAACAACGACGGTAACTGAACCTCTTTGAACCTCTGACTTTAATCCTTGATGAATGAAAACATGAGTCCGTCTTGCGCCGGTGGAGGAATTCTACGGTGCGCGCGGAGGCAGCGTGAAAACACTTCGCTTTTCCAAAACTCCTCGTTGTCCCTTTAAGAAAGAACAATGAGGTAAAGTAGCAAAGACACATTCGGTACACATTAAATTCAATTTAGTGTTTTTATTTCTACAGCGCTTATAGTTCAGGTTAAGATAACACAGGTTTAAACCAACATTAAATAAGGTTTTAAACTGGACTCAAACCAGGATTAAGTCAGGTTTAAATCAGGATTACACACTAGTTCTACTACTAAGATTAAACTAGTGTTGAATCAAGTTTAAACTGCTTTCAAACCTGGATTGAAATAGAAAAAACTGGTTTAAAGTAGGTTGATTGACAGAGATTCATCCCTGATCAGTTTTATTATCTAATTAACTTCATCTTCGTGCATGTCAGTTTCGTGTGTGAGTAACTCAGCCTGATGCTGGTTGTCGTCAGAGGAGAGTCCGTCAGTGTAGAAAGTGCTGAAAACTCAGTGTGTGTTTGTGTGTGTGTTTTCATTAAGAGTGTGTAACACAGAGTTGTGTTGACGTGTTATCAGCTGACAGCAGAGTTTGTACTGAAGGTCACAGACGGAGACCAAACACAACACACAGTGCTATCATCAAAAACACCTTTCATCCTGCAGGTAGGTGTGTGTGTGTGTTTGTGTGTGTGATGCGTATGTATAGTAAACACTTCAGCCTGTAGGGGGCAACCAGAGAGACTTGACTACACATTAAACTGGTTTATTGATGTGAAGTTAAATGAAAACCAGGTTTAACAGTGATTAATAATAAGTGATCAATCAGCTCCAATCAGATCAACACGTTTAACGTTGCATTTAATGTTTTAAAACAAACATATTATAAAAAATTTTATATGTTATATTATAGATTAGACACATCAAGGGTGAAATAATCAATCAACACCATGACCGAATGTTTTCACCTGAACCAACAACGAGGTTCATACGTCACAAAATCAAACAACCAATCCCGTCGCACCGTGGGGAACGAGGGGGCGGGGCTAAAGTGAAGTGGAGAGAGAAAGAGTTTGTGACAACTACTGACAGTCTAAACAAACAACACAATACAACATTTTCTTATGAATATGGTCTTATATCACTATATTCATGTGCTTTATCCTCCTTCTGCTCAACAGACTCGTCGTCTGAGTCTCAGACCAGTAAGAGAAGATGTGCAGCAGAGGATTTTCCCAGAGTCTAAACAAGTCTGGATAAAACTTCAACACATATTTTGTTGACTGTTGAGATGATGAGTCGGTGGACTCGTGATAAACAGCAGCGGTACGGAGGCTCTCCACTGTCGTCATGTCGTGCAGATTCCTCCTGGACTGAAATAACTGTGCAGCCTCAGGCGTCCGTCACCTCCTCCTCCTCCTCCTCCTGGACTCTCGCTGTGAGTTTGTGACACTGACGGACTCATTTCTCGTTAACAGACACCTCCGATCACGATCAAAACCCGCCGTCACACGCAGGCCACCAGAAATAAACCCACCACCACATGTGAAGCCTGCGGCCTCCCTGCAGACAGCTCGAGTCTTTACTCCAACATCTGATTGAGTTCAGGTCGGCTACAGAATGAAATATAGTTTAATTATCCAGATCTTTATATTGATTTTAATATCAATAATATCAGGTTTCTATTGATCAACTTATAATCAACAACCTGATTAAATGTTCAGTGCTGTAAACTCTTCTGTAAACTTCTTAATTAAAGGGATAGTTCAACATTTTGGCAAATTGGTCCATTGCCATAATCCCAATAGTCATAGCAGTAGGTTTGTTACCTTTAATTGTCGGTGCAAGCTATTTTTAGAACGGCGGAGCAGAGCCGTGAGCTGCTCAGAGCTACACTACGGAGGCTCATGGGATTTATTGGTTTCCCTCATCAAATACACAATCCAACAACTCCAAAATGCTCTGGTGGACAAGTTGTGACCTGCACATTCACCACGCTTTGAGATAATAACACAACGTTACCAGACAGAGTTGTTTGGATGGAAGATTGATGATGATTGTTTAACTGTTTTTGTTTCATTGTGTTCACTGTATATCCAAGGAGTGTGTCTGTGTGCATGTGGACAACTACACACTGAATCATTGATTAGACACTGTTTTAATTCATTTTATTGAAAAACACAAGCAGACAAATATTACACAGTAAAGCAAATATAAATCTGTTCTAGATTGTTCTGAAAGTCGTATCATGTGTTTGTTCGCTACTTGTTTGTGTTTAGATTAAAAAAAGAAAATATATTTCCTTTATTTGCTGTAACATTATAAAACTTTTATTCTTATATTTTCTATTTCCTGAAAAAAAACAAAACACTTTTATTTTCTTCCTGCTTCATTCACATATTTGACTAATAATCTGGTCCCATAAACAAAACAAAGACAAACAGTCAAAAGCTTTTCAAGATGATTTCTCAGGACTTTAAAATAGGCTATGAATAAAACTGGTTTGGTTTGTTGTTGTTGTGTTAAATACTTGAACTTTGGTATTGTTGTCTTTACTCAGAACAATGTATAACAAATAATAAAAACATGATAAAATAAACTGATAAGTGCTGCTCGTTTCCAAAGTGCCGCTTCTTTGATTCACAGTGAAACTGACGTGAAAATGAAAAAACAGGAAAGTTTGAGTAAATGAGTCAGAGGAAGTGAAACCAGACACAACAGAAAAATTCTCTTAGTTTTTTTTTTATCATTTAAAAAAATATATTTTCTTCCTAATCCTATAAAATCCTATAAAATATACGGTGAGCGAGAGGGTTTCACGCTGTGAGGAGGCGCATTAACGACACAACTGGACAACTGAATGAGCAGAAATCACAACAAAGACAAAAACGGTAGAAAATTTCTATAACTTTTGTACAATGGTCCTGATTTCTGATAGAAATCAATAAAAAACACAACTAAATAGATTTAAAAAGAAAAAAGTCTAATTTCCAGCAGTCAATTGGATGAACATTTAATTTATCCAGATGAAACTTCACAGTAAATTTTTTTCCATGATTAATGAGTTAATGAGCATCACTCGGACCAGGCCCAAAGTCTATATCGTAATCCTAATCAAGTTTACTGCTTTTACATTCTTTATCTTTTTTTAAATAAATCTTCTGTTAAATAACAATACATTTTATTTTATTGCCATAAACATAACTTGATATTAAAATGTTTTTTATAACAACTGATTTTGTATTTTAATAATCAACAGTTTTGTCATTAATAGGCTTCCATACCCACACCCACGTGGCCCTGTATTAAAAATGTTCATGTTTTGCATCTGTTCTGTTTCTCCAACATTAAAAAAAAAAGAAAAAAAAAGTGATAAGCTGTGAAAAACATCCCTTTGAAATGTGATAAAAGTTTTTTTTTTTTATATATATATATTCATAAGAACTGAGGTGCTGATAAAGGTTTGTGATTGGCCGAGCTCCGCCTGGTCCCACGCCGAGGTGACGGACAGGAAGCTGCTGCGATGTGAAGGAGGAGGAGGGGTCACTCACTATCTGCTGGGGTCAGAGGTCGCGGTGGGAGCAGCGACGCCCTCCCCACCTCAGACCAGGTGACCCTCGCTGGTTTCTAACGCACCCAACAACATCTGGATGAGGAGGAGACAAATGAAAACACACTGTAATTAAAACGAATCAATGGTATTTTCACATAACGTTTAAATTTCTACTTCAGTTTTCATGAATGAAGCATTAAATAAATCTAATTTTAGGACTCAGATCATGGCGCATTGTCCTTGTATTACATAATCCTACCGAGGAATAAAACGTTTCATCATCTCTGTCAGATTTTATCGACGGTTTGTGACGTAAATGTCAGAAACAGAAGCTGCAGGTTTAATTCAGGACAATCATCAAGTGAATCTGAGGCATCTCAACACTCGCAGTGTGTTGTTTTGTCTTTAGTGTCAAACTAAATAAATGTATTTATTATAGTCAATAAGCTGAAACTTACTTTTTTTTTTTAGATAGTATCTTTTTTTTCCCTCAGGTTTGTCATGTTTTTTATCAGATGGAACGAGAAACAAAGACGAGGACGACGTCTTAAACCCGGAGACTCGAGGTCACAGGTTGTGTTTGTGAGGCTGCTTCATTACTACTGTGTGTGTGTGTGTGTGTGTGTGTGTGTGTGCTGATAATTCAAGCGCACACGCACGTCAGCTTCAGATGAGAGAGGCTGCAGCGCCTCCTGTTGGACAAACTACAAACCACACCTACATCTACACAACAATGAAGCTGGAAAATAAGTGTGAGGCACTTTTTACTCAAAGACACAGCTGTAGTAGAAGAAGTACTCATACTTTACTTGGATACAATGGTAGAAGAAGTATTCAGATGTTATACTAAAGTAAAATAATGAATACTACAAGTCCTGTATTCAAGTATCAGCATCTAAATATACTTCAAATATCAAACGCAAAATCACTCATTAGGCATTTATCATTTCATCAATTGAACATTACTCTTAATTTTCAACATCAGGACTTTGTGTGTATGTGTCTATGTGTGTGTGTATCTGTCTATGTGTGTGTGTGTGTGTCTCACCTGCTGAGTGTGTGTCTGGTCTCATAGTGTGTGTCGTAGCTGTTGCAGGTTCAGACTGATCAGGACCACCAGAGTCCAGACGAGCGTCCTGATTCCCTGCAGACAGAAAACAAACCACACCGTCACACTCAGACTGATGTTTTACAGACCGATGCAGCTGCAGAACATCTGGATGGAACGTTGTACACCTGCAGATTTATTATTATAGAACCATTTAATGTGTAAAAAAAGTTATACACAGACTCCGAGACACCGTTGTGGATCTGTGTGTGAAACGTAAACTGGTTCAAATGTGGAGAACAACGCGTTCCTGTTGAATCTGATGCTTTAATAATTTATTTCTGCTCAGTCTTCTCTTATCATGATTATTATTCATTATTTACACAAAATATTTAAAGTATCTATTATTAAAGGACCAATTTTATTCCCCATTGTCATCTTTACCAAATGTTTAAGTTTATTCTGATCTTTTTTGTTGTTGTTGCTTCTGTTACAAATGACATGGAAACTTTTAAATTCCTACTAATTCAATGTTACATTACTGTAGGTAAATGGACCAGTGTCTGTGCATTTACCTTTACTTTGGTGCACATTTGTCAAGACATAATCTTTTTTTGGAAAGTGACGGTATTTAGGGATCTTTGTGATGAATGAATTGTGGCGTTTAACACCAGGATTAATTGTGAAAGCAAGTAATCGTGCATCCCTAGTCTGAACTGAAGCTCTGAGAAGATCTCAGGATGTCACACTTTGAGGAAGATGGATGGATTATTAACATCAGGTCTGAAAATCCTCCTAATCCGTTCGATCCAGATGTTCTGCAGCTGTTTGCCAGAAAATCTGTGGTTCAACTCGTTGGAAAAGAAGGAACATTGTTCTGATTGATGTCCTGCTGTCACTGACTTATAACACAACGTGATTTATTAGACGTTAATAAAACTGATAATTAGCTGATAAATCTCTTGTAAATGGAGTTTTATCTTCGCATTTGAAACTATTCCCACTCCTGAACAGCTGCACAGAGCGTCTGTAACCTGAGAAGTATAAAAACCCAGGCAGGAACGAGACTTAAACATTTTATAGAAGTCGCAGCATGCATCAACCTTAAAGGGATAGTTCACCCAAAATTCAAATTTCACTCATTATCTGCTCACCCTCATGTCGAATGGATACCACTTTTCTTTGTCCAAAAAGACACACCAAAAACCATCCAAATACCTCCATACTGCTCGTCTGTAATGTCCCTCTTGTGTTGAAGCCCCAACATGAGAAATTGTTCCGCCGGTCCGTACAAATCACGAGACATTTGCACAGACACAGGAAGAGCAGTGAACTGAGACACTGGGAGCTTCCGCTACAAACAAGCTTAAAATATAGACTTATTTAATTCATGTCAGGGCTTCAATACAAGAGGGACATTACAGATGAGCAGTATTGGATGTTTTTTGGTGTGTCTTTTTGGACGAAGAAAAGTGGGGTCCATTCACAACCATCATATGAACAAATACTGCTGCACGAACCCCCCGTAACTCACAGAAGATTTGAAATTAGAATTTTGGGTGAACTATCCCTTTAAACATTTTATAGATGCATCAACCTTAAAGCTGTAAAAGTGTCAGAGAACAGGACGGCGAGCTGGAGGTGAAGAGGACAGAGCGTCCTCGTGGGTCCTGAGGTTTAAACAAAGACGAGACTCTGATGTTTTTCCAAGCTCTTGAACTGACGGAGAACAATGTGTGATTTTTACTTTTCTTTTGTGAGCAGCCGAGCGCTGAGACTCATTTATCTGCGGTCCACATGTCTCGTCGTCCTCGGAAACATGACAGACCGTCCTCAGACGACTCAACCGCCAAAACCGCACGGCCTTTACATGACAAACTGCCTCTCGTTGTCTCCGGCCTTCGGCGTATTTACAACATCGAGCAGGACAGAGTTACACAACATGTGTGAATGAGCCCCGTGCGTGAAACCTTAACTCGCTATTTGTTTTTCATGCAGAAATCTGATCATCTGATGTGTGTTGACGTGTGTGTGTGCAGCAGCAGCTCTCGCCCGGTGAGAAATAAAAACACATGATGACATAAACGATAACACACGAGCGTTGTTTTCATTTTGTACTGTTGGTTTAACTTCTCTCACATTCTCTGTAACGACACGTTTCATTTCAAAGTGTTGGATTTAAAGATATTAAGAGGGTGATTGTTGATGCTGGCAGAGATCGACTTCACATTTATAGGAAGCAGATGGACACACACACACACACACACACACACACACACACACATACAGTGTTAATAGAAACCAGATGCTCTCAGCTGTAACGCGTTGAATCAGCAGTTTTTAAAAATAATCGCCGTAGGAAAAATGAAAGAGAATCATCTTTCATCTTTTAGATCATCACATCGTCGGGGTCTTCAGGTCCTTCAGGTTCTCCGGGTTTTTCCGGGTTCTCCCACCGGCTCTGACTCGGCTTCATGGGATTTATGTGAAAGCTGGAAAGCAAATCGTCGTGTTCTACCAGGAAGAGTTTGGCCTGGTGTGGAGAGATGGTCTGATATTACACTGCTCACAAAATGTTCACCTAAAATGCACTATAACCTTTACAGTTGAACTTAATTAAAGGGATAGTTCAACATTTTGGCAAATTGGCCCATTGCCATAATCGTTATAGTCATAGCAGTGGGTTCGTTATCTTTAATTGTTGGTGCAAGCTATTTTTAGAACGGCGGAGCAGAGCCGTGAGCTGCTCAGAGCTACGCTATGGAGGCTCATGGGATTTCTTGGTTTCCCTCATCAAACTCATCAAGTTGTGAGCTGCACAACCACCACGCTATGAGATAATAACTGAACCTTACGAGACGTTTAGAGACGAGAGAGTTGTTTTAGAAGTAAATTCATGCAAAACGGCTGATGCTCGTTGCATTCAGGGACAGTTTTTCAGCGAGCAGTCTCTGTATTTCCCTCGAAAACGGCTCTGTTTCGTAACGTTCTGTTATTATCTCATAGCGTGGTGAAGGTGCAGGTCATAACTTGTCCACCAAAGCGTTTTGGACCACCCGCCGGCGCCACACAGTCTCCTTGCAAACATGTGGGAAATACTGTCATTTATTAATGGGAATAAACGCTGGATGCGCTGGCTGATAAGTTTCGTTTTTACCCCCCAGACGATGGCGCTTCTCAACCAGATGGTGGAAACACTGAGCTGAAACTCCACAATGTTGCTTTAAAGTGCAGTCAAATCTCAAATGTTCAGTCCTGTTTATAGGTTTCTACCATATTATGTTTTGATTTCTTTTTAAACTGTGTTATATCTGACTTTGAGTTTATCTGAGTCGATATAAGACGGGTTTAACTTAGGTTTAAGTGAAGTCTGACCAAAGTCTGAGATCAGGAAAGTTAATCTGGTTTAATTTAGACCTAATTTGACTTTTTTTTCTTTTTTTTTTAATGTTATTCCTGGAAGTTTGAGTACAAACATTGTTGATGTTGTATAATTAGTTTCAGATGGGATACGCTCTTGTTTGACTTAGGTTTAATTAAGCCTGGTTTACCTCAGGTTTAAGTATTCAGTGAGTGGATCAGATATCTACGTAACTCACCGGAGAAACAGGAAGCGATGCAGCGTTATAAACCTCGACCTTGGCCTTCTCTGTGGTCGTTCTGGTCCTTGTTGTGGGAACGGCAGTCGGTCCCACGGCCTCGTCCTCCCGTCCTCCCGTGTCCACGCCCTCGTTCTCATCAACAAACTGCTCCTTGAATTTCTCCAGGTCTTCAGTGCTGGTGTTACCTGTGACACGTCAACACCAAAAACCGGTGATTTAACCGTTACACCAGACACAGACACACACAAATAATAGAGAAAATGTGCAGTAAAACCATATGCAATGCTCAAATCAAACTATTTCTCACTAATTATGTCATTAATTTATGTAAATCAATTAAATACTATATCAGCTGTCTGATATGTGCAAACTTACTAAAGAAACTGTAATCGAAGGTGGCGTTGTAGTCGTTATCGTAGTCTGGAGCCGGCGTGTAGTCGTCGTACTCCTGAGCCTGACACACTGCAAACACAACACACAGAGTTTAAACACAACAGAACAGGAATAACAATAAACAAAGACAAAGACGACGGCCAACAAGCTTATTCTATTGTCACATTTCTGATGAATTATTGAGGAGTTCAAGAGTTAGCTTCAATACGCTATAGCCGGCCATAATGCGTTCTTTTGTTGACTGTTTTTGCTCAACGTGACAAATGGTTTTCTCTCATATTGACGTGGGCGGTCAAGTCTCTTATGAAACCAATAATGCAATTTTTTTTTTCCAAATGATGGATCGTTCTGTTGTCTCAAACTGATTCAAGTTTCTATTTATTTTGGGTTTTTCCACCTCTGCACGGCACAGACAGTCGACTTTCCACCATCTGCCTTCAATACAGCGAGCGAGGAGTGTATAAAGGAGTGCTGCTGCTGCTGCTGGTGGGTGTCTGGGAGTGTTTTGGCCTCAGAGCAAACTCTCTGCATGTTTCCCTTCATTGTTGTTGAGGTTAACATCCAGCTTCTCATCCATACAAGTAACAGTGCGGTGCAAACCCAGCCCAACTGCACACACAGGTACCGTCAACACGTGTTAATAATAATAAACAGCCGACACACCCTCGAATTCCCAGATGTCTTTGCAAAGTGTAAAACTAAAACTGGAGTATTTCATGTTTTTTCACTGTAAAGCATTTTATTTCCTGCTGCATTTGTCCCACAGCTCTTCTCATATTGTAATACAAAGCAAATTTGACTGAATGATAGATACTGGAATGTAAATGGTAATAATTCATTGTGGTTTTCCCAATCTCTATAATAAAATATGAAACCCACTTTTCTCTTTGGATTTTGGGGAAAGTGTTACATTCAAATCATACTAGACATTTTTTGGGGGTTTCTTGATGATTATAAGTCAAACAATCAGAGCTGTTGTGAAAACAGCTCGATGATGCTCTCTGACACATCATCAGTATTTCAGCTGATATTATTATAAAACACTGCATTACAGCTGGATTAAGTAAAGGATCCGACCACATTTCCATTTCCTGGAACAAACAGGCACAAAGCCGCAGCGGTGGAAGAAGAATCCAGATCTTTGACTTCAATAACAACAAAGATGTTGGAAGTTTTCTAGTATATACATAAAAAAAAAAAACACCCATATAATCATTGCAGCATTTTCACTTCTTTCACTTCTCATCTGAACTGTAATTACAGTAAACCATCTGATGGCAATTTACTCTGTGGTGCGGCTGCTGCTGCTTGTGACGAGGGGTTCAAACTGGAAACAGCTTCAATTTAAATAATGTGTTGTATGTTATAAATTTATCAGGTTTATTTGTAAAACCTTAATATGAAAAGTATCTGGTGAATACATCACATCTGCCTGGCAGTGAAAAGTACAAGAATTGTATTTAAAATGTTGAATTTTATAGCAGCAGAAAATACAAACTCTGACTATTTATATGGATTTACTGACTTAAAGGAATAGTTCACCAAAAAATTGAATTAATTAATGACTCACCCTCATGCCGATGAATACTCAAGAGTAGTTTTTACTCCCCAAAGTGCATCTGAAGACCCGAGAGGCCGGATTGTAGTCCAACAAAATACTTGTCAATAGCGCCTGACACAAAAAGTCCATAAAACACAAAAACCTTGTAATATTCCTCCTTACTGCTTGTCCACTACAATCCAAGTTTCCTGAAGGGATATAGTCCAGAGTTTACTCGAAACTTCACATTTTCACAGCCTAAACAGTCCTGCATTGCGCTCTGATGTTCACGCACAGTGGACGAGCAGTGTGGAGGAATATTACAATGCTTTTGTGTAGTTTTATGGACTTTTTGTGTCGGGCGCTATTGACTCTCACATAAGGTTTTCGTTGGACTACGAACCGGCCTCCCGGGTCTCCTGATGCACTTTGAGGAATAAAAAACTACTCTAAAGTATTCATCAGCATGAGGGTGAATTTAATTTTTTTTGGTGAACTATTCCTTTAAGGGCAACCTCTCTTGGAGGTAGAAGTATATTCATATACTGTATATTTGCCACTGGCAGCTTTGACACATGTAGTGCATTTGCTCATGAGGAAATCTAGTGTGAAACCACTTCCAAAACTCCTCGAAGTCCCTTTAAATATATCATTAAATTCTTTGCGGAAATTTGCTTGGACACACGTTACGTTATACTATGTGTGACCTGCGTGAACATCTGTAGAAACGTTTAAAGTGAGTGTGTAAAAGCTAAAATTCATATAATGGCACTTTTAGCGACCAAGTTAGGCTTTAAGTGAAGGTCATTTGCTTTTCTTTTGTTGTGTGTGCTGTGTAACCGACTGTATAAGCGACCACTACATGTACTCTGTTCCTGCTTCCAGATAATAAACGCCGCCACCTAAAGATAAACAAAGCAGACTCGTGGTGCAGCGTGTCTGGTAAACCTCCACCACGCTGCAGCTCGCTGTGGTTCGCTCTGCAGCCTGGCAGCCTTTTGCACCACGCAAAGAAAAGCAAAATACTGCACGATGATGTCACAACCTCAGAGAAACGACACCGTGCACCAGTCGAGCCCACAAAGACACACACACACACACAAGGACACACGAAAAACCACGACTGAGCCGCTTTATAATAAACAAACTGAGTGTCCCTGAGCTGCAGAGCGACGTTATTAATACACACAAGGTCCGGGCTGACTGTCAGCGCACACACTGCACATAAATTAGATTACAGTATGTTAACAACGGGCACATCTGTCGTCGTCTTCTGAGACCGATAAGAAACACACACACTGAAACACACACACACAGTCTGATGGGAAACTCTCTGATCCCATAAAATCTCCCTCAGCATTCATCATCACTGTGTTTTTATGTCTGTTTTGTGCGTTTTTGTTGCATATTTCTGCAGTGTTTCCTTTTACTCTATTCTGGTGTTCATTCTTTAAATGTTTCAGTGTGTTTTTGTGTGTTTTTCAGTGCGTTTCTATTAGTTTTTGACTGTTTCAGGACATATTTTAGTGTCTTTCACTGTACGATTGAGTGTTTTTTACCATGTTCCCATGTTCTACTGTGTGTGTGTGTGTGTGTGTGTTTCTACTCGATTGAAACCAAACGACTCAGAGCTTCATCCTCCCCGACTCCCTCCTGACAGTGTTTTACAATGATCACCGTCCTCCTCCCTTTTCAACTGTGATTAATTTGACTGTATTATCAGACAGGGTACCGACCGTACCCCCACCAACACACACACACACACACACACACACACACACACACTGAAACACACACACACACACTGAAACACACAGTGCCCCTCCGTACATTAATGATGATACTTTACAGATGCTTTAAATTTTTTAAATGATCTCAAGTACCTCAAGGCCACAACGTCTCTGTCTGCAGCGCTTTTATTTTGAAAAACCTCTTCATTCCTTCACTTTGAGACCAGCAGTTGAAACCTCCTGTTCCCTTCCTTCTTTCTTTCCTTCCTTCTTTCCACAATCCTTTTTCCCCTCCTTCCTTCCTTCGACCTCATTTGCTTCCTCTCCCCATCTTTCTTTCCTTCCTTTTTTCCACAATCCTTTTCCCTTCCTTCCCTTCATTCCTTCCTCCTTCCTTCCTTGAACGAATCTGTTCCCTCCCTCCCTCCCTCCCTCCTTCTTTCCACAATCCCTTTTCCTTCCTTCCCTTCATCCTTACTTCTTCCTTCCTTTTTGACCCAATCTGTTCCCTCTCCTTCTCTTTCCTTCCTTCCTCCCTTCCACAATCCTTTCCCCTCCCTCTCTTCATTGAATGAATCTGTGTTCCCTCCCTCTATCTTTCTTTCCATCTTTCTTTCCTTCCCTTCATCCTTACTTCTTCCTTCCTTTTTTCCACAATCCTTTTCCCTTCCTTCCCTTCATTCCACCCTCCTTCTTCCTTCCTTGAATGAATCCGTTTCCTCCCTCCCTCCATCTTTCCTTCCTTCTTTCCACAGTCCTTTACCCCTCCCTCCTTCCTCCTTTCCACAATCCCTTTTCCTTCCTTCCCTTCATCCTTACTTCTTCCTTCCCTCCATCTTTCCTTCCTTCTTTCCACAGTCCTTTTCCCCCTCCCTCTCTTCATTGAATGAATGGGTTCCCTCACTCCATCTTTCCTTCCTTCCTTCCTTCCCTTCATCCTTACTTCTTCCTTCCTTTTTGACCCAATCTGTTCCCTCTCTCCTTCTTCTTTCCTCCCATCTTTCCCTTTGTCCTTCCTTGCTTCCTTCTTTCTTCCTTCCTTGACCCAGGAGGCCAACAGCAGTTAAAACCATCCCCCCCTCCTTCTCCCCCTCCTGGAGCTTTCCATCATATCACATGATCTTCATCGGCAGGTGCAGCTTCACTTGTTGCAACTGTGCAAGTTTTTTCAAAAACCACAGAAAAAACAGTGAGAAACTAAAACCGTGACTAACGATTTAATTCTTTAATCACTTGCTTCGTTGTTCCACAGACGATAAAACAGGATTAAAGTAAATAATGAAGTGAGATCGTGTGACAGCGGAGGGTCGGATCGCTGACCGTCCCGAACGTTTTCAGCTGCTGGACTCAAATGGAGCAGAACAGGAAGTTGTTTTTCTAACGTCCTGATGTAAAAAAAAACATGGAGTTCAGAGACGAACACGCCGCCTTGTCGTGTTTTTAATATGACAGAGAGTCGGCAGGAATGTAAACGCCGTTTAAAAATGAAACGCTGCAGCAGGAAGTAAATCATCCGACCTGCTGAAGAGCGGAGTCAGAGACATAAATCCTGTTGTGATGCACGAAGAGAAGAAGAGAAGAAGAGAAGAAGAGGAGAAGAGAGGAACCGGTTCATGTTCAATGGAGCTCCGACCTCCAACAGAGAGGACGGGTGAAATAATGAAGACAGGAAGAAGAAGAAGAAGAAGGAGAAGGAAGAACAAAAGGAAGAAGAAGAGGGGGAGGAGGAAGAAGAACGAAAAGAAGAGGTAAAAGAGGAGGAAGAGGAGGAGGAAGAGGAAGAGGAGAAAGAAGAGGAAGAAGAAGAAAGATGAAGAGGAGGAAGAAAAAGAGGAGGAAGAAGAGGTAAAAGAAGAGGAAGAGGAGGAGGAGGAAGGAGAAGAAGAAGAAAAGGAGGAAGAAGAAGAAGAGGAAGAGGAGGAAGAAGAGGTAAAAGGGGAGGAGGAAGAAGACAAAGAGAGAAAAAAAGATGATGGAAGAAGAAGAAAGAGATGAAGGAAGAAGCAGAACAGGAGGAAGAACACAACACAACACTAAGAACAAGACAACAAGAAGAAGAAGAGAAGGAGGAACAAGTGAAAAAGAAGTTGATGTGCTGACTGATCGTCTCAGGAGAAAAGCTTTGATGGCGACGTGCTGAGATGAGGTGTAGTAGCAGCAGGTACACAACAAACTACACAACATTACACTACACGTCGACGTCCAGCAGCGCCGCCGCCGCTTCACGTTTGAAAACGATGCTGCAGGACAGAAACTGAGCCCAGAGGTCAGACGTTTGTGAAACACGCCATTAAACACACACACACACACTTTCACAACATGATGCTACGTGACACTGTTTCACACACACACATACACACACACACACACACAGCTCATCTGGTTTTACATTTAACTCCCCGACAGACAGAGAGTAAAACCAGATGACGGTCTGCAGGTGATCCTGAAACAACGACGTCCTGCTGCCGCCGCGTCTTCTAGTTCCTGTTCCTCACACACACACACACAAACACACACAAACACACACACACACAAACACGCACACAGACAACATGCACTTTATGTCGACATGAGTCATGAGTTGTTGTAAAATTTGTCTCATGTTTTGTCAAAATCTCTCAATTTTAGTCAAAACTAAACTCTTTCAAATCAAAATACGACTCGTCACCTAAACATTATCTTGTTTTTTGACAGTTTTCACTTGTTTCAAACTAATTTTCAATTGAAATAAGTAGAAAAATCTTCATTTGAAAGAAAGTTTTTTGTGCTTCGTTGTAATAAGAAAGAAAAACTTCCTCCATTGTCAGATTTTTCTACTTATTTCAAGTGAAAAATAGGCTTGAAAAAAGTAAAAAGTGTCTAAAAACAAGCCTGACAAGTCTTATTTTAAGTTGAATGAGATTTGTTTTGACTATAAATTACATTTTGACTAAAAATAAGACAAATATTCTTGGTAAGAGTTTTAGTTTTTGCAGTGTGGTCGTGTAAATTTAATCTCACTCTCTCTGGGAACTGAGGGGGCGGGCTGCTAATTGTTACCAAACAGGAAGTGTGTCATCACTAACATTATGTCAATCACATCGGTGCAGGGAAATGAAAACCAGCTGACACACACACACGGACTCATATATACACACACACACGCTCACGCACACACATATCACCTGTCAATCAAAGCGTGTGGGCGGGACTGCGGTCATTTCTTCTCTGGAGGTAAAAGAAGCAAAAGATAAATAAAGGGAAGGAGGGAAGGAAACAAAAGGATGTGAAGGTTGGACAAAGGGGGAAAGGAAAGGAAAGGAAAGAAGAGGAGGGAAGGAAGGAAGAGAAGAGGAGAGGAAAGGAAACAAAAGAAGGAAAGGACAGGAGCAGAGGAGAGTAAAAGGAAGTTAAGAAAATAAAAGCGGTGGGGGGTCAGTGACAGTGGGGGCCGTTTGTTGGCAAAGTCACATGATCCAGACAAACTATACAAAAACCAGCTGTTCAACACACACAAACACCCACGCACACACACACACATACACACACACACAGTGAAATTAAATATGAATTAAATTTAAAACCGTGTTGAGTTCAGGGACCGCGGGTTCCCTCAGTTCCTGTCAGTGCTGGTTTGGTTTCATCACTGACCTCTCGCTGAGCCCCGGCTGCATGAATGAATGAGTATTAACAGATGCCGTCTCATCTTTTATTGTCGTGTCAGAGCTTGTTTTTATCCCTTTTACACATTGAATGAAAACAACTTTTTATTCGGAGCCTCGACAACGCTGGGAACTTCCAACACAATAAAATAAAAGCTGACGCAGCAGCATCAGCGTTCACTGCCATGAAGAACGGATCAGCACCAGGACAGTTCAGTAGCACGACATCCTTATAGTGAAGCTGCTGCAGCGTCCGGCCAATCACAGACCTGCACGGACATGTTCCTCCTAGTGGACAACTTTTCTGCCGTTGATAATGATTAAATTACCTTCTGACAAAATTCTTCTGTTAGTTTAAAAAGACAGCGGGAGCAAACCGGTCCGACAAGAGGGTCCGATCCGGCCTCGGGATGAATTTAGCAAGTGTGAAACTTACATAGAAGACAGAAGAGTCATAACATTGTTGAAATTGGACATATTTTTATCAAGAAATTGCAGGTTTTTCATCATATGTTTTGTAAACTTAGCTCATTAAAGGAGCATTCTGGTCATTTTCTAAGTAATGCTCTACAGCTCTAGGTTCCTGGGTGCGACCATAGGAGAAATTTTTTAGAAAACAATGTGCAGCCTGGACCTTATAGCTCTCCTCCTATAGATGCACTACACTACAGTTAAACAGCGGAGTAATGGGGGCAGTTCTTCTACCAGCAACTTTGTCCTCTACATAAAGCTCAAAGTATCACGACGCATGCTTTGCAACATCCACCAGTTCCTCACCACACAACGCTGAGTGTGCATAACTGTTAATATGAGAGAGCTTCCTGGGTAGACCTTACTAGTCGACTGTCGAGCTCAGGACTGTTTCCATATAAAAAACGCGAGGAAAACACGGATTTAGGAGGGGAAAAGAATATTTTGGAGCGGTTTACATTCATATTGATGCCTTTTTCCCATCCAAAATCATCTTAATAATGCACAAAAAAAGGAGATAATGGGTTGTCATGATACTTATTTTACTGGTTCAGCCCAATTGAGATCAAATTGCGCTGCTTGTGGCCCCTGAACTAAAATGAGTTTGACACCCCGGTCTAGTTTCACTGTTACGCTGACGACACCCAGATTTACCTCTGTGACTGACTGACTGAACTCAGGCTCTGTCTCCAGGAATGAAGTCAAGTCTGAGCCGTTTGGTCTCTTATGGATTTTAATGGACGATTTCCTCAAACATGACCCTCACCAGAACCTGAAGGATTTGTTAAATCCATCGGTCCAAACCCGAGCTGATGAGGACGCTCATGAAACTGTTGATGCACAGATAGAGAGAGAAAACTGATGGATGTGTAGAGAACAATATAACGTCTGTTATATAAATTGGTAACCCTTTAATTTACAGGAAGAAAAAGCCAAGAAATAACGATTGATTGCGTCATAATGTCTAGAAGTAGCCCAGAAATAAGCGTCAATTGCAAAGACTTGGTGGAGAAAAATTCTGGCATTTCCCCAAAAAGTAAAAGCATGAAAAACATGTGTAATATTTTGCCTTTATGAAAAACATGACATTACTATGAAATTATTTCTTGACATTTCTTGGCTCGATATTAACGCATAATTAATTAATTGCAGCTTGTAAATGATCAACTACAACAAAAGTGCTTCCAACAACAATAAGTTGCACAACAAAGACTAAGACGGAGGTTCAGTGACCCAGGTAGCAGGACTCCCTCGTAATCAGAGCCCCCCCCCGTGCACGCACACACACAGACACACAGACACACAGACACACACACACACACACACACAGAAGGTAATATGAAGTTTCTGGCTCATTAGCATCCGAGGCTCCGTACACGACCGTCATCATCATCCATCAAACGACCACAGGCGAACACAGAACCACAACAAAGAGACGAGAAGTCGCCACAATGAGAGACAGCACCGCCGCAACGATCCAACACCACCACAAACATCTTGATGGGTGTGTGTCTGTGTGTGTGTGTGTGTCAGTCTGTGTGTGTGGCATTGCCTCACATCTGTCTACAGCTGCAAACAGCTGCAAGTTATGGATGAGAGAACATTTCACTTATTTCACTGAATGATGATGATGATGATGATGATGATAATGGTTTGTTTTGTACAACCCAACACAACTACAGGACAGTTTTACTGCTGCAGCTCCATGTTCAACACCAACACAACACAGTTTACTACACAACAATTCATCTCTCTGTCACTTCTGTACAAAAAATAAAACATGTGTCTTCTTGGTGCATGCACAAAATCTGCAGGGGACACACACAAATACACACATACACAAACACACACAGTCACACTGGGAGAACAGGAAGTTAAACAGCTGCAACCCACTCACTGATCACATGAAGAAGATGTCAAACACACACACCCGTGCACACACGCACACACATGGTTCAGGACTCACCAGTCAGCAGCAGCAGCAGGATCACTGAGGCTCCATTCAGATAAACAGAGAGAAAACTGAGAGTGGACATGATTCACATGGAGGGACGGAGACAAAGACTGGGACAAAGAGACAGAGACAGAGAGAGAGAATGAGAGGACAGAGATGTGATGTCCTGACCGACTGAGCTCTGAATGAACAGAGGGAGAAAAGGGGGAGGAGAGAAGGAGAGAGGAGGAGGGAGGGAGGTGTGAGAGAGCGAGGAGGAAGAGTAGGAGGAGGAGGAGGAGGAGGGTGAGTGGGGCTATAAGGGGGGCAACAGGAGGAGGAGGAGGAGGGAGGAGGTGGGTGGTTCTGGTTCTCTGCCAAGGTTGTTCCAGTTTGCCAAACACGAGCTGAGACAAAGAGAGAGAGAAGGAGAGAGAAGGAGAGAGAGAGAGCTACAGAGAATTACATCATGTCATGATCATTTTAAAACGTTGTGACCTCATCATGTGACCAGGACGGACCCTCGTCGGGAGGAGAAGCAAAGACCTGGTGCAGCAGGTCATGAGGTCACGAGGCCGGAGACTCGGTAATTATTAGTCTATTAGAGTCAATCGAGAGCAGGAAGAGAAATTCAAAAAATGTTCGGTCAAAATTTTATTTCATGATCCGATTGAATTGTGTTCATGAGAAAAATAATATATGACCGTACGTAACCTGTTTAAAACATGGCGTTCAATGCTAAGAAAATCTGTAGTTCATCGTAAAACAACAATGGAAGATTTATTTTGTAGTCTTTCTGGTTACGGATTTTCAGAGTTTGATTTTAATATAATAGTTTAACGACAAACTGCTGATTTATTGGCAGGAAACGTGATGTTTTAAAGGGACAACGAGGAGTTTTGGAAAGTGGAGTGCCGTTTCCACACTACATTTCCCATGAGCCTCTGCGTGCACGGTGAAATTCTTGCACCGGCGCAAGATGGACAAATGCAAAAACATTTTCCAAGAATGTTTGAAATGAAAGTTGGAGGTTCGAAGTTGTAGCTCCGGCCATAAACGATGCCGACTAGCGATCCGGCGGCGTTATTCCCATGACTTGCCGGGAAACCAAAACTGGGAAACGCTGGGCGAGTCGACCACTAAATAATATCAAAATAAACCTAAAGACAAAACGATATATTTATGACGTAGATTCATCCACATTAATAGGAGACTCTTTAAATAAGTAGATGACACAATTCAACCGGATCACGGAATAAAAGTCCCGTTCACTTACATGGAAATGTTTTATCCTAATTGAGATCTCATGGCGAGCGTTACTTCCTGCTTCCGCTTCTATCTGTCACACACAAGACAGGAAGTGACACGTTGTTTTGTGCATTGTTTGTTGTGACTGGTGAACAAACAACAGCTGTGTGCGACCTTTGACCTCTCTGACTGTCTCTACCTCGACTGGTCCTGGTCTGAAAACCTCTCAGGTGTTTTTCCTCAGACAGGTAACGTCCTGCCCCCCCTCGCCGCCTAACCCCCCCGCCCCCCAACTGACACTCACTTACACACCTCTCCATCTGTTCACCCCCCTCCTCCTCCTCCTCCTCCTCTCCTTTGTTTCCTTTATCACAGCTGGACGTGAAACAATAGTCTGGTTTCTATTTTCAGTCTGCGCTGCTCCACAATGGTGCGACATCATCAGTGATGTCAGCGACGACCAAACATGGGAAAACGCGAGCGACTGGTCATGAGTCAGAGGTTAATGGGAGAACTGGGAACTTACACTTACAGTCACATTTGAATAAAACTTTATTCTCCGTTAACAGGAGCCGTTCTCTCAGTTGTAAATGTTTCCCTCCTCCACCTCCAGCTGCAGCTGTGTCGTCACAGCTGGAGACCCCGTGTCCATAACAACCGCCATTAGCATCCCTCTGACTATAGCATTAGCATAGCCGCTGACTTCCCAGCATGCCGTCTGCTGGAGTGAACAGAGACACTGGATGAAGGAAATCCACCGTCAGAGAGTTACAATGTGCATCAGTGAAGCGTCGACAGGCCGAGCTCGTGGGTCGTCAAACCGTCGCCTCCTGCTTTTATTTTGAAATGACCTCAGGTCCGACTGAGCTGCGTTCACAGCTGCAGCTTCTCATCTGCTCTGCTCTGCTGCTCCACTGTAATCGATAAAAACAACTACATTATAGTCAGTTGTTCAAATAGAAATATAACTGAATGTTTCATGTGTCATTATCCTATAAACAAATCAATTAATCAATACATTCTGCAACAGTGTTAAATTCATTTTAGTTCGGGGGCCACAAACATTGCAATGCCGCGCTGGCTGAAATCCAGGAAGTAGTGGTACTTCCTGGTTGGTACTACCTGAATTTCATCCAGCTCCTTTATTTCCTGTCTTACATGATTGGCAAACTGTTTAATCCAGGTGTGTCTGACTAAAAAAAAAAAAGAAAATCACACACCTGGCTGGCTGAAATTCAGAGAGTACCAACCAGGAAGTACAGTACCTACTTCCTGGATTTCAGCCAGCGCGGCATATAGCCTATTGATCTCAAGTGGGCTGAACCAGTAAAATAATAGCATGATGACCTATAAATAAAAAGAACTTTGAATTTTTCCTCTTGTTTTAGTGCATTATTAATATGTTAACGGTTAAAGAAACTATCCTTTAACATAACATATTATGAACAACCTGATATTTTTACAAATTCACACTCATCCTGAGGGCTGGTTTTGTCCCGCGAGCCGCATGTTTGACACCACTGAACTAGACAATTACAAGTCTGATTACAGCTACATTACAGTCTGTTATAAACAAGTTACTTCATGCTGATCACAAACACACACAGTCTTACAATTTCCTGCTGCTTAGCCTAGACTTTTCGTGCAGAACATTTATCAGACAAACATAAAACATCTAATGCAGACAGACTCTGTGTGTGTGTGTGTGTGTGTGTGTGTGTGTGTGAGCTTGAGATCGCAGCGGCTCAGAGATGATCTGTGATTATTGTTAATACAACATGTCGGATCGCGCCAGTGAAAGAAACGACATGCTCTAATTACAAACACTTTGTAGTTTTACTCCTTCGCTGAGTCTCTGAGACAAACCGTGTCTGCAGCTCCGTCAGATTCCTGTTTATTAACTCAATGAACAGTGACCGCGCGGAGCCTCTCGTCTCCTCCGTGCATCTCTCTAAATCGCTGCTGACTCACTGAGATAAAAGCCCCAAATCACCCGTAATCACAGTCCTGGTTCGAGCCCAAACACCCACATGTCTCCTTCCAGACCTGATCCAGGATCAGGTTTAATCCAGACTCTAATGAAACACTCGGCTGGCGTTTAATCCGAACAAACCTCTGACCTGGTTGAGAAAGTGGCGCCTGGTTTAATCTGATTTAATCCAGGTCCAACACCAGATTACAGCCTGAACCGATGCCCGCTTCATGTCTGTCCTCCTTTTTCTTCAATGAACTTTATTGACTCTTTGCCTCACGCACAGAAAACACAAACAGTTGAGACTCTGAGCACAGACATGGAGCTCTTGAACAGCTTCAAGCTCCTTTAATGTGAAAAACGACACGTCTGGATCAATGAACGACACAATCCACCGTCAGACGAAGACAAAGAGGAAGATGAAGAGAGGAGTGAGTCAAAAGCTCTGGATCTTTATCTGTGTGAACAAACTGATCCTCACATTAATCATCAAACAACAAACGCGTTTTATTTATCTTGAGTTAAAGACGCACGAGGATGAACTGAAATGATGAATGAACACGGTTTCATGAAGATGTGAGAAGACGTGGAGCACGAGCAGAGATGCATCGTGGGAAACAGATGAAGGAAAAACAGTCATTCATCAGATAAATCCTCTGATTAAGATCCTTCAGGTTCAGACAAGAAGACACTGAAACAGAGGAGGGTCCACACACACAGTTTTCACATAAAACACACACACACCACAGGGATGCTTGTGTGTGTGTGTGAGTGTGTGTGAACATCCTGCCTGTAAAAACCACCAAAAGCCATCTGGAGACTACCGGAGCTTTTCCTCTCAGCACAATACAACAGAGTGCGAGGATGTGAGAAAGAAAATGTAAATGTAAAGAAAACATCAGGACGACGAGACAGATAAAACTCAAATTTGAAAATAGAAAAAAAACAACAAAAAAATAATGTTGAACAACATCAAAGATGAGTATGAAAAAAATACAAACAGCAATTTACTCATTAAAATACTTCTGAAAACATCTATATGACATTATTTTTTAAGGCCTTAATTATTTAAACTATGTGCAATTGAGAGAATGTGCAACCCATTAAACACAGAAATAAATGTAATATATCATTTATTCACATGTAAAGCTACATTCACTTCATGTCCAGAAGAAGAAAAGCTACAAGCTCGTGTTAAAGAGCCCCAGTTTGCTTTTGGTTATGAAAGAGTCTCATATTAATGTGGATGAATCTACGTTTCCGCTTGTTAATGGGCCAGTTTTTGATAAATATATCGTTTTATCTTTATAGTTATTTTGATATTATTGTCCTAGTGGTCGACTCGCCCTTCAGTAGTTTCCGTTTACCGGACGCTGCCTGGTGGGTCATGGGAATAACGCCGCCGGATCGCCGTTTATGGTTGGAACTACCTACGATGGTATCTGATCGTCTTCGAACCTCTGGCTTTCAATACTGATTAATGAAAACATTAATCTTACACCAGTCAGAGAATTTCACCATGTGTGCAGAGGCTCATGGGAAATGTAGTGTGAAAACAGGCATGTTCTGTATCATCAGGACATGTCTGTTCTGATGATACAAGTCAGCGGTGCGGAAATATGTGTTTTTCTTCTAAAATAAACACTCAACATCTCGAAGGCGACGTCTTACCACACCTACAGGTTTCCCCTCATCGTTCAAATGGGGCAGATCGAGCTCTGTAGGGATCGGAGGGGGAACGGGGGATCTGGCACAGCACCAGAGGGAGAAGCGGGTCCACGGAGCTGTGCACAAAAAGACAAGTATGTAGCACTGAATGCCCGCCGTTGTGGCGTCGTGTTGGGTCACACATGACACACATGCACATGAATGCTACAATAATAACTGGAGTTCTTGTCCTCCCTCAAATCGGGGACATCTGGTCATTCTAGCCAGAAGCTACTTTACTAAAATCCTTCTTTTATTTTATGATCGTCTAATTCTAGGTCCAATTGACCATATTCACAGCGTCGCCATCTTTCCTTACGTCATCACTCTGGGTGGGCGACCAAACCGTATAACTGCTCGGGCCATATTTCACAGTAAAACGACATGGCTAATTTAATTAGTTAAATGAACTACGACTTTGGTTATGAAAGCTGCTATAAATACAGGCTACTAACTTATAAGCCGTTAATTTAAGGTTGTTAATCTCCAGCCATCGTCACTGAACAGGTGCAGAAGCAAAGGCGACGTTAGCATCAGTTAGCGCTGCAGCTACGTGTCCTGAGCTCGTGCTGTGGTGGTTCTCAGGTTTGATGTGAGCCTAAATTTACACAGAGGGACAAGTGGAGGTCAAACTGTCCTTAAATCCTTCCCATCATGCATCTCCCAGCTGATCGGAGCCATCCTCGGGGGGTCGGTGCCTTGCTCCAGGGCACGCTGGGAAAATCGGCGTGTTCTCATGGTCGCTATATTTATACTGTGACAGCGGGGACGTTTAATGTTGCTGAACGTAGCCCAGGACAGCGTGAGAGACTCTGTGTGTGTGTGTGTGCGTGCATCAGAGAGACACGTGCACGGTGGGGTCAGAGCGTATATCTGAGGCTCCTATATGAGCCGCGTGTTGTCAGGTCTGTTTATGGTTTGAAGTGTTTACGTGCTTGTGACATCAGAAAAACTCTAAATATGAACAGCTGCTGGGACAAACTGTTCACATCAGCTCAGAGCTGTTGGTTTATATTTTATGCATTTTTAAAGGACTAATACAAACTAATATAAACTCAAAATTTAACCAGGAAACAGAGAGAGAGGGACAGACAAGACAAGGCGATGGAAAAGACAGAAAAAACTAAATCTGAATGTGTTGTTTTCCCGCCAGTTCGTCATGAGACTTGACCATGAAACTTAAACTTAAAGCTCGGTCTGTGTTGTTTGCTCACAGAGACACGATTATCGGATGTTGATGAAAACCAAACGTTTCATCATTATCTCTTTCACAATTCCCTCCCTTGTTTGGTCCACTTCCCTTTTTTCTCTCAGCACTTCCTTTATTCTTATTTCACTTCACTTTTCCTTCTCATCCGCCAACAATTTGCTGACGTTTAGAAAAGATAAAGAAAAGTGTGTCTGGAGGAACTGATGTAATGAGTCACTGTAAAGCCAGTGTGTGTGTGTGGGAACTCAGTGTGTCCAGATGTTGGTGGGAGGATGTTTCATACTGTTTCTCCAGGGAGTGTTTGTTTATATCTGAATGCTGCAGTCAGCGTGAGAGTGTGTGTTTGTTTGTTTGTCTGTGTTGGTGCAGTAACACATAAAAAAAACATTATTCTTACTCGGTGACATTCGCTGCCAACAGATCCACAGAGTATCGGCTCTCTAACATCTGTCCAGATGCTGTTCATTGATCACAGTGCCGTGTCCTAGACCGAGGCCTCACACACGCCCTGGATCGTGGACTTTCTGACTCACGTCGACTCTCAATCACATGAATTTGATTTTATGCTCGACTGAATCTCTTCGTACAGTAACAGATAAACAGCTCATCAATTAACTGTAACTGATGAATCATATCGTTCTCATATATATAGTACATTAAACTACACATTTCTTTCTAATAATTTATGTATATATTTATCTTTTATATACATTACCAGTCAAACGTTTGGACAGAACTTCTCATCCAATGGTCTTTCTTTCTTTCTTTTATGATCACTTTCTAGATTGTAGATTCAAACTTAACACATAAAAACGTGTAAGTGTTGGAAAACCGTTGCAGGTGACGACTAATGAAGCTGACGAGAGAATCCAAAGTGCGATAAGCTGTCATCAAAGCAAAAGGTGACTTCTTTTGAAAAATAAAAAATTCTGTTTTGCTTTTTACTACATAACTCCATATGTGCTTCTTCACACAGTTTCAATCTACAATATAGAAAGTGATAAAAATGAAGAAAAGCACTGAATGAGTGGGTGTGTCCAAACTTTTCACTGGTCGTGCATCTATAAAGTTTATTTTTCCATCTTTATCTTCTTCATATTCACTATGATTTCCTCAGCAGCTGTAACAACCTAATTTCCTTCTGAGGATCGATAATAAATTCCAGTCCGTTTCTGTTTCAGTTTGTTGTTCCTGATAAAACTGGAAACTTCTGACTCCGTCTTAACATCGTCTCTTTATTTTACTACAAAATATCACAGCATTTCATGTTCCAGTATAAAAGTAACAAAAATAGTTCATCTTTCAAACGCGACAAAGTTTGTCCTCGTGTTTTAATCTCCACTCCGAGTCGTCCGACTGTGACGAGCTGAACATGGTTGTGTCTGTGTTTGAACTCATGGTTGTTGTTGTTGTCGACTCGTTGGATGACGAGGACGTAAAAGAGTCGCTTCAGGTTTTTCAGTTTGATCGTTTCAGGTTTGATTAACGTGGAACTGATCTGAGCTGAAGGTTGTGGCGTGTTTGTCTCGATCCTGAGCGCTGACAGTCCGTTTACGTCTCAGGATCGTCAGACAGCAGCTGGTCAGCTCGTCTCCATCAGGTCCGGTTTCACCGCCCACTTCACCTCCTCCTTACCCTCCATCTTCTCCTCCTCCATCAGCAGCAGCAGCTCCAGCTCCGGTCCCGGTCCGAGTCCTGGTTCTGGTTCCTGTGTCTCCATGGGCTGGATCAGAGCCTCCGTCAAGGTGCCGATCATCTTCTCTGCCTCCCGTCGATCGTCCACCTGCTGCGGGTCGCACGCCGTGCTGAACGACCTGTGGAGTAACCATGGCAACACGCACCAAAGTTATTATAGTTTTATTTAAATTAGTTTCTATTTTGATTTAGTTTTTCAGTTTGCACGTAAGCAGTTTTAGTTTAGTTTTTATTTTGGAGGAATTGACTAGTTTATATTTAGGCTTAGTCTTGCATCCCATAATGATCCCATCAGTCCTCATCACGTAACATTCGCTCTCATCTACCTGTGGTTTGGACTTCAAGTCGTCTCATATTCAGCTGTGGCGTTTTCTTCCTGCATCAGTTTAGTTTTGCTTTGTTCTTTGTAGTTTTTATTTAGTTCTCGTTTTTGGAAAAATTGTAGGTTTTTAATTTTTTAATTTTTTATTCCAGTTGACTTTTTTTTTCGCTGCTAGTTTTAGGCCATGTGCATTTATTGTAGGGCTTTGTTCTTTGATTCTTCTACGATTTTTTGGATTTAGTTTACGATATTGCCGATTTTCGATTTTTAATCTGCATTTTTAACATTTATCTGCAGTTCTCCATTATAAAGTGAACTTAAACCCTTTTCAAAACCTGTACTCTCTGTATGTAAAAAAAAAGGCGAACAAATGCACATTGCACAGTATAAAAAAAAAAAAATTTAAAAAAAAAAAAAAAAAAAAAATTAAAAATCGTCAAAAAAGATATCGCAATATATATGTGAATCGATTTTTTCTCCCACCCCTAATTTATTGTAACGTTTTATATCATATATGATGTTAGGATGTGTGTATATGTGCAGTTTAATCTGTCATGAACAAGATCTGATGGTTACGGTTTGTGTTGCGGCGCCACGGAGACGAGACCAGGGACATCCCGTCAGTGGTGACATGTGGCGCTGATCTTGCAAAGTCGATTTTCAGCCAAGAGACGTGCACGTTGAAGGCTCAACTACACATCCTGCATAGTTCCTCTTTAACTCTGATAACTCTGATACACACACAACTGTCATCAACAGTGAAACCACAGAAGAAGAAGCTGCAGGTGGATCTGGTCCGATCAACTGATCTTGTGGTTTCAGGTCTTTGTGATGCGTTCAGGTGCCGTTTGACTGTGACTCAACCAGCCGAACAAATGCAGTTAATTATTAATCGCTGAGTGATCAGGTGGTCGACCCACAACTGATCCAGGATCAGAACCAGAGTCCGGGTCCTGCTCCGACACGGATGATGGATGAGCTCAACTGTTTCCCTGGACGTTGAACTGTACGGTCGCATTACTCACATGTCTCTGGGGCGACGACGTTTATTTTCCTTGGATACTATTAAATCACTCAAAGATGATCTGTCTTCATCAGACCCACATGTGCAGAGCAGGTTCAACACACACACAGACACACTAACACACACACACACACACTTCAGACGGTCAGGAACAGATGCCCCAGCTGTGCAGACACTGGCGGTCCGTCACTGAGTCGTCTGTTTTATCGGCCTGACAACTGCAGACACATGTTAACAGCTGGGACGGACTGCGTACGGCAGGAACCACAGCGTTCAGAGGAAACGTCTCTACGACACACAGATCTCAGATCAGCCCGAGTCCTGAGTCACTGAACAGATCAATCATTACTGATGCACTTTTGCACGCGTCCCTTTAACCCAGCACTTTTGCACTTCATCTCCCACAACGAAACTCTTATGGTCGCCCGACCTGTGCAACGTGTCTCTCGATATGTTCTTCACTGTTATAGTTTCTTTTTGTGTTGTCTACTTTTTAAAAAATACATTATGTGTAACATGTGCTTCTGCTGAACAGTTTTTATGTTAATGGAACTACCGACAGAAATTAGCATCTTGCTATAATCTGGCATGTTATGTTTTGCAACCGCACTAATTGCTCATCACATCTGGACCGCATGTTTTTGGCTATTTGTTTACCTTTTTTCCTGACGTTGAACTGAACTCTGTACTAGAAACAAACGGTTTTCACATGGTTGAAGAGTGACTTTCCACCATGCTCCTTGAATAACGGAGCTCCCGCTCTAGTTTCAGGGTTTGGAAAGTCGCCGGATTTAACGAGAAAGTCGCAAAGAGTGAATGCAGATGTTCAAACCTGCGCAGGACGTCCGTCTCAGAGTTCAGCGTGGAGGAGACTTCGCTGATCCAGCAGGCCAGAGTCAGAGCCAGCTGGTCCAGACCCAGACCGTCCAGACCGCCCTCGGAGACCAGCTGGGTCCACCGCGCCTGGAGGAGGGCGATCGACAGGTTAGTCAGGTGATTGTGATCAATAACACAGAGACAGACGCAGACAGGTGAGAATCCAAAAGTAAAAAAGTGTATAAACAAAGTGAAAGTACCTGCAGGAAGTCTTTGAGCACCGGCGTCACACACACGCTGAGCGGCTGCAGGCGACAGCTGCATCCCGCCGGGATCAGGACCAGGTCTGTGGAGGCCGAGGACAGAGCCTCTCTAAAGCCGTCGGCCTGGTGACCTCGATGGACGTCCACCATGAGGACGGACCGACGGTCGCTCCCAGGCACGGACACACGGGGGCGCCACACCTGCACAGGTAGAGGGAGGGGAGAGCGTTAAACCAGATCTGATGAGGAGGCGGTGATGGAAGCGGAGGATCAGCACCGACCTTATCGATCCAGATCTGCAGCCGCTCCTCGTCGGTGAATCCTTCCTGTCGAGCCTCCAGCAGGACGTTGTCGGGGAACCCGTCGGGGACCAGCGACGCGGCTCCTGTAAAGAACAGCAGCGGGGTCAGCAGCGTCCCGTCGGACAGAGCAGCGAGGACGACGTCCACCGCCGGCGAGTCCTCAGCGGAGCCAGACAGCTGGAAGGCCGACGAGTCCTCGCTGCTGAACTTGTCCAGGTGGATGTAGATGGAGAACTCGTCCATGGCGCCCAGGCAGCGAGGAGGGAGACCGGTCGTCTGGATCTGAGGGAGGAGGGAGGGGTTAAAACTCACTCACTGATCGTCTGTCTGCAATATTATGTAAAAACGTTGTTACATTCTCTCTGACACGTGCAATAATCCCCTCACATCGTTTCCCTTTTCACGAGTGAAGCTGCAGTAAATTAATGTTTTTTAGGTTCAGGTCCTTGTGTTGTCTTAGTCTCAATGTATAATTTTTTATGTTTTTACTTATTTCTATGTTATTATAGAACAAATCTCTTCGTTGTTTACACAAACTTCCGGGTAGAAAATATATATTTATCTAATTTTTCACGTTTATATCACCTTTTAGACTAATCTGATGTTTATTAAGTCTATAAAACTAATGATTGTACAAACATTACTATTTCTGTGTGCAGGTTTTTGCAAATAATCATGGTTAACGTAAATTGGCGAGGCTAACGCTTACCTGTTTAACTTTAATAACTCAATTACGATTGAGCTAACTGGAGTAGTTAGCTTTGCTACCGCCTTTAGCTGTCGCGCTTACCTGTCCCTGCAGCCACTGATGCTTCTAGACACAGTGATTCCCCAAAACTGAACAAATACCAAACATAGCAACACAAAACGGCTTTGCTCGTGCACACAGAAATAGTAATGTTTCAAATCAACAGATCTTGTCTCAACAACTCCTGTATAGCTAAACTCTCGTCCGTTACCTGGACTGTTTGGTTTGCTTTTTGTTTCTTGGACAAATGGAAACGTTTCCCATCACTGGACTCCAACAGACTCAGATGATGAGTTTGGTTTGACTGACCTGCGAGCAGAGCGACTGGATGAACGTGCCGATGTTCTGCCTGATGTTGTTCGGCAGCAGGACTACGGAGGAGGAGGAGCTCGTCTGCAGACTGATGTCGCGTCTCAGCATGAAGTCGACGCTCCAGCTGTAACAGTCCGTCAGCTCAGCGTCCTCGCCGAGCGCCGCCCGCGCCGCCTGCAGCAGAGACTCCTCGCTGACGTTCAGCTGCTGCTCTCTCTGACTCAGCAGCTGCTCCGCCAGCGGCTGCACGTCCCAGCTCCACTTCCTGTCCGCCAGCCCGCGCTCCTGCTGCAGAGTCCAGGTCCGGATCTGTAGCGAGGACGTCTGGTAGAGCTGAGCGGCGTGAGAGAGGCCGACGCACAGCGAGGAGAGGACGGTCGAGAGCTGGGACTCCGTCAGGGCGGGAGGGGCTGCAGGCTGAGACACGAGACAATGTTGCAAACGTTAAAGTTAAAGCCATCACACATCAACCCACGTCGATTAGATCGCTCCACACAGGAAGTGAAACACACCGAGCATCCAGTAAATTTCAAAATAAAAGACAACAACAAACTTTCCAATCATAAAACATCACTTTAGCTGTTGTTTACATTTTAATCTAATTTAATACACGGCTGTCGTCACGTTTGTTTGTAGCTCTCCCCTGATCGCGGGTCTCCAGCTGCTCCGGGCGCCAGAGAGCTGAACGGATCGGAGTCGGATCCAGTGGAAACTGAGGGGAACTCTCCGAGGAGTGGGAACCAGCATCAAATAAAAAGAGTCTCCCTCCTCACCTGCTCAGGTTGTGGGTGGTTCCTCAGGATCTTGATGGTCATGGCGGGCGGAGAGGAGAGGGCGGAGGGGGCGGTGAGGGGTTTGACGCACAGCTGACTGGTCCTCTGTCCTCGGGGGAAGAGGTGGATGGGGACGAAGCCTCTTCGCATCTGGACGATGGGCGGTTTAACGGCGGGCGGTGGTGTAACGACGACTGGTGGTGAAACGGCCGGTGCTGGGATGGCGGGAGGGGCGGGGCTAGTGGGAGAAGATTACATCAATTACATCAGATGTGGTGAAAGTTCAGGAGGAAAAAGCCTTTTAATGAGCATCATGTTCAAGTGGTGAAACACAAGAGAGAAAAAAAACAGATGAATAATAAATAATTGAATAATAATCAATAAACATGATAAAACTCCAAAATAACATGTTTATTATTAAAGTGATTTGCATCAATTTTCACAATAAAAGTCTCCGATGCCTTTTCATCTCATAACTCAGAGAGACTTTTATTGTGAAAGAGCTCATCAGCGACGTGTCTCTGCATTAAAATATTTCTGGTGTTTATTGATAATTGATTGATTAATCCTTGTGGGGGAGTGTGAGTGTGTTTACCTGTGGAAGGTGTGTGTCGGCTGTAGTGGCTCAACGCTCGTCTCTGAAATGACACACAGAGTTCGTCTTTATGACATCATCACTTCTTCTTCACTAAACTAAAAATAGTTGATCACATGACTTGAGTGAACAGAATCCAGCAGAGTGTGTATGTGAGCGTGTGTGTAAGTCCACCTGTACCTGTGCTACCACAGTGTGTGTTGCTGTGGTGCCACCTGGTGGTTCGTGTGATGAACGACACCACAGGTGATGATTCACACAGAGACGACACCTGTCGCCGTCCACTCAGTTTAAATAAAGGTTGAATGAAGTGAAGGTAAATGTGTTGACACGGTGCGGGACACTCGACGGTGACGGTTAAAATAAACAAGAATGAATGGAAGTGACCGTCACGTCATGGGAACAGCTGTGTGTGTGTGTTGTACCTGTTTTTGTTTTGTAGCAGTTTGTTTTGCAGCAGTGATCCGGTTTCACGGTCAGGTGGTTCGCCATCACATCTCCTCTGTGGGTGGAGAGTGGACACGACCCGCACTTCAACTTCTGTAACAACCTGAAACAAACACACAAATACATGTTTAATGTTGTGATGTCACGGCTTAAATAGAAACATCTGTTATAATTCATTCTCCTTCGCCAACATCTGTTCCTGATCACAGATGTGGAGTCAGTCGGCTGTTAAATGTTTGTGTAAAGTGAAATACGAGATTTGATTGAAAACATAATAAATGTTAGAAAATGGTTGTTGAAAACACAGGAGAAGGTTGATAACTACAGAGGGTAAAACTCTTGTTGAAGACGAGAGTTTCTCTGTTTTTTCAGGCGGACTAAACATGAAGATGGTGAGGTAGATAAATCTCAGCTGGCTGTGACTCCGCCCCTAACTGCACGACTCCAGCACCGCTATGTACGAGTGACTACGCATAAAAATGTAGCTTAGCAGAGAGAATAGTTACCGTGGGTACGACAGGAAGATGCTCTGGTAGTGTGGGTTCCTCCTGCAGGTGGCATGGTTACTGTGGAAACAGAAACACTCACATCAACACAAATAACAACACATTATGTTAAGAGAAACACAAAACAAACTCATTTGTCAGAGAGAAAGAATAAACGTACAGATGTGAAGGAGAAAAATCTAACTGATTAAATCTGTCGACATCTCGTTAAATATGGTTCAGATGTCTAAGTGTAAATTTATTAGTTTTATCTCAATTTATTTTTCTTCCAAACTTTGATCATCGGTGTAAAATAACTGTTGCTGCTGAAACTATTAGATATTATTAATAAATGTATCGTTATTATGAAAAGCAGCTTGTTACAAATTACTGAACAGTCACATGAACCTGTTCATCTCCTCTGGTCTGTTCTTCCCAATTCATCTTTGATTTACTGTAAATGATTATTTTCTTTTTTGTTCATTATTATTATTTCTTTTTTCAAAGCAGGTGTTTTATTGTGTCATTTGTTCGTGCTGTGATCGCTGGATGAACAGAAGCAGCTTTAATCTTCAGAGCTTGCATCGCACTGAAACATCAATCACAACGATCAATCAGCTCATCAGTGATTAAACTCAGCCGATCAGAGAGCGGGCGGCGCACGGCGGGCGGTCGTACTTGATCATGTGGTTGGCGTAGGAGGTGGAGCAGCAGGTGGTGAACCTGCAGAGGGAGCAGCGGACGCGGGACAGGAAGTGAGTCCTGAAGTCCTGGATCACATACAGACACTCGACGCAGCGTGGAGGAGAGCGAGAGACGTCGGATTCCTCACTGAGAGAGAGAGAGAGAGAGGAGACGTGTTAAAAACTGTATTTACATGACTGAGCTTAAAGGGACAGTTCAACATTTTGGCAAACAAGCGGTGAAGAGTTCATTAGAGCACCTGAGGTCGTCCAGTAGCGCGCCCAGACTCTCCACTCTCCTCCTCTGAGCTTCCTGTGGTGGCGGGGGAGGAGGGGGGTCGACGTCCACCACCTGAGACACAGAAGAAGAAGAAGAAGAAGGGGCTGTTACACTAGTACTGGCCCCTGTGATTAGACGGTGCAGCCTCTACACTGACCTCATGACTGTGTGCAGGTGGAGAGATTTAACCTCTGACCTTGTAAAAACCGATCACACATGTAGAACTCGATCGTTACGTAACCTGGACTTCAAGTGACTCACCTTACAGGGAACGACCGCTCTCTTCGCTGGTTCTTCCTTCTCACATCCTGAGACCACGGAGTACGTCCTCACTGTCACCTACACACACAGACACACACACAAACTTAGAGACACTTTCTTGATCCCAAAGGAAATTTCAGTATCCAGTAGCGCACATACATTCAGTAATGCAAAAATCAATGTTATGAATGAATGAATAAAATACTAAAAACAGAATAAATAGAAATCTGAATCAAATTAAATATACCTTGGTTCCAGGTTTGAGTCCGGTGAGCTGCGGAGGCCTGACGTGGGTTTTGTGGTGCAGGTGTTTGTGCTCCGATCGCTCGTTGAAGTACAGGAAGTGAAGACGACACTTGTCGCAGCCGAACACGTGTTTCTTCTGGAAAAACAAAAACAAACAAACAAATTCAACCACAAAGACTGAGAACAAGGTAGAGACGGAAAATAAGGAAAGAGAGACAAGATCAAAAGTGTAGGACCACTGAAAACTGAAACTAAAGTTGCCATCACAGCTCATCCGACACAATGTAAGGCAACGTAACGTAATCTGTTCCCTCCCGCCATCTATCTTTCCTTCCTTCCTTCCTTCTACCCCTTTATCCTTCCTTCCTTCCTTCACCCAGGAGGACAGCAGGAGGGTTTTAATAAGGCAAAACACCATATTCGATGGAATCGCTGAAATAATCAATAGGATAATTGATAGCTGCAGCCCTCGTGGAGGCCCTTTCAGACATTTTAAATGCCTGTGAATTCCCTGGTCTGATTCTCGTGACGTGCTACGACTGTGACGGTGCAGGTGTTGCTGCGCGTCGTACCTGGTGTTTGGCGAAGTGCTGCTGGAAGCAGGTGTTGCTGCGCAGGACTCTCAGGCAGTACTGACACAGCATGTGTTTGGTGTTGGCGTGAACCTCCTCGAAGTGGCTCCAGAGCTCAGAGTAGAACGAGGACCTGAAGTCACACACCTGCAGCACAGGTACACACACAGACACGTTAACCCCTGTCTCACACACACACACCTGAGCAGGGACAGGCGGTGGAGTCTCACCTGGCAGCTGTACGGCATCTCTCCAGGTTTGTGAGTGTTCTTCATGTGACAGAGCAGAGCTGGTTCTCCGTCGAAGTCCAGCTCACAGATCCGACACGTCACTGCATGAACAACACAAACATCTGGATTTACATCTGTGATCAAAGCTGGGATTCACTCATAAGCACCTTTTACCTATATATTTATTGTGTTTTATACACTGTGTGTTTTATGTATTTCTGTTTTCTTGTCGATGTGCCACGGATCCCCCTCAGCTGTTGCTTATGACATTTTGAATTTCCCCTGAGGGATTAAATAAAGTTAAATAAAGTCCATCAGAGCTGCTCCTGTCGACACGAACAGGTGAACGATCCACCTTTCTGTCTGTCACTATGGCGATGATCTCAGGTGGTTTAAGTTTAGTTTAGTTAGTTTATTGTTTGCACTTAATAAAATATCATAAACAAGGAGTACATAATATAAATGAGAAAAAAAAAAGAAAAGGAAATACAATGCTCCAAATCACAATGAGACAGTGCTGGAGAGGTTAGAAACCCTGGGAGGGCTTATCGAGAACCTCACCATAAATAAATAAATGAAATTAAATATGTCTTGTCAAATTAAAATAACAAATGCATTGATGAGAGAAAGAGAAAACATACAAACAAAATATCAGAATAGTGATTACACGGTGAATCAAAAGATAAATTAAAATGAGTCAAAAGAATTAAGAGAATAAAACAAACAAAAAAAAAGAGTTACCAATGACAACTGTTAAGAAACAGAAAATAATAGCAACAAAAACAACAACAACTTAGTATTAAGATGTGTTAATGAGTGTGTGTGTGTGTGTTTGACGGACCTGTGGACTTGTAGTGACTGTGAACCTTCTCCACGTGACACTGCAGTTTGAACGGGTTCATAAAGTGGCGGTAACAGTGTGGACACGAGGACGCAGCGTCCATGTTGGCGTCGTCCTGAAACTTCGCTGCGTGCTGCCGCATGTGACTCATCAACCTGAGACAGAGACACACACACACAGTCTGTTACAACACACAGCGATTCACTTGAGCAGAACATCTTCCATGTTTTCTTGAATCTATACAGTAACATTAATATAACAAGATAATCATGTTTAAATTTTGAAATGATTTTGTCGTTTCTCTGTTTAGAAGAAAATTTTGGTTTCTTCTATAGTTACTATACTAGGTAATTACACTGTATTGACTGGGTTAAATAGAATTACATTTCTAGAAAGAGATTAAAATCACTGACTAAAACTAGATGAAAATAGTCATAGGTTTAAATAAGAGGCTAAAATAAGCCTGTAAACACTGTGTGTGTGTGAACCTACCGGATGTTGTTGCTGAGCATCAGGGGGCAGTGGATGCAGCGGTACGGTCCAGTAAACTTCCCTCCCATCGGCTCCAGTTGGTCTGGCGTTCGTCCACGGGCCGAGCCGTAATAGAAGTCCTCCACCAGAATGACCAGTTTCCCCTGCGGGGGTCCGGGGTCCGGCGCCGGCGTCTCCTTTATGGGGCTGATGCTGCTGCTGCTTGGTGCCGCGTGGAGACGGACGGGGCTGGTGAACGGTTCTGACGGGATCTCGTCAGACAACCTGTGCGCCGTCTTCTGAGCAGATCCCGGTTTAGGCTTCGATGGTTTAGTCTTGTGCGCCCGGTTCTTGAGGCGTAATTTATTCTTCTTCTTCAGGTTCTTCAGACTCTCGGCGATCGCAGGGCTGCACAGCTGGAGAGAGGACGGACAGGACGGGAGGTTACCATGGGGACATTCATCTCTCTGTCTGGACTCAGGTTAAGACGAACTACATGCTGGACCAGGACCAATCAGCTCTCTTGGCCCGTTTCTACTCGTTTGTTTTTCCTTTTCCGCTAGCACCTTTAATTTCAAAGTTTTCTTCGGATGCATTTCAACAGCAAATGTCTGACACTCGGCCTGCAGGACTTACACACATGAATCCTCTGAGCTCTTTGATGAGTTTGTACGGAGACAAACAGATGAGACAGTCAGGAGGAGCGACAGGTGCCAGCTGACCTGAGGAAGACAAGAGCACACACACACGGTTCATCTCTGCAATATAATACAGTACTGAGCCTGTTGGAGCATTAGCTTAAATATGACATAACAAGTACTTTGAATTTACAGCTACTGTAAAGACAATTCAAAGTGAACCTTGTGGTTGGATTAATATCAGGATGTAAAATATCTTAAGTTTCTGTCAGGCACGGCCCTGTACAAGCTGTAACCGTAACTGTATGTTTGTGTATCTATGTTATTTTTTGAAACCTCTGAACAACAAGCTGTACTGATTGGCTGTTGCATTAAATCAATCAATCAAATCAAATCAATCAATCAATCAATCATATCTGAGCATCTCCAGTCAGAAATAAGGAAACGTCTTCATCTTCGTCTCAGGAGTCGAACCTTTGCGAAGCAGCTGTTGAGGATTTTTCAGTTTGCTGATCTTGGGAGGAGCCTTCTTCTTCGCCTTCTGTGACGCTGGGGGAGTTGTGAGCGGCTTGGGAGTAGCATCAGACGGGGTCTTCTTCTTCTTCTTCTTCTGAGGCTGGTTGGACTTGAAGTTCAGATTGTGGTCGCTCAAAACCTTCTGAGCTGCTTCGCCCGAGACCACACCTGGACCACACAGACGATCAGAGGTTAGAGAAGCAATCTGGACTTATTTAAACCACATCAGACCGGGGGTGAGGTGTGTACCTGTGATGATGGGAGTTGACCCATCATCAGGCTCAAGTTCAAGTGGAGCAAAGATGTCGGTCGTGTCATCTTGGTCAAAGCCTGCAGGACTGTGGACGGCCACATTGTCGGGGATCTGGACTGTAGTGAAGCCGGAGGCTGAACCTTTAGGATGGGAGCGCAGCTTCAGCTCGATGCTTCCATCTGGAGGAGGAACGTGGAGAAGAAAATCATCTCACAAAGACTTTCACCAGGATGTTTAATCTAAGTTACAACAACAGAGATTCTGTGCAGTGTCAGCAGACAAAAGACGAAAACAACAAATCAATTATCAAAATAGCATCTGATTAATTTTCTGCGATTGACTAATTAATTTATGGACTAATTGTTGGAGCTCTAGCTTCAGTAATTTTAGTTGCAAGCTCTTAATATTCATCTGACTCATCCTGATCATCTGAACCCCTGACTATGAACAGGTTGAAGAGAACTGACCTCCAGGAACCAGAGACACCACTCGACCGTTCACCCTGAAGCCCAGAGGACGACCTGAGGACTGAATGAACACACACACAAAGAGTAAGGATGTAATTCAATAAGAACACAAACACAAAACTTACAGCCATGTCACGTTATGAACAAGTGAAAAGTCACATGACACTGAAGTGTAGTTCGTCATCATCATCATCGTCTATTATTAGATTGTTTTCAGGGAATATACTCAGAAATATTTCACAATAAAAGCCCAGGTAAGAAGTGAAATTCCGTGTTTTCCTTTTGAAATAAGAGACTGCGTACTAAAATATGTCCATTATTTATCAAAGAGAGATAAGGACCTGTTATCTTCAGTCCATGTTAATAAAAGCCTGCCTGGCTTATCTCAAGAAACACCTCATAAATGAAACCCAGACATCAGCGGCGTCAGGAGGGTCCTGTTACCTTCACTGTGGGTCTGACTGTGGGGGGGTTGAAGTTCATCACTGGTTGGATTGAGATGGGAACGATCTTGAATGGTAGGGGGTCCGTCTCCTCCTCCATAAGCACAATGTCCAGACCTGCAGAAACAGAAACCCATTTTTAACAAACCTGTGCTTATGAAAAACATCCGAAAGATAAGTTTGTGCTGATTTGAGTGTTAAAAAACCCTGAAAGGTATTAACAAGGCGTAAATTTGTCTGTAGTAACAACAACGCACTGACAGTAAATAATAAACAATGAGCACAGGTTCTGTTAGTTCACCATGAGTTTATAATACCACACATAATGCCATTTAATATGTTTTTGCCTGCAGTTATTTACCAAGAACCTGTGAATTTCAATGCATTTTTGATCATTTTTCAAAATATTATCATTCATTAATCATTAAAATAATGAACTGATGGGTCATTTAACCAACTAATAATCACCTACAGTATATCAAAGTCCAAACCTGAATTTTCTGCTCATTACAGTAAATAAAGCCAAATCACTACAATAAACCCTGTTTTAACTGTTCACCTTCATCTTTCTCCTTTTCATCTGTCTCTGGTGTCGGGGGCCAAATCTCCGGCTCCTCTTCTTCACACAACATCAGCAGGTCGGTATCATCTCCTTCATACTCCGCCTCCATCGTCACCTCCTCACCCGGCGAGGGGCCAAACCTGGTGTCAACACATTAGTGTGAGTTCTTTCAGAAGACATCAGTCACATATAACATGTCGGCACTGTTTATACAGGCTTATTTAATGTGTCACTCGTTGCTGCCCTGAATGCTGCAATGCATTAATGAGCAATACATAAGCTACTGAATGCTGCAAATGGAGCTGTGAAATAGTTACAAGGTGGTTTTTGATGTGTGTATGTCTGATTTATTATTTATTTATTTTTTAGAGTTTTTCAACTATTATTTATATTTTGTATCCATTCTTCTGCACCAATGGGACTTCAACTTATTCTGTTGTACTTGTGCAATGCCAATAATAAAGTCTGAAGTCTAAAAACGGTTTGACATAACTGAAAGTGATTTGACTGTGATTTCACCATTACACATGGTATTATATAAATACTAGTATGTAAAAACTAGGGGCAGCAACCATTAAGCATGCAATCTGCAAATCTGTGAAACTTTGGTGGCTTTCTGTGCAATTTTAAACTCAAATAGAATTTAAATAAGATGACAACTGTTAAATTATATCTGCAATGACAATAATAAAATCTATAAACCATTTTACATCACAAAATGTGATTTGACACTGATTTCCCCATTACACAAGGTATTATACAAATACTAGCATGTAGAAACTAGGGAGGATGACAGAAACGTTTGTCATTACTATTATCACCATAAACAAATTCATCCGAACACAATTTAATTTTTTTCCCACGTTTGTATCTTGTAGACTTAGTTTCATTTTGCATCGGCGACCATTAGCAACTCAATCTGCAAATCTGTTAAACTTTGGTCACTTTCTGTGCGAGTTTCGATTGAAATAAAATTGAACTAAGGTGACAACTGTTAAAATATATATTTAAGAAAACGTCTTCATTGGATGGTTACTATAAAACAAAAAACAAAAAGAAACGATCAGCAGCAATCTATGAGAGACTTATCTCAGCCAGTTAGCATGCTCTGCTAACATGCTAAAGAAAACATAACAGGCTGTGAGTGTTAGCATCAACAACATCACTTTACTGACTCAACTCTTAGCAGTGACAACACAAATGATCCAAACATGACACTGTCAAACTGTGTGTGTTGTGTTTTTACTGCAGTGGCGTTGAGCTGCACGGACCTGTCGCCCCCTCCTGCTCCCCCTCCTCCTCCTCTTCAGCCAATTTAGCATTCAGTTACAAAATGCTAACGGACTAGCCTAGCAGCTAACTCAGTGCCTTCCAATAACTCTGCACGTGAACTGCACAAAAAGTGACGCAAGTGCTCGCTTACCTGATCCGAAGTGTTTATATGAGAAACAAAAACTTATTCCGTAAAAATTCCACCTTTAAACGAAGTGTTTTGCATAAAATAAATCAAAAAGTCATTGAGTGGTCTGCACACATGAGCTGTTAGCTGCTCAGCGTGGACTAACAACGACCCCACTGACTGGCTGTATCCAACCGCGCCGTCCCCGCCTCTTGGAAACACACGTCCTGGTGGACGAGGGGAGGGGCGGAGGGATATCTTCCTGTGCTAGTGGCACTGCATCCACTTTCACTAAGTTATAAAATAATACAAAATAAAAAATATAAAAATGCACGTGTCGCCGCTGGCATGCCCACGCAGGTATAATATAATGTATAATATAACTAATCCCAGCGGCAGTTGTGTTCATCCTCAGGATGAACCAAACTTAACATCTGCATGCTAACAGTGATTAGCATGCTAACATGACACAACACACTAAAGATGAGACACAGTGCAGCACGGAAACCGGGTCGTACCGGGCCAAAAAAAGCACCTGGGCTGATGCGGCAGCGCAGATCCGGTGCATTTCACACACACAGTGCAAAAAGCAAGATTTTGTGTTTTGTAAGAGAAATAGGGAAACCCGTGGTCCAACCCAACATTTTGTCACCGTATGTATAATATGACTTCGCCAGCAGCTGAGTTCATCCTCAACAAGAGTGAACCAAACTCAACAATTGCGTGCTAACAGCGATTAGCATGATGCAGTCAATCTCTCGACTCCACGCCCTCGTCCTCCACCGCAAACACACTGGTCCGACGGAAATATTGTGAAATTGAGACGTTTACAAGATAACTTAAACATGTAAAGAGAACATTAACGCCAACATCATCCGGTTCTGCATTCGGTTCCGTTTTTAATTGCGGACTGAGCTGCTAAAAACATGCTAATGTTTGCCATCCGGCTAATACTAGCTGCAGTGAATTTACTTTATTGATTCGTTAAAGCTGCTGAATACTGAGTAGTTAAATTAAAAGCATCCAGCTCTAATGTATATATTATATAGAACATTATAATATTAAACAGGCGACATACACAATGTTAGTTCCACTCATGAACACAATGGTAGTTGCTAGTGGTGATGCTAATTAGCAGCTGTAGCTAACTTTATGCTAACCTGAGTCCCAAGTGCGCGAGAGATCGTTAAATTGGAAATTTAACGTTTTATTTGGAGGTTATAAACATAACAATTCCAATTTAATACTTAACATATAAATCCTAACATATTGCTCATAAAATACGATGTATTGTTGTGCATTAATGTAAAGAACATGCAATGGGTGTCTCCTGTGTTCAGCCTTGCAACCATTGCCAAGGCTGTAAGTCGGTGCTGCGAGCGGACGTTTCTTTTGTTTAGCATGTTAGCTATGTTGATGTAAACGGAGAGGAAAGAATATGAAACGGCTGTCAGAAATAAAGATTACATTCTCCATAATGATTGTACAGTTGAGCAACACCTGTAAAAACAGTTTGAACACAGACCAAACTTTAAAACTGTTACAAATGCAAATTAGCACTGGGTCTGACTGGCTTTTTTTTTTTTGGCTGGCGTTACCAATAAATTGATGAATGAATATGAACCGGCCACAATATAGCCTACCGTATATATCTATGAATCTGCCATAAACCATTACATTGCATAAAGAATATTTTTGTATTTCTATGTAAGCTACAATTAGCTTCGCTAAGCCCCGACCCCCAAGGTTACTGTCGCTAATGTCTGTCAAGGTTTCCCTCCTAGCATGCGAAATACGTAGTTTTTATCGATATCGGTGCGTGATACTATTTCTTCTAAGGAAATATCTGCAACATTTCTGGACAAATTCTTCAATGCTTTTGAGATACATTCACCAAATCAAATATTGCCAGAGTTCAAATCAAGAGAACATTAAAATAGCGTGGAAAGCGCACAGATCTTAATGCAAGTGTCAAGCGCCCCCTGTCTTGAATCTTGACTGTGTAGCAGATCTGATTTATGTTTACAAGATGGGAATAGATAGACAGACAGACAGACAGACAGACAGATAGATAGATAGATGTATTGTCTGCCCCAAGGGGTGGCAGAAATTTGTCTTTGACAGGGCTCATCACTTACATACACTCAGTAAAATCACAATAAAAACACCATATCACAATAAAAACATCATTCACAATAAAAACACCATATAAGGCAATAAAAAGTATTTACAAATATAAAAAGCACAATAGCAGCAAGTCAATGGGTTATTTGGTTCTTCTACTGTTGAGTGCTGTGATTGCTGATGGGATGAATGATTTTTTGTCGATGGTTTTTCTGGCCAGGGGGACTTTGTACCTCCTGCCTGAGGGGAGGAGGGTGAATGAGGAATGGAGAGGATGTGAGGGTTCCTCTGTGATCAGGATGGCTTTCCTGATCACAGAGCGCTCGTACAGGTGGGACAGTGGGGTTTGTGGTGAACCGATTATTCTTACATTTTCTTGACATGAACTCTGTGCTTGGCAATTTTTTGGGTTATCTCAACATCAGCATGCAGCATCTGACAATTGGACACAGCAAAAGGTGGGATGTTCAGTTTGACCGACCTCCTCCACCTCCTTCTAAATTAAACAAAAACCCTTTATCAGTCATCTCCAACTTTGAGGTAGTAGCCATACTGAATGCAACCTTTCAATAGCAGTGGGGCCTTGTTACCTGTTTTTTGTTTGTTTGTTTTTACTGTATTTTACCATTCTTCATGTGTGTTATACTACTATATAATTGTTATTTTTAAGACAAGACCAAAAAGAAATGCAGCCAACCTTTTTGCGAGGGATTTTCTGCCGGCTCTGTGATGTTCCTCTCCAGAGGAAGGAGGAGCAGCCACAGGATCTGGGAACTCAGGTGTAGGGCGTCCATTCACAAAATGCTGAAAGATAATCAGTATGTCAGAACTTGTTTATCTGTTGGGCCACATTGAGACAAAAATATCTTAACAAACTACAGAATAAAGTCATAGTATTACCAGAACAAAGTCATAATATTTTGACCTGTGTGTTTATAGGAGTAAAGTTGTTAAAATGAGGGCAGTGGAGCATTTCGTGAAAATATACTTACAGGTTTCACAAACATAGCAATACTTAATATTTTGGCGCATCATTGTCATCAGTATCATCGGGACTGAAACCGCAGAAAGCACCAGATCAGCTCTTTCTCATTAAATTTACGACTTTTTAATCATAAAATTGCCACTTTATTCGAGTAGAATTCTGCCTTTTTCTCGTAAATTCTGACTTTGTTGTTCTCGTAAAATTATGAATATGAAAATGATGACTTTTTTCTTGTAATATGATGACTTTATTCTCGTAAAACTGTGACTGTCAATGTGGCCCTAATGCTCCGTCGTAGTTAACGTTACTAGTATTTTTTTTTTTTTTTTTGCTCAAATTACACAGTGGCTCAAGGTGTAACAGAAGTAACCTAATGAAACGTATTTGTTTACTAAGGTTTTAGTAACACGCAAAGCTATGTTAGCTGACATTAGTTAGCATCTTACCTTCGAACAAACGTAGGTGTTCTTGGTGATTTTGGAGGGATTCAGCTGTTCATGTGGTCTGCCACACTGCTTTATCCACGCCCGGCATCTTTCTCCTTGCGTCTTGGGCTTGGGGAAAGGAAAAAATTTAACACCACCCTCCAATCTACTCGGATATCGTGAATCGGTCTTGCAAGTTCCGTACGCACACCGCGGCATGTTGTTTTCTCTGCTGAAAGCTACCACCAGACCTCTAGCGCATAGTTACGGTTACTAACGTAGGATTGGACGGTAGCCGTTTGTGGGAGGGGCTTCGCGAAAATACAAACTCTCAAAGAAGATAATTATAAGAATACAAGCGAAAAATTATTGTAGCTAATATAAAAGTGCAGAAAAGTAAATATTAGGGGACTCTTGAAGGAAAGGAAAACTCTGAAAAAGGCGCCTGGTACGTGTTGACGTATGAGCGCGTGACGTAACAACGTGACGAACCCGGAAGTACTCCCGAAGCTTGTTGTGTTGTCGCAACTCAGCTGATTTTGGTCCTGGCCCGTGACACGGAGGCTCTCACACGGTAACGGACGGTACCGGACGGTAACACGACTGCTTCTTCGCCTTAGTTAGTCGTTGTGTCGTCGCAGCCATGAACGTGACGCTCGCGGTGAAGCAGTACATCTCCAAGATGGTGGAGAGCAGCGGGCCCGGGATGAAGGTGTTGCTGATGGACAGAGAAACGGTGAGACACCGGGGCCCGGGGGACCGGCTGGTTGTCCCGGTTCTGTACAGTCTGTGGACTCAGTGATTATCTGAACGATCCCACCCACGGTCCTGGTTCTGTTCTGGGTTTACTGTGTTGATCTAACGAAGTCCTGAACCGAGTTTGTTGTGTAGTGTAGTCACCAATACAAACCAGACATGTTTGAAGGACTTTTCAGGACACTCTCTCATGTCATGTCTATTTAGATAAAGATTTTAGTGAAGTAACGTTAAGAAGGCAACATACTGCACCTCCTCCACATCAACCAGTGCCAGATGTTGTCTTTTTACCGGACTGACAAAGTAAAGAAGAAGAAGAAGTTGTTGTTGTAAATAAGTTTTAGTCTGGTTGACGTGGAGGAGGTGCACTATGTAGCCTGCTTACTTCACTAAAATCTACATTTACATAGAAATTATAAAGTGTTTTGAAAAAAAGTCCATTAATTTTACATGTCTGGATTGACTTGTTGATTTATCTGCTGCCTGTCAGTTAGATGTTACCCACAGGATGGATTCACATCTCTCAGGAGCTTCTGTGTATTTGATTTGTGTATTTGATGTGTGTGTGTTTTTGTTTTGTGTGTCACAGACCAGCATAGTGAGCGTGGTGTACACTCAGTCCGAGATCCTGCAGAAGGAAGTTTACCTCTTCGAACGGATCGACTCTCAGAACAGAGACAGCATGAAACACCTGAAGGCCATCTGCTTCCTCAGACCCACCAAGGTACGAGCGCCGCCTCAGCCGCCTCTGAGCGACGAGTCATGATCTGAGTGACGAGTCGAGATCTCCACTGCAGCTGTGACTGAATCTGTGATGCATGTTTCTTGCAGGAGAACGTAGAACATCTGATCCAGGAGCTGAGGAGACCAAAGTACAGCGTCTACTTCATCTGTAAGTTGGTTATCGTGGACCTGACACACACACAATGATCTCATCCAATGTGATGTCATTATCTCTGATGCCTCTTCAAAATAAAACACCAGAAGTTGGGACAGGTCAAACAAAAACACATTGTCTCGGTGTGATCTGCCCTCTGACAGACACAGGACCGATGTTTCTTAATGTTCACAATTATGTATTTAATGTGATGTTTTCTGACTGTGTGTGTTTCAGACTTCAGTAACGTGATCAGTAAGAGTGAGATCAAAGCTCTGGCTGAAGCTGATGAACAGGAAGTGGTGGCTGAAGTCCAGGTGAGTGAAACGGTATCCTGATGCATGCTGGGAGTCCGGCTGGCTGGACAACATGTGGTCAGATGAGCAGAGAATACAGTCTAAATAGTGGAATAAAAAAAATAAAGAAATAGAGAGTGCAGGATGGTCCAGACTAGTGCAGGTAATTACTGGTGTTGTGATGTGGTTTTAACAAGATTATTAGTTTTAACGTTTGGTTTCAGTTGAACTCTCTGTCGGGTTGTAATCTCATCTGTAACCGAGTCGTCTGCATTTGTTCATGCTCTGCGTGTGTGTATGTGTTTGTGTGTCTGCAGGAGTTTTATGGAGATTTCATCGCGGTGAATCCTCACCTGTTCTCCCTCAACCTGCAGGGAGTCGCCCGGGTAAGAACCCAGATCTGTCTGTGTTTGTTCACTGTGACTCTTTCTTTCTTTCTTTCTTTCTTTCTTTCTTTCTTTCTTTCTTTCTTTCTTTCTTTCTTTCTTTCTTTCTCTCTTTCTTCAGTAGGATCCCCATCAGCACTAGCATCGGCTATTCTTCCTGGGGTCCAACATACAGTACATACAACGTACCCAGCTCCCTTAGTAATAAACAAAACACAGAGGAAAAAACAGACACCACAGATTTACAAAATCCCTTAAAGGGATAGTTCAACATATTAGCAAATTGGCCCATTGCCATAATCCCTGCTGCTCAGAGCTACACTACGGAGGCTAATGGGATTTCTTGGTTTCCCTCATCAAACTCATCAAATACACAATCCAACAACTCCACAACGCTCTGGTGGACAAGTTGTGACCTGCACATTCACCACGCTATGAGATAATAACACAACGTTACCAGACAGAGTTGTTTTAGAGGCAAATGTAGAGACTGCTTGATGAAAAACTGCCCCCGACCATAACTCATTTTCCACATTTAGATTTCTCATTCTCCACACTCAGATTTCATTCCGTACTTCAATACTACCTTAAATACTACCTTAAATAATGTGATATTAATACAAAAAAGTCACATGAATAAACATTTTGGTCTGAAATGACCTCATCCTCTTGTTCAGTGTGTCGTACTCTCCTGTCTAGAGCAGGTTCATCACCGTGTTCAGACTCTTCACTTTGCTGTTACTCATGGTCTATAAACATGTCGTCACTGGGCTGATATTGATTATTTATTGGAGGCTGCTGTGTGTGTGTTTGTCCGTGTGTGTGTGTGTGTCAGGGTCGGAGCTGGGAACCCTCCATGTTGTCTCGCTGCACTCAGGGTCTGACCTCCGTCCTCCTCGCTCTGAAGAAGTGTCCCATGATCCGCTACCAGCTGTCCTCGGACATGTCCAAACGCCTGGCCGAGAGCGTCAAGGTTTCTATGGCAACAGCACACCAAATTGTTCACAGCGTGTTTTCATCCAGAACACGTGGTGCTGCGTTCAGTGTTCAATTTGTTTCATTAAAGGGATACTTCACCCAAAATTGATAATTCACCAATTTTCTATGGATGGAGTTCACTTTTGAATCGTCCAAAACACACACTATGAAACATCCAGATACCTCCATACTGCTCGTCCCTACTGACCCAAGTGTCCTGAAGCTCAGACATGAAAAAAATAATTTGATCTCTGTTTTTATCCTTGTTGTAGCAGTAGCTCCCAGTGGCTGCATGGGATTGTTCTTCTGCCAAACATCCAATAAACCCTTCCTTTGGGAGCTGGAGGATAAAAACAGAATAGAAAAAATGTTTTGATGACTCCAAACCCTTCCTTTGCATGACGGTGAATAGAAAATTGGTGAATTATCAATTTTGGGTGAAATATCCCTTTAAGTCCTACTGATTGCAGCAACAAAAAAGACTCAGACACTTTATAAAGTTGTGTTCACTAATAACTGCAGTGTGTTTTTATAAAACTGCCTTTGCAAACCTGTGAAATGAATCTAAAGCTGAACAATTATTACAGTTATTTGTAAAATCAGTGTTAAAATGTTCAGAAGTTCAGGATTGAAGTTTTTTTTACAGTGATGCATTAAAATATTTTGAACACTGCAGTATTTATGAATGTATATATCTATATTTATATCTAGATAGTGTTAACTCCATGTCTCCGTGTCATCAGCAAATCATCACCAAGGAGTACGAGCTGTTTGACTTCAGGAAGACGGAGGTTCCTCCTCTGCTGCTGATCCTCGACCGCAGCGACGACGCCATCACGCCGCTGCTCAACCAGGTGACCAATCACAACACTGCACACACTACAACAATAATTCTATCTCCACCTGTTTTTAACTCAGTGTGCATGTTGTTGTTGGTGTAAACTGACACTTTCCCGACGCTGAGCTATGGAAGCCTGGTGGTCTCAGAAATGTTGATTTGCTCTTTTCTGTAATTATCAGATAAAACTTATTTTTTCTTGGTGAGAGCAGTGACCTTCGTCTGTCTCACTAATAAAACGTCTCTGTGTGGTCTCGTCCTGCAGTGGACCTACCAGGCCATGGTCCACGAGCTGCTGGGTCTGAACAACAACCGGATCGACTTGTCCCGGGTCCCGGGGATCAGCAAAGACCTGAGGGAGGTCGTCCTGTCCGCGGAGAACGACGAGTTCTACGCCAACGTGAGTCTGAAGAGAGATGCAGCAACACAGATTGAGAGGGAAAGACTGATGCGGTATGTAAATTAAAGTGTGTGTATATGTGTGTTAGAACCTGTACCTGAACTTTGGAGAGATCGGCACCAACATAAAGAACCTGATGGAGGATTTCCAGAAGAAGAGACCGAAAGGACAACAGAAGCTGGAGTCCATCACCGACATGAAGGTCTGAGGTTTCTGTTTTCTCCTACAACATGGTTCAGACTTCATCCTCTTTATTCAACATGGTTAGGGTAAACATAAATAAAAAAATTATTATTATTGTTATTAAACTTTTTAAAACCCAAAACATGAATAGTAAAAACTGGAAACATTAAACATAACATACAATTAAAAGAAAGAATAAAGAAAGTAGAGGAATATAAAATAATAATAAAATAATAAAATGAAAACTAGACTAAAATAGAGCATAAAATATGAGTTTACAGCATTAAATATTGATTTGTATTAGAACAATTAAAAGGAATTACAGTGCAAATCCAAGATTATAATTTACAGTTTTCTTTAAAAGAGCTAAGAACAGAAATGTTTGTATTATTTGAAACTTGTATTTAAACCATGTCCTACTTTTAGTCTCATGTCTCTGTGCTGTTTTGTCGGCTGGATGATTTTTTTGACCCGTGGTTAAATAGTTTCCCCGTGCAGGATCAATAAAGTTTATCCAACCTAATCAATAGTGTTCAAACAGAGCAGGAGCCGCAGCACGGGAGAGGCTGACGTCTGTGTGTGTGTCGTCTGCAGGCCTTCGTAGACAACTACCCTCAGTTCAAGAAGATGTCGGGCACCGTGTCCAAGCACGTGACGGTGGTGGGCGAGCTGTCTCGGCTGGTGTCGGAGCGCCAGCTGATGGAGGTGTCGGAGGTGGAGCAGGAGCTGGCCTGTCAGAACGACCACTCCAACGCCACGCAGGTAACGGCGCCACAGCGTCACGGGAAGTCTTTAACAAATACAGCAGATCTTTTTTTTTTTTAAAGAGAACCTATTTTACTCATTTATGCTCATATTTCTTCTTCTCTCGTGTCAGAGCGTGCGTCGCCTGCTGCAGAACCCTCGCCTCTCGGAGCTGGACGCCGTCCGCCTCGTCATGCTCTACGCCCTGAGATACGAGCGCCACAGCAGCAGCATCCTCCCGGCACTGATGGACGAGCTGAGCAGGAAAGGAGTGACCGAGCGGCACCGCAGGGTAATGATGTCATCAGCGCTTCTTCAGGGTTATTTTAGCTAACTGAAACTGACACGGGAACATTATGGGATGCAACTAAAAAGGAAAAATCCCACAAAACAATTAAATTAAACTGCTTAATCACTTGTTGAAATAAAACTAAACTGAAATTTAAAAACAAGCAAATTGAAAAACGACATAAAGATAAAAGCTAATGAAAATGTAAAAGCTATAATCACCTAGCAACGCTCAGCTCCGACTGGATGGTTTAACCTCCTCTTCCTCAGATGGTTCAGTCCGTGGTGGAGTACGGAGGGAAGAGAGTCAGAGGAAGTGACCTCATCACGCCGACAGACGCCGTCGCCATCACCAAACAGTTCTTCAAAGGACTCAAGGTACAGACACATTATACACCAGCAGCTTCTGTTGCTGTAGTTACCACTTCATCCTCCCTGGCAACCGCTCAAAACACCCCGGCAACCACGTTCTTGCAGCAAGTTGAAGATTCTTTCTTGAATTCATATATTTTCAGGGCGTGGAGAACGTGTACACTCAGCATCAGCCTCTGCTCCACGACACTCTGGATCAGCTGATCAAAGGTCGACTCAGAGACAGTCAGTTTCCGTACCTGGGAGCCAGCAGCCTCAGAGACAGGTAACACACACCTGAGAGAGAGACAGATCCTCTGATCAATGGAGACAGGAAATTGGAGAATCAATGGATCAATAAAAATCAGCTTTTCAAATTAAAAGCCACAGAAAGTCTTCGCATTTTATTTTTTAATCTTGAAAGAAAGGTTGTGAATGTTGAAGTGATGCTGAACGTTACTACAGAGATAAGACGTGTGTGTCTGTCTGTGTGTGTCTGTGTGTGTGTGTGTGTGTCTGTGTGTGTGTGTGTGCGTGTGTCTGTGTGTGTTTCAGGCCTCAGGACATCATTGTGTTCATAATCGGAGGAGCCATGTACGAAGAAGCTTTGACTGTTTACAACCTGAACCGCAGCACACCTGGAGTCCGCATCGTGCTGGGAGGAAGCAGCATCCACAACACTAAGAGGTGACACACACACACACAGTTTCCAGATCATTTGATTAAAGGGATAGTTCAACTTTTTGGAAATTTGGCCCATTGCCATAATACCTTTAATTGTCGGTGCAAGCTATATTTAGAACGGCGGAGCAGAGCCGTGAGTTGCTCAGAGCTACACTACGGAGGCTCATGGGATTTCTTGTTTTCCCACAATCAAACTCATCAAATACACAATCCAACACATGCACATTCACCACGCTATGAGATAATAACAGAACATTACCAGATGGAGTTGTTTTAGAGGTAAATTCATGCAAAACCGCTGATGCAAGTTGCTGTCGGGGACGGTTTTCCTGCAAGCAGTCTCTGCATTTCCCTCAAATGCTGCTCCACCGTTCTAAAAATAGCTTGCACCGACAATTAAAGGTAATGAACCTACTCCTATTATGGCAATGGGCCAATTTGCCCAAATGTTGCACTATCCCTTTAATAGTTGGCAGCAAATAGTGACAAACCAGACATAAAAACCCCAAATATCAAGTGACCAGATGTCTACCAAACCAGACATAAAAACCCCAAATATCAAGTGACCAGATGTCTACCTCTCTCTCTCTCCCTCTCTCTCTCTCAGTTTCCTGGAGGAGGTAACGTTGGCGACCGGACACGTTGGCGAGAGACCACAAGGAAGCGGTCGTCATGGCAGCAGACGCTGAGCACAAACAAACGGACTCCTGAGGAGCTCGTTGGATTAAAAACAACATCATCAACAACATTCCCAACATTTAGTGTTCATGTTTGTTTTTATTTAAAGACTGAAATACCTGATGGGTCAGAATATGAGGAACACGTCTGGATCTAAGACGGTCTTCAGGACAGGAGACGGTGTTCGGCCGTATAACGGTGTAACTACTAAAGTGGACGCTGTCAACAGGAAGTGACATCATGGACCCAGGGAACCTGCTCCCCTTTTGTTTGTTTGACCAGTGAAATCTTTCTCCACCAGTCACAGTGACCTGTTGTTTTCTCGTTTGTTTAATTGATGGAATGTCTCTTTAAAGTGTCTGTGAATGTTTGAGATTCAAAATAAATCAAAAATATCTACGACACATCAGCATTGTGACGTTTAACTCAGCTCAAACCTGCAGGTTCTGGTTTCTGAGGTTCATCAGCTCGGACTTAAGAAATCTCACTCACTCGTTCCTGCAGCTGTGACACCAGACAAACACCCGCCCGCGCTGCAGCTGGAGGACACATCTGTCCAGGTGAGTCGACATTAGGTAGAGAGATTTGCCTGCTCAGTCTGAACAAACCAGAACTCAGCAGGTGGTTTACGACCTGAGGTCCAGGACCAGCTGCTACTGTTCTGTATCAGATCTTTATGTTTGTGTGAAACACCTTTAGTTCAACAATAATAATAATAATTCAATAATTTAAAGTCACTTATTTATTTTATAACTGATCCTGAACATGTTTCAGTTTTCTTTTATCATCATATCATCCAGACTACGGTGTCCTTTGTCCTTGCTGTACATATTAGCAGCCTTACCTAGAGAACATTTGAGATCAATTAAATAATCAATAATGATAAAGACATAACGAATAATCAGTAATAAAGAAAACAGATGGAGCATAAAAGGAAATAAAATAAGTAGGCTAAATGCGATTAATTGCGTAAAAATCCATTCATTATAATGTGACAAGTCTGTGAATGAATGTATCACACACACCTTCTTTTTCTTTTGTTTAAAGTGTGCGTTTGCGTTGTGCGTGTGTGTCTCTGTGTGTGTCTGTGTGTCTAGGTATGTATGTGCGCGCGCCACTAGATGGCACTGTCGGGCTCCTCTTGTATGGGAATATAGGCTACAGTGCGCGTCCGCGTGCCAGAGCGCGTGCACGAGCGCGTTGAGAGGCAGCATCTGCCTCCACATCACACATCACACTCACCGGGAGGATGCTGCCTCGGTTCAGACAACAGCCGCGGAGCTGAGGAGGAGGAACCGGCGGACTCGGACTAAAACCCCCCGACACCGACACCAGGACACCGGGACACCGAGAGACCTGGAGCCGAGCTGCAGCTCCTCCCCGTCGGCGTGATTCTCCCGAGAGCCCCGGAGCCGCGGAGCGAGCGGCGGCCAGAGAGGAGGAGGAGGATGAAGAAAAGCACCCAGAGTAGACGGGTAGGTCTCCCTCACTCAGCAGGTTCGATCCCCCTGATGTCAGATGATATGATCGCCACCGTCACCTCCACCGTCTCCATCTGCACCGTCACTCATTCATCGGCCGGCGATCAGACCCGCGATCAGGCCTTTAATGATCAGTTGATTATTATTCAGGGAGCATCGCTGCAGCATCTGTCTCCACCACATTCACCAGTTCATCATCATCACCACCATCATCATCATCATCATCATCTCCCACAACATTCACGTGTTCATCACCAGGGTTAACAACCTGGGCTCAGGTTTATTCTCCGTGAACCCCACCCCACCCCCCTGTTGAATTATTGATCACAGCTTCCTTTCATCTGCTGATCAATAAACCTTTCTTTAAATCTTTTTTTTTTTTTTTTAAACATCTGGAGCATTTTCCCTTCACTTCATCATTTAAAACACACTCATTATATAACATTTCATTACTTTAATTTAATCTCTGCTGTTTGTGATGTTTGACCTGATTCTGACTTGTCTCCATGTTTTCATATTAACTCTCATGTAAATGCTCCCGTGTAGCTACGTAACCCCGTCAGCTGATCTGGAGTCAGATCTGTGGTTCTGAGTTGAACTGAACATGACCCGCCTTGTTCTCAGTAAACTGTCCTGTAATCCCAAAAGGACCAGTTCTCGTTGATACACACGACTATAACGCAGCATCATCTAACTCAAACATTGTGGTTTATGTCAACTTTTAATTTCAAAAACAAAGAAAAAATATTTAAAAGTTGTGCATTTAATGTGATAAATGAATCAGGTTCTGCCTCAGTTTAACAGCAGCTCTGTCTGGACCGACTCAGGTCTCTGGTCCACATCTACCTGGGTACAGATACACAGGAAATGTGTGTGTTTTAATTTGGGTGAACTGGCCCTTTAACCTCAATCTTTTTTTTTTCTCTCATGTTATGAACGTGATTTTTTATTTTATTTATTTAAAGGTTTAATAATCAGGAACAATGCACATTAATAAAACATTTTAACGAACGTAAACATGCCAGAATTTGCCAAAAGGCTTTTTTATTTATTTATTTTTTTCCATCTGCTGATGTTAAGCAGTTACCCTAAAAGAGAATAAAATGGTTTAGATATAAAAATACAAATTAGGCTAAATCTAAATAAAGATTAAAAGGCGTAAAACTGCAAAAGTCCATACATACACACAAACTAACATAAACTCGAACAACAGCCACAAAACAGAAGCAACGTTAATTACACAAAATATAAACACGTGGTGATGATTTCATCAGGTTCATCATGTCTGAAAAGTTCATTCTCACAACATCCAGGTTCAGACAGCGACAGCTTTTTGGTTCTGGATTTAAAATAAATAAACATCAACTGTCTAGATGTAAATAAACAGACTGTGAAGTGTTTCTGTGTTAAACCAGAGCGGGAGCTGAGAGTCTGAACAGAACCAGGAACCGGTTTAATGAAGCTGGAGCCACAACCGGCGGAGATTTGTTGTGTTGGATCAGATGTCGAGGAGGAAAACAAACAGTTTGAGTTGATCTCTCAGCTGTTTGAGTCTTCACTCAGACCGTTTTCTCTTTAGTTTTAACTTGGAGATCTTTCTCTCTGAGATTGAGATTGAAATTGGAAATCTTTATTGTCTTGTTGTGGAAATTCACCTTTGGCCTCAAAAACATATAATACTCACACACAGCACATGCAATTGAATTGAATTGACTACCTTTACCCTTATTTCATTCATACCAAGGTATAAACAAAATTCAAATTGCAAACCTCCATGTGGTTAAAAACATCAATGAAAAAAGAAAGACACACAAGCAACAACAATAAAACAATAATAGAATTCAGTATTGCACCGTCCTCTAAAGTGCAGCAGTCAATTTTAAAGTGCAGTCAGTGTGGGAGGCAAAAGCTTCAGACACCGCAGATTAATAAACGATGTAACATAGAAATGTGCAAAACACAGCTTTATATCTGTTAAAAGTATAAATAAATAGTATGAGTAAATTAATAAGTAACATCAAAGTAATATCAATAATGGCTAAACAGTCACAGGTTTGGTCCCGGTTCCATATCTTCACTAACTTGTAAACCATCTAGGTTTCAGATGTTTCCAGATGTTTTCTTCGCAGGTTTCTTCTTCTTCTTCTTCTTCTTCTGACGTCTGCTGTTGTTGTTGTTGTGTTTCAGGGCGTCCAGGACTCGGGTCAGCCGGTCGTCCAGCAGCCGGAGAAGGTCGGCTGGATCAGGAAGTTCTGCGGTCGAGGGATCTTCAGGGAACTGTGGAGGAACCGCTATGTGGTGCTGAGAGGAGACCACCTGTTCATCTCTGACAAGGAGGTGAGATGAAAACCTGAGATATATATATAAAACAAAGAAACGGTTGGTGTTGTGTTCACAGGTTCGTCTGAAATCTGTACATCTGAGCCTTCAGGTGTTTGATTTGTACTAAGAAGCTGTTTCTGAGTCCGGTGCTGCGCTGCTGCCTGTGAGCATGTTTGAGATTAGAGAAGAACATCTGTGAGGTTTCTCCTCCCACGCGCGCGTGTGATTAGTCAAGATTTTAAACCCCCTGTGGTCTGAGTGTGTGCGTTTCTAGCAAACTGTTTGATATAAAGAAGAAACGTCTAGACAAAGAGATAAAACTCCTTCTTGTTTCCTCCTGAGTCTGAAATTCAGATTTTATTGAGAGCGGAGAGGAAGTGAAAGTTTCTTGAGTCACATCTGAACAACACGAGTCAGAGTGACCATGTGACCTGTGATGTCATCTTTATGTCCCTATAAACCCGAAGTGTCGGTGTTTGATCATCACTCGATCCCTTTAACGTCAGAGTTGGCTGATTTCAGATTGTTGCAGGGTCCCTGAACGCCTCCCAGAGGACAGGTGCAGCAGGTCGTGCCGAGCGTTCACACTGACTCTGCAGTGCTGCTACATCATTATATAACAGTTTGTTATGTAAGTGTACACTCGCTGATGATTGTGCGATGCTGACTCAGACACTTTCTCCTCTGTGCTCCAAGACTTTTAGCTCAGAGTTTGGTTTGGCACACAACAACCCTCAGCGTCCGCGGATTATCACAGCAGTTTAACATGAAGTCGTTTGTCTCCCTTCAAGCCCTAAAACATTAAAATTGGCACAAGTGGAAAAATATGAAATTCAGATAAAACAGGCGACTGCATTAGACTGATTTTTTTTTTGTTAATTTAACCTTTATTGAACCTGGTGAACAAGTTCTTATTTACAATGACAAGAGGCATAAGCTTCTTGAGGGGAGGGACTGTAGAGGGCTGTAAAGGAGAAGAGATTAAAGCAAATAGACACAACTATACAAACATTCAGCAAGAACATAAAAGAGTTAATAGCCAGGATTTTTACAAACATTACAGGATTCTTTAGAGCCTAAAAGTTGAGAGAGGATAAAAGAACAAGGTTATCAGTAAGGATAGTCACAAAAAAGGAAAAGGGTTAGATAGCTGCAAGAATCTGTAAAAAAAAAAGTGTGAGGTGCCGACCTCTTTGAAGACAGAGGTGGAGATGAGAAGTCATCCAGTAAAGAAATCAGTGTAATATCAAAGAAAATCAACATTTTTATCAACAAAACCCACAGATAAAAGTGGAAATACAGCAATAATGCATCCAGGTTTCATAACATATAAACAGGATGAGGCTTCAACAAACTGCATGGACTCGTCCCAGGTTTTTAAGTATGAACTGAGACACATTTAAACAGCTGAGTGGGACAGAAAAAGGACAATTTCCTTAAATTTTAGCTGAAACGTTGTCATATACACTAGATGTGTCTGTGTCTGTGTAGGGTTCATGTAAAGGAGCGTCGAGTTCTTCTGATGTTGTTTCTGCTTCGGTCGACTGAAGTGAACTAAGCAGCAGAATAATGACTCATGTTAACCCATGTCTCTCTCTCAGTCTGTGTGTGTGTGTTTGCTGTAATTATATTTTTCTCATCATCAGTCGTCTAGTTTCTGTAGTTCAGCAGAAACGTTGACCCAGAACATTTTAATACAGCAGCAGCCTGAGGGAAGGTTCGCTGTGCGTTTGTGTGTCTCTGTGTGTCTGTGTGTGTGTGTTCATGGACTTTATATCCATCTGTTCTTTCTCACATCGCTCCTGCATGCCGCAACATTAAACACTCAGCTCGTCCTTTGTTCTTTATTGTTAATAACTTCTTTGCTGCTGCTGCTGTGAGTTGAGAAGGATTCGCTCTGACACTTCGGCTCCTCTCTTCACTGAGCTGTTGTTGGAGAAGACGCTCTTTTATTTATTTTTTTATTTATTTTTTCAACAGTTGCCTGTGGATTCCTGGTGATGATGGAAAACAAAAGACATAATAAACACAACAGGACACAGTGCGACACAATACAAAACGAAACAAACTGAAACAAATGCAACCAGCAGGACAGGATGTGAGATGATAGAGTGTGATATGATTTGATAGAATACGATACGATATGCAATGTGATACAATTCGATTTAATACAATACAATACAACACAATATGATACAATACGATCTACACTGCCCGTCCCCAGGAAAGTCTCACACATTTCATTGCACCGCCTTTAGCTTTGATTACGGCATTTGCTGTCGCATCATTTCAATAAGCTCCTGCTTAAAGGGATAGTTCACCCAAAATTCAAATTTCACTCATTATCTACTCACCCTCATGTCGACTAAGAGCTGTGAGACTCTGAAAACTCTCACAACTCTTAGTCGACATGAGGGTGAGTAGATAATGAGTGAAATTTGAATTTTGGGTGAACTATCCCTTTAATGAAACGATGCCACAAAGTTGGATTTGCTTGTCAAAGACTCTCAACGAGGTGAAGGTCTGGACTCTGTGGTCACATTGGACCACATTTCTTCCTTTCAGTCTTTAAAGGGATAGTTCACCCAAAATTCAAATTACACTCTACTCACCCTCACGTCGACTAAGGGCTGGGAGAAGTTTCAGAGTCCTCCGTGCCTTCTCTGAGTTACGCGCCGGCGTCAGTGGAAATCGCATTGACGTCTGTGCAAATCGATACGATACAATATGAAACAATATAATTTGATATGATACAATATAACACGTTACCATTTGATATGACATGACATGAAATGATACAATAAGACAGGACAAAAAAGGAGAGAAAATTAATCAATACAACGAGACATAACATGACACAGTATGACTTAACAACAATGTGACATATATTTACATGATAAAACATGTAAAGGTCCTGTATGTATAGCATGATAAGTCATAATAATCACGATAAAGACGTCATGTTGCTTTAAACCCTGCAGTTTTATTTATTAAATAATTTACTGTGCATCTGGAATAAAAGCCACGATACGATGACCATCCTGAAGTCCAACAACATCGTTAAAATGAGACATTTTACTGAACACATTGATCAGTGTGTGTCTGTCGCTTGTGTGTGAATGTGAATGTGTTATTCTGACTAAACGCTCGTCGGACGTGAGTTCATCATGAGTCAGACTTTATCAGAGCAACAGTGACGCATCAGCTTCGCTCTGTGAGTCACTGTGAGCAGAGAAATCAGCTTCTAACGCATCGTCTTCTTTGTCCTGATCACATCTGTGTCTGGTTTAATAACTTCTTCTTCTTCTTCATCTCCATCATCACTATCACCATCTTCTTCTTCATCCCTCCTCTTCCTCTTCCTCTTCTTCTCCTGCTGTTTGTGTTCACACTCGACTGTTAAAGAGGTTTGATGACACCGACATCAGTTTTTGCTCATTTTGTCTCCGTATCAGGCACCGTATTGATCGTTCTGACTCTGATATTGACGGATTTGTCAACACCAGGCTCGACACGTGACACACACACACACACACACACACACACAACACACACACACACACACACACTCTGGGTGACCCCGTGTGGCCTTGTTTGTATGGACACACACTGATGCGGCCCACATGGATTTCAGGAAACACACACACATTGATTGATGTGTTTGATCTGCATTTTAAGTGTGTGAGGGTTTGACCTCAAGTTGTTTAAAGGTTCACATTAAAGGGACAGTGCATGTTTTTTGTGATCATGTTGTTCACAGTTGTAAACAGAGTAGGACAATGGTTTCCAACCTGTGACCTCATTTTAATATCCCATTCTGGATCAGATACTTTCATAAGCTGCATTTTATTTTAAGTCGATTTATATTTGAGAAAGTGAAAGTTGAATGTTTTTAATCATATTTAAAAAGGATAATAATTAGTTGTTTTTTTTACCAGTATTTTTTTTTCTCGATTAGCCTACTGGACAATTCAGGCAACCCCATGTGGGGTCCCGACCCCAAGGTTGAAAAACACTGGAGTAGGATCTGATGAACTAATGAAAATTATTTTATTATTTTAAATATGAAATAATCAGAAAACAATGAAATGTGTCCTAAATAACATATTAGATTAAAGGTGACATCCTCAAATTCTCATGTTTTACACAAAACCACAGAAATGGAAACACTTAACTTTAATGTATAGAAAATATAGAATAGAATAGAAATAAACTGGTTATTCTGTTGTTGCACACTGATAAGAATTGGACTTGTGTTTGTGTTTGTTGACGACTGAAACACAGGTGATGTTGGACGTGGACTCAGGTGTTACACAGTCTGATTTAACACACACACACACACAGTTATTTATGTGTCAGTGCATCTGTGAGTCTCAGCTCTGTGTTTCCACGTGAAGTCGTCCACACTGTCAGTGGCACACGTCAACAGATCTGAGATCAGTTTTATATGGTGTGTGTCTGTCTGTGTGTGTGTGTTTGGCTCCAGACTTCATCTCCTCTTTAACCTGATCACATCAAACCGAACAGACCGGATCAGGGATGATTGACAGCTCTTAGACTCTGTCATCACATTTTTTCCTCCTCCTGCCAAGACGACAGAGAACCCAGCTCTCTGATTGGCTGAGAGGTGTTTGCACAAATTCAGTAATATACAGGTTATGTTCACCTCAGTCAAAGGTCAAACCTCAAGATTTATGGACCACTTAAGTGCAGGTAACCATAGCAACGGGAATGATGCACAAGTCTCAAGGAAACGGTCAATAACAACTGTTTACTCACTTTGGGTTAATCCTCTGTATTAAATCTGAACTTTTTATGTGTTTTTAAAATTTGACTGGTGTCTAGATAGATAGATAGATAGATAGATAGATAGATAGATAGATAGATAGATAGATAGATAGATAGATAGATAGATAGATAGATAGATAGATAGATAGATAGATAGGCCCACACATACTATAAATAAATGAAGTGAAGTTGTGTTTCTCTGCTCAGACATTTAAATAGGGCCTGGTCTTGTCAGTCTGAGGTATTTCAATGATTGGCAGTAACGAACCTTGTGTGTGTGTGTGTGTGTTTTCTTGTGTCTCCAGGTGAAAGACGAGCGTAAAGCACAGGAAGTGTTCGACCTGGCTGATTACGAGCGTTCGGAGGAGCTGAGGAAAGCGAAGAGTCGCAGCAAGAAGAACCACAGTCGCTTCACCGTGCTTCGCTGCAGACAGCCAGGAAACACTGTGAGTCCATATGATGTTCAAGTCTTCTTTATTTTCTAAATCAATCAATCAGTCAATTACCTGGAATTGACTCCAACAAAGTGCAACAAAGATATTACAAGTCAGAATTTGCTTTTTAAAAATGCTATTACATCTAAAATATTTTTCTAATGAAGAGCACAGCAATTATTTATTAATCTTTGTGCAAATGACTTTTAAGATATCAATTCAAAAAGTATTTAAAAATTTGATATAGAAATAACGTGTCTGAGCCAGATTGCAATGGGTGATGTTTGTGTTCAATATGTTTTATGAAGTTCTCCAGCAGCGACAGGAACAAACTCTGAGCCCATCCTCTCAGTTTTCAGTGTTTCTGTCTTTATTCATCTTCATCCTCCGTGTCCGTCCTCTATGCTCAGGGATTACACCCTGCACCCCCCACCCTCGACTCAGACTGCCACATCATTGGTGAATCCCCTCCTACATCCGTCTCAGGATTGGTGGATTAGATTTAATATCACCCGCCCACCCTGAGCCGGCTGCAGCGATTGGCTGAGCTGCTGTTTTTTTTTCTGCTCTGAGAAGATTTAATCCGTAGAATCCCATTAGTCCGTCAGAGGACGAGTTACAGCAGCATAATCCCCACAGAGTCCAAACATGTTCACACGTCAGTCTACTGCAGTTTGCCACAGCCACGATACACGACTGAAATCAAAGTATATCTTGTTATGTTGTTGCAAAACTCTCGCCGCCCATGATATAATGTGAGTGAACGCAACCTCTGACGTACTCTTTAGAAAGCTCCAATTAGAAATCTCTAAACATCAGTTGTTTGAATAAACACCATGTCATATACTCAAAAACATTAAAATGATTCAGTGTTAGCTTTGTTGACATTTAGATATCTGTGGTTATTGAGTTTTTAGTTTAGTTTAGTTGAATACCTTTATTTTATCAGGGACAATATACTGTAGAAAATAACAATTAGTCTCTAAATGAGAAGAGATGCCGGATTTAGCTTAGGCTACTAGCTACTTTCCATCCATAGTCCCTGGGCAGGTGAATAAAAATTTGAGGTATAAACATATTAATCATCTATTATAGCCTAAATTATGACAGAACTAGAACTGTGACAGGTAAACTTGAATTGTGACAACTAAACTTGACTTTGATTATGATAATCAAGCAAGTTTAGCTTTAACGTTAGCAGCTTAGCAACAAAAACTCAACTCAACAAAATTAGCTAACGTAGCAAACCTTACCTACAGTAAATAAATCCTAAATAGTTGCAAAGAGCTTATCTAAAGGAGCTGAACAAGTGCACTAAACAAGAAACATGCTAGCTACATGTTAATAAGATTTATCAAAAACTTGGTCTGGGTTTTCATCCCTTTGCTTTTGCTTGACAAATGGCTGTCACCACTTGTTTTTGAGTTTTTTTCTGCTGGCCTCTTTATCTGTAGACTATCTCTTCTGTCCTGTATGATGATAAACTAAAGGTTTTTGTCATGTTGCAGGTTCCCAACCTCGTGTTTCTGGCGGTGAGTCCTGAGGAAAAGGAATCATGGGTCAACGCCCTCAATGTGGCAATCATCAAAGCCAAGAACAGAGTTTTAGACGAGGTATGAATGGCTGTCAACGAACCTTCATTACATAACCTTCATTAAGACGTTACTGAATACGACCTCACTGATTCGGCTACAGCTCATTAAAAACAGTGATATCTTCCTTATAATGACGGATTTGTATTCGTATAAATTGAGTGACAAATTTAAAAAACAATACTTTTTGAAGAAGGAAAACTTCATTTGTCCCCAAAGGGAAATTGGTTTTTGCCATAACCATAGAGCAAGAACACCTTGAGATGAGGTATTCAAAGGTCTTTATAGTCAGTTCCTATGTTTCTGTCCAGGTGACCATCGAGGAAGACAGTGCGCTGATTCATCCCACCAGAGACCGAGCAAAGATCCCTCATGCCCGCCGGCTGCCAACCAGAGGACACCTCATGGCCGTGGTACTGGGATCTCCTATGGTCGTTCTCCAATTTAGTTTTGGTAACCCGTTGATTTACAGGCCGTTAATTAAATGATGATTACGTGATAATGATCAAAAAATAACAATTAATTGTGTAGTAATATCAAGAAATAGCCTAAAAATAAATATTTCATAGTCATGTTTTTCTTAAAGGCAATTAAGGGATTACAAATACTTTTCTTGCTTTGAATTTTTTGGGAAAGGCCAGAATTTTTCTCCACCAAGTCCTTGAAATTGACCGTTTTTTTCTGGGATATTTCTACGCAATCCATCTTTATTTCTTTGGTTATATTTCTTGACATTACTATGAAATTGACTGTTATTTCTTGACTATTTCTTGACATTATAACATAATCAACGGCCTGTAAATTAAAGGTTTTACCTTATTTTTTTCTTAATCTAAATCTTGTTAACCTTAATATCATTATATTTACAAAAAATGATTTCGTATAACCTATCCCAGGCGTCCACCTCCTCCCATGGCATGCTGACCCTCGACCTTGTTGCTGAGGAGGACGGTTTCTGCCTAGACTACGATGACGACTCTCAGGAGTCCTGGGAGAACAGCTTCAGGGTCGACCTGCAGAGGGGGGATGCCGGATCTCGGGGCGTTGGCGGTCGTCAGCGGGCCGGCACCGATGTCTCAAAGCTCAGGGTGATCTCCAAGGAGGCCAAGGTGAAGACTGGAAGTTTGCCCAGGGGGAGTGAGCGGTCCTGGGGCAAACAGTCCCACCTGGAGGCCTCCAAGGTCCACAAGACCCAGCAGGTAAAACTCTGACCCTGTTCTACTGATCGATACTTGTGTTTTCATTATGTGATGTGGTTTCATGAATCTATTACTTCATTGGGTAGTGTCTGGGTTTAGTCGTCCATATTTTACCTTCAAAAATTCGAAATCTATTGAGGTTTCCACTGATTGATTGATTTCATAAACTGAACAAAAGAATAATTGTGAAAAAGAATAACTAAAAATGGTTCATTTCAGGTCCTTCAGACTCAGTCTCGAACACCGCAGCCTGGGAAGAGGTTCAGCATGCAGGGCCGGAGTCGCTGTGCCTCCATGGATGAAGTCCTCTCCTCCAGGTACTCAATCAATGAATCAAAAACCTCCTTCATCCATCCCTTTGTCTGCTGTGTAATAACTTCAAGATCTGTCAGAGTTGTGTTATAATCTTGACACAGTGAAGGTACAGGTTTTGGAGGTCACTATTGGCACAATGGATTACCCATAAACCCAGGTCTTCTTGTTTCTTCTTGAGACCCCAATGACTCCTAGACCAATGTATATCTAAAAGCCTGTGAAGCAGATACATTTTTTTGAAGTAAGGATGTGATGGATGATGAAATTTCAGGTTTATAAAAGATTAAAATTAAAAAAACCTAGAGCCTGTTGGATGGTTTGTCAATTATTTAGAAGGAATGAAAAGTAAATGTTCAGTTAAGTCAAAATGTTAGAACGCTTCACTTCAAGTTTGTTCATAAAAGTTTAGGCCTAAATCCTTCTTCCATATTCTTCTTCTGCTTCCCGTCTCCAGACCGGCAATGATTCGTTCGGAGCTGCGGTCTGCCCTTCGTCGCTGTCCGACTGAAGAGGAGGCGGGCGGAGGGGCTTCGGTGCAGCCGGTCGGTCAGCTGCAGAGCCTCATCGCCCAGAGGATGCAGAGAGCTCAGGAGTTGCTGGAGGAGATGAGACTGCAGGTCTTTTTACCCTTGAGTCTTATCGATTTCCTTATTGATTGGTTTCATCACAGGAAATAATCTTTGTGTTGGAACTGCATCTGCTCTCTTTAGCTGCTAAGCAAAACATTTTGACCTCAGATGGTGCAATAAGAGACAACAAAGACTGACGGTCGGTGTGTCTTGATTGACAGGAGTTGCAGAAAGCCAAAGCCGAGCGAGAACGAGGAGGCAGCTCTCCGTACCTGAAGGGCATCGACTCCCCTCGACTCCATCACCTCAGGGGCTCAGAGTCTCCGCACTCCAGGTCGGTTCAATAACCTTCACTAATCTCTCATATTGTCTTTCAAAGGGACTTTTAAATCGAACGCAACTGGACTTGGTTATTTGTCTGGGAAGACGTTTCACCTCTCATCCAAGAGGCTTCATCAGTTCATGTACGCATCTGACGAGGCTGTCGTCCTCCCACATTGTGGACTGTTCTCCAGTTTTTCCTCTATTGTACCTTGGTCTGTTTGTCCACGATTCAATATTTCTCACACAGTGAAGGGAAAGGCTCCGAAATGATTGGGTTCACTCAAGATATGAGTGTTTACTGTTAATTTCAATGAAATGCAGTTTTGAGACGAAGGTAACAAGGTTTTGTCCACAAAGGAAAGTTCTTTTACTCGACCTAAACTCTGTCTTTTCTTGTGGCGAACAGATCAACTATCCACTTTTTGCCTTCGACCTGAAACCAACAAGCCCAGTAAGGGTCTTGGGGTGCCCACCAAGGTTTCCCCTGTTTAGCTTTCCCATACCTTTGTTGTTCACTCCCTCCATTGTGAGGATGTTTGATCTGACTATTAACCAATTGGAATAGAGAGTTACATGAACTGTTGGACACATAAATATCAAACCCCATTGTTCGAACCACAAGAAAAGGGCATTGAGATGCTGTCAAGTTCTTCATTTTAAGGTTGAGTAGCTGCAGTAAACTTCAATAAAATCTGTTTCCCAGTGTTTCAGCTTGTGAACTTATAAAAGCTGAAACATCTGACTGGTTGTTGTTGTTGTTGTTGTTGTCGTCTTCAGCCGGTCATCAGGATCTTCGAGGAGCAGGAGCAGCGACTCTCCTCGCCTCCGGGGCAAAGAGTCTCCTCGGCTCAGAGGGAGAGAATCTCCTCGGTCCAAAGCCAAGAAGAATCGCTCCAAGGGGGCCGACTCGCCTCGCTCCAGAGGATCCCACTCTCCGGCCGCTAAAGCCAACGACTCCCCGCGACTGAAAGATTCGCCTCGTCTCACAGTCACCGACTCCCCGCGGTCAAAGAGCTCCGACATGATTTGTTCACCAAACCTCAAGGGGTCGCCCAGCTCCTCCGGTCCCGACAAGGACGACGACTCTCCTGTGCAGAAACCGCCCGAATCGCCACCGTCGTCTCTCAGAGGATCCGACTCCTCTCAGGTTAAAGGATCCGATTCCCCTCGAGGCAGCGAAGCCGACTCGCCTCGTCTGGCGAGCACCAAGGAGTCGCCCTGTCCCAGTCAGAAGAACTCCCTGAGTTCCTCCGGATCCTTCGAGTCCAAAACCCCTGACAAACCCTGCCTGTCGCCGCCCCTCCCCGCCTCGCCGCCCTCCCTGCTGTCGGAGGACGACCCCGAGGTGGACAGGAGGCGCGCCGAAGCCGAGCGCCTTCTGGAAGAGGCCGTGTCGTCGTGGAAGGAGGCGCAGGAAGTTCTGCAGGAGGTGAAGGAGCTGCAGAGCCAGACTCTACGGCGGCAGCGCAGGAGGACCTACGAAAAGATGACGCCCTCGACGGCGGCGGTGGCAGCGGCGGCGGACGAGGAGGACACGCCGACCTCGCCGACGTCACCCGAGGACGACGACGAGTCAGAGACGACGCCTTGATGAGGATTTTTTTCTACAAGTATTTATTGAATTGACGAATTTTCTCAATGAATTTTGGCAACGTTTTTTCAGCACGCACAAAAGTCAGGAGTCAGGATTTGCATTTTAAAAAAGAAGGAGTTTGTAATTTAACCGCTGAAATGTTTTTCATCTTTTAATGCGGGGACAGTGGGATGCACATGAACGCTTAAGCAAATGTGGATTATTTTGAAACCAGCAATCTACAAGTTCTTCCCAGGAGGTTTAATGCCTTTAATCCTCCACAGTGCACTAGACTGTCACCAGTCAGACGCCCTCTCACTTCTGCTGCCCATTTTATTCCACAAAGTCTCTTTTTTGTGACAGATGTGTCACATTTAATTTGAATAAATAGATTTTTAATGGAGAGGCACCACCCTTCACTTTCTCTAATGGTGCTGCACGTTTCTCTTTGTCTTTGTTCTTTATTTTTTTTTCTGCTGCTGAAGGTGAAGTGAAAAAGCCTCTCTGTTGATTTCACACGTGATGTTTCCCCGGTGAATTTTTGGGAAGAGATATTTGGGTTTTTGAAAAAGAAAGAAGACAGTTTGTCAAAGACACTTTTTTTTTCCAAGCAAAGATGTCAATGTTTTTACAATGGGAATCTTTTTCAATGACGGCACTGAAAAGCACTATGTTTCCTACGGGCATGATGGGGGGGTGGGGTGAGTTTGCTGTAAATTTCTTAACGCGAACAATTAAGATTTTAAATAACCTGTTACTTGATTTATTTGCTAATATATATTATGTATGTTTGTGTGACATTTCTTTTATTAAGATGATCTTATAAATTCTCTAATTTAGTTGTAGCCCCACATTTCCCTCCTAAAAAATGTACTTCCAACTCTCTGTTGCAGTTTTTAAGAGTTTTTTTTTTTACTTCAACAACAAAAATCAGGGAGTTACATCTTCCACATCATGAAAAGTCGAGAATAAGCAATAATGTCAATAATATACAGAGAAAACAGTGTCTCTGTGTCACTTGTTGAGGAGTTATGTGTAGTTACAGAACAGGAAGTGTTGATTGTTGTGGAGTTGTTGGGAGGTATGAGGTGTGACGTGTGGTTTTTCTTTTGCAAAACTTTAATTAAGATTTAATTTTAGGGCAAAAAAAGCTAAAAAGGCCTAAAAAATCTGATTTTGACACAGTTACCTTCTTCAAGATCAAGTCATTAATAAGACCAGCTTTGGTTTACAAACTACGGTTTTATTTGATCAGGCTGATATTGGTTTTGAAACCAGTATTGATTTTGAGAGGAGAAAAAAAAAATCAATAAACATGTTTTGGTTATGATCCTTTACAATTGTAAATCTATAAGAAACATGACATAAATATAAACACATGGACACGCAAGCAGTTTATTAACTTAGTGTTTGAGACGTGATGTCACAGACATAAGTGATGACACGTAAATGTTATGAATGATAATTAAAAGTGCATGTCATCACAGAAAAACAAAGTACTCACTTTAGTACTAATTAAGATATTTATAGTCCATGTTTAGCGCTGAACTACGTACTCAATCAGTTTTATCAGAAAATGAAATATCTATATATATGAAAAAGTTCTGGTTCAAGCAAACACTTGACTCGCACATAACTAATATTTTAATCAATGATAACAATACTAATTGTTTCCCACAGTCGTACATTAAAAACAAATGTCTTTCTTTATCAAAACACTTTTTTTTTTTAACACTGAAATATGGATGACAAAAAACAACAACAACCCTTTTCACGCAGTTCAAATATCAGCTGATAATTTAAATCTCTGTTTAAAGTCACATGTTGTGTTGGTACCGTAACGTTAAATATGCACATTTCTTTATCTCCGTTTGTTGCTCACAATGTTTTCACCATCGTTTTCTCTTTTTGCACATTTGTCCTGATGATGATGAAGACGAAGAACTCAGTTTGTAGCAGACGACACTGTCAGAGGTGAAAGCATGGAGTTGTTGTTCTGTAGGTGAAAAGAAAACAAAAGTCTGTATTTATTTTAAAGTTTATGCACATTTTAAAAAAAAGACGATTCACTGTATAATTTTACATCATGTTCACTTTGTCAAAAATATGAAAACAAGTTATTTTAAATGTTGTTTTCTTTCTTGCTTCTTTCGTTTAACTAAATATTTATATGTTGATGTTTTTGAATGATGTTGAACTACTGTAAACAGCAATGCATTGTGGGTAAATGGAGCCATGAGGAAAAACAAAACAAAACAAAAAAAACACTGTTTATTTTCTGTTTTGAGCCTTGTGTTCACATGCAAAATAAACAAAGATAATGAACCTGCAGTGGGATGATGAGATTATTTCAGACGCCTGCTTCAACTTCCTCAGTCCAGGTGAAGAACTCTCTCACCTCATTGGCTGATTTTTTTCTTTTTTCTTTTCTTGTTTGAATAAAAAAGTTAATAAAATAAAAAGTCTGAATGTGACCAAATGACTCATCACAGCTGTGTGTTTGTTGTTTTGTGTGTTGTGGCTTCAATAATCATGGATGGTCTAGAGTAGTGTTCTCAACGTGGGATCCAGGGACCCCCAGGGGTCCTATTTTTACCAAATTTTTATTACTATTATTGTTGTTTTTTGTTTGTTTGTTTGTTTTAGAATTTTACCACATTATTGTAGAAAATCTTTAACTTTTTTTTGTAACTTTCTTTGGAAATGTTTTTAACCACTTTTGCACCACTTTTTAAATTTGGTCTCAGAACAAATCTTTGCGTATTTCTGGTGTTTGCTTGAAAATTTTGTCCAATGGAGGTCCGTGGTCTAGTCAGTTTAGGGGTCCTTGATGTATAAAAGGTTGAGAACCACTAGAGGAGCTTCTCCTTCTTCTCCTTCTTCTTCTTCTTCTTCTATTGAGTAATAGTCTGGATTCTGGACGCGGGTCTGGAAATGACACCTCCACATCACAGTCACATGACCTTTGCCTCCAGTTGCGCTATTGGCCGACATCCCAGAGTGAGAATCATCAGTTGGAGAGAGGATGCACACACACACACACACACACGCACACACACAGGTCAGTGAGCTGTAATGAAGAGCAGAGCAGATGTAGGGCAGGACAAACAGCATCGCTCCATTACACAGCTCCACCTCTTACAGCACACACACACATATTCGTGTGTGTATCGCATGAGTGTGTGTGTGTGTGATTATGTATGCATGTGTGAGCATTTCTTGATGACTAATCTGCTGCTCGCTGCGTTTGCGTGTCTCTGCAGCTGAAAACCAGAGCACCAGTCTGATTTCTTTTTAGATAAAACCTTTTCATGTTTCATCTCTGTGGGACGCTGGTTTAGCTTAGCTTAGCTTAGCTTAGTTTAGCTTAGCACAAACACTGGAGGCAGAGGGAAACTGTTAGCCTAGCTCCACTACAGCTTCAGGGTGGGTTTACACTAACAGGATGTGTGGTAGCCTAACCCTTTAAATACCCTCAATTTCATAGTAGCCTAATGTTGACAAAAATAGCCAAGAACGAATCAATAAATGGAGCGACTGGATAGCATTACATATACGATGTTACGATGTGTTGTTTGTGTAGCTAGTCTTGACCGTCATGAACAAAAGATTACAGATTACGGAGTGCGTTTGTGTGCAGAGAGTGCAGAGAGTCTGGGACACCGGGGTGGCGACCAGGTAGCTACTACACTGATGTTGCAAGGTTGGTTTTCAGCCATGAGACGCCAGGTGGAAGACAGAGAGCCTCCGTTGTCACTCGTAGTTAACAATCACAATTACTCTGGAGCTTTTTAAATGTAGCATATAGCCACGAGAGAAATCCTGCTTAGTTCCTCTTTAATGCTCCGAGGGAGAGAGTTGCCCGTCCCAAGATGGCCGCCGTGTGGCTACGCAGTGTCATTGGGCAGCAGTGGTCAGTGAGTCATCTAGTTTACTCACATAGCCTATAGTATCTATGGGAGGGACTCCATGAGCGACTCTGAGGGATCCGTCTGAATTTTTAAATTTAATTGTAAAGCGAACTTTAAAATTTAAATGATGATCAAAAGGACGTTATTTGCGACCACAGAACAATTTTAAAATTAGTCCGAAGCCCGTTAATAAACATTGAAAAATCTGGATGTTATGAAACGAGCTGATAATACAGTAAGTGACCTGACATCTGAGGTGAACACTGATTACGACTGGAAATGCCCTTTAATAAGGACTCAACATGGTTTCACCTGAGGCTCCTGTGGCCCCCGGCGGCAGGTGATGAAGCAAATTTAGAGAAAGCACAAAAAATCTGATGCATGTATGTGCGTGTGTGTGTAGTATACAATATGTGTGTGTGTGTGTGTGTGTGTTAACTGGGTTATTTACAGAGATAAAACAGTGGAGGCTGATTCATGTTCACATCAGAGGCTAATAAATTATTTACACTGACGCTGTCTGATGCTTCTGTTTCAGGAGGAGGAGGGGGAGGGGGTGGAGGGTGGGGGGGGGCATTACATTTTTTATTAACACTCACACACACACAGACACACACACTCATGTCCGATGTGCACCAGGTCAGTGTTACAGTTTGTTCTCATTTAAAACAGGAAGGATTAGAGGGGAGAGTTTTGTGTGTGTGTGTGTAACACTGTATGTGTGTTAGTGTGTTAGTATGTGGATGCGTGTGTAACAGTGTGTGAAACAGTGCTGTGTGTGTGTGTGTGTTGGGGGGGGGATGGTCTGTGTGTTCATTGTGACTCAGAGCCCTGAAGCGTCTGTTCAAAGCTTCGACCTCCTTTATTCCTCTCCAACTCTTCTTCATCCTTTTCTCCTCCTCCATCATCTTCTCCTTCAACCTCCTCCTCCCCCTCCCTCCCCTCCTCCGTCCTTCACCCTCCACTTCCTACATCCTCCTCCTCTCCTCCATCCTTCTTTCCTCCATTGTCCTCTCCTGCATCCCCCATCCACCTCTCTTCCCCCGCTTTGATCTCTTTCCTTCTTCCTCCTCTCTTTCATTTGAATGATACGATCCAGTCACTGATTATTGATTTCTTCAGCTGAGATGGTGATGAATGTCTGCGGATCATCAGGGTTATTACAGTTCATCCCGATGAACCGGTTCATCCCGGTCCGTCCATGCAGACGTTTCCCTGGAGTCTCTGCTCCAACCAACAACAACCTGGTCAAACATCTCCTCCACGTCCCTCCAGCTCTGGAGAAACACGATCTAGTTACTCCATCGAGCCGTCCAGGCCCCTGATGTGCAGCTTTGATCGACAAAGGAGGAAAAAATGTTCACACACTGGTAAATGCTCCCCATTAAGAGTCGAGGGTCAGTGTTTCAATCTTTTCAGATCTTCTTCAGGACCAAAGGAACAGGAAGTGGGCAACTATAGGCAACAAGAGCAACCATGCAAGTCCAGTTGCTTTTCCTCTGTTTTGCTAACCCTCCTCCTGGCCATGTGCTTTTTTTTTTTTACAACGAAGCTGGTGAGAAACCAATTAATAGAGCGAAGATAACATTATATATCATATATAATGTTACAACGTGTACATTTGTAAAACTGAATCCTAGAGGAGGTAATATTATAAAAAAGCTTTGGAGAAGAGAGGCCTTTTGGATCAATGAACTCTCCACTATCGAGCCTCGTGGAATGAATGACTCACAGGACCTGAGCTGTTTTCTATGAATGTGTTTATGGCATTGATTGTTGTGCTATGATACATTGTTCCCAGGTTGTGATTACGCTGCACTATTCACTATTAGGCTTTTCCATTCTATGGTAATCTATTGTATGTTATGGGTGCATTGCTTCTTTTTATCTATTTGAGTGTTGCTACATTGTATATATTTTCTATTATACTCACGAGTTTGTTGCCATCTGCTGATGGTTTGGGTCATCCCACACCCAGAGACTCTTGGATTGCAGGCAGAGTCCTATCAGTGTGCGGTGGTTGTCTTTTTCCTATTAGTGTGGAGTTTAGAATATTTACATTTGTGAGGTTTTTTTGTGTAGTTTTATGAACCTTTTTGTGTTGGGTACTCTCATCTAAAGTTTTCTTTGGACTAGGATTCCCTGTCCCAGGTCCCCAGAGTCAATTTCATTTTTTGGTGAACTATTCCTTTAAATTCTGTTGTATTGACCTCCTGAGGCCACTGTAGGATTGTCCTGCGCACCAGATTGTGTGTCTGGAGGCAGAGACCTGAAGAGACTCAGGAAAACCTCGGGATCCTCCAGGAGCAGATGGATGACCTTCGTTTGTTTGAGTCCACACAGGTGAGGCCTCGAGGTGCCCACGGCAACCACGCCATCATCACCGGGGCAAGAGGAAGAGGAGGAAGAGGAGGACAGAAGAGTATCGTCCTGCTGCTCTCATAGCAACAGAACTAAAAATACTTCCTGTTTATTATCGTCCCAACGACGACAGGGAGAGGATGGTGACATCACGAGCAACAGCTCACACACTCACGTCGGCCTCATAAAACTGCGGTGGTGAGGTCAGAGTGATGTCATCTGTGTGTGTGCGTGCGTGCGTGTGTGTGTTCATGTATCTGTGTCTTATAAAAATAACATGACAACCAAAGGCTTTTAGGTCGAGCAGAGTAAATATTTCAGAGGAGCTAACACACGATAGAGGACAGCATGCTAACACGCTAACGCACACACATGCACACGCTAACATGCTTACGCACACACATGCACACGCTAACATGCTAACACACAGCTCTGATTATTGAAGTCAGCTTAGTTGTTAATTGGAAATAATCATTATCAAATCAAAATTAATAAATTCTTAATAAAATAAAAGTGGTGAATAATGATAAAACTGATTAAAGGTAAGTGAACGTCTCGTGTCTTGTAATCTTTATTTATTAGTTGATAATTTTATAGCTGTTATCATTTCTAATAGTTGTTGTTTATTATCATTTCCTTCATGGGACACGTGGTGTCTGAGTTTAAACTGAGACCTGGTCGAGGGAACTAATCTGATCATCTGAGGGTTTTAAGAGACTAAACGGATGAGATTAAATAAACATAATGAATTAGTCGTTTTAACAAAGTCCATCTTCATTAAAACATCTCAAATCCAACACCTTGACTTGACTTCTGGATTGCTCCCATCTGGCCGCTGAACGAGACGACAAGTCTTTTATTTCATGATGCGCTACAAGCACTTAATGAAAATGACAGCGTCTGACTTTAAATAGCTGTTTTATTCTCATCTACTGCAGCTGTTACTTGTTATTTCTTGTCCACTTGCATGGTTTGTTTGTGTGTAGTGTCATTTTATATGCCGGAAGCTACGTTTCAACTGAGGTGGTTAAACTAAAACTAAACTAAACTTTGACACGCTTCACTACTACATTGCTGTAATGTTTGTTAATGTTGTAAAAGCTTGTTGTTGTCATTGAAGATGCTGTTTTGTGTTTCCTGCCTGAGGACCTCAGAAGAAATTAACACACATAAACACTAACACATAAATAAATAAATGTTTCTATCTAAGATAAACTAAGATAAGCTACACTTTGCTTAATGAAGCTGAGATAAAAATAAACAGGTGCACTGACTTTGAGGGTTTTTGGAAAATATTTGTTTGCTAAATATATAATAAGGTTACATTTGCATAGAGCAAAATATATGGTTCCTTATTAAACACTTGAAAAATAACTTTTTAAGGAACATTTTATACAAATAGGCCTAAATATTGTGATTAATTGTGATTAACTACGGACATGCATGCACTTTAATATTTCAGCCTTAGTGCAAATGTATGTGATTTTCTTCATCAATATTAAAAGGATGAAAAGCTGTGTTGTTTCTAAAAAGTTTTGTCCAACCTTCTTCTTCTTCTCTTCCTCTCTGAGACCTGCAGCTCTGATCTGAGTCTGATGGTCACCTGACCGCCACCGGCCAATCAGAGCAGCCGGAGCCGGTGACTGACAGGAGACTGAAGCAGATTAATGTGATTCCTCATGGGACTGGAGGCAGACAGGGAGGGGGGGGGGCGGGAGGGGGGGGGTCACAGCTGTTGGACCCATTAAGGGACAATTTAACCGTTTTTGAAGAAGGAGGAGGAGGAGGAGGTCTGAGCAAGCTTGAGCTGATCTCCTTGTCTCCTTCCCTTGCTCCCTTGTCTCCTCACAGGAGGAAACAAGCAGTGACATGTTTCATCTGCAGAGGAGAAATAAAAAAAAAACCTGATTCACATTAGATGCTGTTTGTTTATTTACAGTTTCATGATCTGAGGCTGAAAATAAAAACCAGAGCAGAAATAAATCCTCACTTCGCTTCAAACTGCATGGACCAGATGTTCACAGATGTGCGTATAGTAGACCTGGTTTAACCTTTTTTAAAATGCATCATCTCATCTGTTCCGTGTTTGTTCTGACTGTGAAGATATAGCTATGGGCTTTATTTTATATTGTTAAAAATAAATCAGCAGAACGCTCCTTCATCTGAAAACAATTATAGAAAAAAGATCATCCTGAGTTGATCACATCGTATTTGTTTTAAAAAACATAAATCACAGTTTATTTTAATTTATTTTAATGAATAAAATATAAACCAGAGACAGAGTGGGGAAACTCTGAGCGTCTGATCCAGAGTCAGTTGAAAGATTAGAGCGCCACCTGCAGGACAAACCCTGAACACACACGAGCCTTCATGTTCTGTTGCATCATCACATGTAGAAACAAACATTTATATTAAAAGACCAGGTTTCAGGATGATTACAGATGTGTGTACAGCTTTTTTTTTTAATGAAACTGTCTCAATTAATTTGTTTCTAATCTGATTTTTAATCATTCTTATTATTATTTTTTTGCTTCGATGTGTTTTTATCCGTCTTTAAATCGATAAAAAACTAATATATGGGAATAAAAACGTAAAAAGGAAGTGAAATGTGACTTTCACAATAAAATCTAAAACTAGGCTAGTTATGTGATCCATCAGTGAAATAATCAGACAATCAGATCATGTCTTCACTCTATTCCTCCATCTCTTCCTTCTTTTTCATCTCTCTATTCTCCCAGGCTCCTTTTCCTCCTCCTCCCTTTTATTTTTCCATCTTTCCCCCCTTCTTCTTCTTCTTCTTCTCACATTTTCCATCTATTCTCTAGGCCTACAGCTCCTTTTTCATCCTGTTTCATCTTTGCTTTCTTCTCCTCTTACTACATTTTCTTTCTCACTTTTTCCTCATCCTTTCTTCCAATCTTAGATTATTTCTCATCTCTCCATCTTTACTTCACTTTATTTCTCTTCTCCGCCCTCTCCTTCTTCAGCTCATATTCCTTAGTTTTTCCTCCTCTCTCCATTTTCTTTCTCACCAAACTTAAAAAAAGAAAACCCCTCCTCCTCCTCTCTCCCCCATTATTTTCTTTTCCATTACCCTTCATCTGTTCTTCCTCCCCCTCCTCTTCCTTCTCTCTCTCTCCATTAGAAGAAGTGTTTCTCATGTTTTATTGATATTTATCAGCAGATGGAAGCCGAGTCCTCACACAGTGTGTGTTACTCTGTGTGTGTGTTTGTTTACAGGCCGAACTGTACCTCATGTCGTCCTGCAGCTTCGCGGGGTCACGTTACAGTTTGTTGTTTTCAGCTTCACTTCATCTCTTTCGCTTTGCTCTGAAGGACTCGGACACAGCGCTGGGTTTAACAAGATGTCAGTGAACGCATCCATCACCACCTGCAGCAGAAATATTAATTACAAACCATCTATTCTAACTAATAACACACAACTCAGTGTGTTAATATTGAACATATGCAGACTGATAATAAAGATCAATGATGAGTCACAGCTGGTTTCATCCCATCATCAATTAGTCTCTGGTTATATTTTGCATTTTTATTTTTTAAAATATAATCAAATGTCTAAAATCGTAGAATAAGAAAGTGAATGAGTGAGATTTCTGTCTCTCTTATTTTCTGTTAGCATTAAATTCTCAGTGACTTTTATTTAGAAATTTTCCAACAACATGCCACCAACCTGTGAACAGAAACACACTGACAGTCAAGTTGAGATGTTCTTCTGTTGGTTCGGGTAATAAAGTTGGCTCCTGTTGGTCGATCTTACCCAGAATTCAACTCTCCCGAGGCGTCGCCGTCGCCGTCTTCAGGGACCTGAAGAAGAAAACTGACCTGCAAACAACTTGTGTTTTTTTTTCTTTCATGTTTTTATTGAAAACCCTCAGTATTGTTTCTGTTACACCACACAAAAAGTCAAATACAGTTTTGTCCCCACAGACGGGACGATGGAGGGAAACTAACAGCTGACACAGGAGTGAGCTGGGGTCAAAGGTCAAAGGCGTGGGTCAACTATCACCTTGCTGCAGAAAACAAAACAAAACAAAAAAAAAGAAACAAATGTAAAATTATTTAAGTCATTAAGTCTATTTACAATATTGCCTTAAAAACCAGTTAAAACCGACCTCAGCAGGTCTGACAGACATGACCTTTGACCTTTTACACTCTTAAGAACAGCACGTTGCGTTAAACACATCTTGATGTCTACATTGTGCTACGTCGTGCAGTTTGGTGACCGACCACCAGGAGTCGCTGCTGAGATCCCTCACTGGCTTCCCACCACTCAACAGGACTAAGGATTAATAATCAATCTGCTGATCGGTTTCTTTTCAAATCGGATCAAATCAAAGCCAGAGGGTTTTTTTTTTTTTTTCAGAAAAATTAACGACACAATACATGATTTGTCAAAATGGACACTGATTATTTCTCTGTTAAGGAACAGGAAGAAATCGCCTGGTCTCTCTGATCGACGACGACTCGTTTTCTTATTTATTTCATTTTTTACAGAACTGTAAAGAAATAATGTAAACGGCTGAAAACGACTCGGGAGCATAAAGTCTTACAAGTTAAGCCCAGAAGTTTGTTGTCGTCTCATTCGAACGTTCGTTGCGAGTCGTTGCACTGTAAAAACCAGACATGATGGTGTATTTAAAAAACGATGCTGTTTTTAAGAGTGTAAATGAGAGAAAAGCTAAAAGTTTACAGCAGTTTAAAGTCAGAGCTGTACAGAGTTTGCTGCTCATCAGGAACAAACCGGACTCACCTGGAGATAAACAAAGGATCTGTCTCCTAAAGTTTCAACCTGTCATTTCATTTCATTTATTGATTTGTTTTTATTTTATTTCCAGCCGAGTCCAATTTGTTGCTGTTTTGATAAAGCAGGAGGAAACAGGAAGTAAAAAGTTGTTGCAGAACATGAAGCCGCGTCATTGACACCTGAAACAGACGCAGCAGCAGCAGCAGCAGTAGCAGGTGTGTCCTGTTTCAGACTCCCCCCCCTCCCCCCTCCCTCCTCCGCCCCCCCCCCCCTCCAAACAGGTAAACTACACTCCGAGAAACTCTGGAAGACACAGCTGTCGCATCCTTTTAGTCCCGCAATAATATCCCACAACCCACTGCACACCTGTCGCAGGCGACCTCGGCCGCTCACAGGTGTTCGATCTAAAAGGTGTAAACGGAAACCATCACACAGGAAGTTAAACTGATCAGAGTTAATCCACTGCAGCTACAGATGTGAGATTAAAACACATTTTATGATTCATTTTCTATTTTTATTTACTTTTTTTGGGCAGGATTCAACATTTTTTTTTAGTTTGAGAAACTTCCTGCTGGTGAACACGGAACGTTTCTGACCTGAACGCACGCAACACATGTTTTGCAAGTTACGTCTAAAAGGGGGCGGAGCCTGAAGTACGACACAACAACAGCAGCGGCGGCAGAGGCGGCGTTCGTCTAGACATCAGGAGGGGACGGGCAGTTTGAGAATGAGCCGCTTGGTTTTTTTGTTTTTTTTTTACATCAAACTAAAAAAAACAAAAACAAAACAAAACAACAACAGCTGCTGATCGGGGACAGAAACAGATCTGTTAACTTCAAAAAAACAAAACAAAACACATCATCAGAACTAATAATCCCTCCCACCCCCCCCCTTCCTAATCTTCCCTGTAGATATCCCTACAATAAAATCAAAAAAACACACACTGGGAATATTTTCTTAATACGATCTCCTGTGTGGACCTGAGCGACGGCAGGTCTGCATATGTGGAAGGTCTGTGAGACGCGGCAGAGAGAGAGAGAGACAGCAGAGTCAACGGGGGCCGAAGCCGATCCAGTTCAGGGACAGTTCGGACTGAAACATGATGTGTGGACGACGTCGTGGTGGTGGTGGTGGAGGATCCTGAAGCTGCTCAACACGGCGCAGGGAGGGAGGGAGAAGCGTAGTGGAGGTGGAGGTGGGATGGAGGTGAAGATAGAAACATGAGACGTCCCTGATTGGGTTGGTGTTAGACACACTGAGGTCCTGAAGGGGGCGCTCTCCTCTCCCGTCAAGAGTCCAGAGACTGATATGGCTGCAGAAAGACCCGGGTTTCTGTTTTTTCTTTTCTATTCTTTTTTTTTTTTTTTTTGGTGTTGTTTGTTTTATTTTAAAAAGGTGTGGATGGTGGTGGACTGAGGCTCAGAGGGACAACGTGATATGACGAAGGCTCAGAGAAGCATGTGATGAAGAAGAAGAAGAAGAAGATCCTGATGTTGAGAGGTGAAGAGGTGAAACTCTACGTCTTTACCAGGAACGGCTGCAGACTCTGGTGGTTTTCGAAGGTCTCCCCTCCTCCTCCTCCTCTGTCGTCGTCGTCGTAGTTTCCGGTCCAGACTACAAGATCCACATTGATCTGAACAATTAACGACCAAAATGACATCATAATGGGCTCTTGTGGTTTTTTTACGACCTGATTTCAGCACAAAAAACACTAAAAAAATTCATTCATCAATTCTTCAATCAAGTGATGTTCATACGGTAACGCAGGCGCGCGGCACCACCTGAGAGCAGGTAGTTCATAAAAACAACCTGTGTGTGTGTGTGAGGATGCTGTAGTCTGGACCGGAGGCTCCTGACGACTGAGGCTGAGAGAAGAGAAAAGGTTGTTTAAAAAAAAAAAAAAGAGTTTGTGGTTGTTGTTGTTGTTTTCCTCCGCCGAGTCCAGTCGCTGGAGTTTTTTTTTGTTTTTTTGTACAAGGAAGTGCTGCTGTGCTTGAAAAACCAAAAAGAAGGAGGTCGTCGTTGACATCTTCAAACAACAAGCAGGAGCGGAGGAAGAAAGGTAGAAAGAGCCGAACCGCAGGAGAAGACGGATCTGGATTGTGTGTTGTTTTTTGTTGTTGTTGTTGTCGTTTTTTGTTTTCTTCTTTCTCTCCGCTGAACGAGGAGCCGGTCCACACCAACCAGGACTTCACCTTCAGTGTCCAGAGCCATCCAGAGGAGGACGATCAGATGAGGATCGAGGACGAGAGGAGGAGACAGACTCACCGGGACAGACAGAAGCTTTGATCCTGAACCAGGTTTTTTTTTTTTCTTTTTTTCTTTTTTCTTAAAGGGAGACGGAGTCCAGCAGGTACAGTTCTGATAAAATCTTATATATTATCTAAAATAAAGAGGTGATATTCTACTGCAGGAGGAGCTAGTATCTGACATCACTGTTCCTGTTCCTGCTGCTGATGCTGTCCCTGCTGTTGTTGCCGGTTTGCTGCTGCAGTGCTGCAGGAGGTTGTTGTCTGGCGGAGGTCGGGTCCGGAGGTGGACTGAGACGGACAGAAACAGGACAGGATGACACACGGGCGACGACGGTCGTGGCCTGGAGGGGGACTAGTCGTCGTCGTCGTCGTCTTCGTCGTCCTCACCCTCGTCGTCCACGTCTCTCTTCCTCTTCTGTCCCTGGACGCCCGCTTGATCCTCTGCACCGAGAGAAAACAAACAAAGCAACCAATCAGAGGCCGGCAGGAAGTTATTTTACTAAAAACTTCCCTTTATTGTTTCTTTATCTCCTCTTTTCTTGTCATGTTTCTTTATAAATGTTCTTTTAAAGGAGCATTCCGGTTATTTTCTAAGTAACGCTCTACAGCTCTAGGACCCCGAGTGCGACCGTAGGAGAAAACTATGTGCAGCCTGGACGTAGCGCTCCTCCTGCTAGCTGCGCTACACTGCAGTTAAACAGCAAAGTAAAGGGGCAGTTCTTCTAACTGCAACTTTGTCCTCTATATAACGCTCAAAATATGACTACACATGCTTTGCAACATCCACCAGTTCCTCACCACACAACACTGAGTGTGCATAACTCTGTTAATATGAGAGAGCAGTGTTAACGTGTGTTTTTATCACGTAGCTCTGTTTACTCTAGCTTCCTGGGTAGACCTCACTAGTCGACTGTCGAGCTCGGGACTGTTTCCATATCAACAAAGACAAAAACGTGAGGAAAACATGGATTTAGGAGGAGAAAAAGGATTCTGGGTGGGAAAAAAGCAGACGTTTTTGTCTTTGATGATATGGAAACAGTCCCGAGCTCGACAGTCGACTAGTAAGGTCTACCCAGGAAGTAAAGTAAACAGAGCTACGTGATAAAAACACACGTTAACGCTGCTCTCTCATATTAACAGAGTTATGCACACTCAGTGTTGTGTGGTGAGGAACTGGTGGACGTTGCAGAGCATGTGTTGTGATATTTTGAGCATTATGTCGAGGCCACAGTCGCGGTTAGAAGTTCTTCCTCCATTACTTTGCTGTTTAACTGCAGTGTAGCGCAGCTAGCAGGAGGAGAGCTACGTCCAGGCTGCACAAAGTTTTTTTTCCTAGAGCTGCAGAGCGTTAGTTAGAAAATGACCGGAATTCTCCTTTAATACTCCATCTTTTATTTTTGAGCTACAATAATTGTATGAAATGTGCTATACAAATAAAGTTTATTATTATTATTAATGGTTAATGTGTCATTTGATTAACGATGGTCAGAACAGTTCAATCTTCACTCACCTTCCTCCTCCTCTTCCTCTCCAAAGTCTTCCTCATCCTCATCGTCGTCCTGAAGAAGAGGAAACAGTTTAAATCCAGTTTCTTTTTGACACTTTTCAAAATTAAAGGAGACGGGAAGGTTGTTTCTGATTGGACGACACTAATCACAGCTCTACGACTATTAATCACGTCTACATCACTGTGACCAGGCTGATCTCCATCAGACCGACTCTGACAGCTCGCGGCTTTGGCTTAGAGATGCAATTACATGTTGTAAATTATAGAGTATATAAAATGTGACGATAGAGGATGAATCTAAATGGCAAAAACTATAATTTATTCTTTAACTCGTAAAAAAGAACTTATATTTTGACTATAAGGAAAGATAAATAAATAAATAAATAAATAAAACTAGGTAACCCTTTAATTTGCAGGCTGCTAATTACGTGATGATGTCAAGATACAACGTGTAACCGTGTCATAATGTCTAAAAATACCCCAGAAATAACGCTCAATTTCATATTAATGTTGAGAAATATAGCCAAGAGAGATAACAATTGATTGCGTTGAAAACGCTGGGTCAATTACAAGGACTTGGCCTTTCCTAAAAAACAAAAACAAAGCATGTGTTATCTTTTGCTTTAAGGAAAAACATGCCATTATATGAAATTGACCTTTATTTCTAGACTTTATCAGATAATTAACGGCCTGTAGATTAAAGGGTCACCATAAAACTATATCTCTAATTTATAATGTCAACTTTATTTTGAAATTCTTAACATTTAATTTTAAAAATAAGTAATAAAACTATTATTTTCTTCTCTTCTGTTTCTGATAATTGTTGTCAAATTCAAACCACTTTCAGTTTTGATCCAAAGGAGTTGAGACTCTGCTCCCTCTGATCGGGGGGCGGGCGGGGTGGGAGGAGGTCAACGTGTCAGAGGCGGCCATTTTGGTGCTGAACCTGGTCAAGGACACCACTCCTGAGGTCACACCTGAGGTCGCCCCACCGAGCCGGCTCAGTTCAGACCAGGCAGAGAACTGGACTTTTATTTTTTATTCCATGATGAGTCACATGAGCATCATGTTGTGGTTCACGTCTCATCGACGTTACACAATCAGATCATGTCAACAGGTTTTTTACGTGTCGAGCTGAATCCGTTCTCTGCTCCACATCCGTCTTATCTGTCTCTTTTATTTTGAAAGGCACTTCCTGTCCACCTGCAGGAGAATGTCTTATCTGTCTCTTTTATTTTGAAAGGCACTTCCTGTCCACCTGCAGGAGAACCAGTCAAACATTAACGCTGGACCTTCACCTGCTGACACCGGCCAGTGGCTTCGTTTTTATCTCGCCACCGTTCAATGTCTGTCTGTGTTCTCTGCCTGGCTGAGCACGGGAGCATTATGGGATGTATGCGTCTGAGCCGGCCGGGCTGCGGGTCGACCACGCTGACTGAAGCCTTCGAGTTGCCCACCTGATTGCCCCGGTTCACCTGAAAGCTCAGCCCCACCTCTCCTCCCTCTGAGCCGTCCTCGTCCTCCTCTTCATCGTCCTCGTCGTCGTAGTCGCCGGTTGGCCCCGCCCCGTCCTCGCCGTCCTCGTCTGAGAGACCAGAGGAGACCAAACGCACAGAAGGCCGATAAAGTCACCGCCCCTCATAAAACACAGAGGATGAAAAACAAACAAACCTGGCAGCACCAAGCTCAGCGTCTCACCTTCGTCCTCGGCCTCGGAGTCGGGAGCCTCGTTGTCCTCCTGGTCGAAGCCGTCCAGGTAGGTGACCTGAGGCAGCAGCTCGAACACGCTCTCCCTGTAGTCCTCCAGAGACGTGATCTCACAGTTGAACAGGTCCAGGCTCTGCAGGCTCTTCAGGTTTTGCTGCAGCGACACAGGAAACATCACGTTAGCAACGGTATCACACGGTTCCTACACATTTGAAACGTCCAAATTCATTCCTACTTTTCCCCTAATTTCCAGACTTCTTGAGTACTATTTGAGTAATGGGTATAATAGATATAAAAAACCATGCAATTAATCATTTGTTTTCATTATTCTGAATGTGTATGCCAATAGTACACACAGAATAATTAACCCAAGTATTAAGATACATATATTTCCATAGAATAGTTTCCATTTTCCATACTTTTCCAGACCTGGAAATGTATATAATCAAATTTCATACTTTCGATACTTGTGTAGGAACCGTGGTATCAGCTGTAAAACACATCCACGAGTCTGAGAAAGTGTCCCTAACTTAAAATTTTAGGTGTGCAAGCAGAAGTTTGCACATTGTTAAATCGACTTGCAAAGCAAATTCATTCATTAACCTCACACACCTTGTCCTGTCACCTCTGATCACAGATTCTTTAAGCCTCTTCACTGTTTCACCAGTCAGTGTTTTTTTTTTTTTTGGTGGAAAAATTTACTTTGCACTGTCTCAAATTTTAGCGGCAAAATGGAGCCCAGTATGGAGCCCTGGTCTGTGTGTGTGTGTGTGTGTTCTGACCAGCGCCTCCACGTTGCTCAGCTCTTTGATCTTGTTCCCGCTCAGGTTGAGGTAGGTCAGGTTGGGACATTTCTCTGACAGAGTCTCCAGAGAACCAGACAGGTTGTTGTCGCTCAGCTCCAACTGTGACAGAGAAGAAGAAGAACTTAATGATGATGATATTTTGTTGCCTGAAGTTTGTCGTTGAATGCAAAGTATTTTGTTGTTATATACGTCAGTTGCCACATTAACACAGAATTACGTTAAAGGTTTTTTAAAACCTTCGAAAATAATTTTTTGTTTTTTAAAGGTTTTCCTGTAGATGTCCTGTGTGACGCTTTTAAACTGAATCAAACTCAGCTAAATATTATAAAACAGAAATCACATCATTCTGGGGACGTGACGGTTTGTAGTCATGATTTATGAGACAAATGCTGAGATTTCTAGTATTTTGTTTGGTGTTTGCTGTGTATGTAAATGTATATGTGTATGTATTTTATGTACTGTATACGTACATTTAAAGGCAAGAACATCCACAAGCGAGTTAGCTTCAGCCTTATTTACCCTGTTTTTGGATGTTTTTTTTTACCCGATAGTGATAAATGTTGCTGATTGAAATAAATGCAACACTTAAACTCAAACACTCAGGTGTGTGTGTGTGTGTTACCTTGCGTAGTTTGGGCAGCGACGGCAGTTTTGCCAGCGAGCTCAGACCCACATTGACCATACTGAGGAACTCCAGCTCGGTGAACGCGTCCGTCAGACCCTCGACCTCGCCGTCCGCTGAGCGACTGTTGTCGAGCACCAGCTCCGCGATCTGCGAGGACGACACAGCGAGCAGGAGGAAAATTATGAACGGACAGATTTACATTTCAATTCATGTATTCAAGCGTGTGTGATATGTTTTTTTTTTCTTTTCCACTTATGTAACTGAGCAGGTCCTGCTGCACCTCAGTGTGCAGACTCGTACTGTGTAACCAGTAAAGCTGACCTTGACCTAGAAGAGCTTTAACCTGTTGTTCCTCCAACGGCCACCAGATGATAATAATGAAGTCAATCAATAGGAAACTAATCATTGAAAAAAAAAAAAGGTCAAAACTCCTCTGATCTGATCTAATATTGGATGTTTTCAGGTTTTAAGATCAAATCTGGACGTAAATTGTGATTTTTTAAAAGTGAATTTCACTGTTTTTTCTATTATTTTACAAACTAAACAACTAATTTATTAATTGGTAAAAAATAATTGATCCACTGTAAAGCGATCTATTAAAATTCTGAATATTTCTGATCCTCAGATGTGAACACTTTGTTACATCACAATAAACTGACCACAGTGAATATAAATTATATTTAACAAGCTGTCTGACCTTTTAATAATCCAGAACAATCCAGAAAATAATCAACAGATTAATTGATAATGAAAGTAACCAATTCCTGTTTGCATTATCAATTAATAAATCCATATTATTTTTCTCAGTGGTTGCTTATATAAAGTGTCTTTTTCAGGTTTCCAACAGACCAAAATAGATTCATTTATTGTGATATAGGCTATAACACTGGGCTTAATCTGAATATTCACTTGTTTTTTTTGTTTTTTTACACAAAATATCTGATAATCAATAATTGCCACATGATGAATAAATCATTGCAGGAGTTGTTGATTGCAGGGCGTTTGGTGTGAGATGCAGGTCTGTTATGTGGAGGACTTTGTTCAGACTGGTGGCTGCTTGTATTTCCCACAGTTCCTCTGGTTCCTGAGCTTATATAACCAGCAGAGTGTTATAGAGTGTATCAGAGCTTCAGGCCAACGGCTCCACCATTACTACACTGTGTGTGTGTGTGTGCTGGGGGTTTAACCTACTATAATCTACACACTACTGTGAGTGTGTGTTGGAGGGGGTTGGGGGGTGTTCCTCTGAGCCTCTACACACACACACACACACACACCATCTGCTCACACACCCTCCTCTTCCCTCCCTTCATAAAACATGACACCAGTAAGTTGTCTGCTGCTGAGTGAGTTTGTGAGTCTTTGTTGAAGTGAATGAAGTCGTGAGCAGGAGTGTGTGTTATTTAACTGAAGCCGGTTGGTTGGTTGGCAGTCCGGTTATATAACTCAATCACACACTTAAACACATACACACACAGTGGAGCTGTGCTGCTTTATAAGAAGACGAAGAAGAAGGAGAAGAAGGTGGGGGACGAAAGAATCCGAACAACGCCGATGGAACCCGGAGCGTTCGAATCGCTGCTGCGTTCGATCGTGTATGATTATGAATGAAAAGTGGACGGACGGTTGAACGGCGGTGAAAGGAGGAGGAGGGCGATGTGTAAATTTAAAAAAAAGAAAAAGAACAGAGAGAGAGAGGGAGAGGACATGATGGGATGTGGATCAGTTAACGTCCATTTTGATAAACATCCACACACACGCAGTTGTTTCTTCTCCTCCGCATGGTTACACTGAACGGCGGTAATCTGCCCTGGGTCGGGTAACGCCATTTTGAATCGTTACGTTACGACGCTGTTATATCCGTTATACACTTATAACGTATAACCCCCCTTCTCCGCGAGAACCAGGAGGTCAATAAGGTACAATAGCCGACCCGCGCGGCGTCTGTTACGGTTCGTTTGGTTTGAATTTTTAACGGCCAATGCAGAAACAGCCGTCGATAACGGCTGTGCAGCAGCTCCGAGGCGTCGACTCCCCGATAGCTAAACTAATCCGCTTCTGGTAACGGTAAGTCGTACGGTAACGCGTTACTACTACGGAGAGCTCGAGCTCCCCCCCACACTCAAAATGTCTGTGACCGACCTCCGCGCGCCCCGCGTTCACCACCGAGCACCAAAAACAAAACAACAACAACCAAAAAAAAACACCACAGCCAAAGAAAAAGACGACATATTTTTGCTCCTGAAGTCAATCTAACGACGTGCGGTTCAATAAAATGTCGGTTTGTACGATATTTCCGTCGAAGTTTAAGCCGTTGGCGACTTAAAATGTCCGCTCACAGAGAACCGAGTCCCCGCCGCCGCCGACGTCGTTGTTGTTGAGGTCGATACGCAGTGTTACTCCGCGGCGAGCCTCCGAAAACTCCCGCTCTGTCTGGCTATTAATTAAATAATCGCATGTTTAGTTCAAGTTATTTTATTGGTGCCTCACATTCTCTGTTAAATTCTCCTCCGAGTTGCACCGAGCGAGCGGTCGGTGGCTGATTAAAAGTTTAACTTGCAACCACGTCGTTATCCGTGAAGGTGTTTCGGACGAACCATCAATATACGCTTCAATGGGACGCAATAACTAAACCGCATGGGCGTTTTAGAAGAGGAAATGTGATAATTTATTGGTTGTATACTCGTTCTGATATAATTTGAGTTGAGCCTCTCTCCGGGAGAGAAGGGATTTCACCGGAGAGGTGGTGGTGGAGGAGGAGAAGGAGGAGGGGGCGGACGGACAGGACTGAGCCGCGAGATGCTTCCACATCCATCCGGGATCGGTGCACTCTCGGTCGGGCTGCAGGCGGCGGTTAGTCAGCCCATAACCCGGTCTAATTACGCACGGACGGTCCCTCAGTTAAAGTTTCCGTTCAGAGTGCTATCGGTGGCGGACTCCCATGTGATGAGCGAGGCGGAGCAGCCGGAAAGCCTCAGCCAGGCTCAGGCTCTGGCTCTGGCTCCGGTCGCACATCACCTCCCGGGCTATTTCAGGCAACAATTAAAATGTTATTAAAACCAAATAAGACTCACCTCCGCCGGGTTCCTGCTTCGCAGCTCTAGAGTGACCCTCTTCTTCATGTCCATGTTGGAAGTTTTTTGTTAGGAGGTGATTTAAAAAAAAAAGCGTCGGTAAACACTTGAGAAAGTCCCGGGGATCAGAGCGGGGGCTACTCTCCTCTGACGGCCACAGTTTGCCTACTGATCCTCCATGATACCTCCCGCCCTGCCCCCTTCGCGGAGGCCCCGCCCCCCACCGCACAGGGTTGGCCGCGTGTCACTGCGCCGCCGCTGATTGGACGACAGGCCCGTCAATCAGGACTGATCGGCGATAATCCACGGGCTGGGCGGGAATATCCCAAAAGCCACTGGCAGCAGGGCGGACAAAGCCTCATGGGAACTGTAGTTATTAAACACCAAGCAACATAATCGTTACACACGTCTCATTATAACGGGGTTGTTACCGTAATATGTCTAAAGAAAACGATGTTTATGTCGTTTCCCCTCTTGATTGATAAGTGTTTCAGCGTACTGTTCCCCAAATGTGCTCACTCGCCCCACCCCCCCTCTCCATTTACTGCCTTTTTTTTTTTTTTTTTTTTTTTGCTGATGATCATTATCTTTACTGTCAATGAGATTTTCTTGATTGAACCATTAATCCCTCGTTCTGGAAAATACCCAACCACCACATAGGAAAGTGTTACACGGATATCATCTTATTGCGTATATACATAAAAGATGGTTGTTTAAATTGAATATCAGCCAATCAATAACAGTAAATGTTGGTACATGTCAAACTAGGTTTGAGGTCATTTACAAAGTGTCTCCATTACAGAGCTGATCCACCAGAGAGCAGTGACAAGATGAGTTTTACACTGGAAAATGTCTGACTCACTTTGTATCTGGGTCAAACATCAAGTCTTTATATTCTGGCTGGTTGATGGCTGAGTCTGATCAATCATCGGAATGCCTGCTGATTGATTTTCTCTGAACCAACTAATCCATTGATTGATGAACCAATTAAACTTTAATAAACAGCTGTCTGTATTTACAACTAGCGTCTCACAACATGCTTAACTCATCTCTTGGTTATGAACTGCCTATTTATCAAAGTGATGCATGGATATTTTATACATTTGTATTTAGTGAGTGTATGATAAAAAAAAAGTCTTTATTTTTGTTTTTCATTTTAAAAATAGATAATTCACCTCTGCTCATTTTTAACTAAGAAACTGACTAAAAAGACATTAAAAGGTGGAAAAAAGTAGTTAATAAAACAAACATTTAAGTTATTTCACACATATGTAACACCTTCTTCAGTGTGATTACTGTTGACTTAAGGTTTGTAAATAAAACGACTTAAGGTGCGGTTCTTGGCATTAGTTCGCCTCCTGAATGCCTAATGTAGCGTTCAGGTGTCACGGTGGGGGAAGCAAAAACACAACAGAGATGATCTTATTCAAAAAAACAAGTGTTTATATTTCAGATTACCAATGCAGGCAGCCATCATCATCATCATTATTATGTTGAAGCATTCAGGTACAGTTAAAAAAATACAACTTTATATGTACATAGAAAAAGGTTGGCTTCGCTGAGCTTATAAAAATAACTATCATACTCAACTCAAATGACAGACTCACTGATCAGAGGAAGAAAGGGCAGGGCAGACGTCTGAGAAGGATACAGGGCGGTCTGAAGAGAAACATGGCGATCAGTAATAATCTATAACTGATTTTTTTTTTTTTTTTAATATACAGTGGGACTTGACAGGATTGAACCAGGGCAGGAAAAACATGGCCAACAATAACTCAGGGACCACAGTGGTGGTTTTAGATGTTTGTTTTGTTGTTTTTATCTCCAACTACAGACTGTGTCGACTTCAAACTGTTTGTTCGTTCGCTCTGAAGTTTTCCAAACGAGTTCCTTCCTTCTGTCAATTTCAGCGCGAGTTCTGCTTTAAATGTTTTAGAGCAAAAGAAAATGTTGAATTGGTTGGTTCTGAAAAGTAAAGTAAAAAAAATACAGCTGAGATGTGTTTTGTTCACATTTAACTTAACATTATATTTTCTGCAGTTAAATAAAGTTTCTGTTTCTAAAATGGTTTCATATGGTTCAGCTTGGACAGTTTCATCCAGTGACAGAAAGAATTTAAATTTCTGATCCTTGCAATGTGCAACAATTTTAAAGAAATAAACAAACACAACCATGGTCCAGATTTCACTTAGTTCTTTCTCTTATTTGAAAGTGAACTGAATCATTTCAGGTGTAGAGAATTAATAATAAAGAAGAAAATCACACTGGAGCTGCAACAATTAGTTGATGATTGAATCTATTAGTCAAAGAGAGAAAATGTGATTGGCAAATAACTCGATTGTCAATAACACACCTTAGATGCCATTGGTTTTTATGGCTTTATAGGTGTCATTAGCATTATTATTAGTATTATGAGCAAAAATAAGAAAACTACTGCAACATGAACATTTTCAGGTTTCTTGAACTAAATGACACTCTGCCACACCAGGTCATTGATCCACTCAGCTCTTAAAATGTTCACTATTCACTACTTTGACCTGCTTGTAGAAACTGAAATCTGCACAGAAGGAAAGAAGGAAATCAGAAAGAACTGACGTGTGAAATATTCAACAGGATCTACAATAAACACAACACATAATTAAAGAGCTAAAAACACCCAGAGTCCAATTTTAAAACACGCAACATGGTCCTGAAAGATAAAATCAGCTCTGCAGAGGAACATGTGTTTTTACCAGCACTTGGGAATTTAAGCATCGTGGTAACACAATTATTATTAATTATCAATTGAAAGAGTTGGTAATCAAACAGTTAAGTCTTGAGCTGAGTGGAGCTGAAACCAATTCAACCAATTTAACAGTACCACGCTAATCACAGAGTAATTGTCTGTAACCCACAACACAAACATTCAGTTTCCACCTTCTCAAATATGAACATTTGGATTTTTCCTCTTCTATGACGTCATTGTTATTGTCATTATTAACATTATATCTTTGGGTTGTGAACTGGTGAACAAACATCTGGAAACTTCCAACTGTGGCAAACAGTGGTTGGTTTTTCCACCATTTTCTTCCATGTTATAGACTAAACTAGCAATATATAATAAAACAACTGATGGATTTATTCAATGATGAAAACAATAAGTCTCAGTTCTAGTTTACTCCCGTCAGCCACGTTTTAGACCCGAAGATGGAAAACAAAGCCGGTTTTAAAGAGTAATCAGTAATAATTAGTGAATGACCGGTTCCCACGATGGATCTGGTTCTGTTCAGACTTAATCAAACTTTTTTCTACATCACACGCTAGTCGGCTCATTGAGGAGTGGATGGAAACGCACAGGACATTAGACACGGAAACTGTGTCCGAAAACCCATTTCCTTTAGAAAAACTTCTCTAACCGTCACCATTTGGCTTCACCACTTAATAAGGGAATTAATATCGAAACAAATGGGGAAAAATTGAGTTTGTCCTGACACATGATGCATGTTAAGAGCCACGTGTGAAAACGAACGCCGCCACCCCCATCACAAAACAAAAACAATACGAGTCCAAGAACAAAAAAAAAAGAAGCAAAAAGCAGGGAAACAGTTCAGAGTGAGTTACTGTAGTGTCCAGAAACCTTTCACAGCTCTCAGTCGTTGTCCGTGCTATTCTGAGGAAGCAAAATGGTGCAAAGCTACAGCAAAGGTCTCAGGAACTGGGTTTTTTTGTGTTTTGTTTTAAATGGCAGCATGGTCCCAAATTTATCAGTAAGTACAGTTAGGAAGGCGTTAGACAGAAAGCTATGTTAGTTCATTGATTTACCTGGTGAGACTGAAAAGTAGGGAAAACATAAAGTGAAACTCTCCTCCTGGTAACGTTTCACTTGTTTGTTTTTTATAAACCAGCTGCCTTCAGTTCTTGTCACCCTGCATTTGCTTTGAGACCAGTTAGGGAAGCGTAAAGTGTTGCTATGGAGACGGACATGGCTGCAAAAACGAGGACTGACTTCCTAGATGACGACGTGTCTTGTTTTGTTTTTTTTGGTTTGGGATCACTGATTACGATTAAAACAAATAACAAAAAAAAGAAAAGAAAAAAGAAAACGTAAGGTCCCAACTTCTCCTGAGTTTTGTCGTTTCGTTCATCCTGCTTCATTGACGCCGCTCTGCTTCCTGATTCATTCCGGAGAACTTGTGGGGAAACTCAAAACGTTGTATGACTGCTGTATCTCCCATTGTGTGTTTGTGTGTGTGTGTGGTCTGTTTCTCTCTTGGGGGAAGTGGTTCTTGTTTGTCCTCTTTGACGTACAGTGATCAAATCTTTCAAAAAGATTCAAAAACGGCGTGTAACTAAAATCCTCCATCGTGGTCTTTCTTTCTTTCCATTTTGCTCCTGTTTATCGTTTTTTAAAGGGAAGCCACTTGGTCTTCCTCTCTGAAGCGTGTGTGTCCAATCATTCGAGGATTCAAAACAATACACAACTAAACTCCACTATCATGTTTGGTTAGTCGTCAACCCTTTTCTTTCTCCTCCAACCTCTTTCCTGTGTGTGTGTGTGGGGGGTCTCCTCTCTCTCTGACATGTCGCCGTCCAATCGTTCAAGGATTCATGATTCAGATCCGTCGTTGTGTTTGTGTTCAGGCCTCTTGTCAGTTTTGCCTTTTTTTGTGTGTGTGCGTGGGGGGAAAAAACATTTTGCTCGTGTTGTTATGAAATCATTCAGGGATTCAAAATGGCGCACGACTGAACTCCATCATCTTGTTTCTATTTAGTCTGTTTTTCAGTCTGTCGTTCCTTGTCCTGCTGTTTCAGGTGAAGCCATGTTGTCTCTCCGCTCCTGTGTCAAATCTTTTCAGGGATTCAAAATGTTGTGAACTCGTCTCCCAGCGACACAGCTTCCCTCCACTCCGTCGCTCTCTCTTTAAACGGGACGCAAAACTGCGAGTCAAACCAACCTTTCTCCTGTTATGACGTGTCTTTTCGTTGTGTCACCCCCCTCCTCAGGTCTCCTCCTGCTCCCCCACCTCCTCCTCCTCCTCCTCCTCCCGCCTCTCCCTCTCTGTTAGGAGCTGACCTCCGTCGCCTCTCCCCCCGTCTCCACTAGCGTCACCTGACCCTCCTCCCCCTCCATGATGATGCCTCCCTCCTGCAGCACCACCATCTCTCCCTCCTCCTCCACCACGCCGGCGGCCCCCTCCTCCTCGTCCTCCTCTCCTCCCACCACCTCCTCGGGGCTGGCTGCGGCGTTGGCGGCGTTGCTGCCGGTGGCGGTGCCCGAGCTGTTGGCCTGACTCTGGGCCATGGCCTCCAGTTTAATGCGATACTCTTCTGCCTCCTGCTCCTTGCGCAGCAGCTGCTGCCGGTACTCCTGTGCCTTCCTGTTGGCCTCCTGCAGCTGCCTCTGCAACAACTCCTGCAGGAGGAGAAGGAGGAGGAGGAGCAGAGGGTCATGTCACAGTCAAGACAGCAATGAAGAGTCAAACAGGTTTGTTGCACAACCGTTCACACTGGAGCTGTAACAACTAGTCGGTGAGTTGACAGAAAATAAATCAGCAGCTTCTTAACTGTGACAACGTCATGGTTTCATTCGTCTTAAACAACAGGAAAGAAACCGGGATTCAGACTTTCGGTCCAACAAGACGTGTACAATCACATTTAATGGAGTTTTATAGACAAAACTGTTGCAGCCATTTGTACATTATAAACAAAGTGATTCATAATTTAGATTTTGTGCCATTTGATTTATATTTTAAGATGATAAACAGTTCCACAGATTATTGCAGAGTGCTTATTTAGACTAGTAAAGACTGCTTTTCTTATTGGTTAATTAAATGAAGCTATGGAGGCGAGAGAAAGCACTGGTTTTTGACTGTGTTTGCACCAGATTATTGTTCTTGTCAGCTTTACTGCACAGTTTCTGTTCTGTAATGGAAAGAAAGGCAGTTGCATGCTCGGTCTTTACAGCTTTAGTGAGCGTTTGCAGAAAAATAGACGGGAGCCGTACTAACAAAAACAATTAATCACAAAATTTGCCAGCAGCCCAACATATGCTAGACTAGACTTTGGCGCTGCTTACAGACATATCATGGGGTTACTCGTCTTCACTTTCATGTCTGACTGCTGCCTGTTCTTGTAGTGTAATCTTGTTGTTATTCTAAATTTCAAGTTTGAGCAGATTTGAAACGACACCCGAGGGAAACGCATCACGTACATGTCGGTGTTACATACATGAAGTTGCTCCACTTGTCGGTGGAGCCCCCAGGTCACAAACTGGCAGGTGAGTGTGCAGATCTGAGTTACTTTATGTAAAACTCATACATTTCTACAGACTTGCAGCTCAGTGGCTGTGGTGCTGTGATTCATGTCCGGTGTCCTCCCATTAACACAACACCAGTTTACAGGTGTTTCAACCGGGAATACCATGGATTTAACTGATGGCACAGTTTTAGGGCTCCCTCTGCTGGATCACGGTGCAAACTACTTGAAACAGTCCGGTGTGATTATACAGCGACATCATGCAAAAGTTTGGGCACCGCTGGTCAAACATTTCTGTTAATGTAAACAGTTCAGCAAGTGGAAGATGAAATGATCTCCAAAAGTTAAAAAGGTGCTGCGAGCTGCTCAGAGCTACTCTACAGAGGCGCATGGGATTTCTTGGTTTCCCTCATCAAACTCATCAAATACACAATCCAACGACTCTAAAACGCTCTGGTGGACAAGTTGTGACCTGCACATTCACCACGCTATGAGATAATAACAGAACGTTACCAGACAGAGTTGTTTTAGAGGTAAATGCAGAGACTGCTTGCTGAAAAACTGCCCCCAACAGGAACGCGCATCAGTGGTTTTGCATGAATTCACCTCTAAAACAACAACAGCTCTGCTCAACTCTTAAAACTATAGGGATTATGGCAATGGGCCAATTTGCCAAAATGTTGAACTATCCCTTTAACTCTCGATAACGCAACAGCTCAGTTTCTATATAATTGTAATTGTAATATAATAATTTTCTCCACTCACCGTCTCTCCTGTGTCGTTGTGGTTGTTGGTCACCTCCAGCTTCCTCTTCCTGGAGGGAGGAGGCTGCGGATCCTCAGTCACCACCTCCTCGGTCACCGTGTTGGCCGGCACTGCCAGCACTGAAAACAAACAAACAAACAAACAAACAAACAAACAGATTCAGCATCAAAACAACAGATGTGACTCAGAAGAAGAAGTTGGACTGGATGAAGGTTATTCTGTCGTACTCTGCTGTCCGTGCTGCATCGTAACAAAGAACGGCTGTGCCATCCCGCCGGTGGTCTGCAGGTTGCCGTGTTGGTCTGTTACTATGGTGATTACCCTCTGACCCCCCTCGTTGACGACAGCAGCGTGCTGGATGTTGGAGTCCAGAGCGCTGGCCGCCATCGCCTCCTCTGAATCTCCTGAAACACAAACATCAAAGGATTAGAATTTTGATGGTTTTATGGCTTTTGTGACTTGTCTCTTATATGTTGTTTTGTGAAGCACTTTGTAACATGTGATTTTAATAAAGTTGTTATTATTACTATTATGTTTAACAGCAGGTAAAAGCTCTGTGTGTGTGTGTGTGTGTTACCTGTGTTGGCCTTGTTGAGCAGCTCCGCCAGGTTGACCACGCCCCCCTGGATGCCAGGAATTCCCTGGATGATGAACTGCGGCTGGTTGGTGGTGGTGCTCGTCTCCACGTTCATGCTGACCTGGTTCATGTTCACCTGGTTCATATTCACCTGGTTCTGCATGCCCTCCTGCACACACACACACAGACACACACATTGCTTTAATTATTGCACCATGACATTAATTGATTATATTGAAACAGTAACAGTCCAGATGTTTTGCAGCCCCACCACAGCTGTCAGCACGCCGTGTCTCACCTGCAGCAGCAGCATCAGCTCGGTGTTCTGGATGTCGACGGCGATGTCGAACGGCGTCTTGTCGAACTTGCTGAGCGCGTGCACGTCAGCTCCGTGTTTGATGAGGGTCTCGGCCACGCCGTGGTGCCCGTGCTGAGCCGCCCAGTGCAGAGCCGTCATCTTCAGCATGTCTTTGGCGTTGATGTCTGCACCGCTCTGAAAAAGTATCAAATACAGATGCAACGATGAAAAATGAGAAAATGTGCAATCCGTCTTTGGGTTTTGATTTATTAACCCGACAGAATAAAAATTAAAAACAAGTAAACTGGTCCTGTTTTAAAGTGAGTATCTTCTCACCCGGACCAGCAGCTCGACGATGACCGTGTGTCCCTCAGCGGCGGCCATATGCAGCGGGGTCCGGTCCACTTTGGTGCGGGCGTCTCTGCTGACACCGGCTCTCAGCAGGACGTCTGCGGTGGAGTAATGACCGTGCTGTGCAGCCAGGTGGAGGGGCGACGTACCCAACTGCAGAACACACAGACACCATCTTTACTATTAGCAGGAGGACATATGTTGTGACTGTGAAAGAAAAATCTGTTCCCTGCAGGAAGCTCTGCATGTAAGATAAAAGAAAAAGGTCTGTGATGATTCATTTTCATGCAATATAAACCAATGCGCAGAAACCATCTCAGGAACTTAAACTTCCTCTGCATTCAACAAGTGAGACGCTTTGTTGTTTCCTTTAATGTAATGTTGGCTAAATTGCCTAAAATAAAAAACAGTTTCTTTGGTGACGTCTGGATCATTCAAATGTTTGATAATAAAATAGATTTAGAAGAGCAGAGCAAAGTTTGTTTCTCACCCAGTCTGTGGTGAAAGGAGCTCCATTGGCCATCAGGTTTCTGACCTCATCGTCCTGACCTTTACGAGCCGCCTCCAGCAGGCGCTTCCCCAGGTCCACCAACGACATCTGACGCACAGGAGACGGGACACAGGCGTAAATGTTTGGTCACATGATATCTTTGTCATATCAGTGACCACCACCAGCTCCGACTCATTCATTCACTTTTAAGGGGATTTAATAATGTAACAAAATATGTTGTTACACAAAAATTCACATCAAATAAAATGTATGTTTGTTTGTGAGATTAACTTGTTTATTTTAAATGAAAATTTTAACATTGAGCTGAGGCACAATAGTTGAGGAAAAGCTACTTTAACAGATTTGTTAAGTGACATTAATGGCTAAACCATATCTCGGTGTAAAAATACACAAGTCTTAATCCAGGGAAGGAAGATGATATATATATTTTCATGACAAAATGAGCAGCTGACTGATAGAGAAAACATGTTATAATTGTTAGATACACAAAATCACAAATGTAACAGACTCACAGAATAAAAATATCTGCAATCAAAGTTAATATTTCCATTATAAACTACTGTTATTTCCTGTGAGGATGCTGCTTTATTTCTATTAGGGGGAGTTTACAAATCAAACATATCTCCACCTCTGCAACAATTTGTAAATGTTTTTAACTGATTATGATGTGTTTGTGTTTGGACAGAAGAACAAACCAATTTCTTTTCAAGCAAAAAAAACAAATATATATATATTTTTACAACCTTATGAAATCGAAGATAATTGGATGCTTCTACGTGTTGTACTTTAGAGTAAAATCAATACTAAATTCATTTTCTCTGTTCCCTGCCATTTTGTAGACAAAATCACGTATGGGAAAAGTAACCCAAAGATAAATAAATAAATAAAATACTATTTGTAATCTGCCTGTTTATTTTTGTATATACTCTGATGAGAAGTTATTATAATTTGCAGATGTTTTTAAAGCTGCAACAGTAAAATGCCCCAAAACAATGACTGGGATGTGTCCGATAATGGACTCAAAGTTGAATGTTGAGTGTTTTGGGCGCTAACGTCATTAGCATCCATGAGACACAAAACTAAACTAAACAATAACCACATGAATAATAATTAAATGCTGACTGATTTTATAGCATGGAGGAGTGGGCACAAGTGGGCGGTCGGTGTTTTTTTTTTTTTTTTTTTTTAATTATTATTACTGGAAACAATAGTCTTCTTTTAGCGGGGGAGTGGGCAAAACAGCTAGGCAAAGTTAGCCCGTCATCAGGCCGTCCGATAATGGAAACTGGCTTCCACCCGGCGCCTGTGATTGCGAAACAGCGGAGAAGGACGAAGATTTTCTCTCCGCGGCCGAGGAGCCATTTTACGCGCCTTCATGAACAGAAAGAGTCCGCCATGTGCCACGTTACCCCCGTGTCCCCCTCTCCTCTCTCTGACCAGTTATTTTTTTTAATCCACCGCCACCGTTAAACACCATAACCTCCTCCCTGCCTAAAACATTTACAGTAACACCGACAGGAAACCGTTTGATATTAAGTTGTTGGTTTTCCGGGGGAAGTCAGAGAGAAATTTCCTATTTTACACACGGAGAAAAAACTACTTCCACATCCGGTTAACTAGCTTTCTTCAGCGCGCGTCGTCAAACGGCTTTACCGGAGACCTGTTCGGCTTAACACTCCCCTGATGCTTTTACTTATTTCTACCAGTGTTTAACGTGTAAAGACGTAAGAGTAATGTTGTTTTTATGTCCCGGCCAAGACGACCGGGCCAGATACTTACCGCGTCCAGGTTTGTGAGGAGCCAGCCAGCGCTCCTCTCTGCTAATGTTAGCACGCTAGCCGCCGGCTAGCCAAACAAACAAACAGCCCCGGTGTGCGGACGTTTTATGCGGGCTAGAGTCACCGTGGTGAGTAGAAACAGTTCAGCACTGTGCACACTTTCATTCACAAGGCGCACAAATCGTGGGCTTTAGGCGCCACTGCAGCTTGTCGGGCTCCTCCGGACTTGTTTACTGCAAAAAGTTACCGAGAGGCGGCCAGTCCACACCCGGATGTGTCAGGACTGGCTCTTCAAAATAAAAGCGTAAACCGTGTTCTTTCACGGAACAGTGGGCGAGGATTACTGCCAAACTGCATTGAAATTACACATCTCATCACAGTGGAACAATGTTTATTATATTTATATCGTGGCTAATTAATAAATTATGTCGCATTTTTTGGCTCTACATACACAATGCGCAGATATTTTGTCAGTTGGTGTTTTATATCACAAGTCACGACCGGAAGTGTGGTCGTCATTGCGTGGAATTGACGCTAGTTTGTAGCAGCTAGTCCCGTTAGCCGTTAGCCTGTGTGCATGCAGACTGTTAGCAAGTTAAACCGAAGCGGCTTTTACCTTCCTCCTTCGTGGATTCCCGCGATTTTACGTCTCCTGACGTAAATCAGACAATGAAAGGCGTTCACCTGCCAGTGAGGGGGTTTTAAAAACAGATATTTTTGTATTTTATCTGGTTACAAATATGGCGGCCCCGCGACACCGGAGGTGGAAGCCAGAGTGAGCGTTAACCTCCCTGTGGGCGGGCTCTGTGGCGGCGCTGAGGAACTGACCCCGGATCGGTTCAAACGACCGAGCTGCGGTAAGGCTTGAGACACTGATGGACAGACCGCTGACCTCAGATCAGCCGGAGAACAGCGCACACCTACCCGCAGAGCTCAGGCCTCGGGTTTGATCAGAAATGTAGAAGAATGGTAGGAATTGGTTAGGGTTGATTGAAGCTCCAACAGCTGGTATGAAGGGCAAATACTTTATATGGTTAATCTTTTACTTTTGTCCAGGAAGAGAAACCCACTGCTACATTCAAAAATTTACAATTCATAAAAACCTCTGGTTGACTACTTGAAAATACAACCTCTGTTTTTAATTCAGTTGTGTAAATAGAAGTGTGTTGTTTGGTTTATTTGGGTGTGTGTATAATATAAAATATAAAACAAACAAACAAACAGCTGGATTTCTCTCTAGTTAATGAAATACACGTTAGTCCAGTCACTACTCCTTGAATTGTTGTTAGATTGAAGATTAGATTTAAATTTGCATCAACTAGCCTATATAAAATATATAATATGACTGTAAACACAAGCTGTATAATAAGCAGAAGCCTGGTTACATCCATCTCTGTAAATCTGGTGTATCATTGTATACTATTAATCTTGATTATCATATTGATTGATGTGTGCAAGACTGCTCATAGAACTACCGTTGTCATTTTTTACCTTTTACCATGCAGATTGCTGGATGAAACTAAATGTGCTGTACATCTTATATTTGGTAATGTACTATATTTGAGATACAGGCCCCATAAAAGCTAATGTGAGAGGGTTTAATTTAATGTTAACATAACTGCTGCATGGAATTTATCATTTTATTTTTCTAATTTATGTGGGCAAAAAATGAGCAACACCTGGGGTCCGTTTCAAGAAGCGAGATTAGTGGAAATTCTGAGTATGTTGAGCCTGAGATGAGGGAAACTCAGAATTTTCCGTTTCAGAGAGCAGGATCAGCGTAATGCTGAGTCTGTCACTACGGCAACATGTGCTGTGAAGCAAACCTGCTCCGTGGCAGGTTTGATCCATCTTAGCCTGAGGTTGATGCCGCTGAGCGTGGAGCAGGAAGCAGAGACATCATGTCACTTAGTGAATTAAGTCGTGGACGTGGAAGTGAAACTTATTTAAAGGCAAAGAGCGGATCATTAGGCTACAGTAGAGCTTGTTGGAGGATTTATTACCTCTAGAGCTGTTTCATCACACATCGTGGAGGCTGTGGCTAATTCATTATAATCGCAGCAGATTTTATTTTTATTTTTTGTCATTAGATTTTTCACCGACGGCAGCTTTTTTAAAAGTTTTTTTTTTTTTTTTTTTTAACATCCGTGAAGGCTACTGTATGCAGCAGCGAGACAGCGGCTCGTCGCTACAGCAGAGACAAGACCGCGCAGGTTTTCATGTGGGACAGTGCAAGTAGAAATTGTTGAATATACAGTAAACCTCTGTCGGCCCCTCGGTGTAGCAACTATTCAGCAATTACATGAACCGATACAAACCAAACAATACAAGAATGGAGCAAATGTATTAGGCTACAGTTTAATGTGAAGTAGATACAGCTGAACAAATCAATAGAGATATCAAATTAAAATGGGAATTTTTAAGAAGCCACAGATTACACACAACCACAAAGACTACTCATTTATAGCTATATAATCATGAGAAAATGCATTTCCCATTTAAAACCATGAAGTCAGCTCGGAATCGAACCCACGCTGCCTGCGTGACAGGCACACGCTCTACCGAGTGCGCTACTCAACAACACCAAAGTTCTGACGTCAACATGTATTTGTCCCATTGCCAGAGTTCTTTAGTGAACACACTGCAGTCCTTTTTTCCACGTCAGCTCACGCGGTTTCGGCTGAATTTGATGTTTTTTAATGTGCTCATCCTCCACATACGCCGACATTAAACTCCCCAGTTGAGTTGGAGTGAGATTCACGGCTCTGTTTCTTTCTTTCTGTCGTTGTGAATCGTATCATCTGTGCTCCATTGATGATGGCTTCTTGTGCTCACGGTGAACGCGCCTCCCTCAGGCTCAACATATTCTGCGTTGATTGAACTAATTCTGATCAGCTGTTCTGAAACCGAAAATTCTGAGTTTTCCAGCTCAGGCTCAGTCCATCCTGAGCTCAGGATTTGGCTCAGAGTTTGTTGAGCCTGCTTCCTGAAACGGACCCCTGAAGATCACAGAATGTGAATCTAATTAAATATCACAACAAACTCTTGTATTGTTCTGATTTATGCAATATACTGTATGTATGGTGTATTTCAACACAAATAAAAACTATTTATCCACCTATCAACTTTCCACTTGTCTTTATTCTAGAAAAAAACCTAAAATAATGTCGATACATTTTCCTGGAAAGAAATGTGTATTTAAGGTCTAACTGTAACTTCAATGAAACAAGTGTTTTGATCAGAAAAAAGGACATTTTTATTGTTGACTGGGTGTGCAGAACATTTCTGACAGGACACATTGATCCACAGATTGTTTCTGACTTGTTGTGGCTCCAGTTTGAGGCCTGCTCATAGTGAAACAATAAAACAGCAGCATGAGAAATAAATACATCAATGATACAAGATTATGACAACAGCTGTCAGCTCAGGGGGAAGAAAAAGGCACAAACAATAACAACCTCTGTCTCAACACTTCAATGATTCCTTCTGGTCTAATAAATCATATTCATTCATGCGACACAAAGGGACGGTTCTGTTAAAACTTAAAATAATCTGCAGAAAACTGGATGAATAATAACGAGATGCATTATATTCACCAAGAAAAACCTTGTTTGACAACCGATCTGTTTAGTGGCGGTTGTCAATCATCAGGGCTTTTTGTCTGTCTGGTTGAGACGTTACTGCCTCTTGAGTGATGATGAATGGTTTTATTATTATATTAAGATCAGAATGGGTGTGTTTGTTTCTACAGCTGGGGACAGATTAAAGAAACAAACTCCACAGTTATGTAACGATCCACCAGAACATCTCCGCCGCTCCTCCTCATACATTCTCCAGGTGTGTTGAACCCTGCAGGAGGAAGAGTCGGGGACGTTCGTTCCTTCATTTAATGCTCTGATGATGGTGCAAAATTTTATTCCTCATAGGCATTCAACCACCTTTAAGACGCCTAAAGGCTCACTACAACCCCTCTGTGGGACTACCTTCATAATGAAAACAACCTAAAGGATCACATCCTAAAACAATCCCGAGAACCATCTTCAAATTCTTGTTTCCTGTAATCTGTCACCTGTAATCTGTAGATATCAAACATTCACATAAATACTAATGTTGTTTTCAGTCGTGTAAAAAGATGTGAACTCTTACAGTTTCACCTTGTTTTTGTTCACATAGGAACATTTAGAAACTGAATCTCAGCCTCAGCAGTGGAGCCGATCGTCAATATAACGACTCATGTAGGCTTCATGATATTAAAATGAGCTGGTTTCCTCATATCTCAGATTTCTCTCTCTCCTCCTTTATCACATGACGAGTCTCCAGATTTTCTGTGGTGAATGTAACACACCTCTGTGCAACACAATGAACGTGGCGTTTGTAATGTTTTGTCCACACATGGGGACAAACTGGACGGTTTATATCAGTTCAAATTCTCAGTGGGATCAGGATCCGGACTATTACAGCCTTCAGATTTAATTCACGACGTTCACACGCACGAGTCGGTCTTTGAGTTTTTAGGAAAAAACTAGTTCAGGATCAGAGAGTGTGTGTCTGCGTGTGTGTGTCTGGGGTCTAATGTGAACCAGGGCCAGTCTCTGTGGACCTCGTGTCCTGTGGGGACAGTTAGCGTGAAAATGTGTCCAGGGAGGGGGGAAAAAAAGCGAATCAGGCAGGATGGAGAGGAGGAGGAGGCCTGCAGAGACTGATCCAGGGTCAGAGCTCAGGTGAGGCTGATCTCAGAGCAGCAGGTTGAGGTCGGCCAGCAGGGCGTCCACGTCAGCGATGGGAGCTCTCCAGTAGTTGAAGGAGGAGAACTCAGACAGCTCCTGGGAATAAAGAAAAAAAGAGACACAGTTCACGTCAGACCATCACGACACCTGGGCCACAGCTCCCTCTGCTGGCCGAAGGACAATGTGTTTGAGTTGCTGCTTGTTTCCTGACTATTAGGCTTTCTGCCTTTTGGATCGGCTGATTTTTTCCCCCCATTTTATGCAATTTGTGAAATCAGCTGTAATGTCTTGAAGAGAAACTAAGTCTGGTCGCTTTTCCGCTGTTTTGCTAACCCTTGTCCTGGCCATGTGCTTTTGTTTACAAAGCCGGCAAGAAATCAATAGAGCAGTAGATAACATTATATATCATACACGATGTTACAGCATATTTGTGTAGTCTTATTGTCATAAAAATGAGATTATCGGTTATGGGGCGCGTTTGTGTCCTTTACAATTACTCCAAAGCTGTTTAATTAAGGTAAAAAAATGTAGCATAGCTAAGCTACATATCCTGCGTAGTTCCTTTTTAGGCTAATTCACCAATTGTCGTATTGAAACATTTTGCAGATGCCTCGTGTTTTATCTGCCTTTATTTACTCCAAAGAAGTTCCTCGGCACTGTCATGTTTGTTTGCTAGTGATGGTGTTTTGTAGCTAATGATTCAAGATTCAAAAAAACTTTATTGTCCCTCACACAGTGACATGCAGGGCTCAAAACATAAACACCACAAAAGACATAAAACACGGCTTTAAACCAATGAGACGTGTTTGTTTGGCTTTAAACCAACAAACAAAGCAACATAGACACGTCTCATTGTTGATACTCAGTAAATAGTAGGACATAAGTATATACAGTAAATAAATAAAGAAGTTATTTAAATAGACATAATTCTCCCTCACGTGATCAGTTATCGGTTTATTTAAACTCACTAATCGGTGATCGGGATCGGCCTATACTACTCATCGTCCTCTCACCTCGTCGTCTTGACCCCTCAGTTTGGACATCTTGTCTTTTCCTTTGTAGCCGCTGGTCGACTGACTGTCGCCCAGACCCAGGTCCTCCAGCTCGGACAGGTCGAGGGCAGGGATTGGCTGCCTCCAGAAGAGGAAGGAGTCGTATTGGCTGTTTGATTTCTCCATCATCTTTCACTCTGAAATGAAAACAGACATTTAACGAGAGTTTTTTCTGGACGATTCAACGATGCAAACCGGAAACAATCCATTTTTAGATTTGTCAGAATGACGGACTGCGACCTCCTTGTTGACGGACATGGAGTCAACAGAGTCAAGTATCAACAGTTAGTAAACAATGTCGCGTTCACTGTTAGAAAACTGAAAAACCATGAAATAATCAGCTTGTTGGATCTGAAACACAGTTGTTGTTTTTCCAATTTCCTCTAATGAATCAATCTTGTTTATTTTTTTTCTGTCATCAGCTAACCACTGTAAATAATTAATCAAAATTTCAGCTCCAATTTCCAGGTTTTTTTTTTTCCTGGGTCTTTCAGGTGGTTATTTAGGTCCTGAACACGGAGCCCCAGGTTTTCTTTACCGTGCAGGTGAACTGAAGAGCCTCAACCTTAGTACAATAAGTACATTGTGCATAACTTTCACAAGAAACATATATAAGTAAATCAGTTATGACACCTAGAGTCTGCACATAAAAACCAGTCGTGAGTCTACATCTGTATATTTTTCTCGCTCTTCTCGTTCTTTATACGATCACTGACCTGAGCGCAGCTGAAGTCTGAGTCTGACTTTAACCTTTAGTCTCTGAGTCTCGGCTCTGAGCGGAAGCAGCTTCGGTTTATTTTAAAGCTTGTTTTGGTTTTATTTTTAGTGTCTGCTGCTTCAACAGGCTATTTACAGGTCAGAGTAGGATAACAGTGGAGGACCTGAGGAAACCCGTCAGATATATATATTTTTCTGAGCTTTTTTTTGTTTTTTTGTTTTTAGAAAAGCTGGTTCACTTTACCCAGGTTGGTCTAAATTAAACCCATTTATAACATTTAACTAAGATTTACAGTGAAGATCAAAAATTCTGAATATTGATTTTTCTGCTGTTTCTTTAAAAGAAATATATTCCTGAAATAATTCGATTTTATTTGATTGGGACAATGTAGGTTAACATAGTAACACTTCCACTCGTTCTGCATACAGAGATTATAGCTAATGCTAGTTTCCCATTAAAAGTGCATACAGTTTATCTGTTGATTTTAAACCATGTAGATGCTCTGCTGCAGATATAAAACCAGAGAGTTAAATTAAAAGCTCCCATCAGCCTGACTGAGCTGTGTCCATGTAGAGAAACCTATTCACAGCTGAGCCTTTCCACTTATGACACAGCCTTTTATAGCGCTGCAGGCTCCTATGGACCCTGAAGGCCTCTCAGCTGTTTTAAAAAGGGGCAGTTTTTTCATGAATTAACCATGACTCATCCATCAGACTGACTCTGGGCGGGGCTGAGCGGGGGGAGTGCTGCATGCTTTGTTGTGACATCACAGAGTTACACTTGTCCTGACGGCTCATTTTAAAGCTTGGTTTCTGAAAACAGGCTGCGATTATTCATCTGGACTGAGCACTTTTATATCCCACAGTATTAATACAGAACCTTGACCTGCTTTATAATTAAAAATACACATAGAAATCTAAGTTTATACAGCATGGGGCCTTTAAATGATCAGCTGATTAATGTCCGACTGTCAGTGTTCACTATTTCTTGCAAGATGAGATGAGAGTGAGGATAAAGCAGGGTTTGACTCTATAAAAATAGGTTCCTCTGTCGCTTCGCAGACCTGTGATTATTATAACTGACAGACACCTGAGACCGTGTCAGTGAGTTTAGGTCGGAGCCTCCTCCGCTCCTGGTTCTTCCTCCTGGGTCAAGATCAGGTGTCACTCCTGGAACTGGAGCTTTATTTGTTGACATGTTTTTTTGTTTGTTTGTTTACTTGAACTCAATGTTCTGTCATTTATTAGTCAAGAAAGCAGCATCTGGTTTTGTTTATGTTATTGGAACTGAAGCAGCTGCAGACAGATGTTGTATATACATTATGGTGTTTTGATTGATGTTGGAGCAGCCTTTATGTTACATTAATTTACATTTCTGACTGGGTTTGAAGAGAGGTTCCTGCTGGTAGCCTATCTGAACCACACATGGGCCCTGCTGAGTCACACATTTCACATTTATTTATTGTGTCAGTCAGATGCTGATGATTTTTACTGTGAGTCTAAAAACTGAATCTGGGTCATCGCGCCTCAACGGACTGAAATAAACCTCGACACGTCGCTGACTCAGCAGCTTCTCACTGAAGAAATCACCTGCCACCAAACTCCATTCACATTTTCATTGTATCTTTTTTTTTTTTTTTGCCTAATTCGGGGCTGTTGATCCTGAGGCGTTGGCTCGAGCCTCAGAACTAATGACGAGACGACATGCACGCGACAGGAAAATTTCGGTACAAAAGCGTCACTTTGTTACATTTTTTAAGGTCATCACGTGAGGATTGTTTTTTATATTAATAGGCCGATCGTTGTGTAGTTGAAGGATTAATCTGCACATTTGCGTTTGAGGCGTTGTCCCGGTTTTCAGGCTCGCGGGAGGAGGAGGAGGAGGAGGGGGCACTGATGATTGCACCGGCTACATCCACCGATTAAATCCACATTAACACGCTCAGTTTCTGACATGTATCTCATCAAATTACAGCAAACGTTCATGCTTTGTCACGTTTGTTTGTTGAGCATCATCATTTGTCGAGTTTCTATTTATTGCGCAGCCGGATTCATCATCATCCATCACCGGCCGGCACCGTCACGACCGACTAGACACATCACCGTTAAACGCGGAGATAAACAAAAAAACGAGAAAATGTCAGGTGTAAATCAAGCGGTTTATTTATTTGTCTCTACCTGTCTCCGTGTCTTCGTGTCTCCTCTGTGGTTCTTGTGTCTTTTGTTCTCTGGTTCTGGTCGCAGATGGATCAGGTGCCGCCTCTCTGCTGCTGCAGGTTAAATGGGCTCCGCAGCTGCGTCAACGCACTCGAATACACACAGGACACTTCCGGTTGGGCGTTGCAAAATAAAAGGACATTAAAAAAAATATTAGGCTGTAGAATTAATCCCCCAGAGGGGAAATTGTTATGCAATGCAAGTGCAACACATGTACAAATATGATGAATAGCCTATGAAAAGCAATACAATACAAAGACCCATATTCAAAATATAAAACTTTTTTTTTCTAGAAAGAGTTAAATTAAAAAAAAAACTTTTAGTTATTGTTCTCTGGATAAATTAATATTTGCAATCAGCAACAATAACCAATGTAAAAAAAAACAAAGAAGAAAAGACATTATATAGCAATACAAACTCAATACTGGCACAGAAAAGTTTGAGAAAAATACATTAGGATGGGTGTTATGGAGAAAACTGAATAGAGCTACTCAATAGAAAAGAAAAGCACAATGAAATAATGGAAAAAATATGTTAAACAGAATATTGAAGTAATGAAGGCAGTAGTCAATTGAATTATGTAATCAGATTACAGTCATAATTGTGTACATTTATACAGACTCATGCATGTTTTCTGATATTTCTCCCACTTTTAGCAGTAGTAATAATTGGTGTTCCCCGGTTCATCACTGCCCACTGTGAATCAAAAACCGGTCTGTTCTGACCCGTATTCAGGTCCTTTACATAACAAACACATACATTTTATTTTGAAATTAAACTTCCGGTATGGCCCTGCTCACGCTAGAAACTTATTGGTACCGGCTGCCGGCTGACAAGACACACACAGAGACACACACGCACACCATTGTCAGCACCGTTATGGTTTCTCAGGCTCTATAAAATTGCTGATTTGTTTACAACTGAGCCAAATGGTCATAAATCAATAAATCAGGTAAAAATGATAATAAAATACCCACTAACTGGAACAATAATGAACTCAGTGAGGCTGTTTGGGAGAAAAAAAAAAGTTTAAAATTGAGGTGGTGGAAACTATAACTAAACATTTGCACCACTACAGCTTCAGGCACTGTTTATTTTTCTCATTCAAGGTTTTACATAAAGAGATTATCACAGGCTTACAGCGCATTGCGTCCTCATAAAATCAGTGTTTATATAACAGGCATCAGTGTGTGCCAAGATAGGCTACTGTTCAAATTATCAATCATTTCATTATTCCACGTGTTTGTCTTTCCCAGTGGAACAATAGTAGAGTAAAATATCTAAATGTAAGTGATGCACCAGTTAATTCCTGTTAGGTCCTATAATTAATCAAGTAAATTATCTCTTGTGTGTTTCTGTCAGATGTGAGGAGTCGTCTCCATCAGCAGGAGGAGCTGTTGGCCCGAGGAACCGGAGCACGAAGGAAGGAGAACAAGTGAGCTCCTTTAGAAAAAAAAAAAAAAAGGGGAGGATGGGTTTCCTGGTTGGAGCCACACCTCAGAGAGAGAGAGAGCAGAGAGAGAAAGAGAGACATTAACAGAGAAGTCAGAGCTGGTTAATGATCTCAGTGTGCAGTTTTCAGCCTCTCAGTCGCTGCGTCCGCTGCTGTCTGGTCGTCTCTCTGGTGAGTCTGCTGCTTCTTTTCTCTTAAAACCTTCTCGCAGATTGGATCCACATGCAGGAAAACAGAAAATACATAAATGAAAAACCTCTGTCCATTGACGTCTGAAGTGGATTCAGCTGAAAACCTGTTGAAATGTTTCATGTCCAGATGTCAGCTGAATGACAGACTCAGGGTTTAACCTCCCTCCTCACTGGAGCCTTTTTTCTTTTCTTTTTTTCCTGTAACGCTGATTGAATGTTCACAGATGAATGATTCACAATGTGATTTTCATTGACCGGCTTCATGATGTGATTGAGTGTCCGTGCAGAAACCGAGGAGTGTTCAGGAATTTTTTGTCCAGAAGAGGATGAGCAGTGTCCACATACTTATGGCCATAGTCAGAGCTGAGACTAGCTGTCATTTTCACAATGAACTCATCAATGTTTTTAGTTTTACTGATAAAACAAGAAGAAATTCATACATTTGAAGCACTGGTCTGGTCTGGTTGGTCTTGTCTAGAGTTGGGAGTCTTGTTTCCCTCAGGGTTCAGACCGGTTGAGGGTCTTTGAAGTGGTAATTTTGATATTTGACTTAAGATGATCTGAGTTTCCTTGGTGTCAGATACTGTTGGAAGTTTCACCTTTTGGTTCGAGAACAGAGACGGAGGGCTGAACCAGGACTTGTGGTTCGCTCAGCCTTGGTGCTAACACTGGAGTCAGAGTTACAGGAATAGAAATGCACTAATTTACAGCCTCAGTTATCATAAAAGCCTCTCTGAGATTTTATGCTCTGTTTTATCGTCACAATCATCAAGCTGTGGTAACATTAGCATGAACGCAGCAGCTAACATTAGATTTAGTGTCAGACTGTTGTTGGTAGTGGGATTCCCCAATAATCCAGGAGATATTGGGGAATCCCATACTGTTGAAACCTTGTGGAAAATGAAAGAAATGAAATTCCCAATAGACCTCAGACTCAGTTCACATTAAGCTCACATTTTTTGTATGAAGCTGTCGTGCCTGGTTGCCATAACTAGCCTAACAAACCAACAGCTCAAAGCCCAATTAGAAAGTTGTATCTTTAGGTAGGCTAATTTACTTTTTTATCAGTGTTTTAGATTAACACAAATGTTAAAAGCAGGACCAAACAAAACAAAAAAAGCAAAAAAATCTGCTGCAAATTGATTTTTCAGCCACAATTATCACAAATACTCTCAAATGCTGAATTGGCTAAGCAATGCTAACAATAACTATAAAGCTAATCTGAATTTTCAACATGCCCCATCGATAACGAATTATGTTGAATGTTTATTTGCTGAAAAACATTAAGTAGCCTGGCTGACACGTTAGCCCAGAAGCTAACAGACTTATAGCCTACAGTAGGCCTATGACGAGCTACTAACAACAACAAGGCTACTGATGCTAAGCTAGCTAGCGTGAATTTTCATTAATTACCGTTTTTTTTTAAAAACTTAACTTCTTAACTTATAGTTCACAAACAGGGACTTGGGGTGCTAAATAATGAGCTTCTTTTATGTGGGCTCATCATGTTTCACTTTCTAATATTCTGTGGTTAACATCAGAGCTGACCTGTGGTGGTCTGCGGGTCAAAGGTCAAGATGTCACAGGGTTCAGGTAAACGCTGCTGCTGCTGCTGCTCTGCTGCAGCTGAGAAATGTTTCAGGAAAATCCTGAGCCAAAAATATCTCTCTGGTTCGTTCCCCTCGCTGCCCGGTGTTTACAGCATCTGTGACGTCGTCAGTTTGGTTTCTGGGTTTTTTTTTTCAGTGAGAAGATCTGGATCTGGAGCCAAGTTACAGGTCTGGAGTCAGTTTGGAGGAACGAGCTGCTGCTGAGTGTGGCGGGCGGCGAAGGTGGTGGGGGGTTGGTGGGTGGGGGGAAAAACACTGCACAGCTCTGTTCCCTCTCGCTGTTTTCAGTTGGATTTATGTGACCGTTACACTGCGTTCAAGGGGAAATCACGGGTAAACCCCCACCATGATTTTCACATTAAAGTTGTATGAGATCGGACACTGTAAAGATCAGAGCGGTGCGAGTAAGAATTATTATTATTATACTGATTCATTTCGGCCATGTGTTGAGATTTGTGTTCTTTTATTGGACCAGAAACCTAGAAATATTCAGTTTACTGTCGAGCGAAAAACCACATCCTGTCATTTGAGAAGCTTTTGCTTAACTACTAATCGATTAATGAAGCTTTTGCCTCAGTAATTTGCCGTGTTTTGGTTCAGACTGCATGTTTAGTGTGTGTTGACTCAAAACTAGACCATAAATGTTCTTATTTCAACACTTTTCCCACTGTTTTTCAGCCTCTTTGACCTCCTTGTTTTGGTTTGTTTGTGTGAGTCTCGAGTAAATGAATGAGTCAGAGCTCAGAAATTAGGACATTTTTTAAGAGGCTGCCCAGTTGCACGTGAAGCCGATCACACGGTGCAGACAGACAGACGGACGGTGTGAAATGTGGAATAAAGAGACCAGCAGATCTGTCGACTCTCAGACTCGAGAGTGACCCAGTTGTGACTTTGACCTCCTCGGAGATAACCCACTTTACTGCTGCCGGTTTAATTACAGTGTGAGCGTGTTGAACATCTTTTCTGGGTCTTGAGGGCCTCGGCCGTCCAGAACGTCCTGCCAAGTTATTGTTAGTTGATTTGAATCCCTCCTGCAGGTGTTTTTTTTATTTTATTTTTGGGAGTACTTTCTTGTTCCAGAGGTTTTTTTTTATTCAGTCTGAACTCTTGTGTTTGAGCTGTGCCGTTGTCAAGGAGAAGTGAACCCGTTGAACCGTGAATCGTTTTTTGAGTTGTTATTTTTTATTTTTTTACAGTTGCTTTGCTGTGCTGTACTTTTATGGCTATCTCAAATTTTCCAGATTTCGAAGTCCTCTGAGTTTTTTTTTTTCCCTGCAGACGTTTTTTCGGAGGAAGAGGAAGTGATTCAGAGCAGCAGCGCCTCATTCATGGCACCGTGTGGAGGCTGGACTCTGACCTCAGTGTTTGTTAGTGTGGATTTAACCTTCAGCCTCTCTGAACACACATACGGGGGAAACATGATCAGCTGCCAAACTCTGCACACTTAACACTCATAATACAAGATAATACAATTACACGATTAAACTCTGTAATCCATGTTTCTGATGCTGAAATGAACTGATTAGTTGACGCACTGTAAAGTTATTTTAGTTGATTATCTGCCTCTGCACTTAAAGGGATAGTTCAACATTTTGGCAAATTGGCCCATTGCCATAATCCCTATAGTCATAGCAGTAGGTTCGTTACCTTTATTTGTCGGTTTCCCTCATCAAACTCATCAAATACAAAATCCCAAAACTCCAAAACGCTTTCGTGGACAAGTTCTGAGCTGCACAACCTCATCAAATAACCCTAACCCTAATAACGGAACGTTACAAAACAGAGCCATTTTCGAGGTAAATAAAGGGTAAATGCGGAGACTGCTTGCTGAAAAACTGTCCCTGAACGCAACGCGCATCAGCGGTTTTGCATGAATTTACCTCTAAAACAGCTCCGTCTCGTAATGTTCCGTTATTATCTCATAGCGTGGTGGTTGTGCAGCTCACAACTTGTCCACGAAAGCGTTTTGGAGTTTTGGGATTTTGGGATTTTGGGATTTTGTATTTGATGAGTTTGATGAGGGAAACCAAGAAATTCCCTTAGCCTCCATAGCATAGCTCTGAGCAGCTCACGGCTCTGCTCCGCCGTTCTAAAAATAGCTTGCACCGACAATTAAAGGTAACGCACCTACTGCTATGACTATAGCGATTATGGCAATGGGCCAATTTGCCAAAATGTTGAACTATCCCTTTAAAATACTGGGCGGATGGATAACAAAAACAATACACAGCTTTATTTTGTGCAGAAACTTTACAAGAATCAGATAAAGACATGCAAAATCACTGATAAGAAAAAAGAGAACAAACATTCATAATAATAACGTAAGAAACTACTTCATTGTTATAATTGACTGTATGTTACCGGGCGGATTTGGTCCAAACACTGAGTCAAACTAACCACGTCCTGTCTTTACTCACTTTAACCAAAAATACAGAAACGCAGCATGTGGTCTCTGGTTTTCTTTCTTTTCTCGAGACTCTGCTCAGGTCTCTGGGGTCTCTGATGGAGAAGTAAAACCAGTCAACTTTAAGGTGTGTTGGGTTTTAAATTTTCCGTGCGAGGCTCAGGATGTGAAAGTCTTCGTTGTGTTGGAGGAGGAGAGGCCGTTAAGTCAACGGTTAACCAGACGGAAAGTTTTTCCTTTAAATGTCTGAATGAAAAGAGCTCATTGTGGAGCTGCTCTCTCTCTCTGCTGACCCACTGAGCCTGATAGTCTCTCTATCGCTCTGACCTACTCTCTTATACTCTCACCACCTACTCAGCCGTGTTATTTATCATGTTTTCAAGAGTGAGACTGATACAGGATGAAGTCTGGAGTGTTTGTTTGTGTGCGTGTGGTTGGTTTGTTTATTGGTTGGTTTGACGTTCGTTTGACAGCTGACAATCAAACTCTGAGAAACAGCAGAAATGATACCAAACAAAACACAGGCTCAATAAATTATAATTATAAACCGTGGCGACAGAAATATTAGAGAAATGAAAGCATTTAATAACAGATTTTAATTCAGTTCCTCGTTAAGAAGTGACTGTTTTCACACTTTACAGAAAAACAAAATGGTGGAGACTTGTTTTCTTCTTCTGGGCAGATGTTTACAGATGTGTGAGGACTGTCAGCAAGGTATCCGCGGGGTCTTGAAAAGTATCAAAAGGTGATACATCAATTTTGGGAAAATTAAGACCGTATTAAAGTATTAAAAAGTTTTTTCATGACTTTATAAAGTCTTACATTTGGAAGGTACTTTTTCTGAATTAGCTGTGAGTCCTAAAAAAAACATTGTGAAAGTGTGTGAATTTATTCATTTTATGAAAAAACAAAGATGAACCGGTACAAAAAAAAGAAAAGAAGATTGTTGTTTTTGTTTTTTGAGAGTGGAGCAATGTTTTATTTTGATAATTGAACGAATATGTCAACCCCAACCCCGGTATCCCATCCTATTTTGAATTCTGTTGCATGGTAGTGGTCTATAGTCTATATCACAAACTAAAACTGTTAAAAGTGTCGCTGATGTACATTAATTGGCAGTGAGGTATTGAAAAATATTGAGAAGGTCTTGAAAAAGTCTTAAAAAGGTATTAAAATATTTACCCCGGTCAGTCACGTGACCTGGTGTTTGCAGACTTCAGTCAGTTTCTTATCTGAGCAACTGTTCGGGAGTCACTTTGTTTATCTGATGAGTTTAAATAAAGGTTTTTTTTAACTTCTCTTCTCCTCTCAGCTGATTGAACTGTCATCATGTGACTCTCTCTCGTCTGAAACCTCCGGGCCACCGTCCGTCCGTCTGTCCGTCCGTCTGAGCTCCACGTTCACTATCTGTGACAGGAACAGTCGCGTTGTTGTTCCCAGGTCTGATGAAGACTCAGCTGATCATCATCACACCGCCGCTGCCTCGCCAACACGTTCTCTCTCTGTTCTTACTTCTCTCTGTTCGCAGCTGTTTTTCTCTCTGCTGCTGCTGACGTGTTGTTTACGCCCGGACTCATGCGATCAAACCTGAAGCTTCAAAGACCTGGACACACACACAAAAAAAGGGGCCATAATAAATCAGCACTGTGTTAAGATGATTAGATCAAACCATGATCACTTGCACTAGGACGCTCTGTACCCTCCATAACGAGGACCCGTCTAAGTGGATGGTCGTTAATTAAGCAGCAGAGGAACAGTGCTGCAGTGTGGTGGTGTGATGTTTGGGGCCTGATTAAGACGATCCGTGGCGTTGTTGACCCTCACATGAGTCACTGTCAGTGAATCGCACAACAACGGAGACTGACTGACCCAATTTTGATGAACTCTTTCACTGCTGAACTTCCTCCAAACTTTATTTTTTCCTCTGATTAACAGACTCTCAGTTTCACTTCCTGAATTCAGACTAACTTAACGAGACAATTTGCAGATAGAGAGCGGAGCGACCAGCAGGGAGGACCCGTTTGAGTTCAGTGGTGCAGGTTTATAGCTTCAGCTTTTTAGGTTTAGTTCAGGGTTGTGGTGCTGGGGTGGGGTTGGTTGTGGTGGTTAATGTGAGAGCGTATCATATGTCGAGTGTCTTTACAGCCTCACAGCTATAGAAACACCAATGTGTGGTTCACAGTTCGTCGTCCTCACACTGACATCATGGGACAAATATTCTACACTCTCTCTCTCTCGCTCTCTCTCTCTCTCACACACACACACACACGGTCATGAGGTTCAAATAGAGTCAGGAAACTGCTGCAGGGAACACGAGGGTCTAACATCCCTCACAGCGCCACCTACAGACAGAGCTGGTCGACAAACCGGCAAAAGCGCTCACTCCAGATTCAGGTTTAAATGGATAGTTCAACATTTTGGCAAATTGGCCCATTGCCATAATCCCTAGAGTCATAGCAGTAGGTTTGTTACCTTTAATTGTCGGTGCAAGCTATTTTTAGAACGGCGGAGCAGAGCCGTGAGCTGCTATGGATAGCGTGGTGAATGTGCAGGTCACAACTTGTCCACCAGAGCGTTTTGGAGCTGTTGGATTGTGTATTTGATGAGTTTGATGAGAGAAACCAAGAAATCCCATGAGTCTCCGTAGCGTAGCTCTGAGCAGCTCGCTGTTCTGCTCTGCCATTCTAAAAATAGCTTGCACCGAACCTACTGTTAAAGCTGGGGTATGTAATCCTGTTCAAAAGCACTTTTTCTTATACTGGGGGAAATGGCCCGTCTAATTTCAGAGGAATCGGTACGCTATGTCAGCAGGAAAAGGACTGAGCTCTGTGACAGCCGCAAGACTGAGAAAACTCCGCCCAATCTGTTCCCTTCGGTCTGAATAGCAATTGGTCGAAGTTTGCTCGGAGACTAAGGAACCAATCAGATGCCTTCATGTCTAGTTCTGCACCCGCCCCCTCCTACGGGAGCGCGCACAGCCTTCGGGTCTTGCTGCCTGCTGCCGATTCAGTACACCTCTGCAGGACTACAGAGTTACAGGACGGATTTCGTGATCATTTGAGCAATGGCTGAGAAAACGCAGCCCAAACCGCCTCAACTGTATACTCGTTACGGCTCTTCCAGAGAAAAAGGCAAAAAAGAGAAAGCCAGAGGAAGAAAAGTCTGCAAACAAAAAGCTTCTGGATAAAGCAAGAGCGAAAACCAGAGTCAACATTGGTTCAGCTTTTGAGCGGTGGAGACAACTGAGGGATCTGAAGAGACTCAAAAGTGATGCCGAGGTTGCCGTCTTTCTGTTGGACAGGTAATTATTTGTTTTGCTTCAGGGAGGATTTCTTATTTTCATGAAAATGTAGGCTAACTTTTGCTAACGTAGCTACTATTGTAGCTTGTATTAGCCAAATGCTAATATTAGCTTCTCTGTGGTGTAAAACGGGCCGATGACGCTAGTATTGAATAGATACTGATTTTTTAAAAGATATTACTCTACTACCATAGTCGTCTGTGTCTGTGTTATTGTGATAAAAGACGTACATATATTGGCTTTTACAACCGCAGTGACGTAGCTCATTTGTGTTTCATAGCTATGAGAAGGATCCATCAACCTAGACGCCGTCTAAAGGCCAGATGATCCACGTCAACATGGGGTTCTGTCAGGTGTCCCAGCTCCATCGATGCAGGAACTTTTGCAGACCCAACTGAGCAGAGGCCTAGGTGAGTTTTCTTACAATATTGTAGCTTGATGAAGTTATAACATAATGTACACATTATGTACACGCTCTACGTATTCTTATTCTTTGATTGTCTCAAAAAATGTATTAATTATTATCAGATGTGTAATTGTGATATTCTTCCTAAAGGTAAATCACTGCCAAAGGAGTAGATCACCACAGCTGACAACTACTCCACACAGCCTGACCTGTCTCCCATCCCTGGAAACACCATACTATTCTTGAAAATCTACAGATTATTTATCTAACAATAAAAAGACTTATACCAATTTTGTTGTTGTTTGTAATCACTTGTTTTGAATGTGGTGGTGAGAAAATCTATTGCTTGTTTTGCAGATATAGTAAAATGAAAGGCATTCATCTTTTTCAAAAGTTTTATTCCAAAATGACAAAATATAAATAACAAGAGACAAATTTTAAACAAAAGTCAATTATAAAACAACCTTGTTATGTGCATAATGTAAACCTCAGTGCAAATGTTGCCATATAAATGGCAGGGCTTCAGTGTAAATCTGTGTTTAGACTCTGCTAGGGACTCTGCCCCATGCTTCGAAGCAGGTTGTTGCCGACAGCACTTTTTCTAGATCTGTGGGCATCTCGCGGCACTTCCTGCACACACACCAAGTGGGTAGATGTGGAGCTGGAGGGCCTGGTGGAGGAGCGTCTCCTGATGCTGAGATCTGCAGGACGTGGAACAGGAGGCTTGGGTCCCTTGTAAGGCAGATCTGAAGCACCTGATGGGATTCTTCCAAGCTCAGTCGTTCAATTCTAGCCTGTAAACAAAAAACAGTTTATCAAGAAGATTAGACCTTGTCCTTTATTATTACTAATATTATTTTTGGTTTGTTGCCAGACCAGAGTTGAAAATTTAATTTGTTTATATTTTTCTTTTACAGTTTATGAATGACAATAAACTAACAGAAATGTTGTGCTCACAGTAAATGGCATGTCATTGTTTACCGTTCTAGATGATGTGGAGATCATGGGGGGCAAAAGGCTATTTTAGCCTCTGCCCCTTGCAGCCCCTGGAGCACGGCCTCCTCTAGCTCTAGCACGACCGCGTCCTCTTGGAGCTGAAGACGTGCTCGGTTGCGGACTGTAGCTCGGATCTGAACCAGTGCTCTGATCATGTAAACTCTAACAATCAAACAACAAAGATATCGTTAGCCTAATAGCATTTCTGTCTAACTAATTTTTAGAATAAAATTGACATATTGGCCCAAATTTACTTCTCTAACACTTCTGCATTACCCTGCATTATTGTCAATGAAAAAAACGAGTTGCTATTACATGCTATGTGACTAATAACAATAAGAATAAAAATAAAACACGTTTGTCAGTGAATAACACGTAACGGTGTTACAATGTAATTTAGCTGATGGGTCTGTATGCAGCCGGATCCTTGGAGAGATTCGGCAGATTCAGACCCGACCTGCCTCTGGGTCTGCACAGACTGATGTGCTAGAAAACAAAACAAAAAACACAATAATATAGTTTACTTACAGATAAATGAGACATGATTCTGCTCGTTGTTGTCCTCCAAAATACTCCGAAATAGCTAGCTCTTTAGGTTAGCTCCAGGTTAGCTCCCCTCCGTGCCGCTTGGTGTGCGCGTTCCTGTGTGTGGGGGCGTGGCTTGGACGGACTCACTGACGGGAGGGGGAGCAGGGGGGAGGAACTTAGAGGAGGCAGGAGGAGGTGCTTTTTTCAAATCTTGCTCGCTCTCTTGCTAGTTTTCCAGGATTACATACCCCAGCTTTAAGACTATAGGGATTATAGCAATGGGCCGATTTGCCAAAATGTAGAACTATCCCTTTAAAGGTTCATCCACAGCCTGTCGGTCTGCAGCAGCGTGTGAATATAAACATGATCCGCCTCCACGGTCCAGACTGCGGAGGCCAGACTGTGGTTTCAGTCCTGAACGCTGCTGTGCGGCCTCAGTGGAAACAAAAGATGGAGGTCGACCTCCATCACGATCGTGTCTCAGAAGAGTTTCACTGTTGAAACGACAGAAGCATCGATGAGAGGCTGCTGTCTCTGTGCATGTATGAATCTGAATCAATCAAGAACAGCATTTGATATGACTTTAAATCTAAACAGGGGGGTCAAACGTTCGGCCTGTGGACCAAAACCGGCCCGCCAGAGGGTCCAATCTGGCCCGCAGGATGAAGTAGCCAAGTGTGAAAGTTACATAGAAGACAGAAGAGGCATAATATTGTTGAAACTGCACATTTCAACTTCTGTTCATATGTTTTGTAAAAGGAGAGCGCAGTGTTTTTCAGCCTTGGGGTCGGGACCCCACGTGGGGTCGCCTGAAATTCTTCTTTGCACTAAAAACAAAGGTAAACATTAAGAGTTCTCGCTATTTATAGGTTAATATGTTGTTGTTTTACTGGAGATGAAAGTGCTGGTCTGAACCTGCTCTTATGTCAACTGATAATTACTTATTGACAAACAGACTCAACCTCGGTGAAGCTTCACCGCTCAGACACGGTGGCGAGGACACACTGGTCATCAGTCATCTGTAGACGTCTCAGATGTGTCCCGTGACCTCCTCGGAGGCCGGGGTCCAGACTAGAGTAGAGTAGACCCCCCAGGACGGGTCAGGTGGTCTGGATTCCTTCAGAGGAACATGAATGAAGTCCAGTCTTTACTTTATAAACTGATTTTATATGAGTTTTATCACTTATTAAACTACGTATCAATCCTTTATAACAGAAGACAGGTCACATCGGCCCACTTCAGATGTTAGATATTAACTCCTAACTGCTGTAAATCATTTACACCACAGAAGAAAACGATCTGTTGGTCGTGGATTAGTTATTGAGAAAAATCCAAGTTGCTTATCTCTTCCTTATATAACATGACTCCACAAATTAATTCAGACAACATTCACATTTCCGGATCCTGGTGTCTTCTTATCAGTCCTCCAGTGGCCTTTGAGTCCAAATGACAGCAAACCAGATCTGGATCACCATGGGCACAGGTTAATAATAATAGTTTTTTATTATCTCTATAGCGAGAAGTGAAAGTTTCCTCTGCGGTGGCTCATTCAGGATCAAACCTGCAGATTAAAGAAGTTATACTCCGGTTAAGTCCAGGCTGGTTCAGACTGAGTCCAGCTCCAACGGGAAGCGCTGATCCCGTCCTCGCTCAGCTGAGACGCAGATGAGTGGATATCGGAGCCTGCAGGGCTGAATTCCTCTCTGCTGATAAGTGTTGGATGTAAAGCATGAAGCTACATGTTTCTGAGAGACTCTGGCCTCTCGCATTCTTTCTTTATCACATCTGCTGAAATGAGTTGGACAGACTCCAGAGGGTTTTTGCTCCAGCACCAGCACCAGAACAGACTCAAAATAGAAACACAGGCAGGAGCTTAACCCCGCGTGTCAACGGGAAACGCTGTGGACGATGCCATCATTCTGGAAGGCAGTCCACGCTCAGCTTTCCCTGCTTATAGAAGAAGAAGAAGAGGAAGAATTTGGCAGCTGCAGAGGTTTGGGAGGAAAAACAGACGCAGTGGAAAACTGACAGAAACAATCAAAGCACATAAACGTGGCGGCGGCGGCGGCGGTGCTGATCGGTTTGGAGCTGCAGAAAACGTAAACGTCCTTGGAAGCCACTTTGGAAAAAATTAATAATCTACATCTGAGGTGTTGTTGTGCACCAAAATATCTGAAGGACCCTCCTCGACTAGAGAACATAGAGGTACAAAACAAACACAGAGGAACCTGTGGCATCTGAAACGCATCAAGAATGTGACGAGGAAGAAGGAAGAAGAAAGTGATGCGTTCAAGAATCTGAGCCATGCACACTGCAAAAACCAAGAATATTTGTCTTATTTCTAGTCAAAATGTCATTTCTAGCCAAATCTCATTATACTTAAAATAAGACTCAACACATTTAAAAAGCTGCTTGTTTTTGGACACTTTTTACTTCTTTCAAGCATATTTTTCACTTGAAATAAATAGGAAAATCTGATTTTTCTATTTATCTCAAGTGAAAATTTGTTTGAAATCTAAAAACAAGTTCATTTTTAGGTGATGAGTCTTATTTTGAGTGAAAAGAGTTTAATTTTGACCGGAAATGAGACATTTTGGCAAGAAATAAGACAAATATTCTTGGAAAGAGTTTGAGTTTTTGCAGTGTAGCTGTAAAACACACTACACTACCCACACCGCTTCTTTCGGTTCCTCGCCAGAGCTGCTATCTCGTCCATCTTAATGTCCAATTTCGTCACATCGGTGCCCGTGATGATATATTTAGTTTGGGTGGAGTTTAGAGAAGTTACATCTAAGACAACAGAAGCAGCAGAAAGAAACAAAGGAGCTGTTTAACTCCAGTCTTCTGATTGTTTTATTCCAGTGGTCAGTTATTAAGTCTTTCCCTCTGTAAACGCCTCACTGTAAGGGGTCAAAGGTCAGCTGCATATGTGTGTATGTGTGTGTGCACGTCTTGAACTAAACATTTCCCGCTTGAGCCAACAGTTGTTGTTTAGTCTGACGCCTCAGGATCAGCTCAGCTCAGTTTGTTTCATCTGGAAACAACAAGAACAAAACATCCAGAAACACTCTTTAATTTCAGCTTTACAAGCCTGAGAGAGGGAGAGAGAGTGTGTGTGTGTGTTCATATGTGTGTGTGTGTGTGGTGCTTCCTGTGCTGTGTTTGGACCACACCCAGTGTTTAGTCATACTTAATGTGTTCACTGTGTTGATGTCTCAGAGCCTCGGTTCCCATGCTGCTCAGAAAGTGAAGCCGGTCCCGGTTTCTCTTTTCTATCTTTGCGAGGACACGAGTTCTCAAGAGTTCCGAGGAACTTTTCTGCGTTCCTGAGAAAACGTCGGACTTTTCTTGGAAAATTAGGATATTTTAGTAAGAGAGGACATATTTGGAAATGTTTACACAGTGATCTCAGTTTTTTGGGGGGGGTAAAAAAAAGACACTTGTAGACAGTTGGGATGCTTTTAAAGACTTTTAGAGAAAGTGACAGGACACTTTTACGAAATGTGGAAAAGTTTTCAGAAAGTCAGGATGTTTTAAAACTTGGCGATTCCTTTGTTAAGGGAAGATGTTTTAGTGGACGTATAAACAGTTCAGGACATTTTTAGAAAGAGGCAACAGTTTGGGAGAAAAATATTCATTTAACAAGTTGGGACACCTTTTGGAAAGTGACAAAACTTTTTCCCTTTTCCCCCAAAACGGCGGGATTTAGTTGCAAAATGTGACTTAAATGGACATTTTGTGCCCCGTGAGGATATTTTGTCTGGGCAACACTTTGGTTTGGTTTGATTGGATCAAGTACATAATTTGATTTAGTAATCAAGGTTTCAGGAATTCTTCAAGAAAGGCCACCTCTGCTCATAAATCCAACGCTGGTTCATCTATTTTTGAAGAATTTTGTATTTTCCCGACAGTTTTCCCATGGAAACTTTTTAAGAAATTGACATAATAGGGCGCATTAAACTAATAACTGGTAGAAAACAAAATAACTCTCGGACATGTGCTATCCATTAGTTGATAAATGATAAAAATAAATAGTTCAGCGAACATATTGTTGTGTTGTGTTGTTTGGTTTTGTGGTTTGTGTTTGTTTTTTTTCCAGTGAGGGGAGTTGAGAGATTTCAAGATTACGATTTTCACACAAACTTCACATATCAGAAACACTTTTGCTTGATTGTGAAAGATAAAGTTTCACAAGCAGCAGCAGGTTTCTTAATATGATAAATCACTTCCTCCTTATTCCTGTGAAGAAATGAGGCGTTTTCTTACATAAACTGAGAAATAAGGGGAACTGTGCAATCTTTAAAATCACAGAACAATATCATGCAAATCTAAATTTGATGAAATGTAATTTAATTCTTCTCTGTCTCCACAGATCAGACCTGGACCAATAATTGGATTTGTTGTTTTTCATCTGGCTTCAGAAAAACTATCAGTGGATTCAACAGATCTGGGATTTGGTCTTTTTTTTTTTTTTTTTTTTCCTCATATTATTTCTGAGGATTCAGTAAATAAACATTTTGATCCTTTTGGGTCAAGGCTTGCGGATATTTTGACTTTATTTGATATTTTTTCGGATCCACACTCTCCTGGAGTCCAGTGTCCGGTCTGAGGCGGGGCAGTTTCAGGGTTTTTGGTCGTCTGAGTGACAGTGTTGGTGCAGTTGTTCGTCTGAATGCCCCAGGATTACCCTCAGGCTGCAGTTCCTCCCCCGGCCTGCAGGGCAGCAGCAGAGAGCGGCGGCTGGCAGCTGGACAGACGAAGTGTCGGCATGAGTGACTTCTGGCACAAGATGGGCTGCTGCGTGGTGGCCAAACCCCCACCGGTGAGACACACACACACACACACACACACACACACACACACACACACACACACACACACACACACACACACACACACACACACACACACACTTGTATATAGGCTCGCTGGGTAAATCGTCCTCATTTGGGGACGCCACCTCCGGTCTGCCACCACCACCAACAACAGATGACGAAATGACGACCACATGATAAAAACCACCTCGTTTAGCTACTTTTGGGAACCTGAGAGATCCCGTCATTATGATTTTCAGGGTTTTTATTTATTTATGTTCCCGTTGCAGCGAGTAAAAAGTTGCAACGAGTTAAAAGAACACAGATATAAGATACACAATTTTAAAAAATGTCATGTTTTCTATTTTTTCCAGTTAATCTTAACTCAAAGTATAATCTCAATTTAGCCTGACTTTAAAGAAGATCTATACAAGTCCGGTTACTTTTACGCTGTTTTGCTAACCCTCCTCTTGGCCATGTGCATTTGTTTACAACGAAGCCAGCAAGAAATCAATAAATAGAGTGGTAGATAACGTTATATCATATATGATGTTACGACGTATATTTGTGTAGTTTAATCTGTCATAAAGACGAGTTTGTGTCACAGTGTGCAGAAATTAGAAAAACTAGGGACGGGAGTTGCAAACTAGCATTAGGTATAATCTCTGTATGCAGAATTTACTTATTTGTAGCAAGTGGAAGTGTTACTATGTTAACCTGCATTGTCCCTATGAAATAAACTAAATTAAAATTGAAATGAGAGCTGGGACACCGGGTTTCGAGGCTCTGATCTTGCAAAGTTGGTTTTCAGCCAAGAGACGCTGCATGAAAGGCAGAAAGCCATTTATTAAACCATCACAATTACCCCAAAGCTGTTTAATTAGGGTAAAAATGTAGCATAGTTAAGATACAAATCCTGCATAGTTCCTCTTTAACCTGCGTTTGAAACGTCAGTGGTGCTTGCTTTTTTAAATTTTATTGTTTCCCTGCAACGTAAGCAAAACTAGTACATAAAATACGCACGTTAACTTTACTCAGGAGTAAACAGGTGGTAGGACTTCCTGCTTCACCGTGAACTCTGACCTCCTGCAGCACAACACCCTCTTCCTTTTCTGGCAACGGAGTTCCTTTTTTTTTTGCGGGGAAGGTGGGAGGGGTTAGGGTTAGTCCTTCAGATTAAAACGCAGCAGGATTACATAATCTATCTGTGTCTCATAAACGGGGAGAGATAAAATAAATCAGTCAAGTTGAAATCTGTATATTTGGAAAAGAAAGTTTCACCACTGTGGGAGAAAGGTTTATCTTATCTTACACAAATAGTTCATTCACACACGTAAAAGCTCTGAATATACCAAATATGTAGGATTGTATAAGAAGAATTGTTAGGACATAGAGCTGCTTTTATTCGTCTGGTGTCAAAATATTCATGTTGATCAAATGGATTCAAGACTCTCAAAGCAAAAATGTTGAAATGTTGTGGTTTCATACAGTAGATGAAAGGATTTTATACTTAACTCCGTCACAAGTCACGGTTAATCTGAGCTCTGAGGAACTAGTTTTGTTAACGGTTAAAATCAGTTGACGGGGGAGAATAATCAGCGGATTAATCAGTGTGTGGACATGGCGAGCGTTCAGACTGATGAGAGGAAGTTCTGCCGCTGTGTTTCTGCAGCACAGACTCCCTCCCTCCTTCCTCTGTCTGTATTTTTAGAGGTTTCTGTTTGTTCTATTGTGGCACTGCAACAATACACTTTTAATAAACACACACACATGCACATGCACACACGCTGATGCCAGTAGTGACTTCACTCTCAGGGAAGTTGAACTGAGCTTCCTTTGTGAAGCTCGTCTGTGAAACTCAGCAGGTTCAGACAGAGGAAAATAATTAAAAAAAAAAGACTTTCCATACATATAAGTGTAAATGCCATGTTGGTGATGTCACTGCGCTGCTTTCTTTCTCTCTCCTTCCTTTGCGTTGGACACCTGACTGTGTCCGTTTTCATTTAAAGGGATACGCCAACATTCTTTTTTTTTTATGTGTCTTGCCTCACTCCCGAGTCCATGACCAGCAGATAGACACCATCCTTTTGACTGTACATGCATTAACGAGGGAGAGCCCGTAGCGCTGTAATTAGCTTAGCTCAAACACTGGAAGCGTATGGGTAATGGTAGCCTGCCTCCACCCAAAGTCATCAGATACTCTTCAGCAACTCTATACGGACCGATCTTCGTCTCAGAGCTGAAAACTTTTGGTTTATTTTGTACGTAAAGGGCAACGGGTGTTTTATTTTGTGAAAGTAACGGGTGTTTGGTTGGTCACAACGGCTAGCTTGAGTAGCACCGAATTCGTCTGAACAAAATTGTAAACAGCTCGTATTTAGACAAATTAACGAAACACTGCTGATCTTAACGGCTACTTTCTCACCTAAAGATGTTTGAAATGTTGATTAAGTGATATATTTACAGAATTTAGAGCTAAAATGAAATCAGCTTCTGACTGCTGATTTCAGCTCAGGTAGCAGGCAGGCTAACACTACCCATACACTTCCAGTGTTTGAGCTAAGCTAACAAGCGATACAGCTCTATCTCCCTTGTTACTGCACGCACAGTCGAAAGGATGGTGTCTAACTGCTGGTCATCGACTCGGGAGTGAGGCAAGACACAGGGAAAAAAAAGTTGGCGTATCCCTTTAAAACACTGTAAAGCAGTTTAGTCAAAGACTGAGAGTTGTTTATTTAATGAATCAAAGATGGAGGATCTAGTTAAAGTTTATGTCTGCAGATGATATTTGAGTTTGAAAAACCTCATCTCATTAAACTAACGGTCTTCATCTGTAAACGCCGGTGGATCTGTGATGTCATCGCCCAACCTCTCTTATTTTGAAATCCCAGCCTGTTCGCCAGCTTTAATGATGATGATTCACTTATTACATGTTGATGATGTTGATGATGATGATGGTGGTGGTGGTGGTGTTGGTGTTGGTGCAGATCCGCTGTTTATCAGCTCAACACACTCGTTGCCAGGGGCGATTTTATTCTCCAGTGTTTGTTCAGTAAACGAGCAGCAGCAGCAGCATGAGTGTTACATCACGAAACTGCTCTCAGATCAGTTTGGAGTCTCAGTCGTGTTACATCATGAACCACAGAGAGAAACAGGACGTTCACTTTGGTCCTGGAAATCCTGGAAGATCAGGGAAGTTTTTTTTCAAACCGAGAAAGAGAAGTCGATGAATGACTCTGGAAGAGTTTGGGGCTTTTTTTCAGTCGGCGCTCAGGTCACATGATGGGGGAAAACACAAACAGCAGAATCTATCTATCTATCTATCTATCTATCTATCTATCTATCTATCTATCTATCTATCTATCTATCTATCTATCTATCTATCTATCTATCTATCTATCTATCTATCTATCTATCTATCTATACCATTGTCCATCCCCAAGTGTATTTGTTTGACAGTGTAGTTGAGAGAGACAGGAAACGGGGAGGCAGACAGAGGTTGAATGACATATCTATCTATCTATTAGTTTTATACTATTGCAGACAACAGTTGATCAGGTCAACCAACAGGGAGAATGTGACTGGCTTTAGTTTCTGTAGGTCACCTCGACGTCTCTGTAACATCTGGAAGGAGCTGTGTTACATCTGGCACCTGGAAAAAAAAACCGAGGGAACCCCTTTTTTTTTGTTGCTGTTTTTCATAGGAACTATATTTTCAGCTCAGCAGGTTGTTGGAGCAACACGACCGTGACTCGGGACTGTGAGACGTCAAAACGCTTTAATTGACTGATTGAAGTAAATGATGAATGAAAATCTAGCGCCACCGTCCTGAACTCGTGACCTTTGACCCCTGACTGTTTGCCACTCTCCCGTCGTTGCCGTGATAACACGTCAGCAGTTGTGATTCAGCAGCAGCTGCTCGACCGCGGGATGCCAACACGTGAGAGTGTGTGAGTCTGGTGTGTGATGACGTGGAGGCTCCAGATGTTTATTGAACACACACACATGTGGATTGTTGTTCATCGTTTGGAGCAACAGATGAACTTGTTTATGGAAGGTTATTGTCCACATTGTGATTTAATTACAAAACTTTTCACCATGAACTTCATTATCAGAGATCTTTGGAGGAATGAGTGTGATGACTCAAAAGAGCAAACAGCAGAATGATCTTAAAGGGATAGTTCAACATTTTGACAAATTGGCCATAATCCCTGTAGTCATAGTCATAGCAGTAGGTATCCTTAATTAGGCAAATTCATGCAAAACCGCTGATTCGTGTTACCGTCTGGGGCAGTTTTTCGGCAAGCCTCTGCATTTACCTCTAAAACAACACTGTCTCGTAATGTTCTGTTATTATCTCATAGCGTGGTGAATGTGCAGGTCACAACTTGTCCACCAGAGCGTTTTGGAGTTGTTGGAATGTGTATTGGATGAGTTTGATGAGGGAAACCAAGAAATCCCATGAGCCTCTGTATAGCGTAGCTCTGAGCAGCTCACGGCTCTGCTCCACCGTTCTAAAAATAGCTTGCAATGCCAAGTAAAGGTAACAAACCTACTGCTGTGACTATAGGGATTATGGCAATGGGCCAATTTGCCAAAATGTTGAACTATTCCTTTAATAAATTGGTAATAGTGGGATGCAGTTCCTCAGCTTTAACAGCAATAAGCATCTTATCTTTTATTAGGAGAAAAAAAAGCTGCACACAGATAAAACTGCACTGTATTGGAGAAACGAAGTCGGACACAACTTGCCTTCACGTCGGAGACAAAACCTCAGGGTATGTCGAGGAGAGGCTGAACCCTTCATGCTTTAGTCACACCATTTGTTATTGGGTTGTTCCTCTGACTCACTGCGTGGACTTTCAGGTGACTTTTGCCTCAGTGTGACAATCAGCTGATGGTAACGTACTGCAGTGCAGCCTGCTACTGGGGCGATGAGCATAGACTGCACACTGCCGGCTAAACGAACAAATTGGGCAGCACAAGTTTATTTGTAAAGCCCAGTTTTACAAACATTTTGTCACAAAGGGCTAAGCCATTACTAAGCAGATGTTCACACCTAATGCAGCCAGTATCATGCAGAGAGTTGTTACAGTATTTGCTAAATATCACTGTTTGTTGGTCACTTTTTTTTCTTTTTTGGATGAGATTTTAACCCGTATAGATGAGTTGCAATTATTGGTCCATTTGTAGAAGCAACGTCTATTTGTAAATATCTGGATTTCACTTTTTGTAATGTGAACATCAGGGGTGCTGCAATGCATCATGGGGCAATTCAGTGTGTCCACTATGTTCAAAGCACACGTACTGTACAGACATTCTTGCTAATTGTGACGTTCATGAACGAACCGATTCTTTTCAACATTTTGAACAATGGGCCTTCATATTTGCAATGAATCCATCTCAGACTTAAAATGTAGTCCACACATGTCAAATTGGGTTATAATCTAATTTTGTATTATTTTATTCCTGATCTCACCCCCTGCCAGTAACTATTTCCAAGATAAAATGAGATACCACCAGGCTGGCTTCTTAAAACTTCATAAATAAAAAAAGGAGTCAGTTTTTTGAACGGCTCTTTGAAACGAACGGCTCACCAGGATCCGGCTCCTCTCAAAGAGCCATAAATCCCATTTCAATCAAGTACAGGTTGCATCAGGGAATTTCTTGTGGATATGAAAAATTCACTTACTGTGCATGTTGAATACGCTACATACTTATTTTAATATCACACTTCATTTGAATAATATGTTCGTAGGCGGCCCTGAACGCAGCATGTGTCTGTTTCTACATGAATTCCTGCTCCTGACTATTTATCACCTTGATTTATGCGATTAGTCAACACTCAAGAGATCATAAATTCATAGGTATAAGGAGTGAAATAAATATCTATACTGACATTGAATCTCAAACTGTGGTGGCGGGGTCTTCTTACAGACACACAACAGACAGATTATTGTGTAACAGCTCTGGTTTCACAACAAGATGCTGACGAACGCAAATTATGGAAAAACGAGACGCTGACAGCCAAAAGGCACGTAGCCTGCGTCCTCCGTTATGATGTTACAGCTCTGAGTAAGAAACCTGGACCTGTTTTTTTTTTTTTTTTTGCAGTCAGAGGTGCCAGATTAAGCAGATCACAGCGTGTGAAATCAACGTGTCAGACTCAGTAAATCAGATCTCTTTGCTCTTCTGCTCATCAAACACTGGATTTCTTGTGCAGCGCTGTGCGTCCGGCCCTCTTCCTTTAGTTCCCTCCGCTGCCCCGTTGTTGCGTAAGAGCGCTGAATAATCCAGAGGAAAATAATAATCCTCTTATCCACCAGATGAAGTGGTTGTGATTCTGGCTGAGATGTGTTCTGGATCAGCTCGTTTCCACACATCATGATTAACTCTGGGAGCAGCAGAGTGGGTTTTTTAATGAGGAACGTCCCCGAACACAGCGGCACACAGCGTCCCTGAACGCAGCACCAGCCATCTGTGTGCGATCAGATGACACACACAAAATGATGCATAACTTCACCCGCTCCTTTTCTGCTGCTGAGTCACGAGTTTATGTTTTTTGGACGTGTCTGAGGCTTTTATTCTGAAAGCTCTAAATCTCTAAGTACTGCTACTGTTACCGCTGCAAGTAAATGATAAAGGAGCTCATGTTACTGCTGATACTTCTGTTGCATTTACTGAAACTACATACTTGTACTTGTAACACTACTAACAACTTTCTGCAACTCTTCTACTGTTACTGCTGTGATGTTTGTTTTACTGCGACCAGTACTTGAACTATAGACTGTACAAACAAAACTAAATATTACAAAACAGGCGAGATGAGAAGGTATTTCACAATAAAAGAAAAAACAAAACAAATGTAAATAGGACTGACAAAGACAAAAAGAACAAGAATGTATGAAAATGAATGGTAAATATAATTTAACTTCATATTGTTCACAAATTAATGTAGGAAAAGTAGAAACAAAATGTTAAACAGTGTCATCAACACCTATTTTATCCTGTTTATGATTAATCCAGTGGGAAAATCTCAACGGAAAACAGAAAATTAAAAGAAAAAATGGGGGGAAAAACCAATAACCACATGTTTTTTCATACTTCTTATGTTATAACTTTTCTTTTCACTTTCATGTATTAATTTAAACTTCTTCATTTCTATTTTCCATTTATTTTCCACTTTATTTTTATTTTCCGTTCGTTATTTAACAATAGATCATTGTTTCATTTCAGTTCTCGAGTTTATTTGGTATTTTTTTTTTTTTTTTTTTTAAGATTTATTTTTTGGCTTTTCATGCCTTTATTGATAGTATAGTAGAGATGAGACAGGAAATGGGAGGCAGAGATGGGGGGGATTGACATGCAGTATAGGGCCGTCCGATGCGGGACTCGAACCGGGGCCGCCTGCAGCGAGGACTATAGCCTCAACATATGTGGCGGGCGCTCTACCAACTGAGCTAAACCTCGCCCCCGTTTATTTGGTATTTTCTGTTTTTAATTTCCCGTTAACTCTTGTAATTCTCATTCTGTGTGAAATGAGTCTCTGTAATAACGACATCAAAACACCATCAGTACGTGTTAAATGACGCCGTCATGTTGTGGTTTTATCAGCTCCTCGTTGTTCAGTGAAGGTGTGAACTGGATGCCAGGGCGTTAACTCTCCTCCTCCTCCTCCTTCTGCCTGAGCTGCAGGTTTCTGTTCGTTCTCGTTTTTGTTTCTTTAATGTTGCGTCACATGTTTGTCTCGGCGGCTCTGACTGACTCTGATTCACCAACATGTCAGAAGCTGAGTTGAGATGATGCGAGAGTCAGACTATGTGGACGTGTAGAGGCACATCGGACGATCTGAGGCTCGACACGGTTTTAGGGTCACGGGAGCATGCAGAGCTGCAGACCCTCAGACTCTCAGACCTTCAGACCCTCAGACCCCCAGACCCTCAGACCCTCAGACCCTCAGACCCTCAGACTCTCAGACCCTCAGACCCTCAGACCCCCAGACCCTCAGACCCTCAGACCCCCAGACCCTCAGACCCTCAGACCCTCAGACCCGCCACTTCTCCTCTCTGATTCGTGGAGTAAATTAACATCAGTGGTTGAGACGCAGCAGCGAGACGGTTCTGCTGATGTCATCATCTCACTCAACAGGTGGCAGATGTGTTCAGGAAGGATTAACGACAGTAAATAAATAAACTGAATGTTTGGCTTTGGTGGAGTCGGAGTTCAACTGACACACGAGGTCCTGTCTGTGCTTCACCTGCTACATGCTCAACGTGCTTTTAGCTCCAACAATATCTTCTTTCAAGTGTAACCTTAAAACATACCTGTTCTCACAAGCTTTTAATTAGTTTGTCTTCTTAACACATTGTCTTTTGTTTTAATACTCACACACAGCAAAAACTCAAAATCTTTTTAAGAATATTTGTCTTATTTCTTGTCAAAATGTCTCATTTCTAGTCAAAAATAAGACTGAGGAGTTTATTTTATCAACTTTTTTTGGATCATTTGTTTCAAACTAATTTTCCATTGAAATAAGTAGAAAAAGCTGCCAATGCTTGTAATAAGAAAGAAAAACTTGCTCCATTGGCAGATTTTTCTACTGATTTCAAGTGAAAATTTGTTTGAAACAAGTGAAAATGATCTAAAAACAAGTTCATTTTTAGGGGATGAGTCTTATTTTAAGCGGAAAGAGTTTAGTTTTGACAAGAAATGAGACAAATATTGGAAAGATTTTGAGTTTTTGCAGTGCATGTATTTCATCTTGCTTGTATTCTGAAGCAGATGGAGTTTATTCTTGTCATATGAAATGAGCTATATAGATTAATTGACATTGACCTGTGTGTGTGTCTGTGTGTAGAAGAAGAAGAGGAGGAAGATCGATCGCACGATGATTGGAGAGCCGACAAACTTCATCCACCTCACACACATCGGATCTGGAGAGATGGCAGACGGCCTGCAGCCGGTGAGACACACACAGACACAGACACACACACACCTGTCTGTTTAGCTGCTGTGACTGAATGTTGTGCGTGCGACGGTTGACGGTGGAGAGATGAAAGGAAATAATGAGGAGCAGTTTGAAACAAAGGCCTGGAGGTCAGAACCTGCTGTCGACTGTAAGACCAGAGCAGACGACCACAGAGCTTCAGATGCAGCCGCTGAAACTGTAAAGCAACAGATGCGCAGCTGCATGTCGACACACACACAAAGCTCCGTTGATGTGAACTGCAGTCTCTGTGTGTGTGTGTGTGTGTGTGTGTGTGTGTGTGTATGTGTGTGTGTGTGTGTGACAGGAAGTGGCACACAGTGCGGCATCCTTCCTGCTTCTATTTTAGCTCCATTGCCTCACAGCTCATCTGTTTGAGTTGGTTAGAGTCTGAATCCACACAGCTCAGCTACACACACACATGAACACACACACACACACACACGAACACACACGAACACACACACACACACACACACCCGACACAAACAACAGGTCTATCGGGCTGTACTTTGTCATTGATTTGTCAAACGTTAATGTAAGATGAATTTTATTTTTTTTATTATAAGGGACTATTTTATGTGGTGTTATTTTAGAATGTTATAAGGCGGAATGATCTGGTTGCCCTAGGAGATGGAATGTTGGTGTTTTTATGTCAGTTGAGGAGCAGAGGAGAGGAGAGACTGGTAGTTGTAGTTTTTGGTCTGGTTGTGAAATAAACCATCGTCCTTGACTTAACCCGGAGTTCCCGTGCTGTTCCTCATCTACGACCCACGGATCGAGGCAGCGTTACATTATTGAAGCCGACGCGACAGTGTCTTTTATGAATTTTGATTCTCAATCTAACATGTTTGTTCTTTGTGTTTGTGTGTCGGTTACAGTCGGGGTCGGTCCAGGAGCAGATGAGGTCCAAAGGGCCGAACATGAACGGCAGGAACAGCCTGTTATAGCTGGTAAAGACACACACACACACCTACAGACAGACACACAGTCACACACACACAGACACACAAATCCTGATCCTGTGTGTTTCTGTTTTGTTTTTTTCAGGGGTGACTCACATCAGCTCGGACCTCCTGACCGACCTCCTCCTCCTCCTCTCTCCTCTGAACCTCTGACTCTTCTGTCCAGTATCTGCCCCCCCCCTCCCTCCCTCCACCCCCTCCTGCCTTCCTGCCCTGCTGAAGTGTCCTTGAGCAAAGCACTGTCCCAAACTGAGGGAGGGGGTTGCTGTCCTGTCCTTACCTGAAGAGATCTCAGACAAATAAACAAACAACCCCCTCCTCCTTCCTTGCCCCCCCCGCCTGCCCCGCCCCCCTCCCAGAGGATCATCACTTTATAACAGGATGTCAATGATGTCACTGCGCTTCTCATGTAAGAAGCAGAAGAATCAAAAGAAGACAAAAAAAAAGAAAGAAAAGAACTGAGATTTAAAACGAGAAGCCACATCTCAGGTCCAGTGAACCAGCGCCGAGGACTACATCCCCCACAATCCCTTTCTGTTCAGGATATCTGCGAAATGACAGAATGTCTGTATTTTAAGAAAAAGAAAAATCCCAGATTACTACAACAACCACCACCCCACCCCCATCCCTCCAATAATCCCTCGTTTTAACCCACACGCTGGTGCAAAGTGCCCCCCTGCAGAGCCGCGCTGGAGTTTCTTCTGTGGACTTCAATTCCCAGGATGCCTCACTCTCTCTCTCTCTGTGCCCAGCTCCACTGCTGCTGGTGCTGAATGATTTAAGACTCTTGTTTTAGGAGATGGGAAAGTCCCGCAAATTCCTGCCTACACTGGACCGGACTGTGTGTGTGCGTGTGTGTGTTGTGTACATGTGTGTGTGTGTGTGTGTGTGTGAGCGCGTCGACGTCATATGGTCTTAATAATCCACCAGTTTAAATATAAATGCTGACTTCACTGAACTCTCAGAGGGGCCTGGACACACAGTTCAAAACTTCCTTAGGAAAACGACTAATATTCTTTTTTGTTTAAGTTAAAGTCTGCTTTTGTGCAAATTAAGGTTTTATATTATGTCAGACTACTTCGACTGCAGCAGCGTGCGCGGGGACGGCGGGATGTTCAAGTTGTGTTTAGTTGAGTCCCCCCCCCTTTAAAAGTGACACAGATGTTTTTAATTGTGGGTCCATGACGACATTTTAAACCTTTTTGTGTGTGTAAAACATCCTTTGGCTGCATCTGGTGAGAAGATTTATTAGTATTTAACTTGCTTTATATTTTCAGTATTTTAACAAAGACGTTGTTTTGAATTTTCTGCTGTTGTTGTTTTTTCTTTTATTTCTTTTTTTCTTTTCTTTTTTGTGATTTGCTGTAATGATTTCTCCTGATTTCACTGTTTTACCACTTTTGTGTCCCGGCTACAACTGAACAACGGGAGCGAAGGGATGCAAAATGGTGCAGTGACGTCTGCAGGTCGTAGCTACACCGTCGGGGCCAGCGTTCATGTTCAGGGGTTGACGGTTTTAGTCCACATGTTATAGCCGAGATTCATAGATTAGATGTGTTTTTAATATATTCTTGATTTAAAAATGAGCTCATGGTTGCAGCAGTGAGAGAAAACGTTTGGAAACGCTGCTGACTGAAGAGCTTTTTTTTCAAATTCAGCTGCCATTTGGACAAAAAAACGGATGTAAACCTCAATTTAATGCAAAAAAACCCCCTAAATTCCAGCACTTTGTAAAAAAAAATCAATCAAAGAGTAACTTAAGTCCAGATTTAAGATTTTAACATCACCGTCTCCTCCAACAGAACCCGACCCCTCAACCACAAATATTCACCTTTTTATTTATTTGCATTGTCTGATCTCATGATGGTCTGTGTGTTTCAAAGCCTTTTCTACTCTTTCTGACTAATTAACTAATTAACCAACTAACCAACTAACTGTAACTCAAGTTAATTTATTTCACTTTTCAAAGATTTTCAGCCTAAAACAACCAGGATCAGTTTTTAAAAATGTAAAAAAAAAATCCTCTTCAAAGCATTAAACCGGCACAATGTGCAGACACATGACTGAGAACATGATCTATGTTGTCGTTTGTGAAAGGAAATATGATCGGTGTGAGTGGATGGAAAAAAACTAGACACAATTCAAGGAAGTATTGATCAGTATTGACTGATCAAAACTGACACAAAGGGCAAAGCAGAGCATAATAATGTGATGACATCTTTGTACACTCAGACTCTGCGAGGGGATCTCATGCACTCAGCTGTTGTCTGGCGGTTGCTGTGGAAACCACTGAGTCATGATGGTGTTCCCCTCGCCGCCATGGTGACCAGCTACTTCCTCCCTGTGGCCGAGACTAAAGAAAGGGCCAAAAAACGTCTATTTAAGGAAAATCTGAGCTGCCGCCGCCGCCGCTGCTCCTTTCAGTTTCCTCAGCTCAGGACAGTGTGGTGCGTTCACTGAGTTCCTCAGGGCGTGGGAGGATTCACACTTCCTCTCCAACAAACTCCTCCGTCCAACACAGTTTTATCCGTTAACTCCTCCATGGTCCGACTTATAGACCTGAGCCATGTTGGTTAATTGCACTGTGTAGGAGCTGTAGATACCACGCCGAGCTGAAACGCTGACTTTGCATCATGTGTCAGATGATGATGATCGACCAGCTGACAATGTAAACAACAACATCAATAGATAGTAAACATTTTGGTCACTCTTTAATTTACAGGCCGCCAATTAGGTTATGTGATAAAATCAAGAAATAGCCAAGAAATAACAAGTAACCGCGTCATTATGTCTTGAAATAGCCTAGAAATAACAGTAAATTTCATAGTATTGTTGACTGGTTTGCAGTCTCTACGTCTTTCTGCACTACTAAAGGATAAACCCAGCATCCTAGGCCGATGTGCATACAGGCCTAACTAAAGCCAACTTTTGAGAAATATAGCCAAAAACAACGATTCATTGCATAAAAATAGCTGAGATATAATTGATTGTAATTGACATTTGCAAAGACTTCTGGCCTTTCCCAAAAAAATTCAAAGCATGAAAAGCATGTGTAATCTTTTACCTTTAGAAAAACGTGACATTACTGTGAAATTGACCGTTATTTTTAGGCTATTTCTTGACGTTACTACGCAATTACTTGTTATTTTTTGATATTATCATGTAATCAGCGTCCTGTTGGACTGTAAATTAAAGGGTAATACCGGCATGTTTAATCAGATTTTTTGGCTGCTCTGTAACAGCTACACACCAAGTGGTCGAACTCAGTGAGCTGCGCTACTAAAACACGACTAAACAGACGGTGCTACATCGATCACTCAGAGCTTTTTACCTGTGCCACCTCAGACCTGCAGGTACAGGACTGTGACCCCCCCCTCCCTCCCTGGGTCTCTTTTAACCTTTTAACCTTTAAAGTGTTTCAGTTTGTTATTTCTAACAACAGTTCATCTGCAAAAAAACAAACAAACAAGACACACAACCTCTCCATGACCTGTGCAAATACTGTAGAGTGAGAATTTAAAATATGTTGGCATTGGGAGGGAGGCGCGTCCATCAGATACACTCTGGGCAGAAAATTCATTATCTGCTCATTCAGGCGTTTGAACTCAGTGACCACCGGCGGCGGGGAAACAACCCGGCCACGTACAGTATGTTTCGAGCTGCGTAGACAGAATATCAGGGACTTTACTACAGCTTTAGTGAAATCCCCATTGTTGTTGGACATGGAGTCTGTCGCTTCACATCCAAAGCAGCAGTCAGTCGGTCAGTCAGTCAGGTGTGGGGGCGCAGTCTCTCCTCAGCCTTCAGGTTTGTTGTCGAAACCTCCTGACTCGTTTCCACTCTGATTCTTGGAAACTCAGACCTGTTCTCAGGATCAGTCATCGGCTGCCAAAGTCTGGCTCCTTTTTTTTTTTTGTTTATCGCAACCATAGTTCCTCTCTTCCTCTTCCTCTTCCCCTTCGTCTCCTCCTCCTCCTCCTCCTCCTCCCTGCTTACAGTTTCAACAACACTGGAGAGCACTTTTCCCTCAGTCTCACCTTCAGGCAGAAACAACACAACAAGATCTAGTGTTTCTCTGCTTTGGCGAAATCAAGCTTTTTTCTTTATCGGTTTTATTTTTTAATGCCTTTTTTGTTGTTGTTGTTGTTTATCAAAGATGTTGTCTGATTGATGATTTTATTGAGTTGTTTGTATTCTATTGTACAATCTCTTTTCTGAATATGTGTTGCGTATAGTTAGTATTGTATGAGTGCATCTATTATTAATAAGAGTATTGATCACAAAGCATTTCTGTGACTTTTGGCACCTTGAGCCTTCGTGGCTCCTGTTGATCACATCTGCAGGAGCGACAAATAAAAAAAAAAAAAGTCCACCAAGACGTTTTTATTTTTAGCAAAACATTCTTCTTCTTCTTTTTCCTCTTGCTTTAAATAGACTTTAATCTGATTTGAACTGAACAACAACCTCCACAGCCCCAGTGTCGTCGAGTCTTTGGAGCTGCAGTAATGTAATAATAGTGTGTTGTGAGGACGTGTTGTGTGATTGACGGGCGTCTCAGCCTGTGGAGGTGGTTGTGGTCGTAATATAATAATTATTAACCTCCTGCTGTTTTAATGACAATCTGCCAACAGGCGAGATTTGAGAAACATAACGAACACAAACCTGATCCTGTTTTAGTTTCTTTTGGAGACGACTAACGCTAATGGTTTTCATTAGCATTCACAGTGGCCAATGGAAAAAAATAATATCACAGCCGTGTGAAAGACACATCCTGAGAAAAAGTATGAAGATTTTTGCGGAGCCCGGATGTTGCGCACAAGATATTAGTATTAGATCTCCATCTTATGAACACAAGTTATAACAACATGTGCTAACACGAAGGAAAATAAATCGCCCTTTAGGACTGAGATTAAAGCAGATTTAGTTTTAGCACATCTAAATCCCAAATTTCCTCTCAGCTACTTGTTAACCTTTTTTTTTTTTTCATTACAAAAATGAACTCATAACTCAGTTGTTTTTCACATGACCTTAAAATGTATTTTTCATTCAATACCAACACCATCTTCTGTGACAGCTTGAGTTAAAAATGACATGAATGTGTGATTTCTGAATATATATTTTCTGGTGTTTGTCTTGTGTTTTTTTTTTTGTTATGTAACTTCCTCCTCCGCAGGAACAGAAATACAGATCGACTTTATTCCTCCTTGTTATGTAACATGTGTCTCATGGCGGCTGAATAAATCTGCTGTTTTCTCTCCAAAATGTGTCTGTATTCATCTTGGCCATTTACCTTAAAATAGACCCAGTGTTTCAAGCATGTGGATGTTATCAGCGGTTCTGCCAGCACCAGAATTAAGTCATAATATTTCACAAATTAAGTTGCAGTGTTTCAAGAACAAAGTCCTACTGTTACAAGAATAAAATTGTAATGTGGGAAGAATAAAAGTTCTAATATTACAAGAATGAATTTATGATGTTTCAAGAATAAAACTGCTGGTTCAAGAACAAATTCAAAATGTTTCACATATAAAGTTGTGGTGTTTCTACAACAAAATTGTAATGTTGCAGTGTTTTATGAATAAAATTGCAGTGTTGGAGGGATGAAGTTATAATATTTCAAGAATAAATAATGATTTTTCCAGAAAAAAGTAATGGTTCAAGAACAAATAGGCTACATAACTTTTCAAAAACGAAGCTGATGTGAAAAATTGTAATATCTTATGAGAATAAAATTGTAATGTTTCACGAACAATCTCATAATTTGCTAAAATAAAGTTGCAGTGTTTCAAGGGTAAAGTTGTAGCTACTGTTCAAGAGAGAACAAAGTCACATTGTTTTATGTAGAAACTCTTTGTTTCAAGAATGAAGCTGCAGTAGTCTAATGTTAATAATGTTATGATAATGTTATGAAGCTATAATGTTAAGCAAGAGTGTTTCAAGAGTTAAGTCGTGGTGTTTTATGATCATTTATGACGTATTTCAATAATAATATTGTTAAGTTTGAAGAACAAAGACATAAAGTTGCAGAGTTGGAAGAATGGAATTAAAGATAAAATGTTTACACAATAAAGGAAATTGTCACTATGATATAACACAAAATAATAGAAGTAAATGAAATTGAAATTAGGCAGATAAAATATCATGTGATGAGGATGACAGTTCATTATATCACAGTGTGTTCAGTGTGTGTGTGTGTGTGCGTGTGTGTGTAACATGTAGAGAAGTAACACGTATGACCCGGTTCACATGTTCGCAAGTGTTTCCCCTCCTACACTTCAACATCATGTGTTATTACAAGCAGCTGCACGGAGACCACGGAGCTGAAATAATAATGGTGTGTGTGTGTCTGTGCATGCGCATGTGCATGCACGTGTGTTGCCATGGAAACCCCCAGTCCAGTACTGAGGGGGAGGAAACAACACAAGTGGAAAAATTAAAGACGTGGTTGGTCGCTGGTGGCTTGTTTTAAACAGAGTGTGTGGGAATGGCCTGTGTGTGTGTGTCTGTGTGTGTGTGTGTATGTGTGTGTGTGCTCTTGCATCACTAATGATGTGGGGACATTCTGTGGTGAGACTTGGAGTTTAGTCGGGGTTTAGCATCTAAGTCAGTGTAATGTCCCTGAAGTGATGGAAACATGAATGTGTGTGCGTGCGTGTGTGTGTGTGTATGTGCATGTGTGCGCGTGTGTTTCTATTTTAAAACATAAACAACAACTGTATAAACAGAAGTGACTGACAGCAGGTCGTGACGATGAGTCACTGGATGACGAGGCGACAGGTTCCCTCAAATCACTGCAGGCTAACGTCACGGCGGCTAACTGACATGCTAACAGGGTGACCTAATGGAAAAGTAAAGAGAGTTGGATCATAAAGCAGAACAAACATCACAACACAGACACAAACTGATGTGATGAGCTCACGTCACAGAAACAGTTCAACGCTAAAGTCGTTCCTGTTGTTTTTATGTTTACGCTCTCACTGCAAAAAAACTCAAAATCTTACCAAGAATGTCATATTTCTAGTCAAAACAAATCTCATTATCCTATTTTACGACTCAACACATTTGTTTTTAGACACTTTTTACTTCTTTCAAGCATATTTTCACTTGAAATAAGTAGAAAAATCTGATAGTGGATCAAGTTTTTCTTTCTTATTACAAGCACAAAAACTTGCTTTCACTGGCAGATTTTTTACAATCTCAAAAATTAGTTTGAAACAAATGAAAATGATCAATTTAGGTGATGATTCTTCATTGATGTGAGTGAAAAGAGTTTAGTTTTGACTAGAAATGAGACATTTTGACAAGAAATAAGACAAATAGCCTATTCTTGGAAAGATTTTGAGTTTTTGCAGTGCTCTTAGCTTAGCTTAGCTTAGCATACTGGAAGCGGCTGCTAGCCTGATCCATCCAGTGTTTGGTAGCCTAATTAATTAAATGTCTTCATTTGTCTTTGTACACAAGTTGAAAACGTGTTGTGTGGGATTGTTGGATTTTATGTCTTCACAGACACAACAACATGACAATACTGGTTTGATGGTTGGTGTGTCAACAGCTGAGCATCATCATCACATGACAACACATTATCATCACCCACCCGCCCCCTCGTTCACCCACACACACAGACGCAAACACTCACACAGACACACAGAGACACACACAGACAGTTTCAGTCTCCTGACAGAAGCTGCGGTGTTGGAGGAACAGTCAGATGATTCAAACCAGTCTCGGTCCAGGATGTGGTTAGCTTAGCTTAGCTTATCTTAGCTTAGCGTAGCTTAGCTTACTGTAGCACCCGGTCTGGCGGGGGTGGGGGGATCTGGATCAGGGTCGATCCTGAAACCAACGGCTTCACAAAGGAATCTCCACAGTCACACTGTGTAGTGTAGGCTACTGTATTGTTTTCCTGGTTGTTATAGTAACTAATAGAAAAACACAGACACACACACACACACACACACACAATAGCCTAAAAGAAAACAAAAACCGACACTGCAAAACTCCAAAATCTTTCCAAGAATAGCCTATTTGTCTTATTTCTTGTCAAAATGTCTCATTTCTACACAATGCTAACCTCTTTCCACTTAAAATAAGAATCATTCACACCTAAAAATGATCATTTTCACTTGTTTCAAACAAATTTTCACCTAAAATAAGTAGGAAAATCTGCCAGGAAGCAGGTTATTTGTGCTTGTAGGCTAATAAGAAAGAAAAACTTGCTCCACTATCAGATTCTTCTAGGCTATTTGTGAAAATATGCTTGAAAAAAGTGTCTAAAAATAAGCTACCTTTAATGTGATGAGCCTTTTTTAGGTAGGGCCTAATGAGATTGTTCCGACTAGGCTAAATGTTCTCGGTGAGAGTTTTAGTTTTTGCAGTGCAGGGTTTATCATAGAAATACAACTTTAATCGCAATTCAATGATACATTTATTCCAGAGTCGGAGAAAGGAATTCAAAACCACACACACACACACATTCAAGCAGGCTGACAGTTACATACTGCAAGTAAATCAAACACACAAGACCCAGGGTGAAAAACAGGCTGAGGTGAGCTGACACACACACACACACACACACACATATGCGCGCGCACACACACACACACACATACACACACACATGCGCGTGCACACACACACACACACACACACACACACACACTGGCCTGTGTTCCTGTTTGTTGAGTTTCCTCAGCAGCTACCTCACTTCCTTCCTGTCAGGCTCCATTTCCTGACCAGCCGCTGGGTTTATACAGACCAGTCTGTCTGTCTCGCACACACACACACACACATACATGCACACACACATACACACCACACACATGCACACAAACACACACACACACCACAGACCATTTTCCTGTTCTGGTGTAAGAAATGACCACAGTGTTCCCTGTCACACGCACATAATAAATGTCTTCACAGGTAACAGGTCTGTTCTGGTCTCTCATTGGCTGTTAGTCTGACGGCCGCCACCGCCACGTGACTGATGATTTCCATTTCTTCTGTCAACGATCAACAACAAACAAACACTTCAAAGAGAACAAACAAATCATGAATGCATGTGTGTGTGTGTGTGTTGGACCACTCTGTGCTGGTTTTAGTCCAAACAACATCCAGATGTGGATATAAATATCGGCTATATATAAAAAACAGTGATTCTGAGTCTGTCGTCTTCTTCTTTTGTCCTTTACAGATGTTCCTGAGGACATAAGACGGAAAACATCTGTCGTCTTGTTGCTGCTGTGTGCGGACCAACACATGATCGCACATACCTGAGTGGGTCTCCTGTACCCGGCACCGGAGGCACCGCTCAGCCTCCTATCACCTGTTCATGACACCGAGCCTGTTTGCCTTCCTCCTCCTCCTCCTCCTCCTCCTCACTTGGTTCAAAAGGTCATGTACATAAAGATGTGTCTCCATAGAAACACAACTCCATTCCTTACTTCAGCATTTTTCCTTCTTTCTTTTTTTTTTGTAAAATCTGAAACTTTCCGCCCCCGTGCAGGAAGAACTGGACAAACTGGATGGAAACAATCAATCACAGTTTATCTCTGACTTCAGGTCGTCTCACACAGGAGAAAAAACACAAACTCACCAGATAAAGATGAAAATAACAATGCATTGTGATTTTTTTTTTTTTAAATGCATTAATTTATTTTACTTCAGCACCAAAAACATTAACAAATTCATCTGTTCTGATGCAAGGCACTGATCCCAGACAGGGGTGGCCGCTGCTGGTTCAGCTGCTGGAAATACTGAAAGTGCAGAGTGAGAAAAAAACCTTCACCAGTTTCTCAGAAAACTTCAGATTCATTTCAAAACCTTCCACATGAAAAAACATTAGCAAAAATAAACAAACAACAAAAACAAAACACTTTTCACCTTCTGCATGTGTAATAAAAGAAAAAAAGTTGACATGTCCAGAAAAAACTAAACCAGAAACCTGCAGAGAAAAGTAGATTTTTGTACGGTTTGTTCAGTTTTAAAGACGGTAATAATTTTTATCCTATTAAAACACGAGTTTGGCAAAAATAGAAATTGATAATACAATAATATGGAAATAATAATTTCATAATATCTTAGCTAACTTTTACCTTCCTTGAACAAATTATTTAAAAGTGAGACTGAAATGTTTGATCTAATGTTTAAGGTAAGACAGAAATGATGATGAAATCTATATTGAAATATTAATTTGTGATCACAATATAATAACTTTTTATTATAACCCTGGACTAATTATTTGGAAATGGGACTGAAATGTTTGATATAATTTTAAAGTGAAGCATAAATGATGATGATGATGATGATGATGATGATGATGATGATGATGATGATGATGATAAAATGTATTATGTATGAAAATAAAATGAATGGAAATGTTTTTGTTTGATTACTTTTGAACAGGATTCTCCCCGATTAAAACTTAAAGTGCTGTAACACTGTTTACAAAGTGACCTGTGGGTGAAAAGAAAGCAGCAGCAGCAGCAGTGGTGGTGGTGTGATGGCGTCTCGCTGCTCTGCAGAGATCTGCTCACTGACACGGCAGCGGCAGCATTAGTCCTTAAACACTGACTGGGTGTCACCGAGCAGGACGCTGGATCTCCACCTGCTGGACGTGGAGCGGAGCAGGTAGATCAGGTGTGAAAAAAGGCCCGAGAAGAACTCCCAGTGGTTTGTGCATGTGTTTCTGAAGGATGCAAGTCCTCCTTTCAGCAGTTTCACCTGGATAAGGTCTGGTCGTACCTGTGCAAAGCAACAGAAATGATGAAATACTGAATTACAGGCTTATTTTGAACACGTTACACTGTAACTTTGTGTTATTTTATGTTGTGCGCTGACGACAGAAGAAGATGTTGAGTTGTGTCGAGAGGTTTAAACACTCACTGTTTGACACAGTCTGGTATCTGCACGTGCTCGGTGGGGATGAAATGAGACAGATCCTCGAGGCTGTCGACAAACTGGAGCTTCCTGCTGAACTTAGAGCTGAGCAGGAGGAGAAGGAGGATGGAGACAAAGCAATTTTATTTAGCTGGGTTTTGTTTGAATGTTTTGTTTTGGTTTAGTTAGTTTGATTTGTTGGTTTAAGTCAGGCCATTTGCGGGTCGTGTTCAAATTACCACTGGCCCGCAGCCTCTGTCATAAAATCAATAATGTGCGGCCCGACAGCACATGGATGCTATTTGCAATAAAAATGTATTAAATAGTTCATTTGCATTTAATGTTAATGGTTCACAGTCAGGCTGAATGGTCGGCCCCCACATATTTTCACCTCACCAAGTCTGGCCCTCTTTGCAAAAAGACACCCTAGTTTGTTTTCAAAATGACACATCCCATACATTCCTATGTGTTGCTTTATGATGATGATGATGTAACATAACAGATGTAACATACTGTAATGTAAAGGTCGTTATTTTGTAACAATGGGACCTACACCTGCAAAAAGGCGACATATACATTGTGTAACTGCTCTAAACATGAAGGGTGGCAGTGAAGGAAATGTTGCTGATTGTTATTTTATAATTATAAGTGTGCAACACTGAAACATGCATGTTTCTCATGACAGGCAGCCATTATAATGTACATCGCTCTCTATATGCTGACATATCAGATTGTGTGAGGGGAGGACATCTATACTGTCCTGTACCTGAGTGTCGGTATGTGACCTATGACAGAGTGAAACTGGGAAAAGACCTGCTCAGGGTGGACGAGTTACTCCAGCCATGTGTCTGTAAGAAGCTATTACATCATCACATACAGTTTATACACCCTCTTTAAGAAGATATTCATTCATTTATTTATGTCGGCTATTTTACATATTTCTATTTCAGATGCATCCAAATAAAAAAAATGCACTTTCAAGTTCAATTGATTTGTGTTTTAAGGACGTTTAGTTGTCAGGTTCAAGTGGCTGGTTTATTTAGTTGTTTTTTGTGTTAATCTGGGTTAATTTGTTGGTTTATCTACTTTACTTTATTTTCAGTGGCAGATAAAGTGAGTGATGAACCGACCTGATGAAGGGTTTGATGATAGTGATGAGGGCTTTGATGTACCAGGTGGGGTGAACCACGTAGAAACCCTTCAGGTTCTTCCTCAGTCTGCACAAACACAAACAGGTAAAAGTCAACCTCCTCATCAGTCTCTGCTAAAAAAAAACAACAGACTACGAGTTGCACCAGGTAGAAATCAGTGTGCACACAGAGGCCTCACTGGGTCTGTCTTGAAGTATAAAGTCTAAGTTCAGACCCGTGTGTGCAGGAGTTTGAACCGTGCAAAGTCAAAAGGTGGAGTCCAATCTTTCAGGGACAGGAGGGCGACTGTGGACGACGGCAGCAGCTCGGCTCCAACGTAACCTGTACATGACTGTACCTGACTGCACCTGCATGTATCTGGTCATTCCTGTCTGTGCTGTAACTGAATAATCAAGCTCAAAGGTCAAGGTAACTGACATTAAGTCTCAACCTGTGCCTTTGTTTGTTAATGCATTTCTTCAGTGAGAAAGAAAGAAAGAAAGCAAAAAAAAAAAAGAACAAATAAAACTGAATGTAGCCTGATAAGGAAAAGAAAGGTCTGCTGAGTGAAATGGAGACAGTTGATTGAAAACAGGATGTTAAGTAAATCACAGCTGGATTGTATAAAATTCACCAGAAACATCAACAAAATCGACATTTATTGTGACTTATAAAGATGTTCCAGCACACTGTGTTCAGAGCATGCAGCTAAAGTGACTCATTAAGGAAAGAAAAGCTGCAGAATAATGATTTGTGTTTGAACAGTGAAGCTCTGATGCCACACGGTGGACACAGACCCAAACAACACTGATGTATAAAACAAAGTCAGGCTGAGCGCCATCAAGATTTTATGTCCTTATACAATTTATGTTTTAAAAAGTCAGCAAATACGCATCAAGTAATCTGATACTGAGATGTACCGTACCTCCTGTTGATGGTGGTGTAACACTCTTTGAGCCAGCCGATCCCTGGGAGTTTGTCGTTCTGACCTCCAGCGCACAGATAAACTATCACATAGTTTTCTGCAACCATCAGATCCAGAGTCCCGACTACATACCTGCAGACAGACAGGTGGACAGAGACGTTGGCATGTTGCACTTTGACTTCAGTCTCACAGAGGAGGTAACGTGACTGCAGTTAGTAAAAAAATAAGCAATAGTTCAACATTTTGGCAAACTGGCCCATTGCCATAATCCCTATAGTCATAGCAGTAGGTTTGTTACCTTTAGTTGTCGGTGCAAGCTATTTTTAGAACGGCGGAGCAGAGCCGCAAGCTGCTACAGAGGCTGATGGGATTTCTTTGGTTTCTCATCCAACTCATCAAATACACAATTCAACAACTCCAAATGAAACAGCTTTGGAGTTAATTGTGATGGTTTAATAAATGACATGTAACTTGTCAACAATGGAGGCTCTCTGCCGTCTAGCGTCTCTTGACTGAGAACCAACCTTTTCAGAGCCTCCGACCCAGTGTCACAGCTCTTGTCTCTGTGGCACTGCGACACAAACCTAACCCATAATCTCTTGTTTATGACAGATTAAACTACAAAAATATACACATCGTAACATCGTATACGACATATAATGTTATCTACCGCTCTATTGATTGATTTCCCGCTGACATTGTTGAAAACAAATGCACAAGAGAGGGTTAGCAACACAGTGGAAAAGCAACTGCATAGTTCCCCTTTAAAGGTTTTGATTTCAATGAATGAATGTTTCACCTGAACAGATTGTCCATCACATATTGGTAATTCTCCAAACTGTTCTGCGGCAGGTAACAGGAGGAAAACACGATGATGTCATTCATGCCATCTCCATAGTAACCTGAGAAGTGAGAGGGAAAGCAGGTGTTACAGATGAGACCAGGTAAAGCTCCACGCTACAGTAACTACAGCGCTGTCGTACCTCCGTGGGACAGAACCCGCAGATACGGCTCCAGGACGCTCATGTTGACCCGGGTCTCCTGTGGGGGTTCACCTGTGGAGAAACAGCGCCACCTTATGCCCAGATTGTCCACCATGTCCTCCCTCTCCAGAGCTCCGAGACCGCTTTGGTCCGGCCCCAGGGCAGCAGAGGTCTGACCGTCAGACCTGGGTCCGATGGGTCTGCGACGGAAGGTGGCCACGCCGAGACGCCGCAAGTCATCTGTAAAAACAGGTTCAAGATAAATATCGTGCCCCGCCCCCCTCTCCACCCATTGTTCGACCTCCGACCTCTTACCTTCCACGTCCAGGTCGTACATGGGGAAGTGCAGTGACTCGGTGTCTGATGGCGTTTCTATAGCATCGAGGTCAAAATCGAGCCCCGTGTCGTCGTCGTCTTCAGGCGCAGGGGAGAGGAAGGCGGAGGGGAAGTCGTCAGAGACGTTCGACTCGCTGCGACCTGAGGATCGTCACCATCAACATTTGATTAACATTTAACTGGTTCTCTGTCTAAGAGCGATTTCATTAATCACTGATAAATCTCCAAAAGGACCAGCGGCGTTCCACCAGGATCACTTTTAGGGCCACTTCTTTTTAATCTACATAGTTACGCTGATGACACTCAACTTTATGAAGGAAGTTTAATCTTGAAAGATCACGTTTTGGCTCAGAGGGCGAGGTCTTATTTGTCTGAATTGTGTAAACTGTTATTACCTAAAGACAGACTGAGAGTTGGAGCCACCAGGACTTTCTTCTTCATTGGTCGTGGCCCTGATAAGGCCAGACTGCTGGGAGGATCTGCAGACAGGAAGTGAGGACATGCACAAAACGTTATTGTACCATGTAATATTTCATTCTGGACATGGAGAAGTGACATAAATAAAACTGCTTCTGTTTTGTTGGTTGATAGTCTGACAGTAATTATACCATTTACACTGTAATTACGGAATTATTTATTAGAAAAAAAAACTTGGTGTTCTGGTTGTACCTGGTCTTTCTCTGGTCGGAGTCGATGACGTCTGCTGAGACTCGTCTTCGTCTGTTCAGACAAGACAAAGACTGGAGATCAGAGAAGAAGAAGACAAAGAAAAGGAAGAAGACACAGAAGAAGAAGAAGAAGAGGTTACCTGGTTCAAAATCAAACACCTGCTCGCCATCGTCTGCTGCAGAGAAGAAGAGAGGAGGTGACGAGGACAGACAGACTTTAATCTGAGCAAGAGACGACGATGATGATGACGGACGACTTTTCTCACCTTCCTCGTCTTTGGCTGTGTTTTTCTCCAGTGGCTCCTCTTCATCTTAAAAACAAAACAGAAATATCTCAAAGTGAACAAAGACAACAGGACCTCCTTGACACAAAAAACAGGGTTAGGGTTAGGATCCTGTTTACCTGCTGACTCAGCACCTGTTTCTGTTGCGGCAACGCTGTTTCTTTTCGGCAGTTCACCTGTTTCCTCCTCGGCTGAGGGTGAAGATGAAATATTTAGAAACAACTGTTAGATAAATTATACATTTGAGTTTTAAAGTCAAGGTTGCATGTGTTATGATCTATGAGGATAAAAACCTTAGATATAATAACATGGACTCAAGACTAATGATATCCCAATTAAAATCCTAGAGATAAAAATTCAACTTAACAGTGAAAAAGTTTGAAAAACAAAACTCCTGGGTCATTAGATAACACCTTAGTACCTGTTTGATCATCAGTGACTGAAGTATTACTAACAGCCTCAGTAGTGTTAGTAATGGATGCAGTATCAGTAGTACCAGTACCATCACAAGTACCAGTTGTATTAGTAGAGTCCGGTGGATCTGGATCAGCAGAGCCAGGTGGATCAATAGTGTCAGTTGGATCGGTAGTATCTGTAGTATCTGTAGTATCTGTAGTACCAGTTGGATCAGTAGAGCCAGGTTGGTCAATAGTGCCAATTGGATCAGTAATAGCAGTTGTATCATTTGTATCAGTATCGCCAAGTGGATCAATACTGCCAATTAGATCAGTAGTATCAGTAGTGTCTTTAGTATCAATGCTGTTAGTCATGATACTGTCAGTGGTGTTGATGTTCTCGGGGTCTTCAGCTGCCAGCAACGACCTGTTCACAGAAAAACATGGATATTTTAAAATCACATAGGAGACATGAGAATAATTCAGGATTTTAATATGTCAGAACAGAAGAATTGATTTGATGTCGCAAATGTCTATTTTTTTCATTTATTAGTTGATTTGTAATGGGACTCTGCATATTCATGAACATACAAAAAAACTAAAAGAAATGTTGTAAATACACCAGATTTGACTCAAGAGCTAATTTCATAATCAATCATCACAAACTAATGTAAAACAAACACAAAAAAATCTCTGTTTGCAGACAAATCTGTGCTTTTTCTCCAAGACTCCACTCGAGGTAACAGGTAGCCTTTTACTCCCATATGCAATGCACTCTAGTCTTTACTCATGTAAACAAAACCTTTCCACCTCCACCGACCTATAAGATGAAACAATGAGCAACGGTTGAAGTGGTTTAATGTCAGTTTGCCCCAGGGCAGCTGTGGCTGCACACATAGCTTACAATGGAATGGTTACTGTACGCGCTCTGGGTATTGGATATCAATACAAAACCGATGTAATCCATTATTATTATTAGTAGTAATTTGTTTTATGTGACCTGGGGGTTTCGTCCTCCTGTTCTTCCTCTCTGGACTCCATGTTGTTTCTGTTTCTGTTGCTGCTGCTGGTGATGATGAATATAAAAACAACAGTTCATAATTAAAATTTGTATGTGTTTGTTAGATAACCAGATCGTCAGCAGAGCGGGTGGATTATTAAACAATTTCCAAGACCCTTGCATTTTATTATAGACGCATTATAACAACCACAAATGGATCCAAACTCAACAAACCCAACAGAACTTTGATGAATCTTTTTTCTTTCACATAAAAACCAGGACAAACTAACACATGATCTGACTCCTCCCAAAACAGAAAGAACAACATTGACTCTTCTTGATATGGGAGCTTATGACGACTACACCTGAATTTACTGAACAAGAAGGTGTTATGAAAGAATCTAGATCTAATCACTCCATTAAAAATAAAAATAAACACTGGCACTTGTTAAACGAAGCAGGAGATTAGACAAATGTTTCAGACTTTAGTCACCATACAGTCGAGAGGTTTAGTGTCTGAGACGGTTATAAACAAAAGACCTGAGGTGCACTAAACCAGTGTGAGTGCCACCACACTGTTGGCTACCGGTGTATGAACTTGACTTGTTCAGAGTCGTATCAAATTGCTGAAGCAAACTTTATTTAAACAGCCAGTTATCTTAAAGAAACAGTTCACAGGCATGCGAGGGGGAAGGTCGAACTACAAAATAAAGAGACAAACCAAAGAGGAAGTCGACAGAGACGGAGAGAAAATAAAACAAAAACTTACAGCAGGTGAAGGAAGGAGGTCGACGCTCTCTCTCACAAAGACAACAGAGGAAAGTCAGTGACTGTGCAGCAGCAGCAGCAGCAGCAGCAGCAACAACCAGGTCAGGTGAGACAGGTGAGACGGGTTCAGGACAAACAGCCAAGATCAGTGAGAAACCTGCTGCCGCACACCTGGAGACTCACCTGATGACATCACGGAGGCTTTTTATGAGTTTACAACTGGACTCTGACACCTCACCTCTCTCTCCTTCAACACCTCACCTCTGCTTCTCTTTAACTGTCTACACTGCCTCACCTCTCTCTCTCTGTCTCTCTGTCTCTCTGTGTACTTTCAACCCACCTGACGGCGGCAGGAGAGGTGTGGCAGGTTGCAGCAACGAGGGCCTGGCCCCTGTTGCCGTCGCAACCGTTGACTGTGCAAGCAATGGTTGCAAGGGTGGAAACTGCAGCGTGCTTGTTCTTACCTGCACGAAATGATACAACTCATGTGTGTTTGTGCTATGAGGTTTTTTTTGGGCGTGTGTCAAAGCGGTTAATAGAATAGAATAGACCTGCAACTGCACCAGGATAGAAAATGAATGGTTAAATAAATAAATAAAGGGCAAATGTAGGACTGTTGAGGGCGTTTGTGATGTTTTATTTATTCATTTATTTCACTTTTTGGTCTTTTTTTTCACTTATTCATTTGTTGTCATGTGTGTCTTTGTGTGTCTATATTATATGTAAACGGGATGGAAATTTATATGCTTCGTCCATCCCCTTTTCAGGCCAGATGTTGTTGTTTTCTAGCTGTGCTGTTGCTGTATTGTTTTGTCTGGTTGCTGTGGTCTGGTTTGAAAGAAAAATAAGCAATAATGATGATAAATGCCAGTGACAACAACAGGTGTGATAATGAAAAAAATGTGGGAGCAGAGCAGCAGTAATGTAGTTTCACAGCTTTCATGAGAAAAATGTAGGCTATTTTATTACCTTTTTCATGTCACTATGAAAAGAAAAACTAGAGAGAAAAAAAAACTCATGACAGCCTCCATCATGTCACTGTTTTATTTTGCAAAACAAAGGACTTCTGGAGAATTTCTTTACCAATGCATGCTGGGAAGTGTGTGTGAATAAGCGAACAGTGTTTGATAATACTGTAGACATTACAACCACACACCAGAATGATACAGCTTCAAACCACCAGGGGGCGACATGGTGCAGCGAGAGACACAATCTCAGACCATCAGACGACGACAGTGCCGTTGTAGACACAGCATACGGTGTCATGCCTCCAGAGCTTCTTTTTAATGTGTGAAAAATTACAGAGGAAATATTTTTGAATGTGACTTTTCTTTGGGTGACGAGGGGTTAAATCATTTGGGACGTCTGATCAAATGGAGCTGAAACACTTGTAATAAAATCTTACAATCAATGAGAGAGCCGTCTGTCTGGCAGCGGGTGAAGGTCAGTGTGGAGCAGAGTGTAATACAACCTGACCTCAGACTGAAGACTCTGTTGCTGCTGCTGCTGATGAGGAAGGAGGAGGTTTTTACTGAGGCCAGAACAAAAACAGCTGCACCGATCAAACAGGACGATCGTCTTTAAAAATGAATAAAACTACAGAATTTTATTAATTTGACTCAGCTGAAGCAGAGCTCATCAGTATGTCTGCTACATTAAGTCTTTGACCCACAGATTATTATTGTTGCTGGCGGGTGATTAAGATCAAAACCAATAGTTGATCAATAGATTGTTAAAGAGGAACTATGCAAGTCCAGTCACTTTCCTGCTGTTTTGCTAACCCTCCTCTCGGCCATGTGCATTTGTGTTTGCAAGGAAGCCGGTGCAAAAACAATCCATGGAGCGGTGGATAACGTTATTTATCATATACGATGTGATATTTGTGTAATCTTATCTGTCATTAAAGAGAGATTACGGGTTACAGGAAGTGTTTGTGTTGCGACGCTGGTCTTGCAAGGTTGGTTTTCAGCCAAGAGACGCTATAGGTGGAAGGCAGAGAGCCTCCATTCTCCCTTGTAAGAAGTCATTCATTTAACCATCACAATTAATCTGAATTAATCTGGATAGTTCAACATTTTGCAGATTGGCCCATTGCCACAATCCCTATAGTCATAGCAGTAGGTTCGTTACCTTTATTTGTCGGTGCAAGCTATTTTTAGAACGGCGGAGCAGAGCCGTGAGCTGCTCAGAGCTACGCTATACGGAGGCTAATGGGATTTCTTGGTTTCCCTCATCAAACTCATCAAATACACGATCCAACAACTCCAAAATGCTCTGGTGGACAAGTTGTGACCTGCACATTCACCATGCTATGAGATAATAACACAACGTCACCACACAGAGTTGTTTTAGAGGTAAATTCATGCAAAACCGCTGATGGTTTTTCGGCTTGTCTTGTAACCTTCAGTTATTATCTCATAGTGTGGTGAATTAAAGGACATTTAAGGTAAAACGCAGCACAGTTGAGCTAAAAATCCTGCATAGTTCCTCTTTAACTAAATTACAAGTTTTAACCAGCAGGTGGCGTCTTTAGAGTTTATCCTCTGGGCACCAGGAAAGTCTGTTGAGATACTTCAATCTGGACTCACAGACAAGTAGAAATCGTTGGAGTCAAATCCTTGGACAAACGTTTTCCACCCTCTTCCTCCTCCTCCTCCTCTCTAGTTTCCCCTCCCCACCTGCTCCTCCTCCGCTCTTCCCATCCTGCTGAACTTCTCCAGCAGAGCTTCCTGGTTGAAGCTGCCGTCCAACGGGCAGCCGTCCACCAAACTGTTCATCGGCGGCGGCGGCGGCGGCATCATCATCCTACTGCCGTAATCCTCCTCCACATTCCCATAATCCTCTGCTCCCAGCTGCAGCCGCCGCCGGTGGTGACGGCAGGCGGAGAGAACGTAGGGCGGTCGGTCGTTGTCGGGGAGGTCGGCCGACTCTTTGTTGACAGGAAACGTGTCATAGATCATCACGTCTGATTGGTCAAACTGGTCCTCCAGCTCCTCGCCACCTGCCCCACAATGCACCTCTCTGTGCCACCAGCCGGACAGGATGTTCATGAGCACAGGAAGCACGTTTCTACGAGAGGCCAGAGTGTTGCCCTGGTGATAAGCCAGGATGTCCTTATATGGGCTGCTGGCAGGAGACAGGCAGAGGGCGGGGCTACAACTGTTCAAGAGGGCGTGGCTAATCTGGAGGGCGGAGCAGGAGAAAACAACCTTCAAACAACTTCTTTGTCGTTTAATTAATACAAATAAAAGGTAATTGGCAATTTAATCCCAATATTGACCCTAATTCTGATCCACATTTTCCGCTCTAATTTGGGTCCTTATCTCAACTAGCCACCACACCCACCTCCTGCCTGAACATCATCCAGCTGCTCATTTTGGGTCGAAACTGCAGAAACGGACCACCTGCCTCACAGGCTCCTCCGATTGGTCACTGAAGGATGTCGTCATGGCAACCAGAGCATCCAAACGATGCGATTGGCAAAAGTGGCAAAGCTCGTGCTGCAGGTTCTTCCTCCGCAGGAACGACTGGAGGCACAGAAATAAGGTCCAGGTTGTAAAAAACGAAAGTTAGCCTTTAATACAAATAAAAGGTAGGCTAATTGGCAATTTAATCCCAATATTGATCCTAATTCTGATCCACATTTTAAATCTAACCCTAATCCGAACTCCAGCCACCACAAATTGTAGGGCAATAATAATATATAATATAATAGAATATTTCAGTTTTTTTAATTAACAAATGATTCAAATTCATCAATGATGGAGTTGATATTTACGTCGAGACTCATGTAGACGATGCTAACAGCTGCTTTCAGGTTGCCACTGGCAACCGTCCTCATGTTGTTCAGGAGGAGCTGCTCTGTGGTGAAACCTGACAGACATGCACACAAACAAACAAACAATGACATTAACATTTATTTCATAAAACATGATTCTTAAAGCCGTTAAAACCACCAGTCAAAATCCAATGCACTTAAAAATAGCCTAAAATCACCAGTGGTAACATCATGTACTGTTTCACAAATGCATCACATGTTGTAATTGCATCTCTAAGATACCAGCCGACCCCTGTGAGTTTTACCTGACACGTCAAACTTTGCTGTGTTCAGAGCGGTGTGAAGAGCGCCCCTCTGTGGCAGGTCGGGGAACTGCGTCTGCAGCAGGTGGATCATCTGGACGTCTTTTACTGTCACTTTACCGGCCGCAGGAGGCAGATTCACACAGTCCACCACCATCACACCTGTGGAGAGGACACACAGGAGACACAGACAGTACGTTCACGTGACACCAAAACCCAAATTATTGCCCTAATCCAACTGTAAAGTGCAACTGAAGTTCATGTAGCTAAATGTGTTAGTCCAACTAATATCGGAGTTAAGGTCATCCAAATGATGCGATTTGAATTCGACTTTCTCCAAGTTTAACTGGACAACAAAAACATCCAAGAAAGCCGGTCTCACAAGCTATTGTAGTGTAACGGCGTTCTTGTCTGCCTCTAGAAATCACCATGACCACGAGGGATAGCGTGCTGCACCTTATCTGCACAATAAGTAACATTACGTCCTAGATGAACAAAGCTGTACGATTAACCACCGTATTAACACGCATACCGCCACCTGGTGTTGAGGAGGAGGACACGTTCCCGTCAGTTATTTGATTTTCTCAGTTGCACGTAAACTGGGACAAGGACAGACGTCCCATTAGACGCCAAAACTGAATTTGTGACAGCTCGGCGAGGACAGACAGGAGACACTGAGCTCGGCCTGTGACTCTCACCGTACAGCAGCAGAGCCAGCTGCTGGTCCAGGATCTCCAGGGCGTTGGACAGAATCCGCTCCAGCACCAACGCCGTGCAGGACATCGCCATCTCCATGGTGACAGGACAGGAGAAGGAGGCGGTCCTCTCCAGCTGGCGGTGGTCGACGACCTCCACGACCGCCGCCTCCAGGTCTCGGTCGCCGCTGAGGGACCAACAGGACAACAGCTCTTAGCGTGAATGTGAAGGAACCTTTTTTTTAACGACGTTCTCATGATGTTTCAGAACCTCGGCAGGACGCTGTGGTCCACCAGCGTCAGCGCCAGCCTCCTGTCGCCATGGAGACGAGCCAGGTCCACCTCATCTCTGAACACCAGGGTCTCCGTGGCGATGCCGGCCTCTCTCAGCAGCAGCAGGACGTCGGCGCGCAGGTGGAGCCGCGACCGTGGGATGTTGAGAACCGGAAGAACGGGAGAAGTGGAGGACGCCTGAGAGCGAGAAGAAACAAAGTGAAAGAATAGAAGAGAATAGAAAAATACTTTATTCAGTCCCCTGGAGGGAAATGCAAGTCGTCCAATAGCAACACGGGACAAAATAGACAAAAACACACACACACAGCAATAAATAACCTAAAGACCTAAAATCATATCATGAAAGTAAAACTGTTGTCTGAACGTCGGAAATCGAACCAACAACGCTGCTCCCTCACCTTGGACAGGAAGTAGGCCATCGCCAGCGATGACACCACAGAATCCAGGTCACATGACTCACTGCTCAGGATGATGTGGACCCTCTGGTTACCATGGAAACCGGCCTGAGGGGAGGAGGAGGAGAGAGTTTTTGTTTGTGTGTTTTTTTAAAAGTATATTTTACTTTTTGGGGCTTCTTGCCTTTAAAGGTCCAGTGTAATAATTGACACAGTGTATTGGCAAAATTGGGATATATTTGTATAAAATCAATAACAAATAAATAAAATTTGTTTGGTTTTCGTAGCCTTATAATTAGTCTTTTATATTTACATATACCAAGGGTCTTGCTTTAGTTAAAGCAGATATCAGTGGAATGTTTTTGTTAATATAAGTCCTAAATAGTCCTATTTTCCGTCAGTAATCACTTACATGGAGTGTTTCTCTGTTGTTACTCTGCTCTGCTGTAAACCAGGAGAAAACTTTCCTTGTGGGATATGAACAAAGGGCTGTGTGTGCAGCCAAGGGATAAATAAAGATTTAACTTTGGTTTTCAAGGAAACTCGTACATTGTGTTTTTCCTTCCTGTGAAGTCATACCAGTTCGATCTGGTACGATAATTAGTTATTTATAAAGTCGTATTGAAGCCGTAACTTACGGTTTCAAAAGCCTGCCTGGAACGCAGCATTAGCCAAAACGACCGGATCACTGATATCTGCTTTAATTAAAAGACTACACATACTGTACTTTTCATGCTTCGAATTTTTGGGAAAGGCAAGAATTTTTCTCCACCAAGTTCTTGCAACTGACCAATATTTCTGGGCAATGCAATTGTTTCATTGCTATGAAATTGACCGATATTTCTACTCTATTTCTAGACATTATGACACAATTACTTCTTATTTCTTGACATTATCACATAATTAGCGGCCTGTAAATTAAAGGGTTACCAACATTTCTTTATGAACACTTTTCTCAGCACCAGCTATTTTTAAATTGTCTCTTTGAATGAATGAATGAATGAATGAATGAATGAATGAATGAATGAAAGGGGTCGACTGATCTGAACTGAACTGAGTGAGAATGTGATCTAAGGTTCGTGTTCAGACCGTCAGACCTTTAGACCAAACACAGCAGCGCTCACGTCACTGTCACATATCAAATCCAAATATTTGAATTTCTTGAATTTTGGGTTGTGCCGTCTGAAGTTCACTGAGCTCGTGCAAACTGAAACAGCTGACTCGTTGAAAACCGTGACGTCTTTTCATCATCACCTGAGCCGGCAGCAGCGTTCGACTTTAACATCGGGACGAGTGGCCCGTGATAGGCCGAGACACCTGTCAATCAAGACGTGCCCATCTTTAATGAAACAGAATATTGGACGGTCTCTCTCCACACAGAGCGGCTGATTAAATCTGCTTCTCTTCTCTCTCTGTGTGTGTGTGTCGGTCAATATTTGCCGTGTCCTGGATCCTCAGGTGAACAAACACGTCTCTCAGCTTTTAAACTCATGGAAACCAGAGTGAGCTGAAGAAATAATGAACATGAACATCAGCTTTTAGCCTATTTTCGTCCAGTCTGTCTGACTCATCGACAGGGTTGTGGGTGTGATCGTTCGCTGGAAGTAAACAAACCTCAGACTCATGTGCAGCTGGTTTTAAAACTAGATCATGTGAAAAATAATCTCTGCATTATGTAATTTTCTATGTTTTTTAACTTCAACCCAGTTTGATTCAGCTCTGTGGGTCCAGGTCTAGAGACTTCGACATCATGTGACCCACCTATGATCAATGCCTGAAGATATTCATTGGTGACCAGAACCTGTTTCCTCACTTCTGATTCTATCCAGGTCGCCCCCCCCCTCTTGATGCGGATCAATGGAGTTTATTTACATTTACAGGAGCCATGGTAACAGGCAGGACACACACTCACACTCACACACACTGATAGTGGGCCTCAGGTTTATCATTAGCTCACATTAGCAGCAGCTGACTCGTCCGGACAACAACAGTCACGCTCACAGGTTTTTCATTCACTGACTGAAGGTTTAAAAGAAAAAGAAAAAAAAGTCTAAATAAAGAAAAACTTTATCTCACTGCCTCTGTGTTTTCCAGATAATTTCCTGGAAACGTTCCTCCTAATGTCCTAAAGATGTTCATTACTGAGAGACTGAGTTTCCATGAGACACAGTTTGGCCCCGATCAGAAGGGAAATGTCTGTCTGACGCCTGTTTATCAAATATACTGCTTTTCACCTTCCTCCTCAGTTACAGTTACTGTTTTTATTAATAAACTTTCTGCATTTCACTTCAGACCAAACTGAATCGACCTTTCTGGCAATTATCCTTCTGATTTACAGCTAATTAACTAATCTTTATGAGCTTATAATGTGATAAAAATGCATACAAATAAGAATCATGACATTAGTGAATTAAATAACTTGGATGCTGCACTTTAAAATGTGACAAACTATAAGAACAAAACCCTGAGGAACTCCACGAGCAACTACTGAGAGGAGGGTGTCGTCTGCTGGATGTGGATGGATGTTTAGGCCTCAGCTGATGATCAATAATTCAGATTTTCTGCTGTCTTTGAGTCAAGAGAGAATAAAGCAAAGCCAGTTTTAGTTGCAGCAGTTTGAGCTCATTTTGAAACTTTTCTCCGTCTGTACAATGACAAAGTTGTTTCCTTCAGTTGCTCATGATTATAAGACTGTTTTTTTCTTTTTTTTTTAAACAGTTTGTTTATCTAAAGAAGTGGGATCGTTTTCTCAGCCCGAGAAGGAATTATGGGTAGTTATTCATTCCTTGATTCAATCAGAAGAACTCAAAATCACCAAATTTGGAGATTTTGTGCGACTCAGGAGTCAAAGCAAAGTGATTGGATGTTGGAAAAGAGCATTATAATGAACATATAAATAAACAAATCCACTTGTCTACTTAACCAGAAATAAGGACTGGTCAAACCTGGTCTTCACTATATAGTCTACAAGTACACACACACACACATGCACATGCACACACACAGGTTTGTGTTGACAGACCTTTGCTGCAGCTCTGCTCGTCACCAGCAGCTCGTCCATGTCGTCCAGCGTCTGTCAGTCAGATCAGACTCAGCTGACTGCGGCTCTCTCAATACTAACATCCACTGTCCCACCGTCACACCCCCACTGTTCAAACCCTCACTGCTTCCTGTCTCACCTATCAAAATAAAACCAACACACTCACTCTCCCTTTCTATAGTATAACAGGAGCTGCAGCTTTCACTCTTCTCTCTGGGAGACAAAGCAGACAACCAGGAAACACAAAAGCCCCATAATAATAATCACCTTAATAATTTATATGTGCATGGTCTGGTTTTTAAACCTGAGGTGTGTTTGGTTGTTACTCCTTTGTTGTTGTGTTTTTATCCAGCTGTTTTTATTTTTCATGTTGGTGATGTAATGATAAGACCTGTGTCTTATCAGTACACCTGCCAGGTATTTTCTTTAATAACAATTGGTTGCTATACAAATAGAAAAATGTTACTGCCAAAAAGCTTTTTATCTATTTCATTTTTTTTCAACAATGTTTATTTTCGTAGCATAAAAAACTGAGAAGACACCAGAGAATCCAAAATTTAAAAATGTTTAAACAATAAAGCAGACATCATATTATGCTGCCATTAATTGCCTATCAATACACTAATAAATTTATCTAATTTCGGCTGTGGTGACCAGGAACTGATTTAAGAAGGTAAAGTTTTGTTTTTTGGTGAAAACAGCGATGGGATGTTTCCTTTCTGACACCGCCCGTCCCGGGTGGGCGGGGACTTCAACCATCCGTTCACTTGATAACAAATTTACCTCGTTTTTTCATCTCAGCTCATAACATCCAAAGTGCTAACATCATGTAAACACATTTATCAACCTTATTTAGGGCGTACCAATGATCGATAATCTGATTTTCTTTACGGGAGGACTGGTGGCACCACCCGCCGGAGCTGCTCTATGACTCAAACCCAACACACCTGGCTGTGTCAGAAGGTACACGGAGAAAAGGTGGAAGGTAAAAAGTCTTTTTGTGCAACGTATTTGAGCCGTGGTGGTTTTAACCTCATATGACGTGAAGTTGGAAACTAAACCAAACAGAAGAAGCTTGGACAGAGACAGGTAAATAAGTAAATGAATAACTAAATAAGAGTGTGTGATGTAAAGTCAAGTGCTGCACCTGAAAGTGTCTTGAACCGACGCCAAATTACCATTCAAATTACTACTGTGATTGTGCGTGTGCGGCTGGAATATTTAATTTCTTAACACGTTTATTTCTTATCTACATTGTCTAAATAAAACTCCGTCATGGTCTGTTTTTCCCTTCTATTTCTTTCTTCTGTTTTTTAAACTCCAGCTGTCGGGACATTACAAAAAGTACATATTTAGTTATACATACACTATTCTGACAGTATTTGTACGCCGGATTCACATCTTTACTGTAATTAAGTGCTTAAAACAGTAAATAAGCTGGGTAATTGTGCTGATGAGTTGCATTAATCTTATTCATTAGTATTTAAGCGGAGTTCTGCATTGTCATTATGGAAGAGCGGGGCTAGCCGTGTGCTAGCAAACTTTATTTACGCAAACGTATAAACAAACATGATATAGACCGCAGTGTCAACTCGGGGCTCTAATTGCGTTTCTTTTGCATTATATTACATCTAAAATGTGCACCGTGTGGGTATATCGTTATGAACTTCGTCAAAAAATAAATTTAACAACAACAACTAAACTTTAGCGACGGCTAACGGCTAACGCAGCCTTTTAAAGTTGAGCGGAAGTGACGTCACCTGGTGCTGTTTTGCTGCATTCGAGATAACACGGAACTTTGAGATTAACACTGAAAAGCATTCGAGACACTCCACGCCAGGACCAAAAACATGGCGGACTGGGACAAACTTTGCATTCAGGCAATGAAAACATTACAAAGAGCACAAAACCAAAAACGGTTTAATGTATAATAAAGGTTTAAATAAAGGTTTTTTCTCTGACAAAATAAAACAAAGAGCACAAAACCAAAAAGCCCAAGGCACATAAGCACCTGCTTAGGGCCTGATGACCACTGGGGCCCCCAAAGAACAATTAACTCTTTAGTGCGTAGCCTTTATTTTATTAACCTTTATTTATACAGGTAAAATCTCATTGAGACCCAGGGTCTCATTTACAAGAGCGACCTGTTGTCGAGCCCTACAAAAATTCTGAGTAATTACTAGGGATGCTACTATGTGTAAACTGTGCAATTCTTTCCGTTTAAAACGTGTACATGATAGTGTCCATCTGTTAGTCCAATATTATAAAAAGAGCACTGAAGACAGCTCACCTCCGGATCCTGCTCCTACCTGAGGTACTTTTTTTCGGATGCTTTAGTCAAGTGTAAATCAACCGAATTTAAAGTAGGTGCGTAAATTATCTATAATCAGAATTACTGGCAGTAATATAAGGCCCCAAAATAACATTGCTTTTGATGGCGTTTAGTTCCATTGAACTTTCAAAACCAGGAGGTCGGAAAGTTCCGAGTTGTCTCGAACGCAGCGTTGAAGTTGGGCGGAAGTGACGCCACGCGGTGCTGCGGTGGGCGGGGCCTGTGAGCGGAGAGGAATGTAAACAGCTAGCACGCCCGTTCATCTCGTTCATAGCAGCAGCAGCACCACCAGCACGGTTAGCTCGGTCCAACCCGGTGTCCGTCAGACCAGCGTGTCGTCCGGGCGCTTCTCTTCGTGGTGGGATGTGGATGTCTTTGTCAGTGCCTCGTCACGGGCAGACTTGACTTGACTCGGTGTCTCTGCCGAAACAACAAGAACAACTTAGCCTGAGTTAGCTTGGACAGCTAGCCTCGGCTCGGATAGAAAGCAGCTTAACGCGGAGCCGTGAGTCGGAGGGTTTTATTTTTAAGGGTTTTTCTGTCCGGTTTCTCTGCTGAGCTGCGGGTGCGACAGGCCGGAGACCACCGACCGCAGTGAGTACACACAGTCACGTGCGTGTGTGTAGTTTAAGGGCGGTGAATCAGTGGTTTGTTGTGTAGTGTTGTTGTGTTGTGTGACTGAGCAGCGTTACGGGAAACTTAAGCACTTGTTTGTCTCGGGAGTTCACTCTCTCCTCCTCTTACTCAACCTCACAGCCTGGTGAACTCACCCAGCCACATGTTCACACTTATTATACTCCCTGCTTGTAGTCCCACAATTATAGATAAAATATAAATAAATACCTGGCCTTGCTCTCCCAGCTGTGTGTGGTTTCAGCCCCCAGCAGGAGGATCAGGTGTGGCAAGGTCACCTGTGTCCAGCATCAACACCCAGTGTATGTGGCTGGAGGACGGCAGCAGGCAGGCGGGCGGACGGGCAGGGTAGCTGCCTCACGTGGATCTCTGTCTGAACAGGCCTGTGTGGCCCCCGGGGAGCAAACTCCTGAACCAAAGCCTCTGTGTGAAGTCAAAGTCACAGAAAAGACACAACATGACCACAAGTAAAATAAAACATCCACATAAAGATGAGAAAAAAACAACCAGAGAGAGAGAGGCATGACTGAGTCCTTGAAGGTCACTGTTTCTTTATTAGACCCTTGATCCCCTCAATATTTTGCACTATTTTTATTCTATTTTATTGTTATGGTATTCTTTTTATTGTATGTTTCAACTCCTGGTGGGATTAATAAAGTTGTATTGATTGATTGAATCCTTAGAAATATAAAACCCAATTGTCTGTAAACAGGTGTAAAATAATCGGATGTGTCGAGCTCGCTGCTACTGGTGCGTGTTTACATTGTCCGACGTCACGTGTTTCAGAGAAGTTTGAACCTGAGTATTGATCTGTACTCAAGTTTTATTTCCTCCTGTGTGAGATTAGTTTGTGTGTGTGTTTTTTTAAAGGTGAGTCACAAGATTTTAGCCATCGGTGACACAGACAGGTTTTTTAATCTGGGATCTTTCAGTCAGTTCGATGGCGGCGGTTTAACGTTGGCGTCAGACCTGTTCTGTCAGAGTGAAGTTTTTATTACTCTTAACGTTGCACAGATCCCAGCACCAGGCTCTGAAACGTTTCACCAGTTTTATCTGACCTTTTATCTGATTTTTTTCAATGAAATGTCACATTGTTAACTGGAGTCATGCACAGGTGGACAGGCTGATGATGCCTTAGTGATGTCATAGTGATGTCATCAGGGTCGGAGAGGACAAATCTCGTAACGGTTTGTCCCCAGGCAGGCGATAATGAAAGATACCGTCCAGGTGCATTGTGGGAAATGTAGGATCTTGTCCTCTATTGCTCAGTTTTACTGAACAGGAATGTAATTTTTCTCTCCCCTCGTGGCGCCGGTAGCAGTTCCAGCTGTCAGGAGACAGATGTTGAGAGACTCCTCGACTCAGAATGAGCTGGTTTGAAGTTTGTAAACTGACAATTTAGGGTTTTATTCTTTCATTTATTGTACCCACTTTTTTTTTACTTTTTTGTGTCTTTTATCTGAGTTCAGGCACTGACAAATTGTGAGACAGTGGCAAACTTATCATATCCAGCTGTGAAATCAAAGCCTTTTCTAGTTTTGCAGGCCTTATTGTTTGTCGTGACTGCTTTGTCATCGTTTTTTGACTCATATTTTATTTTATTTTTACAGCTCAAATGATTGATTCACTCAAATTGATCGCCGTTTTGATAATCTATTGATCATTTTTAGTCATTTTTGAAGCACAGATAGTCACATACTGCAGCGCTACACCCTGTGCAGTGTGATCTGTTGAGATATTTTAACGTTTGATCCCTCTCGTCTCCTCCTCCTCAGGTGTAACGGGACGTCTGTGGCTGTTTAGACGACAAACTGAAATAATCCTCAAACTTAATCTGACAGTCTCGTCGACTCTGCCGCCGCCAACACAGACGGTTTCTCTTCATATTTTCTGCCGGGAACATCTGTTCATTTTTTTTTTTTAAAGGATTTGACCTCCGCTGGAAACTGGTGTTTTTGTTTTTGTGTAATCCTGAGCCGGCGGCGGGCGCAGCGGGTCGTCCTGGGGGCCATGTTAAAGCTTCAGCTGCGGCCTGTCAGCTCCTGCGTCGCACCTTCATCTTAAAACGGCGGCTGTGAAGTTTGCGAACTCGTGACAGACGGAGACGACGTCCCGACGCTGATGACGGCCGCGGCGTTCGTCCTGTGAAGCGTTGGACCTCCTTTCTCCAGCTCCAACCAGAGGATCAGCTGATGATGGCCGAGTCCAGCTTGGAGCCGGCGGCGGCAGACCTGCTGATTGAACCCGCTCCGACTACGGAAACCGTCTCCAAAGAATTGATAGTGACCACGGCAACAGAGGTGCCGGGGTCGGACGCCGGAGCGAAGGTCCAGAGCAGCAGCAGCAGCAACGGGGACGCCGGCGGTCCTCTGCCGGGCAAAGATGTGAAGGAGGAGCCCACGCCGCCTCCAACGGAGTCCTCGCTGCTGTCACCTGAAAACGGGACGTCGACCACGGTCGCCACGGACAAATCCGTGTCGTCGCTGCTCAGACACATCGAGACGGAGGGAGGGAAGAACAGAGCAGGAGACCCAGGTGAGGAGAGACCAGGTGTCTGTTTGACATGGACAGGTACATGATGTACATCTGCAAACAGTTGTTTTAAGGTAAATTCATGCAAAACCGCTGATGCACGTTCCCGTCAGAGGCAGTTTTTCACCAAGCAGTCTCTGCATTCACCTCTGAAACAACTCTGTCTCGTAACGTTTTGTTATTATCTCACAGCGTGGTGAATGTGCAGGTCACAACTTGTCCACCAGAGCGTTTTGGAGTTGTTGGATTGTGTATTTGATGAGTTTCATGAGAAGAAATCCCATGAGGCTCCATAGTGTATCTCTAAATAGCTCACAGCTCTGCTCCGCCGTTCTAAAAATAGCTTGCACCGACAATTAAACCTACTCCTAAAACTATAGGAATTATGCAATGGGCCAATTTATCAAAATGTTGAACTATCCCTTTAATAGATAGATAGATACTTTATTGATAGTGTAGGAAGTTCAATTTCTCAGCTGCATCACATCTCACACATAAAAACAGTGAAAAAGAAAGATAACAATAAATATTCATAGAGAGACGGCACCAATAAATATTATAAGATAATAAAACAAAAACAAATACCGTATGTTACGAAATCGTTGATGTTCGACCTGGTTTCCAGTCTCAGTGTGATGTTTAGTCAGGAAACCCACAGAAACCAGCGGCGGTGACAACGACCTCGTGACCCGACCGGCCTCTATAACCTGAAAGACTTGTTTACATCAGCGATTAAAACAACAACTCTGTCTGTCTGTATGTGACTAAAGACCGGTCATAAACGTGTCCCTGGCGGCCTGGAGGTTGATATGAGGTCATTTAAAGGATCAGTCCGTCCCTCAGAGGGAGGCAGGGAGGTGTTGGTGCGACACAGTGACTGTACACGCAGCGTTAAAAAGGTGTTGGTCGGAGTTGGAGTTCCAGTTGGAGATGTTGGTTCAGAGGCTTCGCTGTGTCGCGGCTGGTTAACATTCAGGAAGTGGAGACTGGAGCAGGGAAACGGGAGACGCCTTCAATCAGCCTTTGTTGTTCTGGGATGTGATTGGCTGCGGGCCAGGAGTGTGAGAGCCGGCAGAGACTCTGCTTATTAACACGGCGTTCAGATATGATCATTGATCACGATGTTCGCTGGTTCATCAGTCGGTTTTATAGAAGACTCTGCTGGTCTCTTCTGGTCCTGCAGGTCTGGACCTGGACATGGAGGACAGCTCGTCCGTGGCCACGGCCGGCGGTTCCGAGGACCAGCGGGAATCCACAGACTCGGCCTCGTTCTCCATCCCGAGCCTGGAGCTGTCGGACGGCGCCACGGCCACAGGAAACTCCCTGGACGTGGACGACGGCCTGTCCTCCACCTACTCCGCTCTGGGCGCCGAGGGCGGCTCTCTGTCCACCGACGTCCCCAGCCTGAAGGACGATGAGACGTCGGAGGCCGCAGGTGAGACGTCGTCTGCTGGTTTTTGACCTGATGTGACCTTTGGCTCCAACGCTGATGTTATGAAAACAGTTACTCACACACAAATGAGAGAGTGTGTGTGTGTGTGGCTGTGCAAAGTGAAGTCTGTGTTTTTGTTCAGTTTGTCTCCAGGAAGTTTGGTGTGAGGAGGAGGAAGCAGAACTTCAGAGTTAATGTGCTGACACATTGACAGACAAACACACACACACACACACACACACACACACACACACACACACACACACACACACACAGTGACGTCAAGGTTACTCAGAGATTCTTCGGTGCAGCTGCAGAAAACACGGCTCAGTTCGACAAACAAGACTTACTGTAATCTGAGTTCACAGGGTCATGGACGGGTTTTACTTTTTATTTGTTTTCTATTCGTAACATACCAGCTTGGCACAAAACATAACATGGTGGGGGGAGGATTTGGGCTTCAAGTAAAACAACATAATCAGACATAAAACTATGGTTCTGCTTGAAACTCTGGGGAAAAACATTTTCTATTAAATGGTTTGAATTTATCTTTGTCTTTATTTTTACCAGTTCTCTTCAAAAATATCAGCTTGATTCCTCAGTTTGAATGTAATTCTCTCCATAACATTTATTTATATATATATGTATATTCTAAATTATTAGGGATGCACCGATACCACTTTTTTCCAAACCGATACGATACCGATACTTGGATCTTAGTACTTGTCGATATCAAGTACTGATGCCGATCCTTCTACCGCAACAAAAAACAAACAATTAGGCAAAATGCAATGGATTGGAAGACAATTTTTATTTTATTTTATGCTTGTTACAACGAAATTTGTTGTAACAAGCCTCTGATCTAAAAAAAAAATACAGCAAAGATGCAAAGCCACGCTCTGATCACGGTCTTCATGCAGAGCAATCACATGCACTGGTATCGGTTCTTGTACTCGCGAAAGTTCACTGTAGTTAAGTATATTACAACAGTATCGGACCGATACCCGATACCAGTATCGGTATCGGGGCATCCCTATAAATTATATCATTATATCTTTTTCAATTCATATAAAGTAAAAGTGAGAGAAAAGGAAAACATAACACAAAGAAAAAACTGTAAAAGCTAAACAAGCATGAAACAAACGCAAACAAGGACAATAAATTATGTGGTGCATATACAATAAACACATACATTTAGTAAGAAAGAAAAATAAATAAATAAATAGATAAATAAACAGCCATGGTGTACAGACATCAGTCTCCTTTTAAAAACATCTTTCAGGACCCGAGAACCTCTCTCCAAAATGGACGGTTGTTTTTTTTAAGGATGTCGGTGTCTTTTAACTTGAACATGAGTAAAGTGACAAACCGTTACCTGATAGTCATCTAAGCTCTAATATCCATTAATATCCATATTTCTGATTCTGTCTCTGACACTTCGGCCCTCGTTTATGTAACGAAGACAAATAAAACAGAGGTTTGTTGTCTGCTGTCGACCTGGCTCTGACCTCCTGAACACAGAGATCTCAGTTTGTCGCCTGAAGACGGAGCCGAACAAAAGCCGACATGATGCCTCCCTGTGTGTGTCTGTGTGAGTGTGTGAGTGTGTGAGTTCAGAGCATGGTGGCGTTCAGGCATAACAACGATTCGTTGTGGGAAAAAAAAAAGTGACAGTTGACTTCCTCCTCCGCCGGAACAACAACAATGGCCTCCTCATACTGCGCCTCTCTCTGCGTTCGTACCAAACTGGGAGGCAGAGTGAAGTCACGGCGCTCCTCCCTGTGTAAAGGGAGTTTGTGTACTTTGTGTTGAGTAAAAATAACAGACTGTCTGTTGCATCGCCGTGACTCATTGCTCGTTTACAGGCGTTGGTCTGATTTAGTTTGAGCAGAAGATGGTGACGGTGACGGTGAGCGACTGGGGCGAGGTGAGGTGTGAATCACAGGCACACGGTCGGCAGCTCGGGGAGATTAGAGAAAATTACAGGACGGAGGAAAACAGTGTTTCTGAAAACTGAGAAGTCAGAGAGGGAGGAAGACGAAGACAAAGAGTTTTTGCTCTCATTGTGTTGATCAAAACTTTTAACGTTATCGGTTCCTGAAACGAGCCACGGAGGAAAAACACAAAGCTTTGTTGAATTAGAGCGTAGGAGTCACACAAACACAATGAATATGATGTAGAAATAGTGAAGAGGAACCTTCCCTGCAAACTGTGACATCGTCGGTGGGCGTGTCCTTCTCTACCCTGTGAAGACGAGCAGGAAGGAGGAGAAGGCAGCGACTGACGACCTGCGGAAGAAATTAAATGTCTGGTGGCGATTTGGGCGTCTTTGGGGCTTAAAGAGACAACGAGGAGTTTGCTTTTAGTTATAAAAAAGTCTCATTAATGTGGATGAATCTGCGTTACCAAAACTTGTTAATGGGTCCATTTTCAATAAATCTATCGTTTTGTCTTTATAGTTATGTTGATATTATTAGTTAGTGGTCGACACGCTGAGCATTTCCTAGTTTCAGTTTCCCAGATGCATGGGAATAACGCCGCCGGATCACTAGTTGGCATCGTTAATGGTTGGATTATGACGACTTTCGTTCTTGATTTAAGAAAACATTCTTGGCTCATGAAACTCCTTGTTGTCACTTTAATAAAGTAATCCTTATCTTTGAACTCAAACAATTAATAAACTTTAAAAAACTGAATACGCATTACAAGCAAAAAACATTTTGAGTAACACAGAGTAACGTCCTCCCACCGCGGTTCAGAGACTCCAGAGCCGCGGCTAGATGGCGTAGAATCTCACCAGAACTCGTCGAGAACTCCCGACTGGTTAAATTTAGTAAAACTGACGTGTCCTGGTGTGAAATAAGGGGAAAAAAGCAAAAAGTAAGTGAAGCCATTGGTTGGATTTAGACACAGAAAAGTAAAGATTGCATGTTTTCTAGGACGTCACTTCCTGCAGCTCATGAACGAGCACCGTTGAAGTCTGTGTGTGACTGTAGTCTTCCTCTTGTCCACAGGGGGCGCTGTAGCTGCAGCCGCTCCTGCTCTTGCTGCCGCCGCCGCCGCCGCTGCTCCCTCCACAGGAGGCGCAGCCGCCTCCTCCTCAGCTGCAGCGGTGGCGGCGGCTCAGGAGGCGCGGCCGTCCATGCCGGCGTATTACCTGGTGAAGTGGATCACCTGGAAGGAGAAGAAGACGCCCATCATCACGCAGAGCGAGAACGGACCCTGCCCCCTGCTGGCCATCATGAACACACTGTTCCTGCGCTGGAAGGTAACACACACACACACACACACACTCACACACACACAGACACACACACACATCAAAGTGTTTTAAATTCAGCCTCGGGTCTGGATGAGTCATCAGCAGCGTCGTCATCAACTCTGAGTCTCTTTAATTACACTGATTATTGACTTAAAGCCCCGTTCAGACACAACAAACATCACAAAGCAGTGGGTGGGCGTGTGTGTGTGCGTGTGCGTGTCTCTGTGTGTTTGTGTGTCTTCACTGTAACTTAACTCCTGACTCATGACGTCGAGACCCTGGTGCAACAAAGTAATGAAATTAAACATTGTACAGAAGAGGTGGAAGCCAGAAAAGACAAGGAAAGATGATAACACCAAAATTCATAACATAAAAAAAATAATTAACAGTAACACTTAATAATAAATACACACTATTAAGCATTAGTTAAGCATTAATAAATACTGAATTCTTCATTGATAAACACATGCATGCTCATTAATATGTAGTTTATAAATACAGTTAGTGCTCATCGATGATGAGTAAAACACTTTTTACTGTGTTTATAAACTAGATACTAATGAGTATTCATGTGTTTATAAATGATGATGAATTCAGTATTTATTAATGTTTAACTGATTAGCAATTTACATCCAAAATGAAATATAAAGATTGACAGATCCAATCAAGTGCTACAAGTCTTTGCTCAGGAATGATTTCTTCAGTTTTTTAAAATGATTTTAACGATGCAGGTGAATTGTTCCCTAGTGATAGATCTGGTCTTTATACGGTGAATTTGTTAAACCTCCATCTAATTTGTAGTAACTGTGTGTCTGTTTGTGTTTGTTCAGGCGAAGCTTCCTGCTCAGACCGAAGTGGTCACCACCGAGGACCTGATGGCTCACCTGGGTAAGGTTCAGGTTCAGGTTCAGGTTCAGGTTCAGGTTCAGGTTCAGGTTCAGGTTCAGGTTCAGGTTCAGGTTCAGGTTCAGGTTCAGTCTGATGTTTATTTGACACGATGACAATAAGAGTGACACAGCGACGTACGTGTGTGTGTTTGTTGTTGTGTAGGAGAGTGTGTGCTGTCTGTCACACCCAGAGAGAAAGCTGACGGGATGGAGCTCAACTTCCAGCAGGTATATGCACACACACACACAAACACACAAACACACAGGAAACCAGCTTTTGACTTTCAAAATAAAGCTCAGACTCAAAATATGAAACATGTTTATCTGCAAATGAAAAATGATCTGTGAGCTTCAGTTTGTCAAACATGAACTCAACACTGACTTTGGATCCATGAATGACCTGCCACCCTGTGTGTGTGTGTGTGTGTGTGTGTGTGTGTAGAACATGAGCGACGCCATGGCCGTCCTCCCTAAACTCTCCACCGGTCTGGATGTGAACGTACGTTTCACTGGAGTCACAGACTTTGAATACACACCGGAGTGCATCGCCTTCGACCTGCTGGACATCCCGCTGTACCACGGCTGGCTGGTCGACCCGCAGGTAACACACGCTTCCCCCTGTGTGTGTGTGTGAAAAATAATCTCTAGATTTAGATTTTTTTAAAACTATTTTTGTATTTACCGGGCTATAAGTCGTGTTTTTTTTAGTAGTTTGGCTGTTGACTGTTGCCCTACAGTTTTGAATTAAGAGACCACTCCCAAAATGATCAGTTTCTCTGGTTTTACTATTTATAGGTATGTGTTTGAGTAAAATTAAATTAAACTTTTTTTTGTTTTATATATCACATACCAACAAAACTTCTCCCAAAATTGAAATAAAAATTTGTCATTTGCAGGTTTTATTGGCTGAAAATGACTAAACTAGTCTAAATAACAAAAAATATCAAGTCTTTTCAGACCTTGAATAATAATAATAACAATGAAAGAAGAAGATTAAATGTTTGTTTTAATAACAATGAAAGAAGAAGATAAAAACGCTCGAGGGTGGGGTTCAGACAGGACAGCTTCCAAAACAGCAAATATTTTCAGCCGCTTTAGTTGCTTGTCACGTGACTGACGTCAAAGTTCGATCACGCTGGTCATTTTGCGGAGCCGAAGGGCGTCTCTATTCTGACAGGTTACCACTGAACCGTGAATTACCATAAAGTTAACCAAGGCTCAACTTCCCGTCTGGTGACGCTGTGGACGCCGGGCTCTCATTGAAAGTGAATTGACTTGCAGCGTTTTTGGCGCTTTGGAAGCTTTTGGTGTGAACGCACAGTTATATATGTTTTTTTTTCCTCTTCGCGACGGATGCGACTGACGCTCCGGTGCAACATAGAGTCCAGAAGATACAGTGATCACAAGTACAGTTTCTTTTTTAAGACTCTGCTCACTGTAGCTGTTGTTGGGGACTATTTTCAGTGGCGGATTGACCCACATTTTGCTTCTGTAGTGAGAGATTCAATAGTGGGAGGATGATGTGTGTGTGTGTGTGTGTGTGTGTGTGTGTGTGAGTCAGAATAAGCTACAGTCTGTGTGTGTGTGTGTGTGTGTGGTGATGAGGGAACATGTGACACGGTGAGACTGACTCATGTTGATCAGATGAATCAGAGAAGAGTTTGATCCAAACTGTTAAAATCTGAAACAGTTTCTCTGTCAACGAGCCTCGAGTCGGCGTGAAGCAGGTTCTCGTTTGTTGTGATAAACAAACGGCAGCGATTGTTGTTGTTGTTGTTGTTGTTGTTGTTGTTGTTGTTGTTGTTGTTGCTGACTGTGTCTAATGAACCAGTGCAGCTCAGTCGGCTCATAAACAGGGATGGAAAATGCACAGAGGGTAGTTAGTCGTTAATGATTCATTAGCAGAGATTGTGACCATGTTTAACATTCTGTGTGTGTGTGTGTGTCTGTGTGTGTGTGTGTGTGTCTGTGTGTGTGTGTGTTCGTTCAGAGTCCAGAGATGGTGGCTGCTGTGGGGAAACTGAGTTACAACCAGCTGGTGGAGAAAATCATCGACTACAAACACTCTGCTGACAGCAGCCGAGTCAGTGAAGGTAACACATGCACGCACACGAACACACAAACACACAAACACACAAACACACAATCTGCAGACACTGACTGTACACAGAGGTCTGATGAATCACCAACACCTCTCACTCTGTGTGACTGTTTACTTATCTGTGTGTGTTTTCTCCAGGTCTGGTAGCGGAGCAGTTTCTGGAGTCGACAGCGACCCAGTTGTCGTATCACGGTCTGTGTGAACTGAACACGACGGCCAAAGAGGGAGAGATCTCCGTGTTCTTCAGGAACAACCACTTCAGTACCATGATCAAACACAAGGTACACACACACAGACACACACAGCTTGTGTTGAATACCTACGATACGATACACTTTATTGTCTCACTCAGGGAAATTCGTCTTGGACTCAGCAGCTGCTCCATAAATGCCTCGACGGCCACATCATCATTAACAGTTACATAACAGCACTGCACACATCCCATAATAACATAACACATGCATACACTATACATACATAATACACGCTAAAACATCACCACAATGACGGCACGATTACTGCACAAACGTCGGCCTCAAGCAGCATTGTTTAGGGATTTGATGGAGGTTGGAACGAATTAATTCTTAAAGGGATAGTTCAACATTTTGGCAAATTGGCCCATTGCCATAATCCCTATAGTCATAGCAGTAGGTTCGTTACCTTTAATTGTCGGTGCAAGCTGTTTTTAGAATGGCGGAGCAGAGCCGTGAGCTGCTCAGAGCTACGCTACGGAGGCTCATGGGATTTCTTGGTTTCCCTCATCAAACTCATCTGTCTCAAACAACTCTGAACCAAGAAATCCCATGAGCCTCCGTAGCGTAGCTCTGACCAGCTCACGGCTCTGCTCTGCCATTCTAAAAATAGCTTGCACCAACAATTAAAGGTAACAAACCAACTCCTAAAACTATAGGGATTATGGCAATGGACCAATTTGCCCAAAATGTTGAACTATCCCTTTAAAACAGTTGAGTTTATAGTGATGGTCAGGATGTCATGCTCTAAATAAGAATAAATTAAGAACCTGTTGTTAATAAAGTTTTATCGTCGCTCCGCCAGGGCCACCTGTACCTGCTGGTGACGGACCAGGGCTTCCTGCAGGAGGAGGGTCTGGTCTGGGAGTCTCTTCACAACGTCGAGGGCGACGGGAACTTCTGCGACTCTGAGTTCAGACTGTGTCACCAGAGAGCTCCGCCCACCGCCGCCCTGCCGCCGACCGCCCAGGACCAGCAGAGACAGATCGACCAGGTGAGACGGGACAGACGGTCCAGATCCAGGTGGTGATGGATCCAGTTATAACCGGTTTCTGACTGACTGATGCTGTTGTCAGGACTACCTGGTGGCGGTGTCGCTGCAGCAGCAGCAGGGCGGCGCCCCGGGGCCGCTCAGCGACCTGGAGTTGGCCCGGCAGCTCCAGCAGGAGGAATACCAGCAGCAGCAGCAGCAGCTCCAGCAGCAACAGCAGCAACAACAGCAGCAGCAGCAGCAGCAGCAGCAGCAGGGATCAGCGCAGGCAGCACAGCAGGTAACAGAGCTGCACCTGAACGCACCACGAGTCACTTCGGACACAACGAGCTCCCAGATGTTTCTAATGCCGGGATCTGATTACACGACTAAACCGTGTCAGATTAAACACTTTCCCTATAGTCTTAGCAGTGGGTTCGTTACCTTTAATTGTCGGTGCAAGTTATTTTTAGAACAGCCGAGCAGAGCCGTGAGCTGCTCAGAGCTACGCTACGGAGACTCATGGAATTTCTTGGTTTCCTTCATCAAACTCATCAAATACACAATCCAACAATCCACGCTCTCGTGGACCAGTTGTGACCTGCACATTCACCACGCTATGAGATAAAAACAGAATGTTACAAGGCAGAGTTGTTTTAGAGGTGAATTCATGCAAAATCGCGTTCCCATTGGGGGCAGTTTTTCATCAAGCAGTCTCTGCATTTGCCTCGAAAACAACTCTGTGTGGTAACGTTGTGTTATTATCTCATAGCGTGGTGGATGTGCAGATCACAACTTGTCCACCAGAGCGTTTTGGAGTTGTTGGATTGTGTGTTTGATGAGTTTGATGAGGGAAACCAAGAAATCCCATTAGCCTCCATAGCGTAGCTCTGAGCAGCTCACGGCTCTGCTCTGCCATTCTAAAAATAGCTTGCACTTACAATTAAAGGTAACAAACCTACTGCTAAGACTATAGGAATTATGGCAATGGGCCAATTTGCCAAAATGTTGAACTATCCCTTTAAAGAAAGACGGCGTCTTCATAATATTTGTGGCTCTAAAGTCATAAAGCGTGAAAACGAACCGAGCTTCGTCCAGAGAGATAAACACACATGACTCCACACCGAGGAACCGACCAGTCACAATCTTCATGTTTTTAAGTTTTCTCAAGTGTCTCAATGATCCAGTGATCCAGTTATCTGTTCATCCATGGTGCAGCACACACAGGAGCTGCTGTTAAAGCAACAGTTTGACTCCATGGAAACAGACACAGCTGCCTCACTGACTCACCGCTTGTTTTCTGCAGCCTGTTCCCGTCAACACATGACGCGACTCTGTTCTCTCCGTTGCAGGTCAGAGGCCAGGGATCACAGCAAGCCAGGAGGAGAGACAAGGACTCGGACTGTGTCCTCCTATAGACTCCTCAACACCTGTACCACCAAACAACCACACACACACAACCACACAGAGACACACACACGCACACACACTCTGTCAGCTCGATGCCAAACCCCAGTGCTTTGTTCCACAGGCGACAGTTTTGGATTCCAGGTTTGGGAACGTTTGTAAATTTGTAAGAAAAGACTATGGAGTCTGGTAAGATCACACAGGTACAAACTGTAACTGTCTTTATAAAGTGTTTATTACTAAAAATGTCTTTATCAACTGTCAAGAAAAATGATTTACTGCTGTTGAATTGATCCGTTATAAACCATAATAATTCACAAAGAGTCTAGAGCTGAAACTAAGTTACAGAAGTGAAGTTGCTAGTTGAAGGTCTGTGGTTTTAAATGTTAATCAGCAGTAAGTAAAAATTAAAAAATATATATATTATATTGGGTCGGGTCCTGATCTTTTCGCAGGAGGTTAAAGGTAAAATGAATTCGTTTCACAATTAAAGACATAAGTTTTTCTCAATGACAGTTTATAGCTGTTCTATAAAGCTTTAAAAAAAAAAAGAAAAGATTATTAACCTTGAATAAAAGTCATTAGTTTCAACTGTTGACTTTTTCAGTGGCACCAAAAGACGATGAAGGAAAACTGGTGTGAATCAGTTAATTTAATCTGTTAATTTGTCTTTTATTGACCTGAATGACATGAACAGTGTTTTGTTTTGTTTTTTTTCCCCCTGATGAGACCGGTTTCGTCAAAAAAAAGAAAGAAAAAAAAAGCAAAGGTTACGCTTCTACTTTTGTTTAATTTTGTCCTGTAGTTCTTTCTCCTCTCTGGAAACTTGAATTCAGACTTCATGTGAGTGCTTTAACCCTGAACTGAAGTGCATTTACAACCGGGAAAGAAAATCTGTTTCTTTTCTCTCCAGATTCCACTTCTGTGTTTTTAACTTTTAGTTTCCCACTCTCTGTGAACGCTCCACTAAAGTTAACGTAAAAAAAAAAAAAAAAATCATGTCTTACGTGACCTTCCTTCATGAAATCGATCCTTTTCCATTAATCACTGCAGATAAAACTGAACTTAAAAGTAGGATGTCAGCAGAAACAAAGCAAACAAGTCCAACACAAAACTCCAGATTTCCATTTCCGTTAATACAGAATATAAGCTCTAATGTTCAATAAAGTTTTCCATTTTGAATAATGAATATTGGTTTATTTTGGCTTCCAGTTATAGAGGAAGCTCCTTTTTTAAGCCCATGTCATTTTCTATCCATTTATTACTGGAAATAATCTTCAAATCTGAATATGAGACGGTAAATGTTTCAGTTCCAGTTCACGTTCAGACTCTTAATTTGAAATTTAAATAAGAAGTTAATGTTGAACTTTCCCAAAAATTAGAACCAAAGTAAAACACAAATAATCCTGTAAAAATAAAGAGTTACATCCAGTTTGTTGTTTTGATATTTTTTTTTTTACTTATTCTTATTAGAAAACATTAAATTGCAGCAGGTTATTTTTTATGTTGGTGCCAACTTGAACCATTTTTATTCTGACGCTAGAACAACACTTGTTTCTAAAATGTATATCAATCTTTATATAAACGTCACATCTGCACCAAAACAAAACTGAGGACTGAAATGGTAAATCTGTGATCGCAGGACAGAAATCTGACGATGTGTTCGCTGCCACCTGTTGGTGCTCATCTGTTCTCAGTTTGCTCACATGTGTTGACCGCAGAGCTTATTTTTGTTTTCTTTCTATTTGTCTAAAATGAGCAGAGCTGTGATCTGTATGGAAGCTTGAACCAGCCAGGAAAAATAAACCAATAACAGAAACAATACAAGAATGATAAAATCTTTCAAGTCAATATTTTGTATACAAATATAAATACAATTTCTGCTGTAATAACAGATTTTTAACTGATCACATGCGTGATCGCAAGTAAAAATTTCGTTTATCTGTGTTAATATAATATTTAAGGAATCAATTTTACTTTTATTTCAATAGATTCATATTGAAGAATCAGTGTCATTTTCACAAAATAAAAAGACTGACTTGATGTCAGATTTGTGACTTCATTCTGTGTTAAATTACATTTAGATTTATATATTTCTGACTCTGTATCGGTCTGAAGACTTTTAATGTGGGTCCATTGAAAACCTTAATTACACTAAGTCAGAATTTTAACATATCTTTGGGAGAAAAAAAAGGAATTTGGATTTAATATAATCATTATTATTCTTAACTTATCTGTATTTATACAGTATCTATACATTTTGTCTGAAGTCAAAATGTTGACTTATCCTTTGTATTATTTATCTGGTAAATATCTGTGAAGCACAAATTATGATAAATTAAACAGTTGAGTCATTGTCAGTATCACAGCTTTGACCCATTAATGTGACCTTTTTGTTGGTATTGACTTATTATATGACTTATTGCCTCAAAATGATGACTTACAATTTAAGAATTGTGATCTATATTCTTTAATTTCTATCTAGATGTTTAATATTTTTGTCTTTTCCTGGCAGCTTCAAGCTTCTATAAATCTGTTGTGGAGACAAACTGGACGAGATAAAACACACAAGCTTTGGACTAAATCGATGTTAATTCTGCTGCTGATTCACAGTCTTGGTGTTGAATCATGAACGAAAAGTCTCTGACTGCAGGAAAGTTCAGTAACACGCTGATCCTGATTTAAACAACTTCTTAAAGCCACGTTGAATAAAATGTTGAACGTAAAAGAGTTCTCTGATCTGATGTTGTTGGCAGGTTTCAGAGAAGAAGACTTTAGCACTTACAACTTTCCCATCATGCCTCTGTGAGTGTTTCAAGGCATCGTCGTTTCTTTCTTTCTGTTTGTCGTTTGGTATTTTTCAAACTTTTGTTTTTCTCTGGTGTGATTGTTGAGCTTCGGTCTTCGGTGTGTCTGACTGCCGCCATGCTCTGTTCAGCTTTGTATTTAATTTGTCATGTCAAATTGTCAATAAAAACAAAAACAAGCTCTGAGGTGTGGACTCTTTATAACTCAAATGTTGCTCTTCAATTTGTAAATGTACTTTGTTTTTTTAAATTATGTTATTATTACTAAGTTTGAAAAACTGACTAATAAATTGACAAGTAGCCTCAATTTATATATACAGTATATGCATCTGCTAAAGTAATTGATATTCAAGATGATCATCATACACATAATCTGGATCTGCTTTAAGTTAAGGTTATATATAACCTTGGTTTCTAAAATAGTATAAAATCAGACATCTTTCTACTTTTATTTCACTTTTCAGTTAATGTCTGTCAAAATCAATTTGCAGAGAAATAACATGTCTAATTTAGTTCAAAACTCTTCAACTCGAGGGCTTAGAACCAAAAGGGCGTAAGTGACATTTTGGGCGAAAATGAGTTCTATATATCAAATGAAACGTTTTGATGAGCTCTATCCAATGATGCCAATGTGACCCATCTGGGATGAAACTGTATTGAATAAAGCAACAAAAGAATAAAGACTTAACTAAAAAATGTGACTAATGTTTGGAGCCAAAAGGGCGTAAGTGCACTTACATACTGTTCCTGACATCTCACTTTACCTGTGATATCATTTTGGTGGCATTTTACTATAGAAATCTGGAGAAAAATGACATTAAAGTCACCCCTATAACACAACCCAGTTACAGTATGCTGACCTTTGACCTTAGGTCACATCAATTCCTTCATAGGTGTCATCCTCATACCTTTTACATATTGTTCCTGACATGTATGCAAAAGGAATGAGAAACACACCTATGAAGGAATTGATGTTATGTAAGGTCAAAGGTCAGCATACTGTAACTGTATTTTGTTATAGGGGTGACTTTAATGTCATTTTTCTCCAGATTTCTACAGTAAAATGCCACCAAAATGATACCAGAGGTAGAGTGAGACGCCAGGAACAATATGCAAAAGAAATGAGGAACACACCTATAAAGGAATTGATGTGACCTAAGGTCAAAGGTCAGCATACTGTAACTGGGTTGTGTTATAGGGGTGATTTTAATGTCATTTTTCTCCAGATTTCTACAGTAAAATGCCACCAAAATGATACCAGAGGTAGAGTGAGATGTCAGGAACAGTATGTAAAAGGAATGAGGAACACACCTATAAAGGAATTGATGTGACCTAAGGTCAAAGGTCAGCATACAGTGAGTGGGATTGAGTTATAGGGAGATTTTAATGTCATTTTTCCAGATTTCTACAGTAAAATGCCACCAAAATGATACCAGAGGTAGAGTGAGACGCCAGGAACAATATGCAAAAGGAATGAGGATGACACCTATGAAGGAATTGATGTTATGTAAGGTCAAAGGTCAGCATACTGTAACTGGGTTGTGTTATAGGGGTGATTTTAATGTCATTTTTCTCCAGATTTCTACAGTAAAATACCACCAAAATGATACCAGAGGTTGAGTGAGATGTCAGGAACAATATGCAAAAGGAATGAGGATGACACCTATGAAGGAATTGATGTGACTTAAGGTCAAAGGTCAGCATACAGTGAGTGGGATTGAGTCATTATGGGTGAGATTTTTTAAATGATTTTTCTCCAGATTTCTACAGTAAAATACCACCAAAATGATACCAGAGGTAGAGTGAGATGTCAGGAACAGTATGTAAAAGGAATGAGGATGACACCTATGACGGAATTGATGTGACCTAAGGTCAAAGGTCAGCATACAGTAACTGGGTTTTCTTATATGGGTGACTTTAATGTCATTTTTCTCAAAATTTCTACAGTAAAATGACACCAAAATGATACCAGAAGTAGGGTGAGACCCCAGGAACAATATGCAAAAGGAATGAGGATGACACCTATGAAGGAATTGATGTTATGTAAGGTCAAAGGTCAGCATACTGTAACTGTATTTTGTCATAGGGGTGACTTTAATGTCATTTTTCTCCAGATTTCTACAGTAAAATGCCACCAAAATGATACCAGAGGTAGAGTGAGACACGAGGAACAATATGCAAAAGAAATGAGGATGACACCTATAAAGGAATTGATGTGACCTAAGGTCAAAGGTCAGCATACTGTAACGGGGTTGTGTTATATGGGTGACTTTAATGTCATTTTTCTCCAGATTTCTACAGTAAAATGCCACCAAAATGATACCAGAGGTAGAGTGAGACGCCAGGAACAATATGCAAAAGAAATGAGGATGACACCTATAAAGGAATTGATGTGACATAAGGTCAAAGGTCAGCATACTGTTACTGGGTTTTGTTATATGGGTGACTTTAATGTCATTTTTCTCCAGATTTCTACAGTAAAATGCTACCAAAATGATACCAGAGGTAGAGTGAGACGCCAGGAACAATATGCAAAAGGAATGAGGATGACACCTATGAAGGAATTGATGTTATGTAAGGTCAAAGGTCAGCATACTGTAACTGGGTTGTGTTATAGGGGTGATTTTAATGTCATTTTTCTCCAGATTTCTACAGTAAAATGCCACCAAAATGATACCAGAGGTAGAGTGAGATGTCAGGAACAATATGTAAAAGGAATGAGGATGACACCTATGAAGGAATTGATGTGACCTAAGGTCAAAGGTCAGCATACTGTAACTGGGTTTTCGTATATGGGTGACTTTAATGTCATTTTTCTCCAGATTTCTACAGTAAAATGCCACCAAAATGATACCAGAGGTAGAGTGAGATGTCAGGAACAATATGCAAAAGGAATGAGGATGACACCTATGAAGGAATTGATGTGACATAAGGTCAAAGGTCAGCATACTGTTACTGGGTTTTGTTATATGGGCGACTTTAATGTCATTTTTCTCCAGATTTCTACAGTAAAATGCCACCAAAATGATACCAGAGGTAAAGTGAGATGTCAGGAACAATATGCAAAAGGAATGAGGATGACGCCTGAAGGTGAAAAAAAGTCTGTTCACTCCCTCTACCTATGAAGGAATTGATCTGACATAAGGTCAAAGGTCAGCATACTGTAACTGGGTTTTGTTATAGGGGTGACTTTAATGTCATTTTTCTCCAGATTTCTACAGTAAAATGCCACCAAAATGATATCAGAGGTAGAGTGAGATGTCAGGAACAATATGCAAAAGGAATGAGGATGACACCTATGAAGGAATTGATGTGACATAAGGTCAAAGGTCAGCATACTGTAACTGGGTTGTGTTATAGGGGTGATTTTAATGTCATTTTTCTCCAGATTTCTACAGTAAAATGCCACCAAAATGATACCAGAGGTAGAGTGAGACGCCAGGAACAATATGCAAAAGGAATGAGGATGACACCTATGAAGGAATTGATGTTATGTAAGGTCAAAGGTCAGCATACTGTAACTGGGTTGTGTTATAGGGGTGATTTTAATGTCATTTTTCTCCAGATTTCTACAGTAAAATGCCACCAAAATGATACCAGAGGTAGAGTGAGATGTCAGGAACAATATGTAAAAGGAATGAGGATGACACCTATGAAGGAATTGATGTTATGTAAGGTCAAAGGTCAGCATACTGTAACTGTATTTTGTCATAGGGGTGACTTTAATGTCATTTTTCTCCAGATTTCTACAGTAAAATGCTACCAAAATGATATCACAGGTAAAGTGAGATGTCAGGAACAATATGCAAAAGAAATGAGGATGACACCTATAAAGGAATTGATGTGACATAAGGTCAAAGGTCAGCATACTGTTACTGGGTTTTGTTATATGGGTGACTTTAATGTCATTTTTCTCCAGATTTCTACAGTAAAATGCCACCAAAATGATACCAGAGGTAGAGTGAGACGCCAGGAACAATATGCAGAAGGAATGAGGATGACACCTATGAAGGAATTGATGTGACTTAAGGTCAAAGGTCAGCATACTGTAACTGTATTTTGTCACAGGGGTGATTTTAATGTCATTTTTCTCCAGATTTCTACAGTAAAATGCCACCAAAATGATACCAGAGGTAGAGTGAGATGTCGGGAACAATATGCAAAAGGAATGAAGATGACACCTATGAAGGAATTGATGTGACTTAAGGTCAAAGGTTAGCACACTGTAACTGGGTTGTGTTATAGGGGTGATTTTAAAATGATTTTTCTCCAGATTTCTACAGTAAAATGCCACCAAAATGATACCAGAGGTAGAGTGAGATGTCAGGAACAATATGTAAAAGGAATGAGGATGACACCTATGAAGGAATTGATGTTATGTAAGGTCAAAGGTCAGCATACTGTAACTGGGTTGTGTTATAGGGGTGATTTTAATGTCATTTTTCTCCAGATTTCTACAGTAAAATGCCACCAAAATGATACCAGAGGTAGAGTGAGATGTCAGGAACAGTATGTAAAAGGAATGAGGATGACACCTATGAAGGAATTGATGTGACATAAGGTCAAAGGTCAGCATACTGTTACTGGGTTTTGTTATATGGGCGACTTTAATGTCATTTTTCTCCAGATTTCTACAGTAAAATGCCACCAAAATGATACCAGAGGTAGAGTGAGACGCCAGGAACAATATGCAAAAGAAATGAGGATGACACCTATAAAGGAATTGATATGACATAAGGTCAAAGGTCAGCATACTGTTACTGGGTTTTGTTATAGGGGTGACTTTAATGTCATTTTTCTCCAGATTTCTACAGTAAAATACCACCAAAATGATACCAGAGGCAGAGTGAGATGTCAGGAACAGTATGCAAAAGAAATGAGGATGACACCTATGAAGGAATTGATGTTATGTAAGGTCAAAGGTCAGCATACTGTAACTGGGTTGTGTTATAGGGGTGATTTTAATGTCATTTTTCTCCAGATTTCTACAGTAAAATGCCACCAAAATGATACCAGAGGTAGAGTGAGATGTCAGGAACAATATGCAAAAGAAATGAGGATGACACCTATAAAGGAATTGATATGACATAAGGTCAAAGGTCAGCATACTGTTACTGGGTTTTGTTATATGGGCGACTTTAATGTCATTTTTCTCCAGATTTCTACAGTAAAATACCACCAAAATGATATCACAGGTAGAGTGAGACACCAGGAACAATATGCAAAAGAAATGAGGATGACACCTATGAAGGAATTGATGTGACCTAAGGTCAAAGGTCAGCATACAGTAACTGGGTTTTCTTATATGGGTGACTTTAAACTTATTTTTCTCAAAATTTCTACAGTAAAATGCCACCAAAATGATACCAGAGGTAGAGTGAGATGTCAGGAACAGTATGTAAAAGGAATGAGGATGACACCTATGAAGGAATTGATGTGACATAAGGTCAAAGGTCAGCATACTGTAACTGGGTTGTGTTATAGGGGTGATTTTAATGTCATTTTTCTCCAGATTTCTACAGTAAAATGCCACCAAAATGATACCAGAGGTAGAGTGAGACGCCAGGAACAATATGCAAAAGAAATGAGGATGACACCTATAAAGGAATTGATGTGACATAAGGTCAAAGGTCAGCATACTGTAACTGGATTTTGTTATAGGGGCGATTTTAATGTCATTTTTCTCCAGATTTCTACAGTAAAATGCCACCAAAATGATACCAGAGGTAGAGTGAGATGTCAGGAACAGTATGTAAAAGGTATGAGGATGACACCTATGAAGGAATTGATGTGACCTAAGGTCAAAGGTCAGCATACTGTAACTGGGTTGTGTTATAGGGGTGATTTTAATGTCATTTTTCTCCAGATTTCTACAGTAAAATGCCACCAAAATGATATCACAGGCAAAGTGAGATGTCAGGAACAATATGTAAAAGAAATGAGGATGACACCTATAAAGGAATTGATGTGACATAAGGTCAAAGGTCAGCATACTGTTACTGGGTTTTGTTATATGGGTGACTTTAAGGTCATTTTTCTCCAGATTTCTACAGTAAAATGCCACCAAAATGATACCAGAGGTAGAGTGAGACGCCAGGAACAATATGCAAAAGGAATGAGGATGACACCTATGAAGGAATTGATGTTATGTAAGGTCAAAGGTCAGCATACTGTTACTGGGTTTTGTTATAGGGGTGATTTTAATGTCATTTTTCTCCAGATTTCTACAGTAAAATGCCACCAAAATGATACCAGAGGTAGAGTGAGACGCCAGGAACAATATGCAAAAGGAATGAGGATGACACCTATGAAGGAATTGATGTTATGTAAGGTCAAAGGTCAGCATACTGTAACTGGGTTGTGTTATAGGGGTGATTTTAATGTCATTTTTCTCCAGATTTCTACAGTAAAATGCCACCAAAATGATACCAGAGGTAGAGTGAGACGCCAGGAACAATATGCAAAAGAAATGAGGATGACACCTATGAAGGAATTGATGTTATGTAAGGTCAAAGGTCAGCATACTGTTACTGGGTTTTGTTATAGGGGTGATTTTAATGTCATTTTTCTCCAGATTTCTACAGTAAAATGCCACCAAAATGATACCAGAGGTAGAGTGAGATGTCAGGAACAATATGCAAAAGGAATGAGGATGACACCTATGAAGGAATTGATGTGACCTAAGGTCAAAGGTCAGCATACTGTAACTGGGTTGTGTTATAGGGGTGATTTTAATGTCATTTTTCTCCAGATTTCTACAGTAAAATGCCACCAAAATGATACCAGAGGTAGAGTGAGATGTCAGGAACAATATGTAAAAGGAATGAGGATGACACCTATAAAGGAATTGATGTGACCTAAGGTCAAAGGTCAGCATACTGTAACTGGGTTGTGTTATAGGGGTGATTTTAATGTCATTTTTCTCCAGATTTCTACAGTAAAATGCCACCAAAATGATACCAGAGGTAGAGTGAGACGCCAGGAACAATATGCAAAAGGAATGAGGATGACACCTATGAAGGAATTGATGTTATGTAAGGTCAAAGGTCAGCATACTGTAACTGGGTTTTGTTATAGGGGTGACTTTAATGTCATTTTTCTCCAGATTTCTACAGTAAAATGCCACCAAAATGATACCAGAGGTAGAGTGAGATGTCAGGAACAATATGCAAAAGGAATGAGGATGACACCTATAAAGGAATTGATGTGACCTAAGGTCAAAGGTCAGCATACTGTAACGGGGTTGTGTTATAGGGGTGATTTTAATGTCATTTTTCTCCAGATTTCTACAGTAAAATGCCACCAAAATGATATCACAGGTAAAGTGAGATGTCAGGAACAATATGCAAAAGAAATGAGGATGACACCTATAAAGGAATTGATGTGACATAAGGTCAAAGGTCAGCATACTGTTACTGGGTTTTGTTATATGGGTGACTTTAATGTCATTTTTCTCCAGATTTCTACAGTAAAATGCCACCAAAATGATACCAGAGGTAGAGTGAGACGCCAGGAACAATATGCAAAAGGAATGAGGATGACACCTATGAAGGAATTGATGTGACCTAAGGTCAAAGGTCAGCATACAGTAACTGGGTTTTCTTATATGGGTGACTTTAAACTTATTTTTCTCAAAATTTCTACAGTAAAATGCCACCAAAATGATACCAGAGGTAGAGTGAGATGTCAGGAACAGTATGCAAAAGGAATGAAGATGACACCTATGAAGGAATTGATGTGACTTAAGGTCAAAGGTTAGCACACTGTAACTGGGTTGTGTTATAGGGGTGATTTTAAAATGATTTTTCTCCAGATTTCTACAGTAAAATGCCACCAAAATGATACCAGAGGTAGAGTGAGATGTCAGGAACAGTATGTAAAAGGAATGAGGATGACACCTATGAAGGAATTGATGTGACCTAAGGTCAAAGGTCAGCATACAGTAACTGGGTTTTCTTATATGGGTGACTTTAAACTTATTTTTCTCAAAATTTCTACAGTAAAATGCCACCAAAATGATACCAGAGGTAGAGTGAGATGTCAGGAACAGTATGCAAAAGGAATGAGGATGACACCTATAAAGGAATTGATATGACATAAGGTCAAAGGTCAGCATACTGTTACTGGGTTGTGTTATAGGGGTGATTTTAATGTCATTTTTCTCCAGATTTCTACAGTAAAATGCCACCAAAATGATATCACAGGTAAAGTGAGATGTCAGGAAGAATATGTAAAAGGTATGAGGAACACACCTATAAAGGAATTGATGTGACCTAAGGTCAAAGGTCAGCATACTGTAACTGGGTTGTGTTATAGGGGTGATTTTAAAATGATTTTTCTCCAGATTTCTACAGTAAAATGCCACCAAAATGATACCAGAGGTAGAGTGAGATGTCAGGAACAATATGCAAAAGAAATGAGGATGACACCTATAAAGGAATTGATATGACATAAGGTCAAAGGTCAGCATACTGTTACTGGGTTTTGTTATATGGGCGACTTTAATGTCATTTTTCTCCAGATTTCTACAGTAAAATGCCACCAAAATGATACCAGAGGTAGAGTGAGATGTCAGGAACAATATGCAAAAGGAATGAGGATGACACCTATGAAGGAATTGATATGACCTAAGGTCAAAGGTCAGCATACTGTTACTGGGTTTTGTTATAGGGGTGACTTTAATGTCATTTTTCTCCAGATTTCTACAGTAAAATACCACCAAAATGATACCAGAGGCAGAGTGAGATGTCAGGAACAGTATGCAAAAGAAATGAGGATGACACCTATGAAGGAATTGATGTGACCTAAGGTCAACGGTCAGCATACAGTAACTGGGTTGTGTTATATGGGTGACTTTAATGTCATTTTTCTCCGGATTTCTACAGTAAAATGCTACCAAAATGATACCAGAGGTAGAGTGAGATGTCAGGAACAATATGCAAAAGAAATGAGGATGACACCTATAAAGGAATTGATATGACATAAGGTCAAAGGTCAGCATACTGTTACTGGGTTTTGTTATAGGGGTGACTTTAATGTCATTTTTCTCCAGATTTCTACAGTAAAATACCACCAAAATGATACCAGAGGCAGAGTGAGATGTCAGGAACAATGTGTAAAAGGAATGAGGAACACACCTATAAAGGAATTGATGTGACCTAAGGTCAACGGTCAGCATACAGTAACTGGGTTGTGTTATAGGGGTGATTTTAATGTCATTTTTCTCCAGATTTCTACAGTAAAATGCCACCAAAATGATATCACAGGTAAAGTGAGACGCCAGGAACAATATGCAAAAGAAATGAGGATGACACCTATGAAGGAATTGATGTGACCTAAGGTCAAAGGTCAGCATTCTGTAACTGGGTTGTGTTATAGGGGTGAGATTTTTTTAATGATTTTTCTCCAGATTTCTACAGTAAAATGCCACCAAAATGATACCAGAGGTAGAGTGAGATGTCAGGAACAATATGCAAAAGGAATGAGGATGACACCTATGAAGGAATTGATGTGACCTAAGGTCAAAGGTCACCATACTGTAACTGGGTTTTGATATAAGGGTGACTTTAATGTCATTTTTCTCCAAATTTCTACAGTAAAATGCCACCAAAATGATACCAGAGGTAGAGTGAGACGCCAGGAACAATATGCAAAAGGTATGAGGATGACACCTATGAAGGAATTGATGTGACCTAAGGTCAAAGGTCAGCATACTGTAACTGGGTTTTGTTATATGGGTGACTTTAAGGTTATTTTTCTCAAAATTTCTACAGTAAAATGCCACCAAAATGATACGAGAAGTAGAGTGAGACGCCAGGAACAATATGCAAAAGGTATGAGGATGACACCTATGAAGGAATTGATGTGACCTAAGGTCAAAGGTCAGCATACTGTAACTGGGTTGTGTTATATGGGTGAGATTTTTTAAATGATTTTTCGCCAGATTTCTACAGTAAAATACCACCAAAATGATACCAGAGGTAGAGTGAGATGTCAGGAACAGTATGTAAAAGGAATGAGGATGACACCTATAAAGGAATTGATGTGACCTAAGGTCAAAGGTCAGCATACTGTAACTGGGTTGTGTTATAGGGGTGAGTTTAAAATGATTTTTCTCCAGATTTCTACAGTAAAATGCCACCAAAATGCAACCAGAGGTAGAGTGAGGTGTCAGGAACAGTATGTAAAAGGAATGAGGATGACACCTATGAAGGAATTGATGTGACCTAAGGTCAAAGGTCAGCATACTGTAACTGGGTTTTGTTATAGGGGTGACTTTAATGTCATTTTTCTCCAGATTTCTACAGTAAAATGCTACCAAAATGATATCACAGGTAAAGTGAGATGTCAGGAACAATATGCAAAAGAAATGAGGATGACACCTATAAAGGAATTGATGTGACATAAGGTCAAAGGTCAGCATACTGTTACTGGGTTTTGTTATATGGGTGACTTTAATGTCATTTTTCTCCAGATTTCTACAGTAAAATGCCACCAAAATGATACCAGAGGTAGAGTGAGACGCCAGGAACAATATGCAAAAGGAATGAGGATGACACCTATGAAGGAATTGATGTGACCTAAGGTCAAAGGTCAGCATACTGTAACTGGGTTTTGTTATATGGGTGACTTTAATGTCATTTTTCTCCAGATTTCTACAGTAAAATGCCACCAAAATGATACCAGAGGTAGAGTGAGACGCCAGGAACAATATGCAAAAGGAATGAGGATGACACCTATGAAGGAATTGATGTGACCTAAGGTCAAAGGTCAGCATACTGTAACTGGGTTGTGTTATAGGGGTGATTTTAATGTCATTTTTCTCCAGATTTCTACAGTAAAATGCCACCAAAATGATACCAGAGGTAGAGTGAGATGTCAGGAACAATATGTAAAAGGAATGAGGATGACACCTATGAAGGAATTGATGTGACCTAAGGTCAAAGGTCAGCATACTGTAACTGGTTTTTGTTATATGGGTGACTTTAATGTCATTTTTCTCCAGATTTCTACAGTAAAATGCCACCAAAATGATACCAGAGGTAGAGTGAGATGTCAGGAACAATATGCAAAAGGAATGAGGATGACACCTATAAAGGAATTGATATGACATAAGGTCAAAGGTCAGCATACTGTTACTGGGTTTTGTTATAGGGGTGATTTTAATGTCATTTTTCTCCAGATTTCTACAGTAAAATGCCACCAAAATGATATCACAGGTAAAGTGAGATGTCAGGAAGAATATGTAAAAGGTATGAGGAACACACCTATAAAGGAATTGATGTGACCTAAGGTCAAAGGTCAGCATACTGTAACTGGGTTGTGTTATAGGGGTGATTTTAATGTCATTTTTCTCCAGATTTCTACAGTAAAATGCCACCAAAATGATACCAGAGGTAGAGTGAGATGTCAGGAACAATATGCAAAAGGAATGAGGATGACACCTATGAAGGAATTGATGTGACCTAAGGTCAAAGGTCAGCATACAGTAACTGGGTTTTCTTATATGGGTGACTTTAAACTTATTTTTCTCTCCAGATTTCTACAGTAAAATGCCACCAAAATGATACCAGAGGTAGAGTGAGATGTCAGGAACAATATGCAAAAGGAATGAGGATGACACCTATGAAGGAATTGATGTGACCTAAGGTCAAAGGTCAGCATACTGTAACTGGGTTGTGTTACAGGGGTGATTTTAATGTCATTTTTCTCCAGATTTCTACAGTAAAATGCCACCAAAATGATATCACAGGTAAAGGGAGATGTCAGGAACAATATGTAAAAGGTATGAGGATGACACCTATGAAGGAATTGATGTGACCTAAGGTCAAAGGTCAGCATACTGTAACTGGGTTGTGTTATAGGGGTGATTTTAATGTCATTTTTCTCCAGATTTCTACAGTAAAATGCCACCAAAATGATATCACAGGCAAAGTGAGATGTCAGGAACAATATGTAAAAGGTATGAGGATGACACCTATAAAGGAATTGATGTGACATAAGGTCAAAGGTCAGCATACTGTTACTGGGTTTTGTTATATGGGTGACTTTAAACTCATTTTTCTCAAAATTTCTACAGTAAAATGCCACCAAAATGATACCAGAGGTAGAGTGAGACGCCAGGAACAGTATGCAAAAGGTATGAGGATGACACCTATGAAGGAATTGATGTGACCTAAGGTCAAAGGTCAGCATACTGTAACTGGGTTGTGTTATAGGGGTGATTTTAAAATGATTTTTCTCCAGATTTCTACAGTAAAATACCACCAAAATGATACCAGAGGTAGAGTGAGATGTCAGGAACAGTATGCAAAAGGAATGAGGATGACACCTATGAAGGAATTGATGTGACTTAAGGTCAAATGTCAGCATACAGTGAGTGGGATTGAGTCATTATGGGTGAGATTTTTTAAATGATTTTTCTCCAGATTTCTACAGTAAAATACCACCAAAATGATACCAGAGGTAGAGTGAGATGTCAGGAACAATATGCAAAAGGAATGAGGATGACACCTATGAAGGAATTGATGTTATGTAAGGTCAAAGGTCAGCATACTGTAACTGTATTTTGTCATAGGGGTGACTTTAATGTCATTTTTCTCCAGATTTCTACAGTAAAATGCCACCAAAATGATATCACAGGTAAAGTGAGATGTCAGGAACAATATGCAAAAGGTATGAGGATGACACCTATAAAGGAATTGATGTGACCTAAGGTCAAAGGTCAGCATACTGTAACGGGGTTGTGTTATAGGGGTGATTTTAATGTCATTTTTCTCCAGATTTCTACAGTAAAATGCCACCAAAATGATATCACAGGTAGAGTGAGACACCAGGAACAATATGCAAAAGAAATGAGGATGACACCTATAAAGGAATTGATGTGACATAAGGTCAAAGGTCAGCATACTGTAACGGGGTTGTGTTATATGGGTGACTTTAATGTCATTTTTCTCCGGATTTCTACAGTAAAATGCTACCAAAATGATACCAGAGGTAGAGTGAGACGCCAGGAACAATATGCAGGAGGTATGAGGATGACACCTATGAAGGAATTGATGTTATGTAAGGTCAAAGGTCAGCATACTGTAACTGGGTTGTGTTATAGGGGTGATTTTAATGTCATTTTTCTCCAGATTTCTACAGTAAAATACCACCAAAATGATACCAGAGGTAGAGTGAGATGTCAGGAACAGTATGTAAAAGGAATGAGGATGACACCTATGAAGGAATTGATGTGACCTAAGGTCAAAGGTCAGCATACAGTAACTGGGTTTTCTTATATGGGTGACTTTAAAATGATTTTTCTCCAGATTTCTACAGTAAAATGACACCAAAATGATACCAGAGGTAGAGTGAGATGTCAGGAACAATATGCAAAAGGAATGAGGATGACACCTATGAAGGAATTGATGTGACCTAAGGTCAAAGGTCAGCATACTGTAACTGGGTTTTGTTATATGGGTGACTTTAATGTCATTTTTCTCCAGATTTCTACAGTAAAATGCCACCAAAATGATACCAGAGGTAGAGTGAGATGTCAGGAACAATATGCAAAAGGAATGAGGATGACACCTATGAAGGAATTGATGTGACCTAAGGTCAAAGGTCAGCATACTGTAACGGGGTTGTGTTATAGGGGTGATTTTAATGTCATTTTTCTCCAGATTTCTACAGTAAAATGCCACCAAAATGATATCACAGGTAAAGTGAGACGCCAGGAACAATATGCAAAAGAAATGAGGATGACACCTATAAAGGAATTGATGTGACCTAAGGTCAAAGGTCAGCATACTGTAACGGGGTTGTGTTATAGGGGTGATTTTAATGTCATTTTTCTCCAGATTTCTACAGTAAAATGCCACCAAAATGATACCAGAGGTAGAGTGAGATGTCAGGAACAGTATGTAAAAGGTATGAGGATGACACCTATGAAGGAATTGATGTGACCTAAGGTCAAAGGTCAGCATACTGTAACTGGGTTGTGTTATAGGGGTGATTTTAATGTCATTTTTCTCCAGATTTCTACAGTAAAATGCCACCAAAATGATACCAGAGGTAGAGTGAGATGTCAGGAACAATATGCAAAAGGAATGAGGATGACACCTATAAAGGAATTGATGTGACCTAAGGTCAAAGGTCAGCATACTGTAACTGGGTTGTGTTATAGGGGTGATTTTAAAATGATTTTTCTCCAGATTTCTACAGTAAAATGCCACCAAAATGATACCAGAGGTAGAGTGAGATGTCAGGAACAATATGCAAAAGGAATGAGGATGACACCTATAAAGGAATTGATGTGACCTAAGGTCAAAGGTCAGCATACTGTAACGGGGTTGTGTTATAGGGGTGATTTTAATGTCATTTTTCTCCAGATTTCTACAGTAAAATGCTACCAAAATGATACCAGAGGTAGAGTGAGACGCCAGGAACAATATGCAAAAGGAATGAGGATGACACCTATGAAGGAATTGATGTTATGTAAGGTCAAAGGTCAGCATACTGTAACTGGGTTGTGTTATAGGGGTGATTTTAATGTCATTTTTCTCCAGATTTCTACAGTAAAATACCACCAAAATGATACCAGAGGTAGAGTGAGATGTCAGGAACAGTATGCAAAAGGAATGAGGATGACACCTATGAAGGAATTGATGTGACTTAAGGTCAAAGGTCAGCATACAGTGAGTGGGATTGAGTCATTATGGGTGAGATTTTTTAAATGATTTTTCTCCAGATTTCTACAGTAAAATACCACCAAAATGATACCAGAGGTAGAGTGAGATGTCAGGAACAGTATGTAAAAGGTATGAGGATGACACCTATGAAGGAATTGATGTTATGTAAGGTCAAAGGTCAGCATACTGTAACTGGGTTTTGTTATATGGGTGACTTTAATGTCATTTTTCTCCAGATTTCTACAGTAAAATGCCACCAAAATGATACCAGAGGTAGAGTGAGATGTCAGGAACAGTATGTAAAAGGAATGAGGATGACACCTATGAAGGAATTGATGTGACCTAAGGTCAAAGGTCAGCATACAGTAACTGGGTTTTCTTATATGGGTGACTTTAAACTCATTTTTCTCAATATTTCTACAGTAAAATGCCACCAAAATGATACCAGAGGTAGAGTGAGATGTCAGGAACAGTATGTAAAAGGAATGAGGATGACACCTATAAAGGAATTGATGTGACCTAAGGTCAAAGGTCAGCATACTGTAACTGGGTTGTGTTATAGGGGTGATTTTAAAATGATTTTTCTCCAGATTTCTACAGTAAAATGCCACCAAAATGATACCAGAGGTAGAGTGAGATGTCAGGAACAATATGCAAAAGGAATGAGGATGACACCTATGAAGGAATTGATGTTATGTAAGGTCAAAGGTCAGCATACTGTAACTGGGTTTTGTTATAGGGGTGACTTTAATGTCATTTTTCTCCAGATTTCTACAGTAAAATACCACCAAAATGATACCAGAGGTAGAGTGAGATGTCAGGAACAGTATGTAAAAGGAATGAGGATGACACCTATGAAGGAATTGATGTGACATAAGGTCAAAGGTCAGCATACTGTTACTGGGTTTTGTTATATGGGCGACTTTAATGTCATTTTTCTCCAGATTTCTACAGTAAAATGCCACCAAAATGATACCAGAGGTAGAGTGAGATGTCAGGAACAATATGCAAAAGAAATGAGGATGACACCTATAAAGGAATTGATGTGACATAAGGTCAAAGGTCAGCATACTGTTACTGGGTTTTGTTATATGGGTGACTTTAAACTTATTTTTCTCAAAATTTCTACAGTAAAATGCCACCAAAATGATGCCAGAGGTAGAGTGAGATGTCAGGAACAATATGCAAAAGAAATGAGGAACACATACTGTTGTGGCCTAAGGTCACATAAATACTCATTCATGTAAGTATGTCTGTGGTTGCAATGTTGTGGTTTAAGGTTGATGAATACGGCTGATTGAAGACTGGTGACAATTTTGTTTTGCCTCTCCTGTAAAGTTTGTCAAATGTCACTTACGCCCTTTTGGCTCTAAGCCCTCGAACTGCAGTTATTCTTTTAATTATAATTAATAGTTTAACATCATTGTAGTCAATGCTAAATAAAAAAAAACTAATGCATATTTTGCAGGAAAAATTAAAATGTTGATATTGTGATATTAAAGTTACGATTTTTATAACTTCAGTAAGGAAGGGAGAGGAAATACATAAGTTGCTTATTAATTTTATGTTTTTTTTAATTGCATTAAATCAGGATTGAAGTTCTTAATTGCCCAAGCGTCCTTGAACACACCACCAAAAACTGCTCCTTCTCCAATAAGACACGGCTCCACAGCGGTTAGGAAACAGGCTTCAGGTTTATTGAATGAGTTGCCATGCAGTTTAGTGAGGACACGTGACAAACTGTAAGATGTGTGCGTTGGTTCTGTACATGATTGAAATTGAGCAGACACACAAACGGATCGATATTGATTGGCTGAACCGTGAACTGATCAATGCCTCCGATCAACAGCTGCTGTGGAACAAACTTGAAGGAAAAGGATCTTAACGGACAAAATTAGGTGGACGTTTACAGGTTTACATTCTGAGTCTGCGGGAGGAGGAAGAGGAGGGTGGAGCTGAAGGAGAGACTTTCAAATTTTTGTTTTTCAGTAAATATGAACTGTTGTCTGAACTTGTTTCTGGGAGCAGGATATCAGAGAAATTCACTGTATTCATGCAAGCTGGAGAAAATACAGACATAATAAATATAGATTTTAAAATGACAAAACTGTATCTTATGATGTGAAGGAGTTTTGTTCTTTATCTTGTAATTATAAGAAATACTTATCTGAATAAAGAAATATCTTTTCTTCTTTCTTCTTCTCTTATAAAATTTGAATTCATTTGACAAAAAAGCTTGTTACTGCAAGATTTGTCTCTGATATTGAGAGTCACAAAATCCCATCAATACAAAAATACTAAATTACATTTAAATAGCCCATTATTATATCAGTTTTTGTAGAATAAGATGTTTCAGTTGATAACAAAAGTCTAGACCTAATAAGCATGAGTTATCGCAGTTATTTAGACTTTTGTATTTCATTATTGCAACTGAAGATATTAAAGTTATAGATTTTATGTGTAGCCTACCACAATTACAAGGAAAGATCTTTTAATTACAAGACTTGATTAGTAACTTTATCTGCTGTGAAATGAACATGTCGTTAATTACGCGATTAAGAGCTCTTGATCATTTTATAGTCAATTTTCTCATCTCATAACGTTGACTATCGTATTTTCTAACCACACTTCTAATACAGACCTAAGACCAGTGAAGTCAGATCAATTCGCAGAAACTTTAATCAGGATTTATGAATTTAAAAAATCCTTCAAAACAAGACTTCCTGCTGTAAATGTTTCCTTCAGTGATCAATTAAATTCAGCTCGGCCTCCTCATCCTCTGCCTCATTATGAGATGATGCTGTTTTGTAAAAAAAAAAGACAAATACCTCAGAAATCACACTGAAATCCAAAGTGTTTCCATCTTGCTTATTTCCTTCACACAGTGAAAAAATAAAGTTTTTACTTGAGCCTTGAGTCAGTTAGTCTCACATGACATGACGTTAGCATCATGAGCATTTCCCACTGAAATCAACACAACTAAAAAAAAAAAAACTCCCCATGTTGTTCAGATTGATTTCAATAGAAACTCAATAGATGCATCGGTAGAATCAAACAAAATAAGCTGTTTTTAATGGATTTAGTGTTGAACGTTTAGTTTAGTACCAAAACAAAATTAAAAACAACAAGGAATTCTTTACAAATGACAAAGAAGAACTTTTTTCATTCAGGATAAATGCACTTAAAGAGTTTTTCACATCGAAATTCTTGAATGTGTTCAGAGCTGATGGAAGGAAGAAAGAAGGCAATGAAAGGTTTTTAGTAGCAGGGACGAGTTTCAATGATCTGCAATGTCGTCCTCTCCTCCCAGAAAATTAACAATTTTAGCAGCTTTAATGTTACGTTCATAAGAAAATGCTTTTATGTGCCTTTATTTGATAGTAAACAAGGGTAAACAACAAGCAAGCATTTGGCCTACTTCTTGGTGTCGAGTGTCAATTTGGATATCGAAAATGTTTTTTCAGATTGTGACCTCAATTATGAATGAATGGTTTTTCCATAATGACTGATGGAGAAGAAGAAGAAGACATAAAAGTGTTGAAACTTGTCTCTGAAGTGGTCAAACGTCTGATAGAAAAGCACTTCTCAGGTCGGAGACCCGAACACCTTCGTCCCTCCTGTTGCATTGATAAAGAGTTTGTACCTTCTGTACGTCTCAAGGCATCTGTTTTTCTCACAGGAAAACTAACTCAGTTCATTTACATACATACATATTCACAAATGAATGAGAGAGAGAGAGAGAGAACAAGAAAGAGTATTTGCTATTTAAGTTGCTTATCAGGTAAACTTTAGTCACAGCTGCATCTTTGTCAAGCGCGGTTGCGTAGTATAAAGGAGCAGGCTAACAGTTAGCAGAAGGTAACATGATGCTGCTTTTACAATAACAGATCTGTGCTTCTCCTTCAATAGTGGTCAAAACACACACACACACAAAACAGCAGAACAGCTGTGCAGATGTAAATTATATGACAGCAACACAGAACAACAGCTTTATTCCAGTGATTTTTTTTTTTTTAGTGGCTTCACAGGCTATAAAGTTAAAGTATATCTATTGCCAACCTGCGTTTCCTGTTGCAATTCAAGACACATTGACGCACAAGGACAAAACTTTAGTTTAAATGGCAGGCAGACTCAGACAAAACTTTTTAGTTTAAATATGTTCAGGGGTTGTTTTAAAATCTTGTATTCCTGTATTTTAATGTCACTTTGTTGTTTGTTTTTAAATTTGCTTTGTTTTATTGTTAAGCTTCAAATCCAGCTGGCACATGTGAGCTTGTTGTGCAAGCTTCAAAGCCAGCTGGCACATGTGAGCTAACACGTAGCTACAGCTGCGTTAGTTCTTGGTTTAACTTGTCGTTCCTTTGGCTGTAGTTAATGACACTCAATATTTCTAACATAAAATAAAAGAAAAATGAATTTAAAAATAAAATAAGATCTCAAGTCCAGCACGTTGTGGAGGAGAGTGGACAGAAAAACCAAATAAGCTAGCAAAAAGCAGCAACCTGGTGCTAAAGCTAAAGCTAATGGTGGCCAGAGTTAACAACGTTAGCATTAATAATGAGGTGCTTCAAAGTAGAGAAACACAGACCATCTATATAAAAATTCAAACGTTTTTAAATTTAATTTTCAATCTAGAAACCAAAAAATAATAGTGTTTATTAGTCATTAACGCAAAACTTTACAAATGTTTGCTGGCTCTATGAATGTTTGGTCTGTTTTCAAACGTCTCTTTTTATCGGGGAAACCGTAAATTCACTATTGTTTCTATTAGAAATACAACATTCGTGATGAATATGGGTTACACAAGAATTGACAAGCTAATAGCCAGTTAGTTAGCCTCTGCTTGTCTACCTCATTTTACTTTATACCTGCAGACATGCAGGTGGTTAAAGACCTGAACATACTGTCAACAAGCTAATTAGCCTGACAATAAATTCAGTGACACTTAATATCGCTGCCCATTAGCAAGATAATTTACCAAAATAGACAAACAAAAATTAATCTCAAGAGAGGAAATAATCTCATTGCCTTCTCAAAAGCAGAAATGCAGAATTTTTTTTATGTACAAATAGCATTACACAGGTGTTGAACACTGGAATAAAGCCACTGTAAAATGTTACCAACATTATTAACAACATTATCATAAGTGTTAAAGTACAGACAAGAAACATTTGCTCGTCAATACTGAGAACACGTCTGTTTCAGTTTTAGTGGACGGTTTAAAAAAAACAAAAGAAATTCACATATCCAGGAAACTGATCATAATTGATCTCCTTGGAAACCAGGGAACTGGTCATTGTTGATCTCCTTGGAAACATAGAACCAGAGTCCGATGCTCTTGTTTTAAATCTCGAGTTAAATCACAGGAATGTATCTTGTGTTGAGCGTTTATGTTAAATATGCACAACGTCGTTAACAGACAGTTAGTTACACACATGTACAGATTGTGGAACAGGGACAATCATGATGACAATAATGTTGTTGTTGTTGTTGTTGTTGTTGTTGTTGTTGTTGTAGAAATCTGTTGCAGATGAATCATTTCACCAGTGACAGCTCAGACTGGACATCTGCTTCCATCTCAATGCTCCTTTTGAATTCACTGCTGTAGAGTTTTGATGTCATTGGCATCTTAATTATCATGTTTGTAAGTGACTGTTTGACAGAAACTCATCTAAATAATTACATAAAACTTTTCCTCTGAAATTCATCTCGGACCTTCCCGGATCTGGATTAATCCAGTTAAATAAACTGATGATCTGACACGATCAATTTTAATTCATTCTTCTTTTTTTTTCTTCTTCCAACTAGTTTCTCAAATCTTGTTCAGGAACATTCAGTCTTAAAAGCTCTTAAAATGTAGGAAGGGAGTTATGAACACTGCGCAGTACATGCGATTAAAATAGTCACTTTACTGTACGTTAAATCTCAGCTTCATTAATGCTGCCTGTAAAACAGTATTAGTTCTGCCAAAAATATTCATCTTGTACCAAAACAAGGGTTAGAAGAACCTCTTAATTCCAACAACTACACATTAAACGCGCTAATCGAGTTCGAAACCAGGCGGTAAAATGGCGACGATGTTGGTTATCTTGCAGGCCGACGAGGATTCAGTCATTAGTCTAAACTTTTGTCCATAAATCTGAACAAAAAGTAGAATTAGTTTTAATGTTTGCGATAAATATCTGGTGAAAACAACAATTAACAACTCAACATGTCAGAGGGTTAGGGAGAAAAACCGTTTTAGTTTCGTCCACAGAACAAAGAAAACAGCTGTAAACAACACAGAGTTCACGTTGTGCTTTCTTTTCTTTTTTTCCTTCTCACCGTTCTGTTCTTTAAAAGGACAAGCAGACGACAGAACCGACTGTCACAGATGTTCACAGATGTTCTCCGTTCATCAGGAGGAGAACGTCCTGCTGGTGTTTGTTTGTTTGTTTGCGGTACAGTAGAGTTGTGGAGACTGTGTTTTGGTTTCAGTCGGATGAGAGCAGGAGAGGAGCGTCTGAAACAAGCTGCTGTCACACACACTGGGGTCTGTGGATTCGTGCTCGCTACGTCTTCAGAGGAATGTTTCACTCATTCACCGAAACAAAAGTAAACATGGATCTCAAAATGGATCTCACAATGAAAGATGATGCATCTGGTCGGATGAGACCAGAACTCAGAGGTACGAGGAGCTTAAAGACAAAGAGGTTTCCTTTTTTAAAATGCGATGGAAAGAGATTTTGTTCATGAATCTGCAGGAAACTACGAGCAAAGATGCTGAAACGATCCTGTTTGTACAAGACTTTAGTGTCTAATTATAACAAGCTGAAATGTTTTCATCTGAACGTCAGATCTGCAGGTTTTGTACTCGACTCATTCGTCCTTTCAGCAGCGGTTGAACGTCTAGAACGGATCCAAACACTGACGACGGCTTCATGTTCGTGTTTCCTCTCCTGCCATCTGAACGCTGGTTGATGCTGGTTCAGAGTTAAAAATCCAGTAAAAGTGTGTGTGTGTTAGTGTTTGAATGAATTTTTTTTCCGTCTCAGGCAGCAAAACAATAAACCAGGATCCTGGACTCTGCAGTCCTCTCCTGATCCAGGCTGTTTAATGTCTGTCCAAGTCGCTGTGGTTTCCCAGCTGCACATGAACATCACTGAAATCTTGTATTTGGGAAAAAAAAATCCTAAATACAAGGGATTTTTCTGGAGTTCCTCAAAAATAAACAAACAAAAAAATCAATGAGTAACTCCAGAGACAGAAACAGAAGAAGAAAATCCCATCCAGTGAATCTGCTCGGCTCCTCCGGCTCTGAAAGGTAACGAGGTCGTCTCTGGAGGAGTTCAGTCGGCGGTTTTCCTGACGTCGTCGTCTGCGGTCACATGATGCCGTTGGTGACGTACTGGAAGGAGTCGTAGAGTTTGGTGGTGATGGAGCGCATGGAGCCGTCCACCAGCTGCTCCACCAGCAGCTGCAGCTGCTCCTCCGTCAGAGACATGTGGAAACGCTCCTTCAGGCCGCGGATGGTGCTGGAGCCGTGGAAGCAGGGGAGGTGGGAACCTGGAGAAAGAGAGAGAGAGAGAGAGAAGCATGAGACTCACCTCAACCTCCACCTGAGAGATTTGTTTATTTATTAGGATCCCCATTAGCCATCACTTCATAAGTTAATGAAGCCATTACTTATAAGACAATGGCTGTTTTTGCAAATATAGTAGAAAACAACCCAGACTGAGTTGACCAGTGATAAGAAATATTTCTTAACATGTACAAGGACACAATATTTCTATTTCTTTCCTAGCTCAGACCACTACTACTATTATTGATGTATGGTTATATGCATTGATGATACGTAAATACTTCTCATTATCTGAATAATTGTAAACCATTTAAAGATTTGCAAATACTAAATACTGTGTTTTTCAACCTTGGGGTCGGGACCCCACGTGAGGTCGCCTAGAATTCAAATGGGGTCGCCTGAAATGTCTAGTAATTGAAGAAAAAAATGACTGATCCATTTAAAAAAAAAAAGGAATTATTATTCTTTTTGAAATGATAATAAAAAACACCATACACAATCTTAAACTATTCTATACTTTCACTTTCTCGAATATAGATAGATAAATACTTTATTTATCCCGAAGGAAATTCAGTTTCTCAGCTGCACAATAAACAAACAGCAAGACATAAAATAGTAAAAAGTTAGTGCATTAAGAATAGAATAAATAAAAACAATAAATAACCGAGTTAAAATAAAATGTAAATATAAATCGCGGGATCGCCAGGAATTTGTGATATCAACATGGGGTCACAAGACAAAAAAGGTTGCGAACCACTGACTTGATAAGTACACGGCTTTATTGGTGAAAAGACTCTACATACAGCATAAAATCAGGATGAGAGCGAGAGAGAGAGTGTGTGTGTCACCTTGTTGCATGATCTCCACTATCTGCAGCACCTTCTCCATGTGTTTCCTGGCAGCGATCAAACCCTGAAGCATCAGCATCTTATAGTAGATGAACATGTCTCCGTCCAGGCCGCCCATCACCTGGAACAACAACAACAACAACAACAACATCCATCAGCTGCTTCCTGCGACTGGTCAAACCTCCTCACCAGGAGACTCCAGCAACAGGAGTTTACTCACGTCGACAAACTCCGACGTGAGTTTGAAGGCGGACGTCTCGAAGCCCAGGTTGCGAGGAGAGCTGGAGAGGATGAAGCCGAAGTCGATGTGGATGATGTGGCCTTCGGAGTCCAGGAGGATGTTCCCGTTGTGTCTGGAAAAACACAGAGAGTGCAGCTACGTTAGCCGAGCTTAGCGCCGAGACAGGAAGCAGGGCTGCCGAGAGCGGAGCGTCCAGCGTGGCTCACCTGTCTTTGACCTGCAGCAGGTAACAGATGAGGCTGTAGCCGGCGCAGCTCTGGACGAAGTTCCTCTGGGCGGTGAGGAAGGCCTCGGTGGTGAAGCTGCCGTGTTCCTGCAGGAAGTAGTCGAGCAGAGACAGCTGGCTCTGTTTACGCACCTGAGGAGACGAGAGACACACGCAGGACACGTGTTAGAGGTTTGATTGATTATTTAAAGGAATTTTCTTCATTGTCAAATGAAAGAGAAGTAAAAACTGTGGTTTCTGCCGTAGCAATCCGCTAACATCAAGCTGGACGATTTTAGAGTTTAGTTTAGTCTAGTTTAATTTCAACTCGTACTGTAAGAGCCATAATTTGTGGATAAAAATTAAGTTTAGATTGTTTAGGTTTTTAATTTCATAACTTCATAGTTCATATTTTTAGTCTACATATGGATGTAATTGATTTTTCTTTCAGTAAACTTTTATTTTTTGAAATATATACATCTCTTTATTCATTCTCGTTAGAGAACCAACCTTACACGCCTCCAATGTGGCTTCGACACACTGCAAAAACTCAAAATCAAGCAAAGAATATTTGTCTTATTTCTTGTCAAAATGTCTCATTTCTAGTCAAAACTAATCTCATCAACTAAAAATTAACTTGTTTTCAGATAAATTTCACCTGTTTCAAACTAATTTTCACTTGAAATCAGTAGAAAAATCTGGCAATGGAGCAAGTTTTTTGTGCTTGTAAAAAGAAAGAAAAATTTGAACTTGAAAACAAGTACATTTTTAGGTGATGAGATTAGTTTTTGACAAGAAATAAGACAAATATTCTTTGCTTGATTTTGAGTTTTTGCAGTGCAACACAAAGGAAAACAACAATACGTACTGTGTGCTTCATGTGCCCATACTTTACGATACAAGAAAAAAGAAAAGCCACACCCATTGCGGCTCTAAACAATTGTCAATAAAGATTCATTCAAAGGCATTTGTTTGTCAGACAGATGATTGGTCGTTGGTCCCCTCCAAACGCCGAGCAACAGACGGCGCCCGATGAAGCTGAAAATTGACCTAAAAATGAGTCGCGTGGCTCAACAAGACGTCGTTCAGCGTTACAAACAGCTGAGGTTTTCCCACAATCCCCCTGGGTACCTGGTGCAGAGAGACGGCGTTGAGGACGGGCTCGATCATCCCGCTGTCCGATGACATCACCAGGATCTTGTATGGTTTGATCCACAGGGGAACTCGCTCCTGCTGCCAGATCGTCTGGAAACACACACACACACACACACACACGGGTCAGTGACAGGTTTCACTCGCGTCTCCTCGCCACATGTGGACAGATGTGGACGTCCTCACCTGCAGCTGTCGGAGGACCTGATAGGCCAGCAGCTCCTGTCGCAGGTCGTCGCCGCACTTCACGATGACCGACAGTAACCTCCAGTTGGGCATGTGCCCGTACGGAGAACCTTCTCTGATCCGCCTTGTGGGACAGAAACGGACAAGGGAAACTGTTTAGTGTTGCTACGGCAACTGAGGAACGCTTCCGTGACACCTGTCGTCTGTGACGCTCACCTGACTTTCTCCTCCCAGGGTTCTTTGAGGGCGACGGCCGACGGATCCTCGGGGTCTCTCCTGAACGCGGTCGTGTTCTGAGCGAGGTTCTCCGTCAGACGACGCCTGAACGACCACACGCGCACACACACACACACACATGACGAAGACAGAGGTCAGCTGCTGGAGCCGGACAGAGTGTGTGTGATGCAGCGTTAAAGGGATAGTTCAATATTTTGGCAAATTGGTCCATTGCCTTAATTTCTATAGTCATAGCAGTAGGTTTGTTACCTTTAATTGTCGGTGCAAGCTATTTTTAGAACGGCGGAGCAGAGCTGTGAGCTGCTCAGAGCTATGCTATGGAGGCTCATGGGATTTCTTGGTTTCCCTCATCAAATGCACAATCCAACAACTCCACAACGCTCTAGTGGTTGTGACCTGCACATTCACCACGCTATGAGATAATAACACAACGTTAGGAGACTGAGTTGTTTTAGAGGCAAATTCATGCAAAACCACTGATAGAGGCAGTTTTTCATCAAGCAGTCTCTGCATTTCCCTCTAAAACAACTTTGTGTTATTATCTCATAGCGTGGTGAATGTGCATGTCACAACTTGTCCACCAGAGAGTTTTGGAGTTGTTGGATTGTGTATTTGATGAGTTTGATGAGGGAAACAAAGAAATCCCATGAGCCTCTGTAGCGTAGCTCTGAGCAGCTCACGGCTCTGCTCCGCCGCTCTAAAAATAGCTTGCACCGACAATTAAAGGTAATGAACCTACTGCTATGACTATAGGGATTATGGCAATGGGCCAATTTCAAAATGTTGAACTATCCCTTTAACATTATTGTCAATCTGCTTTCTCCAAAAAGACTATTGACTAAAACTAGACTTTTCGTCGACTAAAAAGAACACAAGTTGACTAAATATAGCTGACAAAATGAATGTACCTGATGTCTCCCGCGGCGATGAACACCGGCTCTTTACTCTCCAGACTCGTGATGCTGTCGACTGAAAACTGACTGATGTTATCGCTGCTGCTGGTCTGAGCCTCCGCCTGCCACACACACACACACACACACAAGGGCGTCAGTTCAGCTGCGACAGCTCCGACCCGTCCAACCCGTCCGACGCGATGTCTCACCTCCACCTGCAGCTGTCCGATATCGTCCGTGGCCCACGCCTCGTCGTCGTTGTCGTAGTTGGGGACGGTGGAGAAACTCCCCGCTCTGTGCTCCGACGTCATCCCGTTGGTGTTCGCCGTGGCGACGCTGCCGACGCCGCAGTCCAGGTTCTCCGCCGAACGTGCCGAGCGGATCCTGGTCTCCGGGATGCGCACGGGAACAGGAGACGTCTCGAAGCTCTGGCACTCCAGAACCTCCACGTAGATGATGTAGGGAGCCTGACGAGGAGGAAGAGGAGGAGACTTTCAGAATAAGAGCCTGGAGACAGGAATAATCAGTGCGTTTGCGTTTGTTGTTGTTTCCGCCTGCAATGTATTTTAAGAAGTTCTTAAGTAGGAAAAATAAGAAATTCAAAAGAAAGTTTGTAAGAATTCTTCTTCTCTTTAACAAAATATTGACGAATTGCAACTTGAACTTTCTTATGAACTTCTTAAAGGACAATTCCTAAATCATTTTAGGTCTAATTTTCTAAGATTTTCAGTTTAATTGTTCCTGTTTTGCAGTAATCGCTGCCGTGGCAATGCGGGGACAGACACAGCTATCGCAAAACATGAACAATTAAACTGAAAATCTTCAGATTCCTTCTTTTAGACCTACAATGTTAGGAAAATACAGCCCCAAGTTGAATTTGCCCAGAATTGTCCTTTAATATTGGTGAATCCGGCCACAGGTTTCTCTGTGTGCATGTAAACGCACATCTCGATATGATCAACCCCCTAACCCTAACCAGTCCATGTAAAATGCTGCGTGTGTCCTGCAGCTGAGGCTTGTGTGGCGTTACCTTGTCTTTGGAGTTGAGGACGACGGCCTGTGTGTGCGGGATCCTGCAGACGTGGTGCTGGTGCTCGGCCGTGGGCAGCCACACCCGCGCCGGCAGCTTGTGGTTGAGCAGCGACAGCTCTGAGATCAGCCGCTGGGTCTTCTGCTCCTTGGTGGGCAGCGTGGCCAGTCGCTTCCCGATGCCCAGCAGAGACTTGACGAACTCCCTCTGAGGACGGAGACGCTCCGGCTGCAGAGAAAAAAACAACACCTTACTTTAAAAGGAGACATATTACGACCCTTTTTCCACAATTTAAAATAATTCCCAGGTGTTCCCAAGGATCAAACATCACAGCTCTTTTCATCATCTCAAAACAGGTCTGTTCAGAACGGCTGGTTTCAGTGCCTGTCCCTTTAAATGCAAATGAGCCACTGTTTGCCCCGTACCAGGTAGGGGTGGGATTATGCAAATTCGAAACCTTGTTACATCACTGGAAGACAACGTGGATTTCAACCAAGGGAGCCTGCACATTACAGACTTTTTTGTCAATTCTCACATCTTGGAGGCCGAAAGGCAAGACAAACACCCAAATATATGTTAAAGAGCCTTCAAAAAGTAATATTTCCATAACACGTCCCCTTTAAACTCAGGTTTCAGTTCCCATCATGCATTGCGAAGAGACACCGGCAACACACAATACATCTTAAGGCAAGTATTGTTTTTAGTGTAGTATATTTTTGTGCTTTATTTGATAAAATAAGGAAACAGGGAGGCATAGAAAGAGCTGATTTTACAGACTCATTCATTAATTTATAATCTAATCTGCCAATAATCAGCTGCTGTACGTTCATCAGTAAAGAAACACAGCACTAGAGACAAGCTGTAGTTCACCCGTCTGCCCACCAGGGGGCAGAGCGGCTCCACCTCCGACTCTCAACTCCAGTCACCTTCACTGCTCAAACCACCACCATCACCACCACCACCACCACCACCTCCCTCCCTGCTGTCTCCATGGTGACCGGACGTGGCAGATGTGCTGGTGAGCAAGGCAGCAGAGAGATGAGCACAAGTTACTGTTGATAAATGACTGATTGATAGATTATTTATTGACAAGCATTGTTTGACCCCCTGGCTTCATAAACAGCGAGCCACGAGCTGCAGTCATGTGATCGGGGATGGTTTGTAAACCTGAGATCAGTCGACGCCGGGGTCAGAGGACAGAAACAGAGACGTATCGTCTTTTCTCCTCTTCTGGAGTCTCTGTTGTGTTTGCTCAACCTCTGACGTCTGGGTCATATAAACTATTTCTGTCACATGACTGAGCTGCTGCTGCACAGACGCTTCAGCATCATGTGGTTTAAATCCCCCTTCCCCTGTGTGTGCACCCCTCCCTCCCCACAATCAGGGAGGAGAAAGAGAAAGAGGAGGAGGAGGAGGAGGAGGAGGAGGAGGAGGAGGAGGAGGAAGGGGGTCGTCCAGCTCTGCCGGCCAACAACACATGGAAACGTTTCAGAGACGGGAGGGAAGGTTAAGATGTTTACATGACCCAGATTCAACACGACCAAAATCCTCTGTGACACAGAAACCTCCGACAGACGGAAGAGTTCAGCTCCAGTTGAGTCTGACGGCCCCGCCCGCCCCACGCCACGCCGCCACCCCAAATACAGAGCTTAATGAAGATAAAGGACAGTTTCGCCATTTATAAAAAAAAAAAGCTGACAGCTCTGTCCTACAAAGAAAAAGTGCAGTATTTGTAAAACTGCTGAGAAAAACTGCTTTTTGTGTTTTTCCATTGTCAGGTTCAAATTATGAATAACTACCAGGTCTATAATTGTTTAGATAAAGGTGGACTGAATTAAATGTATTTTGTAGTTTGCCTTTCTGACCAATTTTGACTGTTTTATGGCAGATTCTGCACTTTTGCCTTGGTATTAGCTGCACATACTGGGATTTGCATTGGTAATAGAGTAAATTATAGAATGTAGGGAGTTCAGTACTCTTTGCAGATTCTGCACTTTGTCTTGGTTTCACGGTTCTTTTTTGGATGGACAGCAAAATGAAAATCCCAATTACTCTGGAAATTTTTATCAGTACCAATATTAAATTCTACCAGATTGAAGAAAATATGCCACACTTTTGATTGGTCAAAAAAAAGAAGAAAAAAATTGCAGATGCTGCACTTTGCCTTTGTAGGGCAGTGCTGCTGTGAAAAGATACAACACTTTATACCCTGCATGTCTCCACGCTCCTTTCCAATCAGGAAAATTAGAAAGTGTTGCGCTTCGGTTGGTTTATTGGGGAAGTCATGAAATTAACTTGGCAAAAAAAAAAAAAAAAAAGGGAAAGTAAGAGTCAGCTTGAGCTTTTTGTTGACTGGAGAACTGGTGAGCTGCAGCAGGAACGGTTCAAGACCAGTTCAACCTAAACAGGAAGTCCAGGAACAAAGAAACGTGTCCGGACTCGACATCTCGCCACATTTAACCTGAAATCTCACTTCAGTTCTTTTGAAACTTTTTGAGTTTATCATTTCATTATTTTAATCAGATAAAGATTATGATCATTTTTACTGCCATTATGTCACTAATGTGCAGCTGAACATATAAATTCCCATTAAATATAAATAAAACTTCCATCCATCTTTTCTCTAATCTTCAAAAACTTTCATTTTTTTGGTGTAAATGTAAAAACGTTCACCGTCTATCCAGCAGGTTCTCACTGATCAATCAATAATCGATCAGTTGTTCCTGGTCCAACCTGAGCAGAGAAACACTGGGTGGTCCCGTCCCGTCCGGTCCCGTCCCGTCCCGTCCCGTCCCGTCTCTGTCATTTAGATTTTAATTTGAATATATCTGTAATCCCCTCCGTCTGCCGGTGTTGTTGTGTAATCTCTGTGTTGTGTTTGGCTGTAAAGCAACTCTCCCACCCTCCTCCCGCCTCTGTCCATCCTCCTCCTCCTCCTCCTCCTCCTCCATCCCCACCCCTTTCGTCACCACGGCAACCTCCACTAGAACGAGGAAGAGTCGGATATCAGTTCCTGTTTGGTCTCTTCCTCTGTTTTCTCTGAACTCCTCTGTTGTTTTTAATAAAGAGAGACCTCTGACCTCTGAAAATGTGCAGTTTGTCCTGAGGTTGAACATCGTAGTAACTTTGCGTTACAGGATGATGAACACTTGTATGTACCTGTTGTAACAGAGGGGTCAACATGGAGGTGACAGATCTAACAGAGGGCCGACAGAGGGGCCGCAGGGCTTCCACCGCTTATTGAACACAAACTGTGTTCAGTCTGACGTGTTTGTCTGGACTCTGCTCGATTCGTCTGACAGGTTTATTCCCAAACATTGAAATATTTACTTCCTCATCTGCATGAGTTCTTTGGCCCGAGCCGACTGAACTGGTTGTGTGTGTCTGTGTGTGTGTGTGAAGTTATGCTCAACAGTTATTTTGCGCGATAAAAACAATAACAGTAGAGTTTATTTACTCAGGAACAGCGCTGAGGAACCGTTACTCCAGTTTGTGCTGCTTCTCTACGTCTTAATAAGGCAAGTGTTGTTGTTTCTACTGCAAAGCAATGAAACGTCCACCTGTTAATATAATAATAAATATCCGAAGTGAGTCATTTAAGTTTTATAAAAAAGCAGGAAACAGAATAAATCACTGACAGAACTAACAGCCAGCTCAGTTAAAAACATTTTCTGCCTGTATTTAATGTAAATCAGTGGGTTCCTTAAAACAAAAGCTCCTGCAGTAACCTGTTGTATCATTTCCTGTTTCAACACACCCATGTTAACACACCATCCCAGCACCGACAGATATTTCCTCCTGTTTTAAAGACTCAGAAACGTCCTGACAGTGGTGAAGCAGGACTTTAACTTTTTGTTTTCTGTCCGTATTTCTATGTGCGGCTGAATGAAAAAACCCCCTTATCTCGCAGCATTCAAACCTTTTCCCCAGTTTCATATTCACAAGTTATCGTAGTAGCTGTGTTCTGCTGGAAACGATAAAACCCTGCAGCGTTTTCTTTTCTTCTATGAGGAGGTCAGAAGTTGAGCAGCGTTAAATAAAGGTCAGCTCCAGCTTTTTCTCCTCGTCTCCTCCCAGTCTGTTCTAGTTTTTTCCACTGAAGCTTCTCTCTCTCTCTCTCTCGCTCCCTCTCTGCTCTTAAAAATAAAAACAAGTGGAAAATATGATCAAACATCAGCCGAGTCCAAACGAGCAGGAAGAGGAGAAAAGCAGAGAGCTTTGCACTCCTCTCTGCTTCATCTCTCCATCGCTCTAATTGTCTGTTTTCCTTTTGCAGGATGATGAAAGGCGAGAGCAGCCAATGGAGAGCCTCGGTCCGCACGTGACCGCGCTGCCAGGCCAAGAATGCGGCAACGATTCAACAACAGCACGGACGTGAAAACACACTCTGCACCTCTTCTCTCTCTTTCTCTCTCTCCCTTCTTTACAAAACACATATTTTCCACTCATCCTCCAGAGTCACAGACCGGACATCGGTTCGGTCTCACGTTACAGCTGCTGGAAGAGAAAAACTGCACAAATCCGACTGACACACGGATCACAGTCAGTGCTGCCAGGATTTACTGACAAACAGCCAATCAGAGCCTCCAACCTGCTCAGTCATCATAAAACCAAACCAAGTTTTTTTTTCTTTTTAATCTGTTCACATTCTGGAGGATGAAGCAGCTGAATCAGCTGGTCTGCCTTTTTTTTTTAAAAAGACAGATCACTGTGATTCAGTTGAAAGGAATTATTTCAGAAGTTTCTATTCACCGTGTGCAGAATAAAAAAAATCTTTTCTGACCTGCCCTCATTACAGAGAAAAAAACGCCTGACGAGGAAACACTGAGACCAAAACCAGCTCACACAGCAACAGAACCAACCACACATGGAGACTGTTTCCACCAGCTGTTACAGATGTTTTAGTGTTTGACTGTCACGATGGAGCAGAAACCTCAAAAGTACAGACCGAACCACGGCAGACCTAAACGTAGAGTCCACGACTGTTGTATGTAGCAAAACAACATGTGATCAGCAGCTTCTCATCGATTCTAAGACTACATGAATACACACGACGTAACATCATAATATGCTATATTACGTTATCTACCGCTGCATGCACATGCACATGGCCAAGAGGAAGGTTAGCAAAACAGTGGAAAAGCGATCGGACTTGCATAATTCCCCTTTAACACAGATAGTTAAGGATATTTCTTCACAAAACCACGGCTAATTTTTGTTTTCCTTCAGGTTTTTAACACTTGGACCCATCCAAATATCCAACTGAAGCTGAGGATCTTGAATATTCACAGTAAAGCTCAATCTTAAAAACCAAACAAATAATCGGACAGTGAATCTGGTCCTCACCTCCTCGTGAACTGCCTCCACCTTTGGGTTGCTGCCGGTCCGTCGGAGGCTCGTACCAACCCCGCTGCTCACCAAGGTGGCGTCCGACTTGGATCTCTGGTGGGTCCTTCTGGACGGGGACGCGAAGACCTCCTCCTCTTTGGGCGGAGGGCCGTCCGGGGAGGTGGAGGCCTCCATGTTGCTGCTGTTGCGCCTGTGGTGGCCGCGCCGGTGGGAAGGCGACGACACCGGGCTTTCGGAGACAGAAGCCGACATCGGTCTGGGAGCGTCGGACGAAGGCTTGAGTTCGTCGGACAGGATGAGTTTTCGCAGTTTGGTCCCTCTGGAGTGACGCTGGGTGGAGATGTGCATGTCGGAGGAGTAGGCGCCCAACAACCAGGCGGTCAGCAGGGAAAAGGTGATACCGCCTCTGCAGCGATAGATCTAAGAGACAGGAAGGAAGACAGTGGAACTTCATCATCACATCCTGCAGAGGAGGAGTGTCAGAACGTGATGCTTTTGGTAACATCTACTTAAATAATGATGTTCAACACAGACAAATCCTGTTGTTATCAATCTGCAGCTGCAAGTAACTGTAGCTTCACTTCACTTTAGCAAAGATGAGGCCTTGTCCAGTTCAAACCAGGAGCTCAGATGTATGTGCTCTGGGAAGATTACCTCAAAGTAGGTTGCATAGGTAACATGGACAATTTTACGAATGGCGGGGCAGAGCCATGAGCTGCTCAGAGTTACGCTACGGAGGCTGATGGGAGCTCCAAAACGCTCTCGTAGACAAGTTGTGACCTGCACATTCACCACGCTCTGAGATAATAACAGAACGTTAACAGACAGAGTTGTTTAAGAGGCAAATTCATGCAAAACAGCTGAACAACTAAAACAACTCTGTCTCGTAACGTTCCGTTCTTATCTCATAGCGTGGTGAATGTGCAGGTCACAACTTTACCACGACAGTGTTTTGGAGTTGTTGGATTGTGTTTTTGATGAGGGAAACCAAGAAATCCCATGAGCCTCCGTAGCGTAGCTCTGAGCAGCTCACGGCTCTGCTCCACCGTTCTAAAAATAGCTTGCACCGACAATTAAAGGTAATGAACCTACTGCTATGACTATGGGGATTATGACAATGGGCCACTTTGCCAAAACGTTGAACTATCCCTTTAAGACCAGAACATCTGGAGCTACCTGTGAGAGGGGTTTCACCTTCTTGCAGGTGTTGAAAGCTGTGATTGACGATGACATGCAGCTTATCCCAGTTTGTGCTGAGGAGATAAAGTAGTCGATACACGAGGTGTAAATGTAAAAATCTCAGGTGTCTGAGGACTCACCAGGTAAGGTCTGATGGCGTCTCCCACCTCCGTGTCCATGTGCACGTACATGTTGAGCAGCTGTGGCAGGTAGAAGTCCACCTCGCTATCGGGGAAGCTGAAGAGTCGGTTCCCGATGTAGGCCTGCACACCCGGCTCCTTCGACTTGTACAGGTAGGAGATTGCCATGGAAACGTCAAACAGCTTGGATTCAAAGAGCCGCAACAGCCACGACTGTTTCGATGATGACGATGCTGCTGCCGAGGGCAGAGATGAAGACTCTGGCTGGGCTGACGGAGGCGTGGTTTGCTGGGAGGTACAGGCTTGTTTTTGCGCCTCTTTCTCGGAACTACCCTCCTCCTCTTCCTCCTCCTCCTCATCTTCCTCTTTGATGGAGCTGGTGTCTGGGCTGATGTGCCACTGAGGGCTGGTACGCTCTGCTAAGTGTGTGTTGTTGTGTTGTTGTTGTTGTTGTTGTTGTGGTTGGTCATCGTCCTGTTGGTGTTTGTTGTCAAGATGCTGCTGTTCGGGCACCTCCCTGTTCTGAAGCTTGACCTTCAGCAGAACTTCCTGACAAGCCTTCAGAGCGACTTCAGGGTCGATGACTGGAGGCAGAGGATGAGAAGTCAGACTGATAACCAGTAGACAGTCTGCAAAGACCGACAACAACAACTCTGCACACTTAAAGCTGTGATGATTTGCCTCTCAACACCTCAATGTGGTGGATGGGGTTTTAGACCATGAGGCCCTTTGATCTTGGGTAAAGCTCTTTGGTGACAAACTGGACCCAAGTAAGAGGCCAATCTAAAGAAAAGTATCTTCTACAACTCTAACCCTACCTGTTTCCCCATCAAATCTCTTCCTCTAGGATTAAGCAACCATATATAGATTGGAGATACCCAGACTCCTTAGTGGACAGTACAGAACCTACTCATGATCCGGATGATGCATGGAGGTTAGGAACATGAGCTAGTGGAGGCCATGGTGGCAAGGGTGGAAATACAGATCGACTGGGATCGGCCTTGATAGGTCCTGACTGCCAAATTACTCTAAAGGCCTTTATTGTCCAGAAGGACCTAAGATCATTGCAAGAAAACGACTGTCTAGATGGAGCTAAAGCCTGGTACACACATAAAGATAATCTGTCGGATTTTCCCCCTTCCGACCAAAGACAGAAAATGGTTATTATCTGATGGCTCTAAAGATCATCCTACACCATTATCCTGTGGTGTGAGGTGAGTTAAGAGTTAATTTCTCCCAAAGATACGCTCTGAAAATGGTCGAGGCCGATGATCATAAATGTCAAACCTGTTTAGTATTTACAATTGTCTGCCACGACCATTACGATCAAAAGTCCTCGTGTGTGTGGGAAAGCCGACAATCCAGACTCTACGGATTGTGACGTGGAACTGAATGTAGCCAATAAAGAAGCGAGCTGACTGACTGAAACCAATATGGCTACCATCTCCATAGCGAAACTCAAAGTACGTCAGATAACATTTGATCATAAGAGATTTCTGGCTTGGAGGCTCTAGTGTGTTAAGATAAGACGAATCTCTACGTGTGTGGTGTGCTGCATTGGGAATATCGGAGCACGCCACACAAAATACCATCAAAACTGTTCAATCATGGTTTTTATCTTCGTGTGTGGCCCCTTACTGATGAAAAAATCTGTTTCAATTCAACACCAGGCTTAACCCTAACTATCTCTGGGACCAAATGTGTGGCCTTGCACTGGGTGAACTTTCTGAAAGGACTGAACTGGGACAATAAAGACATTCTATCTAGACCTAGATGAATGTGGGCAGAGTATAGGAACAAAAACCCATTTGTTTCTTCCAACTGCAGTGACTCTATTCGCGGTTACCTTGGTCGACTCCTAGGTCCATCTCCATGGCATCTTCTGAGATGACATCCAGCGGCGGACTCGGCCCTCGCAGGTCACCGCCACTCGACATGCCGCTGCTGCCGATTCCCTCGCTGGCGCTGCTGCTGCTGCCGAGGCTGCCGGAGCTGCCGATGCTCCCGCTGGGACTGGAGCTGCGGGGGCTGGCGCTCGGGGAGGACGGCTGCTCGCTGTTGGAGGGCGGGGGCATCTGCAGCTGAGGCCGGGGGTGATGGTGGTGATGATGGTGATGATGGTGGTGGTGATGGTGATGATGGTTGGGGCAATCTGAGGAGCTCTCAGAGCAGGAGGAGGAGGACGAAGAAGAGGAAGAAGAGGAGGCACTGGAGGGGGAAGAAGGGCAGGAGAAGGTGGTGGGAGAGGAGGAAGGAGGTGGAGGGGGCGGGGCAGAGTGGGAGGGGCTAAGGTGGAGCGGCCGCAGAGCCGGGGACAGGGAGACCTCGGCGTCGGCCATTTTGGAAGAGCAGGCCTAAGGACAGGAGACGGAGAAGAGAGAAAATTAATTTTAAGCCCAACAATTCTTCCTGAACGAGGAGCCGACGAGCAGCTTTTATCCGTGATGTCATTCTACTAAACAAATTAAATTACATTTTTTGAAATTATCAACATGTCAATGTAGTGTTTGGGTTCTGCTACAAAACGTTTAGCAGCGAAGTCGCTAAATGCACGCCATAACTGAGCTTTTTAGATTTGAAAATGCAGTTTCAAAGCCAGAGTTGGAAAAAGTTGGATTCAGTTTTTTTCATGGCTCATTTGCATACTCATGAATATTCATAGAACCTGGATTTTTCAATGAGGGAGAAATATTAGATGTGTTTTCAGCCTCTTTGAGAGTTTTTTTTAAACAACTTTTTTGTGGGAAAGCTATTTTTAATGAAAAAATAGTAATAGCAGAGCATTTTCACAAATTTTAAAATGCCTCTTTAATGGGACTTTAAACAAAACACAACTCCGTACACAGCAGTACATCCGTCCCAGAATGAGGTAATAAATTAGCTCCATAAAATTTATATGACTGTACGCCTTCAGTCAAAGTTCATAATCTCAAGTGAACTAAGGTTGTCAGATAAATCAAAGATGTTGCCTTCAGCTCCATCTTCATCATAACGGCCCCGTAACTCCACCGCCACCGTCACTGCTGACGCTGCACCGCCCTGCCTGTCGACCTCACTCGCTCTTCAAAAAAACCCCTGGGATTGTTAAAAATCCTTAAGGCAGCAACTCGGAGAGAGAGAGGGAGAGAGAGAGAGCGACGACCTCATCAAAACGCTCACCCACCCTCCCACCACAGGATGTTTTCAGACGTCACCTTTTGATTTATAGACGAGAACAGTTAATCACAGGAATAATCCTCAGATTAAACCGACGGCGGAGACGTGGCGACCAGCTGCTCCGTCAGGAAGCAGCTCGTCCTCCACACACACATGTAGTCTACAGTCAGTGTGTGTGTAGCTGCGCTGAACCATGTTGTGTTTACATGTTCATGTGACTCCCGCCCACACCCCATAGTGTAGCGTTTGTGTGCACATGTATTTGTGTGTGTGTGTTATGTAACGCCCTCCTGCCAGTGAGCACAGCTGAATACTGGACGTCTCCGATCACAAACCTGCAACGCTTCCTGTTGAACCTCAGGACATTCATGTTCATGCTCTTTTACTAGGGATGCACCGATATGAACATTTTGGCCGATACCGATATCCGATATGAATTTTTCTGTTATGGCCGATAATCGATATTTACCGATATCGATATGTGTCTTCTTTTTTTTTAAGTTTCTGAGATGATACATTTTTGTACAGATTGAAAAATCATGCAAACTGAATTTTTGAATGTCTTCCTTTATTTTCAGAATGTATTTTACTTCCAAATAACAAGGTTACAGGTTACACATGGCCAAATCCCCCTCCTTCTTCCGAAACAGCAACTAAACAGATATACATCAGTTGTGCATATCGGCCCAATTTTACTCATCCGATACCGATATGTTAAAAAATGACGAACATCGGCCGATACCGATATTAATGCCGATCGTGCATCCCTATCTTTTACACTGTGACATTTATATGTATATTATTATTATATGTACTATTTAGTACACTTTCTAAGTATATTGTTACTTTTAATGATCTTGATGATACAAATAAATTGTGTGTAACTTTAGCTGGTAAACAATGCATCAATGAATGTACCAAACTTCCTCCTTAACATCTATCTATCTATCTATCTATCTATCTATCTATCTATCTATCTATCTATCTATCTATCTATCTATCTATCTAATTCTTATAAATTCTTTTTTTTTTTTTTTTTAGAAATCAATTTGTATCATCGCCGTGTGTGGTTGTGTTGCAGGAGCTGCACGTTGTGGAGGAGTGAGGAGGGAAGCCTCAGAGGAAACTACAACAACCCTCAGTGTGTGCTATTTGTGTGTTGTCAGTCGTCATCATCATCATCATCATCATCATCATCATCATCATCATCATCATCATCTTGAGCGTGTGTCGCGTACGGAGGAGGAAGAGGATGTTTCTATTTTGGTTTTGTGTCCGATTCAGAGACTCTGTGATCCAACTTCCTGTCAATCAACTCCCGTCTCCAGGACGATTCCTTTTGAAACAGAAAGATGACGACGATGCCTCCATGACGACTGGATCTGCTGCTGCTGCACAGGAACGACAGCGGCTGAAACCATCCAATCACAGCAGGTTATCTATAAACTAATCGATTAATCGGCTGCACCGTCCTCCTGGTCCGGGGTCGAAATCACACCGTTGTGAGAAGTTGGGGGTCAACAACGTGTCTTTAACAAAATCCCCCGATGACATCATCACGAGGACACGCTGATCACACACAGCTGAGAATGATGTCATCATAGCAGAGCATATGCGTGTGTGTGTGTGTGTAAGTGAGATAGTTTCCAGATGTGAGGTTTCTGGAGCATCCAAGCGTGGGTGGAAGTCAGCTGCACACACACACACACACACACACACACAGACACACACACACACACATCTTTCTGTAGTAGTGAGGACGGACGCCCAGTAACGTGTATGTGTTCACTCTCACCTAAACCTGGCTCTACCTTGTATCTGGTCTGTACACACGGACAGGAACTCTGTGTGTGTGCACTGATGATGCATTTTCTTGCAACTGGAGTAGCCTAACACAAAAACAGATTAAAGGGATAGTTCACCCAAAATTCATAAAATGGTTGTGAATGGTGCTCACTTTTCTTCGTCCAAAAAGACACACCAAAAAACGTCCAAATACCTCCATAGCGCTCGTCTGTAATGTCCCTCTTGTACTGAAGCCCCGACATGAGAAATTGTTCTGAAAAAAATTAAATAAGTCTATATTTTAAGCTTGTTTGTAGCGGAAGCTCCTACTAGTGTCTCAGTTCACTGCTCTTCCTGTGTCGCCGGCGGAACAATTTCTCATGTCGGGGCTTCAACACAAGAGAGACATTACAGACGAGCAGTATGGAGGTATTTGGATGTTTATTGGTGTGTCCTTTTGGACGAAGAAAGTTGAGCACCATTCACAACCATTATATGGACAAATACTGGACCCCCCGTAACTCAGAGAAGGAACGGAGGACTCTGAAAATTCTCACAGCCCTTAGTTGAATTTTGGGTGAACTATCCCTTTAATCTAATATTTGCTGCTGCTCTAATATATCAATACTCAGGGTGACGCAGCGGATATACAGTATGTGTTGTTTTTAGATCCAGCGGTGGAGGAATGCAGTCTGACCGTGTGGAGGTGGAGTTTGGAGCGACGCCACGTCACCGTTTGACCTCTGACCTGCTGAAGGGTCGACCGGTCGTCACTGCAGATCAATAGAAAACTGATTAACGAGTGTTAACCTGTGTGTGTGTGTGTGTACCGAGTCCTGGGAAGCTGCTGCTTTCTGGCTCGGTTTAGATTCAGGGAGTGAAACATGTCAACGAGAGTCCTCATAAGTCCTGTAAGTTCTGTGTGTGTGTGTGGTGATGAGTCAGTGTGGGGGAGGACGAAGATGAGGATGATGAGGATATCATGCTGCGTTCGACTGTCATTTGAACCGAAGCCTAGATAGAAACACACACACACACACACACAATCAGTGTTGTGTGACCGACTGTGGGTTTTTAACAATCACAGCGAGGCCTGAGGTCTGGTCTGTTTTTGTTGCCGACACGCTCCGGCTCCGGCTGCAGGTTCAGGATCAGGATCAAGGTCGGGTTTCAGGTTTCTGATCTGATAGGAAGTTTCCAGAAAGACGACACTCTGCTCCCGATCAGATTAGACCTGACGTCCGTCTCTCATCGCGCCTCAGACGTCAGCAACAAAAATATATACAGAGAAATACTGTAAATAAAACAAAGAACCCTCCATCTCTAAGGTGGCAATGCATTGTGGGTACTGTAGTGACAATAGAGGATTTTTGTTTCAGTTAATAATCAACGCACAGTGTCTTCATTAACGTTTAATCTGTTCATGGTTTAGTGTTAATTGAACTTTAGTCTATAAAATGTGAGAGAAGAGAAACTTTTCTGCAACAGAGAGAAAAAATATTAAGTTTTTAAAACAGGAAAAGCTTCAAATCCTCAAATTTAAGCCAATCGGATCCATTGATTTATCACTTCATCGATTCATTGACTTTATTAGCTGCAGCTGACGTGAACAGAGTGACAGTGAACGCACCGTCAGGCTGTGACGTGTGCAGTTCAGGGCAAAGTGTGAAGTTTATCACCATAACAACACACACAGACAGACCATAACCCCCCTCTCCCCCATGCACACACTCACACACACATTAAACTCTCTATTAAGATTAAGATTAAGATAAACTTTATTAGTCCTCGACAGGAAACTTGTCTTAACGCTGTAATAAGCACCACAACATTATCTCTACGGTCTCAGTCAGTGTTAAACTTTGTTCCGTTATTAAATTTCCTGAGGTCATCTGAGGCTTTAATTCATTTATACTGCGTAATAATGTCCCTTTAATATCCAGACACAAAAAAACTGAAACTTTTTCAATCGTTCATCAATGATTTGTCACTATTCAAAAGAAAAAACTTTATTATTCAACCTTTGAAATCCACTGTCACACCCCTGGGACTGGGCTGGGTGTTTTGGTCACAAACTGGACGAACTCTACTCTACTCTATTGTGTGGAATCTGTATTTATTCATTCATTCCTCTTTTTACTGCTCCCCTTCCTCTGTTGTCTCGCTTAAATGTTCCTGATGTTGTTTGTCTGAGTGTAAAATTATGAAATCCTTTTAAAAAATCAAAGTTAAAGTACGTCTGAATAATCTTTTTAGATGTGTTTTGTGCAGAAATCAAAGGTAAAAATGACTAAATGTTCCCTGAAAACACATCTAACATCATTTTAACACATAAAACCCATCTCTCCATCGTGATGACTGTCATTGTTTTAGCAGAAATCATCTCCATCCAACATGCATCAGACCAGGCCGGGCATGTGCGAGCTGGTGTAAACAAGAAGCTGTTGCTTAATTGTGCGAAGATATTACAAACATGTTAATTCGTGTTTTGATAACAATCAGAGAGCAGGAGGACGAGGCTGCTGTCTTGGTCTTGGTTTGTACCTGTCTAGAGTGCAACACAACTCTGAAGCGTCAAAACCAACAACGTCTCTGAAAGTTCCCCCTAGCAACTCATAACCAGCTGCAACAATTACTCCAATAAGTGGAAACGCATTGGCCGCTGTAAACAGGAAGCCGCTGCTTAGTTGCACAAAATATTACAAACACAGACAGTTGTAGCATTAAAATACAAAATTTAGGGATGCACGATAGTTATCAATGGAAAAAAGGAGCTATCGATAATATTTTTATAATAATAACAGTTTATATACACATGAGCTTAAGAAAGGCTAAGATTAATTTAACATTATAGCTCTGCCTCTGACTTAACACAATAATATCACTACTACTCACAACAAAAACAACAGATGTGACTCAAAAATCAACATCTGTCATTGTTTCAAATCAACTAAAGGCTGAAAATGAGCAAAATCATGGTGTTGGCTAATTGGCTCTGTGGTGATCTGCAAAAAAAATGTCATTATTAAACTTATCTGTGTATTTTAACCTAATTTTATTGATATAGATATAGATAATTATCTCTCCCGATACTTATGGTGCGTGCATCCCTAACAAAATCCGCCTGAGCTGCAGCTGCAAGCAAAGGCAACGAGGTCAGTACGGCCTGTGACTCACTGACACATTTTGCTGAGGCGGTGAGACCCAATCAGGGATCATGGCTCCTTCAGTTTCTACCAGTCTGGACTCTACAACACCAAACGGCTCTGGAGTCTCAACCCAACACGGGCCCAACAAGTTTCCAGTAAACATGGCATCATTTTAAGAACTATCTGCGTATAAAAACGACTGAAAATGCTCAGTTTCAGTTTAGTTTGTATTTTTGAGGAATTGAGTAGATTTTATTTACTCTTGGTCTTTCAGGTTTTAGGAGAAAGCCTCTGTGAGACCTCTGAAGATGAATTTCCAAATTTGTGGGATTTTTCCCTTTTAGTTGCATCCCATAATGTTCCCATCAGTCCTCATCACATCACATTGACTCTTATCTACCTGTGGGTCGCACTCCAAGTCGTCTCATATTGAGCTGCAGCCATCTCTAAGAAAACTAAAACTAAACTGATGTTATCTGCAATTCAGTTTAGTTTTAGTTAGTTTGCATTGTTTGTAATGTTCATTTAGTTCTTGTTTTTGGAAGAAAAAATGTCATTTTTATTTTTATTTCAGTTCACTACATTATTTTTTCACTTTTGGTCTTAGTTTTAGTTAATTATAATAACCCTGATGAACCGGAACTTGGGTGGTTGGTTGATCGGTTGATTGATTGGCTCTGCAAGTATCGTTCATCTCTCAGCCAGGAAGCTAGAAAGAAGAAGTCCAGCTGTGCTCGATTTAACTCAATCCGGGATGACAACTATGACTAATTAGAACTAAAAATAAAAGACAGAGAGGGAGAGAAAAAACATAACAGAAGCAGAAATGCTCATGAAACGACATAATAAACCAGTGGTGGTGTCTGCAGCCTACAGAGGAGGGGTCGGGGGCCTTCTGCCTCTCTGTGCCCAGGGGAATCATTTTCCCTTGATGCGTCCATGGCAAACCACATAACAAGCAAAAAGGAAGCTATAGCGGCTTAAAAAGGTTAAAACTACAGGTAAACTGACGGTGAAAGAGTCCGAAGGAAACGCTGTACAAGAGGAAACGAGGATGTTAAAGGGATGTTATGGAGGAGTCAGGGGCAGCGGCGGGGGGAGCGGAGCAGAGCAGAGCCGCTCCCTCCTGATGAAAACAAACCGGGGGAAGGAGGAGCAGAGCTGGGCTGCAGCAGGCCCACATCCCGGGGATTCACCTCCGGATCACGGGAGCAACAGACAGCGGTGAACGATAACTGTAACCCCGGTGGGGCCGCAACCAAACTAAATCGGCGAGAAATGGAAAGGAGAAGTGAAAAAGAAAAAGGGGGAAAACCAGCCGGAGGAGAAGGGCACCTACCCGGTCACTGACGCGTCCTCTCTCCGGTTTAAATGCTCCGAGGCTCGAGGTTTTTTAATCCGGTTTTTGTCCCTGGAGTTCCCGTGTTGGATCCAGGTGTTTAGTCCGGGTTTTTAGTCCGGGTTTCGGTCCTGGTTTTCAGGATCTGAGGTGGTCCATCTGGTCCTCGGTTTGTGGCCTTTTTACTCTGCTCGGATCGGCTCGACTCTGTCTGCTTTAAAGCAGCTGTGACGCACATCCGTCAAGTCAACGGCACTCCGAGCCAACCGACACTTCCGGTTACCATTCCACAATAAAAGCATAGATGAATTTATGTTTTTTTTTTTTTTTTGGCCATAACTTTTTAGCCTAGACTGCAACAGTTTTTCCAACTACACTAATGTTTGCTTCCTCGCCGGCTTCATTGAAAACAAATGAGAGGAGGGTTAGCAACTAGGGATGGGAAATCGGCCCTACATTCAGATCACTAGATCATGGACACAGGCGATCGCCGATTGGCGATCCAATTTACGTTACCTTTAAAAAAAATTTGCCATATAATAGCTCACTTCCGCCGTTCACAGACAAGCGCGCATTTCGGGTTTTTCTTTCTTTCAAACTCACGATCCTGCATCTATGAAGTACTTTGACCCAACTGCTATTAAACGTCAGACAGCGGGACTTAAGCTACAGACAGTGTTGCCGGCAGCTTCTTAATGTGGAGCTCTGAGGAGTTCACAGTGCAGCGCGCAGCGGCAGCCGCTGTGGCCGCCGCGTCTCTCTCTCCCTGGTCCCTCCTCTCTGTGAAAACAACCCCGCTCTGCTGATGCGCCCAGCCGCCGTCTCACCCGGTTCCCTCAGACCTCCGCAGCTTTTCCCGTCAACAGCAGCGTGCCCCTGGCTGATATAACACACTCTGAACTTCATTGTCAGTTTTTTAATGACCCGCCCTGCACAACCTGCGTCCGTGGCGCGCACCTCCGAAAAAAAAGAGAGAAGGAAAAAAAAAAAGATGCAACAGGGTGGGTGTGTGTTGAGAGTTTAATATTTACTCCTCTGTTGCACAGAAGGGCTCTGTATGCAGACACGTTGCTCCATGAAACATTTAGGACAGTAGAGCGCAGGTTCTGGAGATTATTTCTTTAACATCTCATGGCAGTAAATTAATTAAAGATCACATTAAAGATCGCCATTTGAAAAAAAAATCACGATCGACCCCTTCGATCGCCGATAGACGATCCGATCGAAAATCACGCCATCCCTATTAGCAACACAGAGGAAAAGAGACTGGACATCTTTACATATTAAGTTTACATAGCCTATGAAAAAATTAGAAATTGATGCATTTATTATCTGAATTAAAGCAGGAAAATCTCACTGCCTCAGGCTTCTCAGGTGATTATAATGATATTCTATTGCATTTTGGTCGGGATGCCTCCCTTGATAATTTCATACAAATAATCTTTACATTTATCATTAACGAATAACAGTAACAAGTTCCAGTCCACGTAAAGTCACTTCCGCGTTGGCTTCACTTTTCAAACTGGAGGTCTACGTCCACTTTTTATATCCAGTCTATGGTTCCAGTTTGTTGTGTAAATAAAGACTCATTTAAACAGCCACACAATGATGGGTTCAAATATGAGTTGAGATTTAAAAAAAAATCTATTTATACAGTAAATAACACATAGCACAAACAGTGTATTTACCATAAATGTTCGTTTGTAGGTAAAAATTCTTTCTTTAAAAGCTTTTATTTTGAAGACATGGTCATACCAGTTCCGGAGCTGCTGGTTTTGGTTCTGTTTCCGTTTGGAACAAAAATATTCAGCTCCCACGTTTCCTGAAATAAACTATTTTCAGTGACGACTGTCGCTGGATCATCAGGCTTCTGTCGTCAGGTTTTGTTTTATATTTTCAACTCCACGGACTGATTTTTAAACATGATCATTATTAAGCTATAATTATTGGTCTCAGACTACCTGTCTAAAATTTCTATTTAACATTTATTTTGAATGTAAAAACAAAAGAAACAAAAGATAGAATTTTCTTAGCAAATGAAAAAAAATCTTTATCTCCATTATTTTTGCGTTTATTCTTATATTTTTTGTGTATTACACGTTACTTAAATATTTATATTATAATAAGCCTATATAGATTTGAAAATAGCATAAAACTGTATTGCTGTACAATTACTATATACTGCCTCATCCATAGAGCTACTATAATATCTCTTCTTCTGCTCTGTCATATTTATCTCTTTTTCTTTCCATTCAATCCAAACTTTAACATCCAACCTGAAGCAGGAAATTATGACAAAAAATGCTTGTTTTATTACAGCACCTCCTGGTGACTGAAAGAGAGAACAACAGAGGAAGGAGGAAACCAGACCAAACAGTAGGAGGAAGAAATGGATGAGAAAAATGAGGGAAAGGGAATTATGTGAAAGAGGAGAGAGGGCAAAGAAAGAGGAAGTGAAATGAAAAGCAAGAAAAAAAAAGTGTGGAAGAGGAAAGAAAAATAAATCGACCCAGAATCAGAATCAGTGTTTTTCTGCCAGTGAATGTCACATCCTTTATTCCAGTCAGTCAGCGTAGGAAAATAGATTCACATTAATATTCTGAGTCTGTCCTCCGTCACAACAAACAGCAGAAACACACAAACAAACAAAACAAACTCACACAGTTAAAAGTAAAAGGTGCATTTCACTGATTTGGTTTCCAAACCAAAATGAGCAAAAGGAGGGAAGGATTATATTTCTTTTTCACCGTTGGATCGACATTGACCTCCCACTTCAATGAGGATTTTCTGAAGTGAAGTGCAAACAAACAAACAAACAAACAAAAAAAGGCCAGCAGGTTACAGGAGAAGGAAAACCAACATTTCTCCAAACTTTTAAAGTTAATAATACAAAAACAGACGAGTCACAGGAAAACCATGCAGGAAGCCGCTGTGTCTTCCACAAAGCAAACATAGATTTAAAAGGTCTTAACAGCAACGTATATAATAATAATTATAATAATAATAATAATAATAAAATCTGCACATCAACAAGCTGTACAACTGTATGAAAGAGCAACGACAGACGGCAACAGGAAACAAAACAGATAAATTAACAAAAAGAAAAACTCTTACTTGATTAATTAATAAAAACACTGACAGCAAAACAAGTTGATTGAAATGAAAATCAGAGTGAACAGAAAATCACAGCATGAAGCTCCAAGCGCTGCTGTTCGATGTCAGAGTCCCACTCAGTTGGACATAAAAACTGGAACGCAATCTCCAAACCGGTCTGGAGGACTGTTGAGGACTACATTACCCAGAGTTCCTGAGCCTACGAGGTAGCAGCACCTGTAAGGCTGTGCTCAGGGAATAATACGAACGACAACAACAACAACAACGACACCACTGTCCCTTGATTCGTGACTCAGAAAATGAGCAGGAGAAACAACCGCTCCAGTGAATTCAGTTATAAAGCTCTGACTGGGTCTCTGACAGACGACAGGACCACTTTCAGCTTAGACTGGGAGTTCACCACCACCACCACCACCAACACCACCACAGTAACTGCAGCGTTTGACCAGGATCAGCTTATCGTACAAACGTCTCGTCATCTCGTCACTAAAATAACAAAAAAACAACTGTTGACTCACCTTCAGTCTACTCATCAGACTTCATCTGTGTCACATTTTTTACAACTTTTGTTGCAGTGAATGAAAAATAAATTTAAAAAAAGTGAAGTGAAGTCAGCTTCAGTTCCCTTTGAGGAAGAATCTCTTGTTTTATATCTTGTAAGACATTGCTCTCACTTCTCCTGGGTTGTTCACGTGTTGATGTCACTGCTGAGTGACATGACTGACCATGTGACATCAAATGAATCAAGCCGTGAACAGGAATGAAAGCACAGACTGATTAACTGGACTCTGATGACTCTCACATGACTGAAAGACTTCAGTGCCTCTCTGAAGGATGAAGAAGCAGAAGATCTGAGATAAAAAAAACCCTTGTGTAAGTGATGGGGCATAAAATCCACTCTGCCATATCCTATATAATCTGAAGATGTCCACTGGAGAGGACATCCATGTTTCATCCCCTGGAACATGACAGGGAAACAAAAAGAGAAGTTTTCCTGAGTGAAATTTAAGCGTCTTTAAGATACAAAACAACAAATCTCTGATGTCCTTTGCATCTCTACAGATCACATAATTGAGAATCATCTTGAACCTGCATGATGTTTTCTGGTTGAGAAGAACCACTCTTTTTAGGGAATAAAAAGATTTTTCAAATCTCTGTGCCTTTAAAATCAATAAAACCCAAACAATGATGGAACATTTGTGAAATAATAGTGACATGAAATTGGATGAAGGTATGATCAAAAGTTAACTGCGTATCACAAAAAGATCTGGTACAGGAAGTGACGTCAGAAGACGTTGTGCTGTTAAGTCTGATCCTTTAAGGTCAACACACCGCTACCCGAATCCCGATCCTTTTATCTTTGATTATCTGACCCGTTTCTGCTTTTGTTTTTGAGCAACATGGCTCCACAGTGAAAGATTCCAACAACCACCACCAACTGCCTCAAACCCGAGTTCCCAGTGCAGGGCCAAACTGAGCCAAAATGGACTTTTCTAATCTTTCCTGACATAACTAACTCCTTTCAGATACCAACAGCCACAACACTATTCAATGTGCAGACCTTGTACACATTTTTACATGGACTCCAAAGGGAAATCGACATCCAGTTTCCCAAGGGCGATGGCCAAACCTAGGCTTCAGATCATGTCTGACTTCCCATTGTCCATTTCTGAAAGTCCTTTTGGATCAAGTGTTGCCGGTCTTAAGAGGCTCCTTCCAATTCACAAAAATTGAAGGAATCTACCGGGTGCAATCTTTACAAACTAAGAGCTAAACTGAGGCTTCTTTGCCTGGTTCGCTCGCCAAAGTCTCATTAGTGACTTCGAAGGAATCGCTTCAAGCTCTACTGAAAGTCGGCTTCTAAGAGCGATGCCGGTCGTTCGGACCATTGGATTTATTGCTCACATGGACTTGCACTTTCTCAAACTTCTTTAAGAACTTGACTTTTACAAAGCAGCTGATCTTGTGTTGTACGTGGAACTCCAGCCATCTAGTTAGCTGAGTCCTATCTCTGACTTTCAGTGAACCGTTTCTCTTTGCATATTCCACCAGTTCAAAACCAAAGACCAAAAACCAGGGTTTTACCCCATTCAACCTCCCTTGAAATTTTTCATTTCCAGAAACTTTGGAAAGGGCCTTCATGATGGAGTCATCCTCCATCCCTCTGTACGTTCACACAACCAAATCTAGACTTTTAAAATGCGCATCCACATATTAGTCCATTTTTAATCAAGCCATAACCCCTCGCTTGACTTAACTGTACATGTAAACGTACTGACTGACCATATTGAACCCTTTATTGAGCTCCTGACCGACGTCAAGACACCTTAGCTCAGCAGGTCCTGCAGAGGGAACACAGCTTTCTCTCTGAACCTTTTACATTGATGACATTGATGATTTCTAACAAGATGCTAAAAGCAACATTTCACTTTTGATAGTGGGTCTGGGAAACATCTGATCTGCTTTCTGTGAATACTGTCCATGTTATAGTCCAGTTCGATGAAACTGTAAACCTCTCATGGTGCATAAGTGTGCCAAGTTGATATTATATTATGTGTTATGCTCATTTATTGGACCCTACAGAACTGAAGAGGAATCAATGCCTCTGTATCTTGGATACATGTAGTTGAGTGCTTTGATAATCACACATCAACATGTCCAAACCAACAACTGCCAAGTCATGGTCTACACGTCCTAAGTCAAGGCCTTTAAGTCCCACGTCAACACTAGCAAGCCAGGACCAAGTCAAGACCAATAAGTCCAATGTCAACACTAACAAGTCAAGGCCAACAAGTCCCAGGTAATCTCTTGTAAGCGAGTACCACCAAAGTCCAAGTCAAGTCCAAAGTCAAGAACAGTTCCAAGTTGAGTCCAACAAAACCAACAAATCCAATGTCAAATTATCCAAGAAGTCAAGAACAAATCCTTATCAAAGTCCCAAGTTATGACTAACAAGTCTGAAAACCAACAGTACCCAAGTCAAGTCACAACTTAAACGTCAATTATAAGTCCCGAGTCATCCCAAGTCAACAAGAACTAGGTCATTAGTCAAGTCCTACGTACAGACCACTTGGATATGAGTCAAATCCTGAAGTCTGAAACCTTGTGTTTTAGGTTTTAACCAAGCTACAATTTGCCAGCAGATCTGACTTCCGATCATGCTTATGCAACATGATACTCACTGTCAGTATTGATTTACATTTACCTACATCTAAATCTTTGGATTTTGTGAAAGATAACAGGTCCAGGAGGTCATTGGCCAGATGTTGTGGAAATATGTCATACAAGTAAGTTCGATTCAAACAACATCACCCATCAAGTGAAATGTTGCTTTAGTTTTTGCATCTAGTTTCGTCTCTCCAGTTACTGCAACTTTTATATAACAGAATGTATTCCCTTTTATTCATACTACTAAATTCTTTACTGAACAATTAAAAAAAGGAGTATTATCTTGACCAAATTCTTGCAATAAAAATAAAACCGACTGCGTGGTCGGTCTCTAGCTGAGTGCAAGCATAAAGCAGAACATTACATCACTCATAAATACTTGATGTATTTTCTCAATGCATATAACAATAAATTCATAACGTACAAGGACTTTCTTGTTTCAACTTTTTAACAGTGCAACTTTTCATTTGTTTCAGTTCTGTCTGAAAAGGGCTGAGGCTTGGCGGTTAAAGGGAGACCGAGATATTTTAGTCGAGGCATTTTTCCACCTGGTGGAAAAATCTTACATACTGGCACTTCACTTTAGTGATAGAAAACAACATATTAGCATTATAAGTGCTCCTGTTAATTATAAATTATTGGTAGTGTTGTAGTAGCAAACGTCTGAGCTAGGCTACACTCACTTCATGGCAAAGTGTAGATGCTGAAACTCACTTTACCATCAACAACCATGCAAGTATGCAACAAGTTTGAATCTAACAGTCAAAAGTTTTTCGGTGTCCCTTTAACTGACCTGAAGCTCTCGTTGTCACAGGACGGAGAGGGAAAACAAGGACACACACATTCAAAACACACGCACGCGCGGCTGTATTCACACCTCGACAAAAAGAGTTTTTTTTGTACAAATTTGATGACAGAATGGAAAACTGCAAGGGCGCACAGTGCTAACACCTAGCCCTGCAGTTTGTAGCACCAACAATGAAGAAGATGCCCTCACTCAGAGTGAGAGTCAGTTTGGCAGAGGTGAAAGAACTTAAGTCAGCAATGTGACATGTTATCAGCAAACTCTTCCTCTAGAAAACCAGTGAAGGAGACAGTTGTCTCATTGGTAATTTTAAAATTTGGGCATTTTAAACATGATGAAACAATTTCAAACACATTACTGATGAACACAGGTTGTCGTTTTCCTGCTTCTTCTTAAATTCTACTCAAAACAATGGTGCAGTTTGCTCAAAGCAGAAGTCAACTGACAGAAATTATTTAAATAATAGATCATTTCGTCATTTTCTTACATTTTACAGGTGGAATTAACCTTCATTTCACGGCCTGTGTCGCTCACAGGACGTCTGAGTGGTCATGTCACATTGCTGAGCTAGACAGTGATCAAGGAGTTAGTGCAAAGGGCGTATGGCAACGTACGACAACGGCTAAAGCAGGCTAATCATGTCGGCTAGAAACTGAGTGCTACAGAAGCTCATCGTGAACACGTGGCAGCTAACTTTGTGCTTTTGCTCTCTGTGCCTGAGCTGAGGCCTTTGTCAACAAGAAAAGACACATTTTGAACTTTCACTTCTGTTTACGTTTACAGAGGCTACGATGAAACAAGCATGCTACACCAAATTGTTTATCCCCGCGAGCTCAGCTAATGAAGAGGTGGCGGAAGGAAGGGGGGGTGGGGTTGTTGTGGCAAATTAAGTGCTAACGTCAGCCTTATGTATTTCAGTCTCAGGGCAAAAGAGCGACGAGACTTCAAACGAAAAGATACCACCGAGCCTCAATGTGGTCGTGAGGGCTGGGTATCACATCTCAGAACCTCTTCAGGATTCCTTCAGAGATTGTTGTTAGATTTACTATCTTGATTACTTAGATTTACAGTAAATCAATCTATAGAATATGTTACCTATCTCACACAATAAATAAATAAATTACAGAGCATGTCCACCAGTGGACTTTAGAGGTTATTACGAACGAGGCTTTCAGATAAACTAACCAGCTGTACAAACCTGACACTGGTTCAAGGTTTAAAACTATTTGTGGCACTGTCATAAAATCTGTTTGTTACTTCGTTTTTTTGAATTAAATTAATAATTTTAAATATAAAACATCAGAACACAGTCAAAAAACAATAAAGATCAAATATTTTTCTTGCACCTGGATCCATTCACTTTTAAGAGCCGATATTTGAAAATGACAAAATCTATGTTTATAACCAATAACAGCTCATTTGAAATAAAACCCAGCCCTGACGATCATGGGCACAAATGGAAATCTTTATCGTCTCAATAACAAACGTGGCCACGGCCGCCACAGACCCGTCACCCGACATGAGGTGTTTGTGTGTCTTTTTAATTTATTAAAATAAATCTTTGTCATTTAAGTTCAATGAAACTGATCTGAGACCAAATTCGCAGTTATTTCTAATAAATGACCTGAACTAATAAAGCATTTAAAAAATATCTCTAATTTCATATGCAATGGCTCATTTTACACCATACTTCTGGGTGATGAGTAATTATGAGACACGCGCACACGCACGCGCACACAAACACACATAAATAGCTACTAAACCAACACAGACAACAATATACAACTAATCCAAGCAGTTTAAAATAGAGGAGCTGAGCTTCAATTCACATTCAGTCAAAGATTCAAACTGTGTGAACTTCAGTTTTTTCTTCAGCGACGGCTGCACGTTCTCAAATCTGTTTCCTCCATCGTCCCAATGACCTTGACTGAAGATGAACCGAGGTCGAGCTCTTTTAAAGAGGTCATTTCTTTCATTTTAAGCACAGAGAGCCTTTACAAGGCTCTGACCCGTAGTACCTACTGTATCTATCGACTTCAGGCTGAACTCTTCTTTCACGCCTCCTTCCCCTCCTCCTCTTTACTTTCAACTTTCCTTCACATCCCTTTTCATCTTTTCTTTTATATGTCGTGTTTTTTTTTTTTTTGCTTTCTTTTTTATTTATTTTACAAATCGACTGATCTGAAGCGACGCGGCAGACGACAAAACCTCAGCACAGAGAATGGGAAGTTCAGAGAGTGAGGAGGCGAGGAAGAAAGAAAGCCAGGTTAAAGAGGAAGGTCTGATTTCAGGCTCATCCGCCCGAGGAGTGGTTGTCCTCTTTCAGCCACCGTTGACAGACAGACAGACAGACAGAGACGGACAGACAGACAGACAGACATGCAATTTAAAGAATCACAGGTTTCTAACAGCGTCCAGTCTGTTGTTTACAAGTGCAATGGGGGGGTCGGTGGAAGGAAGGATATCAGGTTTCATTTAGGCTTCATTTATCCTCCTCGATTGGCTCTCTGTGGTCGCCAATCTGGGATTTCCACCAGTAAGGAAGGAGGGGAGGTAAAAGGGAGGGGTTGGGGGGGTTGTGTTGCAGGTGAGGTAAAAGCTTAGTGAGCAGGGGGAGGGAAGGAGGTCTAATAAAAAAGACAAGAACAGAGAGATGGGAGCTAATGTCCCTCTCTCTTTGAGGAGGTGCTGCTCTCTCCCCCCTCCTCCTCCTCACCCTTCCCCACGGGGGCGGAGGCGGCGGGAGCAGCAGCAGAAGAACAAGTGGGGATGGTGGTGGGAGGCAGCAGCGGATTGACAGGCAACTCCATCGGCGTCAGCGTTATCTCCACCTCCCCTCGCTCCTCGTGCACCACGGGCAGCGGCGGCGGAGGAGGAGGAGGGTGGAGGTTCACCACGGGCGGAGCGACAGCGCTGCTGCTGCTGCTGTTGTTATTGCTCGGTCTCGGAGCTTTCTGGATCACCTCCACCATCGGGGTCCGACCCGACGGCGCCAGCTCCCAACCGCTGGGGTTCCCTGGGCTTTGGAGCAGCAGCAGCGGCCGACCGTGGCGTTCCACTTCTGCCGCGCCGCCGCCCGTCTGGCACTGCACCACCACGCCGCGGTGCTCCGACACCGTTGGCAGCTGGCTCAGAACCAGCCCGGACTGGTCCTGGATCACCAGCTCCAGTACCGGCTGTGCAGAGGAAGAGGAGGAGGAGGAAGAGGCTTTCTGGATGACGCCGCCGGTCAGCGGGGTGATGATGGAGGGGTGAGCGGGAGGCGCGGGGGGAGGAGGGGGCTGCGGGGGGAGAGCAGCAGCAGCAGGAGGAGGTGGAGGAGTCGGCAGGGCGTCCTCAGGCCGGGGTTTCCTCGGTCTTCCACGTTTCCGTTTTACAGGAGTACTGCCTGCAGAGCCGCCAGACGCGCCCGCTGCCCCGCCCGAACCCACCGCCTCCAACGGGCGCTTGCTGGCGTTCCCTCGTACCTTCTGAACCACGGAGGTGGGGGCCGCCGGGGCGTGATGCTGCTGAGGAGGAGGAGCCGGTGGAGGCGGCGCCACTTTATCCCTCTCGTAGGACAGGCAGCTCTGAGGCAGGAACATCAGCGGGACCGGCGCGCCTTGCTGCTGGGGCAGTGTCGCCATGGCGATGACCTTTACCCCACCACCGCTAGCTGCGGCGGCAGCGGCCGGGCCTCCGGGTCCGGATGCCCCCCCAACACCTGAGGCATCTTTGGGCGCCAGCGAGGGCGGAGAGGAGCGGACCGACAGCTGGGTCTTGTCGGGGATGGAGCTGCGAGGGAGGATCCTGGGCAGCTGCTTCATGAAGGCCTCCACCTGCTCGCCAGATGTTTACGTCAGTTATCCACAACATCAACAGTGATTTACATTACTACAAGGAAGTTAACAGCATTAGTAGACACAGGTGCAGCAGAGGTGTGTCGGAACGAACTTCGCTATTCAAACAGAATTCGATTATTTTAAAAATGAGAACATTCGAAGGTGGAAGCGCCTTCTGCAACGACACAAATTGACGTTGTGCGTTGCAAAGTTTGGGGTAGTAAACATGTTGATAAAACAAACAATTTTGTTGTTGTGGAAAATGGATTGGCTTGGATCAGCTGCGATCTGTTGTTGCACAACTACTCATAATATTTCCATTTCCCTTCTTACTGTTTTATATTGAGTTGGTAAAACTTAAGCATGTTGCAAATGTTACATAACAGATTTGGTTGCAATGCCCTTTAGTGGACGTGGGACGTAACAATGAGCTAAAAAAAATATTTAAAATGTGAATGTTTAACATAAAAAGCATTAGAAATTCATTTGGGGGAAGATGGACCTACAGCAGGACGCAGAGAGGAAGAGGAGGAGGAGGGCGGAGGAGCGTCCAGGGTGGCGGGTTTGGCTGCTGCTGGTTTGTCGCCGGACGGCGGTTTCAGTGCAGATGACGAGGACGAATCACCAAGTTCCTTCTGCAGACAGACAGGAAGCAACGAGCAGCGTCAGACTGAGTCTGAACATGACAATCAATGACTGAACAGAAACACGAGTGAGCACCTTCTGGTCTGCAGCTCCTTCACCCTCCGCTTTAGAGATGACCGGCGTCTTCTTGATGACCTTGTGGGGTTTCGCTGGACCTCCTGCAGACAGACAGACAGACAGACAGACAGTCATCCCTGAGCAGACAGCAGTCGTTACAGCTACTTAGTGGAGGACAAGTGACTAACGACCTCAGCTCAGTATTTGCTGTATTTGGGACTTTAAAGGGTTATTTCTACATTTTGGCAAATTGGCCCATTGCCATAATCCCTATAGTCATTGCAGCAGGTTTGTTAACTTTAATTGTCGGTGTAAGCTATTTGTAGAACGGCGGAGCAGAGCCGTGAGCTGTTGGATTCTGTATTTGATGAGTTTGATGCGGGAAACGTGGAAATACCGTGCAGCTTGTGTACTCCCCTGCAGACCTAAAAATAGCTTGAACCGATAATGAACCTACTCCTAAGACTATAGGGATTATGGCAATTTTATTTTGACAAAATTAAATTAAAGTTGAAATATCCCTTTACTGTTTGACTGTGTGTTGATTGTGCGTGGCCGACCTGCGAGTGCTGCGGAGGTGACGAGCTCGGCCTGGCTGCAGCGAGGGTTGACGATATGCTCCTGGATCAGGTAACGGGCGATCTCCACCACCGTGTCGAACGAACGCTTCAGGATCTTCTGTGCCCAATCACAGATCAGCTCGCACGCCGCCTCTGTCACTTCCTGTTTGTACGTCTGGACGAGCTCAGTCAGCTCCGCCTGAGGATGAAGAGGAGGAGGAGGAGGAGGAAGAAACATCAGCTCTTCACTTTTAAAACAACAAATGGAATCAATATAAATAAAAAGAACATGTTTTAACGGAAAAAGTTTAAAGATGAAGATGAAGAAATGATTTTGGGTGAAGTATCCCTTTAATAGCTGAGGTCCCTGAACACCACAGCAGGCTCCTGAGAAAACAAGAAGCATCCACTCAGGCTGACACTATGGTGTGTGTGTGTGTGTGTGTGTACCGGGTCATTCTTCAGGTCCAGGTTGGGCAGCAGAGGCATGTTGAGAACAGTTTTCCTCCTGATGCCGCTGTAACAGTACGTATCAGCCGGGAAGGTTAGGGAATACAACCAGCAGCACCAGACCTCACCTCAGTATAGAAACTACATCAGTCAAATCTACACAAACTCCGTGTGTTAAATAAATAAGTGCGTCAGGGTGAAAGGATATTTGGACTGTCCTCTGCCTCCGAGCCGTCGGGCTTTGATGTTGGGGAAAATGTCTCTGATGATCTTCCCAAAGTTGGCGGCGCTCAGAGGACGATGCTGCAGGTTTTCGCAGTATCTCCTGCAGGACGCAGAATCACGAGAGATCACATGACCCGACCACAAAAACAACAGCAACAGCAACAACTTAAGAAAATGAATCTTGTGCGTCTTGTGTGTTTTCTGACTTGTATGTCTCGTAGACGTCCTGTTTGGGCAGGCAGGTGTCCGAGTGTTCCTCCAGGTGACTGCGGATCCAGTTACAGGTGTGAAGCTGGTCGGCGGTGTTGAACGAGCTGGAGTCACCACCACTTCACACACACACACACAACAAAATTAATTATGAGACACGCTACTAGATTTCCTGTCAAACGACTGTTCAAACTCATCAAATACACAATCCAACAACTTCACAACGCTCTGGTGGACAAGTTGTGACCTGCACATTCACCACGCTATGAGATAATAACACAACGTTACCAGACAGAGTTGTTTTAGAGGGAAATGCAGAGACTGCTGCGTGAAAACTGCCTCCAATGGGAACGCACATCAGCGGTTTTGCATGAATTTACCTCTGAAACAACTCTGTCTGGTAACGTTCTGTTATTATCTCATAACGTGGTGAATGTGCAGGTCACAACTTGTCCACGAGAGCATGTTAGAGTTGTTGCATTGTATATTTGATGAGTTTGATGAGGGAAACCAAGAAATCCCATTAGCCTACATAGCGTAGCTCTGAGCAGCTCACGGCTCTGCTCTGCTGTTCTAAAAGTGGCTTGCACTGACAATTAAAGATAACAATGGGCCAATTTGCCAAAATGTTGAACTATCCCTTTAAAACATTTCTTTCTCAACAAGCAGCACTGACCTCTTGTCTCCAGAGCTGGGTCCCGAGGGCAGCTGGAGGTACAGGTACAGCTTGTCATTGTCAGAGAAACGCTGAACGTCTTGCTGATGAAACAAAGCAGAACAGAACGGGTCAAACACGAGCTCTGAGGCGAGATGAACCGATCACGTATCGGATTCATTTTACTGTGACGTTCTTACCAGGATCTGATCCACTTTGGTCTGAACACTCTTACTGCAAAAGAAGAGGACACAGCAATCAGAGACCTGCTCTTCTTTATAGAGCAGAGTGTGGTAGAAACCTGTTGTTGCCTAAATCAGGGTTCCCAAAATCATTTTTCAGGACTTTTCCTTCAACACATTAATTCATTTTCAAAATCTTTCAAGACCTTAGTCATATAAATATTTTAAAAAGAAGTAACGTTAACTTACGAGATGTTGCTCTTGAGTTTCTGCAGCAGCATGCTCGGCTCCGTGTCGCCCTCCCCCGCCTCCAGTCCGGCCTCTCCCCGACGGGAGGCTTCGGCCCGCGGGTGCCGCTGGTCCTCCGACATCTGGACCAACTAACCAGTGCTGAGCACCACCATCTGAGGGGAAACGGCACATGACTCACTTATAGATGTGACAACACTGTTTTCCATAATAAGTGAGAACTGGCTTCACTGAGGTCTAGTTGAAAGCTCAGGAAACAGCCACTAAACTTTTGATTGACATCTCTTTTTTTTTAATCAATCAATTAGTTAAAATAATAGAACAGAATAATGGCACAGATTTAATCGTAATAGTAGACTACTAGTACATTCATTTATTATTATATTAATTACATTTTTGTCAACTATTCACAGCTTGATAAGATCATGTGACCTGGACCATTATTGATTACTGAACAGACCCCTGGTCCTCTTAACCCACTGGTTCCCAACCTTTTCTGGCTGGTGAAACCATTTCGACATCCCAAATTTCTGGCGACGCCGCGATCATGTGCAGTCGCAGCCGTCAATCAAGATCTCAGATATTTTTATATGCTGCATTTTATTTGAACTTGATCTATATTAAATAAAGGTAAAGTATAGAATAAAGTTGTTTCAGATTGTGTGTGGTGTTTTGTTTTTAATAATGAGTTAGATAAAAATATTTTTTATCAATAATTTTCTTTTATCAATTACTAGACATTTAAGGTGACCCCAAGGTTGAAAATCACAGAGTTACAGTGAGATTTGATTAGTGGGTTAGTTACTTTTAATAAGTGCAATAAAACCTGAGTAAAACGCCACTACGTCATCCACACACCAGTCAACAACCTGCGTAGAAGTAAACATGTAAGCATAGACAAAGAGCACAACTCATCTAAATACGACACGACAGATTCAGTCGGAGATCCTAGAAAAGAGGCACGAGGGCTTGTACTTCTATGTCTGTGCCAAGCCTACTTATTGTTTTGCAATCTGTGACTCAATCAATGGATAGATATATATCAAAAATAATAATATGTCGATTCAACTCTTAGCCGAAATCAGTGCATTCAGAAGTAGGAGAGGAAAAAATACTCTATAAATTAAATATAAAACTTTAACAGTCAGGGCATTGTCGGGAGATTCTGGATTCAATGCTTTTCAGCCTTAAAAAAAACAGCACACACCCTGAGTGACACTGTTGTCTGTTGACCACAGGCATGCAGACAGGCTGACAGACAACCGCCCACTGCAGCACCTGCAGACGTACCGGGGCTGCATTTTAACACCACACAGTAGCTTGTTCAGCTCAGATTTCAACCCGGTAACAACTGCTAGAAAAGGCCAACTGGCTGCCGGAGTACTAGTGACACATGCCGGCTGTCACGGTGCCGTTAGACCTTACTACTACTACCACCACCACCACCACCACCACCGGAGCGGGAGGCATGTTGTTGTTTCAGTGGAGCAAAAACACTGCCCCGGCCATGCTCACTCCACACGCCCGCTAACGTTAGTTGGAGGTGGAACAAAAACATGTCAGCGGCCGATGTGTGGCCGTCGTGGTCCCGGTGTCATGCCTGACAAGCCGTGTTTACAGCGGGCGTAGCGCCGGTAGTCATGTGCCTTGACATTTACTATGAACACACACAGACCCAGCAGCAACATGTTACTGCCCAGCTAGCGGGGCTAACGGACCGCAAACACCCGCTGCATTAGCTCCCCCAGACAGCGACACTCTTAACACCCCACTTTATTTTATTTCACAGATTAGACCAAACAAACGTTTTTGTAAACGAAGATAACCGCGTCAAACGAAGGTCGACGGAGTTAGTTTGGGCAAACGCCGATGTTTGCCGCGCTCCGACATTGCTAGTAGCTACAAGCTGCTGCGAACCATAGGATGCTAACTGACTAGCCTAGCTACTTGCTATCGGATAGCATTAGCCACCAAGCACTGAAACACCTGTAAAATATATTTTAAGACGCTATTTTTAATTTCAGAACAATTCCCGGTGACAGTTAATTTATTCTGTTATTAATGTATGATATGTTCGGTGAGTCGCATTTGAGTAATTATTTTAAAAAAGAAAAAGAAAGTACCTGAGCCAAGATACAGCAAAAATCCCCTTTCAGATTTTTTTGTGATTGGCCGACTTTGTTATGTCTGCCTGACTACAAAGCCGACGTCTATTCCGATTGGTGCAGTGTCACAAATCTACCCGGATACCAAAAGCGTGTGAAATCCTATTCGTCGACTAGAATTATTTTTCTGACAGCGATTATTCTGATTGGATGCGTTTTCCTGGTCTGCCCAGTTACAAAACAGATGAATTTATCTCGTGAAATCTGCATAGCAACAACCGTCGGTTAAGACAATGAAAGCGAAAGCACTTAATATAAATATTCAATAATGTATTTGTCGTTATGATGTAATATTACACAGTTCAGAGAAGGCAGACACGCCTAAACAACGCTAGTTTTACACAATGCGCACTAGACTAATATGAGGGCAATCTTTTCATATAATTTTATTGTTGATTATTCATCTAAAATGTATCTGATAAAAAGCACATTGGTCTGGATCTTTTAAAATCATTTCCTCAAAAAAATAAAACGTATTAGCTGGTTATGTTTGTCCATTTCTGAAAAAACATGAGAGGTATGGATTCATGGATAGTAATTACAACATGTTCATGTACAAAATACCAACACTATCAAACTCTGAAATGTGAAAGATTCTGAGATGTGCACAATTTGCTGGGCAGAAATGTTTTTAACAGTGACCATCCATGAATGTGTAAGACCCAAGTAACACCACAGAAGCAATTCTTTTTTCATTGATGGCATTTATTTTTCATTATACAAAAAGAGACACTGAACATCAGAAAAAACCTAAAGTGGAATAGATAAGATGTATGTAAGCAGTCGTTTGTGACGCAGCAGACAAACCGAATCTTCATCAGTTGCAGCTTATCTTCATTCAAACCCACTGCAGAGTAAGAGGGAAATAAAAGTCAACACAAAGTGACACCAGAGGAATCACAATTGTAACATTCAGACCACAGGATTCACTTCAGTCACAAGATAAATGACCAGGAATACAAAATTATACATGTTTAGGAGGGTTAGGGTTAGGCTTTTATTACAAAACATCCTGACATGGTTAGTATCATCAACAGAGAATATAATGACCTTTTCACTGTAGTTCTTTTAATTTAATTTAGTGGTAGCAATTCAGGCAATTTCCTGCACCAGTTTAGGGGGAGGGGTAGCTAAATATATATTTATTTGAACAATATGTAAGATATAAAAGATTGACAGCAGGTGAATTATACTGGAGATTGATTGATAGAAAATTAAATAGATAAGAAGAGAGCATCACCTGCCATTTTTTTTTTGTGTGTTTTTTTTAACTGATTGTCTATCAGTTCTCTATAAAATCATCAACAGGTCGGTGCATCATCAAAATCCTGAGTAAATACAATATGGAGGAGTTCATAGTGTTCGACGATGTGACTTAGACCTGGGTTAATGAAACTGGGTGCATGCAGGACTGTGGCACTGTCATTTTTTACTAAGGAAAACTCCATGTCTATAGATGCTGGAGCACTGTTTCTGTTTCCCAGAATCCATGACCTACCTGACCATATTAGCGATGTCCCAGTTGGTTTCAGAAGACAGGGGACCAACGATCTCCACGCCCTCCTCTGTTACTATGGCGATCTCGTGCTGAAATAGAAAAACAAACATCCAATTGAAACACAGTCAAAATAACTTAACTGTGCAGTTCTGTCTTTTAAAAACACCAAAAGATAATCTTCATATTCTTGTTCAGCCTTTATCAAAAAATTTAACTTTGTTTTTTGTGTTCAATATTTAAATGACTGTAACAAACTATAAACTAAGAAAAATATATGTTATCAAGGAGTTATATCGTGCACAGCAGACCTGGGATCAGTGAGAGACAGGTGATGTGCACTCACCCTGTTGTAGGAACGAGCGTCTCTGTAGTAAAGCACTTTGAGGCAGCGATCCACCAGCTCCCGAGCCTCCTGCTTGGTGATCTCCACCTTGTTCTCCACCACCTCCCTCATCAGAGGCTACACACAGACACACACACAGATCATGTACTTAATTTCAGTCCATTAATTAATTAAATAACTTATACTGGAGCATGGTTGGAATAGTGGCAATTTCTCTGTGTAAATTTGACCACAGGGAAGAGGAGCTCTTCTCTTTACCTGAGCCAAGTATGCTCCAAAACCAGTGGCGACCGTGGGAGCCTCGTAAGCCACACCCAGTTTGTCCACATAACCGAGGAAACTAGGGAGAAGATCGGCTGGTTAATTAATATCGTTCTGCTAAAACCAACGAGCCACACAGGCGGACTAGAGGAAGCAGTCTGAGCTCTCACCTCTCTCCGTTGTAGAAACCTCCGATCACCACGGTGTTCCACAGAGGGTTCATCTTGCTGCGGCGGTTGTACATCACTCTGGTCAGCCAGGAGTGGACCGCCTTCGGACTGTAGCTGTGACCGTCTCCCAGCAGCTCCTCATCAATCCTAAACAGAGACACACAACAGTGGATGAATCTCTCAACAACTGCGTCCTGACATCTGAAAGTTGGGCCTAATGATAAAAGTCAATGGCAAAATATCCTAAATTTAAAGGGATAGTTCAACATTTTGGCACATTGGCCCATTGCCATATTCTTAGTAGTAGGTTCATTACTTTCAATTGTCGGTGCAAGCTATTTTTTATCTTTTATCATCTCCAAAACGCTCTGGTGCACAAGTCGTGACCTGCACATTTACCACGCTATGAGATAATAACAGAACGTTACGAGACAGAGTTGTTTTCAAGATAAATTCATGTAAAGCCGTTGATGCGAGTTCCCGTCGGGCTGCATTTGCCTCGAAAACAACTTAGTCTCATAACGTTACGCTATTATCTCATAGCGTGGTTAATGCGCAGGTCACAACTTGTCCACAAAAGCGTTTAGGAGTTGTTGGATTGTGTATTTGATGAGGGAAACTAAGAAATCCCATGAGCCTCTGTAGCGTAGATCTGAGCAGCTCGCAGCATCAGCTCGGACAATTAAAGGTAACGATGCTAATGGATCAATTTGCCAAAATGTTGAACTATCCCTTTAAGTGAATTCTCAGTTATAGGTATTTTTGACAGCAGCTTACACCATCTGTTCGATGACCTGTTTGAGGTATTGGTAGTCGGCGTAGTCTCCTGAAGCTCCCAGGATGGTGTTGTTGTTCACCTGAAAACAGAAACAACTCTTAACCTTTGCTCAGACATTGTGACAGATCATGTTCATTCACATTTACGGCTCATGTTTTTGAATGTCAGTAGCGATCATCACCTTCATGAGGCGAGAGATGTTCCTGAATCGAGCCAGAGAGCCGTAGGAACCCAACATGTCTGCCGCGATGATGACGCCGCCGGTGAACTTCACACCGAGCACCGACGTCCCGGTGACCATCGGGTTACTGTGGAGAAAGACAGAACATGAAACGATGAAAAATAATGGTTGACACATCCTGATGATGTAACTCACACTTCTTTGTTTACTTGATCAACAGCTTCAAACCTTAAAATCCCCAGTTTATTGTCATTAAAGCTATAAAACAGGTGCATTTGCCTAATCGGTTTCCTACGTGAGATAACTTACGTGTTATTGATTTAGGATGATGATTTAAACGTATTGTTTGTGAAGATTTAATGCCAGCTTTGGTCGACTTAGCTTGTCTTATTCATGTCACGATTGTAAATGTGTGTTTTAGGTGTAACTTACTGATTTTAAATGTGGACCCCAGTTATACCAGCGGTGCTTTAGAGCACAGCTAATGAGGATCCTCACAAATAAACATAATAACTAAGAGCATCATTTATTTCCAGTATCAATTTTAAAAAAGAAAATTAAAAAAAAGCATTATTTTGACTTGTAGAGGAGTAAGTATCATCTATGTTGTTGTTATAACTTAAGTCTGGAAACTTGAATAAATATGAGGAAAGCTGACGTTACTTCGGCTAACAATTAGTCAGCAACACGGAGACAAACAGAACAAACTGCGTTGTTTACAGCTTTAAATCAATCTTAACTGTTTCTCTTTTTAATTGTTCAATGATTAATAAGTCCTGAATTGTCAGTAATGAGCACCAAACATGCAGGAAAAAAACAAAAACCGACAGTTAGCTTAGCTCAGTTAGCTGCCTCCATGATGATACAGCATCAGCGGCGGAGCTCAAACCGAAACCGACAGCGGAGCTCCTGTTTAACGTAACGGGAAAAAGCCTCCGGTTGTTTCGGATGGGATCACTCACAGTGTGTGTCTGACTGGTCCGCATGATGTGCCCGGTCCGCTGTTGCCGCCGGGGAATGAGTAAAATTGTCCGGGCTTGGGTCCGTCTTCCCAGAAATTTAGCTTCAAACCTGACGCCATGTTGAAAGTTTGGGGGATGTGACGACACAGCGTCTTCTTGGCGAGCAGTTGAGACGTCACGGGGGGCGGAGCTTTACCGCCACCTGCTGTTGGGAGGAACTAGCTACCACAGCATGGTTATCTGCTGTAGCCTACTAGCAGTTTGTGTACTTGAGACATCCTCAGACAGGAATGGTTTTGTAAGACGGCCATCAAAACTTTCAGCAAGAAGCACCAGATGAAGAATAAATCAGGTAAAGGCCAACCCAACAAAGTTGCCAGAGATCACTTGGACAAAACCATTCAGTGATTCAATGCATTTTATTTTTCAGTGGATGATCCAGTATTATTATCAGTATATTCATAATGTTAAACTATGTTTATGCAATTCCTGTGTGTCAGTGCGCTGCGCAGGCCGAGCCTGAGGCCACGGGGTCCGTACTGCTCTGGCGGAGACTGTCAGAGCAGATGTTATGTTATGATGTTCCCCAGCTTCTTGAAAGAAAAACACAGGCTTCCTTGTTCTTATTTTCATTTGTTTTTATTTGTTGTTTGCAAATGACCTTTCTTGATTTAACTGACTCAGCACATTGATCAGCTGCACTCAGTTTGCTTCCTCCTCCTGCTTCACCTCAGGAGAGGGTTTTACTTGACAAAAACCTGAAAGGAGAAGGGGGTCACATTCAGTTTATTGTTGTTTTTCTTTCCACCTGACTGCACCTGAATCTCCATTTGGAGATTTCACAGAAACTTGTTGGAGAGCTGAAGGACTCACTGACCTGCCAATCCGTCATAGATGAACGCTTTGTCATGAGGGATGTTCAGACACTCAGCCTTTTTCTTGAAGCCATCGTGGGCGGCCTTCAACTGCTCCACATCTGAATGATGTCCCTCCCTCCCTGATAAGCACACGCAACATACACAATACTGAGGTCACACAACATTTAAGTTTATTTTTCACAATTGTTCATGTGAGTCTTTGATTTGATAGATAATCTAATTTGTGTGTGTGGATGTGATCTTACTGTAGATCAGCAGATATTTGCCCAGGACATTCCTGTAGACGAAAGTCAGACAGTCGGGGCAGCTGACATACATGTCCGTCACACCTGAATCATTGTATGGTTTAACAACTCCACCGTCCTCCTGCGCCGCTAACACACAAACACACACATGCAGAATGAGGATTCACTGCAGGGATGAAGATGATGATACATGAACTATAAGCCCGACCATCCTAAACTCACTCACTGCCAGCGAAGGCAACCAGTGGGTGGTGCTCATCGGACGTGAGGTCAGAGGGCATGGACATGTTGATGATGTAGTTTGAACAGTTCTTCCCACTGTAAAACAACAAAACAGTCAGATGATATGACATGAATATGCAGTGTTTTGATGCAGATGTTGAGTTCAGTCCCTCATATGGTCCTAAACATAGTTATGTACAGTCAGATAGTCTGCTGTAAATAGAGCTCTACATCACTGTCTGAATGATGTGAAGGAGAAGCACTCACAGATACAGGTTAGACTCATCGAACATGACGGTTTTGTTGTTGTCTAGGAGTCTGAACTTCACGTGTGAGCTGGTTACATGTGGCAACAAGGCCCAGCCTAGCTCATGGTCGGCAACGGACCAGACCAGGACCCAGTCCCCGAAAATCTGGAGGGGGGGCGGTTTAGAGTTTAGACAGACAGCAGCTGCTGCAGTGAGGAGAATATCCTGACAGACTTTACACAGAGAATGGAGAATTCAACAAATATAGACATCCATTAAGATCCAAATTGCATAAAGAGTGTAGCACCGCCCTGAATGCACAGATCTACGGAGGCCAAGGGCAAGACAGCAGATTTTAAAAGCTTCAGTTTCTCCTGAGGAGCTCTGTCTCCTGGATTTTGCAGACACAGGTAGACTATAGACTCACCTTGTGCAGGTCCTTCGCTGGCAGAAGGGTATTCACACCTTCACAATCATCAGCGGCCTGCAGTGGGCTGTAGTTGGTCACTGCCAACAGCAGCAGCAGCAACGTAGCCTGCTTCACAACACAACACATCCTGCTCTGAGATTAAATCCACACACACCCTGCAGTTCGCTCTGTCAGTCCGAGGAGGGAAGCTGCTCTGGTTATGAAGACCCATGGCACTTGGAACGGGTGCTGAGTCAGCATAAAGTGCATGTGTGCATGTGCACAGAGTGTTATTGACCCTTGTAGACTCATGTCTCTATTGGTGCATCACTCACAGCCCCTGGTACTGATTTGCCCTGCACTCCTGCTCTGATTGGCTTTCGTAGCATGTTTTTGTGGCTTTTATTGTCCATTTATTTCTTGACCCTTCTTGTGTCTTCGTCTCCTACCAGTTTCATGTTGTCAAGTCAGTGGGCAAAGGGACAAGACCATCTGGTACAGGAGGAATGATGAGCACAGCATACTGTATATGCCACAACCGAGGGAGACAATGAGACACAGGTGTAACACATTGGGGGAGGGAAGACACAGGCTTCAAAATAAAACAGGAAGTGACGAGACAAAGATAGAAAATGTAACTTAGATGGTGATAATAAAATAAGTTTCAGATAAAAGAGTGAGTGTTGAAGCTATGAATTATGATGTGATGTTTCTCAACTTCTTGAAAGAAAAACACAGGCTTCCGTATCTGTTTTTATTATTTTTATTTTTTATTTGTTGTTTGTTCGTGACTTTTCTTGATTTAACTCGATGACCCGGTCAGCTGCATTCAGGACGCTTCCTCTTCCTGCTTCACCTCTGGAGAAGATTTAATTTGACAAAAACCTGAAAAGAGAAGAGAGTCACATTCAGTTCATTGTTGTTTTTCTTTCCACCTGACATTTGGAGAATTCACAGAAACTTGTTGGAGAGCTGAAGGACTCACTGACCTGCCAATCCGTCATAGATGAACGGTCTGTTGCGAGGGATGTTCAGACACCTAGCCTTTTTCTTGAAGCCCTTGTGGGCGGCCTTCAACTGCTCCACATCCAAATGATGTCCCTCCCTCTCTGATAAACACACAATACTGAGATTGTACAATACTTCCATTCATTTTCCCCAATTTTTCTTTAAAGTCTTTGGAAAAATCTAGTATGTATGTGTGTGAACTTACTGTACATCAGCAGATATTTGCCCAGGAAATTCCTGTAGACGATTGTCAGACAGTCGGGGCAGCTGACATACACGTCTATCACACTTGAATCATTGTATGGTTTAACAACTCCACCGTCCTCCTGCGCCGCTAACACACAAACACACACATGCAGAATGAGGATTCACTGCAGGGATGATGATGATTATGATGATACACGCACTGTAAGCCTAACTATCCTTAACTCACTCACTGCCAGCGAAGGCAACCAGTGGGTGGTGCTCATCGGACGTGAGGTCAGAGGGCATGGACATGTTGATGATGTAGTTTGAACAGTTCTTCCCACTGTAAAACAACAAAACAGATGATATGACATGAACATGCGGTGTTTTGATGCAGATGTTGAGTTCAGTCCCTCATATGGTCCTAAACATAGTTATGTACAGTCAGATAGTCTGCTGCAATAGAGCTCTACATCACTATCTGAATGAGCACTCACAGATACAGGTAAGACTCTTCGAACATGGCGGTTTTGTTGTTGTCTAGGAGTCTGAACTTCACGCGTGAGCTGGTTATTGGCATCAAGGCCCAGCCTCGCTTAAGGTCAGCAACGGACCAGACCAGGACCCAGTCCCCGAAAATCTGGAGGGGGGTTTAGGGGAGTTTAGACAGACAGTTTAGAGTTATCCTGCAGCTTTACAGAGAATGGAGAATTCAACAAATATAGACATCCATTAAGATCCAAATTGCACAAAGAGTGTAGCACCGCCCTGAACGCACAGATCTACGGAGGCCAAGGGCAAGACAGCAGATTTTAAAAGCTTCAGTTTCTCTCCTGAGGAGCTCTGTCTCCTGGATTTTGCAGACACAGGTAGACTATAGACTCACCTTGTGCAGGTCCTTCGCTGGCAGAAGTGTATTCACACCCTCACAATCATCAGTGGCCTGCAGTGGGCTGTAGTTGGTCACTGCCAACAGCAGCAGCAGTAGCAACGTAGCCTGCTTCACAACACTACACATCCTGCTCTGAGATTAAATGAACACACACCCTGCAGTTTGCTCTGTCAGTCCGAGGAGGGAAGCTGGTCTGGTTATGAAGACCCATGGCACTTGGAACGGGTGCTGAGTCAGCATAAAGTGCATGTGTGCATGTGCACAGAGTGTTATTGACCCCTGTAGACTCATGTCTCTATTGGTGCATCACTCATAGTCCCTGGTACTGATTTGCCCTGCACTCCTGCTCTGATTGGCTTTCGTAGCATGTTTTTGTGGCTTTTATTGTCCATTTATTTCTTGACCCTTCTTGTGTCTTCGTCTCCTACCAGTTTCATGTTGTCAAGTCAGTGGGCAAAGGGACAAGACCATTTGGTACATGAGGAATGATGAGCACAGCATATATGCCACAACCGAGGGAGACAGAGACACAGGTGTAACACATTGGGGGAGGGAAGACACAGGCTTCAAAATAAAACAGGAAGTGATGAGACAAAGATAGAAAATGTAACTTAGTTGGTGATAATAAAATAAGTTTCAGATAAAAGAGTCTCGGATCCAGATGTTTTTTCATGATGAACTTCAGAAATGATGGCATGACCGATAACAGATGAGTGTTGAAGCTATGAATTATGATGTGATGTTTCTCAACTTCTTGAAAGAAAAACACAGGCTTCCGTATCTGTTTCTATTATTTTTTATTTTTTATTTGTTGCTTGTTCATGACTTTTCTTGATTTAACTGACTCAATGAGCTGCATTCAGGACGCTTCCTCTTCCTGCTTCACCTCTTTAATTTGACAAAAACCTGAAAGGAGAAGAGAGTCACATTCAGTTCATTGTTGGTTTTTTTCCCACCTGACTGCACCCGAATCTCCACTTGAAGATTTCACAGAAACTTGTTGGAGAGCTGAAGGACTCACTGACCTGCCAATCCGTCATAGATGAACGGTTTGTCGTGAGGGATGTTCAGACAATCAGCCTTTTTCTTGAAGCCATCGTGGGCGGCCTTCAACTGCTCCACATCCGAATGATGTCCCTCCCTCTCTGATAAAAACACAATACTGAGATTGTACAACACTTCCATTCATTTCCCCCAATTTTTCCTTAAAGACTTTGGGATAGTCTAGTATGTTTGTGTGTGAACTTACTGTACATCAGCAGAAATCTGCCCTCGACATTCCTGTAGACCATTGTCAGACAGTCGGGGGAGCTGCTGGCATACACGTCTATCACACCTGAATCATTGTATGGTTTAACAACTCCACTGTCCTCCTGCACAGCTAACACACAAACACACACATGTAGAATGAGGATTCACCACGGGGATGATGATGATATGCACTGTTAGCCTTAAAGCCCCAGTATGTAGGAATTACCCCCATCTAGTGGTGCGCTTGCATATCGGAACATATTCTTGATGTTGCGTTCACGTGAACTCGGGCACACATCAGACAGACAACAGGCGCCGCATGTACCAGGATAAACAACACAAGCAGGCAAAACAATACAGGCGTGACAATATGTTGTCATGGTGATGTCGTATTGTTTACCTGACCCTCGTTTTACCGTCTTTCTCTCGTTTAGTAAAATGACATCCGGTTGGTTTGCTGACGGCGTCATTCAGGTATCTGACTGCACCTGAATGCAACATCAGTGCCCTCGTCCTTTCTCACACTACACAGTTTTAACCAGATTTTAACAGGCGCTACTTTGAAAACTCTCTCCCCGAGCCGGCAGCTCCGGCAAGTCTCTGTGGTTACCTACGGTCTCTGTGCCACTGAATGTAAAAAATGGCGATTCAACATGGCAGCCAAGGTTCCATGCGCCCCCCCTTTGAATATATGTACCGACTTGTCTCACTCTAAGGTACGAGAAAGCTTTCATTTGTATGTGGGTGTGATTTGGCTATAGTGAAATACGAATTTATGAACGCAATATTTGATTTTTGCTAATAAAAAGCCAAATAAGTCACATATTGGGGCTTTAAATCACTGCACTGGCTTAGATGTGACTCACAGCCAGCGAAGGAAACCAGTGGGTGGTGCTCATCAGATGTGGGGTCAGAGGGCATGGACATGTTGATGATGTAGTTTGCGCAGTTCTTCTGTCTGTAAAACAACTCAGCAGTCAAATGTCATGACATGAACACACAACAGTGTTTTGATGCAGATGCTGACCACAGGTCCACGGACCGCTATGTACTTTGGAGTTTGCTGAACCTCTGTAAACAGATCTGTGAGCAGCCTGACAGAGGGTCGTCCTCACCTGCACCACTGACTGATTGATCTAAATGGGAAGCACTCACTTAAACAGGTTATTTTCATCGAACATGACGGTTTTGTTGTTGTCAAGGAGTCGGAGCTCCACATGGGAGCTGGATATATTTGGAAACAAGTCCCAGGCTCCCTCAAAGTCGGAAGTGGACCAGACCAGAACCCACTCCCCGAAAATCTGGAGGGGGAGGGAGACAGTTTAGAGTGAGACAGACAGCAGCTCCCGCAGTGAGGAGGATATCCTGACTGACTTTACACAGAGAAAATCAGGAGCATTCAAACTATGCAATCTGGACCATAATAAATGTCTACGTCAAGAACGAGTGTAGCACCGCTCTGCAGATTTTAAAAGCTTCAGTTTCTCTCCTGAGGAGCTCTGTCTCCTGGATTTTGCAGACACAGGTAGACTATAGACTCACCTTGTGCAAGTCCTTCGCTGGCAGAAGTGTATTCACACCCTCACAATCATCAGCGGCCTGCAGTGGGCTGTAGTTGGTCACTGCCAACAGCAGCAGCAGCAACATAGCCTGCTTCACAACACAACACATCCTGCTCTGAGATTAAACTTCACACACACCCTGCAGTTCGCTCTGTCAGGACAGTGCAGTCCGAGGAGGGAAGCTGGTCTGGTTATAAAGACCCATGGCACTTGGAACGGGTGCTGAGTCTGTGTAAAGTGCATGTGTGTATGTGTTGAGGGTGTAGTCGACTCTTGGAACCAATGTCAATATGCAGACAGTCTCATATCTCTGTTGTTGCATCACTCACAGTCCGTGGTTGAGACTGCTGATTTGCCCCAATATTTTACACCATGACCCCATGTATGATGGGATCTGGGCTGGACATGCTCCGATCATGACACTGTAAGAAATCATGTCAAGAAATGTCCAGATACCATAACAAAGCTTTACAGTTGCTATAGTGTTATGAGATACTTGTGGGGTTCAGGCACAAAACTACTGGGTTAGAGTGTTGTTTGATTTGAAATAGACAACCTGCATTGTCATGGTTAAATAAAGGTTGTGTAATGATCGTGGTTTAAAAAACAACCCAGATTTCTTCACTCAGGAAAAAACACCAGTCTGTTTGAGGGAAAGTCCTGTGTTTTGTTGACTGTAAGGGGAAATATGGGTTTTATCTGAATAATCAGTAAAAGACTCAATGATTTGGATTTGATTCGGAAGGCAATGGTACTCAGTTTATGACCCATCTTATTGTAATGAGATGAATTTAGACCTTCACATATTCTCTTCAGTCATCTCATTTTAACCAATTTGTTCCTGTTAGACCGGTCAGAGGGGGATATTCCCATATTCTTAATCCTCATAAGAGACTGGATTTTTTTAATGGTCCTCTTTATACTTTATAGACCTTTTGTCTGTGTAAGTGTTCAACCTATATAATCACCAACCAACCAACCAATCCACCAACCACACAACTAACCCACCAACCAACCAACCAACCAACCAACCAACCAACCAACCAACCAACCAACCAACCAACCAACCAACCAACCACACAACCAACCAACCAACCCACCAACCCACCAACCCACCAACCCACCAACCCACCAACCAACCAACCAACCAATCAAAAGAAAAGTTAGAAACAGGAGGTCTTATAAATAATGACACAGACAACATGGTTGATGTTTAATCATTTGGTCACTTTACTTTCATTGTTTCTGTTGAAACAGGTGAGTTACTGTACTCTGACGCCCTCGCCCTCGGCACAGAACTCTGTGGAGAGAAAGAACAAATGAGGTGACCACTTATATCTGATATCACACATCTTGATATCCCTGAATGAGCAAATAGACTTAAAGAGGACGCACCGTTCTTTGCGTCGTACACAAAGTCGGGTTCTCTGTCAAAACCGATGCAGCTTGCCTGCTGCTTGTACTTCTCAATGTCTGAATCCTTCACTGTTGACTCTTTGCCTGTGGGTAAATGACAACAATAAAGTAAGAGATGAAAATAGAATAAGTTTTCCATACAGTCAAGCATCTTTTTTTTCATTCTGGATTGTTCCTACATACCCAACAGATAAAGTGAGTGAACGTGGATCTCCTCATCTCCAATTGTGGTGGTCATGTTCAGGAATTTAGAGAGATTGCCCAATTTGCTGGCAGTGGTGTTTATGCTTAAGACCAGACAGCTGTCGGAGCTTGGCAGCACGTGGAAGGATGAAACGGCGTTGATCATTGAAGACAACATATCTGTCAGGGAAATTCAAACATAGGATATAGTGAAAGCTCAACTACAAAGAAAATTGTTGTACAGCTTCTACAGTGCTTGTACAGCACATTCTTTGCTATCAGTGTGCAGCGAATTCCTCTTTGCATATTGACACATCTGTAGGTTTGTCTACAAGATCACTGGGTGAAATCTGTTCCCTGGGTTCTTCAAAGTCGTCTTTACATTGTTGTTTGATAGATGTGACACCACCAGTCAGAACTGCAGTTGTAGATTTTTGTGTTTGAGTCACGTTCTATGCAAACTGCAACAACTTGACATCATTTTCCTCAAAGGTTTTATTCCTGACCAGTTAAGTATCAGATATGTCATTCATGGATCAAATAAAGGCTGCAGTTAATTCAACCTTCATAGACATCTAGAGGCATGACACATATGATGAACCTAAATCTTATAATGTGATGGATGTTTGAAACTTGTTCTCCACTGCTGGATGTGAAACTCCAGTGTTGTGTAAGAGTGTCATGTGATGACATAACTCACTGTCTGTTGTAGCAGTGTTACTCTCAATGGTCACATTGACTGTGGAGCCGAAGCACTTTCCGTTCCTGGAGAAAAGATGCAAGGAAAGAGAGCTTTACGTTCTGATCAAGCTGCGTCTGACTTTCAAGTCTGGGTGATAGAAGGAAGTGGATCTTGAGTTGGGATGGATATAATCAGATTTCGATTCTCTGAGCTTGGTTCATGGTAAACACAGGAGAATTCCTCTTTACTATATTTTCAGACTAGATTTTAAAACAAAGATAAAGACAAATTCATTGTTTACATTGAAAAAGAATCTAAATCAATCTTGTAATATCTTTTTTTTCTCCTTCCAATTCTCGACATTTGTGTCTGTCTGAAAACTGTTCTGTTCTGTTGTAACTGTAATCTGTTCATTTTATTTTAAGGGGGGGGGGGGTCATCTCCCAAATAACTTACATTTTATTTTCCTCATTCATTACAAATCTGGTGGGCTTGTCTAATGGTTCATTTTTAAGCCAGGAGCTGTCAGTGAGTTTAAGCAGTTCGATAAATGCTTCATGGTCACTGTATCCCCTGAAGACGTTAAACCTTCCATGCAGCTGCAAAGACACATGAAATCAGTTAGTGACAACAGAAAAATGGTAAATTGACTGGACCTGTTTTCTAGTCCCATTGAACGAAAGAAGATTACATTACAATACATACACGTCCACCCACCCATGCACACACATACATTCAGGCCCCCAAAAAGGACTACCAGCACTTTCTTTACAATTTTTTTTACAATTGCCAATAAGTAAGCACTATGATGTTTGTTTTTCAAAACCTACCACTGCAAACATGTTCCCGTTGGTAATCACAGTGGTGAAGCCCAATACATTTATATAACAGACAAAGACCGGTGTCACAGGGGATGACAATCAGAAGAAATCTGTTTCTAAACTGTGTAAAATGCTCCATCACCCTTTCAGTGTGTCAATATGATTTGTTCAGTGGTAGCAGCAATTTAACTTAAACCATGCCTACACTTGAGTTGCCGGTTATAATTTGAACCTGTTAGCCACATGCAATGCTGCTTTGATGCCCCAATACAAATGTCTACTGAACACATTCAAAACCTAAGGTTAGAAGAGGGTTTACCGTGGAGCTGTCGGCCATTGGCAGAGGCGTGATCAAGGGTTGGCATTCTTCAGGCGTCAGAGCCGAGCTGCACAGAAATAACCCGGCGACCAGGAACAGACTGCTGGACAAAAGTTTCATGATGATGCTACAGCTGGTCAGCTTTGAAAAGACACGCCAAGTACACCTCACCAAAGTAAAGTAGACTGAGCCCTGCAAAGCCTCTTGGCTTTTATACCTGCTGGTTGTGTTAGAGTTTGGTATGTCTGGATTTTCCCATTATTTACATTTGTTCCCAGTTTTTCTTTTACTTTTTACCCAGAATTAAGCAAGCAGTGTTGGGCTATCGTTCTACCAGTTCAAAGTTCTGCCTATCAATGAGTTACTGTGTATTGAATGACCCTTTGTTGTCAGTGCCACACAAATACTGGTCTGCACTGGGGCTGCAGCTAAAACACAGCAAAATGTATAACAAGTGTTGTTGGTATGAGGAGTACATATGGTTTGGACTGCAGCTAAAAGGTCACAGTTACATATGGTGATAAAGCCAACCGTACATGCTACAATTTTGCAGCTTTTACCATAATGTATTGATTGATCAACTTTAATATACTGTATAATAATCATGTATAGCCCCAATACTGCAGAAACCTTTGTACAATTAAACTCAGTACAAATTACAAAGTCCATCATTGTGTTTTTTTCAAAAACTGTAAAACTTATTAAACCATTTTTTCTCAATTGACACCAACTTTGCTACATGTATAGAGCATCTTCAGAACGTCCTCCACAAAAATACCAACCGGTGTTTTGATAGTTGAAAAATTGAGCCTGCAGTGCATGAAAACGTTTCACTGTAAACATATACAATCAATTTTTTGCTAAATACATTTTCAATCTTCCTGAGAAAAGACTTATGGTTGATGAAGTTTGGAAAATATTAGAATTTTATCTCAATAACTGAATTTTTGAAGACATCTTATCTTATCTTATCTCATCTTAGGGTGATCATAGGGTCTTATCATCTGTTAGCAGACCTACTAATACTTTACATGTTGATGTGTGATTCTTAAAAAAAAAAGAAAAAACATTTTGTGTGTCTACTTGTGTGCTTACATTTACTGAATATCTGCATACATTTGTATACATGCAGATTCACGTGAGTACTTTGATTTTTAACGAATGATGGAGACAAAGGTGAATGTACTCTCCTTATCTTGTTAGATTAGTCTCCCACACAGATGACCACAGGTTACTCATCGATAGAGTCCAGTCTTAGGTTGCTGTTTCTGGATCCACTTTGACGAACTGTGACGTCAAAATATTGCAAACACTGTACAGTAGTCCAACATCATGATCAGACAGCAGTTTGATACTGACAGTTCCCATTAGTACTTTTACTTTTCATACTTGTGGTAATACTATACTAGAACAAAGATAATATGGAATAGTTTCTCTTTTGATGGAGTGGTTTTACAAATTTTGAGCAAAGGCCAAGTCACACAAACATCTAAAAGGATAAAATCAATCAATTTCAGTGGGACTGCCAGGACTAGCTCAGTCTTTTGCAAGGTCTGGCTTATATCCAGTGTCTTGAACAGAAAACTGACATTATAATATAAAGAATTACGCCTACTGTGCTGGGTGTTGTCATCACATTATTTATTTATACTCGTTTTTGTGCTGCATTGATCAGCGGAAAAATTATCAGTGAAAATAGTTGTTTGTTATTCATCTCATTATGTCTTTTTCTTATTTTTTAATAGTGGTCAGGTGTCAGAAGTCGATCAGAGTGGAGTGCCTGATGAAAAACGCTCACTACTGTTTATTTTCCAGGGACAAAAACTCCAGACTCACATCATCACTTATCACAATATCTGTGCCCTTGCATCCCAGAGTCAGCAAAGAAGAAACACTTATTGTAGCATCACCTCTTGTATGTGTAATGTGTTAATAAACACTAGAGGGAGCCAAAGATATAACTTACAGTGAACCACAGATTCAGATTTGATACGTTCAATCCAGTTTGCTCCCTTCACTCAGTTCATTTCTACATTACTATATGTCTCTAGTCTAGTGGCCTTATTTACCACAATAAAGAGGGAACACAAGAGAAAGACCAGAATCAGGAAATGTTGTGTTTTATTGGCCTGTGCATATTCTCATTTGTCCAGTTCATAGTATCTGAAAGGAGTTTCACGCTCTCATCCAAGAGGCTTCATCAGTTCATGTACGCATCTGACCAGGCTGGGATTGGTTGTGATTTATTGCTGCAGATGACTCCCTAATACTGTTTTTAGGGGGAAGAGGGTCGACTTATCCCGTCCAACATCAACAAGACACTTTTCTCAGATTGATGAATCTGATATAAAAAAATGAACAATCTCTGTCAAAGTGTTCAGACATAAAATGGAATACAGAAATCTATGTCGATCTGTATATGACAGGAAAAATAGATAACCCAGTGTTAAGTGATGAGTAAAAAATGAAATAACCTGCATATTAGTTTGTTTCTGTATCACTGGTAACAGATCATATCTGAGGCTTGTCGACTCTAACCTTACCTCACTAACAGACTGTGGTGTAGTTTTATTTCTGCAAATTATATTTTTTAAAGGCTTTAGCTGTTCTCTAATAATAGTTTTAGGGATTATGGCTTATGTTTAGTAGGTTTTTTTTATCATGTCACTGTGCTGTTTGTCATTTACCATTATAATTTGTATATTTTGCAGCTTTACTGTGAACTGAGACATCAGAAAAAAAAACATACAAATTAACCAAAATTGGTTTCAGTGCAGAGAAAGAAAGAAAGTTTTATGCCATGATTACATTTTTTTTAAATTATTATTGAATGCAGCACATTCAGCACATAACTGATAAAACCTGCAGCTACCGAATAAAAAAACATCCTCCTGTTTTCCTCCATTCAGTCCTGTCGCCTCCAAATCCTAATTAAAGCAACAGAGTGTGAAAGAGTTAAAGCTTTAAATCCTCATGTGGAAAAACACTGCAGCTGAGTAATAAAGGACAGAAAAATAATCATCTTCTTCCAGCAAAAATTAAATCAAAATATAAACTGTGTTACAGGACGGAGGAGTGTCGGTTAGTATTATTATTATTATTATTAATAATAAGAAAAGACTGTAACTGGCAGCTGCTGCCTGCTGCGCTGATGAGGAATTAAAATGAACTGAATAGAATTTAATTAAAGGGTAAATACACCCTCACTGTCTGTCTCTGCAGACTTCAACATGCTGGGTGGAACAGAGCGGTTTTCCACCATCAGCGCAGATCACGCCCACAAAGGTTTAACCGTGTCCCCGAGGTGACGGGACAGGAAGTGACATCATGTTTGAGGAAGAGACAAAACACTAAATGAGCACAAAGAAAAGACCTTAACTTTAATTTCTCTCTTTAACTTCAGAGCTGACCTTTAACAAGAGGCCGGCCAACACGGTAAAACAATAACTGAGGGTTTTACTCGGCCACAGCTCTGACAGCCTTTACTTCTGTTATATTTCTGCTCATGTAACGCAAGATTTGAAAGTGTGAACTTAAAAATGGGGGTTGAAAGACTCTACAGTAAAATCCCCTTTTTCTTTGTGATATTCATTGTTTGATATTCAACAATGCAATATTTCACAAAATGTAAATTTGTGTGTGTGTGTGCAAACCTGAATTTGTATAAAGTGCTTGAAGTGACGTTGGAATCTGATATTCACTGTAGCTGACTTTGTCTTTGAGCAAGGTAGCAGTGAGGTGTGTGTGTGTGTGTGTGTTTTCACTGATCAGGATGGATTAATAAAGAGATCCGTTCCCTGTGTGTGTGTGTTTGTGTGTGTGAACTGTATTTCTTCTTCGTCTCCTGTAAACCTGCTGAAGGTCTTGTGCTGTCTCCTGACTTTTACCTTGATTAAAGAGAGACAGAAAGTGTGTGTGTCTTACCTTATCTAACACCTGTGTAAATGCATAAGGCCTGTGAAGCGGTGCGGCCGCCCGAGGGCGAAGCATTTTAATGAAGGAGATGAAACCCTGAGAAGACCTGAGCAGGTTTCTGATCAGGAGGACGGAGAGAGAGGGAGAGAGAGAGAGATGAGTGTGTCTCTTTGTTGTCATTTTGTTTCTCTGTTGTTTGTTTTGTCTCTTTATTGTTGTTTTGTGTCTCGGTTGTTGCTTGGTGTCCCTTGAGTTTTGTCCGCTTATTTTATGTGTCTCTTTATGGTTGTTGTATATTTTTCTTCTTTTTTTCCCCATTTGTTTATTGTTGTTTTGGGTCTCATTGTTGTTTTTTTTCAGTGCTTTGTGATTTTTTTTTCATTTTGTTCCATAAATTACTAAATAATTAATACACCAAAATAAATCACAAATGAATAATGAAAAATAACCAGTGAGTAAACTGAAATAATCACATAAAATATGTTAAAGGAAGAATTCAACATCAAATAGGCCCATTGCCATAATCCCTATAGTCATAGCAGTAGGTTCATTACCTTTAATTGTCGGTGCAAGCTATTGTTAGAACGGTGGAGCAGAGCCGTGAGCTGCTCAGAGCTACGCTACAGAGGCTAATGGGATTTCTTGGTTTCCCTCATCAAACTCATCAAATACACAATCCAACAACTCCACAACGCTCTGGTGGACAAGTTGTGACCTGCACATTCACCACACTATGAGATAATAATGTAACATTACGAGACAGAGTTTTTTTAGACATAAAATCATGCAAAACAGCTGATGCACGTTGCCGTCGGGGGCAGTTTTTCGGCAAGCAGTCTCTGCATTTGCGTTGAAAACAACTCTGTCTACTAACGTTAGCGTGGTGAATGTGCAGGTCACAACTAGTCAACAAGAGCATTTTGGAGTTGTTGGATTGTTGTATTTGATGAGTTTGATGAGGGACACCTGAATGAGGTGAGGTGAGATGAGACAGTGTGCAGGATCAGAGGAGGATCTCGTCTTTAACTGAGTCTCTGTTTCGTCGCTCGTCCCTGAATCTGTTTTCACTCATTGATGAGGCAGCTGATCGATATGTCGTGTAGCTACAAATGACGGCGGCGCTGAGTGGAAGTGTTCGCTCATTCATAATGGATGATGCTCTGCAGGGACTGAGGTCCCACAGCTGCTGAGGAACTGATCAAATATTTGTGATCAATGGAGCTCCCTCAGGTATCAATGAAAAAAAACAAACACTCACACACACATTCAGGTTAAAGCTGATTTACATTATCGACGCTGGTCCACAGGCAGTTCATTAATATAACACACAGAGGAGAGATGAGCTCATCTCCTCAGCCTGAAACATGCAGACAGTGAACCTTTGAAATCATCTGCATCTGCAATCATTTAATACGATGTTGTCTTCATCTGAGCTACATACTCTATATCTAAACTAACACAGATCATTTTGTTGTTCTCGCTCAAACATTTACAGCAGCAAACCCCTCGACTAATAACACAAACGTGAGCTAATGGAGTCCAGTCAGTGAAACCAGATCCGAGGTTGAGGGCTGGAGACATTTTGACATTTAGAGAGAGAAACTTCATCAGCTTTAAGATCGAGGCGTTGCACCGCCCACATCCTTCAGGAGTGGTTTGAGATCTGAGGAAGACGAGGACCTTCACATTCGCCACATGTGGGTTCGATCCACGGTCTGAAGGATCTTCTGGGACCAGCTGACATCACTGCTTACAGGACTATAACTGCTCACATGTGGAGACAGATCAGACTCAAAATCAATAAGTTCACACAGATGCGCAAATGCATTCATGGCTCTCTTCACAATATATTCATCATTCAACAACAACAAATACACATTTTAAAAAGAATTTGCAAATCCATCAAAAACATTTTTGTGTCTAGCGACACTCAGCCAACCACACGACTATAGCCTTTTATTTAAACACATATGAAAATATATTATATGAATATAATATATTGTCAACAATAAATATTTTTATGTGCATCAGATACATATACCTTTGAACTGTGTTCATTTATAAGTGGAGGACTTTTTGACTGTTATGAGTACACCATCTGGGTTCTGCATTTTGCCATAGTAATTGTGAACGCACTTTTACACGTCGCGTTCCAGGCAGGCTTTTGACCCCGTACAGTAAGTCACGACATACGACTTTTTAGCGTTCCAGACTTTTTAGTGTAACCTGCGTTTTTCCGACCTGAAAGGCCAGTCAAACCCGTAACTTTGATCTGGTACGAGTTCACAGGTCGGAAAAACACCAGTTAAGGGCTGCCTGGACGTAGCCTATTGGAATTGAGACACAGCACTAGTGTATGACGGTGCACGTCTTCCTCTGCTCATGCCACCAGATGTCATCTAGCAACAAACAGTCAACAGGTGGTTTTATCCATAGATATATATATGTAAATGCCGCCTCTGAAGCTGCTGTCCATTGGAACGATGGGTCAACGCAGCCGCCATCTTGGGCAGGGGGAACCTGGGTCTACTCACTGCATTAGTCAACCGATTTTCAAGCCGATTGGTTTATTATAAATGTCAGACATACAGATGGCGGCCGTGTTGACGTGCCTGACAAGCCTGAATGCGGCATCTATTCTACGTGTATATATCTATGGTTTTATCAGGCAGGTGGCTGTAATATTCATCAGTGTGTAGGCTACTGTATTGTGTAGGCGCTTGTCTGGCTGATTCGTACGGACCTGAACGACGCAGCAGCTGAATCAGTCTGATGGCTACAGGCTCTCCAGCCGTTAGAAGAACTCATTAAAAATGTAATTAAAAAGAGTAAATGTGTTGATACAGAAAAGTGTTTCCAGCCTCCGCCTCTGAAAGTCCTGGTGACAAACTACAACCGCTGCAGGTGTTTGAGGTTTTTTTTTATGGATTTAACAAGAAATTTAACTCACTGTCGATGATGCCTGTAACAGGAACACATTTCCCTCCCTGAAGCCGTCCGTCACAGCTGACTCATCCAACACAGCACAGTCTGTTCAGTGTGTGTGTGTGTGTTTGTGCAGTAGTAACTCAAAGTCTTTACTGTAGTCTTCTTCCTGGGGATCTAATGGCTCCACCTTTTCCCTTGTCGCCCTCTGAGATAAAACATTTTGTCAGGGTGAAAAACTACAGCTCCCATGAGGCTTTGGCAGTGACCTCACAGAGAGTGAGAGTGTGTTTCTGTGTTTTTTTTGAGTCTCTTAATTGTTTTGTTTTAGTGTCTGTGGTTATTTTGTGTATCTTTTTGAATATTTTGTCCATCTTTTTTGATTGTTTTGTGTCTTTGTGATAGTTACATGTGTCTGTGTGATCGTTTTCTGTGTTTTTGCGATTGTTTTATGTGTCTTTGTGCGCTTGTTTTTTGACTCTTTGTAGTTGTTTTGTGAGCTTTCCTAGTTGTTTTGTGTCCTTGGGGTGGTTCCATTTAATTTTCCCTGACATGTTGCTGTGGATTAAAAGATTGAACATTTTTTGGCGCTAGAAGAAGATCTCGGTTATTTACACTGCTCTATAAAAATAGACATGGACACACCAGCTGCTGATTAAACCCACAGCTAATGTTTCTTTATTTTGTTCTTAATTCTCACAATAATAATATTGTTTCACCACCTGATATTTTTATGTTGTTGTTTTTTTTGTTGCCTTCCATGACCTTTCACCTTATTTTACTGTGTGTGTGTGTGTCACTGCCAATGGGAGATGTTAGCATCCTTACTACTATTTCCAGGTCTGGTTGCCATGGGAACAGCTGGATTGGTATGAAAAGCCGCTGGGTTGTGGTGATGGTGATTGTGTGCCTGTTGGCGTGTGTTCACTAGCAAGAGTCCACTATAGGATGGCTTAACAGAAACACACATTATGTGGTTAAGTGACTGGAACCAAGAACCAACTGAGAACCCGAAGTCCGACTGTGGACAAATCCTGCACAGTCCGACTCGGTTGGGTGGAGTCTCGGATGGATCTGAATAGTCCTGATATCTGGTGTTCAGGATATCAAGTTAGCTGCTGGTGTTTGTGTTTTTATTACATCAGATATGTTTGATTCTGGTCGTCTCTGAACTGGGGTTTAATCAGTTTTTCCAGGTTGGGTTTTTAGTAGATTGGATCCGAAGTCTGAACATGTATAGAGCTGAACTATGAGCTCCAAAGTAAAACAAGGAAATAGCCGATCTTCAAGTTTTCCACGTTGACAGAACAGTGATATAGTGTTATATGTCCAAGGCTCTGGATTCAAGGACACACGGTGCCTGTAAAGGCATGTTGTGTTCTGTCACTCTGCCCACCGACCATCTGTCCACCATCATGTATGATGACTCACACGCATGCAGATTATGGCTAATATTAGATTTCCATATAATGGTCCATGTAGTGAGGAGACAGAGTGGAGCAGCTTCATGTTTCAAAGTCTTTACGTCGTCTTTCTCCTCCATTTTTTTGAAATTCTTTTAAAATGTAACTCAAATTAAACTGGTAACCATATAAATAAAAAATAAATCAAATAAAAAAAATCAAAACATTAGCCATTAGCTGAAACGTGTCTCTAATTCTATCTTAACTTACTCTTAAAATTGATTTCTGAATCCATGATGACCTTTTTTATGTAGTGCCATCTTCAGGCCACATTTTAATTTGTCTACTACTACTACTATTACTGTGCTACTTAATGTTAGCATACAAACATAGTAAACAGTGATCATGGTAAACATGTTAGCCAAAATAGGCTACACACAAAAAAACAAACAAATACAAAACAAAAACGAAACCCACACGCGTACACAATTTAAATTTTGGTCCGACAGGAAGTTTTATTTCTTTACAAAACAAGAGCGCAGACTCATAAAGGAGCTCAACTGAAGGCAGGAAGATAAACCTACACGACAACTTTCAACCACTTAGAAAATATAGAGGAGCTCTGTTCACACACTGATACATACAATCTGCACGTCATTTATACTGTAAAAAAGAAAACAGAGAGCCAGGAAATCTGCACGTCAACTACACTGTAAAAAAAACAAAACAAAAACAAAAAACAGCAAGGAAAACAGCTGGTTGTGTTGTTTGAAACAAGCCAGGTCCAAATTTCATACAAGCAAATTCCACACAATGCTATTAAAACACCCCCACAAGTATCAATACTGACCAATGCTTTCTTAAATTTCATTGACAATTTCAGCATTTCATAACATTTTTTGACATGTTTTTTGGTGATAAAATGTTCTGCACCTCATCTAAAAATGCAGAGAGAAATACAGTTATCAATATGTTCAGACTACAGATTTAAGGTTTGTGATTTCAGTGGTTGACAAATTTTTTTTTGACTGCTTTTTTTTTTATTTTTTACACTGACCGGCTGTTTTTGTGTGTTTGGTTTGTTTTTGAGTGCAGAGGCAAAAATATAAAAACAAAGACAGAAATAAAGCTCACGTGTCCATGAAGCGCATGTACATACATTCTTTATCAAAACTAAAAACTTTGCATTGATAAAATACAACGTTAAAGGTATAATACAGTGCTATGACTGAGAAAACATCACAGATGCCGTTTTCCTTGTCGTCACCAGATAATGACACACTGCAGAGAGAAGGACACGTGATTCGTACGAAACCCTGAAAAAATGCTGCGCTGAAATTTACAGTGAGTGATTGTTTGTTTCTGTGACACAACTTTTTCAAAGCCACAACACTGAAAAAGACCAAAAACAGGTGCAGTTTGTCATTAAGTTGTTTTTTCTTTGAAAAAAAAAAAAAGCATTTAAAACAATAGACTTCACAGTTTCAGGGCAGACACAAGTCCAACAGCAAGCACTTAAAGGGAAAGTCCACCCAAATCTCATCTCATCTCATCTTTGTCTCCTTGTGTCTATTTGTGGTCAATTTATGTCTATAGTCTTTTTTTAGCCTCGTTGTTTGCATCTTTTTTTCATGTGTCATTCATTTTATTTTTGTTTCTCAGTGGTTGTTACACCTCTTTTTTTGTCAGTATTTTACAACACTTAATGGTCACATTTTAACTGTGACCATTTAACGTCTCTATCACATATTTTCTGGTGACTGCATGTGGTCAGTTTTGCCTCTTCATTGTTCCTATACATACGTAGTTGTTGATTTTTTTTTGAGGAGGGTTGGGGTTGAGGGTGGTTGGGGTCTTTGTAGTGAACTTTCCAGCACAGAATAGTAAACAGTCACTTCAAACACAGACTCCTGACCTTTTAGGCCTAGTCCACACGAATACGGGTACTTTTAAAACCACATTTTTTTGGCCTCCAGTTAAAAAAAAAAATCCCGCCTACACCAACGGCGTGATAAAAAAATATGTCTGTCCACATGAAACCACAAAATTTGCCTCAAGCAATGTCATGCACATGCCAAAGCAGTACAGTAGGTGGCGATATCACTCCTAACAGGAAGGCCGTTATAGCCAATCACAAGGCTGGAAAAATTCATTACAGGAAAAACAACAATGGCGAACCGAGGCAGGGCGTGTCGTGTCAGTCCAAGTACGGTGATATACAAGCTCTTTTTATTGAGCAGTTGGTCACGTCCACAAGTCTCCGTGGATACATCTTACTGTTTACCATCGCACACTGTGCCGTCAAACAATGGCGACGAGAGATTAATTGTGGTTTTCCACGGTTTTCCTGTCCACATGACTGCTGAAACCGGACTTTTCAAAAAAGTTCACCCTGGACTCCGGTTACAAAAAAGCTGAAAGGCCAAACTGTGCAAGAAAACACACGGTTTCAAAAAACACCCGTGTTCGTGTGGATGGCCCCTTATTCTCCTGGTCATTGATCCCGTGACTCGGGTGGATTTTCCATTCAAGTACAGTGAGGAAGGAGAAAACAAACAGTTTGGGTAAACCAGGAGCTGAAGGGCAGAGTTCAGCTCAGAAGCGGCGGCGGCGGCGGGAGCCCCTGAAAGTTTTAACAACAAACACAGAGAAACACACAGAAAGGAGAAAACCAGTCCGGACTCCCTTTAAAGGGTAAAAAAACAGCAGCTACGCAGCTGCTGGAGATTCTAATCCTATGTAAACAGGCTTAGTGTAAGGCAAGGAGGAAGAGGAGGAGGAGGAAGAGGAGGAGGAGGAGGAGGAGGAGGAAGGAGCTGGAGACAGAGGCGGAAGTGAACTTTAAGACGAGGCAGACTAGGAGGGATGAAGGTGTGGGAGGAAGACAGGATGATGAAGAGGATGAGTAAGCAGAGGGAGGCAGACAGGCGATGAGGAGGAGGAGGAGGAAGAGGAGCAGGATGCAGATGGCTGAAAGGCAGACAGCAGAATTAAAGGGATCAGGCTCAGACACAAACTTCTCCCAAACACTTGAGCCGACAGTGAAACGCCTCGCTCAACAACAAGCTGCTCTATCTTTACCAGTGTTTTTAAACCGGCTGTCGACTGCGTTAGTTTGTCTTTTTAAACATAGTAAATTACGAACATACTGTCTCCACACTTAACACCCTGTGATCAAACGACTATGAAATGTAAAACTTATAAAATAGGCCCTACATTAATATTTGTATTATTACCCCCCCCCCAACTTTTTTTCCCCCTTTTTCATAAAATAAACAGGAATATTGTTATCGTGTTATTGAGATCACGAAACACATTTAATGATAACAAGAAAAGTTTTTTCTGAAAAACTCGGGGAATTAATAGTTTAAAAAGTAATTTAAAATGTAACTCAGCTCTCTCAAATGTCAATAATTGAATGAATAGTCATCTTTTTTTTCCAAAAACAAGTTTTCAGTTTGAATACTTTATCTAACATCAAACAAATATCATTAATTCAGTCTGTCATATCAATAATTTTATTCTTAACATCAAAGTGCGAGAAATTGGGCTTTTTACATAAATTATGTTGTTATAATATGAAAATCACAAGTAACTTCTAGATTTTCAAATAAAAAGTTTTTTTCATAATTAGAATCAGGAAGATTTTCCAATTTATTTTAGAATTTATGAATTCATCATTTATGACGTCAAAAGGTTTCTTTTAAAACCTTTTCAATAATAAATTACATTTTTTACACTTTTTCTTTGACAGAAAGAGTGTTTAACTATTGATTTCATGTTACTGGACTTACTAACGTGTTTATGTCTAGATTGATTTAATCCATGATGAAAGTGTTGGAAATCTCATAAACAAAATAGACTTTTTGTAATCCCATTCAAAGCTGCAGAGCTGCATCAACACCTGTTCCAACATCTCTGTGTTTCCTTTGTGTGAATACAAAAATAAAAGCCTACATCACATAACGTAGCTTCACGTTTCTTCTTCTGTGGTTGTTTTTTGTTTGTGGTCAGATTTGACTCGCTCTCCTCCTGTGTGTGTGTGCCCATGGTTACTGAGACACAGCTGTGTGTTTTCCCTCTTGAGTTTGGCTGGATGTATGAAAGCAGCTTTTCTCCTCTTTAGATGTTTTTCTGCTGCATGGAGTCAGACTGCGGTTCGACCTTCTGTGTATAGCCACAAAGGCTTAATTGATGTCTCGCTTTCTCTTTTCTTTTCGTGTCTCGTTGCTCTCATGTTTATCTTGATGGATTTGGCTAAATTTTCTTACTTCTGTCTCCATTGTCTTGCAGATTTACAAAGAAAAAGAGACTGAGGAGGAGGAGGAGGAGGAAGAGAGGGAGACTTCACCAACATTTTCTCTCCTCCACTTGCTAGTGGGTGGACGGCGCTTGTCTCTCTCCGTCTTGTTTCCATTTGTCCCCGTGTGCTCTTAAAGCAGGTGATAATTAAAGCCATCACTGTCGTCCTGGGGAAACAAGCTCCATTAACACACAGCAGAGTCATTTGGATGTGGGTCTAATGGAGCTGTTAAACCTCAGACTTAATGATCGCCACCTGTTGATGAAGAGCAATTTGTACCGGCTAAGCCCTCTAATATTTATAGCTAAGATGGCTGAAATTTGAATGCTACACTGCTGCGTTAGCTGTCGTGGCGTCAGTCCATGCAGGCAGTGATTTTATTTGTCGACCCTTTAAAATATCACGTAGAGATAGGGATCAGTGGAATTAAGTTTGATGAAACAAAAATACTGAATAGCAAACAGATTTGTTGTTTTTCAGTTATTCACTTCACTTCACATGCTTTGGGCACAAACTAAATTCTTTCAATCAGCTGCAGAACAATTTGTGTACAAACTGTCCTCAGAAGGGGTGAAAACCGCTTTGCTTGAGTTCAGTTCTGTTGACTGTTTAACCTTCTGTGTTTCTCTGAATGATACTGTACAGCCTTGACCTTACTGAGTACTAGGGGTGCAACGATACACAAAAGTCACGGTTCGGTACGTACCTCGGTTTTGAGGTCTCGGTTTCGGTTCATTTTCGGTACAGTAAGAGAACCAAAAAACCAAAACATAAATTTGCTTGTTGTTTATGAGGATTTTTTCTAAATCAAATGTGCATGTTTTAGTCAAATGTAATTATTTACATCTACCTACTAAACTGTAGGTACACAGTCCCTGATACAAATAAACTTATAATCTTATTAACTTATCTTAAAATATGAAAAAAATATACCTTTTTTTTTTTAATAAGCACTAACAGTTCAAGCCAGTGACAGATTGACCATAGTTCAGAGTGGGCAAATGCCACAACAGCTGCCTGACGATGCAACTGTTCAGCCGCAAATGAATGAATGAATGAATAAATAACGCGGATCATCACGAAGGCACAGTGCGTAGGGTCGATACAGCTGGCGCATCTGCAGCTGATCCACAGGTGCTACAGGTGCTGCAGCTTGTGCGCAACACAGCCAGAGCGAGAGCGACAGACAGACAGACAGACATACAGACAGAGAGGAGATAGGAGCCACAGTCTCCACCTCCACTCCTCCTACAAACAGGAAGGGTCTTCAAGCCTTGTTTACTCTGTATTAGCGGTAGCACTAGCGGTAGCATTAGCGGTAGGTGCCGGCGGACTGTTACCAGCGCTCCTTACATTTGCATGCAGAGCGCTGATTGGCTCCTAGGGAATTCAGGGACGTTCTGATTGGCTCTGAAGCAGCATGACCAGCGCATGGCACTGAGCCTGCTTTGGCCTGAACAACGATCTCAGTCGCTGCTCCCGATGGGATCACACAGCGGCACAGTACCTACCGAAAATACCGTTGTTTGCCGTCATGCATTGAACCGAACAGGGCGTATTGAACGGTTCAATAAAATACCGAATATTGTTGCATCCCTACTGAGTACAGTACCTAGAGATAATGTATAGGTCAGGGTGACTCTACTGTATGCTCTATAAACAGAGTACAGTAGACCTGAATCGATTTTTCCAGTTCTCACTAAAAAAAACAAATTTCTTAGTATTTTACTTTGCTTACAGGACTTGCAGCATTAATAATTAACATTTTAGTGAGTTAAAGTAAGCCATAAGTTTAGAAAAACAAATGTTATCTTACAGTGTAGTTGGATATTAAATAGCCACGGATTGTTATACACTTTGATAATGACACAGTGCATCAAGCCCCTGTGCATCATTTGATTGATTAACTGATCGATCACGTCGGCGCACCTCACAGTCATTAATCAGACAGTCGGGACGTCACGATGTCAAGCAGAGACGGAAACTCAGTTCTTCACAAAGGAGGAGAGTAGAGATATACAAAACGGCAAAACGCCACCAAATAAATGTTGATCTGTTACTCTGGTTCTTCCATCTAAAACATGTTCTGCAGGATAAATTGTCTTTGCAGTGTCAAACTTAACATGAGCATGTTCACGGGTACACAAAATTAGATATAATCTATTTAGCAGCATGAAATTTAATGAGCACCTTCATGCATCACCACCACCTAATTTTATTGCCCGCTTGAACCTCCCTCTTGCACCACCTAGTGTTCACTCCTCACAAAGGCCCTAAGGAATAATAAACCGTTTGAAGAAAAAACGGTCCTCATAATGTGACGAGTCCCCAAAATGTGGTGCATTAGCCGTGTCCCCACAACGTAGGTGTACCAGAACACCGATGCAGCTTTAAAAAATGGAGGAGTTTTTTTTTTTTTATCCATCACTTAACTTACTACACTTACTACTGGAAGGCTCTAAGAATAAAAAACGTAAAGCACCTGAAGGAAAAACTAAAACTGCCTCAGGTGGCAAGTGTGTCCCCCACAGAGTAGGTGTATGAACTTTTGTGTGAGACTAAAATATACACACCTGTCCGTATAGCCTTGACGCACAAGCTGCACCTTAAATAACAGCCCCTGCACAGATTTCCTTTGCCTCCTGCAGCAGCTGACAGCAGAGTAATGAGAGTTTTAGCTCTTCCAGGGAGAGACGACGAGCAAGAGAAGAACTGAAGAGATAAGACAGAGTGAGACGTCTTACTCTCAGAGAGCTCCTCTTTATTGTTCCCTCCTCTTTTATCTGCAATTTTCCTTCTTCCTGTGCTTTCGCAAAAAAACAACAACAAATGTATTTCACCTGTCAAGCCTAAATTAAATTTAAAAAGCGCAGAGATGTTGGTGAGAGAAGTCTAGAGAGATAAAGTGAGTGTGAAAGACAAATGAGGGGTGGCGACGTTGAGGGAGAGGCGGACTGGGTGAGGGCAGGAAGAGAAAAGGAGGGGGATGTCGGGGTGTAAGTTCGGCAGTGAGCTGCTGGGAGTGTTCGACAGCCAAGTGTTTGTGTGTGTGTGTGCGCAGACATACAGGGAGTGTGTTCACTGCATCGCCATGTGTCATTTTCACTAAGCAGTGTGTGAGTGTGTGTGTGCTTACGAGACGTGCATATGAATACAAAGGCAGTAGATGTGGTTACACTGTTATACTGTATATCAATGTGTGTGTACATGTGTGTAAATGTATGTGCGTATAATAAACAGGAATATTGGTACTTCTGTCTTTGTGAGGACAATGAGACTGAGAAGAGATGAAACCAAACTCCACCTGTCTGATACGTCCCAGGTGGGAGGTGAGGCCCAAACCAGATACAACAGGTAGAAACCAAGGACGTTTTTTCATTTTTCAGAAAGAACAGAGAATAGGATTTTTTTTTTCTTTTTTTAACAAAAGTGAAGACTTTTCAAAAATGTCCTTGGACATGTCCTTGGGTGTCATTTTTGAAAGTTTTTGAAAGAAAACGATGAAAACTGGAAATGCTTTGGTAAATTGGCGACTTTGTGTATTTGAGAGGACATTTCGAAAAAAAAAGAAAAAAGACAGTTTTGAGCACTGGGATTTTTAAAAGGTCAAAATGACACAATCATTTTCTGCCTTTTTTCCAAACTGTTATTTTTTTTTTGGGGTTTTGCGATGACCCCTGGGCCGAGTTGTTGCAGCTGTTTTCAGATAAATAATGGGGAAATGCCGTATGAACCTCACAAGTACAGAAGTATGTGTGCGTGTGTGTGTGTCAGAGTAGACTTAACATTCTCGGTATACGATCAGAGGATCTTTCCATCAGACGCTTCACTTCACACTGATCGGTGAAGACGACTGAAGAGCAGAACAACCTGAACCCGCTGACACACGCCGGGTGTCTCAGCCCGTCACACGCGGTGACTGCTGCGGCTGCTGCGGCTGCCTGCAGGGCCGTTTTCAGCTCCAACCATTTCCTCCACATTTACACAGAAAAGGCAACGCCTCAGTGGAGCTGAAGTGGAGCAGGAAGCAGGGCAATTTAGAAAACCAGATTTAAACAGAAGAGAGAGAGGATTTGACGCAGTCATCGTCTAGAAGAAAAATGTATATGTAGCTATACAGTACGTCATAACGTGTCACCATGAACGGTGGGGAAAATTTCAGGGGCAAAGTTTTTTTTTTTTTTTTTACTAGATTTAATTTAGCCCTAATTTTTAAATTAAAGTTGGTTGGAGGCTGAGGTTCTTTTGTTTCTTCTTTTTTTAATCACAACTTTTCAGGACTTTGTTTTGGAGCCAAATTCATATTTTTTAAGCTACTCTTAGACAAAAAAACAAAACAAAGCAAAAAAACACATATATTTTTTCTTTTTCCCCAGAGTTGAGGTTGTACGCCAAAAATTGGTAAAATGGCAAAAATGATCATCCAAAATGAGTTAAATCACAATTGAGAGGCTCCATCCAGGTTGTGTGGATGTTAGCGAAGGTTAAATAACACTGTGACTCCATCAGATCTCGAAAACCAAGGTGTGACTCAAACATCCGTCCATGGATACTCATATTCAATATGAACATTAAAAACAGGGCATTGACCTGCTCTTGCAGAAATCATGACACTTCCTGGATCACAGCAGGCAACTTAACACCGACAAAACCTCTATTAAGAAATGATGGAAAAGAAAAAAAAAAAAAAAAAAAAACTATAAAAAATTCAGTAACTCTGTAATTAGAGATCCAGAAGTGGAGAGTACGTAGGCAGGCTGGATGTGTCATTATGGAAATGAAGCTCTTCAGTGATCCTCACTCTCGTGCTGATTGTGTCCTCCTGGGCTAAAAACCAAAACTGCTTTTTCATTTTCAATCTGTGATGTCTGGTAGAGTCCCTGCCCAGGCCTGGAGTGCCCCCCAACCCACCCACCCCACATTAAAAAAAAAAAAAAACCAAAGAAGGAAAAACACTCCACAACTTTAACTAAAAAAAATAAAGAAAAAGAAAAATTCAATATAAAGTTGCATTCGTTGAGATTTCAGATCCGCCTCCATCCAGCTGTGCTCCATCAGCATGGGGCTTCAGCGAGGAGGAGGGGGTGGGGTTGTGGGGGCGCGGGGGCAACAGTCTGCTTCTGCTTCAGGAAGAATAAGAAAAAGAAGAAAGAAATAAAGAAAAGAAAAGGAAAACATATTTTTCATTGTTTTTTTTTTGTTTCTGTGAATGTAATTCTCTCTTCAGGCGGAGATTCGGTCACCCCCCCCCTCCCTGCAGAGACAACCCCTCCTCCTCCGGCGAGCCTGGAAAACTTTTAGATTCACTGAGCAGAAGATTCGGTCCCACTGAGGAAGAGGGTGGAGGAAGGGTGATGGAGACTGATGGAGGAGAATATGACTTATCATTCGGTATGAAGCCCCTCCCCCCCTCCTCCTCCTCGCTCCATCTCTCCCTCTGTTTCAGCATTCACACCTGCCTGCAGCAGAAAGCCCAGAGGAAAGAGAAAGAGAGAGAGAGATTTCATTTCGAAACATTTCTCTGCCTTCGGGGCGGGGGTGGGGGTGGGGGTTTAGCTCCGAGGTTCAGACTCCCCGTGAGGAGCGCTGCTGACAGGAGAGACCCCCCCAACCACATGGACGCCCATTACAGGAGAGTTTGTGCAGGTCGCCTGAGGGGCTCTGCTGCAGCTGCCGGAGGAGAAGTAACACACACACACATGTCAGCGCAGCTCTGCTTCGTTTTTACAACCGTCGACACAACCAGATGTGTGATTTTAGAGTGAACCCCACAGAAAACCAACGGTCATCATCGCTGTGGACATCGATGTGAAGGTTTCCTCTGATCAATCAGAATCAAAATGTCTGGCAGCCAGACAGTTAATGTGCTGCTGCCACATGCTCATCTGATCTGCTGGCCATGTAATTATATTGACAGACTACAAGGCCACAGCTAGTCAATCAATCAATCAATCAATCAATCAATCAATGAAAACTCATGATCAATTGATTGTTTCCTGGTTGCAGCTTCTCGGATGTGAAGACCTGTTGCTCTCCTCTGTCATACAGCGACATGTTTTTGTTCAAACTAAACTGTTTGTGTTTCTTTTACACCCGTGACATGTTTTTGTTTTCAGCTGTAAATCGACTGTCGGCGAAGATAAAAGTCTTCATTTGAACCTTTAACTTAATTGTTTTTGTTTCATTTCATCAGGTGAATCTTGAATCTCGATCTTTACTCTGGGATTTCTCCTGAGATAAAATCATGTCATGTCATGTTGATGTTGGACAGACGACAACACTGAAGCCTTTACAACAACACACCCACCTGTGGATCTGGCACCAGCGCCGGGGTTTAGTCAGAATCCAGCTGAAGAAATTCTCCCCTCCTCTTTTCCTTCAGAGCTGCGACAGAGCTGAGTGCCGATCGGCTGCGTGGTGAGACGCCCGGCATTTCAGACATCAGCTGGCGCTGAAAGGACCAGTTACTAAGCAACGGCTGGGTCGGCAGGACGACAGAGAGTTGCTGGAAACCGACTTGTCTCGTCTCTGCAGTCAAACCGATTCAACACAGCCTCGCTCGTTCGTCTGCGCTCCTGCTTTCAACTCTCCTGGGCCTCCTCCTCCTCCTCCTCCTCCTCCTCCTCCTCTTCACTCAGAAACAACACTGCATTGTTCACCTGTTTCCTCAGTGAATGAGCAACTTCTTAAAAGTCTGTTCATAAAAGTTAACAAAAAAAAGTTAAAACGACAAAAGGAAAAAGCATCTTCTCCCTTGAGAGACAGCGACCCTAACATGCTGCCGTCGGGTGGCGGGCAGCGCGGCAGGCGGAGATCGGAGACATCCCTCCTCACCTTTCACACTCTGACATTCACTCCATGTTCTCGCTGCATTGCTGCTGCTGAGTCCTGCAGTGCTGCTGTCAGAGAGCTGCAGGGTGGAGGGATCTCTACAACCTTCACTGCTGAAAGATCTGGGCAAAAAAAAAAAAAAAAAAATTGCAGAAAAATCACAGCTGCTGCAGACGGGAGAGTGGCCGAACCTCCACGGCTGCAGTCGGAGGATTTTAACAGTTCAAATAGATTCACCGTCATGTTTTGTTTCAGTCTATTCATTTCATGATGAGGTTATTCCCTCTCCTGTCAGATCTGACACCAATCAAATCAAACTCCCAGTGAGTTTGTGGCCACATGCTGCTATCTGAACGTCTCTGACTGATTAGATTTTTTTCTTTTTTTCGTCAGGTAATTGATTTTAATCATTGTCAATAATTTCCTTTTACACTTTAAAAAAAAAATCCCAATTACACAGATTGTTATGACAGATGTTGTGTTTTTTTTTTTAAATTTTGCCCAGATGTTCTGCCTGCCAGGCAAACTGAGGCGATGATCAGACTGACGACAGTAAAAACGACACAACGCACTTTTCCCACGCTGTTGACCTTCACACCTCAGCACCGACTCTCTAATATAACAACGTATATTGAGCTCAGTGATGCTACAGTAACAGCGTGTAGTGGTGAAAGAGTCAATTTGTGAAACTCTATTTCATATTTAAGTTCAACCTCAGACCAGCAGTTGTCAGACTAGGATTTATCTTTTACCATGGTGAGCATATTGGGGGTTATTTCTACTGTATTATCAAATTTAACGACCTATACTAACCACTAAGATAATGTTATGTAGTAATGTAATGTCAGTATGTGGGAGTGTGGTGGCTGGAACAGTGTGTGTGAATGGGTGAATGTGGCTTGTAGTGTAAGAGGTTTATTTAACCTATAGGAGGAAATCAGCTCATCCACAGCCTCAATTATAGAGTTAAATGACATGTAGCCTAATTAAAAAAGTGGTAAAGTTGAGATGTGAGTCTAGTTTTATTCTGAAATGACCAAATTAAATTCTTGTTTTGTCGAGGCTAAAGTGTTTCTGTCACTGTTGCTGGGTCAGAACAGCTGGAGAGGTTACCGGCTGCCGTCTGCTGGTCTGGTGTCGCTCCTCCAAAGGGGAAATGTGCGCTCGTGTTCCTGCTCTACTGTCAGTGAGACCATCGCCTCGGTTTTACCTACTTCTTGTTAGGGTTGCTGCCTCTCAGGCTGCCTGTCAGGAAATTCGGTAGTCGAAGGTGTCCTTCTCCATGTAGTCCGTCCAAGTGGAGGAGGGCATGCTCCGATACGGGTCCAGCAGGATCCTGAAGCAACGGACGATCAGCAGGCCCAGGAAGATGAAGAGGATGAGGACGAAGACGAAGGCCGCCCTCTGTTCGAGCGTCAGGAAGGGGGCCGACGGCGAGGAGGAAGAGGAGGAGGAGAAGTCTGACTCGGAGGCGGAGAAGGTGCTGCTGTAGAGGTCGTCAGCCATGTTGGGATGGAGAGGGATTGGTCAGTTCAGACTGTCCTGTTCTTCCGTCCATTGAGAGACGATCATGTTTGTAGCCGAAGGTTGCTGAAAAAACAAACAAAAAAAAACAACTGCAGTTAATAAAAACACAACTTCTTCTGTCACAGTTTTATACAAGCAGGTATACAATAGATAAAAAAAGGCACAAAGCACAGGAGAACACAACGGAAACATGAAAAAGATGATACAACGCTGTGAATGTGGTCAATACACTGCAAAAACTCAAAATCTTTCCAAGAATATTTGTCTTATTTCTTGTCAAAACGTCTCATTTATTGATAAAACTCATCCCCTAAAAATGAACTTGTTTTCAGATAATTTTCACTTGAAATAAGTAGAAAAAATCTGCCAATGGAGCAAGTTTTTCTTTCTTATTACAAGCACAAAAAACTTGCTCCATTGGCAGCTTTTTCTACTTATTTCAAGTGAAAATTAGTTTGAAACAAATGAAAATGATCTAAAAACAAGTTCATTTTTACTTAAAATAAGACTCGTCAGTCTTATTTTAAGTAAAATGAGACATTTTGACAAGAAATAATACAAATATTCTTAAAAAGATTTTGAGTTTTTGCAGTGTAGGAGGCTACTTGAAGGCCATGAGATGAGGTTGAAAGCTCCTAATAGAGACAGTGCTGTTCCTGTTTGTTACGACCCCATTCAACCCCTATACATTGATACGGGAGGGTAAACACAAGCCTTCAGACCTCCAGGGTTCATGCTGTGGGGAGCTTGTCTTTATGCTAATGCTGAAGTCGCTCTTTGTCTTAAGTATTTACTGAGACGTGCTGTATTTGTCCGCATGGCTCCGTGTGCTCAAAGCTGTTTCATAACTAAACGTCCTCAGACTCTGTCTAACTTCATTGTTCCCTCTCTCTCTCTCTCTCTCTCTCTCTCTCTCTTCTTCTGTTGTTCTGGTGCCAGCGGCCCGTGGGTGGGACTGTGGGAGTCGTCGTCTCTTTTAAACACATCGTTCTGGATGAAGCTCTTCATTTGCTTCCCACGTGCAGATTGAAGCCAAACTCAATTGGCTTCAAACGCTGACAGGTCGTTTTCAGTCGTGTCTGTGAGAAGTTACATTCGGTGAAAATCTGCACTCGTCACTCTGAAGGGAAACTTTTCATTCCAGCGCTGATGAACAAAACTAATTATGAGATTACGGCGGCACGTTTGATCAAACATCGATTTTTCCTGCACATCCATCTGTCTCAGATCATCTGGATCATTCATCTTGACTGGCGTTGCTGTCGCTTGATCAATCTCAACTCATTATTATCAATCAATAGAATAGATGCTTGTACCTGGACACGAACTGACATCAGACTGCGTCGTGCAGCGATTGAACAAAACTCATTTGAATGTGTTTATCCAGCGATAAAACACAGAAGAGTTCGAGCCAGCAACAGATGGATGAGTCTGGAGATTATTCATTCTTGATTCACCAACAAACTAAAATATCTCGTCCATGTCGTCTATACGGTCCAGTGTTCTCTCTTCCTGTCGGGTTTCCAACCAGCCTGAGCTCGGTTTCTACAAACCGATGTGATCACAGGAAATAAAGCATTCCTCCTACATTACATGTCTTTTATAAACACGGTTATAAACGTTTGACTCTTGATTATAAGCTCTTCTATCAACACAAAGTCACAAGTCATTAAAGTCTAATCATTGAATGTACAAGTGAAGCATAAATGTAAATGTAAGTAGTTTCTTAATTAATTTACTTACACTTTATGAACGATCTTTGGAACTACTAATCTAAATAGCTAGTTAGTAATTGATATAATATTTGATTAATGATTTTTCATAAGATAAATGATGGGTAAAGGGTTTAACATTCATCAAACACATTATAAAACATTAATAAATGTGTTAAATGACATCTCATTAGTATCAATGTTGGAATACGTCTTTATAAATTATGACTTTTTGACCGACTTACCTAATGCTTAGCCTAATAGCGTGTAACCTACCTTTAATAAAGTTTGTAAATCTGAAATCTAATCAGTTTATGCAATTAATAAATCACTATCATATACACCCAGCGGTGGACTTTGGTGGCTGAAGGTCAAAGGTCAAGCTCACAATGACCACATAGTGTGAAATTTGCCATGTGAATGAATTTCCAGGTTCAGATTTGGCACAAACGTCCATGTGGACTCAGTTCTGTCTGTGTTTATCACTGTTACCAGGACAACTAAGTGTCATCACACCTATTTCAGGACCAGCTGAAGTTTGTTTGTACATTTAACACTTGAATAAAAATTCTGGTATACAGAAAATATTTGTTATAAGAAATAATACGCAATGTTGTTTTAGCAGCAGCTCTGTGCTGTGGCAGATGTCTGAGCTTCGACTGGATCCACCCCGTCTTCTTCTGCTGCTGCTGCAGAGGTTTCTAGAGAACGAGCTGCACGATCTTCTACCTCTATGAAACATTGAAGCCTCTTTGTTCACCACCAGTTGGATTTCCCTCTGTGTTATGTGTATCATCCGTGTTGCTTCCTTCCTTCCTTCCTCTGTCCACAGCTGGAGAACTGATAATAAAAAAACCTGATGAACCGTGGTGATCGGTTGTAACGAGCTCAACCGCAGGACGTCCACGGCGGAGGATCTGCTGAGTCTGCACACTTAGACCATCTCCTCCCTCCCTCTTTAATATTTCACTGCCGGTTTTCGTTCTACATTTTTATTCAGTTCAGCTCCGGTATCTTCAGTCCTGCAGCAGAAAACCTTCCTGCAGAGTTTAACATGCAGCTTGTCCCTTTCCGTCTGGCCTGGAGAGACATTAATCCCTTAAAGCTGCTGTTTATCACCACTTATTATTTACAGATTAATTGGGAACCATTTTAAGCTGATTCATCATAGAAAAAAATGGGAAAAAAGACACACACACACACCTGAGCACACACACTGAGCAGTGCGTTCTCCTTTCTAATGCAAGAAATAAAGTCCCAGGGTCCCTCCAGGCTGCGGCTGCTGCCTCTGAAAATGCGTGAAGGTCTAAAAAAAAAAGTAATTAGATTTGATGCAAAGTATGGAGCTGACCTCGGAGGTGTCAGCCTCGCTGCGAGAAGTCATCGCAGCCACCGGACCCGAGCCTTTGAAGAGAAATCTCCGTAAAATCAAAGAAATGTGAAAAGTTGAAGGGAGAAGTTTTCCAAACTCGGTGCGATGTCGGAGCTCCGTCCGTGAACTCCTGTTTGTTGTTTTCGCTGTTTCACTCACACACAGACAAAGAGGTGAAGAGTTTCTACCACAGTCTGAGTCACTAGTAAAGGCTCACTCCACCAATTTCACACACAAATATGAGTTTACTGTTGTTTTTGTTGTTTATCTGTGGTTCTTTTGCAGCTTTGTCTTTGTTGGTTCACAGGTTCAGGTGGAGATGTGAGCTGCTCCAGTGTTAACTCTCCGGCCGTTGCAGCTGCAGCTCTGTGAGGTTGATGCTGCAGGTATTTGAACACGTTTGATCATTTTTTACTTGTTTATAAAGCTATTACTGGTTCGGGCCCAGCTCAGCTCAGCTCAGCTCAGCTCAGCTCAGCTCACACTCTCAGATCTTCTTAGATCCTCCGCTCCAGGCTTTTTAAACACACACAGTTTTATTTCAAACTCGGCTCCAACTCTGCCGAAAACCCTCGGCCAAGACGTGTGGGCTGAAAACCTATTTATTTGATTTGGCTTTTAATCAAATCTCCCATATTTCACTATTCTAGCTGGTTCTGGCTTTAATTTTCTTTTGCATATTTTTCTCATGTTCTGTCTCCCTGTTATCTGATTTCACCATCCTTAACTCTTTGCTTTGTTTTACAAAACGCTATTTCATTTTTCTTTCAAAACATTTGACCTACATCTCCTGATTGATAAGTGCTTTATGAATTACCCAAACCCTGTTATTATCATCATTAAACATCTGAGCATCATCAGGGTTGTTACAGCTCATCCTGAACCTATATGAAAAACATATTTAAGCACTGATGAATTGTTTTTTTGTTTTGTTTTTTAAATTCTGTCATGGGTTAAAGAACATGGACCCAAATGCAGATGAGGAAACGGGATCTTCAAAGTCCAATGGACAGTAACAAAGTATCAAAAAAAAGGGGGCTTAGTCCTGGAAAGAGACAAGGAAGAACATCAAGTTCAATGGAAAATAACAAAGAACAACGCAAGAGCCAGAGAAACACAGACACCAAGCAGGAACACAGGGCTGGGAAGCAGGGTAAACACACAATGATCCGATAGAGGACAATACAGAGGCAAAATAGGAGGAGGAGGAGAAACAAGGCACAAGTGGATCGAGGAATCAACACAGGTGAGACACATTAGGCGGAGGAATCACAGGAAGACAGGACACTGAACTTCAAAATGAAACTAACTAAACTACGGTCAAACCATAACAAATCCTCAATATAAATAGTTTGTGTTATTATTAAAATGAAATTAAACATCTTAAATTGCAGCACCGGTCTGATTTATCCCGACACAGAAAGTGAGGATTTTCATTTCAGTTTGACTCTAAACTGCACAGATCCTCATGCACAAGCACACAATAACAAACACACACGCTCGTACACACACACGCACACTCGTGATCAGTTTCCTGTTTCAACCTGTTGCTGCTTGACTGAGAAAAACATCTCACTGCTGCAGATCAGCCTCTCTCTCTCTCTCTCTCTCTCTTTGTGTGTTGATGTTAATATTCAATCTAAAATCATCCACTACCTAATGTGTTTGAAGAGCCACTCTGGTTTAAGTCGTTAAGTCTCCATGAACTGATGAAAGTCAATGAAATGTCAAAAAAAATTATGTGTGTGTGTATGTCTGTGTGTGTGTGTGTGGACCAAAGTGACCACTGTGTGTGATGCGGTTGCCATGGTTACTGAGGCCTCTCTCTCTCTCTCTCCCTCGCTCGCTCTCAGCCTGAGGACTGATTAGACTATGGAAGTTAGCAGCCGTCACCATGGCGACGCAGCACCTGATGTAATTGCACCATTTATCAAACTCAAAGAGGGTTTCCATCACAGTGGTCCACTCCAGACAAATAAAAACAATAATGAAAATAAGTGAAAATACAACTTTTACAGCAGGAAACGCAGACAAAGCTTCTTCTCTTCCCATGGTCAAAGTGGAGACTTAAATAAACTTTAATAAGAGGACATTAGGATATGTGAGGGGAGGAGTCTGATTTACTCTTGGGATTGTAAAGAGCCATTTTCTTATTTTAAAGGGATACATTTTGGCAAATTGGCCCATAGCCATAATCCCTATAGTCGTATGTGACCTGCAGATTCACCGCGCTGTGAGATAATAATGTAATGTTACAAGATGGAGTTGTTTTTGAGGTAAATTCATGCAAAACTGCTGATGCACGTTCCCGTCTGAGGCAGTTTTTCAGCAAGCAGTCTCTGTATTTACCTCTAAAACAACTCTGTCTGTTAACGTTCTGTTCTGAACAGCTCGCGGCTCTGCTCCGCCGTTCTAAAAACAGCTTGCACCAACAACTAAAGGTAACGAACCTACTGCTATTACTATAGGGATTATGGCAATGGGGTTGAACTATCCCTTTAGAACATTTGCATGTCCATGTTCTATATCTTTCCTGTCCACAATTTGAATTGTTTTGTTGTATCTGATCATTAGAGGTTTAGCTGGTATAAATTAGAAGTTAATGACTTAAATGTGAACAGGCTGTCGGTGCAAAATCTCAGGTGGGAATCTCGGATCGTGTTCAAGTGTTTTTACCTTTTAAGAGCTTTGCTCATTAGCTGCTAATCGTAGGAAGACTGCTGCAGTCTCTAAAGTTTTCGATGCACAAACTTACAATGAAACCTTTCATTTTTATTCTAAACTTGTACGAAACACTTTCACTTCTCAGAGTAATTTATCCTTGACACAAGAACTTGCTCAGATGGACACTCATTATTTATTCTTATTGATGATCTGTCTGCAGATCTGAGATTGTGTAACGTAGAGTTGTTATTAATGATTAATGATAGACGTGATTAAAACTGTACAAATCATATATATGCGATATGGAGATGTGCTTCTGCTTTCACTGCATCATGGACATATAGGCTACCTATCGCCCTCCATGTTTTGTTGCTTAAAGAACGTCTCCATGCACCTGTCCCTCTCTCCTCAGTAACGACTTGTTGCTGCCTCACTTTATACGAAACAACAGTGAATGTTGTTTACCGTTGCATAAGATGTTTACTGTTACTGGAGGAGGAGAGAAGACACAGAGAAGAGTCCCGCTGCAATATGTGTTGGTGTAGAGAGAGTGGAGGAGGCAGAGTGGGCGAGAGAGGAGGATGTCAATCTGCGTTCGAGGGAGAGAGGGGGTTCTGCAGATTCTACATTTTACATGTTGTATTTTCTATTCTATTATTTCTGACATGCTCAGTGAGAAACATTGAAATAAACACATCTGAACTGGTGTGCTCTGATTTTCAAATCCTTTTTGAGCAGCAAATAAATGTAAGTTTAGAATTATGACCGGTAAATTTCAGTTTCCTACCTCCCATGGAGCAAGGAAAGTCAGACAATAACAGAAAAAATATTGATCACACAGCCAAGAGGGGAAACAACGACAGTATGAAAAGACGAGTGGTCAAGTCAGGTTTGAATTTGTAGCGTATTCACATGGAGATGCATTATGAGACCAGGTGCAAGATGCATGAAGCTAAGGCTAAATATGAGTTTCCCCACCCAGCTGATGCAAAATGATAAATGTGTTAATATAAGTCTTAAATAGTTATATTTTCCGACAGCAATCACTTATATAGAGTGTTTGGTCCGAAACACAGGTCCGTCAGTCACTCTGCTCTGCTGCAAGCCGAGGAGAAAACTTTCCTTGTATCCTACAACCTTCATCCAATGAGGAGAGAGAACGGCATAAAGGGGCGGTCCTCTCTGTGTGTGCAGCCAAGAGTGGGGACTGCTAAGTCCATCCGCTGACAGGAAGTTAGCCAAAACGACCGGATCGCTTACTTCTGCTTTAATAATCATATACAGTAGGTGTGAATCTAAAAACACAAAGTGGTGCAGACTCACTGCCCTAAAACTCCTTCCAGGGTTGAGCGCCAAGTCTCACCAGGTCTGTATCTGAGTATCAGGTGGTAAACTCAGGGCATGTTAGCTTGTAAGCTCCAGGCACACCAATCTTCAGTATAGACGCATCCAGAGCAGCTACCATCCTGTGACCTCTGACCTTTTTCTTTGGACATGGCGAGGCATCTTCTATTGTGATGCACTCTGCGTTATGAACTTCTTGTGAACTCGTTGTGGGTCTCGTCTGCAGCACAGACAGGTGTTGTGTGTCCAGCAGGAGGCAGAGGCTGTGTCTGCAGCAGCTGATTCTCATGCAAACAGCAGCAGCTGATTCTGATCCTCAGACCAAACCAACCGGCCTTCAAGACCTTCAATACTGCCTCAGGCTGAACAGCCTCACTGTGACCGTATGCGCGTGCGTGTCTGTTCGTTGAACTCTCTGCAGTTAAAAGTTGGCTTCAGGCATCAAGCAAGGCATCAACACTGTCAGAGGGTGAGAGTGAAAATCCCAGAGGGAGAAACTGAGTTCATTCGGTTCAATGTTGTTGGAAAAAGATTCAGCTTTTTCTCTGTGTTATAGGATAAAAAGAGTTTCTGTGTTATTGTGTTTGACAGAAACACGCTGAGTGAAAACATCTGCAGCCCCCGGTAGTACAGCTATAATAAAGATGATGAATAGTTGTACGAGACAGGACGGGACTCTGACATCTGCCGTCACCGACTTTATTATATTTTATAGCTGCTCACTGACGATCATCTGCAGCTGTTTGATTTGACTGTTACTGTTGACTGAGTCTTAATTGTGTCCCCAGTGTGTCCACAGGTCTTATTTGTGTGAAATAGGTTGACATATGGAGAAAAAATACAAAACAACACCACGATTTGTGGTGTTTATGCAGTTTTTGTTCAGATTATTCCACCAGACACAACAAGCACTAGTTTAGAGCATCACCTTTAACACACTGGACTATTGCACCTTCTTTGAACAACTCGAGAACCTCACTACAACCAGCATAATCTAAAACCAAATATGGCGTTCCACAGGGATCAATGCTTGTGCCACTGCAGAAAAATATCTTTCAGTAAAAGTCAATGAAAAACTACAGACCTGCGTATCGTATGTGCAATACATTTCTAGATCTGACAATATGATACAGGAAAGTTGCTGTATTTGATTCCAGTCTGTAAAAAAAAGTCAGTCAAAAATGTGTTATTCCAATATTTGAACATTGAGATTTAAATGTTGTCCATGTGTTTAGACTGCAGCCTTTATACGCAGCAGTGGTTTGTTCCTCTCATTGTGGGGACTGCTTTCACGCAGCTGCATGTTGGGAAGCTTTATTTCACAGGTCTGCAACTTCCTGATAAGTGTCCTGAAAAAAAAAAAAAGCAATATGGTGCTACACGTTGGAGGAGAAATACAGACAATGTGAGGGGCTGCAGACAGATCAAGTTTAAACCTGTAACACAACATTCATATTCAGATGTTGTCTGTGAGGGTCTGATTTACTGAACATGAGTAAATCAGCTGTGACAGCTTCATCCATCGCGACATGAACCTTGACAACATGTAAACTGTGAAAAAGCCGAATGGTGCCGCAACGAAACAGAAAATGAAATTTACCTTAATTTTAACATGCAATAGATCCATTTTAATGCCAGTATCGAATTATTTGTAGACATAAAAGTCCTTCTATTCCATCCTGGTCCTGACAGACTTTAAATGTGAAACATCTCTAGAAAAAAGGTTCAGTAGTAGATTCATATCAATGGATCCAGATCAGATTTTGAATGTGTATCAAGGCAGCCGGATGCTTCCACTGACAACTCCATTCCCTAAACATATTAGTAAATCTTTACTTCACGACATTGTGCTGTATTGCACTGATTAGTTACTACTGTAGTAAATGAATGATATGACTATTGATGATAATGGTTTAAGCGGCTGCAATGTTCTTTATGTTTTGTGCTGCTGTGTGATGTAGAGCCGTTGCTTGTTTCCCCTACAACTACAGTAATAAAAAACACACCAGTGCAGGTTATTCTATCTCCTCAGCCATAATTTAAATGTCAGTTTTCCTTTGAGGATTTCCTGTTCATCATCCATATTCACTTCATTCCTCCATATTCTTGTTTTCTCTCTCTCCCCTCCCTTGGATCAGCAGCTGTTTTATCTCATTGCTATGAGTTTTTATTCATTTAGCAGCAGAGCAGCTTCTGTTGTCTCTCAACAGATATTTGACTAAATTATTGATTATTTCTTCTGGCGTTTTTTTTCTCTCCCTCATACGGACAAGGTTAAACTAAAAACAAGCACTGAAAACAAGCTTAAACCTTCAGTAGCTATCAACATGGTCCGACCCAAGTCCTGAAAGATTCTTGGTTAGTACATGTACAAGACATCTGACAGAAACACACTGATTGATAAAACTGAGTGACAGCAGGTACATACACCTGGAAAATTAAACTTCTCATTTCAAGGACTGTCTGAGATCTTTCCAGACTGTTTGAGGAACTTTAACAGCTGTTTCCTCTGAGGTCCCTTTGGACGACTGACTCACCAAGAGGCACAACCAGAATCTGGAGCTTCACAGTACAGATGTATTTGAGCCTGAGCAGCTGGAGGCCAAACACTCATCACACACAGCTGGATCATTCACAGTCAGCTAATTAATGAACCTGCCCAAAAAAAACCCCAACTGCAGCACAGTGTCAACAGGTCCTGAGGGGGTAATAAACTCGACCCTCCATCAACAGGAGACAGTTAAATGATCACCCCGCTCCCTGTCTGTTTCAGTCTGCTAAATAAAAAACAACCTACTTCCTAGTAATGTTGTTTTAAACCAGTTCAAACCCGTCAGAAGTCATTGATATAAGACGGTTCATTTCGGATTATTTCCTGTGTCTGTGTCACATATGGGTTTTTCCACCAAAAATAAATATCAGAGCCATTTTTCACAAGCCACAGATCCTTCAAACTGTTTTGTCAGAGCCATAGATCCAGAAAAAATTAACTATTTCTCATCTGCTCCTGTCTCACAACATCTCAAACCATGAATTTAAAATGTAAACTAAAAGAAAACTAGCATTTCTTTACTTAAAGCAACTACAAACAACTCTCAATTTGTGGTGATTTTGACGACCCCTGTGGACAAAAGCGGTAGTTTTCTGCATTTCATTGTAGAACGTACGGTATTGAGGCTTATCTGGCTCACGCATGCCATAAATTGTTTCATCCGCTGGACCGACCCGACCACTGCCTCCCGAGGTTATAGAGTTAAATAACTTTTCTTCCCACCAACGGGCTCATTTGCTGTTGTGGGTCACACACAGAGACGTCAGCAGAAACAAGAGACTTTTGCATTTAAAAGTTCTTTGTAGTTGCTTTAATAACATTGCTAGTGCTTATGATCATGCAGCCTAACTGATTTTGGAGGGAAAACAGAAGTGTTATGGGACTGATATGGTGTTGTACTGGGTTTATCAGATATATACCATACTAAAACCCTAGATCGGTCAATTAGAATCACTGACTGATCGTCTGGACGCTGTTCTAGGATGCCTAAGACCAGAACATGGCATGCCAGGGTCTCCTTTATCCCTGTTACCTGTTCCTCGGCTAGGCTTGTCTATACTCTCAGGCCTCTGCACTTAAATGCATTTTGGTATTGAAGTGTTTTCTTTTTTTCCAATTCTTGCAGCACTATGCACTTTAATGCATTGTGTAGACTGTTTACATTTTTACTATGCGCAGAGCATTATGCATTATTATTATTAGCAGTAATATATTATTGGTAGTATGTTTTTATTATTCGTACTGTTTTTTAATGTATTACTGCACTATGTTGTGGCTGGTGACATGTTGATGTCTTTCATGCTGTCTTTTGTCTGTTATGTTTGCAACGCTGTCTGCAAATCCAATTTCCCTCGGGATATAAATAAAACTGAACTGAACTGATCCCAAATAGTCAGGCCTCATGTCACAGATCTGTGATTGTTGTATATTTTTAATACTAAACAAATTTGTCATCATCTTCACCTTCTGACGTCTCAATCTGCGGCTGTTTGACTTTTCATTTTGGGGGGAAACTGAGATGTAATTCAGCAGGATGAAGAACAATGAACAAAACTCTGGATTATTCATGCCGTCAATTTACTGCTCCACTGTCCTCTCACAACAGGGAATGTGTGTGTGTGTCTGTGTGTGTGTGTGTCCTGCTTTCATGCAAGACAGAATTCAATTAGGAGATGATGTAGCTCCACAGAGTCTCCAGTTTGGATTTGACAGTAGAGTAGATGATGGTGTTTTATTCCTGCAATCAATTTACTCGCTCATCTCACACACACACGCGCGCACCTTGCACGCACACACCTTCAGCTGAACATCAAATTCAATTGTTTTCTTTGAGGGAAAACGCAGCGAGTGTCACAGATGAAACAAAACGGAGACGTCCGCATTCATTTCCAGTTCAGCCAGTTCAATATGAAACAGCCAGTTTCATTTACTGGTTAATGGAGACTGTTGTTGTGTCTCGACTGTTCTTCATATCCGCACAAAGACTCATTTACTCACAGCTTTCAACCACATGTCACTGCCTTCTTCAGCAGGTAGCAGCTTACATACATTTCTAATTGCGCTGTCAATAAACTGAGCAGCATCTCCATGACAACTGAGCTGGCCCCACCCACTGATGAAGATCACCTGGATCAGAAAAAAGGCTATAAGTGTCCCTTCACTTATCCTGTTATGTTTATATCCACTTATTTTCAGTCCTGATGAGTTTTTTAAAATTTAATTTTACTTTATTGATCCGGTGACACAGAAACAGTGACTGATGACTGATGTTTCAGTCATAAAGCAGAGCAGAGGGTTGAGTTTCGAGGAGAGGCTGTGATGTGAGAAATCCAAGCTTCCCCGTGTCGTGTGAACAGGAAAACATTGCATTCGATTCGATGTGTAAGCAGTGAACAGTTACCACACTGATTAACCATTCGAAAAAATAGATAGATATAAAATAAAATAAAACAAACAACAACGCAGCAAAAAAAATGCATGCTCTTTGTGATTTGTTGAATTGATATTAATCACTACTGCTATTTCAGTCTCACTGTTGCATTAACTGTGGTTTATCCTTTGTTTTATTGTTGCTGACTTTTTGTTTTTGTTTGTTTGTCTGTTTGGTTTTCTTTATTGTTGAGAACATGTTTGTTTGATGAATTCACATTTGTCTATATATTTGGACCCCCTAGAAAATGAAAAAGGGGTTTATCCAAATGAAGAGATTTCTGACAAAGAAGGAAAACAGATTTTTTTCCCTTTCTGCTAATTAACTAATAATAATAGATAAAATAAGCTAAACATGTTGTATGTAAAAAAAAACAAACAAACATATTAATTCCTACCACTACTCTCTATTTCATTATAATCATGTATAATACCAATTATTATTTCATGTGAATGTCTATTTGAAATTTGTTTATTTGGATAAAACCCCTTGAGATGCGTCATCTCGTTTTCGAGGGGGTCCAAACATATAGACCAACATAGATTCATCAAACAGACATGTTCTCAACGATATAGAAAAAACAACAACAACAGACAGATAAACAAACAAACAAAATAGGCAAGAAGAATAGAACAAACAGGACAATCCACAGTTAATATAACTACAATGGAACAACACAAAACAACCATAATTTCTATTTCTATTTCCCACCGCAGTGATATTTTCAGAATAAAGTTCAGCCCTCCGTCCTGCACAGAGAGAGAATAAGTCCTGGTTGTTTCACAGTGAGAGTCTGAATAAATACTGAGTGTACGGACTGTTCCTGGATCAGTACACAGTGTGCTTTTACAACTGTGTGTGTCTCTGTGTGTGTACTGTATATTTCCCAATATATCACTGTATGTGTTTGTTTTGCCTCACGGTGAAATCACTTCACACGCTGTTGGAATATGTATATACATCCTCCTCTGAGTCCGTCTGTGTGTGTGTGAGTGTGTGTGTGTGTGATGTTCTTATTACAGCCTCGAGTCTGACAGTTGTTTAGAGCTGCAACACTACACACACACACACACACACACACACACACACACACACACACACACACACACACACACACACACACACACACACACACACACACACACACACACACACACACACAGCAGTGCGGTGAAGGTGAAGGTCCGTCTGCTTTACTGAATCTCCTCTTATTCTGTCAGTCTATAGGAAGTTGTCTAAACTTTATCGATCGGTGTTCGCGCTGACAGAGTCTCCAGGTGGTTTTTTAGTAAAGAGCTCCGCCCGCTACATGAAAGCAGGCAGTTCCTCACACAGCTGCTGTTGACAACATCTGGATTGTATCGTCAGCTCAGCTTATATTCATCAACATTTAAACTGATGCATCAAAGAGAAGCCAAAGGTCGATGTCTACAGTCCTGTCTCAGACCGTTATAAAACCCAGAGGCAGCATTTTGTGCCTTATAGTTTTGGCGGCAATGGCGTTTTTGGGGCATAAAAACACAAAAAAGTGAAGCCAACCTCCAGAGTGGAAATCTTAAAGGGATAGTTCAACATTTTAGCGTAGCTCTGAGCAGCTCGCAGCTCTGCTCCGCCGTTCTAAAAATAGCTTGCACCGACAATTAAAGGTAATGAACCAACTGCTATGACGATAGGGATTATGGCAATGGGGCAATTTGCCAAAATGTTGAACTATCCCTTTAAAAACGCTCCACTATCACGTTCCCATCTACAGGGTAAAAATGCAAAAGTCTGATCTGATCTGCTCACGTTTACATCACAGGTATGCGTTAGCACAGTAAACTTTTGCGTCGTGCAGATTTCCCTCCAAAAAACGCTCATCTAAACGTAGAATAAAAAGTTAGAACGCGACAGCACTTTTGCGTTTGCAGAAGGGTTTCTAACCTGAAACGTTACTCCCCTTTTGGGTGATAATAAATTATTGCTCTGCATGGAGCTGTTCTTGGTGTGCGGAAAAAAATTAACATCAATCTTTTTTCATTTATTTTGAGCAGACACCAATTGACTGCAAAATGTAAAACCATCTCCTGATATAAAAGTAATGAAAATAAATAGAATAGAACATATAACAAATGCATTGGGAGGGTTCTCATACCATTCATTCTGTTCATACAGAGGAAAAGAATCCGAAAAAAATTTAAGTCCATATTTTTTAATATAATTTGCTTTAAATGTTTGCTTGTGTGTTTTTCTTAAATATTTAGAATATAAAATATAAAAATTAAAATGAACAAATGTGTGTAGCACAAGGACTGGCTGCAGAAACAGCTGTTTGCCAGGTAACCCGTAGCAGCTTCGTGTTTTTCAAATGCGGCTCCACAGGTCTGTCCCTGTATTGATGTGTCTCATGCAGACGTCAACTGACAAGTTATAGATGGACAGGCAACAGGTGAATTAATCATCCGTTAATTACCGGTGAAAACTGACCGGATTCTCAGATCGACTTCCCGTCTGGTACAACCTGGTCTATCCAGCTTGGCAGACGGAGCTCGCGGGAAAAAGACACCATCAGAACCTGCCTCTGCTCCAGCTGCGCTGCGGTTTCACAGAGTGCATCCGGGCACCAATGTGTGTTAGCATGTTGGATGTGTTTCCCCCGCACCTCCGTCATGCATCTTTGGTCCTCTTTCGTGCTGTTATGTTGCACCAAAGTGTTCCCACACGGCTGACTTAAATGAAGCCTTTCCTCCACACTCAGCCCTTCATTTGTTTGTTTTTGTTTCTAACTGTTTCTCATTGGATAACTGGCAGCTTGTATCCCCCAAGGATTGGAGTGAGGACTTTTCTTTTTTTTTTCCTGGTTTACAGCAGAGCAGAGTGACTGAGAGACTGACCCCCGTGTGACGGGACTGAAACACTCCATTAAGTGATTGCTGAGTGAAAATAAATTATTTCTGGACTTATATTAACACAAATCATTTACCTGATATCTGCAACCAGTGTTAACACTGAAACCTCGATGATCCAGAAACAAACGTTAAAATCTACACACACTTGATTAAACCTCTGATTTTAAACACAACACGTCCCAACTACCATCTGTCATCGTCATCATCATCTGTCACTGGCTGCAAACGAACACAGCAGCTTGAAGGAGAGAAACTGAACATGAACTCCTTCTCACTCTCTCTCCCACGCACGTACACACGCACACACACACACACGCACATGCACAGATTACACTGAGCTTTTCAGGTGAAGCATCACTTCAGCACCACGTCTGTTCACCTGGTGTCACCTGATGACGTCATGACCCAATTAGCATATCAAACATAGTGCATAGTGCTCTTCACTGTGTGTGTCTGTGTGTGTGTGTGTGTAGGTGTGTGTGTGTGTGTCAAAGAGATAATCGCAGCAGAGATTAGTGAAGTGTGTGTGTGTGTGTGTGTGTGTCTGGTTTGTCAGCAGTTGACACATGAACTTTGCTCGTCTCCGTCGGGAGAAGTCGGATTTGTCTCCGTCTGCTTCTGACAAATGGGAGCTGAATACTGTCAAGGTGTGTGTCTGTGTGTGTGAGTGTGTGTGTGCGTGCATAGACATTAGTTTACAGGTAGGAGAATTACAGAAACATGAGGTTGTGTGACAATATAACGATTTCTATTATTTACACAACATTGTTCATGAGAACTCTCACAAACTGAACATGGACACATTCACCAGACACACACACAAACAAACACACAACACACACGCAACGTCATCTGCCAGACAGATTGTCGCTCAGTGCCGCTCATCCACCTTCCTGCAGAGAGGGAGGAGCTGTGAGTGAATGTGTGTGTGTAATGAAATCATCATCATCATCATCATCATCATCATCATCATTATCATCAGCGTCCAGGTTACGCAACTGTCATCGTTTCCTTCTGGTTACTGACAAAAACAATTTTCTGTGTGTGTCTGTGTGTGTGTGTGTGTGTTGGCGTCCAGCCGGCGCCTGGTTGATCACGTCAGACTGATCAATCGCAGGCAGAGATCAGAGCTGTCCACAGATCAATAACCATTACTAACTGCCTGTGTGTGTCTGTGTGTGTCTGTGTGTGTCTCTGTGTGTGTGTGTGCGTCCACCTCTTCTTTTGTTTTCTCTCTAAGACGGATCACAGTGTGTGTTTTCACTTCCTGCTCATTTTGTGGTGTGTGTGTTTGTGAACAGTCGGTTCGTTTACCTGACACTTCAGAAAACCAAATTATTGCCTTAGTCCAACTAATATGGAGTTATATGGAGGAACATGGAGTTCTCTAACTGCAATTAAGACGGCAAGATGATACGATAGGAATTTGACTCTCTACGGCCATAATATACGCCATAATCGGAGTTTAACTGGAACAACAACGCACCCCGGGACAAAATACAGCCAAGAAAGCCGGTCGCAGAAGCTGTTGTTGTAGCCTGAGAACCTAGACCTAAGAGATTAGATCTAGTTTTACAAGCATGTCGACTTGCTTGAAGTAAATAAACTTATCGGTACATGTTTGAGTTGCCATCTGACGCTGTCTGTGGAAAAAAATTGCGGCTTTGAGGGATGTAAACAGCCTAACCAGGGGAACTTGCATCCACTCCCATTCATAGCTGCCGTAGCGATGCGGGGACAGACACAGCTACCTTAAAACAGGAGCGATTAAACTGAAAATCTTCACATTCCTTCTTTTAGACCTAAAATGATAGTAACATACACCCCCAAGTTGAATTTGCCCGGAATTGTCCTTTAACACTCTTTCCATCTCCTTTTATCTATGTTACCTTTTTTTTTTTAAACCTCATTTTATCTAGTGTTTTCCCCAAATGACTGAGTGTAAGATAGCGTTTCCCGATAAAATCCAATGCTATGAATCATTGTCTGAATGTACCTGCATGTGTCTCTCTATTGCCTGTTTTTATCATGTGAAGCACCTTGAGCTGCCTAAGGGCATGAAAAGTGCTATACAAATAAAGATTGATTGATTGATTGATAGCGTTACGGCTCGAAATCACCACGACCACGAGGGATAGCGTGCACCTCAACTGTAACGCAATACGTAACGCGCACATTACGTACGAGATGAACAAAACCATATGATTAACCACCTCGCTGTTGTTCGAAAATGCCGGTCTGCCGCCGCCTGGCTGATAGGTCAACCGGAGAAGGGGAGAATCAGTTATTCGATCTTCTCAGCTGCACGTAAACTGGGACAAAGACAGAAGGCCGATTAGACGCCAAAATCGAATTTTGAGCACAGCTGGATTAAGCATCTGCCATGTAAACGTACTGAGTGTGACTGCAGGATGGAAAAGAGGCGGAGCTTCTTCATCATTTGTTCCATCAGAGGAAGATGAAAAATAAAAATCCAGCTGAGTTTATTCATACACAGTTTAAAGTTTGAGAGAAGACGAGCAAAACTACAGCGGAACACAATAGGTTAAAAGTGAGTGTGTGTGTGTGTGAAAGATTTGTATTTGTCCTAATTAAACTATCAAATATTTATTTGCAGCAGTGTGAGTTCAGAGACGTCCTCTCTGTGCAGAGTCACTCCACTCCGGCTCTGAGCTGCAGCAGAAACATCTCAGTCATGAAATCGAAACTGTTTCTATGACTCAACCTTCGGTCTCTGGACGTTTGATGGCGACGCCTCCGAAACACTGACTGATCAATGGCTTCTGGACGACGGCTCACTGATGTAGAGAAAGTGTTTTTTTTTCTTAGGAGAGGTGGATGAATCGATCCCAAAATATCAACACTACAGATACGAGGATTTGTTTTTGAAGATGGAGTCCAGCCTCAGTTTCTTTGAATGTTTTATTATCACAGGCACAAACACATTGAGTGCCTGACACGCAGCGCATCCTAAGAGAAGTTGATTGATTTATTGGTGGCACTGAAAGGACATTATATAACTCTTGTTATTGACTACATCATCTTATTTCACCAGATTCAGGATAAGAACCTGAGGTAGTTTATATTTAACGGGGTAGTTCAACAATTTGGCAAATTGGCCCATTGCCATAATGCCTATAGGTTCGTTACTTTTAAATGTCGGTGCAAGCTATTTTAAGAACGGCGGAGCAGAGCCATGAGCTGTTCAGAGCTACGCTACGAAGGCTGATGGGATTTCTTGGTTTTTCTCATCAAACTCATCAAATACACAATCCAACAACTCCAAAACGCTCTGGTGGACAAGTTGCGACCTGCACATTCACCACGCTATGAGATAACACAACGTAATGAGAGAGAGTTGTTTTCAAGGCATATTAAGAGACTGCTTGCCGAAAAACTGTTCCAGACAGGAACGCACATCAGCTGTTTTGCATGAATTTACCTCTAACTCTTACGTTGTGTTATTATCTCACAGTGTGGTGAATGTGCAGGTCACAACTTGTCCACCAGAGCGTTGTGGAGTTGTTGGATTGTGTATTTGGATTGAGTTTGATGAGGGAAACCAAGAAATCCCATGAGCCTCCGTAGCGTAGCTCTGAGCAGCTCGCGGCTCTGCTCCGCCGTTCTAAAAATATCTTGCACCGACAATTAAAGGTAACGAACCTACTGCAATGACTATAGGGATTATTATAAGGTTGGATATCAGCCAAGGGACGCTACAGTAGCCTCCATTTTCCCCGTATCGAATCATTTAACTACTACGATTACAAAGATGTTAAATCAAGTTGCAAATCTTGCATATAGTTCCTCTTTAAAATAAATTGACACTGACATCATTTATCTGTTAAACTATACACAAACTAAATTACCTCTTATATTGTGGAAGCGGCACTCTCTACAGCTTCGGGTTGTCACGGTCTTTTCAACAGGGACCAAAAAAAGGATCTGATTGAGTTGAGTGATTAAAATGTGTTGCATCACTCCTCTCCTCTGAGCTGACTGACTGAAGTGTCTCTCTAACATAGAAATGTGGGGTGTAACAACTCAACTCAACTTAAAACTACTGTTATTGTATCGGCCTTTAACAATCCACCACACCAAGCCCACAGTCGACGTCCATTGATTCTGCCGCTCCATTGAGTGATTGCAAAACCCTTGTCAAATCATGTAGCGATCAATAAAGATTTAGTGCAGTGTCTGTATCAATACTAGTGATCCCGACCCTGTTTTACTTGGTACTGGATCGATGGGAAACTGCAGCATCGCCCACCTCGACTTTTGTCTCGTTCATGTTCCAGATTCCTGCAGAGAAACAGGATCCACATCAACATCCAACGAGTATTTAACGACTCGAGATATAAAAACACTCGATGAAAGAGCAGCAGGGAGTTAAAATACCGTCATCATGACAATATGACTTTATCGCCATCACATTCAACTTTAATCATCTTGTACCAAACACTGTGGTTGATGGGAGGTTTTCATGCTTGTTTTGTTTTTCTGTATCTTTTGTGTTATCACTTACAGTAGATCCATCAGAGTCGAGAACAAAGTCGTACCTGTGTCCTCCGTGTCTCGTCTTGATTCATCCATAAAAAAACCCCAACTTTCAGCTCAAATCAACCGACTCTGAAGACTTTAACGAGAAAGTTACTGTCGCTCTACAAGCGTCTGGTTCCCAAAACAACCCGTTTCTCGTTCATTCTTAACATAGCATCATTTTGAGAAATGTCTGCATAGTACACACGCTGCCACACAAATACACAAAAAGGGATACTTCAACATTTTGGCAAATTGCCCTATTGCCATAATCCCTATAATCACAGCAGTAGGTTCATTACCTTTAATTGTCGGTGCAAGCTATTTTTTAGAACAGTGGAGCAGAGCCGTGAGCTACGCTACAGAGGCTCATGGGATTTCTTGGTTTCCCTCATCAAACTCATCAAATACACAATTCAACAACTCCAAAACGCTCTGGTGAACAAGTTGTGACCTGCACATTCACCACGCTATGAGATAATAACACAACGTTACATCACCAACGTGCATCAGCGGTTTTGCACGAATTTACCTAGAAAACAACTTTGTCTCATAACCTTCTGTAATTATCTCATTCTGCTCCAATGGCTCAGGAAAAATGCTGTTTCCATGTGGATGAAACACTGAAACGATAAAAAAACAAGCAAACTGGTATCTGTGCAATTGTCCCAAAATGACTTCAGGTTATCACGGTACAGATGTGGTTTGGACTCTTACTACAGTAAACAGCTGTATCACATCTAGTCTGTTGTAAAGCATTAACACATGGAAACAGATCTGGGAGCTGCATTAAAACCACCTCTGCTGATGAATAGATGCTTCCTGACCTGTTTTCAAAGGACCACGAAGGTGCGACTGAGCCACAGTTCAGCCAGATGTGACGCAGCTGGACCAGGTAGAAGCTGTTACCAAAAGGTGTGCGAACAAAAAACACACACCTGAACAGTTTGGGGGTGCGTGTGTGTGTGTGTTTTTTTTTCTGGGGGAGGTTAGGTTAATTCTGTGTGAATGAACAGTGGTCTCATCGATCCGTACAACAACAACAACAACAACAGCACCACTGTGTCTGTTTCCTAACGAGGGAAAGCAATCGTTGCCACGGCGATGCCTGACAGGTCATCAATAAGTCATCTCAGCAGGTAGGCCGCTGGACAGCGACGGTGGAGAGACTACCGCTGACCTCAGGAGAGAGACGGAGAGACAGAAAGAGGCTATATGTTGAATATTTGGACCTTTTAAGACATTTTTATTTCTTTTTTTTTACATTGAACTGCTGTGATGAGGTTCAGCTTACCAATCATTTTTTCTAATAGTGGACAGAAACCGATGATGTCATAGTGTCTGTAGATGTTTTGGTGTCTCTCTTTAAAGTACGTTAAAACCAGAACTCTTGGATAGTTTGAGCGGCTAAATATAAAACACAGATGTTAGTTTTCAAAGCTTTACAAAGCCCCTTTAAAGACGCTGAATTATCTGTGATCAGCTCCTGTTTGCAGCGTATGATGGGATGTGCAGAGACCAGACCAAACCATGGTCGCTGCCTCATTGCGATGAAGAACAACCTGAAGACGGCAGGAACCTGCACGAGGAGCGGCTGCTTCCTGTGATTTCTCACCAGTTTTATGGGATTTCACCTGCGATGAGCATCACATCTGATGATGATGATGATGATGATGATGATGATCTTCTGGAAGTGTGAATCACACAGAATAAAGTGTGTTTCATGTCTTTGACTTGAGTGTGATTTTTCACACAGATAGTGGCAGTAAGCTGTTTTTAATGACACGTCCTCACACAGATTGAGCGACTCCGCTATACGTCCTGATGCCAAATATACACTAACAACTATAGATTCAATTCACACATTTAATTTTATCTATTATTTCATTTTTTTGAGCATTAAATCTATTCATTAATCTGTTTTTGACTGTTTTTATGAAATTAAATCCATCTGTCTTTTGAGTTTTGGACTGCTTGTCAGACATAATGAGAAATTATAACAACAGACTGTTGTTTTAATAATCACAGTTTTAATTACAATAGCAAAATCATCTGTTACAGCTCTAATTACCTGTGTTTGGTTTGAAGTGATTAGCATAACTGACTAGTTCTTTACTTTTTTCCTCCTTTTTAAAAAAACGTATGAATTCAATTTCCCAGACGCTTTAATTCCTATTTAAAACTGTCAGTCAAGTTTTTTTTTAAACAAGTCTCTGGACACCAGGACGCTGCACAGCTGAATATGCAATGCTGACATTTAAATACCACCTGTTTAGATTTAGAGGTGGTTTGAATTCAAATGTTTTTCAATTATACATAAATGTTGATGAATAAAAAAGAGAAAAAAGTCTTTAATCTGGGCTGCATCGATTGATTTCTATAGTAGCCAACATTTGAGTTGTGATTGTCTGTCTCTGTGGTTGTTGTTTCACTTTGATGAACCAGCTTTAATTTCCCTGTACTGTGATTACTTTCTCTGTCTCGTCTCCCTGCTGATGAAATCTTTTCCTTCTGATACCAGGAAGTGTAGAACAACTTGAACACCTCCCATCCCCCCCTCCTCCTTCTATTTTAGGTCCTGTTGTTGTGTTTCTCTGTTGTGTCTCCAGCCTCACTAAAACTAACCCTATGGTGCACAAGTCAATTTGTGTCTTTTAATTGTCTCATTTTGTGTCTCTTCATGGTTGTTTTGAGTCTCCCTCTTGTAATTACACTTGTTTCCATTCGTCCCTCGATTAATGTCTGTGCGTCCGTCGGTTGCTTTGTCTCTCCAAAAGGCCGCTTTTGTCTCTAATTAAATACGGACGCACACACACACAGGATCCGTTTATGAGGGATCTAAATATAAATGGAGTTAAACAGGTCATTGTGGATATAAATATTCTGACAGCTCTTCACTCTCTCTCCCTTTCTTTCTCTCTCTTTCTTGTCTTTTTTGTCTTCCCTCCATCCTGTTCAGTCTCAGGTTCGCACTGAGCGCGTGCGGCCCGCGCTGGGACTGCTCAGGAGGAGACGTGTCGACAGATTTAGCGTCGCAGCGGCTCGCCTCCTGTTTGCGGTCGGCCTGTTTTAACACTTTCACCTCCCGATGGTGTAAAAAACATTTCCGTGTCGTCGTCGTCTCGTGTGACGCGTGAGGGAGGAAAGAAGAAAGCTTCTTCAACATCGCAACTGAACGTCAGCTGAACTCAGCATGACACACGTCTCAGACCCGGGTCAGTGGAGAGAAAACCTGAACCTCTGTCACACGGATCAAAAAGGAAGACGTGAACGTGCTGATTCACTCTGAGTTTAAAGTTCACGTCTGCAGACGGAAAACATCCCGTCTTCTTCTGTTTCATTTCTCCTGATCAGTTTCTCACCTATCAGTCTGGCTTCCTCTCCTCTTTAGGTTATTCTCTCTCCGTTTCCCCCTTTTCTTGCCTTTAAAGTGGAGCTCAATTGTTCATCCTGCTGTATTTCATCATATGGCCTCACTATCTCTGATAGAGATTCAGGAAAAAGAGGATTTGACCAAAATGTGTTTTTTTCCTTCTTCTCTTTTTTGATGAAACTTTTCTTTTCATCTTTTTACATCAGTGAGTGTGTGAAATTTGAAATTGTGAACATGAAAACCAGTGATGGAAACATGAATATTGAAAAAAATAAAATAAAAAGCTGTCACAGTTTCAACAAAAACATTCATATGCTCACATGAGGAGGTAATATTCTGCAAAATTGACATGCAAACACTTTTTATTTTTACACCTGAGAGATGGACTGCAGGAAATCATCGATGTTTCAGTGACATATATATTGTCACTCGCTGGAAACAGATGATTCACATTTGTATTCAGGCGACTTTTCTAAAAACGATAAGATAAAAATGAAAAATCGAATGCACAAACATGCAATGGCAACTGTGTTCATCAATCCCCTCCGTGCATGAACCATCATGTTTATCACAATCATCAGATGAGTCACAATCTAAACCTCTAAAAATAATCGATTTACCTTCACTAAAGTCTGAGAATTAGTCCCGACTCGTCCCCTTGAGCCCCGTCTCTGCCCTGTTTACCCCCACGACCTCGCTCCCAGAGACAGATCCATCAGTTCTACCACAGTGATCATGTTAAGAACCGGTTTATTAATAGGAGTTTTGGTCCAGATGTTCTCCAGCTGTTTTCCAGAAGATCAGTGGTTTAGTCAATTAGAGAGGAAGAAGAAACAAGTCTGCAGGAGGACGGCAGCACAACGGCTCTTAGATAAAGCATCAGTGCATCGTTAATTAGCGTTAAACTAGATCTTGATATAAAATCTGAAGTAAAACTGATCGTCAGACTGAAACAAACCCAACGTGTCAACACCCCAGTCTCCAGATTCACGGAGGAAATCGAGTGACAAAAACAAAGCGTCTGCAGGTTCATCACGTTGAACTTAACACAACACAGATCTAATGGCTGCTTCATCCATCACAGGAATGGAAACCAGCTAAATCATTTACCAAGCTCCTGAATTTTCTGACAGTGACCAAGCCTCTCTGATGTGTGTGACAATAAATAGTAAAATACCAATAATCAATCATTCAAGCACAACCTGGGCCTGGAGTGGCAGCAGAAAATGGATGAGTGGATTATTCTCATTTGATGGATTCCACACTAGAGGATCTAGAAAAACAGAGCTGGACGTTTTCAGATAGTTTCCACTGAAAGCTTGAACTGAAACATGACATAAGTGACATTACAGCCGACGGCAGGTTAGAGGGAACGCGCTGAAGACGTGCGTGACGGAAATTTGAGACTTTAAATCCCTGTTTTTTTTGTGAGGAAACAAACTGCTGATGCTCTGAACAAAGACTGGGTGTCTTGAAGGGATGAGGCCAGTCAGTTTTTGAGTGAGAAATGTGAAACCTTCAGTGTTTAAAGGCTGGAGACGCCATCACACACACACACCCATCACACACACACACACAGAGGTCTACGACATGGTTTACCTCCCTGCACCACCCTGAACCCTCACAGTCTGGACCCACCGGACGCCTGACAGACACGATTCAGGGAACACGAGGGAATCAAATTAAAAGGTAAGTTGGGACTCACCCTGCAGCGGCGGTCTTGGTGCGGGAGGCGGCGGCGGCGGCGGTGGTGGTGGCGGCGGTGGTCTCCTCGGTCTCGGGGGCGGGGGTCACTGCCTGCACTCCAACACTGCCGAGCACTGAAGCAACACTTTCCTGGAAGAGCAAGTTGTCACCATCCTCTCATCCTCTGGTTTCCTCCACCTCCTCCTCAAAAGAGGAGGAAGCAGCAGAGACACCGGTCACTGAGAAGAATCCAAGAGTCCAGGATCCACAATCCGGTTTTTCTGCTTTTATTTTTTTTATTCTGTTGGTTTTATTTTGGTGAGATAAACAACGTCTTCCTCTGCTGCTCTTGCTCTTGCTCTTGCTCTGCTCTGCTCTGGTCGCGCCGCGCCTTCTCTCTCTGCCTCTCGCTCTGCCTTTCGACAACAACTGCGAGGAGGATGCTGCCTGGTGCTGGCTGTGTCTCGTCGCCCGTGGCAACCAGTTGCTATAGCGATGGACCCGAGCTCATTGGGAGACGGAGGTGATGATGGAGACGTGGGGAGACCTATGGAGGGGTGGAGTGGGAGACGCTGGGTGGGTTTACTGGGGAAGTTCAGAGGAAGGATGGACTTGAGTGTGTGTGTATATGTCCATGTTCAGTTTGTGAGGATACACATAAACACAGTTGTGTTATTGCGTCACAGAAAACCCATGTTACTGTAATCTTCTACCTGTAAACTAATGTCTAATGCACACACACACAATAAAACCTAGTAATAAAAAGGTAAACACTACATGAAACTTCACAACAACCGCTCAGACCGAGGGTCCGACACTGGAGTCAAACTGTTCCAACAACAGCAGCCAAATCAGCCGTGACCCCTGACCCTAACTCTAACCCTAACCAAAGATATTGAATAAATGGAAAGATAGTCCATGAGCGGCTGCTCCAATGATAGCAAACTGTATACACTTCCTGTCTCTCTAAATGGGCGGGGCCAACCGTCACCCCACATCGGCTGTGATCATGTGTGTGGATTTATACAATTTGTAGGTAGGTGAAAGTGAGATATTTATATTTTCTTATGATAACATTAAATATTTACACTAGTAACAGTCATATTTAACATGACAAAAATAATTTAAATCATTTTCACGGGAGTTCGCGGCCGTTTGTTTGACGTTGCCTAGGAGATCTGTGCCAAATCTCGCGAGAGTGTGTCGTAGAGCCAGAGACAGGTCTTGAACAAAGTGGATTTTCTCCTGATGTGTCCGTCTGAAAATTACCATTTTCATGTCAAACTGTTCAGAAGAGATGTGGCTTTTTGAAAATGAGTCCAAAATTTTCTTCAGTGACCGTGGGGAGTAAGACCCGACCATAATCGGTGTTCACGTTAAATTGTCCCATTGGAGTCAATACACTCCAGGCTGCCTCTGGTCTCCCTAAAGGGGCGTGGCCGTGCAGAAGCCCACGTGACATGCATACAGGAAGCTGCCCGTCATGGACGGTCTTGGTTTATAAACCGTCTTTGCCCTAACCCACCTGTTTGCAGTGCATCATGGGTGCTCAGACAATTATCCATGGATCACAGTTATGTTGAGACCTAGATATCAATATTGTTATTTAATTTACATTTGAATATTTTACATTTCAAAGAGACCCTGAGGAGTTTGCTTTTGGTTATAAGAGAGTCTCATATTAAGTTTAACCCATGGTCCAACGCACCGTAACACCGAGGTAGACCCCCCTAGTCTGCTAACCGCTAGCTTCTCTAGTTGCCCTGCTGAAAAAACCAGCTTAGACCAGCTTAGGCTGGTCAAGCTGGTTTTAGCTGGTTAAGATGGTTTGATGGTTGATGGTTTTAGCTAGGTTTTGGTCAGCTGGTTTTAGCTGGTTTTAGCTGGTCTTAGCTGGTCAAGCTGGTTTGATGGTTGATGGTTTTAGCTAGGTTTTGGTCAGCTGGTCTTAGCTGGTCAGCTGGTCTTAGCTGGTCAGCTGGTATTGGCTGGTCTTAGCTGGTTTTAGCTAGGTTTTGGTCAGTTGGTCTTAGCTGGTCAGCTGGTATTGGCTGGTCAGCTGGTATTGGCTGGTCAGGCTGGTCTTAGCTGGTTTTAGCTAGGTTTTGGTCAGCTGGTCTTAGCTGGTCAGCTGGTATTGGCTGGTCAGGCTGGTCTTAGCTGGTTTCAGCTAGGTTTTGGTCAGCTGGTCTTAGCTGGTCAGCTGGTATTGGCTGGTCAGGCTGGTCTTAGCTGGTTTTAGCTAGGTTTTGGTCAGCTGGTCTTAGCTGGTCAGTTGGTATTGGCTGGTCTTAGCTGGTCAGGCTGGTCTTAGCTGGTCTTAGTCAGCTGGTCGGCTGGTCTTAGCTGGTCTTGGCTGGTCCTAAATAATAGATATACCGTGAGCATAATTACAGTCTTTCTCACTGAAAAAAACAGGTAAAACTGTATGATATAGCACAGAATTTTATTGCTAAGTTCATCTTGACAGTAAATTACCAGTAGCTGTGGTTTCCAGAATTTCACCATACAAAATATGGTACAACACACATGAGGAATTACAGTTTGTCAGCGCATATTTAACACTCAGCAATTGCTTACGGTGAGTTTTAAAGGATATAAGAAAGTAAATACATCATGAACCAGAGTACAGCCCATCATTGATAAACTTTAAGAAACTCTTTTTACACATGAAAAACAGAACTGCCCCAATACCTTGTCCATTACACAGTGTTGAGATTTTGAAAAAACAGCATGTGTCCATATGTAGGATAATCCATGGTGAAAGAAAATTAACATCATTAAAAAAAAAAAAATTAGCCATAGCCACTTGCCCTAGGTTGATCAAGAGTTATGAGTCACTGAATCCAGTTTTGGCTGAATAGGGTGCGACACATGTGGTTCAAGAAACTAGAACTTAAAGGATTCACCAGTCACCAGCTCTGACTCCTGTTGTTCATCAGGTGTTCAGACTGGCACGGTCCTCTCTGCAGTCAGAACACAGAAACAAAGCAAAAGTTAGATTGCTGCAGTACCTGAGCATCGTGCCGACATGGAGATAAACTCAGCAATCTGTTGTTTAATTGAGCACCAATGAGCTAGCCAAGATAACCTAAATACAGATGCATCTCCTCAAACATCACTGTATTTGCTACTGTACAAAACTGAACAGCTGTGTTACAATAATAAAGATAAATGATAATGACAAAGATTGAGGACTGAACTAAAAGCAGGGGGCATTTAGAAAGCTCCACAGTCACTACTGTAACACAGCTGATGCTGCAGTTGGAGGAGCATCCTGACTAAATCCTGAACAACAGAGAAGGCTTCAGTTTGGGGGGGTGACATGAGTTCACTTTCATGTTCACTCAGAGTGAGACAGTTCACAAGTCCACAGTTTGGTTTGATTTACATTGTTTTCATATTTTTAATCTCCAGAAACACCATTCTATTCATTTCATTTTAAAATACTAATCACTAATCAAACACTAATCAAAATACGGACGGCCCCAGGCTTTTTTTCCCCCCGCGAACGGCAACCTTGTTGCGTGACGCCGGAGCGCTATCAGCCTTGGGTATTAGCTTCTTAAAAATTGATTTTTTGGCATTTGGCAACTAAACCACTGCTTACCTGTAATTAGCCTTGACAGGACTGGTGTCGGAGTCATTGGATCCAGACTGAAGTGAACACAGGTGGGACAGAGCATCATGATGCGGTGTTCAGGAAACTGGCACTTTGAGCAGGTGTTGTCATCAATGCTGCTGAAGATTCCCAGGTTCTCAATCAGGTTTACCGTGGATCCTCTCTGTAACCAGAACAACAACAAAGAAACATTATTATCAGTCATAATTCCATTCGATCTATTTAATAATTCTATGTAAATGTACTCACTGAAGCTGAGTGTTGATAATGCTGAAGATGTCAACTGGCCATGCCACATTCCTGTACAAATCTGTATGTTGAACACAAAATTAACTCATGTAACTCTTCAGTAATATGAAGTTACAACATGGATCTGAGCAAGAACATTTTTAAGCCATGTATTTCCCCTCTCTCTCTCTCTCTCTCTCTCACACACACACACACACACACCTTTTACAGTGATGATGTTGGTCTCCCTTAGGAACTTCTGAGGATGACTAGACCTCCAAGAGAGCAAGGCTCCTCTTCAGACTGGTTCTCTCCATGTGTAGCTTCCACATACTTTATCTGATTAGAAAACACATGAACAGCACGCAGGTTACAATCAGGTCTGCTCATCATGCTACAGCAGCAGGTCATGCTAGTAAAATCCACACCAACGCACGTAAAACACTGTTCCCTTTAGCACAGCATGCTAACCTACATGCAGACAGAGGAGGTCAACCACTTAGCCGAACTGTTCATCCATGACCGCTGCTTCACCAGATACGGCCGCTGACCAGGTGAGGTGGGTCACCATGGTCACGGTCGTGTACGTGGGTCAGCGTGGCTCACGGCGAGTGAAGTACCGGTCAGCGTCAAACACAGGCTGTTTCTCCACATCTACACCCCTTCTCTGAGTCTGAACGTTACCCATGAGTGCAGCCGATATAATAAACTAAGTTACTAGCATTGACTCTTACATTATAGTCGGTACTGCGGCACGTAACGACGATAGCTTCCTTCTTTTAATGGCGATAGCTTTGCGCATGCAGCATATCGACAGTTAGCGTTAGCCTAGCTCATGTGCTAAACGGCCAAAGTAACAAACCATGCTCATTTTAAATACTTACAGTTACAGCTTGAGGGTCTGTGTCCAACAGCAGAGCAGCTTGCCGGTTGTGACAGCGCTCCAGCCGGCCCAGTGGCCCACTAGCTCGGGTCTTCGCCATAATACATCCATGGTCTTTGCAGGTAGCTGCCGCTAGCTGCCGGGCGGGGCAATTTTTCAAATGAACCGGATGTTAAGTCGCACTCACGGTAGCTACCCTCAGGGAGCATTACCGCCACCTACCCGTGGATGTATGCACCTACCGAGCAGGCGCTTCAAAAGTGGGCAGTCTAATCTAGTCTTAATTAAATTAAATTAAATTAAATAAAGTTAAGTTAAATGAAAATCAATTCAATTCAATTCAATTCAATTCAGTTCAATTCAATTCAATTCAACTCAATTCAATTAAAAAATAATAATGCAAAAAAAAAAAATAATGCTACTTATTATTTAAATCAACCTATTCTCATTTGTCCATGTTGCTTTCAATTTAGAATTCCTTTGATATAATTTAAATCCTCCTCATTGACCTGGTGTTATCAACCCAATAAAAACCATGTTTGGTAGTTTTGAGCAGAGCTGAAGATATTTATGGAAAAAAGCAGTTATTGATATGATGACTTTATAGTAGCCTAGTTCTTTTGATGGTCCATTTTTGGACATGAGAAAATTGGAGGAACCCACAAAGGTTTAATGTGTGCTGGTGCTAACACATCTTTTTATTTACTTATTTATTTATGTAGTTCATTTCGGGCATGTCAATTAATCATGATCATCACACATCATCTTAGTTCATACGATAGGCTACACAAGCGGGAAAAGTAAAAACTTATCTAGTCCCGCCCCCCATCACCCACATCATCATCATAATCTTTTCTTTGTCTTTTGCATTTCACATTTTGATATAAGATTTTCATTTTGACATAATATGTTGCAAAAGTAGGCAGTAGCCTATATAGAGCTGAAGTCTAGCTCTAGACAGATTATGTGTGTGTCTGCACGTGTCCATATTTTTCCATCATGAGTGAACAACAGTCTTGTCTTGTTGCCTGGCATATTATATTACAAAGCCACAAGGTGGTCAAATCGACAGAGAGGAAAAGTCCAGTGTACTGATTATTTGTTGGGATGATGTGAGAGCCCTTTTTATGCCATTTTTCTTTTATTCGTCCATTTCTTCTGCAGCTTTCGCCGCGCTTAACTTCTCTATATCCTAAGTTTTGGCTATATCAGCTCGCATCAGTGCCACATACTCTCCAATTGTGGAGATGTCAGAGTGCATCCCAACCACAGCACTCCAAGTTGTTGTGTTGTCCGCCCCCACGCTGGTCAAATCAAAATCAACATCAAATCAAGTCCATCAACCAGCTAACACCACCTAAAAGCACCAACCACCCTATTCAACCAGCTTCTAGATCATCAACCAGCTAAGACCCTAAAACCACCAACCACCCTACCAGCCTAGACCATCAACCAGCTAAGACCACCTAAAAGCACCAACAACCCTATTTAACCAGCTTAGACCATCAACCAGCTAAAACCATCTAAAACCACCAACCACCCTACCAGCCTAGACCATCAACCAGCTAAGACCATCTAAAACCACCAACCACCCTATTCAACCAGCTTAGACCATCAACCAGCTAAAACCACCAACCACCCTACCAGCCTAGACCATCAACCAGCTAAGACCATCTAAAACCACCAACCACCCTATTCAACCAGCTTAGACCATTAACCAGCTAAAACCACCAACCACCCTACCAGCCTAGACCATCAACCAGCTAAGACCATCTAAAACCACCAACCACCCTATTCAACCAGCTTAGACCATCAACCAGCTAAAACCACCAACCACCCTACCAGCCTAGACCATCAACCAGCTAAGACCATTTAAAACCACCAACCACCCTATTCAACCAGCTTAGACCATCAACCAGCTAAGACCACCTAAACCATCTACCAGCCTATTGAGCCAGCCAAGACCAGCTAAAACCATCAACCAGTCTATTCAACCAGCTGAGACCATCAACCAGCTAAGACCATCTAAACCATCAACCAGCCTATTGAACCAGCTAAGACCAGCTAAAACCACCAACCAATCTATTGAACCAGCTAAAACCATCAACCAGCTAAAACCATCCACCACCCTATTTACCAGCTAAGACCATCTGAAACCATCATCCAAACTGTTCAACCAGCTAAGACCATCTAAAACCATCTAGAACCATCAACCAGCTAAAACCACTAAGACCATCTAAAACCATCAACCAGCCAGTTTTACCAGCTAAAACCATCTAACCCCACCAGCTAAGACCATCTGAAACCATCAACCAGCCTGTTAAACCAGCTAAAACCATCTAAAACCAACAACCATCCTAAGCTGGTCTCAGCTGGTTTTTTCAGCAGGGTGTAGCAACTTTAGCAACGACCGCACCATAACAAATAGTGCAGTGTACGGATCCACGTGCAACGGATCAAACAGCCACTTGTAGCCACAAATAGGCTAATGCTCAGAACACCACCAAACGCCATCAACAATACAAACAAGGTCCCAGGCAGCCCATATATAATAATAGGAGGCATCAAACATCTGTTAGCTTAGCCTGGTTTCTGTTGAAATGAGACGAAAACAACTCACCCGCTCTGCTCCAGTTATACGCTATGCAGCAACTTTCCGTGTCCAGCACAGAGTCCAGGCACTGACAACCCAGTCCGAGGCCGACTGGCAGCAAACACATCTGGTGTCAGCGGCCACCGACAGTCACTGACCATCAGACTGGTCAGTTGATTGCCCCAGCTCCAGCATTTAGACTCCACCGGCCCTCTCCGTCTGTCACTTTTAGCCTCCATTTCCTTCAGCTTCCCTGCTGAAAAAACCAGCTGAGACCAGCTTAGGATGGTTGTTGGTTTTAGATGGTTTTAGCTGGTTTAACAGGCTGGTTGATGGTTTCAGATGGTCTTAGCTGGTGGGGTTAGATGGTTTTAGCTGGTAAAACTGGCTGGTTGATGGTTTTAGATGGTCTTAGTGGTTTTAGCTGGTTGATGGTTCTAGATGGTTTTAGATGGTCTTAGCTGGTTGAACAGTTTGGATGATGGTTTCAGATGGTCTTAGCTGGTAAATAGGGTGGTGGATGGTTTTAGCTGGTTGATGGTTTTAGCTGGTTCAATAGATTGGTTGGTGGTTTTAGCTGGTCTTAGCTGGTTCAATAGGCTGGTTGATGGTTTAGATGGTCTTAGCTGGTTGATGGTCTCAGCTGGTTGAATAGACTGGTTGATGGTTTTAGCTGGTCTTGGCTGGCTCAATAGGCTGGTAGATGGTTTAGGTGGTCTTAGCTGGTTGATGGTCTAAGCTGGTTGAATAGGGTGGTTGGTGGTTTTAAATGGTCTTAGCTGGTTGATGGTCTAGGCTGGTAGGGTGGTTGGTGGTTTTAGCTGGTTGATGGTCTAAGCTGGTTGAATAGGGTGGTTGGTGGTTTTAGATGGTCTTAGCTGGTTGATGGTCTAGGCTGGTAGGGTGGTTGGTGGTTTTAGCTGGTTAATGGTCTAAGCTGGTTGAATAGGGTGGTTGGTGGTTTTAGATGGTCTTAGCTGGTTGATGGTCTAGGCTGGTAGGGTGGTTGGTGGTTTTAGCTGGTTGATGGTCTAAGCTGGTTGAATAGGGTGGTTGGTGGTTTTAGATGGTCTTAGCTGGTTGATGGTCTAGGCTGGTAGGGTGGTTGGTGGTTTTAGATGGTTTTAGCTGGTTGATGGTCTAAGCTGGTTAAATAGGGTTGTTGGTGCTTTTAGGTGGTCTTAGCTGGTTGATGGTCTAGGCTGGTAGGGTGGTTGGTGGTTTTAGGGTCTTAGCTGGTTGATGATCTAGAAGCTGGTTGAATAGGGTGGTTGGTGCTTTTAGGTGGTGTTAGCTGGTTGATGGACTTGATTTGATGTTGATTTTGATTTGACCAGCGTGGGGGCGGACAACACAACAACTTGGAGTGCTGTGGTTGGGATGCACTCTGACATCTCCACAATTGGAGAGTATGTGGCACTGATGCGAGCTGATATAGCCAAAACTTAGGATATAGAGAAGTTAAGCGCGGCGAAAGCTGCAGAAGAAATGGACGAATAAAAGAAAAATGGCATAAAAAGGGCTCTCACATCATCCCAACAAATAATCAGTACACTGGACTTTTCCTCTCTGTCGATTTGACCACCTTGTGGCTTTGTAATATAATATGCCAGGCAACAAGACAAGACTGTTGTTCACTCATGATGGAAAAATATGGACACGTGCAGACACACACATAATCTGTCTAGAGCTAGACTTCAGCTCTATATAGGCTACTGCCTACTTTTGCAACATATTATGTCAAAATGAAAATCTTATATCAAAATGTGAAATGCAAAAGACAAAGAAAAGATTATGATGATGATGTGGGTGATGGGGGGCGGGACTAGATAAGTTTTTACTTTTCCCGCTTGTGTAGCCTATCGTATGAACTAAGATGATGTGTGATGATCATGATTAATTGACATGCCCGAAATGAACTACATAAATAAATAAGTAAATAAAAAGATGTGTTAGCACCAGCACACATTAAACCTTTGTGGGTTCCTCCAATTTTCTCATGTCCAAAAATGGACCATCAAAAGAACTAGGCTACTATAAAGTCATCATATCAATAACTGCTTTTTTCCATAAATATCTTCAGCTCTGCTCAAAACTACCAAACATGGTTTTTATTGGGTTGATAACACCAGGTCAATGAGGAGGATTTAAATTATATCAAAGGAATTCTAAATTGAAAGCAACATGGACAAATGAGAATAGGTTGATTTAAATAATAAGTAGCATTATTTTTTTTTTTTTTGCATTATTATTTTTTAATTGAATTGAGTTGAATTGAATTGAATTGAACTGAATTGAATTGAATTGAATTGAATTGATTTTCATTTAACTTAACTTTATTTAATTTAATTTAATTTAATTAAGACTAGATTAGACTGCCCACTTTTGAAGCGCCTGCTCGGTAGGTGCATACATCCACGGGTAGGTGGCGGTAATGCTCCCTGAGGGTAGCTACCGTGAGTGCGACTTAACATCCGGTTCATTTGAAAAATTGCCCCGCCCGGCAGCTAGCGGCAGCTACCTGCAAAGACCATGGATGTATTATGGCGAAGACCCGAGCTAGTGGGCCACTGGGCCGGCTGGAGCGCTGTCACAACCGGCAAGCTGCTCTGCTGTTGGACACAGACCCTCAAGCTGTAACTGTAAGTATTTAAAATGAGCATGGTTTGTTACTTTGGCCGTTTAGCACATGAGCTAGGCTAACGCTAACTGTCGATATGCTGCATGCGCAAAGCTATCGCCATTAAAAGAAGGAAGCTATCGTCGTTACGTGCCGCAGTACCGACTATAATGTAAGAGTCAATGCTAGTAACTTAGTTTATTATATCGGCTGCACTCATGGGTAACGTTCAGACTCAGAGAAGGGGTGTAGATGTGGAGAAACAGCCTGTGTTTGACGCTGACCGGTACTTCACTCGCCGTGAGCCACGCTGACCCACGTACACGACCGTGACCATGGTGACCCACCTCACCTGGTCAGCGGCCGTATCTGGTGAAGCAGCGGTCATGGATGAACAGTTCGGCTAAGTGGTTGACCTCCTCTGTCTGCATGTAGGTTAGCATGCTGTGCTAAAGGGAACAGTGTTTTACGTGCGTTGGTGTGGATTTTACTAGCATGACCTGCTGCTGTAGCATGATGAGCAGACCTGATTGTAACCTGCGTGCTGTTCATGTGTTTTCTAATCAGATAAAGTATGTGGAAGCTACACATGGAGAGAACCAGTCTGAAGAGGAGCCTTGCTCTCTTGGAGGTCTAGTCATCCTCAGAAGTTCCTAAGGAGACCAACATCATCACTGTAAAAGGTGTGTGTGTGTGTGTGTGTGAGAGAGAGAGAGAGAGAGGGGAAATACATGGCTTAAAAATGTTCTTGCTCAGATCCATGTTGTAACTTCATATTACTGAAGAGTTACATGAGTTAATTTTGTGTTCAACATACAGATTTGTACAGGAATGTGGCATGGCCAGTTGACATCTTCAGCATTATCAACACTCAGCTTCAGTGAGTACATTTACATAGAATTATTAAATAGATCGAATGGAATTATGACTGATAATAATGTTTCTTTGTTGTTGTTCTGGTTACAGAGAGGATCCACGGTAAACCTGATTGAGAACCTGGGAATCTTCAGCAGCATTGATGACAACACCTGCTCAAAGTGCCAGTTTCCTGAACACCGCATCATGATGCTCTGTCCCACCTGTGTTCACTTCAGTCTGGATCCAATGACTCCGACACCAGTCCTGTCAAGGCTAATTACAGGTAAGCAGTGGTTTAGTTGCCAAATGCCAAAAAATCAATTTTTAAGAAGCTAATACCCAAGGCTGATAGCGCTCCGGCGTCACGCAACAAGGTTGCCGTTCGCGGGGGGAAAAAAAGCCTGGGGCCGTCGGTATTTTGATTAGTGTTTGATTAGTGATTAGTATTTTAAAATGAAATGAATAGAATGGTGTTTCTGGAGATTAAAAATATGAAAACAATGTAAATCAAACCAAACTGTGGACTTGTGAACTGTCTCACTCTGAGTGAACATGAAAGTGAACTCATGTCATCCCCCAAACTGAAGCCTTCTCTGTTGTTCAGGATTTAGTCAGGATGCTCCTCCAACTGCAGCATCAGCTGTGTTACAGTAGTGACTGTGGAGCTTTCTAAATGCCCCCTGCTTTTAGTTCAGTCCTCAATCTTTGTCATTATCATTTATCTTTATTATTGTAACACAGCTGTTCAGTTTTGTACAGTAGCAAATACAGTGATGTTTGAGGAAATGCATCTGTATTTAGGTTATCTTGGCTAGCTCATTGGTGCTCAATTAAACAACAGATTGCTGAGTTTATCTCCATGTCGGCACGATGCTCAGGTACTGCAGCAATCTAACTTTTGCTTTGTTTCTGTGTTCTGACTGCAGAGAGGACCGTGCCAGTCTGAACACCTGATGAACAACAGGAGTCAGAGCTGGTGACTGGTGAATCCTTTAAGTTCTAGTTTCTTGAACCACATGTGTCGCACCCTATTCAGCCAAAACTGGATTCAGTGACTCATAACTCTTGATCAACCTAGGGCAAGTGGCTATGGCTAATTTTTTTTTTTTAATGATGTTAATTTTCTTTCACCATGGATTATCCTACATATGGACACATGCTGTTTTTTCAAAATCTCAACACTGTGTAATGGACAAGGTATTGGGGCAGTTCTGTTTTTCATGTGTAAAAAGAGTTTCTTAAAGTTTATCAATGATGGGCTGTACTCTGGTTCATGATGTATTTACTTTCTTATATCCTTTAAAACTCACCGTAAGCAATTGCTGAGTGTTAAATATGCGCTGACAAACTGTAATTCCTCATGTGTGTTGTACCATATTTTGTATGGTGAAATTCTGGAAACCACAGCTACTGGTAATTTACTGTCAAGATGAACTTAGCAATAAAATTCTGTGCTATATCATACAGTTTTACCTGTTTTTTTCAGTGAGAAAGACTGTAATTATGCTCACGGTATATCTATTATTTAGGACCAGCCAAGACCAGCTAAGACCAGCCGACCAGCTGACTAAGACCAGCTAAGACCAGCCTGACCAGCTAAGACCAGCCAATACCAACTGACCAGCTAAGACCAGCTGACCAAAACCTAGCTAAAACCAGCTAAGACCAGCCTGACCAGCCAATACCAGCTGACCAGCTAAGACCAGCTGACCAAAACCTAGCTGAAACCAGCTAAGACCAGCCTGACCAGCCAATACCAGCTGACCAGCTAAGACCAGCTGACCAAAACCTAGCTAAAACCAGCTAAGACCAGCCTGACCAGCCAATACCAGCTGACCAGCCAATACCAGCTGACCAGCTAAGACCAACTGACCAAAACCTAGCTAAAACCAGCTAAGACCAGCCAATACCAGCTGACCAGCTAAGACCAGCTGACCAGCTAAGACCAGCTGACCAAAACCTAGCTAAAACCATCAACCATCAAACCAGCTTGACCAGCTAAGACCAGCTAAAACCAGCTAAAACCAGCTGACCAAAACCTAGCTAAAACCATCAACCATCAAACCATCTTAACCAGCTAAAACCAGCTTGACCAGCCTAAGCTGGTCTAAGCTGGTTTTTTCAGCAGGGTTGTCTTCAGTAAACTTGTTCTCAAACTGATAGTGGCGTCCATCGAAATGAAACTCTGAACGCTGTTTGTACTGATGACGTTTGGTGCTGGTCTGAGCATTATTTGTGGCTACAAGTGGCCGTTTGATCCGTGGCGCGTGGATCCGTGTACTGCGCTGTTTGGTGCGGTTGCTAAAGTTGCTACAACTAGAGAAGCTAGCGGCTTGCAGTTTTTAAATAAACTACAGTGTTCATGGTGATGAAGGGAGATGACACAGTGAGACTCACTGGTGGTTTTTTTAAAAATAATTTCAGGAAACAGAGGAGCTCTGAAGCTCGGAAGAAGAAGATACCTGATGTGATCAGTTTGAGCCACAGATGATCTGACACAGCTGATTGTTATTGTCATGAGAAGTTGGGTTTCTGTATGAATGACTACAGATCACAGCAGTGACACAGAGCTGTGTTAAAGCCTTTGTGTCAGAGCCCTCTGCTGGATAAACTCTGTAAATGCAGCTTAGACATAACTTCTCCACTCATATACTGCACAGACATAATATCAACAGTAGCCTACAATGTCGTCACCGAACTCAAGTTTCAACTGCTTGAATTTGTTGTGTTGTCTTTTTAAAGGAAGCAGAGACACGTGACTGTAATCACTGCAAACCTGATATTATCCCAAACACACACCCAGAATGTATGTGTGCAGCTGTGTTATTACAGGATGTAAATGTTAATGCCTGCAGTCCTTAGTGATGGAGGCATCATTACAGCAGCTGCAACAAGAGAAGATCACAGCTCCAAGCATGTGTGTGAGGGTGTGTAATTACCATCTGCTCCCTTGCATGAACTGCAGCTTTGCAGACAACAGAGAGGAGGATACGTCTGATTTTACACTGAGATCTATCAGATCAGAGAGCAGCAGCGTTGGGGGTGGGGGTCATTCAAACGTGAACTTGTTGGTCACTGAGGTCAGAGGTCAATTTGATCAGGTCTTGAGTGAGCTTTGAGCCACAAGCAACTTGAATTTAACTTTGTAATATTTCATTTTAGTTCAAGAACCCTTGAAAATAAACAGTGAATAATAAAGGTTGAGATTTAACATGAACATATCACATGACTTTAAATGTATGTACAGCTATGCTACGGAGGCTCATGGGATTTCTTGGTTTCCCTCATCAAACTCATCAAATACACAATCCAACAACTCCACAACACTCTGGTGGACAAGTTGTGACCTGCACATTCTCCACACTATGAGATAATAACGGAACGTAATGAGACAAGAGTTGTTTTAGAGGTAAATTCATGCAAAACAGCTGATTTGCGTTCCTGTCTGGGGCAGTTTTTCAGCATGCAGTGCCTTGAAAACAACTCTGTCTCGTTACGTTCTGTTATTATCTCATAGTGTGGTGAATGTGCAGGTCACAATTTATCCACGAGCGCATTTTAGAGTTGTTGGATTGTGTATTTGATGAGCTTGTTGAGGGAAATCAAGTAATCCCATTAGCCTCCGTAGCTTAGCTCTGAGCAGCTCACGACTCTGCTCCGCCACTCTAAAAAAATAGCTTGCACCGACAATCAAAGGTAACAATCTTACTCCTAAAACAATAGGGATTATGGCAATGGGCCAATTTGCTAAAATGCTGAACTATCCCTTTAAAATCTTTATTTTTTTATTACACAATTGCCTGCTGGATTGGTGGACCTTTGGTATAATTTCTCTTTGCACAAATACATGTAGCACTTAATATGTATACTCAGCTTGCACTTAATATTGTTGAATGATGTAGCCTACCTCATTTGTACACCTCTTTGATTAAAAATGTCTTTCAAATGGATACATGTAAATGTAAATGTATTATTTATGGTACAATGATCCAGTGAGATCTGCATGTAAGAGTTTCTCTCTGAAGTGCTGATGAAGCTCCATTAGGAAGTGACTGAACCTCCCACTGGAAACGTGGGTCTGGACGTCTTCTCATCTCATTTCTCTGTCTGAGAATAATTAAGAAAACTTCTGAGGAGAAACCAGCAGCTGTGACATAAAGTGTAGTTGTGGCTCTTTTGCAGCAGGTGTCAGTGTTGATTCAGTGTGTAGAGTCAGACTGTCATTAAAGTGACTAGAAACTCATAATAAACAGATTACAGGTGATTCTCTATTGCATTGATTGATTCTGACACTTTTGCTTGTATTCTCCATCAGTTTCTTTACATCTTAGCAAATATCGGTGGTTTGTGCTGTGTTACTGTTTTCTGTCTCAAATTCCTCATTCCTTTTTTTTTTTTTAAATGTGAGTCTGGTTTATACGTGACTGGAACCACTGGGAGGCGCTGTTGGTATTCTCCTGTTACTGCAGCCTGGAAGCAGAGAGGAGGAGACACAGCCAAACTCACTTCATCTCAATTCAGTTCTTCATTACCTCAACAAAAAATGGCAGTTTTCACCTTTGTCCTGTTTGTTTGTTTGGTTCATTGTCAGCCGTATTATACAAAAAAAGAGCCCAGAACCCGTTTTCTAGCAAAGTTAGCTCATAAACCAAGAGAAAGCCGGTTACATTTTGGTTTCAGAAGCAGTGAAAGGAGTGAGACTTCCCTCAGACTGAGGATCTTCTTCCCCCGAGGACGACTGACAGCAGACCGACTGCTCACACACAGAGATGTTCCTCCGTCTCCTTATTTACTGTCTCTCTCTCTCTCCGTCTCCGCCTGTCTCAGCGTGTCAGTGCTGCTGTCAGTCATTCAACCAAAACACACACACAAACAGATGAGTATATGTGTGAGTGTGCAGACCTTCAGCAGGAAATGATTGTTGTTGTTTTTCTTTGGTTGTCGTTTTTAAATAGCTCCTGTATCGGCACAGAAATCTATATTTTTTGAAAGGAGATTCTTGTGACAACAGATGCTTCTTAGATGTTTATATTTACTAACTTTGTTGCTAGAAATGATACTGAATAGGATGGATAGACGACCAGGCGCCCATGGAGGCAGACGGGCCTCTGTCTGAAGTGAGTGACATTGGGCTGGGTGGGTGGGGGGGCTTTTATATCCGTGCCCTGGGCCCCAGTATCTCATGATTCACCCATGACTGATTGATCAGACAGAACAAGGCATCTAAATGGCAACTTGGACTCTGGGAACGTCTGATGGTTAGAATAGAGAAAATACGTTGCACTTTAGTTGATTTTTGAGCCTATGGTTACTGCTATTTTCACTGGACTTGGACACTCACACATCACAAACACAACCACTGAAGGCAGCTCCAAAACAAAACAAAACAAAACAAACCAAACCAAAGTCAATGGAATTCATTAACATAAAAAACAACCAGGAGACAAAACTAATATTGCAAGACGCAATATCAGAACTCAACAGAAACACAATCTCAGACTGAGACTCAGCAAGAACCACAGCGCCTATGCCTTGAAGCCTCTAATGCTGATAGTACTGCAGCTTTTAAGTGTTTAATTCCTAGTCCAGGTGCATTACATTGTTCAGGCCTGATGAGGAAGCAGCATAGCTTTGTCAAATCACTGAATATTCACAACATCATTATCAAGAAGATCAAATCACACTGAGCATTGTGAAAACAACTTGAAAACAAGTCAAAACATGTTTTATTTCAATGAAAATGTCAGTTGCCACACGGGGAGGATGTTTGTGTGGAAGCTGAATCGTTCTGTCATCACAGCGACGATGTGACATTTCAGGACAAGAGGCTGCAGTTTGAACGATTTGATGTAATTACGGCATCAGGAGGAGACAGGAGACGCAGTGGAGGTGAAATTGCCTTTGAGCTGAGCAGGTGAGGGAGAGGTTTCAGACGAGACGTTCAGGGTCCTCCTATCTGTCAGGACAAGTGGAAATTCCCGTGTAGATGTTAATTTAAGGTGAACAACAGGTGAACTGAAGTAGAGAATACGATGATTGGTGATCAGATCAAGGTGGTTTGAGTTGCGAAGAAAAAAAAATGAGGGCAATTTACCAAAACTGTGACTTTTATAGAAAATATTAAAACCATAAATTGGAACTGTGGTGGATTTATTGACTTTAATATCAGGGGGAAACATAAAATTGGCTGAAGGAGATTCTCTCTGGATCAGTGAATGACAACAGATTTATTTTATATCAATAGATTTAATCAGTTCAATCAAAAGTTAACGACTGAACTTCCGCGAAAATTGATTAGATCTGAGATCACAGACGGACACTGCATCAAAATAAATGTCTCAGAGGTGACGAATAGGTCCCATTTAAAGTGAGACAGTCTGGTCGGTCAATATATGAGCAGAGAGGAAGTGACTGTGCAAGTGATGGTAGTGAGAATAATGAGGCCGGATGAAGTTGAACTCTAACAAAGGCTGTTGGGATCTTTAAGTCTCAGTGGGAAAAAAATATAAAATGTGATGTGGACAGGAAGCTTTGTATGATTACAAAACTCCCTTCTATCAGCTACCTACAGTATAATGGAGGACAACTCTCAGATCCAGAGAGGACGTCATGACCAGAACCCTCTAAACAGAAAGACAAGGCTACATTAAAGGCTTCATTAAACCACACACAGCTCTACACCTATAGCAAAATCAAAACTGGATTTTCCACTGAATATTATTACTAATTTATTTATCATGCATGCAGTTTAAACTCAAATTCAACAGTGACGACTCCACCACACTGTCCACAAGCCATAAATCCAACTATGCAACCCTATAGTGCGTACAGTTATAATAGGCTACTACTAATAAACAATGATGGCAATTTGGGATGAAATAATTGCTTCTTCAACACTGGATGACCTTGTTGCCATGGTTACAATAACAACAAAAGTGGTTATCCCTATGTTTTGTTGAGCCAATCACCATCTGAATAATAATCATCTCTTTATATCAAGCCACCACGCTTTTCCTTTCGCTCCTGTCATCATAACTACGGCCAGTAGATGTCGCCGAACAACAAAATGCAACAATCGGAGTCCTAGCAAACTGCTGCTGCACAGGCAAACTATTGGCTCTCAGGACAGTTTCCACAAACCATGCAGCCGCTGGACAAGACGTGTGTTTAACCCTCAATCTTTGTTTATGTGTTGTTTCATTTGGATCTTTGGTAGTATTTCACAACAGTTCACAACACCCTTAAAATACACCGGAAAAGTAATGTAGTACCAAGAGCAGTAAACAAAGAGAGAGGATCTTAGCTGTATCAGTTACATGATATTTCACGTGTGTGTGTGTGTGTGTGTGTGTGTGTGTGTGTGTGTGTGTGTGTGTGTGTGTGTGCGCGTGCGTATCTGCTGTAGTATTAATGAACAGTGTAATAAAGCAGTGTTTCTAGGGAGCCGCCCGATACCACAGTCAATAACCTCCTCATCTCCACAATAACAATAACAACACTGTTATATTAACACTGAGCCGGACACTTCCTGCGTCTGCGGGATTATTGCAAGGTCTAATGTCTAATGTTTGTTGTGGCTTCAGGACACAAAGCAGACACGGCTTGAAAGTCTGAGTGAACCATGTAAGAGGAATGTAGGCCTTGAAGAAAAGAAGGGAACAGTAACTTTACCCTAACCCTAAGCACAACAAAAAAATATAAAGGGGAATTAATTTCCTTAGTAGCCTAATCCATGGTGAATTCTACATCCAGTGACAGCTATGTTCAGACTGCAGGGAAAAGGCCCGAGTTGGATTTTCTTTTTTGTTGCTCTAGCCCGGATCTGATTTTTTTTCAATGTGACCACAGTGTGAACAACTAAGGTGGATTTGATGTGACTTTTACTTCACTTTATATCAACATTGTTACTGCCCACATCCATTATCCCACCACTCCTGGCTTCATATCTGCATGCACACAGACCTGCAAAACGCCAAAACACAATGCTTGGCTCTCTTCTTCATCATTTGTTTCTTCCTCAGCACCTGCTCAGACGTTTTGGGGCTTCCATTGCATAGACATGTTGAATTAAAAGTGAAAATGCTAATTTCATCCATGTTTCCTGACCAACAGTGTGCTGCGTCTGACCTCGTTGTTATTATTCTTTGTGCAATGTGGGCCAGTTCAAAATCAGAAACAGTTCATACCGGAATCTGATATAGGTCACATTTTAAAAGCTAACGTGAATACCTAAACAACTGAGAATTAAGACTTGCAGTCTGAATGTAGAGGTGTTTCCATGTGACTCAAAACAATGAGGAATATTGCACTTGCAGCTTCACGGAGTTGCAAAACCAAAATGATATGGCCTCTGACAGATTGTCACATTGCATCACCTGTTTCTGCCCTTACCATTGTGTTGCAAATGCTGCTTCTGTAGTAACCTTGAGATTATATGGTCTTCGGTTTAAAGAGGAACTTTTAATTATGAAGCTTTTCCAGAAAAATGTAAACTTGTCTCAGACTCTGGCTTTTCAGTCTATCAGCTTTCACCCAGATGTGATTTTGGGTTGACATTTTTTCTGATTATCTCTGACAGTATCATCTTTAAATCTCTGCTCTTCCTACCCAGACAGCCTTCATCTTAATCTAAAAAAGAAAACCGTGAAATACGAAGTGATTTATTGTCTAACACAAAGCCCTCTGCAGTGGCAGCACACGGATTTCAAAACACAAACACTTTCAAGTGTCTCCTCCATGTTTCTGTCCATCACTCTAAATTAAATCTAAAGTCGTCTTTGACCTCAGTCTTTGTCGTCTTCTGCTCTCTCTTTCCTCCATCTGTCGTTCCTCTCAGTAAATTAAACTCACCTCCTTCACTTTTATCTTTCAAGTCCTCGTCCTCTTTGAGTGTTTGCTCTGAGCTGATTGGCCCTTCAGGTGGTGCAGCAGTGTGGTCAGATCAGGAATGCTGACCATATAGACGATGAATACCATGGCCATGATCAAATGTAGATATTTAAAGCTTTCAACAGTGGATTAGAAAAATATCTGGAGTTCTGGTGAAAGTGAACTGAAGGAGAAATTCAGCGCCCCCCAGTGGCCAGGTGGTATCAGCATTTTGTTGCACCATCATCAATCCTGCTGCCCCTGATGCTAATAAAAGTGTTATCAAATGTTCTTCTAGTATCCTAAACTTCACATCATCAGTTCTCAGCTGAGCGCCTGGAGCTAACCTGTCTCACTTTATAAATGCACAAATTAATGAAAAGTAACAAGCACTAAGTGCATTTTATTTTTCTAACTTTAATAACGGGTTATTGCATTTTAGAAGTGAGATTTAATAAAGTAACTGAGGGAGGATGTTTCCAATTTGTTCATGTCACAGCCAAAGTAAATAAAGTGCTGATAAATAACTTATGCTGATTTCTGTGTGTGCAAGTGTGTGTGTGTATAGGTGTGTGTGTGTGTGTGTGTGTGTGTGTGCGCATGTTGATGGAGTCATAAAATAAGATGTTTGATTGCTTTGAGACATGATGGTCTCTTATCAATCTATTCACCCCCCCAACCCCAAGTCCATGTCCAACATAGAGCACATTTTTTAAAAAAAGGAAAAGCTTCAGGATGAGAAAACAGTTAAATGTTTATATCATTTTATTCAGAAACCAAAGGGACCTTTAATATTACTACAGAATGGCTTCATATTACACGCTGGAAAAGAAGCTTATGAGCCAGGTTATAGGTTATATTAACAAAGCAGAATATAAGTCTGATCGTCAATCAGGACTAGAGAGAGAGAGAGAGAGAGAGACAACAAATAGAACTACTTCTACTGTATATATAGTACATAGAATAAAAAAACAAACAAGTATGCATAAAATTCACTCTACAATTATTCTCTTTTTTTGATGAAATTAATACAAACACAACGCAGTATCATGGAAGTTTATGTTTTGTGATATTGAAGGAAAACCCCAAACTAGCAGGATTTTGAATGAAGTTCTTCATCTCTCTCAATGGACACAATTATATTTAGTGACATCACAATATCAACAAGTGCTTCATGTCCATTCAGATGTCAGTGAGTCAGAAATCAATTGAAATGAGAACATTGCAAATGCTATAGAGAAACTGATCTGCAGCATACATTTTATTTTTTCTTTTAGGTGACTAGGGCTGTCATAATTAACGCGTTAATCGCAATGCAATTAATTAAAAACAATAACGCGTTAAGTTATCGTTGTTAATCGCGGCCCATTTTGTCATCTGTCTGCTGGACTGGAAGACTGGACTGTGGCACCTCCAGTCCAGCAGGTGGCGGTCCCGAGACAAGAGTGGGAGTGGATGTACCAGAGCTCTGAGCAATTCATCCATGGCTCTGAGCAGTGTTGCTGACTTTCTCGCTATGTCTGGCGACTTTCCAAACCCTCTTTGCCGATTTTTTTTGTCAAAAGTGATCTAGCGACTTTTCCCGGTGGTGTTACAAACGTTTCTGGTTTGAAGACTCCGATGTGAAAGTACATAACATTATCACAGCTGTTTTCAACGAGTAGAGAGTGCTGCCGTCCAACTGCTGCTGCTGGGGTGAGTGGGTGCTCCTGTGTTAGGGTTAGGTGTGTGTGTTCATGTGTGTGTGCTTGCTGTGACTCTGGAGCTGGAGCTGTGTGTGTCTGGAGCCCAGTTCATGGGCTGCAGCCTGAGCTGGCACACAGCTTCAGTCTCAGATGCTGCGTTAGCTATGCTAACTTAGCTTAGCTCGCCGTCTGTGAAGCTAACTTAGCTTAGCTCGCCATTGCCTGTCCTGAGGCAGCTGATGTGACCAAAACCTGGCACCTTGCTTCTCATTCAACCAAACTTTAGTAACGCGCCACTTCACATTCTCAGCAATGGACCACCACCCCCGTCCTAAAGCACTCACAGTAGTGTCATGGAGTTGTCCCTGCTACGGTCTCCGCTGCACCGCCGCCCGCACGCCCCCCCCCTCCATATATATTAATATATTAGTGTATATTTCTAATAGGGATTAATCGCGATTAGAAAAATTAATTGTTTGACAGCCCTAAGGTGACATGTCCTGTACAGTGCTCAGCAACCTTCAGGTCCAGTAAGAGGGTCTGTGGTCTCGGTGGGAGCATCTCCTGTCTCCAGCGCTCTTTGTACGTTCTGCCAGAAGACCCCTGTGTGCTGTCCGGCCTGAGGCCAGCTAAGGTAGGTGCGTTTCTTTACCAGCTTCCTCATACGGTGGTAGGGAGACAGCTTCCGGGCCGGGATCTCCTCCAGGAACAGCAGGATCAACACGTCCTTCTGCTCGTCAAACAGACGGAAGCTACAATAAAAAAACACAGACCAGGAGAAGACAGGACAGACCAGGTTGGACCAGAACAAAAATAAACGGTAGGGTATGGGTCATGATAACCTGAATACGTTTCTTTAGGATTTTGTATCAGCCCCCACCTGGCCAACTGGATCTCTCTGGAGCACCATTCACTTTGCAGGTAGCGCTGGCTGATCACACAGATGGTCTTCCTGCTGTCGTAAATGGCGTCTGTAATGTTCTCTATGATGGGCTTACCTGTGGGGACAACAGGATATAGCTGTCACCTGCACATTCAAGGAACAAGGCTCAAGGCTCACTTTAACTTTAATAGCACCAACTCATAGACTTAACGCTAACTTCATTAGCTACAGGAGATGAAATCTGACAGTCACAATAGAAGGGTTCCACTTTTAGAGAAACACAACATGTCAGACACACAAACTGCCTCAAACACACTATCAACAGAGTTAACTGGACCACAGCCTTAGCTCTGACCAGACCACAGCTAATCCCGCCCCCTGAGCTGACAGAGAGGATGAACATATCTCTCTCACTCATTTTCTTAAAAGGGATGTGAAACTCCTGACATTAAAGAACCACATGAAAAAATAACTGTGCTCTGCATTCACAATATGACTGGCAGGAAGCAGATAAGAGTTAAAATAACAGAGGAAACCTAAACGTTACAGTTGGAAGGACATGAACAAACAACTCAACAACAACCACTTCAGAAAAAATCTATTTACCTAATTTACTATTGCATTATTGACTATTGCAAACTATATTGATAACTCTTCTTATCCTGCAAGTTCTGAAATAATGAAGTCCATCACTCTGTTAAAAAAACTGTAAAATGTATTAAACCTATCTACAAAGCAGAATGTCCTACACAAAGGTTTCAAACTGATTTTTGATTTATCGAGAATTGAACCTACAGTGCATCAAAATGTCTCCCTGTAAATGGTATACATACTGTATACTTGCAAATTCTGGATGGTTGTTGGTGTTGAAGATTGTTCAAGCCTTGTGCAACATTTCCGACTGAGAAATCTACCGATACTTTTCACAAAGGTCCAGTCCCATGCCAGATGTCCTCAACTGGAAACCCAAGAAAATAATCCTGATGGCAGCACTACAGGAAGCCTCAATTACGAAACTTTGAAAATTCCTAACAAATCAACCTTATGTGCTACAGCTTTGGAACTTTCACTTTCAAATGTCTTAATTTTGCCTAAAATTGCCCGGCCTTGATCACTGTTGCACAGCAGCTATAATTACCAATGTTTTTTGTTCAAACTGAGAGATTCTTAGGGGTCTGCACTTACCAACTTAGTGCAAAATCATCAGTTATCTGAAGGTTTTTCGTGTTATGTGTCAGACAACAAGCAAATATGGGAACTTGAGTTTACCTGGTTGGAAGTCTCTGTGGTGCAGACAGAGTCTCCAGCCCTGCTCACCCTCCAACACTGGCAGCATCTCTCTGTAAACCCAGTCCTCATCGTGAACGTTGTAGGAGATGAAGGCGTCATAGTGATGTGGAGCACCCTTCCTCTTCTTTTTTGTGTCATAGAGGAAGGCCTGGAAAAGGTGGAAGGCGTAGACTATCTGCCACCGCAGAAAGTGATAGATGAAGGATGAGAGCAGAGTTACAAGCACCAAACAAGTGGTGCTGATGAAATAGAGGAAGCTGTAGTCTATCCAACAGGATTGGACGTCAAAGTCCAGCAACTTGCTTCCTTGTTCAGCCACAGGAAAAGAGCACATGTACTGGTAGGCATTAACTACCTGCGTTTGTTTATTGTTCTTTATCCATTGGATGAATCCAACATTAGAGCAGTCACAGGTGAATGGATTACTATCCAGATCCAGATATGTCAGAGCAGGGAGGAACTGGAAGACCGTCTCATTGATGACTGTCAACTTGTTACTGATCAGGCTCAAATGTCTTAGTGCCAACAGGTTGGCTTGGGCCAGGAAATCCAATGAGTGGAGCTTACTGTGAGAGAGATCAAGAACCTCCAGGTTTGGGATTGGCAGAAACAATTCTGAGGTTAAATCCGACAAATCAGTCTCCCTGATTGTTAGATTCTTGAGCTGGTGGTTGTACTGAAATGTGTTTGGATCTGGTGCAGCATTGTAGACATTTATTGATGTGAATACCTCTAAATGTTTCATGGCCTGGAACACGTTCTCAGGGACATTTAAGGGGAAGCCATAGTGATAGCCTTCACATATCACTGTGAACATTTTTAAATTGTTTAAATCACCAAACAGTCTTCGATCACTTTGAAGAGGACTTTTGAAACTGATACGGTCAGTACTGAAGTAGACTGTAAGGTTTTCCAACTGTTGCAACTCACTGAATCTGACTTCATACTCCAATGGAAGGGATACTGTCAGACTTCTCAAGTTCTCCATTCCGTCAAAAGCCCTGGATTTTACTCTTTCTATGCTCTTGGACACCACATCTAAATATTTCACAGACTCTAAACCTTCAAAATCCCAGTTTTCAAAAAGTCGTACAATATTTTTGTTCAAATCCAAGACCTCGAGGCTCTGTAGACCTGTACTGAAGGCATCTCCGAATGTCCACAGAAGGTTGTCACTCAGATCTAAAACTTTTAGCTCAATAAGATTTTCAAAGGGACACCTGTCCAGTGTGGAAAGGCGGTTCACGCTGAGATCGAGATATGTGAGGTGCGTTGTGTTCACAAAATCCTCACAGTCCAATGTGATGATATCATTACCACGGAGATAAAGGTTCCTTAGGGAGGAAAGGCTCCTTATGTCATTTGGCACTTTGGTGAGTAAGTTTCCATTCAGATCCAGGGACCTCAGTTGTTGCATTGATTGTATTGAGCCATTAGACAGTTGAGCCATGTTCATACTAGACAAGTCAAGGTCACTGAGCTGGGAACAAGTCATAAGTTTGTCACCAATATTAGGGGCATAATTGTAGTACAGCTCCAGCCTTTTAAGTGTGGGTATTTTGCAGACTGTAGCTAACAGACCCTTTTTGATCAATTTATCCACATAATTTAGTCTAAGATGCATGAGAGAGTCAAGACTCTCCAGGACATTTTGAATATCTTCCAAAGTCAGTGCAGGTCTTCCAGAAATCAGCTGTGTGATGTTCCTCAGTAAACTCTTGTCAGGTATGTCCCATTTCAGTCCAGTGTCTTGGCCAGTACTGTAAATATTTATCATCTCAAGGTGGGGAAAAATTGGTGTTGTGATGCTGAAGATTTCCATCTTATAATTGTAAGAAATATCTAACACCTTAAGGCCTGAGGGCACATTTAGCTGCAGATCTTTGGACTGAAAAGAGGTAAATTGATTGGAACTGATGTTCAACATCTGAAGGTAAGGTAGCTGTAGAATGGGCTGAATATCAACCACTCGTTGGAGCTTGTTACTGTTCAAAATCACAGTACGTAAATTAGGCATGAAGCTAAAGGCTGAGGGATGAATAAATGTAATTTCATTGGACGCAAGGTTAAGCATGGTGAGGTTGGACAATCCCTGAAAAAGATTTCTTGTCAGTTTTGTGAGTTTATTTGAGTCCATGCTAAGTGTTGTCAAAGTCATCAAATGGATGAAAGATCCATCGTCCACGTGAGCAATGCAATTAAAACTCAGGTCCAAATATTTCAGCTTTGACAGGATGCCAAAATCTTGTTTGTTGATGTGTTCAATACAATTGTTGGCAAGTTTGACTGAGCTCACATTTCTGGGGATGTCATCAGGGACAGATCTGAGTTTATGTTGTAAACAGTCCAAAACTACATCAGCTAAGGGATCTTGAGAATACAGGATGTCGCAGCCTTTTAGAAAATAAGCTACATAAGAGTTAAGATTAAGCAGGACGGATAAAACTAAGACAAGATTCATCTTTGTTAAGTTCAATGACAGACTTCCCATTATTGGCGTCCTGAGGGTCATCGTAGGAATATTTGTTGAGTCAGAATGAAGTGTTTCTGTTTTAATGTTGGTCAAATCAGCAGATCTGCAAAGTATACATATATATACAAAAGGTTTAGGTTATCTTAGCTTTGAAAACAGCTAACCTGCCCGAAAATACTGACAGGCTTACTAACAGTAGTTTTCATTAATTTTGAATAATTAGGTCATATAGTGGAAATAATAAATATGACCATTATAATGAAAACAAACATACAGTATATGTACTGTACAGCACATCATTATCATTATCAAAACATGTGCAGTACATTACCTAAAACAACATATATGATAATTGTTGAATATATAATTGCAATTCCGCTATCTAGAAAAACTTCAGGGGCTATGTTTACTTCATCAGTACTGTATGTACTTGACACCTGGAGTGGACTTTTGCCACTCGTCTTCTTTTGCACAAATATTTGCAAATATGATAAACAACTGGTAACAAGAAAAATATCAATACATCATCATGTCAGCAGTTCCCCCCTCTACAGTAGCTTCAATTTTATCTTCATATTTAGTGTCAGCAATGCCAAAGGTTAATAAATTGCTGGTAATACTCACAGTTCCTCTTCAGAGTCGGTGTTGAACCCATCTCCTTCTCTCAGAGCAGCTACTGAATTGACGTGAAGAGTAACCGTCACATCTGATGTCAGCCCTTCCTTTACATTTCACTTGTTTCCTTAGTCTTAAAGCTAGCCTCTGTCACTGGATCGGATAACTCATTGACTGAGATGTTAGAGCAGACACACTCAGAGCTGCTCACAGACTTCTTCTTCAGTGCTTGTGGTGGATCAGTGGCCTCCAGTACATGACAGAAAAAGAATGAGACACTTCTAGTCTAATTTGAATACTAACAGGAAGGAAATAAATCAGGGTTGAACTGATCTATGAGTAATGTGAACTGCTGTTCACACTTAGACATTTTAGAAAAGGTGTTAAAGACTGTGCATCTGTGTCAGTGCCTCTGGACAAACCTTGCATATCTGTCTGTAGTTGTTTCAGTTAAATGTGTCAGGACCATCCACCATTGTCACACAGATTTCAAACACTTTCAAGGAAGGGATACTGTCCACCATTCATACCTTTACTAAGGAGTACATTTGAAAAAAGGAAAGGCTTTAGGATAAGGAAACGTTTATTATCTTTTATTCATTATAACCTTTGATATAATTGCTACAGCACAAATAAAGAGTCCAGTATTACACATTGGAAAAGAATCTTACAAGCCAGGTTACAACTTCTTTCTATCGCTAAATGACATGTAGAATAAAACAAACAAAACAAAATAAAACAATACATGGGTTACTTTTACTCTCCAACAATCTATTTGTGTGGATAACATTCATATAAACACAACATGTACCATGGATGCTGAGATCATGTCATATTAAAGAAAACCCCCAAATAGCAAGATTCTCAATGAAGTTTTTTTAAGTGGACATCTGGAGGTTAATTCTGAAGGGACGATAGAGATAATGATATCTCCTGGAAGTGACATCACAATATCAACAAGCGATTCATGTCCATCCAGATCTGAGTCAGTCAGGACGAGATAAATCAGTTGGTAATGGGTAAAAATAGAATCTTTACAAAAACTAAAGGACTTGACTCAGAGAAACTGATCTGCAGCATACATTTTCTTTTTCCTTTTATTTTAGGTGACATGTCCTGTACAGTGTGCTCAGCAACCTTCAGGTCCAGTGAGAGGGTCTGTGGTCTCGGTGGGAGCATCTCCTGTCTCCAGCGCTCTTTGTACGTTCTGCCAGAAGACCCCTGTGTGCTGTCTGGCCTGAGGCCAGCTAAGGTAGGTGCGTTTCTTTACCAGCTTCCTCATACGGTGGTAGGGAGACAGCTTCCGGGCCGGGATCTCCTCCAGGAACAGCAGGATCAATACGTCCTTCTGCTCGTCAAACAGACGGAAGCTACAATAACAAACATAGACCAGGACAGACCAGGTTGAACCAGAACAGAATAAAAGTTAAGTATGGGTCATGAAAACCTGCATAAGTGTCATTTGGACTTTCTATCAACCCTCTGAACTTAGTCACTGAGCTCTGTTCTGATCTGTGTGAGTGGTGCCCCCACCTGGCCATCTGGATCTCTCTGGAGCACCACTCGCTCTTCAGGTAGTGCTGGCTGATCACACAGATGGTCTTCCTGCTGCTGTAGATGGCGTCTGTAATGTTCTCTATGATGGGCTTACCTGTGGGGACAACAGGATAAGGGCTCACTGGGTTCTGACTTAATAGCACCAACAAATAGACCTGATGCTTACTTCATGAAATCTGACAGTGACAAAATGAGTTTGAACATTTTTACATGACCCCAAAGCTACACTGAAGCTGATCAACATGATACCCGCAATTACCTTCACAGTAACAAAGAAATTACCTGCATGTGTCCAAAACCATCAACTGATATCATGGATTGTACTTAAAAGCATAACATTAGCAAACACGTATTTCTGCTCTCAGTGTTTTTGATAACACTGGATCAAGAATGCCTTCTCCTTTGGAAAAATCTGAATGGAACGACAGATTTCCTATCCAAAGTCTTTCACATCCTATCCATCCATGATGATCTGAATTCAATGCAGACATCAGTCTTGCCCGTCTGATGTTCAGATTATTATACTGCTCTTCTCCATCCAAGAATAATCAAGTAATATCAACATCTAAGATACTTAGAGATTTGCAGTCACTAAATTAGTTTTTGTCTTCCCTACTTCTGAAGGTTTTTGGTGCTGTGTGATTGTCAGAGGAGACTTGAGTTTACCTGGTTGGAAGTCTCTGTGGTGCAGACAGAGTCTCCAGCCCTGCTCACCCTCCAACATTGGCAGCATCTCTCTGTAAACCCAGTCCTCATCGTGAACGTTGTAGGAGATGAAGGCGTCATAGTGATGTGGAGCACCCTTCCTCTTCTTTTTTGTGTCGTAGAGGAAGGCCTGGAAAAGGTAGAAGGTGTAGACTATCTGCCACCGCAGAAAGTGGTAGATGAAGGATGAGAGCAGAGTTACAAGCACCAGACAAGTGCTGGTGATGAAATAGAGGAAGCTATAGTCTTTCAAACAGGATTGGATGTCAAAGTCCAACAACTTGCTTCCTTGTTTAGCCAGAGGAAAAGAGCACATGTACTCGTAGGCATTAACAACCTGAGTTTGTTTGTTGTTCTTCATCCATTGTATGAATCCAACATTAGAGCAGTCACAGGTGAATGGGGTACCATTCAGATCCAGAAATGTCAGTGAAGGGAGGAACTGGAAGACTGTCTCATTGATGACTGTCAACTTGTTAATGACCAGGATCAAACGTCTTAGTGCAGTGAGGTTGGCTTGGGCCAGAAAATCCAAAGATTGGAGTCCACTTCGAAAAATAAAAAGAGCCTCTAGGTTTGGGATTGGCAGAAACAATTCGGGGGCTAAATCCGACAAATAAGACTCCCTGATTGTTATACTCTTTAGCTGGTGGTTGTACTGAAATGTTTTTGGATCTGGCGCAGCAGTGTAGACATTTACAGCTTCGAATTCCTCTAAATGTTTCATGGCCTGGAACATTTCCATAGGTAGAGTCAAGGGGCTGCCAGCATGATAGTCCTGACATATCACTGTAAAAACCTTTAAATTGCTCAAATAATGAAACAAGTTTTGATCACTTTGAACGGGATGGTTTGCACTTAAGTAGACTGTGAGCTTTTCCAACTGATGCACCTCACTGAATCTTTCTTCACTGTCATGTGGCAGAGATACAGTGAGACTTCTCAAGCTCCTCATTCCGTCAAAAGCACCGGATTTTACTTGCTTGACGCTCTTGGTCGTCACATCTAAATATGTCACAGACTCTAAACCCTTGAAAACCCCTCTTTCAAAAACATATATAGAGTTTTTGCTCAAATCCAGGAACTCAAGTCTCTGTGGACCTGCACTGAAGGCATCTCCGATTGTCTGCAGAAGATTGTCACTTAGACGTAATTCTTTTAGCTCAATAAGATTTTCAAATGTACACCTGTCCAGTGTGGAAAGGCGGTTCATGCTGAGATCGAGATATGTGAGGTGTGTCGTGTTCATAAAATCCTCACAGTCCAATGTGGTGATATGATTATCATGGAGATAAAGATTTCTTAGAGAGGAGAGGCTCCTTACGTCATTTGGCACTTTGGTGAGTATGTTTCCGATTAGATAAAGGGACCTCAGTCGTTGCATTGATCGTATTGAACCGTTAGACAGTTCGGCCATGTGCATATGTGACAATTCAAGGTCACTGAGCTGGGAACAAGCCATAAGTTTCTCACCAATATGAGTAGCATTATTGTAGGACAGGTCTAGATCCCTAAGTGTGGGTATTTTGCAGACTGTGGCTAACAGACCTTTCTCAAGCCATTTCTCCACATGACTTAGTATGAGATGCCTGAGAGAGTCAAGACTCTCCAGGACATTTTGAAAGTCTTCCAACGACATTGCAGGCGCTCCTGAATACAGGAATGTGATGTTCCTCAGTAAACTCTTGTCAGGTATGTCCCATTTCAGTCCAGTGTCTTGACCAGTATTGTGAATATATATAATCTCAAGATAGGGAAAGATTGGCGTTGTGATGCTGAAGGTTTCCATCTTAAGATTGGAAGACATATCTAACAGCTTAATGTTTGAGGGCACATTTAGCTGCAGATCTTTGGACTGAAAAGAAAAAAAATTATTGGACTCGATGTTCAAACTTTGAAGGTAAGGTAGCTGTAGGATGGGCTGAATGTCAACTACTTGTTGGAGCTTGTTACCGTCCAATAATACAGTACGTAAATTGGGCATGAAGCTAAAGGCTGAGGGATGAATAAACTGAATTTCGTTGGATCTGAGGCTAAGCTTGGTGAGGCTGGACAATCCCTGAAAAAGATTTCCTGTCACTTCCGTGAGTTTATTTGAGTCCATATTAAGTGTTGTCAAAGTCATCAAATGGCTGAAAGATCCATCGTCCACGTGAGCAATGCGATTACAACTCAGGTCCAAATATTTCAGCTTTGACAGGATGCCAAAATCTTGTTTGTTGATGTGTTCAATAGAATTAAACTGAAGATATACTGAGCTTGCATCTCTGGGGATGTCATCAGGGACAGATTTGTGTTGACGGTATTGACAGTACAAAACTACATCAGCTAAGGGATCTTGAGAATACTGTATGTCGCAGCTTTTCAGAAAATAAGCTACATAAGAGTTAAGATTAAGCAGGACAGATAGAACTAAGACAAGAGTCGTCCTTGTTAAGTTCAACGACAGACTTCCCATTGTTGGCGTCCTCAGGGTCGTCGTAGAAATATTTGTTGAGACACAATGAAGTGTTTCTGTTATTATTAATGTTGGTCAAAGCAGCAGATCTGTAGAGCATAAACATAGTATGTATGAAAAAATTAATAGTTTAATAGTTTGAAAAAAAAAAAAATCCGTAGCACTAAAATAAAGTGGGGTCCAAAGAGGTCAGCCTAGATTTAGGTAACGTATCTTAGCTTTAAAAACAACCTGCCCTAAAATATTTACAGACAGGCTTACTAACAGTCATTTTTTATTACTGATTTTGAGTTATTAGGTTATAGCCCATAGTGGTAATAATAAATATGATAATGATAATGAAAACAAACATATGTGTATAACATCTTTCATTCAAGAAATGATTTGCACCCATTGCTCCTCATTATCATTATCAAATATGTGTAGAGCATTACTGTAAAATGGGAATATGATAAAATAACAACATAGGAAAATTGTTTAATATATGAATAAAATGTTGTTATCTACTAAACTTCAGGGGCTATGTTTACTTCTGCTGTGGCAGCTTAACCGTGTCGCCTCAGTATGTAGAGACTTGACACCTGGAGTGGACTTTTGCTACTCAACTTCTTTTGCACAAATATTTGCAAATATTACCGGTATAAACAACTAGGAACAAGAAAAATAACTATATGCCAGCAGTTCTCCTCTCTAGTTTCAAATTTAACTTCATAAGTTTTAGCAATGCCAACGTTTGACAAATTGCTGGTAATACTCACAGTTCATTTTCAGAGTCGGTGCTGAACCCATCTCCTCCTCTCAGAGCAGCTACTGAATTGAGGTGGAGAGTAACCATCACATCTGGTGTCAGCCCTTCCTTTACATTTCAGTTGTTTCCTTAGTCTTAATGCCAGCCTCTGTCACTGGATCGGATAAGTCATTGTCTGAGATGTTAGAGACTCAGAGCTGCTCACAGATTTCTTCTTCAGTGCTTGTGGTGGATCAGTTGCCTTCAGTAGATGACAGAGCAAGAATGAGGTGCTTCTAGTCTAATTTCAATACTAACAGGAAGGAAATAAATAAGGGTGGAACTGATCTGAGAGTAACAGAACTGCTGTTCACACTTTAACATTTTAGAAAATGTGTTAAAGACTGCATCTCAATGCATCTGGACAAACCTTGCAGTGGATACGCTACAAAGACGTTTCAACTAGAAATTGAGATGATTCATATTAATATTCAGTCCTTTTTAAGCTCCAAAGAGACTTACTGTAATTTGAGAACATTGCTTTACAAACCAAATTATAGTTTGTGGTCTTTTTCTGTCTGTCTGACAGAAAAAGGCTGTCTGTTGTTGTTTCAGTTAATTGTGTCAGGACCATCCACCATCTGTCACACAGATTTCAAACCCCAAGACTTCCAAGTGCCTCCTCCATGTTTCTGTCCATCACTCTCTCAATCAAAATTAACTTAGGTCCACTCCAAATAGTGAAAATTTCCTCAAGTGGATGTCCTTAACATACTGTATGGGGGCCCCTAAGGGTCATATTGGGAAAAATATGATGGGTGAAAAAGAAAATAAAACCCTTGCAAGATATTGCGGAAATGTTTTCTTTTAGGACAATTTACTTCTGAATCTGTTTGGCCCACGGAAACATAAACAAAACAAACACAACAAATTAGTTTGTAGAGTTTTATTTTGAGATTGGTGTCAAATGTAAAGACATTAAATCGGTTTCACACATGTCACAAAAGTATACAGTTTTGTGATAGAAGTATTGGATTGGAAAAACCTGCAGTATGCATGACTTGCCATGGGCTTCAAATAAGGTACTTATGTAGCGCTTTTCTAGTCACGCGGACCACTCAAAGCGCTTTACACTGTTTTTTTTTCGTCACATTCACTCTTTCACACTCACATTCATACAGCACTGCTCGCAGTCAGGCTTTTTTGGGGAACTAATCATTCACACACATACAGTAGAAACAGGGCAAGTATGGGTTCAGTGTCTTGCCCAAGCACACTTCGACATGCAGACTGGGGGCGGCTGGGAATCAAACCTGACCTTTCGGTTAGCCAGGTTACTACTTCTTTCTATCACTAAATTAAACATAGAATAAAATAAAGAAAAGAAATAAACACAAAAACAACAGTGTACCATGGATGCAGAGACCATATCACATTAAAGAAAACCTCCAAACAACAGGATTCTCAATTAAATTCTTAGGACGATAAAGATAATGATATCTCCAGCAAGTAACATCACAATATCAACAAGCGATTCATGTCCATCCAGATCTGAGTCAGTCAGGACGAGATAAACCAGTTGGTAATGGGTAAAAATAGAATCTTTACAAAAACTAAAGGACTTGACTCAGAGAAACTGATCTGCAGCATACATTTTCTTTTTCCTTTTATTTTAGGCGACATGTCCTGTACAGTGCTCAGCAAACTTCGGGTCCAGTAAGAGGGTCTGTGGTCTCGGTGGGAGCATCTCCTGTCTCCAGCGCTCTTTTCACATTCTGCCAGAAGACCCCTGTGTGCTGTCCGGCCTGAGGCCAGCTAAGGTAGGTGCGTTTCTTTACCAGCTTCCTCATGCGGTGATAGGGAGACAGCTTCCAGGCCGGGATCTCCTCCAGGAACAGCAGAATCAACACGTCCTTCTGCTCGTCAAACAGACGGAAGCTACAATAACAAACATAGACCAGGACAGACCAGGTTGGACCAGAACAGAATAAAAGTTAGTTATTGGTCATGATAACCTGCATGAGTTTCATTTGATTTTTCTATCGGCCCTCTGAACATAGTCACTGAGCTCTGTTCTGATCTGTGTGAGTGGTGCCCCCACCTGGCCATCTGGATCTCTCTGGAGCACCACTCGCTCTTCAGGTAGTGCTGGCTGATCACACAGATGGTCTTCCTGCTGCTGTAGATGGCGTCTGTAATGTTCTCTATGATGGGCTTACCTGTGGGGACAAAAGGATCAGGGCTCACTGGGTTCTGACTTAATAGCACCAACTAGATACTTAGAGGTCTGTACTTACCAGCTTAGTTCTTATGGCTTCCCTACTTCAGAAGGTTTTTGGTGATGTGTGATTGTCAGACAACAAGCAGATAAGGAGACTTGAGTTTACCTGGTTGGAAGTCTCTGTGGTGCAGACAGAGTCTCCAGCCCTGCTCACCCTCCAACACTGGCAGCATCTCTCTGTAAACCCAGTCCTCATCGTGAACGTTGTAGGAGATGAAGGCGTCATAATGATGTGGAGCACCCTTCCTCTTCTTTTTTGTGTCATAGAGGAAGGCCTGGAAAAGGTGGAAGGCGTAGACTATCTGCCACCGCATAAAGTGGTAGATGAAGGATGAGAGCAGAGTTAGAAGCACCAGACAAGTGCTGGTGATGAAATAGAGGAAGCTGTAGTCTATCCAACAGGATTGGACGTCAAAGTCCAGCAACTTGTTTCCTTGTTCAGCTACAGGAAACGAGCACACGTACTGGTAGGCATTAACAACCTGAGTTTGTTTGTTGCTCTTCATCCATTGGATGAATCCAACATTAGAGCAGTCACAGAAAAATGGGTTACCATACAGATCCAGAAAAGTCAGCGAAGGGAGGAACTGGAAGACCGTCTCATTGATGACTGTCAACTTGTTACTGATCAGGCTCAAATGTCTTAGTGCCAACAGGTTGGCTTGGGCCAGGAAATCCAAAGAGTGGAGATTACAGTAAGAGAGATCAAGATCCTTCAGGTTTGGGATTTGCAGAAACAATTCTGGGGTTAAATCTGACAAATCAGTGTCCCTGATTGTTAGATTCTTGAGCTGGTGGTTGTACTGAAATGTGTTTGGATCTGACACAGTAGTGTAGACATTTAGAGCTGTGAATACCTCTAAATATTTCATGGTCTGGAACATGTTCTCAGGGATTTCAAAGGGGAAGCCATAGTGATAGCCCTCACACATCACTGTGAAATTTTTTAAATTGTTTAAATTACCAAACAGTCTTTGATCATTTTGAACAGGACTTTTGAAACTGATACCGTCAGTATTGAAGTAGACTGTGAGGTTTTCCAACTGTTGCACCGCACTGAATCTGACTTCATACACCAATGGAAGGGATATCGTCAGACTTCTCAAGTTCTCCATTCCGTCAAAAGCCCTGGATCTTACTCTTTCAATTCTCTTGGACACCACATCTAAATATTTCACAGACTCTAAACCTTCAAAATCCCAGTTTTCAAAAATAGGTACAATATTATTGTTCAAATCCAAGACCTCGAGGCTCGGTAGACCTGTCCTGAAGGCATCTCCAAATGTCCACAGAGGATTGTCACTCAGATCTAAAACTTTTAGCTCAATAAGATTTTCAAAGGGACACCTGTCCAGTGTGGAAAGGCGGTTCATGCTGAGATCGAGATATGTGAGGTGCGTTGTGTTCACGAAATCCTCACAGTCCAATGTGGTTATATGATTACCATGGAGATAAAGGGTCCTTAGGGAGGAAAGTTTCCTTATGTCATTTGGCACTTTGGTGAGTTTGTTTCCATTCAGATTCAGGGACCTCAGTTGTTGCATTGATTGTATTGACAGTTCAGCCATGTTCATACTAGACAAGTCAAGGTCACTGAGTTGATAACAAGTCATAAGCTTGTCACCAATATTAGGAGCATGATTGTAGAACAGATCTAGCTTCCTAAGTGTGTGTATTTTGCAGATTGTAGCTAAAAGACCCTTTTTGATCAATTTATCTGCATAATTTAGTCTAAGATGCATGAGAGAGTCAAGACTCTCCAGGACATTTTGAAAGTCTTCCAAAGTCAATGCAGGTCTTACAGAAATCAGCTGTGTGATGTTCTTCAGTAAACTCTTGTCAGGTATGTCCCATTTCAGTCCAGTGCCTCTACCAGTACTGGAAATGACTATCATCTCAAGGTAGGGAAAGATTGGTGTTGTGATGCTGAAGGTTTCCATCTTTTCATTGTCAGAAATATCTAAGACCTTAAGGCCTGAGGGCACATTGAGCTGCAGATCTTTGGAGTGAAAAGAGGTAAATTGATTGGACCTGACGTTCAATTTCTGAAGTTGAGGTAACTGTAAGATGGGCTGAATGTCAACCACTCGTTGGAGCTTGTTACCGTCCAATAATACAGTACGTAAATTGGCCATGAAGCTAAAGGCTGAGGGATGAATGAACTGAATTTCGTTGGATGTGAGGCTAAGCATGGTGAGGTTGGACAATCCCTGAAAAAGATTTCCTGTCACTTCCGTGAGTTTATTTGAGTCCATGTTAAGTGTTGTCAAAGTCATCAAATGGATGAAAGATTCATCGTCCACATGAGCAATGCGATTATCACTCAGGTCCAAATATTTCAGCTTTGACAGGATGCCAAAATCTTGTTTGTTGATGTGTTCAATACAATTAGAGGCAAGATCTACTGAGCTTGTATCTCTGGGGATGTCATCAGGGACAGATTTGTGTTTACGGCCTCGACAGTACAAAACTACATCAGCTAAGGGATCTTGAGAATACTGTATGTTGCATCCTTTCAAAAAATAAGCTACATAAGAGTTGAGATTAAGCAGAAGAGATAGAACTAAGACAAGAGTCGTCCCTGTTATGTTCAATGACAGACTTCCCATTGTTGGTGTCCTCAGGGTCATTGTCGGAATATTTGTTGAGACACAATGAAGTGTTAATATTAATGTTGGTCAAAGCAGCAGATCTGTAGAGTATAAACATAGTATATATGAAAAAATGTATAGTTTAATAGTTTGAAAAAAAAGAAAGAATCCATAGCACTAAAATAAAGTGGGGGCCAAAGAGGTCAGCCTAGGTTTAGGTTATCTTAGCTTTAAAAACAACAACAACAACTAAAATATTTACAGACAGGCTTACTAACAGTCATTTTTTATTACTGATTAATTTTGAGTTATTAGGTTATAGCCCATAATAGTAATGATAAATATGATAATGATAATGAAAACAAACATATGTGTATAACATCTTTCATTCAAGAAATTATTTGCATCCATCGCTCCTCATTTTCATTATCAAATATGTGTAGAGCATTACTATAAAACGGGAATATTATAAAATAACAACACAGGAAAATTGTTGAATATATGAATAAAATGTTGTTATCTACTAAACTTCAGGGGCTATGTTTACTTCTGCTGTAGCAGGTTAACCGTCTCGCCTCAGTATGTAGAGACTTGACACCAGTGGACTTTTGCTACTCAACTTCTTTTGCACAAATATTTGCAAATATTATAACAACTAGGAACAAGAAGAAAAATATCTATATGTCAGCAGTTCCTCCCTCTAGCTTCAAATTTAACTTCATATGTTTTATCAATGCCAACGTTTAATGAATTGCTGGTAATACTCACAGTTCATCTCCAGAGTCAGTGGTGAACCAATCTCCTCCTCTCAGAGCAGCTACTGAATTGAGGTGGAGAGTAACCGTCACATCTGATGTCAGCCCTTCCTTTACATTTCAGTTGTTTCCTTAGTCTTAATGCCAGCCTCTGTCACTGGATCGGATAAGTCATTGACTGAGATGTTAGAGACTCAGAGCTGCTCACAGATTTCTTCTTCAGTGGCCTTCAGTAGATGACAGAACAAGAATGAGGTGCTTCTAGTCTAATTTCAATACTAACAGGAAGGAAATAAATAAGGGTTGAACTGATCTGAGAGAACTGCTATTCACACTTTAATATTTTAGAAAATGTGTTAAAGACTGCATCTCACTGCATCTGGACAAACCTTGCAGTAGATACGCTACAAAGACGTTTCAACTAGAAATTGAGATGATTCCTATTAATATTCAATCTTTTTTAAGCCCCAAAGAGACTTACTGTAATTTGAGAACATTGCTTTACAAACCAAATTATAGTTTGTGGTCTTTTTCTGTCTGTCTGTAGTTGTTTCAGTTGTGTCAGGACCATCCACCATCTGTCATACAGATTTCAAACCCCAACACTTCCAAGTGCCTCCTCCATGTTTCTGTCCATCACTCTCTCAATCAAAATTAACTTAGGTCCAAATAGTGAAAATGTCCTCAAGTGGATGTCCTTAACATACTGTAATACTGGAAATACTGAAAATGTTTTCTTTTAGGGAAATTTACCTCTGAATCCGTTTGGCCCACGGAAACCATAAACAAAACAAAAACAACAAATTAGTTTGTAGAGTTTTATTTTGAGATTGGTGTCACATATAAAGACATTCAATCAGTTTCACACATGTCACAAAAGTATACAGTTTCGTGATCGAAGTATTGGATTGGAAAAACCTCTGCAGTATGCATGACTTGCCATGGGCTTCATGGGGTACTTATGTATATAGCGCTTTTCTAGTCACGTGGACCACTCAAAGTGCTTTACACTGTTTTTTTTTGTCACATTCACTCTTTCACACTCACATTCATACAGCACTGCTCGCAGACAGGCTTTTTTGGGGAGCTAATCGGGTTCAGTTTCTTGCCCTATACACTTTGACATGCAGACTGGAGGAGCCGGGAATCAAACCTGACCTTTTGGTTTGCCAGTTATTACTTCTTTCTATCACTAAATTATACATAGAATAAAATAAAGAAAAAAGCTAAATAAAACAACACGCTGGTTACTTTTACTTTCCAGCAATTGGTTTGTGTGGATAAACATGTCTGGATGCAGACACCATGTCATATTAAGGAAAACCCCCAAACAGCAGGATTCTCAATGAAGTTCTTTTAAGTGGACACCTGGAGGTTTATTCTGAAGGGACGATAAATATAATGATATCTCCAACAAGTAACATCACAATATTAACAAGTGATTCATGTCCATCCAGATCTGAGTCAGTCAGGACGAGATAAATCAGTTGGTAATGGGTAAAAATAGAATCTTTACAAAAACTAAAGGACTTGACTCAGGGAAACTGATCTGCAGCATACATTTTCTTTTTCCTTTTATTATAGGCGACATGTCCTGTTCAGTGCTCAGCAAACTTCGGGTCCAGTAAGAGGGTCTGTGGTCTCGGTGGGAGCATCTCCTGTCTCCAGCGCTCTTTGTACGTTCTGCCAGAAGACCCGTGTGTGCTGTCCGGCCTGAGGCCAGCTAAGGTAGGTGCGTTTCTTTACCAGCTTCCTCATACGGTGGTAGGGAGACAGCTTCCGGGCCGGGATCTCCTCCAGGAACAGCAGGATCAACACGTCCTTCTGCTCGTCAAACAGACGGAAGCTACAATAACAAACATAGACCAGGACAGACCAGGTTGGACCAGAACAGAATAAAAGTTAAGTCATGATAACCTGTATAAGTTTCATCTGGTCTTTCTATCAACCCTCTGAACTTATTTATTGAGCTCTGTTATGATCTGTGTGAGTGGTGCCCCCACCTGGCCATCTGGATCTCTCGGGAGCACCACTCGCTCTTCAGGTAGTGCTGGCTGATCACACAGATGGTCTTCCTGCTGCTGTAGATGGCGTCTGTAATGTTCTCTATGATGGGCTTACCTGTGGGGACAAAAGGATCTGGGATCACTGAGTTCTGACTTAATACTGTAGCACCAACTAGAGACAACAAGCAGATAAGGAGACTTGAGTTTACCTGGTTGGAAGTCTCTGTGGTGCAGACAGAGTCTCCAGCCCTGCTCACCCTCCAACACTGGCAGCATCTCTCTGTAAACCCAGTCCTCATCATGAACATTGTAGGAGATGAAGGCGTCATAATGATGTGGAGCACCCTTCCTCTTCTTTTTTGTGTCGTAGAGGAAGGCCTGGAAAAGGTGGAAGGCGTAGACTATCTGCCACCGCAGAAAGTGGTAGATGAAGGATGAGAGCAGAGTTAGAAGCACCAGACAAGTGCTGGTGATGAAATAGAGGAAGCTGTAGTCTGTCCAGCACGACTGGATGTCAAAGTCCAGCAACTTGCTTCCTTGTTCAGCTACAGGAAAAGAGCACATGTACTCGGGTGCATTAACAACCTGAGTTTGTTTGTTGTTCTTCATCCATTGGATGAATCCAACATTAGAGCAGTCACAGGTGAATGGGTTACTATCCAGATCCAGAAATGTCAGAGCAGGGAGGAACTGGAAGACCGTCTCATTGATGACTGTCAACTTGTTACCCGTTAAGCATAAATGTCTTAATGCAGTGAGGTTGGCTTGGGCCAGAAAATCCAAAGATTGGACTTTAGCTTGAGAAAGCTCAAGAATCTCCAGGTTTGGGATTGGCAGAAACAATTCTGGGGTTAAATCTGACAAATCACTGTCCCTGATTGTTATACTCTTGAGCTGGTGGTTGTACTGAAATGTGTTTATATCTGGCGCAGCAGTGTAGACATTTAGAGCTGTGAATACCTCTAAATGTTTCATGGCTTGGAACATGTCCATAGGTACATTCAAAGGGAAGCCAGCGTGATAGTCCTCACATATCAATGTAAAAACTTTTAAATTGTTCAAATTATAAAATAGTTTTTCATCACTTTGAAGTGGAGTTTTGAAACTGATTTCTGTACTGAAGTAGACTGTGAGGTTTTCCAACTGATGCACCTCACTGAATCTGTCTTCATAATCATATGGAAGAGATACTGTCAGACTTCTCAAGTTTGTCATTCCGTCAAAAGCCCTGGATTTTATTCTTTCGACGCTCTTGGTCGTCACATCTAAATATTTCACAGACTCTAAACCTTCGAAAACCCCTCTTTCAAAAACAGATATAGAGTTTTTGCTCAAATCTAGGAACTCAAGTCTCTGCGGACCTGCACTGAAGGCATCTCCAAATGTCCAGAGCAGGTTGTCGCTCAAAAGTAGAACTTTCAGATCATTAAGATTTTCAAATGTACACCCGTCCAGTGTGGAAATGTGGTTTATGCTCAGATCGAGATATGTGAGGTGTGTTACACTCATAAAATCCTCACAGTCCAATGTGACGATATAATTTTTTCCTAGATCAAGGATCCTGAGGGAGGAGAGGCTCCTGATGTCATTGGGCACTTTGGTCAATGAGTTAAATTGCAGATTCAGGGACCTCAGTCTTTGCATTGATTGTATTGAACCGTTAGCCAGTTCAGCCATGTTCATACATGACAAGTCAAGATCACTGAGCTGAGAACAAGTCGTAAGCTTGTCACCAATATTAGTATCATAATTGTAGAACAGATCTAGCTTCCTAAGTGTGGGTATTTTGCAGACTGTGGCTAACAGACCTTTTTCAAGCCATTTCTCCACATGACTTAGTGTGAGATGCCTGAGAGAGTCAAGACTCTCCAGGACATTTTGAATATCTTCCAAAGGCATTACAGGTGTTCCTAAATACAGCCAAGTGATGTTCCTCAGTAAATTCTTGTCAGGTATGTCCCATTTCAGTCCAGTATCTCTGCCAGAACCAGAAATGTCTATCATCTCAAGGTGGGGAAAGATTGGTGTTGTGATGCTGAAGGTTTCCAACTCAAAATTGGAAGACATTTCTAACACCTTAAGGCCTGAGGGCACGTTTAGATGCAGATCTTTGGACTGAAAAGAGGTAAAATGATTGGAACTGATGTTTAGCTCCTGAAGGTGAGGTAGCTGTAGGATGGGCTGAATGTCAACCACTCGTTGGAGCTTGTTATTGTCCAATATCACAGTACGTAAATTGGCCATGAAGCTAAAGGCTGAGGGATGAATGAACTGAATTTGGTTGAATCTGAGGTTAAGCATGGTGAGGTTGGACAGTCCCTGAAAAAGGTTTCCTGTCAGTTTCGTGAGTTTATTTGAGTGCATACTAAGTGTGGTCAAAGTCATCAAATGGATAAAAGATCCATCGTCCACGTGAGCAATGCAATTACGACTCAGATCCAAATATTTCAGCTTTGACAGGATGCCAAAATCTTGTTTGTGTATCTGCTCAATACAATTAAAATGAAGATCTACTGAGCTTGCATCTCTAGGGATGTCATCAGGGACAGATTTGAGTTCACAGTTTCCACAAATCAAAACTACATCAGCCATGGGATCCTGAGAATACTGGATGTTGCAGCCTTTCAAAAAATAAGCTAGCAATGGGTTAAGATCAAGCAGGACAGACAGAAGTAAGACAAGATACGTCATTGGTAAGTTTGATGACATGGTTGGTGTCCTGAGGGTCATCATAGGAATGTTCTTTGAAGCAGTGCTGGTAATGAAATAGAGGAAGTGTTTCTGTTGCTACTGTATTAATGTTGGTCAAAGCAGCAGATCTGTAGATGACACACATATAAAAGACAAAAATAACAAAAAATATTTATCTCTTAAAGAAATAGTTACATGGTAATCCAGTAATTCATATCACTCTGATTGGTGTTAAGTATGAATAAAATTAGCTATGTTTTCTTAGCTTAGAACACAGCTGGTTCAAACACAAACAGGCTTACTCATTTTCATTACTGATTTATTTTGAATTGTGACATAACATGGCTACTGTGTATTTTGTGAAATATATTTTAAATAATTATGATAATAGCAATAACATCATTGTATTCATTGTCATCATGCAGCAATTTCTCCTTTACGTACGTACTAATGTAAAACAAGGTGGAATGATAATATAATAACAACATAGGGTTAATGGTGAATGTATATATAGTGGTACACGACAGAACCTTAGCTGCTATGTTAACCTATGTTGTGTCTTCTCAACCATCTAGCCGCTCTGTTCATCTATACGTAGACTTGCCACATCTTTACCGGATTTGCACAACAGTCTTCTTCTGCACAAATATTTTTCGAATATTCTAACCAGCTGGACACATGTAAAATAACTATACATCATTTATCTTCAACATTGCCACTGGTGAATAAATTCCATAATACTCACAGTTCATCTTCAGTACAAACTGGAACGCATCACCTCCACTGACTTCTCTATTATTTTGTAAAAAGCAGCGATTGAATTGAGCTGAAGGGTTATCATCACATCTGATGGAACTCACTTCTCTTCCTCTACATTTACATTGTTTCCTCAAATCCAGCCTCTGTCAATGTACAGGAGAAGTCATTGTCTGGGATGTTATCGCAAACAGACGCCGGACTGCCGACATGTTTCTGCTTTGGTGATTGTTGTTGATGAGTGGTCTCCGGTACATGTCGGATCAAAGGAGAAGGTGTTTCCAGTCTGATTTAAATACTAACAGCTAAATATCAACTTAGAGAAAGTCATAAACCTGATTCTTGGTCTCTTTCCAGAATCCTTGCTCACCGACCACATATATGCTTGTTGTGTTTAAGAACTGCTTTGTAATTTTAATGTTAGAATGAAAATACAGCAAATTTCCACAACTCAAATGTTGTTATGGCAAAGAACAGATTCTGCTCTTGATGTAATTTCACTCCATCTTAGCACGGCCACCAGTGGCAGGTGATAATTACAACCTGCTGCCCTCTTTTCTTTCTCTTCATGTGTGTCTGTTGTTAAAGTGAGAGTTGATAATTAGCCCTCAGTCCTCCCACTGCTTCTATCTATCATCTCCCCTCTTCTTTAGTTTTCTTCTTTTATGTCACTAAAGGGCTCCTTTTCACTGGAGTCTGAGTTTGGACTTGTAAATGAGGCTTCCTGTCATGGCCACCCACTGCGGGCTTCTGGGTAACGCAGTTCAAAGAGATGAGGAAGTGACAGGATCTAAAGCCTGTGGTGAAAAACAAAGGACGATGCTCGATTAAGTGTCTACAGTCCTCTTAAATCATGAGTTGATGTCATGAAGTGTTATTAAATATGTATGTTATCATGACACTGTTGCTGCTACAATAGGATGGTATAAAAATTCCAAAAATTACATTGTAACACACATCATGCCACCTCTTCTCCCCAAGGTGACCACCATGCTAATAGATTCTTACTGTAGGTCTTACGCCAATCAGTAAACGTTGACCGAAGGTTGTTGTTGTTATTGTCGCTACCGTGATTAAATTAAAACTCCCATTGTTTAGTTAACATCACGTCATCATTAACCTGTTACCATAATGACATGAGAGTGGTAACGTCTCCTTTGTCACCTGAGCTGACATGTGTCTTTCCTCTTTCATGTTCAGACCTGAGCCGACACACAGAGAGACTGACAGGAAGTCTGAGGGACCCCCTCATTTATTATGCACATATTCATGAGGTTAATATGCTAATGAGGAGAAGGCCGCCCACTCAGCAGGAGGTCACACACTCGATAAGATAACTGGCTTCCCACAGTCCTCCTGGGAGTCCATCTGCCGATTAAACACACACTTCAGAGCTGGCCGAGAGTACAAAATGTATGTGTGTGTATGTGTGTGTGAGAGAGAGAGGGAACAAGTGTATAAGTGTAGAAACGTATGTGTGAGTGTCTGCATATTCTAAAAGGCCATAGATAGTGCGGGACAGCAGGTGGCACCGTGTTTATCACATTGATGTGCACATGTTTCACCTTGTTTAGCTGTTCACAAAATGCTAATGGAAGCCATTATATTGACTGTGTGTTTATTTTAATAGCGGTATGACATGACATCATACACGCGACATGACATCATACACGCTCTTAATGATCTTGTCCACCCCCCCAAAAAAACATCTGTACTAAAAGCCACTGTCATCACCCAGACCAACACGATCAGAGAGCATCTGGTGTACATAGTTTAGCAGCTATAGAGCCTGATATTTCCCTCAGGAGCTGGTGGAGACCAAACGCGGAGCTAAAAGAGAGGAGATATTGGACTCTTTGATGGTGAAAGTCTCGGGTATACGGACATTAAGACCTGTGTTTGATTTTTCCCTGGTCCAACTGTCTCTACACAGTCAGTCTAGTTCATTAAGAGTCAGACTGTCTGTGGTTCCTCCTCCCAGTCAGTACCTTCCCCTCCTCCCTTCTACTCTGTTCATTAGTCCCATAACGAGATGAGTGGGTCACCTTCAGCTGCACTGCCTATTTACATACACTGCTCATACATATCACATACCAAACCCCAGAGGAGTCTCACCTGAGATAAAGCACTTCTCTGCTCACAGGTTCACAAACGGCACAGGGACACAGTGATGAGGGTGAGGTTAAGGGATCAAATCCCAGAGGAGACAAGGACACTGATAATGCAGGCAGTTATTCTCCATGAGGCACACACCATGTGAGTTAAAAGAGAGTCTGAATTCTCTACGGGATGAAACAGGAAGTGCAATCTGATTCTGTCTGAGGTTGTTAAACAACACAAACTAGTTTGGATGCCAGATCCACCATCAAATCTGCATGTCCGTAAACTATACATAATAATCACTACTGTATTTCACTCAGGTGGCCTGGGTTCACTTCCCATGGTGGTAGATGACCTTTATCAGCGACTGTGTGGCCTGTAGTTGAGCTGTGATGACACCTTACTTATTATGTACTAATTGGGTCATTTATAACACATGTAAACATGATCTGCTCTCACACTCACAGCTGCTCTGCGTGTTTAAAAAAAAACCCCAACAACTTCTGTATGAAACAGACCCCAACTGAATCCTCCTGAGGATTTAGGTGGTAACAAATCTTCAGTTGGACCAGCTTGCACAGGTGATAGTTTTCTGGTTTTACTGGTCCAAAAACAACTCCATCTCATAACGCTTTGTTATTATCTCATAGTGTGGTGAATGTGCAGGTCACAACTTGTCCACCAGAGCGTTTTGGAGTTGTTGGATTGTGTTGATGAGTTTGATGAGGGAAACCAAGAAATCCCATGAGTCTCCATAGCGTAGCTCTGAGCAGCTCATGGCTCTGCTCTGCTGTTCTAAAAATATCTTGCACTGAGAATTAAACGTAACGAACCTATGCTATGACTATAGGGATTATGGCAATGGGCCAATTTGCCAAAAATGTTGAACTATCCCTTTAATGTTTGCCACTACACACAGTCACCACTGCCAACAGAGTATCAGTGAGAGGCAGAGGGAAGTCACCATTATACATACAGTGTCATCAAATGTGTCTGCTAGAAGATCTATAGCATGTTGCACTGTTCCCGGTCTAAAAAGCACATCTTACTAAGTTAATTATGACCTATATTGAAATTTTTTATTGCAAAAGACATCTGTAAAATACAAAAATGTCAAACTTGAGTGTTAAAAAGTATGAAAAAATAGTTAGAGAAAATGGAGACATTCAATCATACAAGAAGACAGTCCAATCACTCTCCAAAAATTTACATTTCAAAATTATGTAAATAAATTGCCCCCAACTAAAAGGTCAGGAGAAAGTGGGCTTTTATTTTGTTAAAGTAAGCAGCAGCACAGAAAGTGAAGCTGTTAAGGAAAGGCTTGGCCTGAATATAACAGTGCACTGGACTTTACAGAGATACAAGAGAAGCTATACAGGCCTCAGTAAAGCATCGTTGAACTCCCTCACCCTACTTGTTTGTTGTTAACTGCTCAGAAAAATAAGAGATATACCCGAATGTAAAACTCAAAGACGCTCAAGGGCTTTTCTCATGTCTGAGTTAGTTTTCAGAAAATACGTTTAGGTCTGAAGAGCGTGTGTATGACTCTTCATCGTGCTCCCCGCGGCATCACCGCCACCTCACTTCAGATGCTAAGTGCCGCTTAATGACCAACAGAAAGGTCGTTGATGAAATCTGCAAGGAAGTTTCCACCAACTCTCCGATGGAGGAGAGGTTTCTGTTGGGTTGGATACACACAGAGAGACTCTTTACACATGCTGTTAAACAGATACAGGGTAAAACAGATAGAGAGCTCAAGCTGTGGCTAAACTTCATTCAAGGAGTCTTTAACTTTGAGAAAACAAGGATTCACTGAGGAAACGTCAGGATGTAATATCTCTCAGCGAAGTTACTCAAAACTACTGTAACTTTGGTAACACTTTATATATATAAGTACACACTATTAAGCATTAGATACATTAATACTCATTACTCACCATTGATAAGCATTAACTAACCACATGCTAATGAGTATTCATGCGTTATAAATGAAGAATTCAGTATTTATTAATGCTTATCTAGTGCTTAATAGTGTGTACTTATAAAGTGTTACTGTAACTTTTTAATGAATCATTAATAAAAGGTTCAATAATCATCACTTCTGCAGGTTTGAATATTTAAACCAGTTCATAAACAAAAGGTTTGGTCCAGATGTTCTTGCTGCACTTGATGAGTTATTTATGATTTTATAAATAATTTCTTAATCACAATTTAAAGCCTTTATGTCTGGAGACGATAGCCCAGTGTTTTTCGCCTGGAAGTCAAATGGGGTCGTCTGAAATGTCTAGTAATTGCTAAAACATTTTTATTATCCTTTTTGAAATTATGATTAAAAACATCACACACAATCTTTAACAACTGTATTCTATACTTTCACTTTCTCAAATATAAATCCAGCTCAAATAAAATGCAGCATATAAAAATATCTGAGCTGACACATCTTGATTGATGGCAGGGTCGCCAGAAATTTGTGATGTCAAAATGGGGTCACGAGCCAAAAAAGGTTGGGAACCACTGCGTCGGCCTGAAACCCTGAGGACGTCTGCACTTCAGATTCTGGAGGTTCCCACTTTACCCGGTTGGTATTTCAGCCTTGTGAGAGGGAAGTAAAATGACCAACCATGACAGTGATGGATGGCTTCACTGCTGCTGCTGCTGCTGCAAGTATCTGAAAGTCTGAAAACTGAAAACAAAAACAACTTTTTAACTCTCTTTCTCTCTCTCCTTCGGTTGAATAAAAAAACAACAACATATGAGCGGTTCCTGTTTGGTATTCCTGCTGACTCTCATTGACTCTAGTTTTAAATCCTTTCTCTCTCTCTCTAACCCAACAAGTAAAGTCACAGATAAACACTGAGACACACTGAGTTGGCTTTAGTGACTTCACTTTTCACACAGCTGCAGCAATATTGGAAAATCGTGGAGAAGAATGGAGGGATTACTGACGATTAAGAGGCCGAGCCCAGTTCTTTTTTTTTTTTTTTTTTTGTGGTGATAATCCACCGCTCGGCCAAGGCTCCATCGCTCTGCTCGCCTGACAAAAGCCTCGAACAACCCCCCTCCCAAAAAAAACAGGAAAAAAAAGGCAACAACTTCAGTTGGAATAACTGTGAATGGCAGCAGAGAGCCTCCTTTTCTCCGTCAGCAGCAGCATGGCTTCAAAACCGCTTAGCAGGGAGCCGCCGTGAACAAGGAAAAAACTGGGACATCCACAGAGAAGACCCCCCCCCCAACACGCCACCACCGCTGCCGCCGCCGCCGCCACACCCTACTTCTATTCTATCTAGACTCTGCTTGCAGATTAAAAATAGATGAAATATTAATGCAGATCTTTGTTGCTGAAGGCCTCGGGGAGATAAACCTTTGGAGACAGGTGAGCTCAGCCTGATGGACAGATACAGGAACAGGCAGGATGATAGCAGCCGTGCGGCGGCCATGTTGGATTGTGTTCCTGTCCATCTTCACAGGACTGAAAGAAGACAGATATAAAAGAAGAAGGTTCCTCTTTATATTCAACCCAGGTCTCATTTTCACCTCTCTCTGAGGCTCTCAGCCTCTTTTCATGACTCTGTACCACCACTTTCTGATAAACCTATATGCTCTCATGGTGTTAAGAGCAAATGGGTTTCATTTCCTGCAAAAAGATGTGGGAGGTGTAATACACTACTGCTGGATAAGAGCTCACCATGTATTCTGCCCTCTCTTTCACACTATGAGATAGTTATTTCTATGGACATGTTTATAATGATTGTCCAGGAGTCATGTTTCTGTTTCTGACTGCTGGTTTCAGATCTGTTTCAACCACAGATCTGGGGAAACAACTGTATTTCAGAGGTTGGTCAGGAGTCTTAAAATAGGACAGAGTGAGATGTTACTCCCAGGAATTTCTTTCTCCTATATTTCAAACACTGTCATTTTATTTAAACATCGTCTGTTTGGACATTTGCTGCCACGTGTTCAGAGATGTGAGAACTGATCTGTGTCTGCGTGTCGTTCCTCCTTGAACACACTGGTTTCTCCTTTTCTGATAAGGGGCCTCAATGTACTTAGCACATCAGCATGTGCGTGAGTATTTATAAGAGAAGTTCAGGGGGGGGAGGGAAACTATAGATCTAATAAGATATGTACGTGTATGGTGTGCGTGTGCATGTGTGTGTGAGAGAGAGACTTCCCCATTTTGAGGATATTTTGGTCGGACCTCACACGTCCGCCCCTTCCAACTCATATATTCAGAAAACACTCGAACACTGACACACACGTCACTTCTCATTTTCAAACCCCCTCCCCTTCCAACCCCCCCAAACTTCTGTTTTTCTTTAGACCAGTGGCACGACAATGTTTTATGAAAAAAACAAAAAAACATACGTGTAACTTTTAAAGTGAGAATCAGCTTTACACGATGGTTGGGGGACGAGGGTGAGAGGAAAGTCCTCATAAGTACAGAAAGATGTGCACGTGTGTATGTTATGTTGTGTATGTAAATGCATGTTCACCAGCAGCAGCTCCATAAACTCTTTAGTTGGATTTCAGTCAGTCTGTGATGCAGTGCTCATGAAGAACAGGCTGCTTCTCCTAAAACAGAAGGGATTATGGGTAGTGGTTTTATGCTTATGCTAGCTGGAGACCTTCAAAGTCAGAGGGTCTTAGAGCAGGGTTGTCAAATGTGCGGCCCACAGGCCCAAACCGGCCTGGCAGACGGTCGAAGGGTTGAAATTGCACTTATTTTTTATCAAGAAATGTCATGTTTTGTAAAAAAGATGTACTAAAACAAAGAGAAAAGGTCACAGTTCTTTATATCATGCTATTATTTTTCACATCCGACCCACTTGAGATCAAACAGCGCTGCTTGTGGCCCCTGAACCAAAATGAGTTTGACACCCCCGGTCTGGAGCCTGTGTTGGTTGTTGTCCTCGGACGCGATCAGGATCCTCTCTGCCTCTGCAGCGCCCTCTGGTGTGTGGACTGAAGCACAAACAAACAAATTAACAAAACTGTCTCCTGTCAATCAGTAGATCATCCTTATGCCAGTTGCACACACAGACATTGATTATGACAAAATCATTAAATACCGCATGTACTTAATTTGAGTTTCAGATTTTTGTAGCTCTAAGAGTGTGTGTGTATGGGAGAGAGATGAAGAAAAATGGCTTCAGAAGTTATTGTATTAGTATAGATTTCACATTTAAACATCAATATTTCATTGTATTAAGTGAGGACGGAGCCTCTGAGCTTCTACATCACAGACTCTTTTATTGGATTTCATGCTCCACATTTATTTCATTATATTTGTTATTAGATTCTATGATACAGAAGCACTTAGTCACAGAAACAAACCTTTGTGCAACATTAAGTCTAATTATTCCATGTCTGTGATAATTACCATACAGTAATATTCACCGCATTCATTGATACACACGTGCGCATTATGTACAGCTTTACATTTTTTTATTCATGCAAAATATTACTTACATTTCTTTGTTGTGATACTCTGCAAATAGATTTAAACAACTGATTGTTTCACTCTATTACAGTGGCCCTGAGAGCTCAACGCATTGTATTATGGGAAAACACATGCAAAGACATGAGTGCACAGAAAATAATCAATTTGACATGCACACATGCATTGCAAAAACTCACAACACAATGGAAATGTTTCCGGAACACAATAAAGGGAGGGATCCATCCAGCTAGATATACTGTATATTTGCAATTACATACACTGAATGTGCTATTGGCGTCAAAACAAACCAACACCAATTCCCCCCTAGCCATCCTCATAACTTCTTATTTCAAGAATCATTGAACAAGAGCAAGTGAAAGGTCTCAGCAAACCTGAAGATGCAGGTGCGTAGGAGGAGGGCATCACCCAAATTGCAAAATTCAGAAGAACCTCCTGCACGCACACTGTCTCACTCTCAGTTATTATTAAAGCAACGTTTCGGTCAGGAATATGACCTTCATCAGGCATAAGAATCATTGAACAAAAGTTTTCGTTGTGTCCCCAGAATCTTGTTATGTTGTGAATTAGTCCTGTTGTTTTATGAGATTTTATCTGATTGTCAAAAATCTATATTAAAGTTTTGCTTTCTCTACGTAGCATGCTTAGCATTAGAATTGCAACCTTTTAGTTAGTATTAGTATTAATAGCTGTTTACTTCTTTTCTTGCCAGTTTATAGGAAACATTGTGAGTATAGATGTACAAAATTTCTCTTGAAAAGTGTAATGGTTGACGAGCTACCCTGTCAAGTTTCTCAAGTTTAAACTGCACTGTCTATTCACATCTCATTAAGTCGTATTGTTTGTCTGAAGCCCACACGGCTTGATAGCAGCACATTTAACTCTCTGTTTGGTTTATAAGTGTTACTATTAATTCATAGATGTTGACTGTTTCATGCAATTAATTATGAAACACGTCAGCAAGTAGTCAGGTAAATTAATTATAGGCCCTAGTAATTGCACCTGGACCTCCATGACGAAGTGTTATACTTTTTACAGTAATAATTTGAATAGTTCTTGCTCACCCTTCATGCAGTGTAATTATTTGATTAAAGACGTGCTAGCTGTTGGATGTGAAACGTGATGTAAATGTTGTGTTAACTGCAATTTAACCCAAGAGAAGCTCAGAGCTTCTGTATTAAGCAGTAATCACTGAGCACCCCAGCAGACAGCAGCATCAGGGTGTTATTGAATAGGGACATAAAGCTGCTGTATATTTAACAGCAGCCCCACTGTGTGATATCGACCAGGAACCTAAATCTGGTTCAGGGTCGATTAACACCTTAAAAAAAAAAAAAGGAGCTCCAACCAGACACTGGCTGATTAATTAAATCTTTAATTTCCTCAGTCGATATGCCTGTATCGATCAGACTGTGTATGAGTGTGTGTGTGTGTGTCTGTGTGTGTGTGTGTGTGTTCCTCATGCATCGTTAGTGGTCATTGTTCAGCCTAATTAATCAAACTCCAAGTGCACTGAAAGAGAGACTCTCTGTTTTCACACTTTATTTTCTCCTTTTCTCAGCTCATTGTGTTTTAGGTTTTATTAAAGACTGTCAACTGCATTGGGCAGTTTGCTACAATAAAGCTGGACTATATTGAGCGTGTTCTTGTTTCTCTTGTCATAAAAAATTTGAACTGAAATGACAGCAGCAGTAGCCGCGTCTCGTAACGCTCCGTTATTATCTCATTGCGTGGTGAATGTGCAGGTCACAACTTGTCCACCAGAACGTTTTGGAGGTGTGTAGTTGACGAGTTTGATGAGGGAAACCAAGAACGAGCCTCCATAGCGTAACTCTGTATTGCCTTTATTAAAAGAATATGAATAATATCTCATCCTGGTCATTTAGCACTTTCATTAAATTGGGTTAAGAGAGTCAATAATAACAGGAAACGATAAAAGATAATGCAACATAAAAAAAATAATTAAATGATGAATTGAGGTTTAAAAAAAAAAAGGAAAAACAAACCCAATGAGACACATTTTACTTAAGCGCTCTCATGGAAAACACTAAGCAGCGAGCTTCACGGCCGCCTCCCAAACTTTAATGGTACCAAAAATGATGCGGTTACCTGGCAACCAGTCATCAGATAACAGCTCTTCATTTGGAGGCTAGACATTAAAAGTCAGGCAGAGGAAATCTTCAGACAGCGACACAGAGAGCAATCTGCCACTATTACACCTCATCTGACCTCCATTAGCCCACACACAGTTAACTCACAGAGGGAATAACTGCACAGGGGGTCGCACACACACACACAAAACCCACACACACTGTGACAGAGAAGGCAAGAAGGAACTGTAGCTGCTTCCTTTAAAAACCACGAAACCAGTAATAAAAAAAAGTTTTCCTCAGATTGTTTAACTCTGCTGCTACAATCAATATTTTTTTTCAATAATGTAATAAAGTCTTATTAATAGACAGTGTAATTTTCTCAACAGCTTTTGCAGCTCTGCTCCTCTAAATACTGATGACAACAGAAAGTCCAAAAATGAAAGCACATGCAGGGAGAGACAGCAGGGACACTAAACAAACACTTAAACAAAGGCAAAACAGATGAACTGAGAAACGGAAACATCAAATCGCCATCACGTTCTCCACATGGATTTCATCGTCTGAGCTCGACTGAGTCCGTCAACAACCTAATCTTCTTCTGCAGTGGTTAGCGAGCGGAGAATTAGCTCAACCAGATGTTTTTCTCCATCAACCACATTCGCAGGAAACAGGAATCCTGCCAAATTTGGATGGAAAACATGGCCGGCTGTCTTTCTCCCGCTATCCCAGACTGTGTTTAATGTAACTTTCCACAGGACGACGGATTCCTCACATCGTTTCTCCCTTCATCCCTGTTTTCTGTCGCTCTCTGTCCCCGTGTCTGCTGTGTGTCCACGGTGATCTGGTCTGACAGAGGAACACGCCCCTGTCAGCACTCTGCCCTGTCCAGAGTGTGTGAAGACTTAACACAGACGATCGCATTAGCATCAGTTAGAGCGAGACAGAGGAGCGATGCCGCTAAACCTCTCTTCTGATTGGCTGACTGTTTTCTCGAGCCAACCAATAAGAATACAGCAGAATTTTTCAGGTGAAATACTCAGAGGAACCAAAATCTTACAGTGTTGGATGGTGGGTACAGGTGGGCGGGGCTTGGTGGCTGCTTTTTTATGACATCATAAAGCTGCAGAAGTCTAGACAGCTCATTTTAAGGCTCAGTTTCTGAACACAGACTGCATTTCTCTGTGGACTGAGGCTTTGACACTTTCACAGTAATAATACAGAGCCTAGAGCTGATTTATAATCAATACAGACATGGAAACCTACAGGACCTTTAAAAACTAAATGGTTTGAAACGTTTTCTGCAGGTTGGTTGTTATTTTTGCCTTCAGCTGGATTCGCCTTTAATGTTAACAGCCTTTTGTAGCTTTTCAAACACCATAACCAATGTGTGTGTATGTGTGAAATTTATTGTTATGGAGTATTTTAATTAAAATAGCAAAGGACTGAGCACTGGTGTGTGAGCTTGTTGATGGTGTTTCTTTACAAGTTTAAATATGAGAACAGTCAGTTGCCGTGCGTGTGCCCAGTGGCTCCCTCCTCAACCAGCTCTAAACCCTGAAAAACACTTCCATTAAGGAGAGTCAGTCAGGCGGGATGGAGAGGAGAGATGGCTGCAGGGAGGAGGAGGAGGAGGAGGAGGAGGAGGAGAAAAGAAAGAGAGGAGAGGCGAGGAGGTGAAAGACAAACACCCTGCCAGTGAAAATCCACCCCGAGAGGCGAGACGAGTGGAGGGGAATAGTGATATCCCGTCTTCACATGCAGCCTCTTTGTGCCGGGCGCTGAGCAAGACTCTCCTTTTCCCCGAGTGTCTGCGGGCGATGAGGCTTCATCTGAGCTGCTGAAAGTCAATTTGTACAAACAGCTCGGCTCTAATTGATAACTGGGAGGCACTCTGCAGAGGAGAGGCCTCCGCCGACACAGAGGCGTCCAACAGGATCCGCTGCTCCACCCACCGAATTTCAGCCCTTAATTGATTTCTTCAAACCGCGTCCTGAGGCGCTGAGCTCAAACCTTCTCTCTGTTAGTTTCACGGTTTGAGCTGAAAATGTGTTTCAAGGTCAGACTCATGTCAGACACGCAGAAAATTACTCTGAGTCCGTGAATGATCCTTGAACTTTTACTACATTGCGGCTGCATCGAGGACACTGGATGTTACATCTTGGAGCTGAATATACGACAGACACAAAGCACTAACAGAGCCTCCGGATGTTTTCTATAACAGAAACGTATGTTGTAAACTGTTTAACTGAGGGATGGTTGAGTTGCATGGAGGTAGAGAGTTGTTCTGTGTTTAATCTTCCAGCTTCACCAGCGCTGTGGATCCTCGCAGACACAGACAGATACTCTAGGTTTTTTCAATCTCACTTCGTAAGACCTTCTTGACCTTTGTAGAGTTTGTTCACTGAGACTTTTGATCAAGTTTCCTGCTTTTTGTCTGATGATTTGTCATCTCATCAATGCATTTATAGCATCAGCATAGGAAACATGAGCTTGTATGTGCTTAATTATGATCTCTCTCTCTTTTTTTTTTTTATCAAGTTGCCAGTTTGTGGAGCAACTTGTTTCGTATGTTATAAAACATTTATATGATTCATCTGTATTTTTCTTTCGCAGTGTTCATTTTGCCTTCAAGACACTGAATTGCACCCAGACCTCTGTCATGTGCAGGGCTCCTGGGTTTGTTTCAACAGATAAAATATAGCAAAATAGATCGTTATTATTGACATTTATTACAGCAACAATAAAAACTTATTAGATAAAATAAAGATTTTACCTTACAACACGCCTTCTGTAAACATTTTTCAAGACCTATTCCTTCAAATTTTAGTTATTTGTGAATTGTGATGATTAGATTTGTCTCCATTGTCAGTTTGATCAGGAGGCGTAATGAAGTCTTGAAGTCCTGGTCCCCTTAAAGTCCACAGAGTCCTGGTTCCCTTGAAGTCCTGGTCCTGACAGACTCCTGGTCTCAGCACCATGGAGTCAGTCTGGGATAATGAAGAGACAGGAGACTCTGAGACATGAGGATCTGAGGCAAGTTCTCCTCGTGCGTGGATCAACTTATCTGACAAGGTTTAATTTTCCAGGAGAGTCTCAGTCCCTGATGTCAGACTTTACCTCTGACACATCACAGTGTGGCAAAGTGAGGAAATGGATAAAATCCTATATCTCTACAGAGCCAAACTTGGCATTTAAATTCATTAAAAATTGGTTTTTCCTCCAGAAACGACATATTAAATGGAAAAGTAAATGACCCTGGAGGATGTGGTGAGGCCTTGAGCAAAGACAGCAGCTGTCACTTCCCTCGGGCTAAAACACTCAGAGTGTTTCCATTTCTTCTCTTCCTCTCTCTCCCCTCTTTCCAACCGTCCTCTGTGCTCAGATAGGCTCCACGTCTCTCCTTCTCTGATGGGAAGCTGAGAGCTAGGAGCTGATTGAGCAGTTAACAGACAGCTAACACAGCTAACGGCTAACGGTGAGGGACGTCCACATCCAGGCTGTCAGCTGGAGACGAGCTGACGGTTGTGTTAGAGGAAAATCTTCCATCTGGAAACGTAAAAAACTGCAGGCGAGGCAGAAAAAAAAGAAGATACGGCAGCTTCTCATCTTCAGTGCCTGTCAGGGTGGAACAGATGGACCAGACTCTGTGTACATGGCTTCACATGAGTGTTTACATTGCTGTACATTAGACTGGTATGTTTGACTGTTAGAAGACATACTTTCCCAACAGCAGGTCAGACTGAAATATCTCAACATACTTGGTAATTGTGATGAAATGCATACTGTACCTGCAGTATTGTAACATCAAGAGATAAAAGAACAACTCAGACTGTAATTTATAACTCGAATCCTCTTCATTTGGGCTAAGTATATTTGAATTACAGGAAGTGCTACAAAATTAATTCAACCAAGAATCCACATTACAAGAGGAATCTGAAAGCCACAGCTTCTTGTTTTATGAATTTCACGATACATCACACTTTCACTTCAGTTTTATTGCAACAACAAAATGAAAGTGTGTGGCCTATTTTGCATTTTATGAGAAACTATTTTTTTCCCAACAAAACTCGGCTCTATAGTAACAATAACTCAAACAGAGACTAACTTCAGATTTTGTAGCAGCTTCTGTGCCTCACACACCACTTGACTACAGGAGGAATGCTGTTTATTATCCTCAGTATATAAACACAAAAGCTGCACAAAAATGAAGGGAGGTCACTAACCAAACACAGAACTTCACATATGTGTCAATGTGCTTATTTCCATAACAGTAAAATATGAAGAACATTGAATTAGTAAATTAACAGTATCACTGTAAAGATTGTGTAGTTGTTGCAGATAACATCTGTGGTGAAATTTCAATTCAATTCAGTTTATTTGATAACGAGGGACAATGTACATTAATGCACATTTAATAAAAATAAAATGTAAATGTACCCAAATCTAATTTCCATTGGTAGTCCCCCATTTGTAGGTTATTTAACAGGAATAACCTACAAATATTCACAAACTGTCTATTTTATAAGTTTTATGCTGGTGAACCCTTATTCTTTGGTGAATTTGGTGATTTCCGTCTCCGCTAGAAGACGGGAACCCGAATGCAGACAAAATTCGGAGTTAACAGACACCAAGCACTTCACTTCTCTGAAGAGCTTGATGACACGAGGCTACCCATCCCCAAACATGCTACAGTGTTATTGTTGGCTGTTCTGTTCATTCACTGAAGCTTGTGATTGCACTGCAAACAACAATGAATGAAAAGGTCTCATTGCTGTTAAAGTGGGGTCTCTGCTATTGTGTTTGGGAAAACCAACTACAATAGCAGATATATTTATTTTTTGATTGATTTTTTTAATAGTATTAATTTGTTTTTCTATCATTGCTTTATCTGCCTGTGGAGGCAAGGGGTAACAAAAAAAACAAGGACAGCGCTACTCTGCCACATTGGTTGCACATTGTGGTGGACGGTGGAACTGCAGCTTGACCGACATAATTAAAGCTCCGCCCCTTTACGTTCTACCAGTGGTTCACTGTAGCAAAAAGTGTGCATGTGCTTGTGGTGCAGATATCGTGTGTAATGTAAAAGTGTAAGGATGGTGTTCCACTGGCACCCACGCCACCCACCACCAGGCAACAGCTGGAAGATAAACAACAACATCCTGGAAAAAAGTTAGAGGGATAAACAGACAGAAACCAAACTCCCGTCTTCCTTCCAATCTGCAGAAACAACGATGTTCGTTGAATGTAACACCTCACTCTGTCTTGTCTTTTTCTTTTTTTTTTCCTTCCCACAGTGATAACTCAGTTATTGTGTCTGGCTTCTGGAGCTGCTGCAGTTCACAGCTGAGAGGACAGATGGGATTAAAAACCTCCGCTGGTTAAATGATCATTGAGAGAAGACGTTGTTGAAATGTGATGGCTGAAAGAAACTGTAGGAGGAGTTTTCAGGCCGGTGCGATGAAATGATGCGGATCTCTCTTATACTGCACTGAGGCGCATCGGTTCAATGTGTTTCTACTTCTACACAAGAAACTTTCTCCTCACTGCTACAGCTCGACCAGCCTGGCCTCCATATTTTATATCCGTATCACACGTCCTGGTTTCACCGTCACTCTGCTTGTCACTTCACACACTGAGAATAAAGCTTTGAGTTCAAGGAATCGAATCATGGCTCTGCATCAATCAGATCAGACACAGGCTGAAATAGAACAGGGTGTCAAACTAAGTATTAAAAACTCAATGAAGTCGTATTTCATTATGAAAAGTGATATTCTGCAACGCGAGCATTTGTCCTTCTAATACTTTAATGGCAGTTGGCTGATAATACATGTGTAGTTTAACTTGTGATGACACTTTAACTAAAGAATGTGAGTTTCCGCCTTCCTCCGCTGATTCTGGCAGATGTTGTTGGGTACAAATGGTCTGAGAAGGATTAAGAAGCAGTTTGCAGATATGTGTCTCTCAGCAGGAGCTCTGTCAGGGAGTGGACGGCTCCTCTGTTCAGGTGACTGCTGCAGGGGTTTGGCAGAGAAACCGGCGGCTGGTGCCAGTCGTCTGCAGCGATTTCAGACACTGAATAATCTTTGTATTTGTGTGGAGTTTGTGAGTCCATCAGCAGGAGTGTGTGTGCGTGTGTGTGTGTGTGTGGGTGCAGCTGCTGTCAGAGTTGTTTGTTTCTGTCGGACGAGGAGGGAACAGCAGCAGCAGCAGGAGGAGCTGGACGATGTGCACTTTTTTTCCTCCACAGACAGCATTTCAATTCAGCTGGAGTGATGGTGAACTTTCTGTGAACGTGTGATGGTTTGATTGTTAAAGGGATAGTACAACATTTTGGCAAATTGGCCCATTGCCATTATCCCTATAATGATAGCAGTACTTTTACCTGTCGGTGCAAGCTATTTTTAGAACGGTGGAGCAGAGCCGTGAGCTGCTCAGAGCTACACTACAGAGGCTCATGGGATTTCTTGGTTTCCCTCATCAAACTCATCAAATACACAATCCAACAACTCCAAAACGCTCTGGTGGACAAGTTGTGACCTGCACATTCACCACGCTATGAAATAATAACACAACGTTACCGGACAGAGTTGTTTTAAAGGGAAATTCATGCAAAACTGTTGATTCGCGTTGCCTTCAGGGACGGTTTTTCAGCAAGCAGTCTCTGTATTTACCTCTAAGACACCTCCATCTCATAACGTTCTGTTATTATCTCATAGCGTGGTGAATGTGCAGGTCACAACTTGTCCACCAGAGCGTTTTGGAGTTGTTGGAATGTGTATTTGATGAGGGAAACCAAGAAATCCCATGAGCCTCCGTAGCGTAGCTCTGAGCAGCTCACGGCTCTGCTCTGCCGTTCTAAAAATAGCTTGCACCGATAATTAAAGGTAACCAACCCACTGCTAAAACTACAGGGATTATGGGAATGGGCCAGTTTGCCAAAAATGTTGAACTATCCCTTTAAATAACAATGCATGAGAGGAGAGAGGACTGAAGAAGCTGGGGTGAAGTGAGCCGGCTCCCAGTTCAATTTAGGATGCTGAACCTTGATCCACTGGAAGAAGAAACCACGTTACGGTCTCATCCTTAAAACGTCCTTGTGTCCTTGTGAACTTTATAAGCTGTGTTTGTAGAGCGGTACCAGCTGCTCAGCACTTTTATATATATAGGGTGAGGAGCTTTGATGTGAACGCTAAGAGAACATTGGAGACGGGACAACAAAGGCTGTGTTTACTGCGGGGGTTAAATGTTTTTTAATGCTGACAGACACCTGAGGGTGTTACTTCACTGATCCATCTCAGTTCGTCCTCACCTCCTCACTGTGGGTTTGGAAACTTAAATGTAGGAAACAGGAAAACAACAGAGAAACTTGATGCTAAAGCTGAAGCTAATTACCTTTTTGGCAACACTTTATTTGACGCCTATCTCTATAACGCATTATAACCATACTTATAATGAGTTATAATGCAGGTATAGCAATGTAGCTATAAACACTCATAAATGATCATGATGCTTTATAACAATAATCATAACATTTTATCATGACTTATAAGGTCAGGTATTATAATATGTTGTAATTGTTATGAACTCGCTGACAATGCCCACATCAATAATGCATTATACATGTAGTTATGATGTGTTATAATTGGCTTATAAACATGTATAAATATCATTATTAACACTCATAAATTACCATACTACCATTTATAACAATAAGCATAACACATTATAGAGCATTATAACTCTATTATAATACTTGTCCTCATAAGTAATTATAAAATGTTCTGTAATGTGTTATGTTTATTGTTATAAAGCATTATGATCATTTATGAGTGTTTATAATAATAGTTATACATGTTTATAATCCAATTATAACACATTATAACTATATTTCTAATGCATTATTGATGTGGGCATTGGCAGCAAGTTAATACCTGACCTTCTAAGCCATGATAAAATGCTATAGTGTGTTAGGATTATTGTTATAAAGTGTTATATGAGTGTTTATAACTATAGTTATACAATGCTAAAACTGCATTATAACTCATTATGAGTACAGTAAGGTTACAATGCGTTACAGAGATAGTCGTCAGATGAAGTGTAACCAACTTTTCTTATGTTTACTTTGACTTTCTTTGCTCACAGTAACATTAACGCTAAGGTAAGGAAAGGTAAAACTTTCATGCCCCAAGGGGGCCATTTGGATTTCAGCCAGTAGTTCACATGACAAATAATACCAATAACAAAGTCAGAAAGTGAATGAATATACTTCTAAACCATAGACACAAGACAAGACACAACACGCCATGTACAGTACAAGGTCAAAGCAAAGCAAAGCAATACAGTGACCTGATGTCAGTGCTTGTTAAGAGTCACTACAACAGACAGTCTATACGACATTTGGGGGAAACTAAACCTGCGCCCTGAAGGAAGTAAATAAGGATGTTTTCTAAAGTTGCATGTGCTTTGACCTCTCAGGGCCACCATACCTGCAGCAGCCAGGCGTCACTGTGAGTTTCTGGTCAGTTTCCGATTCGCTTGTCTGGTTTCATTGTGGTGTGCACGGCCACCTGAACATAGCTGCTGCTGCTGATACTCATCATATGAATAACAGGTATGTTCACGTTGCCCGGCAACAGCCAGACGCCTCGCGTGGCTGAGCAGAACAGGAGAGAGAGAAGACCTTGTGTTGCTCCGGTGACCGATCGTTTCTCTGACAAAATATTATTTTAGGTTGAGTTCAGGTGTATCGGGTTTTATAGTTTTAAAGCACACGCACTGCAAGGAAGGTGCACACACACACACACACACACACACACACACACACACACACACACACACACACACACACACACACACACACACACACACACACACACACACACACACACACACACACACACACACACAGACACACACACAGACACACACACACACAGATCACAAGAGCTCTCATGAATAACGGTGACTCATGTTTTGTTCCCTTAGGGCGATCAATTTAATCTGCCCTCGTGGTGGGTGGAGTGTGTGTGTGTCTGTGTGTATGTGTGTGTGCATGTGCATGTGTGTGCGTGTGTGTGTTTGTGTGCATGTGTGTGTGTTAGTTTGCTGGTTGGCTGCTGTTTTAGTGCAGCTCCCCTGCACTGAGTCGCCTCTGCTGCAGGGATGTTAGACCACTCAAACTACAATTCTTACAATTGTGTGTGTGCGTATGTATGTGTGTGTGTAGGTGTGTGTGCGTGCACGTGTGTGTGTTTAAAAAAGGAACATAATTGAAACCTGGAAGCGGTTGCAGCGGTGCTCCGACTTTTACCCTCTAAAAGCTTTTTCTAGAAGAAAAAAAACTGAAAAAAAAAACCCAATCATGAATTTTGGAGGCGACATAAAAACCTTTTCTTCTTCTGCTGCTGAATTATTGATCAAAACAGGAAGTTTCCAGCTGCAGGATTTTTTTCTCCTTCCCTTGCTGCCTCTGTTTTACTTTTCACACTCGCTGCTGCTTCTTGTCTGTTCTGTGTAACGTCGATAATCTGAAGTTACATTAACTTGTGTAACACTGCCGTGCAGCTGTTTTATTCGCAGCAGCAGCAGCAGCTTCTGTTTGTTTTACTTCTTTTAGCCTCTTGTACTGCTCTGAGATCTGCTTATGAGGTTATTTGAAACAGCTAACAGCTAAGGCTCCTTTTGTTTCCTTGGTTGTAATCGCACTGTACAACACTTAGGGGCCATGCACGGCTGAGGAGGCTGCACAAAAGGAATCATCAAACATGCGCCAGTGTCCTTGAACCCACCACAGGACAGTTAGAGAGACAGCTGCTGTGTTTATTTCTAATTTATCTCTAAGATGAGCAGTTAATTAGTTCTTAATTATGGAGATTTTTACAACAGCACTTGTCAGTCCTAATGCTGGAGGTCGCTCAGCTATGAAATGATCGACCGATGACACGCTGGCGACAGAAGCAGTTTGATTGGATGTTTGTAGAGGTCACTACGGTGGGTTTGATCTAAAACCTCCACTCAGGTGATGACAGGAAAGTCCCCATAGAATAGACAAATGGTGTGTATCCATGCATCACACATGCACATGCACACGCACGCACATATTCCCTGATTTCCTCGTCTCATCTTCAGTCTTCTTTCCCCTTTGGAGGCTGGAGGACACAGCCAATGAGAGACATTTGTGTGTGTGTGTGTGTTTGTGTGTGTCGGTGGATGAGTGTTTGGTTGACTGATCTTAATAACTTTGCTTTCATACAAGAGCACGAAGATACAGATATCCCACTCAAGAGTATCCATCACGCACAGCGGGGAGTGTGTGTATGTGTGAGCGTTGTTCCAGTCACTGAGGAGGGAGGTACTAAAGAAGACAAATCATCACAACATTTGGTTGTCATCACATAATTTATATCCTGTATTAAATACAACGTCTTGTTTACAAAACTCCAACCTGATCTCCAGCCCGCTCTCCTATAGAAATGATGTTCACAGTGTAGCTGAAAACAGTGTGTAAAGCCCTCCAGTAACGACATGAACAGAAGCCCAAGGTTGAAGTCACAAGGTCGTGGGTCAGAGAGTAAAAAAAAACCCTCAAATTTCCCCATAACTCTCACATGGCTGTGAAAGATGCAGCTATCCAGGAAGTATACAGTGCCCTGTTTCCAAGTGTAAACTTAAGTCCTTCAGGATGTAAGTTGCTATGTCCAGTAATTATTCACCACCTATGTATGAACAAATACTTCACGTATTAACCCAGGAATTATCCACTATGTTTAGATAAACACAAGAATAAAATGCAAAATACATCTACTTCTCACATAACTGTAAGAGTTGCATATATACAATCCAGTACCCTCTTGCCTGCAGGTGTACTGCCCTGTGTAATAAGTAAAAGCTGCAGTTCCTATAGGGATAATTCACTACCTTTGCATAAACAAACAAGATATAACAGCTCAGGAATTATCCAGGAATTAACCAGAGCCCAAAGTAAGTAAAGTAAAAACTTGTTTGCCAGTTTTTATCTGCCACATTTCTTTGTGAAAAAACACTCTTCTACTGCAGCTGTCTGGGGATTATTGAGCGATTAACCAATGAACATGCACAAACTGCAGGTTTTTCAGGAATAATCCCTGCCTATTGAATTCCCCTCATTCCTCCTCATTTTCAGAGTGAAAGCCGTCGTCACTTTTTATCTGTCACACTATGAGCTCACTCTCAGAGTCTCAGAGTCTCGCTTCACTTTCAGACTTCTGCCTCCACCTCATCCTGACGGAGGTGAATCCACGTCAGTGTGTGCTGCAGCTTTCCCGTTTGTCTGAATACAATCACACACACATACAGTATACACACACTCACATTGATTTCACAGGCTTCTCAGCTCCGCCGTTGTGTGTACAGTTACACTTCTTTCCATTTCCATCCCTCCACCTCCATTCTCCCTCTCTTCTTTCTCTCTATCTGGGTGGCTGCGACTGCCAGCAGCTCCATCCCTCCATCCTCTACATGCAAACTGAATACAGATCTGTGTCTTTGTTTGGAGAAGACTGGGAGGGAAAGAGAGAGAGAGAAAGAGAAAGAGAGAGAGAGGGCGCTTGGAGAAACAATATAGCTTGAAGGGCGACTGGAGCTTATTACAAACACAGCCTCTCACTCAGGGACCTCTGCCTGGCTCTCTAACAGCTCATAAATGATTTATGTAATATTGCTGTTTGAACTCTCAGCTCTGTCTCCGCAGTAATAATGTTGAAGGATGATGTTGTTTCTCGCTTTAGATTATTAACCATCTCCCGCTGATGCTGCTCTCTGACAGAGACGTGCGTCGACTCCTTACAGGTGAGGACGGATCGAATCTCAGGTGAATCTCCCTGAGTGTCAGGTCTTCTTTGTCTTTTTTTTCTTCCTCGGGGATCAAATCTGTCGGCCTCCAATTCACAACCGTCGTTTCTTCACCCAGAAACCAACCAGAGCTGCTGATTAATGATTGATTGATCAAGTGATGAAAACACAACATCGGGGAAACATGAGACATGCGGGGAGAGAAAAGATGAACAAATCAGGAGAAAGGGGAACCAAACGGACTAATATTGCATTCATGACAGCTCTGAAGTAACCGAGAAGTTGGAACTCCAACTGAGAAATTTCCATCATAGCGTTCCCTCGGAGGGGGAAAAACATGGATGCCCAAAAGAAGTTTGGCAGATTGTGGCTGATTGCTGAACACCAAAATTATATGCAGCAGCAAATTAGGCTTATTTTGGAAGCACATGAAGATGCATGACAACAACTTTAACTTTTGTTACAATCCCTTCTTATCATTAGTGATGATAAGATGCAAGTCGGAAAATCGTAGCTCTGAGATGATTTCCAAATTTCCGACTTGTTATTTCCAAGTTTGAGGCCGTTCAATTCATTTTTCACAACTTGGAGCTTGATTTGTCCCAGTTGAGATCTGTCTTGAATGCAGCGTAAATCCACACAGGGAGGATGAAAAGAGGCGGGGGAACAAACTGGAAAAGGAAATACAATCAACAACAAACACCAAAAGGAAATGATTTCAAAATTAAACAGGAAAGGATCCAGATGGATATTATAAAAGTGAGGGCAGGAAGTAAAACTACAAAGTAATTTCAAAATAAAAGCTAATACAATATCCAAAGAGTAAGATACGTGAGCTTCAACCCATGATTTGCTACACACTGGTCATGAAAATACCTGTACAAATATATTGTGTTTCAGCTCTGTAAAAACCAACAACCACAAGAAAACTCTCAGTTTTTACGCATGAGAACCACAATTGATCGAACAATCATCAGGTATTGGAAGTAAACGTAACCCCCAGAAATGACAGAAGTTACTACATTGATTTAGTGGAGGATGATGATTTTATCCTCTATGATACAGAGATCATTGGCCATTTAATTCATGCCTACAGTATAGAATGTCTCCTTTTAATGTGTTTTGTACCAACCCATTCAAAATCAATAAAAATGTACATTATCAAACGTTTTTGAGAGAAAACGGTTACTAGGTTAATTGTCAAACTTGATTGAATTTAGTGTTTGTAGACTGCAAAAGTTAAATCCTCCATCTCATTGGTGCAACAGTTTATTGCCATTACCAGTTAACTGCGGAACATTACATGACTCATACGGTAACTTTACCTACTCGGCAACATAAATCCTCGGCTTGACTTGCGTTCAACCTCGTCGCCAGTGTTGTAACCTGAGTGGTTGCTCTCTTAGCAATAATACACGCAGACGCAACAGGTGTGCCACAACAGGTTTACTAGGGCGGGGTTACACGAGCCCACTGACAAAGGTTCCGGGGCGCAGCCCTCTAAGGCAGCAGTGGTATGCATTCACTCTGCAACAATGCCTATGTCTCCTTTTAATGTGTTTTGTACCAACCCATTCAAAATCGATAAAAATGTACATTATCAAACGTTTTTGAGAGAAAACGGTTACTAGGTTAACTGTCAAACTTGCTTGAATTTAGTGTTTGTAGACTGCAAAAGTTAAATCCTCCATCTCATTGGTGCAACAGTTAATTATTGATCAGGCACCAAAAACAAGCAGGAAGTCAGCTGCCCAACGGAGACACAGCAGCCATGGCCAAAAGTTGACTCTAGTTTTTGACGTCTCCTTTTGTCCGACCTCCTCTTCATTTCTACTTCTGTCTCTTTTTTTCCACCCTTTTAATGTCTGATGTTTCTCAGCGAGGTGGTTTATCCGAGGACACTTTCAGCGGGATGTCATCCATCACGTCCCCCCGTCTTTTGAAATTGTTCCCTTTCTCCTCGTCCTCTCCGTTCGCCTCGGGCGCAGGCATTGAGTCGTTGAGCGTCGTCTCCACCCACGCCGAATCAATGGACACAGTGAAGCCATGGGCTGCTGGGAAATACAGAGGGGTCCAGACTCTTGGATCCCATCGCAGCGGCGGTGTTGGCGCGGGAGGAACATTTCACACCACAGAGAAGTTCACAGTGACAAATCAGAGCTGAATGAAGTGAGACGTGAGGAAGAAGTTATAGCAAAAGTGACATTGTTGACGATTTGACAAATGACAGACTGAATTAAGGACTTTGTGCTAAGCTAAACTAAGCTAAGCTAAGCTAAGATAGGATAACCAGATGTTGACTGTAGCTTTACATTGACAGTGCAGACATGATAGATGCTTTAATCTTTCCATAATGTCAAACTATTCATTAATGGTTACAGACAGCGGGGAATCGATGGTGGATGTTGATCCGTAGAGAACAAATGTGTTAGTGAGTGTTTGTGTGTGACTCAGACTGATACACAACTACACACAGTCCCATCAGAATAAAATCCATTTTCTGTATACGTGACTGGACAGAGAATGTATGTTCAGTGCTTTTATTTTAATAAATGCATTGTCTCCTCCTCTGTGTATGTTGCACACTGTGATCTTTAAGTGCTGCTAGACAATGCCAGACAGTCCCACAAGCCTCATATCTCTCTGATGTCTATATTTAAAAAATATATATACCGTATATTGTGTTTTCCATCCAACAGTCCCCCAGGGCTTCACATATTAAAGCTCAGGTTGTGTACAACTATGTTTGGAAAAGCTTCTTCAGGCTGTAGAGTACTGTATATGCTCACTATTTAGTGACAAAAATACGTATAAGTAAATTATATATATTTCCTGTTGGCACTTTATATCCAATTAAAAATCTGGAACTAATGATATTTGCCATTTAAGAGCTTTGTTTGCTTGTTTTTTGGAACAAGTAAATTGTGGGTCACAGCTCCACCTGCTGGCAGGAGGACAAAGTTTACTAATAGCGCAAAAATAATATACAGAAAGTACATATATTTATATGATATCACTGTACATATTTTATAAATGCACATATGTCTAGTCAGTACAAATACATATTTTACATGTGTGTTCATATTGCATACACATGCTACATGCATATACTTAATATCCATTCAAAGTATGTCAGTAGGCTACATAAATATGTATAATAGTACATACAGTGAGTTTGAGACCATTGTACCATTACTGTATGTGAAGATAAACATGTTTATAATGAATAAGAAAAACATACTTTAGCACACAACAATGATGTACTGTGTATAAATGAAATAAATGCTCTCATATAAAGTATATAATATATTTCACATATGTTATGAATGTATCCTCATGTATTCAAGAGATTTACATGTGATTTAAATATAGGTATATGGCACCCTCACTCTTAATATTTACTATATATACTCTATATATATTTACTATATATGTTAGTCTGGTACACAGTGACCAACCTGAAAATGTACATATTCTTGGATTAAATCATAGCATTGGCTGCTTCTGCTGATAATGATCATTATTTGGAGCTCAGTATCTGCTCATGGCTGGAGCCGTCCACCTGTTGCCTCGCTTGTGATTTGATTGGCTGTTTGCCGAGAACTGTCCTGTGGCCATTTTGCGCATAGCTGGGAGTCATTATTACTTTTAAAGAAGAGCAGCTGTGGACTCTACGAAGATTAAAACCCCTCAGAGCCACCTGCCACAGGATGTTGTTATGAACCAAACCTGCTTCAAATAACCACTGATTAAAACGCATTTGCTTGCATATGTAGAATCATTTTACTTGTTTTGTGTTGTTATTGTTGTCTACCATGTAAAAAAACACACATCTGAAATCACCACTGACAGCAGGTAAATTAAAATTTCATGAAACAGTCCCTCTGTGGTTAATTTCACCTCATTACTGAATTAGTGTGGGATAAAATTAAGTGAAAGTGAATTTAGACCTCCCAATGATTAACTACTTCCTCTTGTATGAAAACCTGGGTGTTTTTTTAAAAGTTTGCAGAGATGCACGAGACCTTCACCGACCTTCAGCCTGTGCGTGGGGGCTTCATGTCTCCACTGACCCTCCTCCTCCTTCTCCTCTGAAAAGGTCTCTGCTCGTCTCCCCTCCATACTAATGCGTCTCCTCATGTCTGCAGGTGTTTCTTTCATTACTCACGCTGCGCCGTCGTGCCGCCGCCGTAGTGTTTCAGTTCCTCTGCGAGAAGACGGATTGTCTGCACACCGTGGTGCCACTGACCTTTCTGTGATGTATGCGGTCATCAGATCTGCTACTCCGTCATTTACCAGATTTATGAGGCTGTCCGCTGTAAAACATCGTGACCTATGCAAAAAGACGAAGGTCCTGCACTTTTTTGGGGGAGGTCGTGCAACAGGTTGATTTCAAGGTTTGGACAAGAGCAGAAAGACAAAAGAAAGGAAGAGGGACCCGAGAGGCTCAGCGAGGTTCCTGACACTGTGACTTACTCATCTCCATGTGGTGCTATTGTTTTGCACCACATAGTATTGATTGTCCACCCACTGGTTTCCCCCCGTGGATGCTCTGACATCTGTAGAATACTAATACGTCCCAGTTTTCACAATTGAAATAATGATTTAAAAGACTTACTTCAGTGTTAAATGTAGTCTAGTGCATAACCCACAACTTAATTGAACACATTACTTGTAGGCAATCAATCAATCAATCAATCAATCAATCAATCAATCAATCAATCAATCAATCAATCAATCAATCAATCAGGTTTTTATCCTATAGGAGTAGGAGTGACACCATAAAGTCACTGGGCTACTGTTCATACAATACAAAACACTGAGTGCAATCAGCGAGGAGCTAATATCGATCAACTAAAGCGCTAAGAGCTAAGCTAACTACATACTTAAATAAATGAACGAGAACTAGCCAGATGTTCCAGTAGCTGCCAAAGCCATGGCTGTGTCCAAAATCACTCATCACTAGCTACATAGCCTACAGTAGTGAACTATATAGTGACTATGCCATTTTGTGGTGCTGTCTGAATGCATTAAATCTGCAATGTTTTAATTGAGCAATATAGTGCTGTTGTACTCTATCAGCACGGGTGTGATTCGGTCGTAGGCACGAGGCATAGTCCTAATTAACGGTGCGGCGGAGTATTGTCCGAAAGTTTTTTTAAATATTTACCAGTGAGCTCACTATAGGGTCCTATAATTCACTACTGTATAATAATAATAAATTTTATTTGTAAAGCACTTTTCATAAAAATAATCTCAAAGTGCTACAGAAACCCTGAAACAAAAACAAAAAATAGACAAGAGACTAAAAGAAAAGAAAGATTAGAGAGGTTAAAATCAGCAGAAAGAAAAATAGCTAAGACAAGAGATTAAAAACAGAGAGAGGATAAAAACAGCTAGGAGCGACCTGAAAAAGCCTGCCTGAACAAAAAGGTTTTAAGGCCTTTTTTAAAGGCCGCCACAGACTGGGGTTGGCGTAGGTGTTCAGGGAGGGAGTTCCAGATCTGGGGGGCAGTAGAGCAGAAGGCTCGGTCTCCCATGGTGCGGAGTCGTGTGCGGGGCTGGTGGAGGAGGTTGGTACTCTGGGACCGGAGATTACGGGAGGATGAGTGAGGGGTCAGGAGGTCTTTGAGGTATTGTGGGGCGTTGCTGTAGATGCAGAGGTGGGTGATGAGAGCGATTTTGTATTGTATCCTTGAGGATATGGGAAGCCAGTGTAGGTTCTGAAGAATGGGGGTGATGTGGTCGTGTTTGCGGATTTTCATCAGAGTTCGGGCGGCACAGTTCTGAATGAATTGAAGTTTCTGGAGGTGTTTGTTGGGAATACCAATTAGCAGGCTATTGCAGTAATCAAGCCTGGAGGAGATCAGGGCATGGATGAGTTTTTCTGCATCAGAGAAGGTGAGGGATGGGCGGAGTTTTGAAATGTTTTTGATATGGAAGAAGCAGGTTTTATACAGATGTTTGATGTGGTTTACAAAGGTGAGTTGTGGGTCCAGCTTCACACCAAGATTAGTAACTGAGGTAGAGAGGGGAATGTCTTGACCAGAGAAGGAGATGGTGGTTATGGGTGATGACTGGACCTGGTGAGGGGTGCCAATTTGTATGGCTTCGGTTTTGGAACTGTTGAGCTGAAGGAAGTTGTGACTCATCCACGCCCTAATCTCCTCCAGGCAGTTGGAGAGGGCTAGAGTAGGTGAGTGGACCGGGGTGGAGCTTAGGTTGGGGTCAGTTCGGAGATACAACTGAGTGTCATCGGCATAACAATGAAAGGAAATGCCGTGACGGCTGATGACACGACCCAGAGGCAGCATGTACAGGATAAAGAGGAGGGGTCCTAGGACAGATCCCTGGGGGACACCGCAGGTAACAGTGGCTGTTTGGGACTTGGCAGATCCCAGGCTGATGTATTCTGTCCTGTCGGCGAGGTAAGAGGTGAACCAATCCAGTGTGGAATGATGGAGGCCAATGTCGGTGTGGAGGCGGCTTAGGAGGATATGGTGGTCAACAGTGTCAAAAGCCGCAGAAAGGTCGAGAAGGATGAGCAGGGAGGGGGATCCAGAATCAGCAGAGATTAGGAGGTCGTTGGTTACCCTCAACAGTGCTGTCTCCGTACTATGGCCAGAGCGGAAACCAGATTGGAATGTTTCAAACAGTGAATGCAGTTGTAGATGTTCCTGTAGCTGAGCTGCAACGGCTTTTTCGAGGACTTTAGACAGGAATGGAAGATGGGAAATGGGCCGGTAGTTTGAGAGACATTCTGGGTCGAGGTTGGGTTTTTTCAGGAGAGGTTTAATAACGGCTGTTTTGAGTGAGGACGGGACATGGCCAGAAATTAGTGATTGGTTTATTATTTGTGTGATAAGAGGGCTTATGGCAGACAGGTTTGATTTGATGAGTGAAGTAGGGAAGGGGTCCAGGGGGGAGGTGGAAGGCTTCATTTTTTTGATGAGACCCTCAACTTCAGTCTGTGTAACAGTAGCAAAGGTGCTAAAAAGTGCAGGTTGAGGGCAGGCAGATGGCAGAGGTGGAGCTGTGGAGCCCGAGAGCTGGGACCGGATGGAGTCGATCTTGTCTTTGAAAAATGCAAGAAACCTGTTGCATTGTTCTGCTGTAGGCTCTGTATGGGTTTGGCTTTTGGAGTTAAGGAGATAATTTATGGTGGAGAACAGCTGTTTTGAATTTCCTGGACTGTTATTAATGATGTTGGAGTAATAGATGGACCGGGCTTCTTTGAGGGCTGCTGCATAGGCCTTCTGATGATTTTTGTAGGCCAGCTTGTGTACCACCAGTCCAGATGATTTGACACGCCTCTCAATGGCACGGCCAGCAGCCTTCATCTCGCGCAGTTCCTTTGTGAACCAGGGGGCAGTGCGGGAGAAAGACACAGTTCTTGTTTTGAGAGGGGCGTGTGTATCCAGGAGGCAACGAAGGGAATGGTTGTAGTGTTCAACCGATTCGTAGACTGATGGAGGATTGACCGAGGCCAGCAGTTGAAGATCAGAGTGCAGAATGGCAGGGTTTATGTTTTTTATGTTGCGAAAATGGATATCGCGTTTAGGCTGGGGGAGATGGGATGGGCAGGAAATATCCATGGAGATGATGCTGTGATCAGAGACGCCCAGGTCATATACTGACAGACTTTTGATGGAGGGAGAGTCAGTAATGACTAGGTCTAGAGTGCGCCCCCTGGTGTGAGTAGGAGCATCAACATGCTGTGTGAGGTTAAGACAGTCCAGTATATGAAGGAAATCAGCTGCCAGGGGGGAGGAGGGATTTTCAATGTGAATGTTCATATCACCAAGAATAATGTTATTGGAGGAGAGAGAGCAGAGCGAGGTAAGAAGGTCGTGAAACTCTGTGATGAAGGATGGGTGTGGTTTAGGCGGCCGGTAAATCAAAACAGCATTGATCTTGAAAGGGGGTTTTGATTTGAAGGCCAGATATTCAAAAGAGGACACATCAGGTAGAGACAGAGGAGACAGCTTGAGAGTGTCGCGGTAAATTACCGCCAAGCCACCGCCTCGCCCAGTGCAGCGAGCCCTCTGCAGGTAACTGTATCCGGGGGGACAGGCTTCATTTAATGAAGAAAAAGCCTCAGGTTGGTGCCAGGTCTCAGTGAGGCACATGAGATCAATGTCATTTTCAAGAATGTGATCATGAACCAGGCTTGATTTATTAGTCAGGGACTGAGCATTAAAAAGTTCAGTTTTTATGTGTGGTTGATCAGTAGACCTCTGGATGGGACAGAGCAGGCTGCAATCCACACCTCTCCTTCCATCACACACAGCAGGGCACAGTCTCGCGATGTTCTCGGCGATATTCCTTACCGCGGTGGCAGCACTCTGATGACGTGTCCGCGATGCGACAGGTGGAGCGGCGAGCCAGGTAGATGCGATGGAGCCGGTGTCGGGAGGCTGGATGTAAATAAACTCTCTCCGCGAACTTCCAGCAGCTGCTTTAAGCTGTGCCAGGGAAGCGGGTCCGATTACCGGAGTAGTCAGTGGCGCCGGCTCCGGGAAGAGAGGACGGAGCCAGCGGCTGCATGCGAGCCGAGCAGTGGGGGGGGATCCGGGGCGCAACTCGGCCGAGGAGAAGACTCTCAGGTGGGCTTTGAGGCGGGCAGTCACACCGGCACGTTTCCCACGTCTTCTAGAGCGCTTTCTGTGAGGCAGGGGGAATGACAGCCGGCATCGGTGGTCTGAGCCGCGGAGTCCGTTGGAGCGGGACTTTTGGTCACGATCCCTCCGGGGAGAGACAGTAGGCAGGCGGCGCAGGTGGTCGGGAATGTCCGCCAGCAGCGGTGTTTGCTGATCGAAAAGTGGGCGATCAGATGGCGACAGGGACTCCGACCAGGCCCTGAGATCGAGGAGGGTTTGGCGGTCGTATGCCAGACCCAGAGTGGAAACATATCCGAAGGCAAAGAGCAGTAGGAGCAGAAAAACAGACGCAACAGCGAAGGAGCGAGGCAGACGGCTTGCCATCACGGGCGCCATCTTGCTCAGGTCATAAAGTGAGTAGACCAAAATGAGTAATTTTGGATGCAGCCCCTAACTATTAGCAAGCTAGCAAACTAGCTAAAAAAGTGAAGCTGAATATTGAACACTGCAGCCTATTGAATATTAGGAGTCAATATCAAGATGAATTAAATTGAAATTGTCAAATAGTGAAAGCATTAGCAATATGATGCTGCAAAGCCAAAACATCTTCAATGACCACTGACTGATTTTATGGTTTTATGTAGGCCTACAGTATTTCATGTATTAGGCTACTACTAGGTGCATTTATTTTCATTCTTCAGCAGCTGGAGTGGAGTGGATTGGACTGGACTGCATTGGATGTATGGATGCAGTACAAGTCATAAACCCTACCCCCTCCATGTTAGTGGATGGGGACCCAGGACACAGAGAAGGAAAGAGGAAATTGAATTGTCTTGTCTTGATTGACAGCTGCAATCGAAACAAGATGAGTCGGATGGGTTTATGGGCGGGACCCTGATGTTGGGCTTCACCTCCTTATTGCTACAGATTCAGCACAAAATGACAGATCTTTTAGCCTATTTGGGATATTTTGGCTTAATTTCATCCAGCGGAGACGTCGTCCATCTTTACTCACAGCCACTGAACTACACTAACAAACCACATACGCACACATTTATAACGTCTCTCCTTCCTTGTTCCCTCCATCCTCTGATTAAATTGCGGGTTGGCGGTTGTTGCCGGCTGTTTGCCAGAGATGTCGGTCTGAACAAACACAATTATCCTTGTGTGTCTGTCTGCGGTTCACATCAGGACAAGTGTTTCCTCCTACAGCTTCATCAGCGCCGAGCAAACACCTGAAAACATATCAAACCTGAATCTCAATCCACAGTTCCGACCCCGTCACAGCTGTTTTCCTGACGCCCACCGCTCACTGCGCTGCTGGGAGATGATTTTTGTTGATTTACTGTCTGACATTTGTGACTTTCTGCAGATTGTTTGTCATAAAAAAACACACAATAAAACTGAGTAAAGACGATGACTGGGTGGAAAGTCTTTTTTTTTTGTAATAGTTTGGTTCAGATTACCAACTGCACAGAAGGATGGACCACATTCATTAATGGGACTATCCAGGGAGTATTTAAGGTTGGGTGAGCATCACTGTCTGCTAGAAATTACCTTTATATAATTACAGAGTTACATTATGGTGATTAATGTAATGTCTGAATTGAAGGGACACTTTTATCAGTGGATTTAAAAAGTTCATGACTTTCAATGGGCTCTATGCACAGCTCCACTACTTCCTGAACTTAAGGCAGCTCCTTTGTTTCCTGTCTTACATTATTGGACCAACTGATTAATCCAGGTGTGTCTGAGTTGTCACAATTAATGGTCAGGCACATCTGGATTAATCAGTTTGTCCAATAATGTAAGACAGGAAATAAAGGAGTTGCCTTAAATTCAGGAAGTAGTGGAGCTGTGCATAGAGCCCATCCAAAGTCAGTCATTGTTGATGCTATAGAGTTATTTCTGAGTCATTGAAAGATGCAGAGGCGGAAGGTGTTTGGTTTGTTAGTTTGTTTTGGTCGAGTGATACAAGCCGGAGATGGGACGTGTTTGATTTGGTTTTGTATTGTTGTCGTACAGATATACACAGCTGCTCCTTGTTCTGATCCAGATCCGAGGGAGGAGTCTGACCTCCATGTGTCTCCACCTGCTGAGAGCCACGCATTTGTTTATAAGTTGTTATCTCAACCTTATATTCTTTTTCCTATTTTCTCACCATTGTCTCTACTTTTCTGTTGGTTGCAGTTTATTTCTTCCCCAGAGAGTCTGGTTAAATTTCAATAAAGTAAATGTCTAAAGTCACTGTGAATGTTTTCTGTATCTAACCAGACCAGGATCAGAGTCTGAGTGGAACCAGAAAACAGCTTAATGATGATGGATTCGTGACAGGAGGAGATTTGTCCTGTATAAAAACAACAACAACTTGTGCTTGTTCTAGAATCACATGTTGTTAATTTCCCCCCTAAATTACATTTGTTTGTCTCTCTCTGTAATGTCTCTTTCTGTATAAACAAATCCTTCCTGGTCAGAGTGTGTTACTCAGCTCTGTATCTCTGATGACACAAACATCTGCAGCTCTTCTGGTGATTTGTTGGTGTATAGTTTCAGTCAAACAGCGACACACAGTCTCCCTCTTCCTCTGGGTTCAGGTGAGGACGGCGAGCGTGCACGGCAGCGATGGGACTTCCTTTCAATCACCACCACCTCCTCCAGGGAACTCATCAGCACCATTCACATTAGTGAGCAGCACGTCGTCTCCTGCTCTGAGAAAGAACCTGTGATTAGCCGCTGCCGCTCTCCGAAATCTGCAGGATGAGCCTCAGGTGAGCGACGAGGAAACCTGAGGCCCGTAATCTGCTGCTCTGATGAACACGCAGGAATCTGGATTGAGGACAACGGTGGATCACGGGCTCACAAAAGACCAGCTCTCGGCTAAAACGGCGTTGAATGCATCATTTCACACATGTGCACAACATGTTGAATGAAAACATGATGATGAGTGAGAAGAGCAGAGCTTTGATTTTTAGCAATGTGGTCTAAATTATGCTTCTACTCATCTTCTGCACCTGTTTGGTCTCATAATCTCTTCATAGCGACACTTTAATATAGAATCATTTTCTATTAAATAGCCCAGTTCCACATCAAACATTGACACCAAATTCTTTTCAATCTCCTGGAACCAGCAACATGAACAGGGACGAGTGCTGAGTGTGATGATAAATTCTTCTTTTTTTTCTTCATTCACTGTGACTTTCCTTTTATTTTGAGATTTGAAGTCACTGTTAATGATAAAATTCATGTTATTTCTTTAAAATATCTTCTGTTTCCCTGGAAATGACTGCTACCTGTCCAGGTGCAGCCTCCGTCTCCTTTTTTTTTTTTTTTTTTTTCCGTCAGAAACAACCCTTTTTGCACAGCTGTGAACGTGTTTCAGATTTTTCCATCCAATAAATATAATCAAATGTCCAGAAGTGATGCTAAATCTGTGATAAAAGGGGAGCTGTGCAGGAATATGTTTTAAATTACGCTGAGATTTATCACCACCACGTGTTCTAGAAATCGGCAGCGTACACACTTTTAGTAAATCACACGTGACACTTGGTATACACTGAAATTTACACCAGGATCTACACCAAATCCTGCGCAAGTTTGATAAATGAGGGCCAATCTTTTTCTCCTGCAAGTGTGAGTGTGATGATAAATTCTTCTTTTATTTCTTCATTCACTGTGACTTTCCTATAGATTTGAAGTCACTGTTAATGATAAAATTCATGTTATTTCTTTAAAATATCTTCTGTTTCCCTGGAAATGACTGCGCTCGGCCTCGTCTCCTAGAAACAACCCTTTTACAGCTGTGAACGTGTTCAGATTTTTTAATAAATATAACAAGGAAGTGATGCTAAATCTGTGATAAAAGGCGAGCTGTGGTGTTTTATGAGATTAAATACGTGTAGAAATACTTAGAGCAACAACAACAAAAAAAAACCCAGCATTAAATTCTTAAAGAGGCAAAATGAGATGAACCAGATGCATATTTTATTTTTATTGTGTTGTAGATATCGCTTTAATGATGCAGCTGCTTTATCTATTGCCCGACGACTTAATTTACAAACTGTCATCTGTGGAGTTTATAGTGATTATCTGAATCTGAATCTTCTGCCACAATAAAAGAGAAATCCACATTATTTATTATTAAACAATGAATCTGGTCACAGAGTAGAGGAGAAAGAGTTTTCTCCCTTTTTACAGACAGATGATTTACATTGATGTTAATGTTATCACCAGAGACTCAGACTGAGACGGGCTTCTTTATATTCTCATAAACAATAAAATAGAAAATACTGAATGAATGGAGTGCATTAGTTTCACTCCATAAAATGCCATACCCTCTGTATGCAAAGAGTTTTTTCCCCTCTCTGCTGTGTGTGGCCTGAGCAACTCTTCAATACACACATCATTATGTGTCAGGCAACCATCAGCCTGCTTAAGTATAAATGCTGCAGTAAACTATGATGCTTTTTCTGTATCAGCTTTGCACTTTATATTTCTATAATTCTACTTTTCTTTTTATTCATAGTGTCCTTTTTATTGTCTTTTTATATTGCATTATTGCCTACATGTCTCTTGTTTTCATGGTTTCATGTGGTTCTATTGCAAATGGCAAATAAACTGACTTAAATGACGAGAGGGACAAACATAGGAAAAAGCCAATTGAAAGAAAAATGATAATTTGAGGATAAATTCTGACAATAAGCTTTGAGTGATTTAATTTTTTTCCTCTAATGACTCAACACTTCTGTTGTTCTGTTAACATGTAGCCTACTGTGTTTTAGTGTATGCAGGGGTGCTTCTAGACATTCATGGGTGCCCCAGGCAAGAGACGCCCTGTAGGCCATTCAGTTTTGCAGAAACAACATCATTGCTTCATGTTGACATCTTGTTTTGCAACATTTATACCAGAAAATTCAAGGAGACATATATATACCTTCCTTTTTCAAACACACATGAGTAACAGAAGATAAAAGCAAGCAGACCGTCCTGGTGCAAATAGTGGTAAAGAGTAGAAGGCAGTCCAAAACTGATGGGTCCGAGGCACTCTGGGGTGTTGAAAAAAAAATCCTTTATTTTGCAGGGATCAATGCATTCTGTATCAGGTTTGCACTTCAGTGGAAACGTGTTGATCCCTGCAAGATAAAGGATCTGAGGAACACCTCAGAGAGCCTCGGACCCATCAGTTTTGGACTGCCTTTGACTCTTTACCACTGTTTGCACCAGGACGGTCAGCTTGTTTTTATCTTCAGTTTTTCTCAATCCTGTGTCCTTGAAGAGCACCTGAGCGGTCCATCCACCCTCACCCAGGGCAGCACTCACATTTCTTCTATTGTTGCACATGAGTAACAGTTTGGACAGAACAAGCTGATCTACTGACAGCTGAATTGATGTTGGTATCAATGTTAGCATTTGATTATTTTGGGAGAAATTACCATTGGTGTTGTGCTTATTATACCATTGGAAACATCATGTCATCATTGATATGGAGCGATGTCAGCCGTCTCTGGGGTCCACCTTCCAGCTCAGGACCCTATAGGAAATTACCTGGGTGTCCTGCCCTGTTGTAACGCCTCACTTGATAATTGCTTTATCTACTCACAAATGATGGTTCAGCAACATCCATTGAGTTAATGGTGGGAAAACCCTCATGTATAAACTGAGAGTGAAGCCAGATGTCAGGTCGACTGCTGACTTGTTAATTCTGGGAGCAGATTGATCCTTATGTTACGACCACCTGTGGTTTTACATGACAAAGCTTGATGAGGATGTGTTAGACTGAGTTAGATGTTAAAGCAGACGAGAAGAAGAAGAAGAAGAAGAAGCCGACCCTTGTGCACTCGCCTCGTAGCTGTCTGTCTCCTCTCTTTAACTGCTGTGTGAGTGCAGAGTGATGGGATGTCAGTCATCCTGCATGCTGCAGAGAAACCGGAGGGTTGTTATCAGAGCGTGTGAACGACCTCAGAGGAACATTCAGATTAAAAAAAAATCCTTTTCTTCAGCAGAGAGACCTTCAGCTCTGGAGGATCAGTGTGTGAGTGTGTGAATGAAACAGGACTGGCTCCATTCAGCTCAGAGTCAATGAGTCTGTGACTGACTCAGCTCAAGGACAATAAATGATAAAAAAGACTCGCGAACCTGTTTGTGGAGGAGAAATGAGCCTTGACTGTGGAGCTGGAGACGATGCATTAGCCGACATGTTTCTTTTATTCCCTCTGTATCAGTGAACACTCACAAAGATCCACACAACAACTGCTGCACACATACACAAGCAATTTTATAGACCTGAGCCACTTCACTAGTTTCTATTGCCACTCATCCAATGCATAGATCCAACAGCTGGGTTTAAGATGTTACACTCAACATCTGTATCAAACGTGCAGTTTGTCAGTTCAAGGCAGAGAGGGGAGTTCACGTTATCTCAACCTGGTAGCGCTTTGAAATGACATTTAAAATGATAGGCTACATAATAATAATGATTAAATGTAAGTGTGTTTGAACTATACATCATGGAAAGCTTAAGAAAATATTCTTGCTGTTGAAATTTGCTCATTCTTGAGTTTACACATCAGATGTGCTTGGTGATCATCCCATGTTGGCATTATGCCTGAAGCGCTGATCGCCAGTTCGACTCCCGACCAAGGTGATATATGTTATTCTCCCTGTCGCTCTCCCTGCTTTATAGTCTCTCTATGCTCTCCTGTCAAATAAAACAAAAACCTATTCACAGTTTTCTCTCACCTCACTTAGTCAGATGGTGTTTACGGTAACCATCAAAATGTATTGATCAATGCATTACTGATGTGGATTGCTATGACAGTGAATCCTCACTGTTTTTCTTCCACCTCTCAGTAGGAAATCAAACTTCAAGAATAAGACAGAAGAAAAACAGAAGAATAGGATTGGTTGGCAATGATTCCATCTGCAACTCAGAATAATAATGACGATAAAATGACACAAACAGCCTCCTGAATGAAATGAAATGACCTTCGGTTTAGACTCTGACATCCACAGATCCACTGCTGCTGCTGCTGCAGATCAGAGATATAAACTGTGGGACACCGGCCCGATTTGAAAATATCAGATTATAGTGGATTCGGCTGAGGGAGAGAGTCGAGGAGCAGCAGCATCAGTGAACCTCTCCTTTCTTCTCTTTGTGTCTGCCTTTCCCCTCCATCCTCCCTCTCCTCTTCCTCTTCCTCCTCCTCCTCCTCCTCCTCCTCCTCCTCCTCCTCCTCCTCCTCCTCCTCCTCCTCTTCTTCTCTCTGGGAGGTTCAAACCCAGTAGCTCTCCTGCTTATCTCCGGCAGCCCCACTGCCATCCTGACCTTGACTTTGAACACCAAATTGCTGCCCAACTGCAGAGATGGAGGAGGAGGAGGCGGCATGGAGGTCACACTGGAGGACGAAGGGAGGGAGAGAGAGATTTAACGCACAAGAGAGGAAAATAAAAAAAATAAAAAAACAGCAAAGCAATGACAGACAGAGAGAGATTCACAAGTGTTGGGCGTTTGAATGTGGTTAAAGAAATGAAGGGGGAAAAAAGGCTGGAGGCTGCGTCAGATCCAAATTGGATCCAGTTCTGGTTAGAAAAGAAGAAATTCAGAAGCTGCTGCAGCTCATCTCTCCTCTTCACCTGCAGGTGCAGGTCAGGTCGTCTCCATGTCCATGCATGTCGTTTTTGACAGTGGAGATAATCAGAAGTCATGTTTAGGTCTTGTGTACGGTGGCCCTGAGGGCTCAACGCTGCAACTGCACAACGGTGACACTGAACAACAATGACTGCACTTGTTATTAAACGCTTTGTTACTCTTTAACTTTAAAGCAGTGAACAACAAGCACACATTAATTTACTGCGCAGGCCTGGTTCATCACTTTTTATCGTCCCCTGGAAACACGAAACACTAAACCTGCAATGAGTTAAATCAGCTGGATCCTTAATTAACGGGATCATTTGAGCCTGATCACCACATGTTGGTCCAGAGCAGTTACAGTAAAACCACATCTGAAGCAGAGAAACTCCTCATCCACTGCTCACATATTCAAATGGAGTTTTGTTGTCTCTAAGTTTACCCGGAGATATGGAAGATTCAGCACATCCAGATTTCAGAAAACTTTACGTTTCAACTGTTTTTGACAGACTCTGAGAAAATTGAGCCAACACACAACAAAACAAACAACAACAAAGAGAAACAGGGAAGTGGGTGATGGCTAACGATGTGATTGAGCTCTTAAAAATGAAACACTGACGATTTAATCAAAGACTTCACTCAGCTGAAGAAAAGAGTAAACAGAGAGGTGTGAAAGAGTTGCTATCTTGATTTAAATAAATGTGGGATATTATTTAAATACCAGTAATTCTCGTTGAGCCGCGGCGTGTTAGTTGAAGGTGATTTAATTCCCTCCCGTTGGTTTTAATCCTCTGCTCAGCAGAACAAACCAAACATCTCCATATCAAAGACGCTGACCTGATTCTCTGATGAGGAAGTGGAGCATCATAAAATTCTTCATCAAACTCTGCATCTGATAAACTTTAGTTTAATTTATATGGTTAATGTTTCACCAACTTCCCTTGTTTTCTGGTTCAAACTGAGAAATTATGACTGACTGACTTCCTGTCTCAATAGTATATGTATATAATTCATATCTTATCCTCTTTTAAATCAGGTCTAGATTCTAATATCTAATACTGTGAAACTATCAAGGCCTCAGTCCACAGAGAAATGCACACAACCTGCTCAGAAACTGGGCCTTAAAACCACCTGTCAGGACTTCTGTAACTTTGTGATGTCACAACACCAAGCCCCGCCCACCTGGACCCACCATCTGTTTTTTTTTTTTTGGTTTTACCTGAAATATTCCTGAAAATTGTTTAGAACGGTGTGAGGACTCTCCCTGCTCCATCCCTCCATCCGTCCATCCCTCTATCCTTCCTCTCTGCTCCATCCCTCTATCCTTCCTCTCTGCTCCATCCCTCTATCCCTCCTCTCTGCTCCATCCCTCTATCCGTCATCTCTGCTCCGTCCCTCTATCCTTCCTCTCTGCTCCATCCCTCTATCCTTCCTCTCTGCTCCATCCTTCCTCTCTGCTCCATCCCTCTATCCATCCTCTCTGCTCCATCCCTCTATCCTTCCTCTCTGCTCCATCCTTCCTCTCTGCTCCATCCCTCTATCCTTCCTCTCTGCTCCATCCGTCCATCCCTCTATCCTTCCTCTCTGCTCCATCCCTCTATCCCTCCTCTCTGCTTCATCCCTCTATCCTTCCTCTCTGCTCCATCCTTCCTCTCTGCTCCATCCGTCCATCCCTCTATCCTTCCTCTCTGCTCCATCCCTCTATCCTTCCTCTCTGCTCCATCCCTCCATCCCTCCTCTCTGCTCCATCCCTCTATCCTTCCTCTCTGCTCCATCCCTCCATCCCTCCTCTCTGCTCCATCCCTCTATCCTTCCTCTCTGCTCCATCCCTCCATCCCTCCTCTCTGCTCCATCCCTCTATCCTTCTTCTCTGCTCCATCCTTCCACCAGTTGAAGCAGAACCGGTTCCAGAACCAGTACCAGAACCAGTTCAGAACCGGAACCGGACCAGTACCAGAATCGGTACCAGTACCAGAACCGATTCCAGAACCAGTACCAGAACCGGACCGGTACCAGAACCGATACCAGTACCAGAACTGGTACCAGTACCAGAACCGGTAACAGAACCGATTCCAGAACCGGTACCAGAACCAGTACCAGTCCCAGAACCGGACCGGTACCAGAACCAGTACCAGAACCGGACCGGTACCAGAACCAATACCAGTACCAGAACTGGTACCAGTACCAGAACCGGTAACAGAACAGAACCATCTGTTTTTTTTTTTTTGGTTTTACCTGAAATATTCCTGTTCTACTTTTATAAGAGCAGTCTGAAAACACAGAAGTGTAAAACATGGTGAGTTCAAGTGACAGAAAGAATGTGGGATTTATTGGTTTTCCAGTCAATAGGCTTCATGCACAGCTCCACTACTTCCTGAAATAAACCAGCTCCTTTATTTCCTGACTTACATTATTGGACAAACTGATTAATCCAGGTGTGTCTGACCATTGTTGTGAGGTCAGATGTAAGACAGGAAATAAAGGAGCTGACTTATTTCAGGAAGTAGTGGAGCTGTGCATAAAGCCAGTTTAGTCAATAAATATGACATGATATCAACACACAGTGTCACATGTCTGACATCAGAGATAAACAATCATACTGTAGGTGTGTTTGTGTATGAGCAGACGTTTCCTTTTGTCTGGCTGAATGCATGTGTGTGTCAGTGTTTCAGCATGCTGTGGAGGAGCCAAACAGAGCCAAGTGTTGAAAAGTAATTGCACTGAGCTCTGTGTGTGTCTGGTCTTTGTGCATGTGTGTGTGCACATGTGTCTTCCTTTGTGTAATTATCCTGACACCTCCAGCTACTGTTGTCATGTCTCTGTGAATTCAGCGAACAGCATTGGCCGTGTGTGCACGCGTGTATGTGTGTGTGTGTGCGTGTAATCCTGACAGAGGTTTTGTAGCAGTCTATGTTCACAGCTCAGTCCTAAGTCTTGGTTTTTAAGCAGCAGCGTGTTCGTGTTCTGCTTTTCTCTTCTCATTTTATCATCATATGAAGATTCAGGACCATGTTTTCATGTTTCCAGCTGTGTGAGTGTGTGTTTCCTGACCTTGTGCGTGTGTGTCTTCACAATGTTTTGGTACAGACAGGAAGGAGTCTAGATGTTTCTGAACCGCATCTAATATGTAAACAAACCACTTTAAACCAGCTCTGTGCAGCCTGTGAACGTGTTCACATCTGCATCAATAATTAAATATCACAGATTTAAATGAGGGAACATGAGTGTTTCACTAATTGCTTCGGTATCTGTTGATACCGAATAAAAGTTTCTCCCACAGCACCTGAAGGCATCAGGAATCTTGTTACTTGACGACCTATTTTGACACATTTTTGCACGTGTGAGACATTCAGGAAACGTCTGAAAATTGGCTTCATTGACATGATGGGCTTCATGTGGGGCATTGTTAGTCTGCAAGTGATGCGATAAGGGAACATCTATGATTGTGATTGATTGTCAGATATTAATTTTTGAAAATTGTTTAGAAAAAATTCACTCTCCCTGCTCCATCCCGTTATCCAGGCTGTAAATCCTTTTTCTGTGCTCCATCCCATGGGGGTCTCTAGTCCCTCCTTCTGCTCCATCCCCTAGGAATCCGTTGCATCTCTGCTCCATCCCTTCTATCCTTCCCGACAACTCCCCATCCCTCTTTCCATTTTTCTCTGCTCCATCCATTCCTCTCTGCTCCATCCCTGACATGATCCTTCCTCTCTTGCTCCATCTGCAAGTGATCCTTCCATCTATGATTGTGATTGATTGTCAGTCTATCCCTTAATTTTTGAAAATTGTTTAGAACTGTGAGGACCATCCCTGCTCCATCCTTCCATCCTGTCCATCCCTCTATCCCTCCTCTCTGCTCCATCCCTCTATCCTTCATCTCTGCTCCATCCCTCTATCCTTCCTCTCTGCTCCATCCTTCCTCATCTCTGCTCCATCCCTCTATCCTTCCTCTCTGCTCCATCCCTCTATCCCTCCTCTCTGCTCCATCCTTCCGTCCTCTCTGCTCCATCCCTCTATCCATCCTCTCTGCTCCATCCCTCTATCCTTCCTCTCTGCTCCATCCTTCCCTCCTCTGCTCCATCCCTCTATCCCTCCTCTCTGCTCCATCCTTCCTCTCTGCTCCATCCCTCTATCTGTCATCTCTGCTCCATCCCTCCATCCCTCCTCTCTGCTCCATCCCTCTATCCTTCCTCTCTGCTCCATCCTTCCTCTCTGCTCCATCCCTCTATCCTTCCTCTCTGCTCCATCCTTCCACCAGTTGAAGCTCCATCCCTCCATCCCTCCTCTCTGCTCCATCCCCTATCCTTCCTCTCTGCTCCATCCCTTCCATCCCCAGTACCAGAACCATCCCAGAATCCTTCCTCTCTGCTCCATCCCAGTCCAGAACCGGATCCCTCCAGAACTCTGCTCCATCCCTCTATCCTTCTTCTCTGCTCCATCCAGTCCACCAGGACCAGAACCAGTACCAGTCCCAGAACCGGACCGGTACCAGAACCAGTACCAGAACCGGACCGGTACCAGAACCGATACCAGTACCAGAACCGGTAACAGAACCGATTCCAGAACCAGTATCAGAACCGGTACCAGTTCCAGAACCGGACCGGTACCAGTACCAGAACCGGTACCAGAATCAGTACCAGAACCGGTACCAGAATCAATACCAAAACCGGTTCCAGAACCGGTACCAGAACCAGTACCAGTCCCAGAACCGGACCGGTACCAGAACCAGTACCAGAACCGGACCGGTACCAGAACCAATACCAGTACCAGAACTGGTACCAGTACCAGAACCGGTAACAGAACCGATTCCAGAACCGGTACCAGAACCAGTACCAGAACCGGTACCAGTACCAGAACCGGACCGGTACCAGTACCAGAACCGGTAGCAGAATCGGTACCAGAACCGGTACCAGAATCAATACCAAAACCGGTTCCAGAACCGGTAACAGAACCAGTTCAGAACCGGAACCGGACCGGTACCAGAACCAGTTCAGAACCGGAACCGGACCGGTACCAGAATCGGTACCAGTCCCAACCGGACCGGTACCAGAACCAGTACCTGAACCGGACCGGTACCAGAACCGATACCAGTAGCAGAACTGGTACCAGTACCAGAACCGGTAACAGACCCCCTTACCAGAAGTAACACCCAAACTGGTACCAATCCAGTACCATTACCTAAGTGGATACCAGAACCAGCACTAGCAGCAGAACCAGCACAAGAACCAACACCATTACCAGTTTCAGTCCCAGGACCAGGACCAGCAGCAGTTTCACCAGCAGCAGCACCAGGTCTGGGTCCAGTACCAGTCAAAGCTCAGTCAAAAAGAAGCTGGTGCTGGTTCCAGTTCTGAACTGGTCCATCCCTCCTCTCTGCTCCACCCAGAGAGAGAGAGAGAGAGGTGCACAGGATCCAGTTTAAAAGTTTTCCCCACCAGAATCTCAAAGCCGAACTTTGGAGCATTATTTATCCCGTTTTCTGAGCAGCTCTCATGCCATGGCTGGACCAACAGATTCTCTGTGTCTCCTGGTTTATGATATCTGTATCTTCACTCTGGCTTTAGAACTGGCCCCTTTATAACGCCATTAATATTTCACATTCAAAATGTATGGCAGTCATTTTGACAACAATACTGCTGCTTAGAGATGTAGTAGTAGTAGTGGTAGTAGTAGTAGCTACTGTCTGATACCTGCTGGTCCTGCTGAGCTACAGGTGGACTGACTCTCTCCCTCTGTTGACGTCAGAGCTCCTGCAGCCCATCATTTCAGGTCTGTCACATACTTGTCACAGAGAATGTCTGTCACATACTTTTTTATATTATTGGGGGGACAGATTGGTGGTCCCTATGGTGGTTTTGGCCTTGGCTTATAGTGCTGTGTGGTGGTAAGTCTGCATTTTGGTCTTTTGCTCTGTTTTAATAACTTTATTTATATAGCACCTTTAAAAACACAAATGTATAAAGTGCTTCACAACACAATCTAAAAGAGACGAGTCACAGATGTTTTGTTGTGCACGGGTCATTACTGGGTGGAGTGTCTGTGTTTTCTCTCCAGCCAGTGACACCGCTCAGGTGAAGCTCCGTGCAGCAGAGCAGTAGAGTAGCAGAGCTACTGGTCCTGCTGCTAGCTGTCCCGGATGCTAATCGCTACCGCTAACTAGCGGTTAGCATCCGCCGCTACCACCGCTTCCCAGCTCACTACAAAGGCCCTCCTAATAGTTACAGCCCCTGCCGGCCGAGTATTGACCCGTCGCTCCAGTGCTTCAGATCGGACTGTTTACTCTGCGGCTCTGACTGCGGCTCTGACTACTGCTGCTGCTACCTGTCAGGGGCAGGAGGCTGCACACGGCTTCCGCGGTGGTGCATTCAGGTTGCCTCGGAAAATGAAAAGATCGATGTAACCATGGAATCTACCGATGTAGACAGCTAGAAGAGATGCATCGCAAATTCAACCATGAATTTTATCCGATTTAGCATGAATCCACCGGTGCAGTCGCATCGCAAACGTTTGTATCGGTGCACCGATATGAATCGGTGAATCTCCACATCCCTTCTGCACACACAGCCCTTCATGCCGTTCTCTCTCCTCATTGGATAACACTTGTATCCCACAAGGAAAGTTTTCTCCTGGTTTACAGCAGAACAGAGTTTGTGTTTCGGTGAAACACCGATGGAAAATAGGACTATTTAGGACTTATATTAACAAAAACATTCCACTGATACCTGCTTTAAAAAGAATAAAAATGAATGAATACATTTAAAAATGACAAGTGTTTTGTCTGAATTTGAGGCGTTTACAGAACTTCTGTAGATTGTAGCATTAGATAATATTCTATACATGAGACATTCAGGGGACATCAGTCAATTCAATGTGTACATAGTGTCCACTGAAAGTTTGCATGCGACTCTATTTAGGCTAATGCAGGAGACAAAGACAATGAACAATTTTGAATTGATCTTGAATATTCCACCAAAAAAGAAAATTGCTCACACATATTCAGACGGAAACCATGAACCAATCAGTGGTCTCTGCTAGTTGTCAAGGGAACCACTCCCTCCTGTTTATTCCATGACAGCTCAGTCCCACTGGCTTCATTAAGAGTTGTTTTTTTTTCTTATTAAATTAGGCACATGTTAATGAGATGACAGGAGCCTGAATAATAATTAGAGCTGTTGATGAAGCTGTTAGAGTCTCTCCTTTATTTACTTTTAACCGCCTCTATTTGAGGTCTCGTTATATATGAATTATCATACAGTCACAATGAGCAGTCTTATTTCCCACGTTCTCAATCTCTGTATATGTGACCTCTCACCCCTGGATGTTTCCATGGCGACCCCATCACCCCGATGATAAGACAGAGAGAGCCAGATGCTTTTCACATTAATCTGACGTGAAGTAAACATCCTGACGTCCCTTCAAAATAAAACAAAAAGCAGTTTGACGGTTCTCTTTTTTTTTTCCATGCATGTTGGTCATCAGTAGTAATTTGTTACCCGTTCGTGAGAGGAAGGAAAGGAATCATGTCTGACGAGGAGACATGAAAGGAGAAAGACGCAGGGGAGGAGAGGAGAGGAGAGGACGGGAAGGGAAGGGAGGGATGTGGAGGATGAATGGTGCTAATTAGAGCAGAAAAGCTGTAATTGCAGTTGGCTCGTTAATGAACAGAAACCTGAAACTGTTCCATCTGATACACACATATACACACATACACATACACACACGTACACACACACACACACTTATCATCAGCACTAATTTCCCCTCTTGTTGGAGTCTGACGGTTGCCAAACAACAACAGGTGGAAGATGTCAGCGTGTGTGTCTGGTCTTTGTGCATGTGTGTGTGTTTATAAGTGTCAACAGCTGCATAAGTGACTGCATGTGTGTGTCTGTTAGGGTCTGTGCAGTGCAGTGTGTGTGCATGTGTGTGTGTGTGTGTGTGATTGACAGGTAGAGGCTGTAATCAGGTTCTGGATGGAGAGGAGGCTGGGGAAAAAAACGACTTGATTTTCATGCTAATTGCTCGTTAAAGAAACAGAGACTCGAGTCCAGGGTCCAAATCTTTACTTTTTCATTTTCACAGGAAGAGGGTGTCGCACACTTTTACAAACTGCAGCTTCAGGATCAATATGAAAAACCTAGATGGAATATGTTTTATTTCTGGTCGTTTGTTTGTTTGTTTTTTCTCCTCTTGCATGACGGATCAGTGAAGTACTCACACTGGACTCGGTTCACACACAAAACCAACTCACACCAGTGGGACGGATCGGTTTGTTCAATCTGGACCAGCACCAGAACATGAGCCGCATGATGAGAGATGATGTCATCATCTCACTGGTGTCGTGCTGCACAGTTTAAAGCTGATATCACCAGTGAGAGTGTTTAGACTGCTAGTAATGCTGGTGCACAACTGTAAGACATCTTAAACATACATGTGCAAGGCTAAGTACATCTCAGTTTAAGAAAATGATTAAAAAAGAAACAAATAAGCACCTTGAAACAGTGTAGTTGATATTAAGCCAATGCAATTACAACTATAGAAAGGGGCAGGTACTATAAATTTTTCTTCATCCTGCCCCATTTTCATTCATGGTGACTGTGTGTACATTGTGTAAATATGTGCAGCCATGTAAACCATGAATGGAATAAATCAAAATAAATAAAATAGACCTAAATCAAATCTGTAAATTACAACATCTAATGATCATCCACATATGATGTGTTCAGGGGACGTACGTGAATTGTGGCATCTAACATTAATCTGTGATGAGGCGTTTATAGTATAGGCTACTATCTATAAAATGAAGCCTATTGATGCTAGACTATTGCTGAAAGCTTCCACCAATATCTGCCTGTCTTGATGTGAGGCGTTTAGGGAACATCTGTAAATCAAATTATCTCCTGATGGTCTGCATGCGGGGCCTTTGGGGAGACATTCATAAATTAATAGCATCTGCTGATCGTCTGAATGTGAGGCATTTACGGGACATCTGGAACTTGTCCCACATTGTCTTAAATCTAGGAACGCAAGAGCTGCTTCAAAAAACAAAACAAAAACCAACAATTCATGAAAAATTTAACCAAATTAAATTATCTAATTTAATGTTTTAGTGTTAAAATGACAAATTTGACCTTGGTTGGTCTTTTCATAGTCAGTGTTTATGCCTTTTTCACTGCCAGCATCTCAAAATGTGGGTTAGTTATATTGGATTTCAGAGCAAGTATAAGGTGCAAGTGAAGTTAATTAAACACAGATAATCACATCAACAGGTAATTTCTCATTAACCCACATGTTTTCTCCTAAAATCCTAATTAAAGTCATTTGTATGGCAACATGGGTTCAGGAATGTGGTTCACCTGCAAAAACCTCTTGGTCCTGATCCAGCTGACGAGCCGGCGAGCTGCACCTTGGCAGATTTGTTTTTTGTGTGTATTTTTTTAAAGGGGCCCATTTGCCATGACAACGGCTCCAGCTGAATCCCGTTGTGTTTCACAGGTCTGAAGTTTTTCACCCCTGGGAATCAATATTTGTGTTTCATCTCTAGGCCTAATTAAAGAGCTTTGTTCAAGATCAGTGTTTACGTGTTTCAAAGTCTCACTTTGTTTTTGAAACTGTGACAACGTGATTTTATTGTGAAGTTTATTTATTTATCACGCGTGTAGAAAATGAATGGGGTAGGCTACACCTCACCAACCCCAACCCAGTCTCATAGAAAAAACGTAGCCTACTCTGTACGATGGTCCAACGTCCAAAAATGTAGAGAGGTTACAATGATGACCCTTGAATTGTGTGACTGTTACATTTCAAATCTTCGCAAAAACAAGCAAGTGACTGATTATATATGTTCACTAGTAAATATAATGAAAATTATAGCTGCTGCGCAGCAATGGGTCGTGTCCGGGCAAATTTTGCACAAGAAACAGGAAGACAGGTTAATTGACCTTGGAATGTTCATTTCTGCACAAGCTGGGGATTGAACCCGCAACCTCTGGAACTAAAGACTGTTGTCTATCACACTGAGCTAATTGTCAAGTGGCAGTGCCACGGTGGCTTCACAAATTAAGTAAACCATTCACTGTTGTGCAGGCAACGTTTCTGAGGTAAAATTCTGATGTTTGTGTCAAACATCATCTGCTATGAGTCTAAGATTTTGTTCAAAGACTGTCGAGTATATTGATGTAATATACTTATCACCTGAACTGGGGATTGAACTCACATCGTCTGGAACCACAAACCAACACTTAACTCACTGAGCTAATTATCTGGAAGTGACACATGGTGTGTGTCTTCTCAAATACACTCATAGAGTCAGCGTCCGGGCAGCTGTTGTGGAGGCAGATTTCAGAAAAGGTCAAAATGTCAGAAATTCTAATATCTAAACAAAAAATCTGATAATACATAAATTGCATCTAGACAATGGACATGTTGGTGATTTGTTTTGCTTCATAAGAGAAAATCGGATGTTTAAAAGTGTCACTCTGGGATTGACTTGCTGTGATGTCACCGTGAGGATTCTGGCATTTTTATGTGTCATTGTCATCGTCACCCATGCTGGGTCTTGAACCCACAACCCCTCGCACCACAAACCAGCGCTCAACGCAGTGAGCTAATTATCTGGTAGTGAGACATGGTGTGTGTCTTCTCAAATACACTCAAGACGTCAGCGTCCGGGCAGCTGTTGTTGAGGCAGATTTAAAAAATAGTCAAAATGTCAGAAATTCTAATATCTAAACAAAAATCTGTTAATACATAAATTGCATCTACACAGCATGGAAATGTTGGTGATTTGTTTGTAATTTTAAGTGTTTTGCTTCTCAAGAGAAAATGTGATGTTTAAAAACATCATCTTTACATTGGCTGCAGTTGATCCCATGAGAGCAGAATTCAAAATGTTCTAGAAAATTCAGTTTTTGAGATAAAATTCTGATATTTTCCAAACTTCATCAACCATGACTCTACAATATTCTCAATTTTTTTCAGAAGGATAGAAAATGTATTTAGCAGGAATTTGATGGTATATGTTTACAGTAGTGTTTACAGTCAAACGTTTTCATGCACTGTAGGCTCAATTTTTGATTAATCAAAAATCCAAAACAAGTTTTGTGGAGGACGGTCTGGAGATGATCTGGAGCAAGTTTGGTGACAATTGAGCAAAAATTGTAGGAGGAGATACATTTTAAAAGTTTTACACTTATTGAAAAAAACAGAGTGATGGACTTCATAATTTGTAATAAGTTTAAGTTGACAAAAGTTTCAGCAGTATCTAGGCTACATTGTGGTGAAGTTTCACAGCTGTAGCATCTGCCGTTGGCTTGGTAGGAATTTTTAAAGTTTTTAATTTTAAACGCATTGTGCCCCCCCTGGGAGTGACATGTCCTTGGAGTTGAGTGAATCTGGCATGGGACTGGACCTTTGTGCAAAGTTTGGTGAGTTTTCGCCCATGGGAAGTATGACTTCCTCGGAAGAAGAAGAAGAAGAAGAAGAATATCAGCAAATACAATAGTGTCCTTGGCAGCTGTCGCTGCCCGGACACTAATAAAATGTATATTTCTCACTAGAAATGTAATCAAAACGCATTTTTATGCAAAAACAAACTAAAAGTATTGATTTTTCCACAAAAAATGATATAAATGTCGGCCATGTTTTTTGTTCTCCCAGCCGAAATCTTGAAAGTCGCGTGACTTGAATGCAAAACAATAGGAAATCTGTCTGTCTGTCTGTCTGTCTGTCTGTCTGTCTGTCTGTCTGTCTGTCTGTCTGTCTGTCTGTCTGTCTGTCTGTCTGTCTGTCTGTCTGTCTGTCTGTCTGTCTATCTATCTATCTATCTATCTATCTATCTATCTATCTATCTATCTATCTATCTATCTATCTATCTATCTATCTATCTATCTATCTATCTATCTATCTATCTATCTATCTAATCTGCTTCCTGACACAAGTTAGATTGAACAGGCTCTTCACTGTGATGATTAATTTGAGATGCAAACAGGACAGCTGGCCTCTTATTGGCTGTTTCACCTCTGTCACAACTGCAATTAGCACACACATATATACACACACACACATACACACACACATACACACACAGAACCCATGCATGCTAATGAAGCAGCAGCCCACAGCTGAAGCTAAATATGGTTTTAATGAAGAGAAGCTCTCCTGCAGCTCCTTTCATACATCCTCCTCTTCATCATCCATCCTCCTCTCCCTCTCCCTCTCTCTTCCTCTCTCTCCCTCTCTCCTGTAATCACTGGTTCAGCCCGCCGACCGACTGCCTGCTGATTCAAAGTCTGTTTACACTTCAGAGGTGAGAGGGATCTGATGGGAGTTTACAGAGTAGTGTGTGTGTGTGTGTGTGTGTGTGTGTGTGTGTGTGTGTGTGTGTGTGTGTGTGTGTGTGTGTGTGTGTGTGTGTGCAGGCTACAGCAGGTGAGTCACACAGCCTTCAAAACTTCCTGAGATGTTATAAAACATAGGGAAATGAGCAGGAATCCAGTGTTCAGTGTTGTTGTTTTCGCATGTCGTCTTGGAACATTTGTTTTTCTCTCCTGCCTGGTGCATGCTGGGATATCCTGCCAACATCTTCCCTCTTGCTCCCAAACCCTGAACCCTAATGGGGGAAAAAACAAAACGAAACAAAAACAACACTGACGCTGACATCCAGAGGTTCCAGCTGTTCATCCTCTGCAGCTGTGGGAGGTCAGTTTGTCGTCCGGCTGTTGGTCACTGTTGTTCCTGGGATCATCTTCCCCTCTGATCCGCGCTCATCATCATCATTCCTCAACAGCCCCTTTTCCACTGCACACCATCAGCTCAACTGTACCTGACTCTATTCACCTTTATTGATTTCTAATCACTCAAACACTATATGTACTATATGTGATAATCACTGTATAAAAGAACCAATCAGTGCCCAGTGTCCAGACTCTGAGACCCCTGTGGTTAAAGGAGACTGCATCCTATTCGGCCGAATAGTGACTAATAGCTTTTGGGGATCATATTGCTGGTTGTTCGTTCTAATTTGATATATTATTCTGTAATAAATTCTTTAAAGGAGACATATGATGCCCCCTTTCCACAAATTAAAACAGTCCCCAGGTGTCTTAAACACAGGTCTGTGACATGCTTTGGTCAAAATACCCCACGGATCAAACATCACAGCTCTTTTCATCCTCTCAAAACAGCCCTGGTGTTAGTGCCTGTCCCTTTAAATGCAAATGAACCACTGCTTGCCCCGCCCCTTCTACCGGTCCCAGGTAGGGGTGGTGTTATGCAAATTCAAATCCTAGTTACATCACTATAGAAGACAACTGAGGGAACAGCTCGTAAAACCATGTGGATTTCAACCGGAGGCCGCACATTACAGATATACACATTTTGGGGACCAGAAGGGAAGACAAACATCCAAATATATGTTCAAGAGCCTTCAAAAAGTTATATTTCCCTAATATGCCCCCTTTAAAATTTGAAGCGACACTCCCAAATATGATCCCTGCCATCTTTGTGCTGGTGACATACCCCTGCTTCACACAGTCACAAGTTAGCTCTGATTGGCTCTGTGCCTCTCTTTTGATTGGCCAACTGTTTTCTGAGTGATCTAACAACAATAAATCTACAGATTTCAGGATGTGTGCATTTCTCCGTGGGCTGAGGCTTTGATACTTTCAAAGGATGAGTACAAAACCAATGGGCTGATAGATGGATGGATGTTTGGATCATTCTCCTTCTGCTAACATGGAGGGAGGCAGAGTTCAGACCTGCGCTGCAGCCAGCCACCAGGGGGCGATCGAGACACTCTGGCTTCACCCTCACGGAGCTGCCCTTGTCTTTTCAACACAGTCATCGGTCAAATATTGAGTTGAGTTGGTGCCATGTGCTGGTGGTTATGGTCGGGCTTTGGAAGGAGCTCCGATACGCGAGCAGCTAAACACAACGAGGCTGAACAGGCAGAGAGCAAACCCAGTTCAATACAATTGAGTTTATTTTCATGTGTTTTCCTCGTTCTTTTGTTTGGTAGCAGCCTGCGAGGATCATTGCTCACAGGAGGAGGTCTGAACATCAAAGTCGTGCTGAAGACTAAGACTCATCAAATAAACCGAATAATTATCAAACTTATTCGTCTGTGTTTATTTCAACTTCCACGTCTGAATTAGAAACAAAGATACCTCCGGTCGTCTTTGTTCCAGTCTGTGTTGATCTCTCCCTGTTTTACGGACTGACTCCCTCCTTCCTTTGACCCCCTAACCTTTGACCCTGGACAAATCCTACCAATCCAGCTGGAGGAAATGTTTACATCCCCGGTTCTCAGGGAAGTGGATGTGAGCGTTGGCAGAGAGCCAGGACTTCTTTTCTCTCCGTGTTTGTTTGTTTGTTCTCAGAGGAAGAATTTAGCTGTCAACACACTGAAGACAAGAAAAATGTTTCCAGACCAACAACACCAGACTTCAGCGCCCTATCGGACAAAGGGCACAATAATACCACATAATATTTACTGTCAGAGACCAGAAACATGAGTGTCCTCACTGGACAAAACTTCATCTCCTCGAGCCAAATGTTTAAAAATAACTGCACATTTGATCTGCTTTTCTAAACTTATGAAATGTTCTCATCTGCAAAAACTGTCAAAACTGAAATGTTTCCACTTTCTAAAAGAGTCTCTTTCCAAATGGCCTCACTTTTCAAAAATTGTTTATTTCCCAGAAGCATCAACACAAGTCCCAACTTTTTGACAATTTCCCGACTTTCCACAAATGTCACAACTTTCTTAAACTTTCCCATCACAAATTCACACCTTGGTCCTCACAAAAATGGAAGAACAAGAACTTATAAACCTGGTATTTTGTGTGTTTGTGTGTGTGTGTGTGTGTGTGTTTCAGGCCGGGTCCTGGGAAACAGCAGCTCCGGAGCTCCAGGGTCAGGAGGGGGGCCGTCTGCTGAGCCCTGCCCATGGGAGAGAGCAGCTCAGCGGGCTGAGAGAGGAGCGAGACCCCTGTCGCCCTCTGGAGCTCCTGTCTCCGTCTCTTTGTCTCTCTTTGTTCGACCGTCTGAAAACGCAGAGAATTTAAATATCTTTCGCTCTCTCATCCGCATTTACACAACTCTCCACTTCTCTGACCTCTGCTGCGTTGCGGCCTTCGACCTGCTTATGGATGTGGGAAAGAGGAAACTCAAAGTTCCTCAAAGACACGGGGAAAAAGAAAGGCTCGTCTATAATCAGCCCTCGTACAGTTCGGAGCTGTTTTCCCTCTAATTTCGTTCTTTTCCTGCAGATCAGCTCGTGGCGTTCTCCGCGGGGGAAACAGCGTTCAGAAGAGAAGTGAACGCCAGCGTTTCCCTTCAGGGAGCAGCAGAGGTACACATGGTATTATTAGAATTGATTCAAGCTAATATGTGAGTTCACACACACACACACACTGAAGAAGTGTGTGTACAGTAGTGTTTCTGCTTTTCAGGCAGCAGCAGGAGAAAAAGCCCGGAGAGATGGCCGCAGGCTCCAAACCAACAAACTGTGGAACGGCAACTTCAAACCAGGAAGTCTGAGCTGTGTCTCGAGCTGAGCTTGAGCCCGTTTGACTGTGACGTGCTTTAAAAAAGAAAAACCTTCAGTCCGTGCTGAACTGAGGACGCTGGGGTACAGTTTGTATTTCAAAAGTTAGGCCCCCAGGATGTCCTTCCTCTAATCTAAACCAAGTCATTCTTCTGCTTCTTTTCTGCAGAAAAAACATGGTCGGTCTGCGCGTGAGGTCAATAATCTCTGGCGTGTTCAGGGCCGTCAATTTGTCCGACATAAACCAGTCCACGTAGACATGTGTGTCTGTCTCAGACGGAGAGAGCAGGGACCACCGGGGGCCCTGAGCTGATTTCATTCAGAGACAAGTGACTTTTGAGGACGTTCCACTTTTTGAAGGACAATGTTGTCTTACTAGAATATTGAATTTTGACCCTTCTTTGAGCCCATAGCACAGTTTTCACTTTGACAGGAAAGAGGCCCGATTCAAGCAACGATAGGCTATATATCTCGTCGCTGCTCCTGACCTTTGACCCCCCCTCGGAGGATGAAGCAGTAAACAATAACATCAAGCCTCCTCCCTCACAACTCTCCTCTGTTAAAACTTCAGAGCCCAGTTTCGTCTGCAGCCGCGCCCTCCTCCCGTTGTTTCAGTAGTTTGGTTTCCTCCCTGCAGAGCAGCTCGCAGCGCTCTCTCCTCGGGGGGAAAACGTTCGGCAGCGGAGGGAAAAACTCAGCGCTCAGCCCCTCACAAGACAAGTTTGGTGGTAAAATAGATTAACTTTGATATTCTAATGAGGGGTTTCACCAGGATCTAAAGCAGGTCAGGGCACTGGAGGATCAAAGACAAACAGCGCTGTATGCTAAGCAGGGGTTTAGATCCAGGCGGAGGGGGTGGGGGGCGGGTGGGGGACTTTACAGTCATGTTGTCAGGCAGATTTCACACCCCAGAATATGTGATGAGGAAAAGTTTTCACTACACTGTTTCAGATGGAGCCGATAATCATGCTAATATCATGCTAATGCTAACTGATTCTGGTTCATAGTTGTTTTCTAGGTTTCTCTCAGGCTGTTTGTTTGATGGAAACATGCTAATTTTAACTTGTAGCTAATGCTAATGCCTTATTTGTTTGTTACCGGGCAGATTTTTAATTTTATTAATTTTATTTTAGTGGGTGTCAAACTTCTCAAAGTTTTTGCTCCAAATTAAGTTTCAGTTCCAATTACTGGGAGATTAAATACGATTTTTAGTTTAAAAAAACAACAACAAAACAACAAATAAACAAACAAAAGATTCATAGTTGATTTGAAAGCCCATCAGCTGTGTCAACTTTTTAGTTAGAAATTTAGTTAAAACTGGATTAGGGTCAGATTTCATCCAAAAAAAAAAGTTTGTTTCTAGATTGTAGCTGTACTCATTTGTTGACTGAAGCAGTTGTATTTGTTTTGTTTTTTTGTGTGTGACCTTTGCATGACCTGATGACCTGACGTTGATTTTATTTGTACACAGACTTCATTCTAATATTTTCTTTTTTCATTAATTCAAAACCTTTTATCTTCATTATTTCCAGATATTATTCTGACATATTTATGAACATCACTCTGATTCTAATCTTCGACCGAATGATGACGATGACAGTGTTTTTCATCCTTCTTCGGTCATTTCCCTCCTCTTTCCGACATAAACAGTAGGCTATTTCCTTTTGGCTGATTGAGATGTCACCAAACATCTGTCTCCTCATTAAAGGTCAGAGTTCAGATTTACCCCCCTTGTGAGTCTCATTTTCAAAATTCAAAAGTATTTTTATATCGTATTAAATCATGATTTGATAAAATATAAAATACAACTCTTTTCTGACTGTAATTTTCAACAATGTTTAATTATACGTCTACAGGAGGTAAAATAATCAGTGAAATAAAACACCACCAAATATTCTTCAAACTAAATCTCCCCAGATAAACTTAAGCCTTGTGTGAAAAAATGTGTTAAATTAAAGGTTGTTTAAAAGCCTGTGAGGGTTTTGCAGCAGCCGAAGTACAGTTACAGTAAGAGGCTTTGAAGAAGGAGTGGGTTAATGATCGCTGACGGCTGCTTTAATAACACATTAAAATCCTTCAAAGGAATATTTTATCTCAGTTTCCTGCAGGCAGACCTCAGGTGCTCATTGGTTAACTCTGGATCACAGACGATGATGAACAATTTTTTTTTTGTAAGTTTGAAGGGAGAAAATAAAAGAGGCTCATCTCATTAATTTCATTGTTGGTGAGGAAAACAGCTTTAATGATGAGGAACATTTTAAGAAAGAGTTTGTTTAACTTTAACTTCCCAACTTCACTCTGCCACATTTACTTTAAAATATAGTTGGAAAATTAGGACAAAGTTTGACCCTGTGTGGAAGGAGATGATATTTTTAGGAATTTGAAGAAATTTAAATGCAGGGACACCAAAGACATTTGGAAAATCAAAATGTTTAAAAAAAAAAAGAAGAAGAAGAAGAAAGTGGGACATTTTTCAGGGCAAGCAAAGATATCTATCTATTCTCAGATATTCTGCATGCAGTGAGCAGAGAGAGATGCTCCAGGTGGCCCCTTATTTTGTCACATTTAAAACAACAATTATATTATGAACAGTTTTTGGTAAATTACTCTGTAAAAGTTGTTAAATTACTAATAACTGACTGAAGGACATTGGAGCGGGGCGACATTATGTAGCCCAGGAAGTGTGCTTAAATGTGGGTGAGAGGAGAATAGAGATTAGTCTAATTACTAGTTTAGAAATGTTACATTACTCACTTGCTAAAAAAGTAATCAAATTACAATAACATGTTACTGAATAACGCCCAACACTGATCATAAACCCCCATTAAAACCTCCCAGACAGACACTTTACAGTGCACTACCACTGCTGCACTAACACAAACCACCCTGATAATTTATGCAGCAATCTAACACATACTGATGATCTGCATGTGATGCATTTATAGGGCACAATCTGTCTGCAGCACGCTGTTACAGTAATAATGATGAATGCAGCCTTTGTGAGGTTTTTGAATAGTAATATTGAAACACAGAGTTGGCTGCTCTGCTGTTGTCATTTTGGCAGTGTCTGACTCCGCCCCCAGCTCGACTTGTAGGTATTTGAGAAATAGCCATGATGCTGTTACTGTGCAGGTCAGAGGTTACTAGAGGTCAACCTACAGCCCCCGGATGTTGATAACAGGTCACCCCGGACTCAAAGGGGAATAGCACTAGCATATCATAGCAAAATATTGGTGAAATGAACAAGTTTTGCAGCAGATAATGTGTTATTTAGAGGCTGCATTGCATTCCCTGTGTACTCGCATTATACGGATTTAAGTTATCTGGGTGAGTAAATGATCGTATTTTATGCTAGAAATAAGGTCCAGATTGAAAACAGCAATTCCCCTTTAAGTTTTGAGTCAAGAGGCATTTTAAATAATGACGTGTGTGACCAATTTGTTAAATTACAGACACATTTCAAGAAGAAAATGTGAAGTTATATGAGGGTGAGAATATAATTTTATGAGAGGGGAGGTTTCCCCAGCCTGAGCAGCCTTTATTAAGGTGGTATTAGAGATGCAGAGATGCTGTTAAAAAAATTTCTCTGGGTATTCATGCGAGAACAGAGCTCAGACCCACTCAGAGTGAAACATCCGTGCTGTGTTTGATGTGCTTGTTTTAGGTCTGATGTGATTGAGCTCAGACGTCCTCTCTCTCCTTCTCCGTCTGCGAGAGCTCATAAATGTGATTGACCTGCCGGAGTGTTGATCCAAAATCCAATAAGACTTCATAAAGAATTCACAGAAGCTGCTCAGTGAGGTGGGCAACTGTTTTTATTTCTCATTTCACATGATGAATAAAATATAGAGCTCACACAGAGGTCCAATATAAAAGCTTCCTCAGCGATCAGCATCATGTTCTCACTCGGAGCCGCTGCTCTGTTCTGCGCCGTTTCATCTTCTGTTTATTATTTCTAGACTTGTTTGATAAATATCTTAAACTATATTCACAGCATGATGTCTTTTTGCTTCATCAGCGTGTGTCTCAGCATTTTGTTTCTCTGCGTCTCAGCTCATTGGGTCCTGTTTGACATAAATCTTTAAAAAGTTCTCGAACAGATGAAGTTTCATTTTCAAAACAGATGCTGTCGTTTCACTAAATGCATCAGAGCTCTGTAAGATGACAATGTTAAAGGCTGAAACAGGCCGTGAGGCTGTATGAAGTCAGAACACAGCAGCATATTCATGAGCTCTTATGGGGTCTATACTCTCTTTATAACTTTAATGTTCTTTCTGTTTGCACATTTGTTCCCAAACAGGCCTCAATGTTGGTGTTAGCATGTTAGCATTTGTCATGTTTACAGTAAGTAGCCTATCAGCATATTGGTGACCTCATGATATTAAAGGGACAACGAGGAGTTTCTCCAGTGGCAGAACAAAAAATTCCACGACAATAGACAATAGAAAATGTGATCACTCTTATTTTACTGACATTTACCTTCACTGTTTTGTTGCCTATTGCCTATTTTTCCAGTTACATATTGGTGTTAGCATTTGTAGCTATTAGCCTACCAGCTGATAACAACAAACTAGCAACATAACAACATGATAACATGTAGTTGCACAATATTGTAATGTAATATAACACAAAAACAAGACTAAGTGGCTGATGAACAGTGTAATGTGCAGATTTTTAGCTGATGCACAGGGCAGCCATCTTGGATTGTGAGCTCAGGGTTACTGAGGTCCCTCTGAGTTCTCACCTCGGGGGCGTAACTGATGATTTCTGTCAATGGTTGTCAATTTTTCAATGTGTGTGATGATTATTATTATTTTTAAACAATTTTCCTTTTCTTTTGATTGTTGTGTGACGTGTTTTGCTGCAACACACAACCTGCAACCTGTGTGTGTGCATGTGTGTGTGTGTGTGGGTGAAGGGTATAAGTGGATGTGAAGTGCCTTGTGAATGGTTTTCAACTGACAGAAGCAAATCCTACTCACATGCACATACACACACACATATGCATATACACACACACACTCACAGATTAAATATCCTTAAATATCCAAGAAGGATGATTGGAGGTCAGATGCTCTGCTGCCGTGGTTACCGTCTCTCAGGTAACCACACGATTACCCCCAGCCCCCCTCTTTCTCTAAATCCCTTCCCTCCTCCTCCATCCCTTTTCATCCCCTTCCTCTCATTTCACCCTCTCCTTCTTTTCTTTCTGTCACTTCTTCTCTTCCCATTTTTCTTAATTTTCTCTCTTCCTGTCCTGTCCACTCATTTCTCTCTTCCTCTCCAATATGTTTCCTTCATCTGTCATCTTTTGTTTATTCATCCTTTTTGTTCTCTTTATCTTTCCATTAGTTTCTTCTATTCCGTGTCTCTTGCTTCTTTATTCTGATCTTCTCTTTTTCTCCTTTGTCATCATGTATCCCTCTTTCCCCCTCTTTTCTTACAATGCTTTTGTCTCCTCTCCACTCCTCTCTCCATCTCTCCCCTCCTGTTTGTGTCCCCCCTCCATCTTGATGACTTGATGGAGGAGCATTAGGGAGAAATCCAAGATGGCGTCTGATGAGAATCAGTTAATTAGCAGTGATTACAGCCGCCGCCGCAGCAGAGAGGAGGTTCATTAATTATCAGAGCTGATCTACACGCTGATACGAGTCCAACTCAAACAAAGTCGGGTGATTTCTGTGGATTATTGAAGATCATCTGTATCAGTATTGTTGTATCTGTAGTGTCTCATCTCCAGATAAATACCACACCTCCTCCTCCTCCTCTTCTTCTTCTTCCTCCTCCTCGTCTTCCTCCTTCTCTCCAAGGAGGTGAAGAAAAGTCAGTGCTCATTCATGAGATCTCATTTTGAATGTGAAGACATGGAATAAGTTTTAGTGCGAATGAAAAAGTCTCTTCTACTTTCATCTTCACACTATAAAATGAGTTTTGTCCAAATCTTTTATTTGATTTTACACTTTAATGTGATGATCATCATCCTGCAGGATTCTGGGAAAATGTGTGTTCTTTATACAAAGATGTGCGACTCTCTGCTGTAAAGTTGGCAGTACTGTATAAAGTACTTGAAGCTATAGTACTTGGGTAAAAATTACTTTAGTAGAAGTTAAAATCACCCTTTAAAATAATGAAATATCTGCTGAACTGAAGTGGCATTAAATGTATTACAGTAATTGAAAGTAAGGGTCGGCTTCTTTCAATCCAACATATAGAAACATAGAAAATGTAGTGGAGTTAAAGTGAAAGTTGCCTAAAATATTATAATTAACAAAGTAAAGGTGAAATTAAACATCAGTACAGAAAGTTTGTCTCTGTGGATTTGTTTGTTTTTTGGTGCCAAACTTCAAGAAGTGCAGTTTTTTTTTTTTAATACGTAAATGTTGGCTTCACTTTTCGGTCTCAGAAGTTTGCTGCTTGCACACAACTCATGGACTCAAGGTTTGTCACCTCAGTAGAATTAATTAAAAACAATTTATGTGATTTAATTAGACAGCGTCGGTGTCGTTTGTTCAACTGAAGCTCAGGAGCGTCGAGCGTCTGGAGCAGGTTCATCCAAATTTTCCAGGATGAGCAAATTGCAGCAAGCTGGAAAATAAACGAATGCTTCAAATATGTTGTGAGCGTAACAGGAAACACACACATATATACTGTAGATCTACACACACAACAAAGCGACTGTGTGTGTGTGTGTGTGTGTCTGTCTCAGTTTGTCACGCGTCGTCGTTTATGTTCCTAAAGGGAGGCTGACAGGCAGGATGACAGGCGGTCTCCCGGCTGTCAGGACCCAGAGAAAAAGCTGGAGATGAATCTGTGCTTCAGAACGGTAGGAGGCCGGTGGTTTGCTGCTGCTGCTGCTGGTAGAAGAGCAGCAGGAGGAGGAGGAGGAGGAGAGGGGATGGAGGATGGGTGGATGGGAGGATGGGATGGCGGCTGCACACGTGGGAAATATGTTTGAGTGGAGTTGAGGGAAACGTTTCCCTCGTCTGGCGGCAGAGCAGCTTAGAAGTGTCAGTCACGTTAAACGGCGGAGAGGACGACGAGTTTACTCTGTTTTTATTCAGACTGGAGAGTAAAGTGCAGCGTGTAGAGGAAGAGAGAAAATACCCACAATGCACCTGAGAGTGAGGAAGAGGAGGAGGAGGAGGAGGAGGAAGGGCAGTCCAGTAATAAAGGTTCATGAAGTCTTCATCTCTGAATCCAGAATCTGGTCTGACGTTAATCAGCTCCTTATCAACAGGATCCCTCTGAGGCCTCGGGAAAAACCCTGATCATCACGCTGAGCTCAGTTTCACTTCATTATCAGCTCTCATCCACGTCTCTGTCTTATCTCTCTGCAGCTCTGTGACTCTGGATCGGTGAGAACAACTGGACAACAAATCCAGACCCCCATCCACCACTGTTTCTGCTCTAAGAGGAATTTTCCCATCATAAAAATCGTAAAGTAAATGGAAATAGTTTTGATAGGAAACATCAACCCAAAATATTTTAGTATAAAAAAAAAGATAGTCCACCGATGCCAATTTTCTAGCAATTTCAGACGTATTCACTTCAACATTTTCCTGTTGAAATCTATCGATCCATTTGAATCAATAGTGATGAACATTCATTTCTGAGGCTCTAAGATGTGAGGACTTGATATCACCATTCAGATCAAATACGTTCATGTTCATGAAAAGTATTCCAGATGTTTAAATCAAGACAGCATATAATATTTTGATTGTATTATCCAATGTTTCAAACCTCAACATCTCGAGGCCTGTACACAAATTGTCAGTTTTCCTAATAATAACATTTATTTCACCAGATAAAATTGAATAAAATCGTATCTATTATTTTCTGAACTCTATCACTTCTCTGCCTTTTGGCTAAGATCAAGTGTAGAAACTATACTATACCTGAAGGTACATTTACTGTGATACTGTTGCTACCTCAAGTACTTTTACTGTCTCAGAGTCGCTCAATCTGAGCCCAGATTTGGTTGTAAAAACTTTATATTTGTCGCTTCTTCTTTGTAAAGTTGTATTTTTTATCAGACTATTAATTTGTTCTGATTGTGGCAGAAAGAAATCCTTTACATCATTACATCTGACAGGTATTTGCTTTAATAGTGGATTGATTGATCGGTGAATTAAATGTCAGAAATTGTGATAAAATGCCTCATTTTCTCCAAAGCCTGAGCGAACGAGATCAAAGAGATTTTCTTTTTATCTGAAAAGTTTTAGTTAAATCTCTGGAGGAATCTCAGTGACCTTTAAAGCAAATCATTTTATTCTAAAGCAGTGAATTAGTTTTCTCTTTGTTATAATTAAGTTATGTGTGTGTGTGTGTGTCTCGACCTCTGTTGTTGTGTACTTCCTGGGGTGTTTGTGTGTCTGTTATCATGTGTTGTTTTGCGTTCGGTGCTTTCAGCTGATAGTGAAGGTGTCGGGCTGCGGCTGCTCTCCCAGTGCATGCTGGGTTTATTTTACAGACACATTAAGCTGCGCTGAGGTCTGCTGCCTCGCTGATAAACACATCAGTCTCCATGTTGGTAAATGAGTCGCCGCGGCCCTCCGAGGACGCCGAGGTGTGCAGGAGTTTATCTCGGTGACACCGGGCCAGGAGTTTATTTAATGTGGCTGAGCGGTCGAGAGCGATACACAAACACACCTGAGCAGGACCACAGCGGCTCACAGGCTGCAAATCATGCGCAGCATTAGAGTACACACACCTCGGTGTGTGAAACAAACCAGATTAAAGGGGTTCACAGCTGCAGCGGCGGGCTGACGAGTGACGTCCATCACAGAGCAGAGAAGTCGCCTGCTGCTCAGAGGAAACTTTCAACAAGTCGATATATAAAAGTTAGACTGAAGTTGCTCCACTGGCAGCAGTTGAACTTTATGGATTTTAAAAGCCGTGATCAGAGTCATTTCATTTCAGTGGGATCACGTTGAATGTCTGTTTCAGTTTTGGTTCGGTCACAGTGTTGGATTTATACTTGTTTTTGTTTTTATTTTTGATACAACCTGACAGAATCAGATCAAACCCGTCTGCCTCTTTCTTGCATCCAGCTGTGAGATTTGACCACAGCTCAGTTTATCTCGCCTCATATCTTATATCTTATATCTTACATGTCCGTGACTCTGCACCACGGACAACAATGTGGATTTTTCTTCAACACAGAAGGACCGGACGATGTGAGTAACTGCTTACGCTCACAAACAGTGACTCAGCAGATTCAGGGTTGTTTTCATTTCCTCTCATTCCAGCTCCTAGGAAAATTTCAGGGTTGAGTTTTTTTCCCCTCTGATGGTTCAAAATTCAGTTGTATCTCTAAGAAAAGCCAGAATACATTTTTTTTGTCTGTCTGCTCTTCTTTTATGACTAAAACCATCTAATATTGATATAAACTCCAACAAAACTTCTCCTAAACTAAGTCATGGGCATTATTATTGTAGGCCTATTTTTACGCATACCATAACTAGTCTTGACTTTTTTTTATTTTTTTTTAAACAAATATATTTACAAAACATCAATAAACCTCAAAATGAAAAAAATAAAAATTAATTCAAACTCAATGGCTTATGTATGACTTTCTTATTTTTGGTGCAGTTCTTGTAGAACATGTTAAAAGCTCAGTTGTCTGTCTCTTTCTGGTGGAATTGTCTTTTCATCATCAATTACACAAAGTACTTTCACTGTGATGCTGTAATGAGAGGAGGTACTTTGGCTGTGTTACTGTAACTTCGGAAAATACTCAATTTGCTGATGATAGGATTGTAATTAAAGACTTAACTGGGTCAGACATTGAGTATTTACCACAGGCAGATAAAGTCTGTCCTGAGAACTGAAGCAGAACTCTGTGAAAACATCACGACTGAACTTTACTTAACTTCTCATGAACTTTTCTCCCAACAGAAGAAGCTTTGCCCTGATCCTGCTCACATCCTCTTCATCATCTCTCGCTTTATGCAGAAATAATGGAGCGCCCGCTGCATATTTCTCATTCCGGTGGCAAACTAATTAACAGTGAGCTGACGAGTCTTTCGGGTTCCTCTTTGAGCGTCTTGAACCAAAATCGGACGCAACTCTTTCCTCTTGCAGGTCACAACAAAACAGCTCCGTGTCTTTAATGAATCTGCTCTAATCTTCCATTTTGGGTGTGAAAGTCGCACTAAACCTCTTTTTGTGCACCGTGTTGCAACTCATCAGAGCCCACAAAGCGTTTTGGAGTTTAAACCCTTCAGAAAGTGGCAGAACGAGGCCAAGCAGACAGATGGCATAATTCAGCTCCAAAATAGAAAACCCATTAACGACCCGCTTGCAGATTTGTCTACGGTGTCCGACTCAGACCGCTTCAGTGACCCCCGACCGGGACCTCTCCTCTCTAATTGAATCGCTTCATTTCCTCCTCCTCTTCCTCCTCCAGACTCATCGGACACGCTCGTCCTCCTTCTTCCTCCTCTTCTTCTCCTCTGAATAACGCTGAGTAGCTGAAAGAGAATCCTCATATCTGCCCGGCTCTGGGATTATGAGCCGGGGTATAAAGCTGCAGGAGGTAATTGGTTTTGGGTGGGTGGGAAAGCTTTCGGGAGGGCTTCAGTGAAAAGAAAAACTCCTGGTGGAGGCATGAAGTTTGTCAACTCGCTCCACTAATGGGGGTAAACACTGTCAGAATGGTTTTTAAAGACGCATTTCAAGGCGTCTGCTGTACAAGATTAAGAGCTGACTGCAGTAGCAAGAGGAGGAGGAGGAGGAAGAGGAGGAGGAAGAGGATCCGTCTTCCACATGGAAATGAGACTGCATGAAATTTTAATGTTACAAATTACATTTACATTTTACATTTAAGGCATTAAACCAACACTCCACAGAGGAAGGAAGCTCAGAGCCTCGGTCCTGAAAGATACGAACATCAACATGTTTTCTTCATGTAGTATTCATGTTGCAAAAACTAATCTGTTCAAATGGCTTTAGCTGAGTTTTAAGACAATGCCAATGTGCTTCATCTCTTTTCCTGATGTTCGTGTGCGATTTTCATTTTTCATCATTTGAGCTCGGTCTCCTTTAATAATCAGCTGTTTGTCTTCATCAACCAGAGCTGCACATGCACAAATAAACAACAAACTTGCAGACTAAGGCCCTGTTTACACGACAACACTCGCAGATGTGCCTTTCGTTTAGATGGTGACAGTGTTTTGGAGGCTTGAAAACGCAAAAAAAAGTGAAACAACCCTCCAGAGTGGAAATCTTAAAAACCTCCCTGTGTAAAGAGTGAAAACGCAAAAAGTCTGCTCTGATTGCGTAGCCTAGAGGAAGTTATCATGTTTTTCAGGTGAAGTCACGTACAATCTGTGATGTAAAACTGCTCCGATGACAGTAGAAGCAAAGAAGATGATGATACTGAGGAGTTAAGTCCCACAGTGTAATGATGCTATGAGTTTCATCTCATTAAGAATCTGGTGATGATCTAGACCAGGGATCACCAACTGGCGGACCTCGGTCCGGACCCGGACCGAGAGATGGTTCGATCCGGACCTGAGACTAATCTCTAATTAATTAACAACATCATTTTCCTAGAGCATTTTTTCCGACGGGACAGCGGGCTCAGTCAATACGACAGCTTCACTCGATTGAGCCAATCAGATTGTTTGTTTACAGGATTTTTCCTGCATTATAAATTTTGAGGCGGCTGCCGCGCTGGAATGAATCTTGGTTGAAACTCTGTGTGCGGTATGGAAGCTCAGTGGCGCAGTTTTCAACTCGGTTCAACCACTCGACTGCACCGTTTACCCTGCGCGGCCAGTGCGTCCGAGAGGGAAAGAGAAAGGAGACGGACTGATGACAGCATGTCTTGCTGCAAAATTTAAAAAAAAAAAAAAAAAAAAAGGCTGATGCCGAAGGCAAACGCGAGCCGCCGGGCGGATCGTGGCCCACCGCCTGTAAAACCCAAACAAACTGCCATGTGCGCTCACAGCAACACCGCCGAAAACAACGCCGTAGCGGTGCGTTTTCAGTGCGACGTGCCCGTTTCCTGCTTCTCCCGCCGGTGTTGTGTCAGACCCCCGGTTCTCCCTTGGTCTGGAAACTTTTTCACGCAGAGCTCTGCCCCGTTTGGAAGGAGCAGGAAGCCCATATGCGGGAAGAGGTCGCCTCCGAGATGTAGAATGTCAGTATAGAAGAGAAAAACCCATTTCAGGACAACTGTCTTGTATCACCAGAACAGAACAGACATATCCTGTGGTATTTAGCGTCCTGCCATATTTAATTGAGGGGGACAATGCCTGACAGTGCAGCTGTCAAGACGCTTTTGACACCTTGGCCTCAAATAAGGAAGAACAAAACAAATAGGGAAACTTCCATTTATTCCATCTTGTTCTCTTTGAAATGCAGGTCTTAAATTAATTTGCCTGGGGGATACAAGTCCACTATGTTAAATGTGTTGAAAATTGACAATAGATATGAAAATGCACTTTGTTGATTTCATTTAATTGACATAGGGGTAGTCTATAAGATACCATTTGGACTTTATAAGGTTCGGACCTTTCACTTGGATGAAAGTTTAGTAACTGGACCTCGATGAATTTTAGTTGAATACCCCTGATCTAGACTGAACTTAAGAGGACTACCTCATCCTCAGAGTTAAAGTACTCACAGTAATATTTTTTCCTTTTTGGCTGGAAATTTCCACTCAGTTGCAGTAAATCATTTACAATTTCCAACCATTTCCCCTTTTCATCAGCATCACTTCACCTGCTGCCTCTTAAGCAGAGGCAGTTTGACAAATTGCCAAGACAGAGTTTCAGTATTTTCTCCCAAAATCACTGAATGTTGCTTGTATACAGACAGAAAAACACAACACAACATGTTAATTGGTAAGAGGTGTTGATGTTTGCACTTACGGACCTTGAGACAGGCTAGGTAAAAACGTGAAGTTTGTTGTAAGGATGAAATCGAAGAAAAGATTATGAATCCAGTCTCAAAGGTATTGAGAGTTATAAACTGGAAGTCAGGGTTCAGTTTGTATCCAGCTGTTGAACTCTGGGCACGACAATACAGGACAGGACTGAACAAGACTCACATAAATTAGTTCCTTTCTCTTCTGAGAAATCACTGATTTATAAAACCAGACGGGGCCTCTCATGTTTCCCGAAGAGACTGAAAATAAAAAGGATCTGAGTTCAGTCCCTTAAAAATACACTGACAAACTCATCCAGTCATCCAGAGGAGGCTTTAAATAAAACCCCATCATCTTGTGTCGTTCAATATCTGGGAAGGAAATAACACAAAATGTCACACTGACCCTGATTCCTGGGTGTTGCCCTGGGTAACAGCACAAGTAGGAACCTGTTACTAACTGAATATACTCAGTTTGGCATCATGCACCACTGACAATAATAAGGTAAGATACTGAATCTGATAAGAAATGAACACTGAAAACTTCAGCTGAATGCCACTTTGTACAGTATGTTTGATACTTTGAGGAACCTTCACCTGGATGTCCACCTCCCTTGCCAGAAGCTTATGAACCTTTTACAAGATGTTGTCAGGACCCACACCTGGATGCCCAGTAGCTCTGTTCATACATACTGTACCTCCCTTCTAAGGACCGTTAGCTGTAATTCATGTAAAACTGTATAGACGACACTGTGAGGACTCAAGGGGCTCAAGTTTTGTGGACTCACCTGCATACCGAGGACTAAATTTAACTCAATGACATTTCCAGTAACATGTATGGTCTTGTTTACAGGACATTTGAGGAAAACACACCCAAGTCGACAGGACCAACTTCCGTTGTCTAGCCAGAGTGCTGAAACCAACAACTTTAACAAAGTTCATTTCAGGGTAAACACCTGGTTCAGACGGTGAAAGGTTACGTTAAGCGATATGTTGAGAGGCAGGGGATTATATTTAGCGGCTGAGTCCCCACAAGAACAGATACACACACATTTTTTGTGTGTATTGGTGCTCAGCCAAAATGACAAAAATGTCCCAGAAATGTCAAAAAATAAACAGTCTTAAAACTTTCCAAAGCATTCCCTGGCCTGTGCTAACTCTCTAGAGATGGAGAGGCTGTGAGTGTGTGTGTATGCGTGTGTGTATTTTTTTGTGTTTGATTTCTATGAGCGTGTTCAGGCTGTTAGCTCGTGCGTGTATGAATATAAATCTGCCTCTGAGCGTGTCATTCCTCCTCTGTCAGCAGTATGAGCTTCCGTCTCCAGGCTTCGGCTGCCCGCTCTGAGAATAAAACCCGCCTTCTTTGATTGACAGCCCAGCGTACAGCCGAATCCCCACTCCCAGCATGCACTGCTCCTCCCTGCTCCACAGCTACTTGCTGTGCAGTGCTTTGTGTTGGTTTTGTGGCGTAAGAAGTTTCCCCACGGGTTCGAGTCCCACCTGATCGTTTACATCAGTTTGTCTGCAGCTCCAGACTCAAGAGCAGGAAGATCAGAAAATAACAACACAGACAGTTCGTAGGGAGAATGTCGTTAACCTCCTAAAAGTCAAAATGACAGCTGCTTGAAGATTAAGAAAATAATCCAAAAACTGCCAGAACCTCAACGCAGAAGCTGAGATAAGACACTGCCAACTGAAACAAGCAGCTGTAAAAGGAAGCCTAAGGTATAAGTAATAAAAGTAATAATTTAAGGGGCCTCGTTTAGCTCAGTTGGTAGTGTAGGTGCCCCATGTGCAGAAGCTATATAGTCCTTGCTGCAGCCGACCCCGTATCAAATCCTGACTCAAGTGGCCCTTTGCAAGGTGCGTTGCTTGTAGCATTAGTCGTCATGGTAGTATACAGTAATTAAAATATGGCCTAGAACTTGCCGTTATAACTGAATATATGTTTGTTTACTCTAAATTACTCATTTGTAATAATAATAATAATAATAATAATAAATGAAGTTAATGATAAAACTTAACTGCAAAATAGAAATATTAGAGGAGAGAAAACAGATGAGATGATAGAAAATAGATCTCATTATTTGTAACATGGCCGAGATCTATGCAGAACGCCCTTTAATCTATGTTCCTTGAAACTATAATCAAAGCAAAAGAAAAGGAAAAAGTAATAAAAAGCGAGAAATATTCAGATTCAAACCACAAAGACTTTCAGTCTAAACGTGAATACAGATACTAAAACAGATCATTCTCTGCACACCTCTAAGGTAGAATATTGGCAGATGCTACAATTTACAGATGTCCCCTAAAGGCCTCAGGCAATCTGTGGATTGTATCCACAGCACACAGCGTTATAGTAATCACAGCTGCAGCAGCATTAGTAGTAGTAATTATACTGCTGCCTATAGCCTTGTAGTATTTTTTACTATGATTTCTTGCAGTAGTTGCAGTAGTAGTTGTAGTAAATGAGGAATTTATTTGCAGTAGTCAGCAGTACTCTGATCCCACTGCTGTCAGTAAAATATAATCTCTCAATAATCGCTGTAATCTATTACCAATGCCGACGCCTGGAGCGGGAGATATTAAATCCTGTGTGTGTGTGTGTGTGTGTGTAGGAGACAATGTCTGTCTGAAAGCAGTGATACTAAAAATGTGAGTTCATTTCCAGAAGGGACGAAAAAAAAAATCTTCCCCACTTTCTTCTTCTACCGTCAAAATCTGCTCTCTGTCACTGTGTGTGTTTGTGTGTGCATGTGTGTGTGTGTGTGTGTGTGTCTACAATAAGTGTGAGTGTGTAGGCGTTTGTTTGAGGATGAGTACATGCATAGTGTGTACAAGTGTCTGTGTGTGTGTGTCAAGTGTGTGTGTGTGTGTGTGTGTGTGACAGTCCTGAGAAGCCAAGGAAGGCTTTAGAGGCATCAGGCTGTCAGAACTCAGACAACACACACACACATGCACGCACACACACACACACACACACACACACACACACACACACACACAATCAGAGCTGGTCTAGTGGAACAATATGCAGAATGACAGAAAACACATCTGCTGGGAGACAAGCTTGTTTACTCCTGGCCTCAGGAGAGAGTGTGGTGTGTGTATGTGTGTATGTGTGTTTGTGTGTTTGTGTGCGAGCTCGTGCATTTGTGTGTTTGTGTGTGCGTGCGACTGCAGCAAAGGTGACGCTGACATATGGTCATGCAGATGGTGTTCAACAGTAGGGAGAGTGTGTCTGTGTCACTGTATGAGTGTGTGTCACTTCTGTCCGTTGATACATCTGGTGGAGTTTGGCAGAGCCTGAAGAACAAAGCACAAGTGTGTGTGTTTTTGTTTTTATGTCTTTGTGGGGACCGACGACACTGTGAGGACCAACGACACTGTGAGGACCAACGACACTGTGGGGACCAACGACACTGTGGGGACCAGCGACACTGTGAGGACACTTTGAACACTTCTCTAACTTTTCTTTTTGAAGGATAAACTTCATTTAAGCGTAAAGTTTAAGATTTAATGAGGCTTATATTTACTTTTCATCAATGCAATCTTTCCTTTCCTTCCTCATCCCACCTTGAATCATTCTCCACACCTTTTCCTTCCTTACTTCCTTCTGATGTTGCTCGTCTTTTATCTTCCTCTCTACTTCCCCTCCTTTCTTTCCTCCCCCTCTCTCCACTCATCTCTTCCTCTCATTCCTTTTCTCGTACCTTCCTTTCTTTCAATTTCAGGGAACACTTTACAACAAGTGTCCATTAATTAACGTTAGTTTGTACATCACTAAGCATTAATTAACTGTTTTCTGATATATTAACAATCATTATTATGTATGACTTACGATTAGGAAACACATTAATTAATGTAGCCTGTAAGCAGTTAATGAATGTTTACTACTCAAAGTTAGTTAATAAATTATTAAGTAATAATAAAAGTTATCATTATGTATTCATTATTGAGCATTAATTAACACATTACTTGATATATTAATGCTTAATTAACGTTAAGGGACCCTTATTGTAAAGTGTTACCCAATTCTATCCCCCACCTTCACCCATCTTCCTTTTCCTCAAATGATTTCCTCCCTCTCTCCACTGCTACCATCCTCCTCTACAATCTGCTCCTCCCAGCATGCACCTCTCCCACAGATGGCTCTCCCCTCGTTCATCCCTCGCTCTGCAGGAGGAGGAGGAGGAGAGGAAATAGACCTCTGTAGGTGAGAAAGAGGAGCAGGTTGAGACCTGCTGACTGAAGGACCGACCCGCCGAGTCTCATCCTCCTCTGATCTGCACAACATGTGGACAGACACAAAGGTGAAATACAGTTTATACCTTTATATCAACACTAATGCTCAGCCTGAATTCACACCTTTACCTTTTACCAGCTGATGCTCAACAGCAGTTATACTGTCTCACAGTTTTGTGTTTCCTTTTCCAAACATTGTAAATGTCTCATTTCAGATGAGGTTCACTTATTTTTTATTTTATTTTTTAGAATCAATGGTTTCAATAAACCCAATTGTGCAATAGCAGGATTTTCCCCATTGCTATGCTACATGTTTACCTTAATTAAAAAGCTATGGAGTAATTGTGATAGTTAACTACATGACTTGTTACAGGTGTGAACGGAGGCTCTCTGTCTTCCACCTCGCGTCTCTGGGCTGAAAACCAACCTTGTAACATCAGTGTAGTACCTGGTCACCGCCCTGGTGTCACCGCCCTGGTGTCCCAGCTCTTGTCTCTGCACACCGCGGCAAAAATGGTTCGATCCGTAACCTGCAACCTTTTGTTTATGACAGATAAGACTACACAGATATACATGTCGTAACATCATACGTCTTATATAATGTTATCCACCGCTGCATGGATTGATTTTTCGCCGGCTTCGTTAAAAACAAATGCACACGGCCAGGAGGTGGGTTAGCAAAACAAAGGAAAAGTGACCAGACTTGCATAGTTTCTCTGTAAGCCATTGACCAGCAAAATTAAAAGAATATACACTTATATATGATATGAGCTACATAAAGTATGTCAGTAAAAACAACAGATAAATACACTACTGGTAAACTCCACATCTCGAAATCCAGTCTCATAGTGATCTGAGAGAGGGAAGAGGCAGATGATTTACATACCATGTAATTTGTGTGGTTGAATTTATCTGAATAAAACAGTTAAACGTGATGATACACTGGTATAAAAAAAAAAGAATATATAATATGTAGAAAATAAGACATGAGAAATTACAAACGTATTCATTGTATTCTTTAATAATGATGAAATGATTGAAAAACAACCACAAAACTGTACACATGATATGGAAACTGCCCGATTAAATAAATTTGAGGTTTGCACTGAAGAAGAAGAGAAATTCTCTATTCTGTCAATATTAAACAGAGCCGAGCTTTTTTCAGTCTGTCTCTATATTTGGCTCCTGAGTTTTGTTTCTCAAAGCCAAATGTTGTTGTCCTGCTGGAGAGCAAGCCAAACATTTTCTCTCCATATGTCTGAAAAACTCTGTGCGTCTGTTTCTCTGATTTTCACCAAGTTCTTTTCAGCTGAAACCCTCAATAAACTTAATAAAGCCTAATTGTTTTTTTTACGTCAGAATTTATTAGATGGTTAAAAAAACTGATTTGCAAATATACTTAGACAGGGAGTTGATTTCACCAAACTGTATGGATGTTTTTACATCACAGTTTGAGGCATATCAATGTATAGGTTCTTTTGAAAGTTAGAAACACTAACAAGAAAGGGTTAGGAGGAGGGGTAGAATAAAAACACACTGATGCTATAGATTTGGTGAACCAACATGAACACTTTCTAACTTCATTTTATCAAGATCACAATATAATAATATGAAGTTTTCAGAAACCAGAGAAAGATGTCTTGTCTGACATTAAACTTCATTTACTATTATTGGTTATTAATGTATAATTGTGGGGATTAAATAAAGTAAATAACAACAAAGTAGTATCTGTTACCCATATCCTGTATCTTGCATCATCAAAATCTCATTTCAAACATATTTGTAGTTCTTTCCACCATCCTGTTTTTGATCAGTCTAAGGTGCAGAGCCAGAGAAATATCTGTGTGTAAATCAGTGCAAACCAGTGCAGCACAGATATTTCCTGAATGTGCAGACATACGTACCAGAGTTGGCCGTAGTTGTTGGACCAAGAATGGAAACCATGTGAGAGATGGAGGAGATGTCTGGCTCAGTCATGGAATAAAACCAATAACAAGAAAGATTTATTTGGTCAAAGGATGTTTTAATATTTTGTACTGTTTTCTTAACAGTGCCATATTTATTTGTTCAGAGTGAAGAGCGGTCAGCTGATGACACATGGGCTAAAAACAAACTGGGAACACTGAGGAAGATAAAAACATGAGATCTGATATTTTACCACCATCTGTTTATCCAGGAAGAGGAAAAGCTGATCCCTTCACAATGTTTTCTGATAGAAAACGAGTCAATTTTGTTTCCTATTGTCCCTTTTACTGTGCAGAGATTTGTTTGGAGAGATAAAAACACAAAGAAATCGACTATTAATTTAGGAAACTTTTCTGCAAGACAGTTACCTGGAGAAAAACTGGAAGAAAGTGTAGCTTCTTTCTGTCATTTGAAAGACTGTGGAAGAACTTGTAATGCCCTGACATCCTTAACTTTAAAAGTCAGTAACACCCTGCAAAATGCAGATTTACTTCCTTCCTTTGTAACTGAACAAACACCACCAAAGGAGACATTTGGGAAAACTGGCACATTCGGCAAAACCCAACAGAAGCACACATGAGCATATGGAAGGAAAAGACAAGACAAAGACAGGAAGTAAATCACCAGGGGGCACACAAGAAAAGCTACTTCAAAATAAGACAGGAAGTTTACTGAAATCCAAACATAAAAGTTCAAAAGACAGAATGTCTTTGGGGCACACCTGGACACAGCACAGTGTCATTTTTTAGTGTTCTGTTCAACACAAGAAACATATTAAAGGCAATGAAAACCTGCAGCCTGACGTGAGGAGCCTCCATCCAGCTGAAAAGACACAGCATCAACATATTTTGGTGACATTTTTAGGATCTGAGTTTAATGTTCATCCACAGCTGCACAGAACATATGGTCTCAACACTTCACGTCCCCTCCGTTCCCTCGTTCCCTCTTCAGTCCGAGGGCCCAACAGTCCAGATGGTAGAAGCTCGTACTCGTGCTTCATCTCTGACTCCATCCATCCATCCCTCCATCCATCTCCCTGTCTGACTGATGACACCGGCTGCAGTTTTGGACAAATGGGTCCACAGAGCCTCCAGAAATCTGGAAATAAATCTCCTACATCTGCTTTACTGAGTTGAGCTTCAGGATTAACCCATTAACTCTTTAGTTAACTCCACAATACATCCAACTTTTGTTCTTATTGTCACACTGGACTGATGACATCACTGATGACCCAAAGGAAGAATTATATTATACTGAAAGAGTGGCACAAGGATGCACACACGTGTTGATAAAGACACAGTGATGAAGCAGAATTAAGTGTAGGATCACTGCCTTTCATCAACACACTTAGCACTGTCTTAGTAATTTAACATGTCAGTCGTCTGGTGTCACACCTTAATTAGCACACCTGCTGTTGTCAGTGACATGATGGTGATGGTGACTAATGAAGAGTGAAAAGTGAGATGAAGAATATTTATTTTAACTACAGTTCAGGTTCTGGTCCAAAGAAAGAAATGCATGTTTGTTGAATTCCATGTTTCTCTGCGTGTTTAAAAATATGATTTAAAAAAAAGTCTTGAAAGCAACTGTTTTTTGTGATTTTTGTGATAGTCAATTGTTTCATGTTGTAGTTGTCTGAATATGCTCTTGTTTATGTTCTATCCCATCTTACGTACTGATGCGTTAAATGAAGTGAAAAAATGTTGAGCAGTAGTTCTTCAGCTGCCGTCGTAGTAGTAGTTTTGTGTTTCAAACTGATGGGGTTCAACAAATAAAAAATAAAAAACTCACATATTCAGCAGACAAGATTTTGAAAAAAATAACATTTTTGCTCTATTTTATGTTTCTAGATTTCACTTTCCTTAAGTCCTAGCTGGAAAACATGTGACCCAATTAAAGCTTGATTAAATTAGCTACAGTATTTTGAAACAAAACAAACAATTATTGTAATCTGTTCAGGTCTTTATCAGATGGAGGGGTCTGATCAAACACAGCTAAGATCTCATCATAGAATCTATCATACTTCTGATTGGCATGTCATGGTAAAAACAGAGATAATTAACTACTAATTAATAAAGATACACATCAAAGCCAGTGGTGTTGTCATGGAAACATGTTGAATCGTAACGTATCTGTTGGCTGGTTGTGTTTGGGTTGTTGATTGGTCCTGGTGGAAAATGTGATCAGCGTGTGGACGTCAGCTGTTCACAGGGCTAATTAACCACCGCCAACATGGCCGCCTGAGGGTGCATCACACCACCACAAGTCCTACTTCACCCCTCCTCATCATCCCTCCATCATCTCTGCTTCTACTCATCCTCCTCTGGCATACATGCATCCATCCATCCATCCATCCATATTCATCTGTGTCCATAATTAATGCTAACAGGACGTGCTAACTGCTCATGGAAGTTGTGCCAAATCCATCCGTCTTTACCTTCTCCCTCCTCAGTTTTATGTCTTCCTCATCCATATGGCCAGGTCACACTCCCTCTTTCTTCCATCCCTCCCTCCATCCCTCCGTCTGCAGAGAGGTTGGGTTTGTTAATAGCCCATATGGCCTCATCATATGCTGCCAGTGAATTCTAATGACAGGAGATTGGCAGTCATTCCCCGGCTGTCTGGCTGTCTGACTGTGACACAATGCCAACCTGCCTTTAATAAAAGCCAGACCTGCTGAATGTCATTAGAAACACACACGAGACTTTGTGGACAAAGTAAACAGACTCAAAAATGTCTATAAATCTAACTTTAATAATAATGTTCATGCAGTAATTAACAAGTTACGACTTTCCAGGGGTGTGCCAACAACATTAACACTACACTATAAAGGCAACAAATTGTATAATGGGTATTGCCTTGACCACCATGGCAGCCATTATGTCATATTTAAATCATTATTTTAAAATGATTTAATATTCATTGAATAAGCACCATTATTTGATATTCATTAGTCAAGACAACAAAAGGATGACTAATTAATGCATGATCGATCAAGTTGGTCATGATCATGATTGTAGATTTGCTGATTTTCCCCCAGTAGACACTTGTGGTACTGCAACGTGAGGTCAAAAGTCTTTTCCCCATGAATACCATAATGAAAGAAAAGGCAGTTGTCACTTGTTATTCTGTATTTTTAATCTGCAGAGAGTTTGTATTTGCAAAACTCCATCCATGGCAGAAGAGTATTCCAATCCAGTCGTTCCTCTTCCAAACTAGGTTTTCCAGCTCCTCCTGAGGGGCCTGGAGACTTTTCCAGGCCAGATGGGATATGTAATCCCTACAGTGAGGTTTGGGTCAACATAGGTTTCTCCTACCAGTTAAATGTGCCCAGAATATCTCAGAGGGAAGATGCCCAAGAGGCGTCCTGATCAGATGCCCAGACCACCTCAACTGGCTTCTTTTTAGTGTGAAGGGGGCAGTGGCTCAACTTCGCGCTCCCTCCGGATGTCTGAGCTCCATCCAGTACCCTATGCTGTAGGTCAGGCCACCAAAATGAAGCCATTGAAGCCAGTAGCTACAGGGTGCGACAGAGAGCTGAGCTTTTTATAAAAGTCTTTACCAGATTGGGGTCACTCAGTGAGAAGCGTGATTTGTTCGTGCATGTTGTGTGTCTTCATGGATGGACTGGTAATGATAATTGTGACTCAAATACTGACTGCCCCTCTCTTCCCAACAGGTCTATATTTAATCATTCAGTGGCATCTGTTCATTTCTGAAGTACAGCACTTTGAATTGACTAAAATCCAGTCACATACTTTTATCTTAATCTTTTAATCTACTTTCTAAGAACGTGTCCTTTTTTTACCTTTTTTCCCCTGTTATCTTGAGAGTTGTTCCTCAGCCAGTGGTCTAAGGGCAGAGGATGTTGTATTTGTAAAAATGGGCTATACAATTAAAAGTGCCTTGCCTTTTAAATCATTATTTCAACACTATATACAGACAGACAGGGCACTTAAACTGTGTTGTTTCAGTCTTAGAGAAGCTTTGACAGGGGTTCAATCCAGATTTACACAATAATCCTCAATCACCTTACATTTACTCTAGAAAGAAGCCCTGTTAGAGTTATAGCTGTTGGACAGTGAGTGTAGATTTGTGAGATATTGCGAAGATTAGACTCTGTTAGTGTAGTAAATGCAGCTCCAGACCTCTTCCTCTCTGTGGACTTCATGGCCTCGAGCGTCTGACTGGAGCTCTCTCTGCCTGTTGGAGGGTGTCTGTTTGTATTTATGAGCCTAGCAGCTGTTTGACTCACTCATGTTGGATTCAGCAGCTCTCACTCCAGTCCTCCCATGTGTTTGCTTTAAACACCACTCACACATCTTCACCATTTTGTAAGCATGTTGAAGATTTAGTGTGATGTTTGGATTCTGATGTGGCTGCTGTGCAGTATCAATCAGCTGTGGACACAAAGGTCAACGGCCTGAGATGTTTTCTATTCATGCTGCTGCAGGATTCAGATCTTCTCACAGCTGGAGTTAGTTTTCAGAAAGGGAACAGTCTCTTTATTAAAGCAGCAATTTTTGGGTCTACAAAGGAAAACCCTGATGATATTGTAGTTTGTTTGTGTTTTTACATTATATATAATATAATTCACCTAATAGCAATTAACATAAAATAACATATAGCATAATAACATTTTACTTGGCCTTTGTAGTCTTTGTACTGAAAACAAGTGAAGGAAAGCAAACTACACAAATGCAGCTATAGTTACACAACTTAGCTAGTAAATTTATTATATTTCATTATTAACCCAATCTACTTTGTTTATATTAGCTTCATTTAGTTACTTTACAAAAAAGTGAATTATATACAGTTCAGTCATAGTTGGTTGGCTGATATAGCTAAATTATGCTGAATAAACTATAAGCTACGTATTAGAGAGACTAGACTTAGTTTTTAATATTATTTATTTATGTACAGGCTGCTTTGGCTTTTTCTACAAGTTTGGTTTTGTTATCTTATATAAGGAACCACATTAATCTGTTTTTAAGATAAACATAGCTCAATCATCATGCCTAACATACTGTATAGCCTGAGAACTGATGCAGCCCTCTGTCCATGTGTAGCTAAGGTTTTGTATTATTAAGAAAAATAATTACGATCAACACAGTAGAAACTAGCCCAGATAACTAACTATGTTGAGGATTATAGCATTTAACACATAGGAAACTCCAACTTCCTGAACTTTCGTGTTCATATCCAGCTCATAAAGTTTCTGCTCTTCCTTCCTTTTCTTTGAGGTGTTTTATTTGGTTCAGTCGACTTTAACCAAGGTTTATTAAAGTGGTGATGAATGTGGCGTCTCCTCTCTCTTTGCCCTGTGATACCGTTGATCTGCAGGGTCTGTGAATCAATACCATGAATCAGCACTTACCAAATCTCCTACTGAGGTTTCACCTGCAGTCCTCCAAGTCCTGAAGCAACAACAGCTTCATACTGACGTTAAACTGGCCTTTAAACTGGGACTTGAACGTGTCATGTTTGAGCTGTGGATGATTCCCACATGAGATTTAAAATACTTAAAATACAGAGTTTTTATGTTTCACGCCGTTACACTATCTCTCACAGTTCCCTGATGGCACCAGTTTGAACTTCAGCGCTTTGTGTTGAGACTGAGATACTCACTTTCTCCATTATTTATGATCCACTGTGGGGTTTTTCTATTTTAAAATGAGTTCCCAGCAGGCTGATAAATCCCTAAAAACGCAGCTCGCCATCCTTTTATTGCTCCAAACCCCAGCTCAGAGTGTCAGCGGGCACAGAGAAACTTCATCACGTTTACAGTCTTCTATTGTTCTTCATGGATTTATCACTGGGTAGGAGACAGGGGCTGTTAACTAATGTGTAAATTACCATCTGAGTCGTTCTCTGTGGGGAATCGGGAGCCTTCAGCTGTAGTCTCACAACTGTTCATCAAATTAACAGAAAGAAAACACCCGCAGGCTTTAATGTTTTAGGAGAAGGTCACAAACACCTGGAGGAAAACTGACGAGCACTAAGGGATATTTACACAGAGTCATGTTCTCATTAGTGTACATCGACTTTGTGCAGTGTCGCGTCAAGGCTTTCTGGGTCCTATAGCAGAATTTAGTCTGGAGGAAAGGGTGCAGTCAATATTAAAACCACATTTTTGACATTTGAACTTATAGGTTACATAGATACAGTACACAAAAGATTTGATGATACAGTGTCGCTCCTGTTTCCGTGTCTATTGCCCAATTGAGATCTGTTTAACCCCTCACCCCCCAGCCACATCCTCATACAAAGGGGGAACAAAAAGCCCCTAGTAGCTCAACCCCAGAGCGGCTGTGTTTGCACCACTGTTATCTACTGTATGGGGAACACTGAAAGTCAAAATACAAATTTGATTCATTGGTTGAGATTGAATATGTTTTGTATGTTGTTATGTCACTGTTATGATGATGAATTTAATTAATGGTCACTTTTTTGAGTAGAATAAGAATTAAATGGAGAAGAAAATGGAGAAGAGGAAAGAAATAGAAGGGCAAATATGGAAAGAAAATAAAGGAGAGGAGGATGAGAGGGGGAAAGGAAGGCAGAGAGGACAAGTATAAGATGAAAGAAGGAATAAGAGAAAGAAGAAAGAGGGCAGAAAAAAAGGATGGGGGGGATGGAAATATGAGGATGGAAGATATTCATGAGAATAGAGGATAGAAAATTGTGGGGAGGACTAAAAAGAAAATGAGGATGGAGGGGAGGGGGAGGTAGTGATACTGTTACCTGAGAGACTGTTACCAGGGTAGCAAATCTATGACCTCCAATCATCCTCCTCAGATGGTTTCCATCTGTTCTCATTACAGAGAAAGAGAGCGGGGGGTGCTTCATGGGATCAACACTGTGCTCAAAATTACAACTTAATTAATGAGAGTGAAATGCTAATGCTAAGCTAACACGTGGATGCGTTAATCACAAAGACTGGTGCTGGATTCTCTTTCATCGCCATCACTTCATCAATTAATCCACTGTACTAAATTAGTTTGATGCATCTATGCATAAAAAGACAACAAAACAATCAAAACAATGATTAACTTCCTCATTTTGTCTTCAAACGATAAATAATAATTTAATCAGAAAACCAATTTTGAAATAAAAGAAGCTCTTAACTATAACTTCACTTCAACTTCTGTCTCATCCACTTCAATTAATCTTTAAAGGAATCAGAACTGTGAATAAAATTAAGACAAATGAAGGCCAACTCACAAAGCAGCAGGAGATGCTCTGATTGGCCTGCCAACACTTCAGGCCAATCAGAGCTCCCGCTGCATCTCTGCAGGTTGGAGTCATTTTAATCATCAGTGTCCGGAGCAGTTGATCCTGTGTGGGTGTTTCCACCTGTATCCGTTCAAACCACATTACACTCATTGTGTTTCCTCCCATCAGCCCGATGTGGTTTTTATATCGTGTTCTCTAACACACAGTCTCCAACCAAATATCACCACTTCATTTGAATGAAGCTCCCACCTGTTTGTTCCTCTCCTCCTACCCGTGAAGCAGGAAGGAGAACGATCTGGGCGTTGAGCTCGCTTCAAATAGAGCAGTCAGTAGGAGGCTGCTTCCACATCTTCACAGTCATCCTTTTGTAGTTTACACATGTTTTGTGAAAGCAACGGCTCATTTTCACAAATAGAAGAAAAAACAACAACAACTTGCAATCACAAAAATCCACGCACATTGTCAAAACAAACTGCTGCATTCATTATGAAATGTTGTTCTCTAAAAACATAAAATGAATCATCATCAGGACCAACTGATGCCTTGGCAGGTCAAAACAGATCAGTCAGATCAGCCTTTTGAATATTCAGCGTTGTAGCCTGGTGTAAACTGTTGTGTTTTCATACTCGGAAAACAGACAAAACAAAGAGAGTGAGCCTGAACGCATCAAAAGACTCAGTCTGTTTTAACAGCCTGTACAGAAAAAAAACCTTTCCCCCACTATTTTTAACCCCATGATTGGTGAACAGTGACCGTGCCACAGTAGAAGGGAAGCTAATCAAAAAGCAACAGGTGTAGAGACAATTGTAAACATGAGTAAGAAGCAGGGATTGTGTTTGTCTTTGAGCTGGGCTGGTGTGTGAGATGAGGTGAATGAGCCTCAGGTTGCAGTCACTGTGTCTCCAGTTATTGTTCGTACAGTGGGTGTACGGAGGAGGAGAGGATGCAGACCTCCACTCCATCTGTTTCTAACGCTGAAAAACACACTGTGGTTTTTACACTCTTTCACCCTGCAAGGCCTGGAGGTGTGAGAGTGTGTGGACACTGTGCTGTGTCCAGATGGTTAGCATTGTTTTTCCTGTGATCCCCTGCAAACACACAAACACACACACACACAGATATTTTGTTCTTGCGTCTTTGTGAGGACACGTGTTGATGTCATGCATTATCATTATCTGGCCCTGTACCATGACTGGGACCAACACAGCTACATATGAAAACCCCAACTCAAACCTTAAACCCTTAACTAGGTCTGAGCCCTGGTGTCGTAAAGTCACAAACTCTGGTCCTCACAAAGATAGGCAAACAAGACAAGCATACACACACATTAATACACACATACAAGCTTGTGCTGCAGCAGGTTTCAACTCCAGCAGTTTCTGAAGGTGAAGTCAGTACAGTAGCTTTTCTGCGGTCATCAAAGCTGCACCAAACTGAGCAGCTGAGTAAATAGGATGTGAGTGAATGCTCCACAAAAATAAAGTAAGGACCTTAGGTTAAAATATGTTCGTGACTGACTGAGATCGACATTTTACTTCCAACAAATGCCATGTAAGCTCAGACTATTTTCCTGTTACTTTTAATTGAGCAAAAAAACACTTTGTTGGCGACTATATTCAGTGGTGGAATACTCTGCTGTGGCATAACGGTGTGTAACTCAAAGGTGATGAAGTGACATCACATTGAGATGCACTGATGTGATTTAGTAATATAACAGTGGAGCTCTGAGGTTCAGAGGACAGAGAGAACTCAGTGGTTTGTGGTTGTAATCCTCTAATTAAAGGTTTTAATTTATAATCAAGGTGGTTGCATCAGAAAAATCATATTAAGGGTTTGTTGGGACTATAATTCAGTTTTAACTTGCATTAAACTCCTAAAGTAACTTATTGACGATTTAATGAAGTGTAGAAAAGCATTAATGTCTTCACGCTGAGCCTCCAGACTGAAGCTGTTTATCCTCCTCAGCCTTGTTAACGACCTCATCAGTTCGTTACGAGCTAATTACTTTGAAAATGAGCTGGTTGTTTGTCTGACTGGACACCCGCTGCCGAGTCGGCATTTTACACAGAAACACCATTAATACAAAGAAACACCAGCAGAATGTAGATAATGTAAATCCATTTAGCGCCACCTACAGGTCGAAATCTTCATTACAGCCACCAATAACCAGGTGATTTATCTCAGTGTTAGACATCAGAGTTTGACTTGACGGGTTTATCCTCTGGTGATCAAGACAGGCTGGTGGCGCCCCCATCAGGTCAGTCCATGCAATGTTTTAGCATAGATAAGAAGTTCTTCTTTAAAAAAAAAAACAACACCTTGCATTTGTCGAACGCCATAAATAAAAGCTCTGTTTATTTTTTAATTGCTTTGACACTTCAATTAAAAACCATTATTGAAAGGAAATGTAATTAGTGATATGATGTCACTTTGTTTTACTGTCAGAAAACCATTGAAAATGAATGTCACAATGAAAATAATTCCCAAAAAGGTTGAATAATCTCCTTTTAGCATGTTTTTCATAGATATAGGCATGAAAATAAAACACACTTTTATTTCACCTGTGAAAATAATGACAAAACAGTAAGAATACTCAGTTTTGCAGGAAATGATTCAAACTAATTTCAACCACATAATAACCATAGTTTACAATGTCCAATATGTTTCAGATATTCTCTCCATACACATTTTTATCTTGTGTCTTCCTCCCCTCTGATGTTATTTTGTAAATTAGGATATTATGGTTATGGTTTGTCGTTTTATTCTGGTCATCATCAGCTGAAAAGAAAGAAAAACGTTTTGACTTTCCGCTTCTCCTCAGTCGTAGTCGTTTCCTGAAACCTGAAAATGTGACACGACAACAACTGACACCTAAAAAAGAAAACTGTTCACCTGACACTGTAGCATGGCAACAATTACAAAAGGCTGCAGCAACACACACACACACTCAAACGCACACACACATTATGTAACCTGATGTTGTAGCATGTGAAGCTGTGACACACAGGAACAACTGCCTCACACCAGTGGCCTGCAGCATGAAGGTGGAAAACCAGTGTCACAAAGCTGGTTATTCACAGGTTCAGTGCCATAGTCTCGCCTGTTATGTGCAAGAGAGGTGCAAGTGTTAATGTGAAGGGACGTGAATGAAAAGGAGATAAAACAGTGGTGCATCTGCAGGGGGACGAGTGAACTGGTGGAATTGTGATTAGATCACAGATGCAAAATTAGAATCTAAGAGTTTAAGTCGAGTACTTAACTGCGTGCTACGTGCTATTTGATAATGAACAAACTGAGCGTGAGAACAATTCATGTCTGACTCATAATTCTGAGGAATAATCAACGGTAACACTGTGTGGCAAGGTGGCTGTAGTTAACAACTGGTTAGCCAAATGTTGGACTCTTCCTATTGGCTTCAAAATAATTTGACGTGCACCATCAGGAGGAATTTACATCAACATTTAGCTGCTGCATTACCTCAAAAAGTGGGCGGGGCCTTCAGATTCATTTCCATATCCCTCAGTTTGATATGTAGAAATGTAGTTGTATCTTAGTATTAAGTCTTGTTTTCAGTACATCCTATTTGCAGTTATGCCATTTCACGTCCCAGACCTGTCCTACCAGATTTATCTCTAGTCTTGTGTTTTCTTGTAAAAAAAAAAAAAAAAAAAGACAGTTTTATTGTCGTTTATCATAACAGTTTCTTTTCATCTTGTTGCAGAGTTGCAGAGATGGAAAAGTGTCATAAAGCATCAACGCTGCCAGGAAAACAAAGAGTCGATGTGAAGCTAAACTGCAGCTTTAATCGTCTTTATGCAGATATTTGTTGTGCTAAACTCTCCATCTGTTTGTGAGACACTTTATAAAACATGGAGCGTCTGGAACAGCAAAATGATTCCACTGATCCAGACCGGTTCTTCCTCTGTCCTCTGGTTTATTCATACGTCTCCTCTTTTATCTGCTTTTGTTTACAGCCTGAACCCTGACAGGAACACTGAGGTAGCTGATGTCTGACTTCCTGTAAACAACTACACTAACAAACATAGGGATTATTAATGTGCCAAAATAAAGATGCAGTGATCCTTTATTCTTTGTAGAATCATCATTTATAGAAATTGAATGAATCACTTGCAGACATGCTGCATTTTGAAAGTGTAATTTTTTTTGTGAATTTTCTAAGTATAAACACTGGAAGCAGGAGGAAACAGTTAGCATACTATCCGAATCAAAGTACATTTTTCCCATGGAAGAAATACTGATGAAGCCATCTCAGCTCAAGATACAATCTCTGTTTCTGGAGCTTTCCAACAATACAACACTGGCTTCATGATTGGAGGAAGATGAGCTGTAACGTTGAAATGTATAAGCTCAGTGCCTGTTATGATTTAATTCACACCACCTTCAGATATTCCTGTCCCAGACAAACTCCATCCAGCGAGGAAAAATCTACGGCTGCGGTGAAATCTCAGGACATTTTATTTTGATGAGGTTTTTCTTGCTGTTACAACAGTCGGTGTTTCTGTGTGTGTGTGTGTGTGTGTGTGTGTGTGTGTGTGTGTGTGTGTGTGTGTGTGTGTGTGTGTGTGTGTGTGTGTGTGTGTGTGTGTGTGTGTGTATGTGTGTGTGTGCGTGTACACAGCCTCTCAAGTTCCTAAAGTTGCTTTAAATTCCTGTCAAATAAAAACTTTTTGCTTGTTTTTAAATCCCACGCCATCAGCAAACACGCAAACACACTCAGTGGTCTATGACAGCCGCTCCACTGTAGCTGAACTCAACAATACACTGCTGAATAATTGAGTGTGTGAAGGTGGAAAACATCAGGTATGGCCAGGACCTGCCCACACACACACACACACACACACACACACAGTTCTGTTCAGAGTCTTAAACACAACTTGATTCATTTACCACAGATGGATACAAACAAATACATATACAGTAATATTTATATTGACTCATAATCCAGAGAAAAGTTTTTTCCTGCACTGTGAACACACAAAACAATATAAATGTAAATGATAAAGATTAATATTCTCAACATTGAAACATACATTTATTTTTTGTTTACTTTCTTTACTTCCTCATTCATCTTATTTCCATTTTAACACAGTTTTATTCCCTCCTGTCACCTGACCTCATCTCACCTCTGCTCTGGTCCTTTCAGCTTCAGTGACACGTTGGCTCCTCTCGGCTTCTCCACTGACAGTTTAACATTTGCAAAGTTAATCTCCTCTCACTTACTGCAGTGTGTTAACTGTAACTCATTGCGATTTGCTGCATTTCTCTCCAGCGTTTCTTCTTTTGGAAGAATCCACTTCCACTGATCCACTTCCAGTCTTTTTAGTTCTTCTCTTTTACCTGTGCTGTCACTCCTCTGTTCTCTCCAGCTCAGTTTTGTGTCTACATGTTGACTCTTAGATTTATTTTCAACACCTCACTACAACCTTCTTTCTTTCTGTCTTTCCTTCCTCTTGAAACTCCTTCAACCCCTCCTCATAATGATATGAATACACATGTCGCCGTGAACCTTTTGCAAACATGTGACACAGGAAATTGTGTTTGTAGTAAATAGAATCCATTCATAATTACAACTGCAGTCACAGGGACGCTCCTGTGTTGTTTTTCTTAAATTATTTGACTTTAAAAGAACAATTTATAACATACACACCCTTGTAACGATACAATTTGTGTCTATATAGTGTATTCACATTCTTGAAGTTGCTCTAGTAGTGAAAAATAAACTTCAGATTTGTAAAACAAAAAACAAACAAGAAAAACAATGTCACGATAGATTATTTATCATACACAGCTGTGATTTTTACCAATTTAAACTTATATCTACAACACAATAAAGTGAAGCAGTCTGAATACTTTATGAACCTAGTGTTAGGCAGCAAGTTGCCTATGAGTATTTGACTCAAACACACTAGTTGTGTTGACGTGAATAAATCATGACAACACGGGTTTTGATGTTTCATTTATTTTTTTCCATCCAGTGAATTTTTCAGTTTTTGTGAAAAGAAATAACTTTTGGACAAACCTGTCTGTGCCTCTATGTGGAGTAAATGAAAGATTAATAAACTCTTTGGTTTCACCTGTTACTGTCTCCTCAACAAAGTTTCTGTTCTTCCAGAAACTCAAGTAAGGCAAAGCATAAATTCCAACAATAATAATAATATATGACAACACTGTCATTGAATCCTTGAACTCTTTATCCCCACAGACATTAGATCAGTGTGTTGATAAAAAGCCGCAGCAGTATGAATCCTGTGATGGTCTTTTCAAATGTTTACATTCAGACGGAAAAATGTAGGACGACTAAAATATTCATGCAGTTAAAAGGTGATAAACAAAGAACAACAGCAGCAGATTTAAGAAGCCGATTTGCAGCTTGTGTGTGATTTTTCCCTCACGCTGCAGGAATCTTTAATAAGCCGCTCACACACACACACGCACACACAAACACACACACACATGCACACTCACATTCAAACAGAACAAACATCAACACAGACCCTCGACAGCAAACGTGTGTTTTATTTTCCCAGGATGCACTCCAACGCTGTTTGTGTTCCAGGACAAACACGGCGCTGCTCACCAGCAAACACCTCGATCACCGCCGCTGTGAATCATACATGAGTCACTTTTCATTGTGTCTCTGCAGAAAGCGATGGAGTCAGAAATAGAAGCATATGAGAAGGAGAAGAAGAAGAAGAAGAAAGCAGAGTTTGGTCCTGACTCACTGCTGAGGAGAATGTGATTTCTTTCTTCCTCTTTGTGTGCAGAAGAAACTCACTTCTGCAAAAGTTGCTGACAATAAAATGATGGATAATGACGGATGAACAGAGACAGACGGGTGAATAGAAATAGATTTTTGGAGCGTGGCTCGGATGCAGCGAGAGCTCCATAATGTGCTGAATATTAAACAGCGGTTTGCACAGTTTCTTTTGTGACATTTAAGAAGCATCCATTACAAATAAGAATAATAACAACAACAGAAAATACCCAAACGAAAGTCACAATTCTGCTCAATTCAGATTTATTCAACAGCTGACCATATTACTGCACGAGATCAAGAAAACATACAATCATCACGGAAAATCAAACATCAACAAAACAACAAAAACCAAATGCAAACAAAACAAAGACGACAGCTGATCTTTGCTAATGAGAATAAATAGGTTTTAAGCCGAGATTGGAAAGAGTCAATGGATGTGATTGGCATGGGCACACTGAGCCAATGGATGGAGGCCAGGATGGGGGTAATGTGATCCCTCTCCATTTTGGACCAGTTGCAGGCAGGACAAGCATGACTGACTGGTTCCAATATACAGACAGTCACATAGTCGAGCCTGGAGGATATGAGAGAGTGGAAAACTTTTTTCTACTGAGCCACTGAATGAGAGGAAGCTTTTTACTTTGGCGATAGAGGAAGGTTGAAAGAAACTGAACGTTATTGCTGCATTTCAAACTCAAAGGTCACACCAAGGTTTTCACTGGCTATAGAGCTTATTGTGTAGACAGGGCGACAAGATCAGTTAATAATTTTATATCCTGGAAGGGCCATTGGAAGCAGTTTCCTATTAGTTTTGTTTTAGGGTTAAAGTAATAGAGTATCATCAGCATAGTGGCGACCGATAACCTGATTTTTAATTCTCTTTTCTGAAGGCAACTTGTAGATGAAGGATGGACATTTAGACCCCTCGTGAGTTTACATGCTGTAACTGACCTATACTCCATCTGAGGGACCCCCCTAGGACCAGATACTGTTTGGTAAATTATAATAAAAAAGATTGATTTAAAGGGCAAGAAGGCAATCCATGGAGGGGTGAATTATATTATTAATAATATATGTTTTATGATTTGTGTCTTATCCATCATATACAACAGATTACAAATGACACGGTGTGTTTGTGTCATGGTGCTGCCAAGAAGAGCGCTGGGACATCGGGTCGGAGGCGCTGATCTCACAAGGTTGGTTGTCGACTTAGAAACACTAGTTGGAGGGCGGAGAACCTCCATTCTCCCCATTTAACCATAGTAATTACTCTGAAGCTGTTTAATTAAGGTAAAAAATCTTGCATAGTTCCACTTTAATCAGGATAAAAAGGCGTTTACTTTACCACACCGTTACAGTTTTTACTGATACTATTTCTGTAAATGTTCTTTGAATAAGTTTTAACATTGTTTTTAATCATTTTTGTCTTCATTATTAAGAAATAAAAACATTTCAGTCACTGAGTAATTTGATGTTTGTTCTTAGGTATATTCTGTCCAGTGACACCTCAGCTTATCTATTGTGCTTATGGACAAATGTTGAAAACAGTTCAGCTTCTTTCATTTATCTTTTATTCTTTTAGTTTCCTACTCGTCTATTAAACTCCTTTCAGTCCAAATTTGATGTAATTCACCATGATTTGTTGTTTTTGAAGTAGCTACTTGTCATGTAGCAGATGTTTCAACTCAAACGAATCTAGTCAATGTTCAGATCTTTGCTTTGATTAATGTTGATTTTTGGATGAAAGAACATCAAAGGAATTTAAAGAGTTGGTTCTGTGTAAATGCTCCTCAGGTGTGTTCATTTTTATGACACGTGGGATTGTACATAAAATGCCTCCCTTCCTGTCCAGTTGCAGACCTGCCTGTCTGCAAAAGAAACTTCCATTTTTATTTAACCAGCATATGTCTGTGCTCCACTGGGACATATCCAGGCTTTATATTGGCACAAGTATCCCATTTGCGGAAGACTTCAGCTGCCCAGGTCCCCTCTGGTCAGCTGGTGACCAGCTGCTGTTTTCCTGAGAGAGTAAAGTCAAAGAGCTGAAAGCTGATTTTTAAAGGAGCCAGTGATGAAAGAAAAAGTTCTCTGAAGGAATTTGAAACTTTATGAAAACTGACCGCTGCAGCAGATCGGCGTGCTTAACCGCCTGGAGCGGTGGAAGGTGAAGTGAAGTACAGGAGCAGGTGAACAAATTCATAAAAACCACTTCAACTTCGATGAAGTGAGATGACAGCACAGAGGCAGTGACACGGGGGAGCCATGTTAACCTGAATGCCAATTAGCGGCATGTGTCGGGCTGAAAGGAACTCCGACAATCAGCACTTTGATTTCAGTTTTCAAAGCGTCATCAGGAAGCTGGCGGAGTTTAAAGAAAGGTCAAACAGCTGACGCGTGAACAGCAGGCGCATCAGGGACGTTTGTGTTGCTCTTTAATGTAACGAGACGAAAAGTTTGGGAAGCAACTTTGAAACACACGAGGGAAGTCCCACGATCGCTAAACCCGACACAACTAGACACCAATTAACTTCATCCCTTTGAACCTCTTCACCACTGTGTGGTTTGGGTCTGTTTTGATGGGTCTTTGTGGTCATCTAGTGACCCATCCATTGTCTCTGAAGACAGTCTGTTAGTTCACCTCTCTGCTCTAAAAATATCTCACCATCAGCTGTGACATTTAGACGTCAAGTTATTTTATCGTCAAATACAGGTGGAACAAATAACAGCTTTATGTTGAATTCTAAACACTATGATTATAATGTAAAAGTTCATTATGTCCGAATGTAGTATTTAGTTTTCCTTTCTTTTTCAAGACAAGAAGTTGTTTCTCATACCATGTTTGTTAACAGTTTCAGCGTGTTCTTCTGCCTTCTTCAGAACTGTCACCGTGATGTCAGACGGAAGGACACGTCGAAACTGTTAACAAGGTATGAGAAACAACTTCTTGTCTTGAAAAAGAAAGGAAAACTATATAAGATGATTAGAATAGGAAACATTATACCCGCTAACATTAGCATGTCATTGTGAAATTGTCTTGATTTACTGGATGAAGCAATACAACTCTTAATCTTAGGTATTTTATCCTGTTTTGACACCTGATGAAGACTTAAGAGCAGAAATTCAGCTCAGTCGGATAAAGCAAATGACACAATTTAGTAACTTAGATGATTAAATAACCATTTTTCTAGGGAAAGTTGAAAAGTCATCATTGGAAAAAATTAAGGGGCGGTTAAAACAATCAATTAGAAAAAGAAATGCAAATACATAATAAAAGAACCAGAAAAACCAGATCATGTCATCAAAATGTTCTGTATATGTTAATTACAACTTCTACATGACTGCAGCTGTTAAACAGGTCAGTTTGCTTTTTATATGTACATTTTGAGTCATCGTGATCCAACAGAAGGGACCCAGGGCCCCAGCACGACTCTGCAGGAGAAATGAGGCTGAGAATGAGGAGCAGCTGAACTTCAGGGAAACCTCACTCTAGTTTGAAATGTGAATCCTCCTTTTTAAAAGCAGTTTGCACCAGACAGAGAATGAAGTATGACTTTGTTTTCCGGCAGCTGACAAATGAAGACGGAGCGTGTTTGTATTATTCATTGCAGGGATTAATTATTAACTTGTTTACCTCACACATCAGCCTCTGTGGACCAATCACAACCACTCAGACACATGATTGTCATCAGAAATGGGATTTTAGCAATATAGAAAAACCATCAGAAAAAAATTTATGTGTTAATGTATGAATGCTTATTTTGCTGACATACATGTTACATAATTATATATCCATCCTAAAACCTTATGCTGATATTATACAGAGGGAGTTTTAGAAGTCATATATGTATAAAAACACGTGAACATTTCTCATGGTAAAGTCGTGTTAAAAAAGTATATCTTCATATGTCCAGAAGATGCACAGTATATCATGGTTCTTCCAGTTTCAAGTTACAGATTCCTGCAGAAACCACTACAAATTACCACATACTGCAACACAGATGCAAGACTTTCAGATAAAAGCAGAAAAAAACATTGCTGTGACTTCTGTGAGCTGATTATCCATGTGTGGACTCGGATGATATTTCAGATTCATTCAGTCTCCGCCTGTGTTTACCTGAGTTCCTCCAACAGGAAGCCGGAGCCAGTTGCAGCAAATGTTTCTTACTTCAGGCTTTACTTATAACATAAGTGTTTGCTAAGTGCAGTTACTTTATCCGAAGGAGGAAGTCTTAACACTCAGATCAGCTCTTGCTAAATGTAACTGAAGCGTGGGTAAATGAACTTGAGTCAAAGTGTACAGTACATAATGAATAAAACATGATATTGGATGAATAATATTCAAATCAATCAAATGTCCATATGAATGATTTAAAATTGCATTTCATGAAATAACACAAAGAACCAAACACACCACAAATTCAGCATTTGACTCAATAATTGCAGATATTCTCCACGCAATATATCATTATTTTCATTATTATTATTATTATTGCACTTGATGAAATCTTAGCATCCCACTCTGCATTATAGTGTCAGATATCGAACCAAAAACCAATCAGGTCTCTGTCTTTTCAGTCATTATCCATCTTTATTTCTTTAAACCATCTTTATTGCCCGGTTGACCCTTAACTTAATTGCTCTTTTATGCTTCATCACATTACATTTTATCCTCCGTTGTCTATTTTAACGACAGTGTGGTTGGTTTCTAGCATAATGCATTTGTAATGAGGTCTAAGTGTTTATTAATGCATCTGTTAACAGCTCTGACTCCTCCTGTGGACACACACCAGTGGAGGCGAACAGGGACATAATAAAAACACAGCTGTGTTAATATAAAATACGTCCTCAAATGAGAAGGTTGAACAAATACTGAAATTTAATTAACACTCAGAACCGTATACATAAGTGCATTATAATTTAAATGTGTAATTAAACCACTGGCTAAATCACTGTTGGTAGATGTAGAATGTGTTTGTGTACAAATAAACTTTAGTAATTCTATTTGTATACGAGTGTGAGAATATGCACACACAGAATTTGAAGGTGGACTTCACCATGACACACGTTGTGCACCACTGTGTGCGCATGTGTAGAGATGTGCTCACATACACACACATGCAGTGAAGTCTCGTGTGTACTAAAATGTAAAATGTATATTTAATTCCCTGCATTGATTTCTGGCAGTAACCTAAATTAGACACACGCACACACATACACTTACCCTGTAATGAGTGATGTAACTGAGATGGTGCAGCACTCACATTTTATCTCAAAAGGTTTGAAACAACGAGGTCAGGGCCAACACACACACACACACACACACACACACACACATATACACACAGCGAGTGAAGCTGAGTGGATGGTGCCAGTTATTTTTACTCCCAGAGTGCAGGAATAAAAGCCGTGTGTTGTCTTATACATGTGAAACGTGAGCAGCAGCAGCAGCAGCAGAAGCAGAAACTCATATGAAACTCACATTTCCATCTGCTGTGTGTGTGTTTCATGTTTCACAGTAGTTTGAAGTGTGTCGACAGGAACAGAATAGAGACGTGTGTAGTTATCTGAGTGTCCTCATCAGCTGAGCTTCAGACTCACACTGAGGAAACTAAACCTGCAACAAGTTTGGTTTCTTGTGTGGCATGTTCTCATCTACTGCAGCGTGTGAAGAAACACATCTTAGCATCTATAGATGACATATTAGAGACGTATGTTTTAAAGTTCTGCAGCCGCTTACACTTCAGCTCTGCACTGGCTCCCGTTTGAAAGGCAGGTTCAGGCTCAACGCGCCATATGTTGAGCTTATACTGTTCATAAATGATCCATCATTTGGCAGCTAATGAAAACCAACAGCTGCTCAAAGAAGCAGCAGAGATTCTTGTCATTAATGTGAGTAATTCATGAATAATCTGTTTTATTCAAATGATTTGTGGGTCAGAGATGAATCTCTATAGAGAGAAGCGGAAACGCACTCGGATTCATTAATGGCACAGAAAATTTCCTCACTTTTTTTTGCTGAGAGTTTGAGTCAGATGTTCTGCATATAGTATACCGTGAAAATAAAGCTGCAGCCAAGCTTTCACAGAACAATCTCAGCTTTTCTCTCAGACACATCCACACAGATCACAGAACATCACCTTTAAACCTCAACACACAATAACAAAATCACCTTAAAGGCCGTTAGAAATTCATATTTGATTATATACTAGATGTACAGTAGTACTTCAAGGTCTCCTCCCACAAGGCTTTAATGATGTTGCTCACTTGGAAGTTTCCCATCATAAGAAGAAAATAATGAGTCGAATGAGTAAATGTCACTGTAGCTGTTTAGCTTTGGTTAAACATGAAGCCTGATCTGTCCAGAGGAAACAAAGTTCACCCAGCAGCAGCTCTAAATCCACAATTAACACCCTGTTTGTTGTATTGTTGTGTGAGAATGACACATTGTGATTGTAAGGGGGTTACATTTGATGTGACTGTTTGATCACTTACTTAGTCTGCTAAAGTGATTGACACTTGTTTGACACTAAATTCATTCAGACCTGTTGTGAAGACTTCATGTACTCACACCTAGGCAGAACAAAGTTACAAAAGGGTTTAATTTATAAACAAGAGTGACTGCAGGCAGTTCAGTTTACATCTGAATCTGGTTTTAATGTTGTCTTGATGTTCAACATCTGCTAAATCAGTTGCATTTCCACAGGCAAAAACTTCTGATAGTACAACAATCTGCTGACAACTGAAAGTTTTATTCACCAAACTGCTCGATGTCTTAATAAACTGTTGCAAATAACAGTAAAACTGTACACTTAACTACAGTACAAAAGTTCATAAAAATGTTAACTTAGCAGAATACACTATAAATTAAAATACAACCTTTTAAAAGCTGCATATTTTATGAACATTTATTTTCTAACAACAACAAAAACATAATTGGGATGTCTCTGCACCAGATCAGTCTCTCTTCATCTCATGTCATCACAGACTCTTCTGACCAGGCATACTTCAGCTTCATAATAGACAGTTCCAGCTGTGAGTGTCATCTGGCTGCGTCCGTGTGCAGCCCAGTATTTATTTATGACCATGTGTGCACCGTATGTGTTGGTCTGCATGCATGAAACCCACTGTAATATAAACACATCTGCATCTGTTACCACTGTCAACACTCATCTGTTCAAGAGTATACTGTATGTGACCATTCAGAAAAGAGAAACAGCTGGTCAAATCAGGGGTTGGTTAAGGCTTTTATTGTGAAAGTATCATTATCACAAGCTTCCTCTGGAAAAACCTTCTGCCCTGAATACAAAAGAAACAGGGACAACAAATGACCTGCATGCACCGAATATGCTGCCGTGACCTAATCGCCGCTGTTGTCTTTGTTATAGGTGCCCTCGTTGTCACGTGATGTCACCTCTGCCTGACCAATCATCGTTGAGAGCACCGCCACCAACCGGCGAGAGCACCTGAAGTGAGCAGAGGCCAGATTCACTTTCAGGAACTCATCTCCAAGAGAACAGAAGTAATTTGTGCAGCAGAGAGGGGCTATTTGTCAGAGCGCTGCCTCACTCGACGGAGGTCTCAGGAGGAGCAGGGCTGCACCGAAGAGGCTTCCCAGACATTTCAGTTATGCACGATGCTTGGAGGGTGGCTGCCAACGCTGCACCCAAGAGGAGTTGGGGTTGGGGGGTATAGAGGAGGGGAAGGGGTAAGTTTCTCCATCACTTGTTATACAGTATGTGATTTGTATACAGCATCACCATAACAGTTTTCTCTGGTTGTCTGAATAAAGTTTGTTGAAGTCTTTAGTTGTGTTTCGGTCATTTACGGAGGAGTCTCAGCTGATTGGCTGGTAGAGGTCAGGTGGGAAATGAAGCATGGGGTCAAAGATCGGTCAGCCATCAGAAAAATGGTCGAAAACACACAAGGTATCAGGTATTACATTGCTTAATTCCTGCTTCTCTTACTTGAGTCTTTGTTGTGTCCACAAAACAAAGAGTAATCCATTCAACAGTGATACAGGGGGAAACCATCGTGGTATTATCTTATGAAAACACTGCAACCCAGGATCAAACCAGGGACTTTCAGATCTTCAGTCCAACGCTCTCCCAACTGAGCTATATTGGCATGAAATCTGACCATGGAGGCTTTGGAGTGACAAATATGCAAATTTACAGGTAAGAATTTCAAAAGCATAAGCCCTGGCGAGTAGATAAAACACCACCTGGCACTGCCTGAGTTTTATAGGCAATGCTTCTAATTCCTGCTTTTCTCACTGGAGTCTTTTTTGTATCCACAGAACAGAGAGTATCATGTAACAGTCATTTACTGTAGAGAAACCACTTTTTCATATGACTAGACGTATCTCTGCCGAAACCCGGGATCGAAACTGAGCTATTTCGGCATGAATCTATCCATATGGAGGCTCTGGAGTGCCAAACATGGAAACATGCTGGTAGAATTTTCACAAAGGACAAAAGTGGGAGAGTTGAAAACAACTTGGACCTGCCCGAAATTTTAGGTGGCTTTTCTAATTCCTGTTTATCTCAGTGCAGTGTTTGTATCCACAGAACAAGGAGTAACAGCGATCTACTGTAGGGGAGCCATCAGGACATTATCTTATTAAAACTTTGCGATGTTCCCTGCCGAAACCCGGGATTGAACCAGAGACCTTTAGATCTTCAGTCTAACGCTCTCCCAACTGAACTATTTCAGCACGAAAGCAGCCTATATGGAGGCTGTGGAGTGTCAAACATGGAAACATGCGGGTGAAAGCAGATGTGTTGGACACTGCATAAAGTGCCTGGCTCTCTCAAATATGACAGTCAGTCTATTTACAGCAACATAACAACAGTACATGCCGCTGAATTGTGTATGTGTGTGTGTTATCTCTTTGGGACCCTTTTCCACCACTATAAACACAGACCTTGTCAGGACCGGTCGTCCTCATGGGGATCCGAGTCTGGTCCTAATGAGGCAGAACATCATCTCTGAGGCTCTGGTCAAGGTCAGAACATACAGTAACTGCACAAACAACACGTGTGTCTTCAGTTGACTGTGCAACAGTAGAAAACAGCTGCAGACACACAATCTATAATTTGTCAATTAGCACAGTTGCAAATTCAGATTCCTGGTGTTCAGTACTTGTGCACCTCTGATTTCTTATTTCTTCATGAGCTCAGTCAGATGATAGATTAATGAAATGAATAAATCACAGTTTGCTACTTATTACTGTAATGTAACAAAACCTTTAAACATCAACTCCCTGTATTAAATACTATAAATTAAATCTGTCTGTAATTTATAAAGGAATCTTCCTGCTTTTAATGGATTGCACACTGGCTGAAATCAATAATGAAAAAGAACTCTAACAATGCCCTTAATCAATAGAGTTAATCAAGTTCTCGTAATCAATGTAAAGTTGCTGTAAATGAATTTTGTTTCAGTAATCAGTATTGTAAAGGAATCTAACTGCTGTCGTCAATAAAGGAATGTACTTGCTTTAAAGGAGCTGGGTTTCTGTAAAAAAAAAAAAAAGCTAATTGTTGTCAGGAAATCTAGAGTTTAGTTTCAGTATCTAGTCTGTACAGTAGGAAGGAAGGAATATCACTGTTGTGATCATAAGTGTGAAGGAATCCAGTGCTTGTTGTTATAAAAGGAGGTGAATACCAACTCCCAGCAGATCAGGACAACAACAAAGCATCAACACATTCCTCATAAAAACCAATTTCTTGTTCATCATTCCTTCACAAAGCTGCTGATTAGGGGGGAAAATAGCAGACAAGCAACAATATGATCTTTTCTTTTGTTTGTGTCGCCTTTTTTTTTTTATTGTCAGTTGTTTCTCTGTCTGTCTCATTTCCCTGGTTAATGAGGAAGGTAATTTAGGCTTTTTATTGTGTGTCTGCGGCTCCAGAACAAACAGCACAGTAATTAGATTTCTGTGATTGTGTTATGAGAGAGCGAGAGCTGAGGGGGGGACCAGGCCTTTTTCCTTTTCATTCTCCTTCCAACTGTTCCTCCATCTGTTTCTGTTTGTTCTCATTTCTGTTCGGTTAAGAAGTCCGTCGGAGGATCCGTGCGTCACTCGGGTTCTGTGTTGTCACCATAGAGATAAACGCAGATCAGTGCGTCGTGTTGACAGAACATTGTTTTTGTATATTGTTGTTGTGATGTGTCACACTGACGTCTGGAAACAGGGTTAGTGTGTTATCATCACCATAACTTTGGTTGGCTTAACCTCAAGGTTTTGAGATCGCCTTGGAAACCATGCTGGATCACCATGGTAACCTATGATGCTGAGCTAACTTGCACAGGGTAACTTCAAAGGGTCAGATGAGGCCTCGAAACAGATGAGTCAGATGACTGGAAACATGGAGTCATCGTCCTCACAGGATCCTGATATGGACAAAAGTACTGATTTTACAATGGAGTGAAAACAATAAGACTCGACAGAGGGAAATATCTTCTCACATGATGATTAAAGCTGCATTTTAATTGCACAGAGTTTGATTTCTGACAGTGCTGATGCTCTTACACCTTCACTGCAGCTAAGACCATTCGGGGATTTTGTAATGATAATTGGAAACCAAGGAAAATGACCTTCAAAAAAAACTATTTTGGTGTTAATCAGGGCCAGCAGTGGTAGCTGATCACTCAAACTTATTTAGTGTTGAGACATTTGCCAGCGTGTCTGGATAGAAAGTTGTTTTTGTTTTATTCCATCAATTAGTGTGACACCTTATTTGAAAAGGATCTAATCAATTTGTATTGTGGTAAGTTTCTACTCCTCCTATTCAATGTTTTATCAATAATGGTGTATGCAGATAAGATGACCTAAAATAAATAAATCAGGGGAGAAGAGTAGACACTGGATAAAGCACATGGCTCTGCCCGGGATTTATAGGTAGCAGCTCTTAATTCCTGCTATTTCAGTTGAAGGTTTGTTGTAACAGTGATCTATTGTCGAGGGAGCACCATGGTGTTTACTCATGAAAACACTACACTGTTCTCTGCCGAAACCCGGGATCGAACCAGGGACCTTTAGATCTTCAGTCTAACGCTCTCCCAACTGAGCTATTTCGGCACAAAAGTACATAATCTGGAGGCTCTGGAGTGCCAAACATGTTGGTAACATTATCATAAAGCACATGAGTTGGACGCTGGATCAAACCGCTTCACCTGCTGCATTAAAAGCCTGGCTCAGAATCAGATCACCACTCTTCACCGGTTCATCTCTTCCACCCCCGGAGGTAACAGTAATCAGCTCCTGTACCTTACCTCCCTTTGCTCAGCCTGCTCGTCTGGTCCTGGTCCAAAGACTCCCCTCCAAATCACTCACCTGCCCGCCTGCAACCTGCAAACCTGCCCTCCCACTGTCGACACAAAGACTCCAACACAGCTCTGGGATCTTTTGACCTTCTGCACACAATACACAAACAGTTTGTAATAAAAGATTCTTGCCTAATGTGCCTTCTTGTATTTCCCTGCGTTCCCTTTGTTCTGCACCACTGGGTCACCCTATTCCAAAATCCAGCCCTTAACGCATCACTATTATAGTCACAACAAAAACCTGTAATAAATATACAACAGGACAAAGGCAAACATGTCTGGGCAGAGTCTGGATCAGATCTTGTCCGTAATGAAACCCCATGATGCTCTGACCCGCTGCAGCATCTCGGGCTCGTTCATTCTTCTCTCTCAGGTATCGATCAGTCTGAGACCGAACACCTAAGCAGCATCCATAAAATTCACCCTGTTTGTTTTTCTTTCACTGCAGCCTGGCCCTTTTCAGAGGAGGCTGAGGGAAAGCCCTGCACTATCGATCAGACATGTGAGCGTCCCTCCGGGGTTAAAGGGAGAGTCCGCTGAATGCAGCCGCTGTGTAATTCAAGCCCCGGAGTCTGACACGACCTCCAGGAGGGACGAGGACGCTCTGTCTTCTCTGCACTGGGTGTTTGTTTCCCTCCCTTCACTTCAGATCAATGAACTCTTCTTAGGCAAAAAGGCACCGCAGCAGTCATTGTGACCGCTGGTACGCCCTTTGCATTAAAAACTAAAGTATTTAAAGGAATAGTTCACCAAAAAATGAAATTCAGTTATTACTGACTCTGTATACTCCGGAGTAGTTTTTTATCCCTCAAAGTGCATCTGGAGACACGGGAGGGGGGAGTGATTGGCACCAGACACAAAATCGTCCAACTACACAATGTAATTATCCTCCGCATTGCTCGTCCTGAATGGATATAGTCCAGAGTTGACCCACGCAAATTCAATACAGGACTGTATAGGCTGTAAAAGTGCCCTAAATTACGTTGTTTCGGGTAAACTCTGGACTACATCCCTTCAGGACACTTTAGGACAGGAATATTGCAAGGTTTTTGTGTAGTTTTATGGACCTTTTTGTGTCGGGCCCCATTACACTCATATAAAGTATTCGTTGGACAATGAACCCCCCTCCCGTGTCTCCAGATGCACTTTGAGGAATAAAAAACTACTCCGGAGTATTCATCAGCATGAAGGTGAGTGAGTGAATATCATTTTTTTGGTGAACTATTCCTTTAAATGGTTTATTTTTCAATGCAAAAGGCACACTACGAGTCACAATGACTGCTGTGGTGCCTTTTGCCTAAGAACAGTTAGTCATTGATCTGAAGTGAAACGAGCGAAACAAACATTTTTTGGTGAACTATTCCTTTAACTCATTTGAGAGCGCTATCAGTTTTCTACTACACGACTATTTTTTGGACTGGCATCTGGAGATTTCCTGAGATTGGAGTGAGCACGCCAAGCCTGTCGATTAACTGTTCTTAGCAACATTATTAAAAACAACAAAAGCTCTGGTTCAGCGTCCACTTCCAGATCGTGGGAAATATTTCTCAGTTTAAACAGAATAAAAAGGCGCCGACATGCTGGTTATCTGGTGACCACTCTTCAATTACAATACAAGCCTAACAGAAAGTGTCACAGCTGTGTCTCACATGTCGACAGTAACACAACAGATACACAACAAGCTGTCAACACAGGCTGTAAAAGGCCTTGTATTTCACACATATCGCCATAACCCAATATGCCTCAAGTCCTCGCATGCATGTATTCCACATTACGGTGTGTCAGTGGCCTCCTGTGACCTTTAACTGACTACAACCCGAGTTTTCAGGGCAAAAACTAAACTGAAACCAGCCTTCAATAACCAGAAACCAACAGATCCTGAGAAATTCACTCAAGGTCGAATGTTGTTGTGAGCAGAAGCGGGAGAACTCGGCACATCACTGACCATCGGCTACCTGCGGAGTAGAAATCTATTTTTTGCCTCGCTCAGCAGTTTCAGACCAAAACAGGTCTGTGATCTCCTTCAATAAAGAAGCTCAGTAGGACTGCGAGCTGCTAGAAACCTGGAGTCAGATTAATCTTCCTCACATCCTTCTCTTCACTTCTTCTCTCCCCTCCATCTCTCTCAGCTTTTTTTTTTTACTTTCTCCATCTCCATCCTCCCTCCTTACCTCCCCATCTACCTCCCTCCCCGTCTCCTTTATCTCCACTTGTCTTCTTTTTTTCTTACTCTCCCTCTTTCAGCCTCCATGTCTTTATTCTTTCCTCTTATACCTCTTTCCCCAGCTCTCCACTTTATCCTGCCCCCCGCCGCCTCCCCCCTCCCCTTCTCTGCTTCTCTCTATGTGTCTTTGTCTCCCTCTCCCTCAGTCCTGCAGTTAATTGACATGCAGCTTGTGTTTTGTGTAAATTGAATGTCTCTGTCCATTACACTGAGTGTCAAGCAGCGGCTTGACGAGGCGACAAACCAATTACAGACAGGCCATGAGACGCTGTCTGTCTGTTCGGCCCCGCTCTGTCTGCTCGCCAGTCCCTCCGTCCGTCCGTCCCTCTGTCTGTCTGTCTCTCTGTCTCCTCACAAACTATTATAAACCAAACACAGAGACAAGGATCAGATGAGAGAGTCTGAGCAGGTCGGGTCAGTGTAGGAAAATGATGAAAAACAGAAAAAAAAATGGACTGAGGTCTGAGAGATGAAGGTGAAGGACTTTAACTATAGAGGAAAGTCGAGGTGAGCAACATGTAATGAGATACAATCTGTACACACACATCACCATTGTCATGACAACACAGTGGAAATTAGTCTGCTAAGAAATAAGTCAAATTTTTTTGAAAATATGAAACATTTACAACAACATGTGTTTCAAATTATATATTGCTAAGTCAACAAACTACACAGAGAAAAATAGAAGTACAGAAATGTACTCAAAAGGGTACAAACCCTTGACACTCCAGGCGTACCTTTTTTAGAGACAATTTTGTACCATTCTGGAACATTTATGTGCCTTTTTTTTACCCCCAAAAGGTACAATTGGCCCTATAGGCTACAGTAGTACAGAACTGTGTAGAAATGTCCCCCTTCTGTACCCCTATGAGACTAAAACCTTTAAATAATAAAATAGAACATATAGATTTGCATTGAAGGAATAAATAAATATATGGAAAAATTGAAAACACAATCAGTTGACCAAATTCCTCCTGATAATAAACTATTTCATGTTTTTGCTGTTTATCCAGTTTTCTTCTTGCCCTTCATCTCCTCCTTTTTCCTCTCCCTCCCCTGCTCCTCCCTCTCTTTGTGTGCGATAAATTTTATCGGACTATAAAGGGCGACTTAATGGAGAGATTTACAGCGGGTTGTAAAACCAGTACACCTCTCCCTTTCCTCCCCCTTTCCTCCCCCTCTTCTCCCCCTCCTCCTCCTCTTCTCTCCATTTCACCTGTAACACTGCCGTCATGGTTCCCCTGAAGAAACTCATCAATGATATGAAGTGATTATAGGTGAGAAATGTTATGAATGCTGCTGTGATGGGTCTCGAGGAGCAGAGAGATTTATTTTTCTTTTCTTTTTCTTTTTTTACAGCAAGGGGATAAGGAGAGAAAGAGGGGAAAATAATAACAGAGAGAGACAGAGAATGAAATGAAGGTAAAGCAATAAAAAAAAGAAAAGATTTCATCGACTGATAAGAGGAGCAATCAGAACAACAGCTTCTCACAGGAGGAGGAAGGAGAGCCTGAAATAAAAATAAGACGGAGCAGAGGAATGGGAAAAGAAAAAGGAGGTAAAAAGGGCTGTACACTAATTAACTCAAGTGAATATGGTCTAATTAGAGAATTGTAACTGTGTTATTATTACAAATGACTTTTAAGATGCTGCTATTTACAGATTTAATGCATTATTGGCAACATTATGGAGACACATAGCCTACACATCATCATTATTCCCTGAAGCACGAGTTCCAGTTCACACATTCAGTTTCATGACGGGGAAAAGCAACAACACACATGTCACTTCTCAGTTCACTAATTAAACACAAATTTGTGTTGTCACCAAACTCTGAAATGTCACAACGGCTCTGACGTGACAGGTCGAAAACTAGTGCCTCAGCGATTTGCACACTGGTTGTCATGGTTACAACAATTAACAAGGTGCATCAGACATCACCTGTCACCATGCTACCCCTGCTATTGTGATGGTCATGGGCTCAGGAAAAGGTGGTGAATGGAGTCGCCTTTGTTGTTGCCATGGTCACAAGAATGAAAACATGGGTGACATCAAATGGTCATCGGATAGAAACAACAACAAACTGCTACTCTCTCTGACATGGGAGGCAAACGCCCACCAATCCACCCATTAAATCTCCATTTGATGTCCTGATGTCATAATAATAATCATGACCACAAGATGTTGCCTAGCAGCAAAATGTAACTAGAGGTGATCATCATCATCTGTGGGCTTCTTTTTATGTTAAAAAATAAATAAACGGTGAATCTATCAAGCTCATATGTGGATAGTTGTTAAAGGGATAGTTCAATGTTTTACCAAATTGGCCCATTGCCATAATCCCTATAGTTTTAGCAGTAGGTTCGTTACCTTTAATTGTTGGTGCAAGCTATTTTTAGAACGGCGGAGCAGAGCCATGAGCTGCTCAGAGCCACGCTCTCATCAAACTCTTAAAATACACAATCCAACAACTCCAAAACGATGGACAAGTTGTGACCTGCACATTCACCATGCTATGAGATAATAACACAATGTTACCAGACAGAGTTGTTTTCGAGGAAAATGCACAAATGCACAATTGCACGAGGCGACTGCTTACCAGAAAACTGCCCCTGACAGGAACATGCATCAGCGGTTTTGCATGAATTTACCTCTAAAACAACTCTGTCTTGTAACGTTCTGTTATCATCTCATGAATGTGCAGGTCACAACTTGTCACAATGAACCTGCTATGACTTATGGCAATTGGCCAATTTGCCAAAATGTTGAACTGTCCCTTTAATATGATGACACCTTCAAAATACAAAAAAAAAAAACATGACTGCTCAAATCTAGGTTAACCAAAATTAACATTTGTGAATTACATTTTGCATTGGGCCCTTTTCCCTCTCTTTTTATGGAGCTCATCAGATAATATGAGTGGATTTATTCTTTTATGGAGGTGACATCGACCCGCGAATAACGATGAGTAATGAAAGTTATTACAAAATGCATTCCAGTGATAGTAACCTCAGTGCCTGGTTGGCAAAATGAGAAATATTACACACAGGAGATACTGGCTGATAAATGTGGTAATGCCGTCATTTTTATAGAATATTCTTAATCGTCCTTCACCAACAAAGCTGACATTGCACTGTCTTTTTTTTCCCTGTCTGTCCTCCTGAGCCCTGACACTGCTCTCCTCTTTTTCATCTGTCTTTTATATTTGATGGAGGGGGAAAAGGCGGCGAGGAGCTCCATTTTCAATCTTCTCGGTTGACTTTGAAGCACTCTTTAGCCTTTTGAAAAGAAGTCAAAGTGAAAAATGAAGGCCGTGTATTTCTATAAACATAATGTGGAGGGGAAAATGAACAAAGTGTCAGATACAGAGAGAAGGAGGTGGTGGGAAAACTGATAGAGTCAGAGACAACAAGGAGGTTAACTGAAGCAGGGAGAGATGTCAGGATCATTTTATCTGCACCATAACAACGATGACGAGACAGAGCAGACGAAAATTAGGTCAGCAACATTTTTGTAAAAGCTTGAATAGGTTTTGACCTCTTTGTTTTGATGCTTAAACCAAAACCAAGACAGTGTAAAATACTATATATCCTGACTTTGCAAAAAGAAGTCGCCTCTGAACAAATATTTCCTCACTTGACAAAATTTTAAAAAAGTTTACAAAACCAGTGCTAACTCTAAAACATGAGGCCCTTGCTCTACAAAATGCCCACTTGTCAAAGAGGTCAAACATTTAACAAAAATGTCCTCATTTGAGAAATATGTCACCTTATCAAATGTGCATGAATGTCTTAACATACATTTTCCCATTTTACAAAAGAATATCCTCACTTTACAAAAATGCCCTCATTTTACCTGAATAGCTTCACCTTACAGAAACATTTATCCTCTTAAACGTCCTCACTGTGACTGCCCTTACCCTTTAAAAATGACCTTATATACAGTACTTGTCTAAAATGTCTGGATTTCCTTTAAACGTTCCACGGTCATGTTGTAAAACTCAAACTTAACTCTTACTGTGGCCTCACAAACATAGAAGTTCAGAGACTCTCTAACAAGATGTTTTTTTTTCCTGTCCTTTTGCATCTTTCATACATTTGGCATCTCAGCACCATAACCCAGTTTCTGACACACACGCCACACACACACACACACACACACACACAGCCACAACAGATTGTGCTGAGGCTGCATACATCAGTAAGACTTCATATCAAACATCTGCCTCCTATGTGTGCGTGTGCATGCGTGTGTGCATGTGTGTGTCATTCGACTTATGTGCATATGGTTGCATGTTTGCATGTTGGTGTGTGTTCATGCATAATTAATGTTTTCAAAGTGTTGATTTCTCATACATCTGACAGCCAGACACACACACACACAGCATGTTGTTTTCCTCTCTTTTCATCCAAGACCTGCTGGCCTAGCACTAAATATTCTAGAAATCTGAATATAAAAACCGTATAAACACAGGATATAAACTCTAGAAATGAGACAGATAACACTCAGATTGTCCTGATACAACTCAGGTTCATCAATAAAGATGATCTGTGTCCATAAAAGTGAGTGGGTGTAAAATAAGATGAAAACTATCTACATTAAACAAAACAAATGAGTTGCGTTACTCTGATGCACTTTGAGCTCATTCCGGTGATTTAGCTCTTTGTTTACCTCCTGTGCTCCTGTTATAATAAACGACATCATTAGATTTCAACGCACACACTCACTCACACTTATTCTTCTTTGTGTTCACCTTCGTCCACATCTTTCAGTCGAGCATCGATCCACAGATTAGAATCTGCTCCTGCTGCAGATTTCCCCTCTGCCTGTTTCTCTATGTCTTCAGACGGAAGGTTTTTTTTCCCTAAAAACACGACAATATGTGGTTTGTTATCTGCAGGAATAATTGACTTTGTAGCGCGGGCACAATGCTGCACAATCCCTCATATCTACTACTCCTGTCTATTTAAATGTAAAGCAGGGAGAGTGGAAAACAAAGGAGTAAAAAACTAGCTTCATCATCATCATTGTCGTCTTTATTTGTTTAACAGCAGAGAGGCAACGTAAAAGAATTAAAATAATATCGATAAAATCTTAAAAACAGTTCGGAATCACACGAGGCATGCGGTGATTTGTATCTGCGCCACTCATAATTCATCAGCGCCGCCTTAATAAGTTGGTTCAGGCCACTCGAGACCAAAACTGCTTTAGTAAAGGATAAAAACAAAAGTAGAGAATACAAATTAAATAAGACAGAAACCTTCAGGAAAGAGAGAAAGTTTGGAGTCAGCAAAAACTTACAAGAGGATTGGAGATGTGTGGTAAAAGAACAATCTAGGAAGAATACTTTTTATTTCTTTGAGATCTCAAAAAGTTCAGTAAAGTCTAAAAACCAGTCCAATCAGTATCTGCAGTGAGCAAATACCTTTCAGTCCCATGGGGCTGGTTTTGGAGCCAGTGCCAAAGTTGGAACTGTTTTTTTCTTAGCACCAACACTCAACTGATCTAGAAACAAGAACAGAGTTGCCACCTTGAATTTGTGAATAAAAAGGGACACTTGATAGCCTGTCTAATAATAATAATAGGCTATAATAATATAAAATCAGCCCAGTGTGATATGAGCTGATTTTTTTTTCCCATGTTGTCCGTTCATTATCATTCCGTTACACTGATGTGTCCGTGCAAGAGCGTAGAACAGCATTGGATAAAATGAGTTCTACACGATCTCTCTGCTTTGGAGGACTTTCATGGTGACATATGAACCAAATTAAGTTTTTTATTTTTTCCCCAAAAGACGGGATAAACTGTGTCCCGGGAGAGATTTCTTTTTCAATGGGACAGCTGATCAAAAGAGAGAACAATTCTGGAAAAAACTGGACGGGTGGCAACAACAACAAATTACAAAATATATATTTAGATAAACTGACAACATACACATTTGGAGTCTTCTCACCTGAAACACTATTGAAACTTAATTAAATGACTGTGTTTTGCTGGGATCATGGAAACGTTATGAGGCAATGTCTTGAAGTGGCTCCAGTGGGGCTCGCTAGCCTGTGGAGAAACAAGCTAGTCAGCAAGTTGAACCAATTACGAACCAGCTCCAGCATCAGCCCAGAGGTAGCATTAGGTTCATCTTAGTGGAAAAGGTGCATAGTACATGGAGATCAGACCATCTGCTGCAGGACTCTGGGTTCCTCTGGATGAGTTTGTTATGACTCTGTTGGAGAAGAGTCTGAACTGATATTTATATCCTGATCCTCTTTTGTTTGTTGTGTTTGGCTGAACAACATGAAAAAGTCAAAGAAGAAAACAGTGTGTGACGGCATAATGAGGACAGGAACAGGGACGGGTCATCTCCTCAGAGGAGACGTGACGACTGCAGCTCAGACGGAGGATGGAGTGAGTTTGTGTGAGCCAGCTTCACACAGACTCACTCCTGTAGTTTCACCAGGCTGGGATTAAATAATACAGAGCAGATGAATCACAAAGTGAATGCAAGATGACACTGTGGGTGAAGCGGCTATGAACTAATCTAGGCGGACATCCCAACATGCACTGCTGGCTCACGTGAAGCACCGCTACGCTCCGCTGGCGTCCATATTAGATTCAAGCCACAGCAGCAGCAGCAGTAGCGGCGGCTCGATGAAACATGCAGCGAGTTGAAGACGATCCAGCTGACTGAGATCTGAGCATCCTGCAGGAAGAAACACAACAGATACACAGCAGTAGCCTATATACACATAGACATAGACATATACACACACATGGTGGAGGCTTCACGTCCCTGTTGGGATCAACGGCTGCTGGAGGAAGTGAAGTCAGCAACAAAATCCTGCTTCACATGAAAATGAGCCACAGAATATTTCCAGAGAGCTGAAAGCATGGCAGTGTTGCGCGGTAGCCCACAGGTCATGATGCAACACTGACCAAAATGACACGTGACAACATGATGAAAGTCTATTGATCACACATTAACCACTTGAGCTAAGCATGGGTGTCGGCCAATGTTGTTGTAAAGAGAGTTGAAATCTTTATTGTTGCTTGCAGTGTGTTTTCTATTGAACTATTTGTTGTGTTATGTCATTACTGCTTTTTTTTTTGCAATTTTTGGAGGTGCTAGAGGTACAGCATAAAAAGGTTTTTTGACCATTTACGTTAATTTAAGATGTTACTGTCGGATGTTGCAGTTGGAAGCATCATCTGACCATGAAATAAAACCCACAAAAGGACAAGCAGAAGTAATGTACATGAATGAAGCCAACTGAACCTTGGCTTTAGAACTAATTTCAGTCTAATGTTTTGACACTAAGACCAATCACATGTCACTCAAAGTGGCCATGCCTTCAGTTATGTAGAACTTCGACCTCAATAAAACAAAAATACATTAATTAATTAGGTATATAAGACTTCATGCTATGTATACTTGGCAGGAACTAAGACAGTTTGTTTGGACCAGGCTGAAGGACATGTTTATTTCCACTGGTAAGTTGGCCACTTTAACATGAGTCTATAGGGACTGGCTCTCTGTGGGAGTCAGCCTCAAATGGCCATAGGGGTCATTCACAGAGGTCCTTTTAAAAGCAAAAAATGTTGTTTTATGTGTTTATGCTACAAGTTTGGCTCAGAGGAACACAGATACATCAAAAGACTGGATGAATACTCATCCCAGATTCACTCCTCAGCAGGCACAGTTTACATAAACATTTTCATCAAATGACATTTTGTTGTCCATCATAACCTGCACTGACTTGTTCATACAAGTCACTGAACTGATCATTTGGATCTACCTCACAACACTGACATTAAATGGATTCAATTAAGTTGAACAAATCTGCTCCTATACTCTCAAGTCTTTAAAATTAAGGAACACAAGAGTCCCCAACATGGAGCCCTGAGGTATTCCACAAGTGATATTATTCAGTTTCAGGATTGTCTGATCACATACATTACATACATTTTACAGATGTGTATGTACTGTAATAGTCAGACACTATAACTAAAACACAAAACAAGCCACAACAACATAGTTTATTTTATCAGGCACCACAGTGTTTCACAGGAGAAAGAGCAGCGTCTGGAGTTAGTGCTGTTTTCTCCCTGGACTGGATGAAAGTATTACTTGTCTTGAAAGCAGGATTTAAAACAGAAAGGTCATTCACTGGTCAAAGTCACAGGTTTCAAAGTTTCTCACACCTCCACTGTGGGCTTTGAACGGCATTCTGGGAAATGTAGGAGGCCTCCAAAGTTCAGTTGAGTGAAAATCGACACCTCACACCTTCATGTTGAGTGTTTACACGGATTAATGAGATGTATCAGTGGGAGAAGATCTGACGAGGAACTTCTTTCTTTAATCAAACGCTGGGCACAGCTGACGGAGCAGAATTTATTTTATTAACATTTATTTGAAAAGTGCAGTGGATAAATGAAATGAGCTTCACCACACTGGCTCTTTGAAGTGAGGATAAATCTCTCTTGTTAATACGCAGTAATTTGTGACATTCATCCTGCTTGTTAAGTGCAGATTTGTGGACGAGTGGAACCGAAAAATTAATCAACTCCACCAGAGTCCCTTTAAAATCTGGACAAATTGTCTGCAGAGAGCGAGCAGCTTAACCAGAGGTGTTAGCTGGACACGCACTCATTTGTGTGAGTCAGTGTGTGTGTGTGTGTGTGTGTGTGTGTGTAATATCCCAGAGTGTGAACACAGAGCATGTATTGACATCATTATGATAATAACAAGAGGCCGTGATACTCATACAAACTGTGGCTCTGTTTCTGTTTGTGCTGCTCAGCCCAACACCCTCCGAAATTAATTGAAAAAATGTGCACATTGTGTGTCTGTGTGTGTGTGTATGTGTGTCCGTGAATGTCCACCCTCTCAGAGTGGAGATTGTAATTAAGAGGGATGTAAACAGGGTCACCTCCCCCCATCTCTGTGCTGCAGACAAAAACAAGGTGCATGAGGATGAAGAGAAATGTTTAATCGAATATTTTCATTTTCCTGAAACACCGGCTCCAGGATCAATAATCATCCATCCATTAGCTGTATGTAGTGTTTCTTTTCGAGAAATGCAAGGGGGGAGGTGGGGCCAATCCCATTAGTCCAGAGGCAGGTTACATCTGGACAGGGGTTGACGTATAGAGACAAGTTACATTTACACACCCCTGCTATTGTAATTCAAAGGGGTTTGTTCATTTCTGCTGCTGGTGTAAATACTGGATGAATTGTAAAATGGTCAGCTATCCTTAGCATTGTTGGCTAATAGTAGATGAGAACAACCACAACAATACATCATAACAACATTATCTACAGGTAGAAGTTGTGTAATACTACTACAAGTTTCTACAAGTTTCGTTAATTTACTGTCACAAAAACAAGACTAAGTGGCCGATACACAGTGCAATGTTCATGGTGCATGGGGCAGCCATCTTGGATTGCAAGTTTGCAAGTTGGGAGTTTAAATTACAACTTCAGGAGACATTTCTGAAGACGTAGCTGACTGGGAATTTGGAAAATCCGACTTTCAATTTGTAATAAAACCCAAAATCTAGCGTTTTACAATGGGGGTCTAGAAAAAGTATTTTTGGGCTCTGGCACAGGTCTTAGTCTGATTGATGTTAACTCTTTTTATTCAGTTATTTCAGTTAGTTTCTTAGACCAAAAGAGACGAACAGAAAAGGTTTTTAGGGCAGGGTTAATATTTAAGGGATCAGACGACAGACATGAGATGAAAATGACCATGTGACGTGACCATCGCTGGTTTTAATCTCCGCCCTGTGTCTTAGGGTCGACCCATCTGGGCTTTCTGACACTGTGTGACCCTCCATCAATCCTGCTTTAGGTTCAGTAAGTATCTCTTTGTTGGTGTTACCTCAGGTTAGTCAGCACTTTGTGTCTGCGTGTCTGGATTATATCTAGAAGTTTGTTGTCACAGCTCCACCTTTGAGTAGTATATAATTTGATTTTGATTGCATTGCAGCGTTCAGACAGTTGGTTTCGGGGCCGGGGAGGAACGAACACCAACAACTTCAGATCAGCTCTGTTTAATCAGTGAAGGAATATATCTTCTGCCCTGAATTCATCTCGTACATCTGAAGCCTCCATTGATTCAAACCTCTGATGTGTGAGGAGTTGCATTAAAGAGTGAGGCTGCAGATGATGAGATGATAGTATACTGTTCTGCTTTAATGCAGAGTCACTTTAAATCAAATAAGTTTTTTAATTCATTAACATAAAAAAAAACCCACAACAACAGTAACCGTGTGTGTGTGTGTTTGTGTTTGACCAGGCAGAAATGCTCAGATGCAGATTCAACCAACTCTCTGAGCTGCTCATTAAGTGGTCGCAAATTGTAATCTGTGTTTCACGTCCAGATTTCCATAACAAACAGCAGCTTGTTGCTTCAGGTCAGTGAAAGGTTAAGGTTTATGTAGGGTGAATGTAAATAAACAGGTTGTGAATGTGGCTCCATATTGAACCAGACTATATGGTTTCAACCTGAACCCATGAACCAGCTTGTTCGAGATTGACACACAACAGTAGTTAACATTTCTGTGACTATTTCACAAGTCTGGAAAGTTCTTCCAGAGCAGTTCCTCTCCTTTGCCACCTGACAGATCCTCTCCTGCAGCTTTTTTTAGGGGGCAGCAGTAAATTTAGATCCTTGTGTCTTTCTTGTCAAAATGTAGGTGAGAGAGTTCCTGCAGGGGAGGAGGAGATAAAGAAGAGGAAGCATCATGTAACTCACCTGGAAACATAAAAGGACTTACAAGTTTTTTCACCATAGGCTTCAGTGAAAATGAAATGAACTCTCAGCTCGCTGCTTCAAATAAGGTCAGCGCTGTTTGGTATTAGCTCTGGTTCAGGGCTGATCTTATATCCTTTATAGTCTATGCGTAGCTTTTTTTGGGAGAAGCAAGCTTTGTCTCATTTTCATGGTCAAATCAATAAGTGAGAAGTTAAAAATCAGACTCGACCTCCTGCGCTCCGTGTCTTTCATTTACTGTTACATAAGGACTCCCACATATCGGAGCAGTCAGACTGGCTCGAGGTTACACTGACGCGTATCCACAGTGTGGGCTCAGAAGCCTCTCCAGCGGCACTCCATGCCTCATTCTGCTGTGATTTATCTGATGTGGTCCAATTTAAAAGGCTCAGCAAGGTCAGCTCAGCCGCTCTCTGACACCATCACACAGTTTAATGTCGAGGCTAAGAGAAGCAGAAACACAGCAGGACATTGCAAAACAGCTGGTATTTACCTGCAGGGGAGGAGGGGACAAAGTGTTTTAATGAAATTATGTTGAGTGCACAGCAATACTAACATCCAACACGACATATTTCACCCTTTGGGATATTCAACATTTAAAAAATTAAATTAAAGATTTGCAATAACAGACAATCCGAAGGCTCGTTGGTGGCTTCATCGATTGCTGTTGCTGTTGTTCTGCAGCGTCAGGAAACCTTCACCTGAATAAAGGTTAAAAAGCAGCAGCTGTGGCAGACGTCACTTTGTCAGGCCTGTCATGACAGCAGAGAGGTGTGTTCATCACTTTAATGCTGTGTGTTCAGATGCTGCTGCAGTCATTTGTCTCTGAGCATCCGGGGGAAGATCGGCCTCATCACTTCAAAGCTGCAGCTTCGTTGTTCTCAAGTGGAAAAATCATCACTTCATCAACTTTGAGACTGAATATGCAAGGACTTATATTTCTTTTTTTTTTAAAGTCTAGCTTTTTAGCCTCTTTTAGCTCTGTCCAACAGCAGATTGACGGAGACAGTCAGGGAAAAGCTGGACGGTGGAGACCAAACACTGAGCTGGACTGAGATTCATCAGGTGACACTAACGCCACTCCACATGAACCGCTAGATGCTAGATGCAGCTGCTGCCTCTGACTCACCTTTTAATGTTTCCATTTGGTTTGTATGAAAACAGGATGCTATTGAACAGATTGCACGTGATTAATTAAGGCACGTCTTAAGCACAGCTTGAATGTGACAAAATATGGCATGTGCGACTTCCTATTTCTCCAGCTTCCCATTTCTCCGACCATACTTTTCTATATTTTTGCGTCCATTAGCCGACCTCTCATTTCTCCAAATTAGGTAACCCTAACCATAACCATAACCTTCTAGAATAAGTCAGATTAATGGGTAGTTAGACTTTTGGGCGGTCGGACTGACGTATTCTCCCCCCAAAAACAGGCTAGTGCTAGCTAGTTAGCATGCTAAAAGTAGCTAAAGATGTGATAGAGATAGAGCTGCAGATGTTTGCCAATAAACACATAAGGTTTGGTACCAAAAACGTAATTCTACAAGAGTGATTAGTTAACCAGTTATATTAAAAGCAAAACATACAAATAGCAAATAAGAAAGATGGATGAATTTTCAACTGTGAAAACTTCAAATAATTCTACTAACTCCAGCTTTATATTTTCAGTCTGTTTTCAGTCTCCTCATTTGCCCCACATTCACCACACAGCAGTGAGTCTCTGAAGTGGTCATCCTCACAAATTATCTTAAATGTGTCCTATGCTAAGAACAGCACAACAAGAAACAGATTTAAATTCCCCTCGGTCTTGTTCTGATTTTGGTATAGTTTAGTTTTTTTGCTTTTAGTGTCACATTTGCTCATTAAAGACAGTAATTTACCCCCATCTGTTTTGCAGTCTCCTTGCTGTTTTTAGGTAAACCAGAAGTTAGAAAAACAACAGACACTTCAACAGGATAAACAAGTCTATGTAAACAAACGAGTCAGCACGAGGCAAAACAATGGCATGACAATATGTTGTCATCCTCACAAATTATCTTAAATTAACATCCAGTTGTCCTATCACTAAGAACAGTCTGACAACAAGAAACAGATTTAAAGGCGCCTTTCTCCCCGAGCCGAGAAGCTCGCGGCGGAGTTGTGGTTAACTACAGTCACGATGACACTGAACGTAAAACATGGCGATTCAACATGGCAGAGAAGGTCTTGTTCTTTGATTTTAACAACTCAATTTAGGTTTTCGTTTGTATGCGGGCGCGATTCCACTTCATTGAAATACGTATTAATGAAAGCGAAATTTGATTTTTGTCAATAAAAAGCCAATAAAGTCCCATACTGTCCCTTTAATAGTTTCTTCTTCAGGGGGTTTTAAACAGAAAGCGTTTAAACTGTGTCGTCTTTGCCAGAATCCTCTCTCAGGTGAACATTAGTGTCTCTGTTTCCAGCTCAACAGATGAGAACATGTTCTGCTTTCTCTCAAAACATAAAAAGATTTTTTTTGTAATCTGATTTATTAATAGATGTAGAAATATAATCAGGCCAATTCGCACTTTCTATTTCAGCAACTATGAAATACGTCCAATTTTATTTTCAGCAAGTAGCCTATTCCCATCATTCTTGTTGCTTTCCACCCACATTTTAATGTAGAAATTATGTGGAGAATCTGCCAAAATGTGCCACTAATGACGTTTTGAAAAAAGAAAAAAAGTGAAGCAGCCGTCCAGCCGCAGCTCATTAAGAGAAGAGACTGTGTTACCCTGTGACAACTGTGTGTGTGTGTGTTCGGCTCATGAGTTCATAAAGAAGCACATGTTAAAGGTTTATTATGTAGAATCACAGGCATAATATTTTATAGCATAATTAATGGAGAAACGACTGGGAGCTGCAGATCTCAGCTTTGTTCCACATCAACTGTCGTCGTTAACTGAGGCATCATTTTCTCAGCAGGGGCAGAGGAGAAGGATAAAACCACTAATCATAGATATTCAGCTTAAACTACCCTTGGTTTAATGTGTGAATGCTGAAAATAAACCAGGTTCGGTTGATCACTTAGTTTCAGTCTTAAATACATGTTTTTTTATTCCCTTCACTAAGACTGAAGGGCAGCACATCGGCATTGCTGTTGTGATTCTGCATACCGTGACTCTGCATGAGGAGACTGTGTGACTCTACATGACTCAACATTGAGACATTTCAATACCTTGTCCTGATATGATTCATTGTGACTCTGTGATGTAAATGGGAACTAATGGTGCTCTGCAAACAGTGAGCGCTGTTACCCCGCAAATACACTGGAGATGTTTGTCCGTTGCAGAACAGCTGTCTGTCAACACCCACGACTGTGTTTGTCTGGCTCCTCCAGAAAGGAAATCAACAGGACACACGAGATCTCACAAATTCACACATAATCACATAATATAGCCAGATGTAGAACCAGAAAACCAAAAACTGTTTATTTAATCTAGAGAGGGAGATGTGTTGGTGCTGATGGACATCATTTAGGACATTTTAACAGCCTAAACAGTCCTGTATTGAATTTGCTTGGGGCAAGCTCTCGTGTTCACACGCGTGATACAGGACTGTTAAGGCTGTAAAAATGTCCTAAATGACATTGTTCCGAGTAAACACTGGACTATATCCCTTCAGGACATTTGGATTGCAGTGGATAGTGTGGAAGAATATTACAAGGTTTTTGTGTAGTTTTATGGACTTTATTTGTCAGGTGCTATTGACTTTCATATAAGGATTGTGTTGGACTACAAGCTGCCCTCCCGGGTCTCCTGATGCACTTTGAGTAATAAAAAACTACTCAGGAGTATTCATCAGCATGAAGGTGAATTTCATTTTTGGTGACATATTCCTTTAACAATTCAGTGAAATTAACTGAAACAAGACACTTGATAATGACTTGATGAACAGTGTTTTGGCAATGACATGAGGATGATGATCAACTTCATGTTCCTGGACAGCAGAGTCTAAACTTGGACTGGAGGTCTTCATGAGAAGATCCCACTCGACTCACACATTATATTCAGTGCATTGCATCACATGCAGTTCATGCTCATACAGGCTGCAGGCTTATTATGGATCTGGTCTGACTGTGCCCACCACGTCCTTTTCCTGTTGCCTGTGAAACCGTCTTTGTGTCGGTGTGAGTAGGTTCTCTATAGGTTCTCCTCATAAATAAATCCTGCACAGACTTTTTTTCCTCATCTCTTCAGGAGGTTGGAACAGATTCGAGCAGTAAAATAGAGTCTGAAAGGTCAAATCCTTCGCTAGCAGCTGATTTTTTTTGTCTGTCTCCCGAAGAGATATTTTATTTAATGCATATAATGACTCATCATAAAAAAATCTGACTGATTACCTGAGCTGTAAAAGTACAAAGTGGGAAGGTGTAGAGATGGATGGATGAGCAGATGGATGGATGGGGAGACAGACAGTGAGTCAGCGATGAAGACGAAGGGAGACGAGTCGTCCCGGTGACATCTTAAAAAATTCATTTTTGTCCGACGGGTTGTTCTGAAATTCATTCCAGTGATTTAGTTTCTCGTTCATCCGTCCATCTTCCTGTCTGCATGTGTGTTCGTTCACGTGTTCATCCATCCCATCGATCCACGTCCCGATCACTTCATCACTCACATCATCCTCGCCGCCCTTCAGCGACGGTCCCCCTTCTCATTTATCTGCGTTTATGTCTCTGCCTCGTTCAATTTCCTTCCTTGGTGCTCCCTCCATCTTAATTCCTTTTTATGTCCCCCCATTCCACATTTCCATATTTCTTCTCCTTCACTTCTGCCTCAGTTTTATCTCAGTTTCCCTCCATATACTCAGGTTTCTTAATCTTCCTGATAGATTTTCTCCATTTCACCACGTCATCTCTTTTCCTTTTTTCAATTACTTTCTATTTCTCTCCCTCAGATTGGATTCTTCTTCTAAATTTCTGTCCATGCTTTGTCCTGAAAATCTGCTCTTTCATCTGACTCTGTCTCTACTGTACATTTTCCTGAGCTCTCTCCATCCTTAATCATTATCTTCTAGTTTAATTACAGTCCTATCTGTCAAACTTTTCATCTGCCCCTCCTTAATAATTGGTGAAGTAAAAAAAAAAAAAACCCACTGTGTTTTGTCTGAAGTCTGGTTTTGCTGTTGTTCTGCAGCTCCTGTTGTGTTGCTCTCTTCTTCTTCTCCTTGTCTTAATGCCTCCCTCCATCCGTCTGTCCGTCCCCCTGGTGCAGCTCGGAGCTTAAAGACTCAAATCTTCTCCCTAAGCTGTTAAAAAAGCCAATTTTAAAGTGGAGCTTAAATGTTTGATCAGCGGGCGCTTTGCAACCACGGCTAAAGAGACAGTGATCTCATTTATTCACTACTTTTAATGTAGAGTAATTCAGTTCAAAACACTTTATTCGTCCCTTAAGGGGCAATTTGAGGCGAGTAAGCAAAAGAAAAGCATGGACACACACACACAATTCATCAAAACAACAACAAAATGAAATACAAATGTGTTGCAGTTAGAAAGAGATGAAGAACATGAGGATTAACAAACTCGTCAAAGAGGATACCATGTGTGGCTCTTTGATAAACTTAGTCGCTCCACCTCAGAGTCAGCCATCGTCCTCCTGGCAAAGAGGAGGAAACCAGAAAAAATCAGAGGAAACATTCAAATACATTTGGCTGGAGAGAAACGAACAAGACGGTCAATACTGTCTGATCTGCTCCAGAGGAGTTGAGTTTATGTTGACAGAGCTGAGCCGCTGAGCTGTGTCAGAATCTGCTGCACAACAAATAAAATCACAACAAAACACAGGTTTAAATATCAAATAGGCTGAGACGAATAGGTGAAAGAAAGGAAAACAAAATACTGTTGTCGGAGAGAACAAACCTTTCCGAGCTAAATCCCAAAGCCACATCATGAAGGGTTCATCCTCTGGAGAGCAGATGCCTGATGAGTGAATGTCATCTAATTAGATTAGATGTTTCCTACTTGAACTCATCCATTAACAATCTATGTTGATTTTCATGCATCACAGTTTATTTAAATCAAATTAAATGTTACATGTTTTTCTTTTCCTGGCTCCGACAGGTGGCTCCTTTGTGGAAGAACCTATCCGAAGACTCATTGAGCAGCAGTAATGAAAATAATATGGCAGCAAATTAACACCTACAGAGAGCCAAATAAAAAAGGATTACACTTTCATTAAATGGCCCTTAGTGGTCATCGTAGACTGCGTAGTCCAAAGGATGTGACCACTACAGCACCAAATGTGGATTAATCCACCACTGGAAATAATCCCCAACAAATGCTTTATGTATTTCCTCTTGTTTGTGCCTTTTAAAGATGAAACTATACGTCTGTGGAGACTTCCACTTTGAGTAGGAACCAATGAGCTCAGACCTGAGAGCTGAAACCGAGGAGGGACGTAGAGACGCACTAACACGGAATTGGTTTAAGTGCAAAGTTTTTGAGTCTTAGTTTCTGTAGCTTCTGTTCCCCCTCCCTCTCCACCTCGGTTGACTCAGTTTCTGTCGGTAGCTACTGCTTACACGTCAGCTCTTCTTCTTCTTCTGTTCAATCCAAACGGACTTGAGAGATGCGATGAAAACTTCCTGTTTACCAGACAAAACTTACCAGCAAATGGAAAAGCTTTCATGAGCCGTAGCTGGTTTATTGGTGCAGCCAGCGAGAAGAAGAAGCGATATTTATTTAGAGGACAAGGCCTTTGATTTGTCCTTTAATAAGCTGGAGTGCTTCTGCACAAAGAGCGACCAGGCTGCTGCTGGTCAGGCTCATAAAGCCTCTGTGATGCTGACTCAGGCTGAGAAAAGGCAGAGAAGTGACAGAAATGAATGGTTTCAACGAGGTGATGACAGGTTTCCAGATAGAGGGAGGAACACCCGAGGAGGAGTGAAGAAGAAGTGCAGGTGAAAGGACTAGCCGGAGAGAACGATAAGAGAAGAATAACCCGACAGGGAGCCAGAGATAAGAGGGAAGAGAGGGCCTTTATGCTAATTGAAGGAGGGGTAAATATTTAGAAAACGAGGTGCCGTTAAGTCTTTGGCTCCGGGCGGATTAGAGCCCGTTAAGTCCCTTTTACTAGGCCCCTAACCCTGGCGTGAACCTGGCAACAGCCGGGATCCATATGGCTCTGATGGTGTGTTGACAAGCTGACAGGATGAAGACACCCTGGAAATGACAGTTGGAGTCACGAGGATTAGCCAAATCAGGCTAATGCTGCTGTCAAATGTTCCCGGTCTGGACTGCGCAGCTCTTTGTCCCCAAACTGTCCACATTCTTCAGATTAAGCCGCGAATGGTCCTGACAAGCAATTACCCCGAGTAACACGAACCCAGTGTTGCGCTATTAAAGCATATATGGTTGTGAGAGAGCAATATAACAGAGACAGGTGAGGAATTAAAGGACAAACCAACAGAGTGTATTCGCTAGGTGTTGTTCCACCATGTGTCTCCTGAAAGACTTCACTGCTCCAAGTCTCTGGACGATGAAGACCACTCGTCCTAAACATATTCCCTCCTGTGCTGTTTAAAGAGGACCTACTGTAAGCAGGATTTCTCCATAACCAGCAATCTTTTGTTTATGATGGTTAAAACTACACAAATGCACATGTCGCAACATCGTATATGTCATGTATGTCATGTAAGCTCCATGTAATGATTTTTCGCCGGCTTCGTTGTAAACGAATGCACGGGAGGAGGTTTTAGCAAAACAAGTGGAAAAGCCACTTGACTTGCCTATAGGTCAGGTTAATGAGTTTGAGGGTGCATGTGTCCAATGGCTGCACCCAAAGGCCTAAGATATCAGCAAGAGCCCCTTACACTATATGAAAAAGACACTCAGAACATGTATGAGCAAATAAATACACATCGTGATGATAAAAACACTCATTGCAGGACATTAAATCCACTTTTCCACACATCTGTCCTGACAAGTTTTCAGGATGACAGTTGACAGGATTAGGTCCTCTGGTCTGTGACATATGGATGTATGGATGTTTAGGGAAATGTGTTATGATGATCCCTTATATAGTAGCCTCTAAATATGAAGAACATATTACTATCAAACTGGGAACTTAAGAGTTTAATGGTCATAATTTCTGGAGCTGGTCGTTTCAGTTTCTCCACCTGAGCCACTTCACTGACCTCTGGCTGATCTCTTGTTACTTCAGCCCCTTCAAATTCTTCTGGGAAATGTCCGTCCACTTAGCTTCCCTCTAACCCTGCAGGCTTTTTTCAGGGCTCAGTGCAGAAATGTTAACAGCACCTCAAGTGCCTCAGAGGGACAACCGGCTTTAACCTCTGGATGACTCCGGAGGATCTGCGAATGTTTGTGCCCCGCCGGCCGGTGCAAAGGTCTCGGCTCGGGATCCCCGTCTGACGGCCGGAGGTTAAAGGTTCAGATCTGTGTGAGTCCACGCCACCCGCCACCACCTGAACCCCCGCCCTCCCCGTACAGCAGCGGCTAATAGATGTCAAGTGGCTGCGTTAAATCACAGGAGATTGGGTGATGCAGCAAAAAGTTCATGGTGCATTTAGAGGAAGATGGATGACACTGTAAAATGAGATTAGTGGAGGTCATCTATCTATCTATCTATCTATCTATCTATCTATCTATCTATCTATCTATCTATCTATCTATCTATCTATCTATCTATCTATCTATCTATCTATCTATCTATCTATCTATCTATCTATCTATCTATCTATCTATCTATCTATCCATCCATCCATCTATCCTATAATCCTACTCAGAGGGTCCTGGGTTGTGGTTCCCCACTGATGAGGGCTCACCGGATGAGGTATCTGCTGAGTCATGATGAAGCTCTACTTGACCCTGAGAGCACAAAAGAGCGACTCAGCAGATTTAGACTGACAGGAAAGAGAGAGAGAGAGGGGATGTTGCTGTATGTCGCATTATATTTGCAAATGTTGTGTGCGTGTATGTGGTTTATTGATCTGTGTGTGGGCTCGTTTGACTTTATTCATGAGGCCCATAGAGCTGGGAGCCCACTGGATGTTGTGGGGACACTAAATGCAGATTACACACAGCGTCGCGTCCTAACGGAGCAGCTGATACAACCTGTGTCACACCGATAGTGATAATAGTGCATTATGGCCACAGCACATAATCCAACAACATGAGTTTGGTCGTCCTGCTGCTGAGGTTAAAGCGTCCAAGGTCACTTGTTGGTGACCCGCTCACCTGCAGCAGCAGTGAGTCTAAATATGACACATTCATCATACGTTTCCTCACTGTGCACTCGTGCATCATTACGCCAATGTTGACAAAGGAAAAATGACACAGCTTAGGCCAAAACACATCACTCTCACTGAGTCCACTGAGCTCCTGTTCATTTGGACGTGTATCATCGTAGTTCATCAACTGCCCAACACCTGTGGCCTTGTTTCCAGACCTCTGACCCACACGTTTGCTCTGCTCAGTGATAGCTGTAATAGAATCAATATCACATGAGATGGTTGGAGGAGAGAGGTGATCATGTTGGTCATGTGAGGGTTAAATTGTGGTGTATAATAAGTCAGAGATGTCAGAAAAATCAAAATTCCCACCTGTAAATATGACTCGTGATTATTTCATTATAATTGCATATTATTTTTATGTATAATAAGCACCGAACTTGGGGGGGACAGCTCTGGAATTCATTCGCCGAACCTATCAGACACTGTACAGACCCCCACACCTTCAAATCACTCCTAAAACCCCACCTTTTTAAAGCTTTTACAGTAAATTGTAAATTAAATATATTTTTATGTAAGCATCATTGAGCACTCGTTATAAATAACATTAATTATTATTATTTATTATTATATATCACATTAAATTCCTCAGATATGTCAGCATCTACTCAATTACCCCAGCCACATCAGCCATTACATTAAAACAGATGAGTTTTTATTGTTGTGGCTGTTGAGTATCTGTGTCATTCGTCTGTAATTTCATTTACAGTAAAACTTAATTTGGAGTTATTTTTTACTATTTCATGGTTTATTTTCTAATCTTATGGCTAAATAGTGTATAAATAAACATAGAAAAAGTGTGTAAAGATGTTTTCAGCAGTAGCCAATAGGTAGTTACAGCATGCTCCTCACAGCTTCTTCTTCTTCTTCTCTCTTCAGGAACAGATCCACCATTCGCTTTAATGGCTTAAGCAAAACAAAACAAAATCAGCTGACATGCATTGTCACACTGAGAATATGAAGTGAGGAAAACAACAGCACTTTGGTCTGAGTGTCAAAATGCAAAACATTTCAAGCCTTCTGCAGCCACCTATCAGCATGCTGCTAATCATACAGCACCATGGTAACCCCCTCTTCATGCCTGACATATAGTAACACGGTGGTAACAACCTAGCAACACCTTCCAGCCGCCAACTGACATGAAATTGGCAAAAAGGTTGTGACTTTTATTGTGTCAGCACATGAAGATTTAACACTGCAGTGATTGATAACACCAGACAGCAGAAAAGGAGATAACGTCCAGTTTTTTCTTCTCTTTTAGCTCCATGTTTGGTCTCCACCATCTCCTCCCACATAGCTGTTCCACGATGTCCACCAGCTGTTTCTCTGGAAACATCTGGAACCAGGGAGCTAAAGGAGGCTGAATGACATCTCCACAGAGCTGCAGAGACGGTGGCAGTCTCCTCGTGACGCCGAGTCGTATGATTAGTTGTTAATACAAAGCTAATATTGATTAGCGTAGCTGTTGTGCTAATGTAAATGTAAATGTGACTTGAGGTGGTGCGTGTGTGTTTGTGTGTGTTGCAGGTGTTTGTGTGAACAGCACAGCGCACACTGATGGTTTCCGTCCCCCACACCCTCAGCTCAAGGTGACTCTTCATCAAAAGCTGCTGCTGTGAACATGCATGCACACACGCATGCATGCACACACACATGCACGCACACGCACACACATGCTGCTGTGGAGACAAAGGTTTGTGATCTGATTAGAATTATGAGACCTACAACCACACACACACACACACATACTCATGCACACACATGCACACAACTTTATGCTTCAATACACACAAACACACGACAATTTGAATTTGAAATATGATTTGAATTATGATGTGTCCTGTCTCTTATTCTCTTCCACACAACAGTTGAGAAATGATTTGCATCAGAAAAATAAAGTGTATTACCACACACGCACACACACATAGAGAAACACACACCCTTAACAGATAAAAGATTATGATAAGGAATGATTCTTATTCAGACACAAAGGATTACAGTTTTTCTCGATTGCTAAGACACATTTCTCTAAAGCTTCCGTCCTTTTCTCTCAACTGTGAACACAAACCCCAATTTTCAAGCTACATTCACAAAACCTCAGACTCCTCTTGCAAAACCAAACTTTCACCTCAAAACAGTTCAATCTGTGCCCAAAACTGAACTTTGAAATTTCAGAAAATTAAAATCACTACCGATTTGAAAAATAGAAAACACAACGCTAAGCTGTGGAAATACATGTTTATTGTTCACTACAGGCTAAATGCATGTTGCAAAACAAAACACCTGTGCATTTAGCACTAGTCTCCTTTCCTTTCTTTCACCCCCCCTCCCCACCTCCATTTCATCCCCTTTTCCTCCCTTTTTTCTTCCCAGTTCATTCAACCCCGTCGCCTTTCATCTTCTTCTCTTGAAAAACAAACAAACCTGTGCATTTAGCACAGAATAAATGTGTCTTAGCAATTGAGAAAAACTGTAAAAAAAAAAAAAAAAAAAAAAAGTACAAAAAATAGAAATCCTGTGCATTTTGTACATACTTTACACGTAGCACTTGTACAGTACAAAAGTATTGTGCATTTAGCACTTGTATACTGTAATCCTATGTAAAAAAAAAAAAAAAAAAAGTACAAAAATCTACAAATGAGAAGTGCATAACTCAGCCACAGCATTACAGTATTTCTCCGTACTGGATCAGGCTCCAGGACTTCATCCTGACCTGTACTGGCTTATATATGTTCCCTCACATCATTGGACACAAGTGTTATCAATTTTGAGTTGTTGTGTTCAACCGGTGAAACTTGATTTTGCCTCCTGTGCTAAGCATTCTGCAGCACAGGTGCATCACAATGAAAATGTGTTGATAAGGTGTGTCTAAACAGGTGAAAAGTGTTTATGGTTTTGGCAAAAGAGTGACTGATTCAATCACTGGGTTCTGACAACTGAGAATTTGGTTCGGACAACAGGGTTTAGTGTTTTAGCAATTGAGAAAAACTGTAAATTATGACATATAATAAAAAATCCTCTCTTTTTATTTCTTTGTCTCACTCAGACAATCCCTCTCTGTTTCACGCACACACACATGAGTCACCAGAGGACACTATGGGCTATGAGGTGTTTATTAGTTTCATTGCTGTGATATTAAAATGAAATCCTGGGTGTGTTTGTGTGTGAAGCAAAAAAAGAGAGAGAGAGAGAGGGGGAAGAGAAAAAAAAAAGGTGATAAAGAAGGTAAAGAAGATGATGAGGACGAGAGGGAGAAAAGATGGAGGGACGAAGGAGGGGAATACAAAAGCGGAAAGAGGGGGATTAAGGAATAAAGGAGCGAGCGACAGGAGGTCTGATTAGATTCGTCCTCTGAATGTGCAATGAGCTCGTCGGCAGGATGGTGAGGAAGACGTCGTGTGATTAATGCCGCTCTGTCAGCAACAATCAACAAACAAAATTTAAATGGAAAATATGATACACAAAGCTGAAATATGAATTATTACTGCTGCTTATTAGTCACATTTCACCGTGTCTGACTGACTGAGTGAGTCTGTGTGTTTGTGTTTGTGTCTGCTGCAGGATGCGAGAGGATTTAAATGGAAATGAGCAGCAGCAGTGGAGGTGTTTTGTTGTTGGACTGGTATCGCAGCATCACTGTAAACCACGGCCTGTTGTGGAGCTGCGGTGCCCCTGAGCAAGGCACTTTATCACCATCATCAGCCAAGGACAACAGGTCGATGGCGAACATAGAGAAAAAATATGAGATGCTTCTGGTCTTTTCAGTTTTCCACGCTTAAAAAAAAAAAATCATTCAAAATTGTTTCCCCTTAAAATATAATTAACGTACATTTATATTTTCCCCCTCATCGTTTTCCAAATCGCCATCAGTTTTTGCATTGATTATCAGTCCTGCACACTGCATGAACCTCCTTCTTATCAAGTTATTTTGTGCCTGTAGCTGAGTCATTTTTCTTATAATGAATATTCTTGCTGCCGGTGCACTGCCAGTATTTCAATCTGTATTCACTCTCACCAACTCTGCTGCTTTATGGAGCCAAAAATCTATTTGGTTTAAATGGAGGGGAGGTATAAGAATTGGACTTTTTTTTTGTATATAGAAATTCTGATGCTCCAGTATCCACATGTATTATTTTCTCTGTGATAACAGCAGGTAATATTTGCAACTGATTGCACTGCATTTACCACAGAAAAACTAGAAAAAGCTGTTTCAGACAGCTAATGGGACACAGCAGCACCACGTGAAGAGCTGCCCCTGCTAGTCTTAAAGAGGAAGTATGCAAGATTTTTTTTACCTTAATTAAACAGCTTCGGAGTAATTGTGAAGGTTAAATGACTTGTTAGAGGGAGAATGGAGACTCTCTGCCTTCCACCTGGCGTCTCCTGGCCGAAAACCAACCAAGCAAGATCAGCGCCTCCCAGCTCTCATCACTCATGAGAAACATGGACTGCTTTACGACACTACGACACAAACGTACCCGTTAATCTGTAATCTCTTGATAACGTTATCCACCTCAGTATCGACCTCTCGTTGAAAACAAACGCACGTAGCCAGGTGGGGAGGACGGAGGGTTAGCTGTGAGTTTTTACGACAATGAAAAACTGTAGGGGGCGCTCTGCAGAGAAAAAAAAAGCATCCAAATCAGCGAAAAAGTGACCGGACATCATGGCTAAAAAGTGAATATGTTTTACAATATGCATCCTATAGCAAACGTTAGCATCAACAGATTCTGCACTACCACTCGATGTTCTACTCGACTTCATTCCTTTACGCGCTAACAGCTGAGGTGGAAAGAAACACCACTGTTAGCGCTTGTTTTCATCATGTCTTTTCTTCTACTGGTGTTAGCATGTGGAACGGAGGTCAGTGGGTATAGCCACAGTCACGAGGTACCAGTGAGGAAAAATGACACTGTGGGCAGACGTGCTAACCCACTTGCCAAGTGGGTCGTTGACCTCTTGGCGAAACGGTTAGCATTGCTGTGCGGGAGACACGGGTAACATCAGTCTCACATGCTAATCAATTAGCCTGACTATTACTTTCCAATACGGCATCACTGTACCAGACTGTCCCTAATGATTGTAATGTATAGAAAATTCTGCTAAAAGTAAATATTGCTGTGTTGCTCTTTTTTTAGAACGGCCTAAATGAAATATTATTCAAATGTTTAATGAGAAACTAGAAAACTGAAATCCTGTAGAGGCTGTGGAAATATTCAGAAACCACCTGTTTTCAAGATTGCTTCAGTATCACAGTGATCCAGTGATAGTTGTCAGTAGACATCCATGATGCACTGCAAGCAAAAGTTGATCACAGCTAATTCATCTGCTGTTAATGGGACTAGCCTATACGACAACATGGATGCTGATATGGGATAAAACAAAACTGTAGCTTCGACTGACCATGTGATGAGGTTTTCAAAGTTCACTGGTGTCATACTATATTTTTCAGCACACACCTTTTAATATTATTCCATACTTAAAAGTCTAATTCAACTCTGAGCTGCTTTTTTTTTTAAACTTTTGATTAGACATGTTCAAGGTCACAGAGAGGGTACGGTGGCCAGCAGGGACAAACTTCCAGAGCAGGTCAGAGACTGTGTGCCACTGAGCTTTTTAAATATGTTGATTCAAAGCCCTCCAGCTGTTCATGGCAGGTAACTCTTATAGATTTACCCACCACAGACTCATTTTCATGAAAGTATATGCTCGGCAGCTGTTCCCTGACCCTGTGTGATGTCTCGTATGAAAGCATTACTTTTGATGAAGCGCCGTATGGGCCACATTTCCGATACTTTACCTTGTGCACAGTCACATTTCTCTGCATAAAAAGCTGCCATACTCCGTTGATATGATCTCCTCCTGCTTACATTACGGGAACAGAGCGACTAAACACAACAGAAACAGTGAGCGCCTTCGGTGCGGAGGCTGATCCTTTTCTTCCATCATTAACTGCGTGTGACTCCGATGGGAACGCTCGTGGGATCTGAGGAAGCTTTTCCGCTTTAAAACTCACCCAAACTGCGTCTTTTTGTGACGTGTGTTGATGTGGTTCAGCGCCTGTGTTCCTGCAGCCATTAAAGTCTCAGCCCTGAGGGTCTCGACGTCTCTGATTTATTGTTTCGATACTGATGAGAGCGATGACTTAAAGCTTCGCAAGTCGATGGGTGAAATGGAAGCGCTCATACATTTATTTATTTCATGCATTTCATTCTGTTGAGTCTCGGTGAGCCTGCACTGCTGCTGTTTAATATGTGAGCTGTATATATGTGCTGTAATCTGCTGTTTACATCTAAGGGAGATGGCATTGCAGCCTCTGATGTTACTGCTACTTTTTTCATGCAGATCAAACAGTAACTTTATCAAAGGAAGGTGATATCAACTATAGATGGGAGCAGGTTGTGTGGAAAGATAGTCATCCATCTGTCCATGCATCCCACCGCCCTGTTTGGATGCTTCTTCAGGTCCACATCCGATGGCATCAGGCCAAGTACGAGACCCTTGATGTCCATTTTCTGAGCCTCACCAAGGTCTTAGCTCTACCAGACCAAAAGGGCTCTCATCTTAGTGTCAGCCTGAACAGGAAGTGATGTCAGATTCCCCTGCCACCTCAACTGTCTGACTTCCTATATGAAGCTGAGGACCAGGGGACTGTTTCTTCTTCATTGTCCCAGGACTCGACAATGTACAACATTGTCAGATGCTACTTCCACGTCTGGACCATCCATTGGCTGCACTGCTCATCCATGAAGGCTTATGGGATGAGGATCCCAGCTGAATTAAAGGGATAGTTCACCCAAAATTCAAATTTCACTCATTACCTACTCACCCTCATGTCGACTAAGAGCTGTGAGAATTTTCAGAGTCCTCCGTTCCTTCTCTGAGTTACGGGGGGGTAACTTAGAGAAGGATTTGTCCATATAATGGTTGTCAATGGACACCAGGTTTCTTTGTCCAAAAAGACACACCAAAAAACATCCAAATACCTCCATACTGCTCGTCTGTAATGTCCCTCTTGTATTGAAGCCCTGACATGAGAAATTGTTCCGAAAAAAATTAAATAAGTCTATATTATAAGCTTGTTTGTAACGGAAGCTCCCAGTGTATTGGTTCACTGCTCTCCCTGTGTCCATAGACAACCATTATATGGACAAATACTGCTGCGCGGACCCCCCGTAACTCAGAGAAGGAACGGAGGACTCTGAAAATTCTCACAGCTCTTAGTCGACATGAGGGTGAGTAGATAATGAGTGAAAATTTGAATTTTGGGTGAACTATCCCTTTAAGTCCGGTCCATGGAGATGCCAGTGTGTTGCTGGGCTAACAAGGTCAATTTGTCAATGTCTGCGTATCTTTGGACAGTTAGAAATCACACCGGTACAAGAGGAACATGCAAAACGTCTAAATCTTATTGGTGTGAAAGTGAGAGGCCACATCTGGACCGATGCACACAAAATGTTTAGGTTGTCAGCCTTGATTCAGAATTATGATCCTCTGAAGACATATGCAACACCTTAAGACCATGACCAGGACTCTCCGGGTTTTTCCTCCACTTGGTATTTCGAGTGCTCTGCAGAGAAACAGGGTGAAGATGCAGACATCACAGTTTAATCAGGCACACAGGAACGCTAACTCAAGCACAATCAAAAGCTTATTTCCCCAGACACCACCAGTCCTCATATCCTGTAATTTGTTGTTTTTCATAAGGAGGAGGAGGAGGAAGCGGAGATCTACAGCAGGACCAACAGACATGAAGACGTGGAGACAGACAGACGGACGGACGGCGAGGCTGCTGAGTACAGAGGGGATTTGGTTTCTAATCCCAGCGCTGCGTGTGAGGCGTCTTCTTCACTTTCCTTTTTCCACTTGGCTCTAATTATCCTGCAGAGAAACAAACTCAGTTCGTCAGCCGGAAATTTAATTGAAGTTTCCTTGTGGAAATCATTTTACAGCCGTGCAGAGCACACTGGAGAGGACTTGGCTGCTTTTATTAGTCCTGGTTACACCGTCAGTAATTGCTGTAGAGACTCAACGCACTTGTTTGTACACAGCATGTATATTTGACTTTACAGTATGTTGTCATTATGGTTACATGAAATAAGCTGCTGTGCCATCTGACTGAGGAGTTACACACAGAATGAGAGATGTAACCGTTTTAGGTTTGTTTTCTATCATCTTTCTGCAGCTGTTTCACTTTGTTCACAATGTTTCGTAAGTTTTTATATAGCCGAGGCTATACCTTTTTACTTCCAGAAATACAGGAAATTGAATGGACTGCATTAAAGTAGTGCTTTTATCACCTTAACAACCACTCAAAGTGCTTTACAGTGGTCACATTCACCCATCCACTCAGAGCTTTGTCCTACTTTTCCATACACGTACTGATTATACATCAGTAATTTTCAAAAACACTTCGACATGTGGAATAGAGGAGCCGATAATCGACCAACTGACCTTCTGATTGGTGGACGACAAGCCCTACCTTCTGTTTAAATGTCAAAATGAAATTGTACTTTTATTTATGCAACAGCCAGTTCGACCTGGTAATGATGGATTACAGCATCAGACTCGGACATTTATCATTCTGCTTTTCAGGTGTTCTCATTACATTAATTACATTAGCTATTCAATGACTCTCCTTTGCGTGCCGTCCATTCTTGGTTTTTGTCTTTCTCTGCGCCCATAGCTGTGTCCCAGTTCAAGGGTCAAGACTTTGGAGGCTGAACTAAAATGAAACAGTTCCTGCCACCTAGTAACCTTACAAACATGTCATGCCATTTGACCTAAGGAAACTTCAGATTTCAAGGCTCTTTGGTTTAGCACCTTAAAAGTGCAATTCTGTGGCTCTGCCAATGTTGTTTGCTCTCATAATATTTTCCTCACGCATTGAAGAGGACACATTTGAAGGAGCTTTCCAAGTTTGGACAGTTTCGACGCGACACTGTGATACAATCTGTTTTCCAATGCAAACTCTGAAAGATTTGGCCCCTGATTTATCACAGTCTGCTTTAGTGCAACTTCCTCCACCTGCGACTCTGCAGCCTCTGACTTTATGATCCTAAAACGTGACTTGAATGGAGCAGTTTCAACGAAGAAACAAACAAACAATCACAAAAACCCACTAGATGGAGACAAAAGGAAATCGGAGTAGGCGCCAGGAAATCCCCCCCTCTTAACATTTTTTTTTTTAATAAGTGAAACACCTGAACAAAAATCCCGCCTGGAGCAAAAGCCATGTATCTGCAGCCCAGGAGGGCAACAGCTGCGACAGACAGCTCCTGGTGCACCTCCACTGCTCCCCTGGGAGAGAACCAGCTGTCACAGATGTTACCCAGGATGTGCACAGAGGCAGGGACACGCACGGCCTGCACCAACCACACAGCCTGAGAGGCACAAACTGTCAGAGGTGGGACAGGAGGTGAGGGACATCATGGCCGACTGATGCTTTATACAAACATACACAGACTGTTTTATTATCTATAGACCATGAGCGACTTCCCCAGACACGCTCTTATCTCACTGGCTGCTAAATAAAAAGAAACAAACAGATAAACATACACAGCGATGCTGACCTGTGGTGATGCGTATAGGATCCGGCAGCTTGTGTGTGCAGGAAGATGTTTATGTGTTGCTTGGCGACAGTCCAGGGTTTACTGAGCCAGACAAACAGTTAAATAAACATATTATGTGTTGTTGTGGCTCATCACTGGAGACTAATGAATGACACTTGTAGAGCTGTTGTGAGAAAACGCGATGTTCAAGGTCGCCGCTCTTGTCCCGTCATTATCTTATTAATGGCTGAATCAGAGCCGAGCTGATGTCGCTGTCATGTGATGAGCGGCAGGAAGTGGTTACATCACAACGAACACTCCTACTGAGCAACGTGTGGATGACAAGCTGCAATGGTCAGATGATTTATTGATATGTGATACTTTAAATTCTTCTTTATGCCACAGTTTTATGCAGTTTTCAGTCCTTTTTGTTTGTTTGTTGCCTGTTGTTTATGCCTTTATTATGAAAGTGAAGAGAGACAGGTCACAAAGGTCACAGATTCTCTCTCAATCTATTTCAATTTTACTATAGGCCTAATTAATAATCATATATTGAAGTAAACTAATGGTAAGTTATGACTTTAATGTTTTGATTTAATAATTAATACATTCTTAATCAACAGATAAAAGAAAATGAAATGGCTGTAATTCACTTTAATGATTGTCATTCGTTTAATAACATCTTATGTTAATTAGATTACTATTGTCTTTACATCTACAAATCCATCTAATGACAAGTTAGTTATTTATATCATATCATTTTTTAAACTGAAAAAGAAAAGACTACTTTGATGAAACACAAACACAAAGAAACACACAAAAAAGAATAGAAAGAAAAGCTCCTTTGAACGTTTGTATATTATTTCAGAATCATCTCCATGACCCATGTGTCAATCTTTTATTATTTGTGTCATATATAGAAGAAAAAGAAAGGAAAACACAGTTAAATTCAATAGTGACTTTAAATTGAAGAGGGGCGGGGCTCTGGGAACGGTCCCGCCCTCTGATTGGCTGCGGGTGGTCTATTATGATAATGAGGGGGCGTGGCCTGGAGCCGGAGCCGCTGGGCTGCTGAGAGCCGCCTCAGTGTGTCGTTAGGACTCGGACCGGACACACCGTCTCCCCGTCCGTCTCTCTCTCGCTCTGCTTCTGTGTCTCTCGGTGGATTTATACCTGAACCGGCTCGGGACTGGAGGAGGATTTTCCCGCCGGTTTGTCCCACCACCACTACTACCACCACCACCACCACCCCAAACCTCCCTCTCCCTCTCCGGTTTTGTGGAAATAAGCGGAGCTGTTGTGGATTACTACTGTGCCCGTGAGAAAGCTCGTGCTGGACGGAGACGGAGCGGAGTGTCCTCGGTCTCTGGAGATGTGGACACAGAAAGGTGAGTTTGTTCTTCTTCTTCTTCCTCTTCTTCTGCCCGTTTTCCTGCAGGAAACCTGGCGTCTCTGCCTCTCCCGGTCACTGCCTGTGTGTGTGTGTGTGTGTGTGTGTGTCCCGGTACTTGCCTCTTTGCTGTAGCTACATGTGAGTGTGTATGTGCATGCATGAGAAATGAGGATGCACCAGGTCTGATTTGTGTAGCCTACTCTTGAGGACAAAATGTTTGTGTGTAGGTTAGTATGTGTGTCCTTTTTGGAGCGCGCGCCTGCGTACGACAGCTTTGATTGATGGCTGTCAATCAAAACCGTCCGTCAGCTCGAGCTCGGCGGCATCAACAAACAAACAAACAGGCGAAGAGTCACGAGCGTGTCTCTGAAGCTTCATTAACTCCAGTCACCTTCCTCCTCCTCCTCCTCCTCTCTCTCTCCCGTCGTCCTCTCTGCATCCTGATGCCTGAACTTCCAGCGTCTCCGGGCTCTGCAGGACCGAGCCTGGCGAGCAGGGAAGGAGGGAGGGAGGGAAGGAGGAGGGGGTGACTCGTCTCTTTCTACCCCTGCTGATAAAAAGCCACCCCCCCCTCCTCTCCTCTCCCGCCTCGGTTCCTCATGCACACAGAAAAGCTTCATGTCAGTGTAAATGTTGGATTTCTGCAGACAGAGGCTGCTTCACACTCGGGGCGGGTGTTTTGGGCGGGTGTCTTTGTCTTATCTCCGTGTCTGAGGGCAAACAGGAGAAGGAAGGCAGACCGGGGATGTGTTGTTGCCTCCATATCGGTCTGTGCGATCCGGATCCAAGTCCTTTAATAGTCGACACAAGTGATTAAATAGGGCTATCCACCAGAAGCGGAGCCTGATTCAGACTGTATCCTATGTCCTGTTCTGGCTCCAGTTCTCAGTGGGAGTGGGTTTTCTGTGACCATCAGTCCTTTCATTATTAGGCTTACTCACTCATTTCTTTGTTCTTCATCAATGATTCATGATGAGAAATAGTCAGACTTGTCCTTTAAGTGGCTGCAGAAGTCAGAAGAAGTCACATCTTCAGGTTGTTTCATCATCATCCAACCAAACAGTGAAACACAAAGACTTTCACTTTACAGTCATGATGACAAAGGAGCACAGGGAGATGTGCACAAAACAGACCAGCAGATTTATCATTTATGATTATGAAAAGTTGATTAATTTATTGTTTTTATACCAGCTTTCAGTCTTTTTTCCCCTCTGTATTCTTTTCTGCTCCAAACCCCATTGACCCCCTTTTAAAAGAATGAATATTTTTTGGAGAGTAGTTAAGGAGACAGGCAGGAAATGCAGGTAGAGACTGAAAGGTTGGTTGTAAGGTTGTGAGAAACACAATAATGTGTGCAGTTTATTCAGCCACTATTATTCATGACAAATGTCCTGGATCAGACTCAGTTCTAGTCCTCAAGAGGAAAAAGGACGTCATCATGAACCTGCACCATGATGTCAGACATCCAGACGTCAGATGTTGTTGATATTTAGTGATATTTGACTGTAGAGGTCACTGATAGAAAATGAATTGGTTTTTGAGTGCTCTCTAGGTTTTGTTGATTTAACAAAAGATTTTAATGTGTCTTTTTTATATTTCCCATTACTGGCTGATTAATCAATATGAAAATAATTGCTGCTGGGGCATTTATTTAGTGATTTATCCCTTTTCCTGCCGTCTTGGTGACAGGAAATGATCCGGATTTTCAGAGTAAAGCTCGTTAACCAGAAGATTTTTCCATCGATGAGCCGATACCAGTGGCCACTGTGATGGTAAACGGTGCTCAGCGTGGATGTCAGCGTGCAATCTTCTCTTCTATTTAAGATGTAAGAACAATGAAGTACCTGATAAATACTTCAGACGTACAAGGACAGCGAACGCCTCACGAGACCTCTGCTAGTCTTTAGATCCTCGGGGTGAAACCTCGGCGGTGGGAGGAGATCTGAGCTGACAAATCCCTCTGATCAGACTCGGATCTGGATTTAAGGGAGAATTCTCAGAGTAAACAACCTTAATTGTCCTTAAGTGGCTTTTATTGGCCTCTCATTAAGCCGGCCATCATGTAGCTGGATACGTTTGAGCAGTTAATTTAGGGAGGGAGATGGAGATAGATAGATGGATAGATAGAGAGCAGGAACAGCCGGTGTATCAGCCTCCTCCTCCTCCTCCTTCCCGCTGCTGCTGCTGCTGCTTCACGTTTTTTATCACTGTTCTGAAATAAAGTGAAGTGGAGTCGGTGAAACGCGGCCGTCACTTCGGAAAAGGACACCGTTCTGCCAATTAACCGCCAATTATGAGCAGGATATTGAATTATTAATGTCAACACTGATGCTTTTTGGCACAGGAGCGAAGCAGCAGCAGCAGCAGCAGCTAAAGGGCTGAGTCAGCAGCTTCAGTCAGACGCCGCTCAGTTCAGTTTGACTTTAAACGCACCGTAAAGAAATAGGCTATAGTTAGAGTGACTGAACTTGTTTATAAGAACTGACATGGATGTGAGGCGCGTTCAAGTCCGAGGGAAAATAGATTTTTTACAGCTTTTTAAAGGCCCGTGACATAAATGTTTATGAGCCGAGGGGTTAGGGAGTCAGTCACGTGACCTTCAGATATAGGTTTATTGTTCCCGTGTGGACAAACTCACCGAGTCGGGAAGCCAGGGAGCGGTAAAACGCTCCGCTGGCGTTCAGCTGCTGTTTGAGTCTGAGGTTTGTTTTTGTTTAAACATAAAGACGGCGTATATTTACATTTACATTTACACCGAGGCTTGTTTCAGAAACCACCAGATATTATAGCCGCACTTGAACATATCGTTAAATAAGCGTTTCTGCTCTTTCACATGGACGTCACACCGCACCGACCCTCATTAATGATTCATCTGTCATCTTTAATAACTGGATGAATCATTTATACCGTGACGGGTTCTCACAGTTTCAAAAAACCCAATTCACCATCAGACAGTTGTGATTGATTTATTGATGACACAACTTTTTAGATAATGTCTGTTTTTGGTTGCTAAATCTGACAAAATGGTTCTTTTTGTTGTGTTTATATGAAAATGAAGGAGAAGTATTGGAGTTCAGAGCTGCAACAAGGAGTGATCCGACTCATGGCGATTGATTATCGATTGATTATTTGGTTAAAATGGGAAACATCAGTGTGCAGATGTGAGGGTTGGTCGGGTGTTGTTGCTCTTTGTTGTTGAACAGTGAACTGATTATCACTCAACTGTTAATAATCAGATCATACAGCACATCCTCCATCACATGATAAACACCCACTTACTCCTCTTTGTCTGTGTGTGTGTCTGTGTGTGTGTGTAATCGCCGCTCTAAAGTCAAAGTTCACCCATTTTTCTGCTGTTAAACACAAAATCTAAACCAGGATTAACACCAAAACCTCAGTTTTCCCATTAACCCCCCCCTCACCACCACCCCGCTCCCCTCCACCAGTCTAGACCGGCTCCTCCATTGTTCACTCGGACTGTGTGTGTGAAGATGTTACCAGTTAAAACGTCTCCGTGTGTTGCTTTTTTATTTTTTATTCTTTTGAATCCCGCTCTGAGCAAACACCTGCCTCACAAATCTGTCACCGGAGCTGCAGCCAATCACCCGGCTGTCCGCTCCATTGTAAGTGAGTTTGTGTGTTAACCTTGGGGTGTGTTCGGACACAATAACCTGTGAGTCCCCGGTGGGCGGGCGGGCTGACGGGGAGCAGGAGGAGGAGGAGGAGGAGGAGGAGGAAGCAGAGAGAATAATGTTATTCCAGTGCAGGAAGATTAGCTGCGTCGCTGTGAAAGCCTCTAAACTACCGCATGTCATCAGCCATTATGTTTCCTGTGCAAATCTGAGCTGCGGGACTCGCCTTTTGTTCTAATCCTCTGTGTGTGCATGTGTGTTATTTATGTGTGTGTGTGTGTGAGATGCAGCCAAGCTCCTGACGGCAGGAAACTGTGGAAATCATTGTCCTAACTGGCAAATTATAATCGTATGTGTTTCCTTCCTGACTTGTCTCCTCGGAGGAAGGCAGGGAAGTGGAGACAGGCTGCAGAAGTAGAAACACTTGAGACTCGACTGTGGCTTTCACGCGCCGCCCGTAGCCGATCGATAACGATAGTCGATAGGAAAGTGGACTGCGAAGCTGGAACTGATGGTGACTTTCACTAATTGATTCATCTGATAATCATTATCATGAATTATTCATGTCTGTGGGAGCAGAAACACCCAACGTGACCGACGACTCCCCTCCTGGAGAAGCTTTAAACTTCATGTTTTATCAATTATCCTGAAGTCAAGACGCTGAAACCAGGAAGTGTTTGAAACCAGGAAGATTTGTTTCTGTCCTCCATAGAATAAAAAAAATAGATCATCTTGAACGGGGAAATCCACAATGGCAAAGAATGGCGCATATGAACAATAAAATTACAGGCCAATCATGATGTTTGCGCTTGAAACTAAAAAAAGCAAAACAGCAATGATGCATTGATCAGTAGAATAATGGGAGGGAGGAGAGAAGTCACCGTGGACACGGAGACAGAGATGCACTAATCAAACTTATTCTCTCCGGGTATCGATTTGAAGTTGGAGCTGAGTCTGATGTCGCTGCTCTGTTTCAAGAAGAAGAAGAAGAAGAAAGTGTTTTTCATGCGGGTCAGCGACGTCTGGCCTCTGCTCTGCTCACTCTGCTGTAATAAAGCCTCTGTTGCATTTTTCACTCTGCAGCCACTTGAAATCATTTAATACACAAACACTGTTGTGGTGGCTATACACAAGAAAAATAGATGTTTACATATCTATTTCCTGTTTTCAAAATAAAACGCTCCTCCAGGTGTAGGAGGAGGGAGGAGTCACCATCAGCATCTCCTCTCCTCGGTGCTGCTCAGGTTGTGTCTCATTGTTCTGGATGTGAACGCAGTATAAATATTTAATGCGACTCGGCTTTAAGTACTCTGAGCAGCCGTTGAGGGGCCGGTGATGTCAGTCGACCCCGAGGTTACGTAAAATGCAGATCCAGTGTTGGACTGCTGCCTCTCAGCAGGCGGAGAGGAGGAGATGAGGTCACCGTCAGCTGCTGCTCTGCCTCATTTATTCGTATTTATTTGGGTTATTGGTTTATTTTTGTTCACCATAAATCAAATCATGGTTTAGTTGGAAAAAAAAAAGTCAGAAAACAGCAAAAAAATGCAAAGTCTTGTCAAAAGATTTACTGTTACACAAACTGGGAGTTCTTCCTGAAACTTGTCAGACTTTGATATTTTGTGCTGATAAGTCATTTCATCTGATTTATAATCAGGCTTCCGCCCACAGTCCAAGGACAAGCATTAGCTTAAAGGGGAACTATGCAAGTCCGGTGGCTTTTCTGCTGTTTTGCTAACCCTCCTCCCGGCCATGTGCATTTGTTTACAACAAAGCCAGCGAAAAATCAAAACATGGAACGGCGGATGATGTTATACAACAGGGTTCCCCAATTCCGGTCCAATATACCCCACCCTCTTTATGTCAGATGGGATTGGCCCCGCCCCCCTGTGACCTCACACTGATTTGTAATAAAAAAGAACAATCAATCATAACAAGATATTAAACAAAATGGATTTTGACACGATTTGAGACGTAGCCCACTCCTGCAAGAATAGATGATCAGTGATTAATGGATGGTAGTGGCTAATAACAGGAAGGTTTGCAGTGTTTCCCCTAGAATATTTTTTAGGAGGGGTTTGGGTTTGAATATAAAAGGTGGATATTTTTTTCACATTTTTGATATATAGCATGTAGTAGTTACGGTGTATATAGTAGTTAAAACAGGTGAGCACCTGTTTAATGCCTGATCACAGTTGAATTTTTGAACTGAAGGGCCTTTCATGGCCAAAAACATAAACCTGAAACATTTTAACAGATAGGCTCAATCAGATTTTAATTCAGCTGCAGTGGACAGTTTTAGTTTAAGTATTAATCCAGTATTAAGATGAAAATGTTGGCCTTCTGAAAAGTTCTATATGCTCTCATGATCCATGTTATTCCAGTTTATTGCTCTTGGATGAATTGAAACAACAGTGACAGGGAAACAGCCAGTCATCAACAGCTGTGTCGTTTGGTTGAAGCACCGTCTCCACGTGTTTTTATTGACAACAGGGTTATAACCTGGACGCGTTAGCTCGTCGGTATGGTAACGGTAACCCTGTACTGCGTGCCTGCCCCGACTGAAACACCACCTCAACCACAGCATGATATCAGCTTGTAATTGTGTCTCACCTGGAGCAGTGGCTGTGACAGATCCCAAAGAGCCTGCTCATCTTATAGAAGCAGCTTTTTCTCAGTGCCAAACTTCAACATCCCATAATATGCAGGTGGTGGCCTCCTAAACAGAATTTATTATTGATTTCTGAATGAATTGATGTGTCGCTTATTTTTGCTATATATATATATATATTTTTTTTTTGACCTGGCGGGGGCTCTCGTTGGCCTGGCGGCCCGCCAGGCCTGTACAATGGTAGGGGAAACACTGGTTTGGGTTTTAAAAGGTGGATATTTTTTTCCAGTTTTATCGTGGTGTATGTGTTAAAACACGGCCTGAGTGTGTGTGTGTGAACTGGGCTGCAGTAACAGGTGTTTTATTTTAAAGATGGTGGTTTGATGATCTGTCCTGGTCTTGGAGAATCAGGCGTGACGTCCAAATCGCTGCTTTATTTGACACAAAAACACGACTCCCCCCCCATGACCCCCCCACCATCACCTCAACCACAGCATGATATCAGCTTGTAATTGTGTTTGACAGTGGCTGTGACAGATAAAGTACTCGTGTTATAGAAGCAGCTTGTCTCAGTGTCTCAGGTGGTGGCCTGTGTGTGTGTTAGTGTGTGTGTGTGTTGTTAATCTGCGTCACCTGCTGGTTTACGTTCTGAGGTTCACTTCCCAGTCTCCTCTGAGCAAGGCAGCGCTGGAGCCCAGCCTCCCGCTGCAGCACGGCTTTTCAAAATAAAAGCCCCTTCATGATGAATCCTGTTGTCTGTATGTGGCTCTTACACACACACGCACACACACAGGGTGGTGTTAATTAGCTACCAGGTAATTAGAGAGAAAGGGAAAGTGCAGTGTGTGTGTGTGTGTGTGTGGAAGCTCTGGGGCTTTGTCACTCTCTTTGTTTACCTCCCAGTGGAGTCTGTCTCTCCTTGTCCCTCCTCAGTGCCATAAAGGTTCATGTGGACAAAACATATGTGGACAGTTGGACAGTTTGGTTTCTGTCCTCCATAGAATAAAAAAATAGATAATCTTGAACGGGGAAATCCGCAATGGCAAAGATGGCGCATACGAACAATAAAATTACAGGCCAATCATGTTGTTTCACCACCTTTGTGGAGTTTTAGAGCTTCACCGTCGGCAGGTTCAATCATTTTTAGGAGATAAATGTCGGCCTCATTGATAAAATCTATGGACTGTGGCGTCACTTTAGTTTGTGTGAATGAAAAGTGAAGCTTCAGGTGTTTGCTGAACAGAAGAGCAGCACTGGGCTGCGTACACAGAAATCACCACGTTGACATTAATAAATAAATGTTTTATAATGAGCCGATCGCATTTTTTGGTTTCGGTTTGTATTTAATTTCACCGGCGATCATGTTTATATGTTTTTTACTGGCCTGCTGGAAATCGTTTAGATTGGGGTCGTTGGTCTCTTTGGGCTTTTGGAGGCGTTGCCAAGATGGCCGCCGAGTGGCTTGAAGGACTTTGGTCCCATGATCTTGATCCGGACCTGACGGATCAGCAGCCTCAGTGAGAGCAGGAGGTCGTTAGAGCAGAAGGTCTCACAGTCACATGAGACGGGGTCACATACAGATGTTAGTCAGGGGTCGACCCCATCCCCCCGAGTCACACACACACACACAGACACACACTCTCTCTCTGTGATTCACTCGTTCTTGGACTCATCCTGTAGCTTCATTAGCTCTGAGAGACGCTGTAGTTTCGCTGATGTTAGAAACTCCAGCAAGTTGCATCAGGCTGAACACACACACATACACGAACAAGCACACTCGCACACACATCCACGCACACACGCACGCACACCGTGGTGCTGATGAGGTCATGTCGGGATAAGCAGGGCATCCTGATACACACTGTTTTCACTCCATGGGTGTGTGTGATGTTATTGTAGCGCTCAGTGATACAAAGTGAGGGAATCAAGAAGACAGGAAGTTCTCAGACCTTTAATCTGATCCGTGTGTGTGTGTGTGTGTCTGTGTGTCTGTGTGTGTGTGTTTCCCCTCCCTGCTCCCTGCCCATCTCTGTGGCTGCAGGGCGCTACACTGCGATGAATCAAACGTACCTGTGGGGATGAATACGTCTTATTTCCACCCCCCTCCTCCTCCTCCTCTCTTTCTTCTTCTGCTCTCTCCATCCTCGCTCGTCTTGACACTTTGGGCAAAATGCAGTGTAACCGTGACGCAACATGATGAAAACAGTGGAGGTTGCACAAAAAAAAAAGAAGTCAGGAGAGGATTTGGGTCACGGGAAGAAAGAAGAAAGACAGTTGAACTTTTTGATTAAAGTCACAGTGAGATGAGATCGAACGCAGACAGAGTTCCACCTGCTTCGTCTCTGTTGGAGGCGACGGCGTGGACTCGGTGGCCTGTAGCGGTGAGTCGGATTATCTTATGCACCCAATGATTTGACTTTTTTATATGAATGCATCATTAAAAGTTTCTGTAATGCAAAAAAGTTTGCTCAGCGCACTGACTGCATCTGCAGACGACGGCCTTGTTGTGTGCTGTATAGTGTTGTGCCGATTGGCGATCCAATCGTCTATCGGCGATTGAAAGGACGATCGGCGATCTGTTGTTTTCTTGGCGATTGTACACACACATACTCGCTACTTTTTTATTGATCCAATGCGCCGTCAAATCTGTTTGTTTTGTTTTCAAGCCGCGTCTCCGGCTGCTTCCTACAGCTACTCTGTCACGACAATCAAATGCAGCCACTGCCAATCAGATGGAGAGAGGTCCCGCACACAAAATCTTTGTGGTAAACAGAATAAAAGGAAACAGGGGGTGGAAACAGGATGTCAGAGATTTGGCTTTCGGCAGAGATTATTGTCTGGACCAAAGATCATAGAAGATCACGTGGAGCGCTCCGGTCCTCTTTTGTGCAGAGTTAGATTGATCCTCAATCTGAATCAGTAATCACATGCAGTCTGCAGGGTGGAAACAGGATGCAGAGATTTAGAGAGTCTGGACCAAAGATCATAGAAGATCAATCCTTTTGTGCAGAGTTATGATCCTCAATCTGAATCATAATCTGCAGTCTGCATTGATTTTATTCTGAAAATCGTGAGTGGACATAATGATTTTTTTCTTTTTTCTCATTAAAAAAACAGCTACTATCAGAAATTCAGAGGTTTTGCTAAGTTCATGTGAAGCGTTCATTCAAATGTTGCTGTTATTTATTTATAAGGAGCTACATAAGGTGTTTTAATTTGAAAGTCTTGCTTGTCTCACCTCGGGTTGCGGTTCTTATTGTTGCTTAGCAGAGGCTTTTACTATTTAATATGTAGGTATAGAAACTCTTAATGAGGCATCTGTTCGATTCATTTGAAAAGTGTCTCAGCAGCCAAAGTACGATTCAAGTACAAGTCTTGATGTAGGTGAGATATCACACAAAACCATATTGGCTCCTCACGGGACAGCTGATTGATTCAAAAATGAGTTTAACAACCTACAAAGCACCAAACAGGCTGGAACCATCTTCCATATCCGAGTTACCGAGGGAGGTAAGAAACAGGAGTAGTGGTAGCCCCCACCTTCTGGACTCACCTCCCTCCGGCAGTAAATAATGCCGACTCAGTCGAAGCTCCTAAAAACTGACCTGTTTCAGATGCACTTAATGTAATGTGTTACTGCCCCTTGTAACTTTTTATTGTTTTATCGCTTTTTATCATCCTTTTTTTTAATGTTTGTTGTACTGTGGCATCTGGTTCAAAAGCTGCTCTATAAATAAACCTTTTCTTACTCACTCATTTATTTATTCATGTGCGGGGACGCTTGTGATTCCGATGATGGATCTGCGTTGTAACTGAGGAGAAGAGAGAGGTCGAGGCTCTTATCACCTGCACACCAGGTTCACTCAGACCTCTATAGTCCAGGATCATAGATCATAGATGATGATGTCGTCAGGTTTAGAGCCCCTGTTTTGTTATTGTTGACTTGTTGCATAAAGGGTTTAAAGGGATAGTTCAACATTTTGGCAAATTGGCCCATTGCCATAATCGCTATAGTCATAGCAGTAGGTTTGTTACCTTTAATTGTCGGTGCAAGCTATTTTTCGAAAGGCGGAGCAGAGCCGCAAGCTGCTCAGAGCTACGCTACAGAGGCTAATGGGATTTATTGGTTTCCCTCGTCAAATACACAATCCAACAACTCCAGACGCTCTTGTGAACAAGTTGTCCGTAGTGTAGCTCTGAGCAGCTCGCGGCTCTGCTCCGCCGTTCTAAAAATACCTTGCACCGACAATTAAAGGTACAATCCTACTCCTAAGACTGTAGGTATTATTGCAACAGGCCGATTTACCAAAATATTGAGCTACCCCTTTAATCCCTGCAGCCGTTTGCATGCAACATCTGGCGCTGCACACATACAGCTGTGTACCAGGACTGTCAACAAACATCTGACCCAACATGTGTCAGTCTTTTCGCAGACACACACTGAGGCTCTTAGAGACCGTCTCTCTCTTTCTGTTTTCCTCTGGTCGTGATTTTACTTTTGCTGATTTCCTCTTTCTGTCAGTTTCCTCTCCGTGTTCATTTATCTCACCCTCAGGTCTAACACACCGCGTGTTTGTAACGTATGAATCATACATGAATGATAAACAGCCGCTGCATAATACATGAAAACAACACACGCAGCGTTTTGGGGCGAGGCGAGGGTCCGGCGCTCACATGTTCAGATACTTCAAAGCTGTCAGACGGAGCGTGACGTGTGTTGAGAGCTAATCGCTTTAGTCTCTTTTAGCTCCTCGTGTTGATTTTGTGGCTCGTTTCCTGTCTCAGTGGTTTTTTCAGAGTAAAAGCCCTCATTGGACTGTAAATTATGTTAAACCGGATTTGTAACTCGGAGCGGAGCTGCTGCGCTGCTGCCATCTTGGCAGCGTCTGACTCCGCCCCCTAAGTGTAGATTGGACAAAGGGGGGGGGTGAGGACTTCAGGGTGTAGAGAGAGAGGGAGAGATGGCTGTGCTCAGTCCTTGTGTTTGTGCATGTGTGTGTGTGCGTTTGTGGGAGTTAATTGTCGACTCATCCTCTTCTGTCTCAGCTCGTATTGAGTGAGACACCTTCCAATATGGCCGCCTGCCAAGCACACACACACACACACACAGTGTTGTTGTGAAACTAATCTGACTTCAAACTTAAACCCTCTTCTTCTGCTGCTGCATTAATGCCCACTGGCAACACACACACACACTCACATGTACACACACACACACACACACACACGTTGCCAGGTGACCTCTGTGTCTCTATGAAACTCCTCTTCCTGCTCTATTGATCAGCTGCTGGCAGCCGCACAACACACATCACCCTCTCTCTCTGCAGGTGTGTGTATGCTGCTGATTCTGGATGTGTGTGTGTGTGTATATGTGTGCGTGTGTGTGCATGTTGCTGATGCAGTGCGCTGACAGCTGGCTCACAGCGGACTCTGACTTCCTGCTGCCCCGCAGAGGAAGAATCGATGCTTTGGCAAAGGAAGAGGTTTTATGTTTTAAATGTGGGAGATGAAGACGGAGACGCAGATACATGAATAACACACACACACAGACACACACACAGACGCACAAATATAAAGACAGATAAATGATTATCTGATGAATAAGTAAGTGGATCACAGCTGTCACCTGAGTTTGACAAAAAGAAAACACGCGGCGTGACAGGTGACATGTTGTTCTCACTCGTCTCCCGCTTCATGTTGATTCTGAGGATGTGAGACAGGAGATAAACAGACTCACACATCATCTGATCCTGCACCGAGATTGTTTAGTGTCTCTTTTTTTTCTCTCTTTTTCTTTTACCCCGCCAAAATAAGAGATCATCCATCTTTTAGCTGTTACATCCCGGCGTCGACGGGGAGAAGAGACGGCTGATGAAAAAGGCTCTCGCTCTGAAGCTCCGACTAGAAAAGAACCTCCTCTCCCTCTGACGTCTGAGACTTTTATTTTTTAATAAAGAGGAAGCGGCCGTGACAGACAGCGTGACGGTGTGTTCGCCGGTAAATGTTTGTGACTGACCGCCGCTCTGCAGTCCTGGCTGACAGGCGGGTTATAGCCGAGCAGATGTCTCATTATCTGCCGCACATTCACAGTTTGACTGAAACAAACAGCGGAGATGTTCAAACATCAGTGCAGCTGTGTTTGTCTCCAACCTCTGTCCAACATCTGCTCCAGGAGCTTCAGGGTCTGAGAGAGAGAGGTTGAGGAAAAACACTGACATGGAAGAGTGATGACAGGCAGCAGCATCCGGTGTGTGTGTGTGTGTGTGTGTGTGTGTGGTGTAATCTGCTGAATGGTATTTTAAGTATTAGGCTGCCTACACAAGAGACAAGCTGCAGGCTCCGGTTGCTGTGACAATTATTGGTCAAAATAAAATAATCCTCAAGTGTGTTGCACATGTATTTTGCAATATAATGGAAAAAGTAATAAGTGCAAGATCCCAAACTGCAGAAGCTGCACTTTTATTTGATAATGGTAAAATGTGTCATTACATTGTTGTGCATTGTTAGCATTAAGTGTTGTGTTGCTGCAGAGACGCCCTGAACAACAAAGGAAATGTGTGTTTTGGACAAGAGCCGACAAACATCACATCATCAATTTCATTTTTTTCCCCCCCAATACACATTTCAAATTGCACAATACAATATGCGATATTACAACGGAGTATTAGGGCCACACTGACGAATAAAAAAAAATCACAAACTTCGAGAATAAAGTTGTAAATTTACGACTTTTTTCTCATATTTCTAATAATCCATCGTACAATATAGTACGATGTTTTTTTGCAGCTCTATACCGTCCGTACCATTGTTTGGCTGCCTGATCTCAGTGACTCAGCTGATAACCTTTGTTTTTCCTCTGTGACGTTTGATCATGTGGTTTTCTGTGCGATCTGGTGTGTGCGGTGAGGTCTTGTGGTCCGGCTGGGTCGTCCACTGCAGGGAGGGGTCATTATGTTTCCCATGGGGGGGGGGGGCAACATGAGAAACTCAGATCATGTCTCACACACACAGATATTTGCTCAACAGGCGTCTCTGTGACCTGAAACGTCACTCACATCAATCACATGTGACAGGAGGAAGCACAGGCAACGCAACGCAGGAGTTTTCAAAATAAAAGCATTTTTAGAATATGTCATTCGACTTAAAGGAGACATATTCTGCCCCTTTTTCACAATTTAAAATAGTTCCCAGGTGTCTTAGAGACACGTCTGTGACATGCTGTGATATAAATACCCCGAGGATCAAACATCACAGCTCTTTTCATTCGTCAAAACAGCTCTGTTCAGAACGGCTGGTTTCAGTGCCTGTCCCTTTAAATGCAAATGAATATCATAAAACCACATGGATTTCAAACTAGGGAGCCTGAAATTACTGATTTTTTTTTGTCAATTCTTCTGGGGAGACAAACACCCAAATACATGTTAAAGAGCCTTTAAAAAGGGATATTTCCATAATATGTCCCCTTTAAATACAATGAACCTCATCAGTATTAGTGTAGTTTGTCTTTGACTTTGTGAGCAATAGGTCCAATACTGTATTTCTGATACAGTTATATAACACTTCCCTCATGTCTGTGGTTTACCTTGTTTTTTAAAACTGTTAAGTTTTTGAAAACCATCCATTGTGTAGCCAGCTTCATTTAGAGTTGAACTTGCATCTCTCGAATGTTGTCGCATCTGTTGTTTTTTACACATGAAGTCCATATTGTCTTTAGTTTTATAAAAACACACGCAGAGTGAAGATAAAAGCATGAACCCTGACCTGCAGAAATGAGTCCTCAAAAAGCCTCTCTCCATTTTCCTGATGGTTTTTTTTTTTACATAAAGGAAATGGAATTACTCACTGACAAGACAAAAAAAAAAAAACCTCCTCATTTGCATGTAATGTGTGCAGTCGATCAGAAGTTTCTGCGTGGAAGTGAAAAAGTGCTCTGACAGATGGAGGGAGAGAGAGAGAGACACAGCCTCAGCCTCGCACTGGAAAGTGATTTTCAAAATAAATTGCAGCGCTCAGAGAAAATTAGGGAGGCAGAGACAAGAAAATGAGGAGAAAGAGCAGAGATGACAGTGGATGGATATTAACATGAGGGGAGAAATAAAAGAGAGACATTTCCTTCCATCACTCACAGATATATAGAGAGAAATAAACCTCACCTGCTCTGATTTAACCCTCTGTAAGACAACCAGCGTGAGCACAAAGTCACCTGACTGCAAAATGCAAAATTAGTTGATGCAAAATTGAGGATTGAATCAAAGATCCTCTATAGAGACGATGGTTTACACACATACACAACTGTCTCCTAAGTAGCTTTTATCTGATCAAACCAGTACAAGATCATATCAGTCTAATGATAACTGTGTTTTCCCTCCAAAAACAGCTCAATAACAACAACAGTAGCTGTATTATTAAGAAAAGAAGTGTTATATTATTTTATTTCAGTTTGAACCCTGCAGCTGTGCAGCAGTGCAAATGAACCGGAAACCAACAGAGGGAGTAGAAATCTGCGGGGAGATCTCCTTAGACTTTGTTGCAGGTCATAAATAAAGTTAATTCCCTCCTGATGTGAAGGTCTGCAAATGTCTGCGATGCCATTTCTGTGGCAGGAGGATCTGTGGCTGGTGGAAATATGGCTCCAATATTTATACAGGCCTGAAAAAAGAAAAAAATCGTACATAATCTGTGATGAAGAGAAGAGACTTGAAACCCTCGTAGAGGAAATAATTGAGTCTGTGTAAGAGCTTCATAAAAATGTTTTCATATACAGAAAAAAAATAGTTTTTTCCTCTCGTTTTTCTCCTCATATTTAGTCGCCGAATTATGCAGGCTGCTTTGTGTCCATCGCTGACAGTAGAATCAGATTTCTTGTAGCCTAACTCAGGAGATGATTTCATTCTAACAGACGAGACACATCTGCTCCTCTTTTTTCTTTTTTTTTTTTCTTTTTGTAGAGAACTCAACAGATTCATGTCCAGATCCATGAATCACAGTCAGAGCCTCCACATACTTTTCATACTTCTCAGAAACTCGTTCGTATTCAATCCCTGATTTACCTCACTGTTTGGAGCTGACTCACTCTGACTGTGAAGTTATTTCTTCTTCTACAACCTCTCTAGGACTCAGTTGAAAAAAAAAAGATGTTTGGTTTTTTTAATCGCTTATCATCTTCACTGTAGGATTAGTTTTCCATTAGAGAATCAAAATGGAGATGGTCCGATACTGATACCAACACCAGAAACACCACTAATACAGTACATGACTCAGCGTTTCTCCTACACTCAATAACAACAATAATACATTATATAAGTTGTAGTTTTTTTGGTATAGGCCAGTACAGTAAGGAAATGATGGCATCAGAACAAGTTCTCAAGTTAGAGAAGAGTTTGTCTCAGTGTGTTACCACAGTCTTTATGCAGTGAGTGTGAATCCGTTGTGTGTCCACGAACTTGTGTCTGCGCTTCACATTTCTGCTCAGTCTTGTTGCATCAGCTGCTGCAGTTTACAAACAGTAACAGAAACATTTCAGAAACAACTGAGACTCACTCGGCTCGAAATCTGTGGACAGATCCGGACGTCTGGTTTTTCGTTTCGTCATTAACGTTAACTGTGTTTGTCTAAGTTTGTCTTCTTCTCTTTGTGTCTCATGTTGGACCAGATCACCTCCTTCTTCCGTCCTGACAGTACCAACCACACCTATACGTCCATAACGTGGTTAAATATGTGCTGCACATTCAGAAAATGTCTGCACTGATTTCACAACCCATGCAGATAAAAACACTACAAATCAGTCCTGCAATACAAAGGAAGCGGTGAAAATGGGAGGTTTTCTATAAAGGTATAAATCTAACCTGGTAGCTCAGGTTCAAACCCAACTCATGACACTTTAAGCCGTCCAAAGTCTCCTCTCTCTTCTTGAGTTTCTGCTTTCTCTCTCAGTAAAAACCATTAAAAAGAAAAAAAATGTGTTGAACCCTCTGGGATTCACTTGTTTTTTAACCTTTTTGACTTTGAAAGTTTGGTATTGAACAACAAATTCCACTTTTTTGTGGTGAAGGACGGGGATTTAAAGGTGTGTGTTGTCAGTTATCTTTGCAGTACATGTACAGTTCTGAATCTGCAGTTTGTAGACGACAGAAATGTCTTCAAAGGTCTGTAGTTTCCTGAACAGAACTTGCTGGAAAAAGCTACACCTTGTAAAACACAACAGCCCTCTGACTATTAATGATTGACAGGGTCTGGATAGTCCTGGTTCTGGTTCTGATTCTGGACCCGGACCGATCCGCCTATCAGTGACCACAGGTGTAGGCAGAGCGTCATGGTTGTAAATATCTTTCATGAGCTCTATTCCGCTCCTCCTACGCATCCAGGGTGTATTAACCCCGAGGTAGAGAGGTCACAGGTCACGGGGTCAGGAGCTGCATGGCGCTGGTCTGGCATGTGGACGTCATGTGGTTTGGTCTCCTAGGTTTGAACCCTGACCCAAAAAAACCCACCTCCAAACGTTGGAAACGGTGGAAGTTTATTAGCGTCTTTTTATATTTGAAGACAACAGCTGAACCATATTTATTGTGTGTGTCAGGACAGCTGGTCCACTTCCTGCTGCGAGTCTGCGACGGCGAGGACCGTGGGAGGTGTGTGAAGATTCGCAGCCGAGGTGTGAACGCTGATACTAAAAGTTTTTGCCACAGTTGAACTTCTTACTTCCTTGTCCTCGGTTGAATCCTCTGCTTCCGATAAGTACAGCAGTGAAACAATGACGGCGTTGATATCGGGCAGGAGGGAGTCTGTTATGATTGTGATTCAGTTTGTTGAATTGCATCTCGTTATTGATCAGTGAGCTGCTCGTCTGTGGAGAGCTCTTTATCTGGATCAATCCTTAAGCGGCGGCCCTACCGCTACATCCTCTCTACATCCTAATCAGAAAATCAGTTAAAGGAGAAATAATGTTCCTCATTTGTGGAGATTTACAAGTTCCTTATACATTACAGTCCCTGCTGGTCATTTTTTACAAATCCTCCATTAGTTCATTGATTCCTTTCAGTCGCTTTCTGTGAAAATCATTTTCCTGAAGCATCCTGCTGATTATTGACGTTGGAAATAACACACTTTATATTTTTATTTTTACCACTTTCTCTTTGAAGCCACTTTTATTAAAATGTCTCTTTGCACCATTCAAGGGTGGATGATTGGTGCATTAAACGGACCTCGAAGAGTTTTTTTTTTTTGATTATACAAGAGTCTCATATTAATGTGGATGAATCTACGTTTGTCTTGATTGTTTTGTGGACGCTGCCCGGCGGGTCATGGGAATAACGACGCCGAATCGCCGTTTATGGTCGGAACTATGACGGTATCTGATCGTCTTTGAACCTCTGACTTTCATTCTTGATGAATGAAAAGATTATCGGCAAATGTTTTCGCTTATGTCCGTTTTGCGCCTGTCCAAGAATTTCACTGTGCGCGTGGAGGCTCATGGGAAATGTAGTGTGAAAACAAAAAAACTCCTTAAAATACCTGGAAAACCCCCCAGACCTGGTCCGTTACGAACCTGCCAAGCCTACTTCTAAACCTACTTTCAAACTCCCTTCCAAGTCTATTTCAAAGCCTTTTAAGCCCATTTCTAAGGCCACATCCAAGTGTCCTTGCACACCTACTAAGTCTTCTCATTAGCCTATGTCTGACTCTATTTCTAAGCCAAAGTCTAGTTCCAGCCTACTTCTAAACCCATGCCTAGCCTATTTCTAAGGCTACTTCGAAGTGTCCTAACAAGCCTATGTCCAAGTCTATTTCCAAGCCTACTTCTAAACCTTATCCAAGCCTACCTGTTCTCTTGAAAGCCTACTTCCTAATATCTAAAATGTACCACCTCATGAATAGAGTTCGCTGACACACTGTTAACAGTTGTGCTCAGACTAATTTTCACTTTCTGTGCTGACAGTCTTTCAGGTGTTTTCTTTGTCCCTACAAGTTGACAGGATTAGTTCTTTAGGTTTGTGACAAACCAAATGGGAGATTGTCTGTCTGGTTTCTTGTGGAGCTTTTATTCACACTGACACAGGTTTCCTAGAATATCTCTTGAACTCATCTGTATTACCTCATAGTAATGTAGCAATGTTCAGAAGGTAAAGTTGACTGATCAGTCTGCAGGAGATTAATTGACACCGGCTGCTAGTTGGTTGAAGAACGAATTGATCTGAAACTCTAGGAATCGATGAGCAAAGATGAGAAGACAAAGCTCCACTGTGTTTTTCTTTAAAGATTTCAGGTTTTAATCAGCTCTCAGCTGCAGAGACCGACTCTCCGTGAACCCTGTGCATCGCCTCCTCATCTTATCATCACATCAGGTGTCAACTCCTGGAAGCAAACCGACTCTAAGAGTCTTTCATTTTGAGCAGTTAAAACACTTAAACCCCACCAGAGTCCTCATCCCCACATCTCCGAGCCTGTCTGCACAGAGTCCACTAATTACCAGGAAGCGTGTTGTGTGCAGGGAGGCAGAGTTAAACTCCCAGCAGCCGTGTTGTGTTTCACTGGCTCTGACTGCAGTATGGATCCGCCTCAGAGCCTGTGAAGGTCGGCTCCGCTCTGATGTGGTTTGTTTGGAGCTGCGGGGGAGACGTTGGGACAGATGAAGGAGCTGAAGCCTTGAAGAGTATCTGGGAGAAACGTTCCTTCTTCAGGGCATCAATTGTTTCTCCTCCTCCTTCCTCTTCCTCCTCCTCCTCCTCCCTCCTCCTAAATCTCCCTCCTTTCCGCCTCAGGATCCGTTGTCTCTTGTTTTTCGTCTCTAGTTTTTTGGGATGGATCATGTTGAACTCTCACTGATTCTGATTGTTAACGGTTTGTTTCTCGCTCGTCCAGAGATGGATTTGTTGGCATGAAAAGTTCAATAATTTTCTTCCAGGGGAAAAAATATATATAATAATGACAAACTGTAGGATGGGGTCAGGAAATCGGGATCAAATGTTCATGATCTCAGCCCACTCAGTGTGGATTTATTGATTCTCAGGCCAAACGAAGCTGTATTTTATTGTGTCCAGGCTGAAATACATTTGTATATATACAAATGTCTCAATACTACAGTGGCCCTGAGAGGTCAAAACACATGCAAATACAAACACATGCAAAATATAAGCTGAAAACATCTCTATCAATTTGACAACACATGTACTGCAAGTGCACACAATGCAACGAAAGAAGACAAAGGACATTTCTGTCTTCAAAAGTCGCAGCTTTTGACATTAATTTGTTTGTTTTTTGTCTGTTTGCATGTGTTTTGTCATGAATGTGTGGTTTCTAAATTGAGCTCTCATGGCCACCGTACACACCACTGCTGAAACAACAGTGTATAGATTGATTGATTGATTGATTTTTATTTGTCTCAAACAAGCACATCAATATACAGACAGTGTAAAAAAAAAACAAATAAGCAACAAAAGAAACAAAGACATGATACTGTGCAAGTTTGAGAAGGGGCTGAAAGAAGCAAAGCTTATCAAGTTCAGCCCCCCCTTACAATGTGATTCATGTCATACATACATCTATAGTTCCATACAATCTATATTAAGATTAAAAACATATTGTTTTAATATGAAAAAAAGGCATGACTATAAAATTGAATAAAAAGAGTAAAATTAGCTGTCCAGTGATTTATAGCTGACCAATAGTGTGTGTTTGTATTTACTTTTAAATTGTTTTAAGTTTTTGCACATTTTTATAGATCAAAAAGTATAGTCAGTAACAAGTCTTCAAACATATAAAAAACTAGAACTGGAAACTATTTGTCATTTTTTGTGCAAAACAAATAATCAATTGCAAAAAAAAAAGGTCACAGATTAATCTTCTGCTGATCGATCGATAGATTATTTGACCGACGCGGCTCTTGTGCAGGCTGCGTAACAAACAGAATGCATTCAGGTACAGTATTGATCATAGGTCGTCTGATCTCTGGCGGCAACACGCAATCATGTTCGCATGAAAACAGCGTGTAGACAGGCATCAGCTTGCGATCAATGGATATTTCCATTATTGATTCATCTGCAGATTACTGTCTTCATTACTCGGTCAATAACGTTTGTTTGGGAAATGTCAGAAAACAGGAAAATGCTCTTTTTAGCTGACGAGATGTGTTCAAATCCCTCTTTTTATTCAACCAGCAACACAAAGACATCAAAGAGACACCCTGATGAATGAGAAGCTAGAGAAGTAATAATTAAAATCAGTGATTATCAGAACATGTGTTGACTGGTGGAGTAGTAACGGCTCTGACTGGGCAGATGTTTTGTTTTGTTTCACTCTGTCTTTCTTGACTTGACATTTTTACCGTTTGCAGCGAGGGGTTTCCACAGGAGAGATGTGATTGGCTGAGCGCGGCACCGCGTGTGTGCGTTTGTGTGCAGGTTGGAGCCTCAGGTTGTGTTCGTGTGTTGCCTGTGTGTCTGTGTCGTCATGTTCTGCCTGTCTGCTCCCACAGACACAGAGACGTCGTCCGTCCTCGCTCTCCTCCCGCTTGTCCTGTTGTTGTTCTCGTCCTGCTTCTTTGCACAGACCCCCCCTCCCCCCGACCCCCCCCTCGTCCTCTCTCGCCCTGTGGAGCGTCACAGAGGTCTCTGGTAAAGTTTTACCTCCAGGATGAAGATGGATGCGACCTCGCTGCTGCTGCTGCTGCTGCTGTGTAACCGTCAGACACGTGTCCTGCAGCTCTCTGTGATTTCACACGCGTGACCTTTTTTTTTTTTTTTCTTACGTGCAGAGGGGAAATCCATCCAGTAGCGGATGAACTGTCAGCACGGAAACGGAGGAGGTGTCTCACCGCAAACGGGGGAGTCTCGTCCTTCCATCCGAGTGCAGATGATTTTATTATTCATGCAGGACGGAGGTTGAGTGAAAAGGTTTAATTATTGAAAATCCAAAGACATTAAATCTTCCTCCCTGTTCTTAAAATGAGTGAAAATCTCTGCAGACTTTAATTTAACCAAAGCGTCCAAGTTTTCGTTCAGCAGACCATCAAACATTTGCCCCGGTGACATGCTGAGCTCCGGTGTTTCCTCCGTGTTTGAATGTTTACTTGTGAGTTAGTTTGTCGCCGGGTTTCGGTCGGTCACAGTCTGTGAAGGATGAGACTTTTGCAGCCGTCGTGGAACCGCAATGAGACCAGCTGCAGCCGCCCCAAAGTGTGGCTCCTGTTGCCTAGCGACCTCGACAACATGTAGCTTAAAGTCTTAAAGCTCTTGTTTTTAACTGTTGTTCCATTAGCCGTTAACGGTGTAATCCTCAGGCTCTCTGTGTCTGCGCCACTCGCTGCCATCAGTGCTGCCACAGTTCAGTGTGCGGTGGATCTCGGGGATAGTTTGGACCATGAAGGATCCACTTGTCAGAGGCTTTGCTGCAAAGGAAACGGGCAGAGGGGTTAGACGTCGGAATGGGACGGCTTAGTCATGCTGCTGTGATGCAGTTGGTCTTAAAATACAGCCTCTAAAGGATGTGGCCCCTGGGCTGGGACCCGGGCACAGTCGGGGGCCACAACAAGAGTCAAGTAGGAGAATAGCTACACATCATTCGGGCCGATGTTGGAGATAATAAGCTCCAACTGCAATCAATGCTCTCATAGTTGACTTTTCCTAACAGCACTTGAATGCACCATCTAGTTGGTTGGTCTAAATCAGGCATTACCAAATGGCAGACTATCTCTCCTACTGTTTTCCACGCATCTCTGCCCTGTTTGAAAGGAGATGGAAGCCCCTATGTGGGAAGACGTCGCTTCCGAAGAGAAACGCATTTCAGGACCGCTGACTTGTATCACCAGAACACACATGTCCTGCGATTTTCAGCCTCCTCACATATTTAATCGAGGGGGACGATACCAATACCCGACAGTGCAGCTATGAAGATGCCTTTACGACCTTGGTCTAAAAAAAACAAGGAGGACCTCTTTATTTTATTCTGAAGTTTCTGTTCTATTTAACTTGGTATGCAGGCCTTAAATTCATTTGCCTGTGCTAAATAGCTAGTTGTTTACTAAGTGCCATGCAAGTGCACTACGTTAAATGTTTCCTGCATTGAAAATTGACAATAAATTGGACTTTATATCGTTCAGACCTTTTACTTGGATAAAAGTTTACTAACTGGACCTCAATGAATAATTGAATACCTCTGATCTAAATGATACCAGTTTAAATAACCCCTGTAATTTTTTGTACAGACTGAAAATCATGCAAACTGAATTTTTGAATGTCTTCCTTTATTTTCAGAATGTATTTTACTTCCAAATAACAAGGTTACAGGCTACCATCCTCCTCGCATTACCTCAACTTTGCAGGTATTGCATACGAATATATATACTGATATATTTCGGCCCAGTTTTAAACATCGGACCGATACCGATATGTTAAAAAATGACGAACATCGGCCGATACCGATATTAATGCCGATATATCGTGCATCCCTATATAATGTGAAGCCTTCAATCACCGTTGATGCACAGGGCAGCCATCTTGGATTGCGAGCTTGTGCTTTTTCAGTCCTTATTCTGTCTTCGTGACCATATATTTGACCGGCTGTTAAGAGGAGATATCCATATACTTTCCTCCACATGTGTCACTTTGATTCCCTGCTTCATGTCCCACCTGAATCGGGTGTCACCTCGTGTTCAAAGCCGACTGACTATCTTTGGTATTCTTTGTGTTTCTCCCCAGTCAGTCGGTCCTGCTCTGTCAGCAGCCCCCCTACCCTGCCCCCCCCTCTCTGATCAGAGACACAGATCAGGGCGGCCATGTTAATCAGCTGCTACGTGAGTGGCTCCAACCGAGTGCCGATACATCCCCCCCGCCCCCCGCGAGGGCGGAGGAGGATCATTACCTGGCGTTCACGGCTGAGCGCTTGCAGAGAGAGAGAGAGACCACCGCGTCCTCTCAAGTGTTTCCAGCTGCTGATAAAAGGCCCGGTGGCAGATAGAGACGCCGAGGTTGCTGCTGCATGCGTTGAGTGGGTGGGTTTTTGGAGGGGAAGAGCGGTTTATTCCTGGAGCGGAGGAATGTGAGGCATTCAAGGTTCGCGACGCCTCTCGGTCGTTGTGCGTTTCGTCAGCGCCCTCCACGCCACCTGTGGATGTTTCAACATGTTTTCTTGGCTCCGTGTTGAAGGAATACAGGAGGCTCAGAAAAACCACGTTCACAGCATAAAACCCATTAAGCTGACCTCTGTGTGTGTGTGTGTGTGTGTGTGTGTGTGTGTTTTGGCTGACCTCCAAGCTACCAGGATCTACCCACTGCCAAACATGTGCAGGGCGGCTGCACTGCATTTCACACTCAAGCTGTGTGTGTTTCAGTGTGTGTGTGTGTGTGTGTGTGTGTGTGTAACCGTTCTGCTGCTGTTATCTCCAGGCTCATCCTCCTTTTTGTCGTATCTTTATCAGTTTTATCTGGAAGATCCTTTCAGTGACCTTTATTTCAATCACACACAAACACTCACATCCCCCCCTCACACACACACACACACACACACATTGTGTTGGATTAGCCCATTTAGTCCTAATCTCCTCTGTGTTAATAAGAAGCAGCAGATTTACCTGATTTTACTGCAGGAAACAAACTGTTTGTTGATGATTGTTCACTAATTGAGCGTTTTATACCTGCTTTTCATTTATTTATCGCTTCTTACATTTGTTTTTTTTTTAGGATTCCTGGTGTTCAATCAAATCACAGCTTTTCTCTCAACAAACATTTGAAGGTGCTGAGCCTGTCGGTGAAGCATCTATTATGATTATTATTATCATATTATTTTATTTCATTATTCTATTTTAGATGGTGTGTACTCATCAGCTCTTTGAATTTGAAACAGCCGCTGGCAAATAAAAATCTCCACACAAACCAGCTCTTAGTAGAAGCCACAGCGCTTTTCCACACAGGTGGTGCATCAGGGGGAATTTGGAGTTGGGAATCAAACCGATAGCCTTCTAATCAGTGGACAACCAGCTCTATCTCCTGAGCCGCAGCTTCACCAACCTGGCAACCGGAGCTCTTTGTGCACAGAGTTTGTTTTCAGTCTGAGCTGCTGGTTCATACAATAAACCTTTTGTCTGTCGGCCATGTTGTGATGTCATTATAATGATTGATGTAATCGTTTTGTTTTGAACCTGGTGTTAACATCTGGAAGTGCACATGGTCTTTAAATCAAGAATAAAACGTGCAGAAGCTTCCGTGTGCTTCCTGTTCAGTCTGATGTTGGGAAACCTTCAGTTATTTGAATGGCAGGTTGGTTCCTGTTGTTACCGGTGTCTGGACGCTCTCATCATGTGATGGCGACAGCGACCTTGATGATGTGACGGACCAGACGGAGGGCAGGTCTTCACCTCAGCTGCAGCGTCTCCTCTGCACACAAACTCCCCGTCGCTGCTGCTGCAACGCGAAGACGGAGCCGAAGGTCGGGCCGTGAGCGACGGAAGCTGCAGCGTGCGCCGAATGCGTTAACCGGCTCAAGCTTTAACACTTCCTACTGTAAATCTGCATGGGGTGACAGATCTGTCAGTTCTCCTGCAGGAAGCAGCAGCAGATTTACACTTATTAACCCGAGGAGGCTGCAGAGAGTGAGAAGCGTGAAGCAAGACGAGTGTAACTCTGCTGGAGCCTCACGGCTTCTCGTGCTCGGGATTAGACTCAGTCTGCTGCAGCCTGCAGGTGCACGTCTCTCCACGCTCATATATGTTTCGTATTTCCATTTCAACAACACGATGACAAGGAGGATCCTCCATATCAAACGTCCTGAAAAAATCACGTTAAACACTGAAGAATTCCTCGGTGTGAATTCCAATTTTCTTTTGTGATCGATGAATCATATTTTCCTCTTTTCAGCTGATCTCTTTGCAATAATACATGAATATTTACATGGTTTTCACTCCATCTTTGTGACGTCATCCACTCTGGAAATCCACACCTAACCAGCTGTGTATTAATTGTCTGGTTCATATAAAGTTTATTTTCCCATTTTCCAATTACATCGTGTAATAAAATCAAATTTGAACAGCTGGAGATCAGATAACTACATTCAAATGCTCCATTATTACCAAACACATGCACAGTCTTTAAGTGGTGACTCTAAATTGCCCTGTAGGTGTGAATGTGAGTGCGTGAGGTTGTTTATCTCTACATGTCGACCCTGTGATGGACTGGCGAACTGTCAAGGGCGGGTATGTCAGCTGTGATTGGCTCCAGCGACCGTCCATTGATAAGCAGTATTAGTCAATAGATAATTAGTCGTTTGGTCAAGTTTGACGTCATCAACCGCGACTCAAAGATAATTCGTTTCCTACTTATATTGTCTCAGTGGAGGAGCTGGAACCCGTCAAACATTGTGTCGCCGATTATCAGTTATTTGTCTTTTGATCCACTGTTTTGAAGCCTCGTCCTGTCGTCAGCTTTATCCTGTCAGAGCGTGATGAGTAGAGTTTCCGTGGAAACAGGATGTCGCACCCAGTTGGTCCGGCAGAGTCCAGCTCTGGGTGGTTTACTTTAGGACAGAGATTTGCTGCTTCAACCAAATCACAAGCAGATCCGATTGATCCGGTGTGTTTGATGGACAGGGATGGAACTGATTTATTGATTCACTTTATTGATCATGTTTTTTTGTGTGTCAGTGCAGCGCTCTTATCTCTGAGTGTCAATTTAGTTATCTAGAACCTGCCAGCCGCTATCTCCCATAATTCACCTCTCCTCCAGCTCGCCACCCAACATGCTCCCTCACTTACCTCTGTTTTACTTCCTCTGACTGCTGCAGCAGACCCCCACCCCCCCTCCAGCGTCTCTGCTGTCATCTGACTTTTAGGACTTTTATACCCGAGTGTCACGATGCCCCCGAGACCAGACTAGACCAGTGGGAAGCGGAGAGTGAGTCAGTTCATATGGCCTGCAGTCAGATCACAGCTTCATTTGCACACAATGATGGAGGCTCTGATGAACCGCTCTGTGTTGGCTCGTTCAGCCGCGCGCTCCCCGCGTTTTGGTCATTGAGGCTTCATCCAAGAAAACACACACAACTCAAATAAATCCCTTTCAAATATAGGATTAAGAGCTTCCTCCATGTGACTGCCTAAATGTTGCATATATGAGTCAACTGCGTATCAACCTCCAGGGCTGAAAAATGAAGCCAACACTGAAGCGCCAAAAACTGCAGTTCCTCTAATGACCACCTGAGGCTGAACGCTAAAGTGAGTCACGTCTCATAGACTCATATTTACATAAAAAATGTCCCCTTTTATGACATATGGTAACTCAACTGTTTTAATTTAGCATTAAAATGATGTATAACTGAGGCCGTGGCCACATTGAGTAGGTCACTGTTAGCTAGCTGCTAGCTGCTAGCGATATGCTTGGACTCACTTCAGCTCATTTGATTCTTTAAATGTGGTTGTCGTGTTGGTGGTGCATATTCCTGTTACGTTAATGATGTGGTAGCTTAGCTTGTTAAGTAGCTAATTAGCCAATATATGAATTAGCCTTGGTTTAGCTTTTGAGTAAAGACGCATGGATGTTGAGCTGTGCTAACAATAGCCCATTAACAGGAGTGTAAACCATTATGCGCTGAAATCTCAGCTCCTCACATGCTCCGCCTCTTTGCCCATTTTTGGATTATCTTGAAATTAGGGGGCGGAGTTAAGATGGCAAAGACAAGGCAGCTCACTCTGAGCTTCAAAAACACTCCTGTGGATGATGTCATGCATATTTAGCTACAGTTTTTAAGCTTTACTGTCTAAAGGACAATAACAAGGATAATGTTGAAGGTTGTGTCGTCTTCACCGGGCTCAGCAGGATTCTTGAGCAGTTCCTGCAGGACGTAGATGTAAAACATGCGGTTGGTGTTTCCTGCAGTCGACGAGTCGTGTTTCTACCCAGAGGCCTCGTGTTTGTTCTCCTCACTACACCGACTTCTTCTCAGAGAGCGGAGGATGGTGGAGACGGAGAGCGAGTCTCAGTGTGAAGTTTCTCCTCACAGTGGTAGAAAGCGCGGGCTGCTCAAACCAATCAGAAAGTCAACAGGAAGCTATAAGTGTGTGTGAGCGGAGTGCGTGTGTGTGTACTCACTGTATTAGATGTTAATAGAGACAAATAGATTTGGTCTCGTCTCATCCGTGGTGTTTCGGTGCGAGAACATGAAGCAGGTCTGAGAGCGAGGCTGCAGGACGCTAATGAGCCGACCTCGCTCTCTCTGTGTGTTCACATGTCAGAGACGCGCCGCAGGGACTGCTGGGTAATGGCGTGTAGAGGCTCCGTGTGTCAGCTGTGATTTAAATGAGGAGTTTAAAATGAATCAGTATGCCGCAGTAACACACAGATCATGGAGAGTAATGGAGCGCTGGGAGCACATCTCTGTGTGGTCTGTTGTTTTATTTACTGCTGCCGCAGTTTCGGGTCCGAGCTGAGAAAAAAGTTCATTAGTGACAAACAATGACAAAGTGAATCAGTAACGAGTCTGGAGGTTCAGAGTCACAATCCGCTTTGTAATAAGAGCAGAAAAACTTTAGAGAATCATGAGTTCAAAGGCAGTTTCTTAAAGTTTATGAATATGCTCTTGTTTCGCTGTCTGCGTTTTCAGAATAAAAACAGTCAAAACCACTATCTTGTTACCATAGTTACTGCTGAGCCAATCAGAAGAGAGGATCTGTCGGTATACCTCTCCTGATTGGCTGGTGGTTTTCTGAGTGATCGAGTAAAAAGATAAAGCACATTTCAGATAAAAGAGGTTGGATGGTGGACCTGGGTGGGTGTGGCTGCTTTTGTTGTGACATCACAAAGTCACAGGAAGTCCTGCCTGCTTGTTTTAATGCTCAGTTTCTGAATACAGCCTGTGTTTATTTCTCTGTGGACTGAGGCCTTAATACTTTCACATTATTATTAGGACCCAGAGCTGATTTATAATCACATCAGACATGATATTTTAGTTTATATAGCATGGGATCTTTAACATTTTAACAGAGGTGTAGAGCAGCTGGTGCAACGTGAACTGAAAACTGATCTGTGGTGAACGTGACTTTTAAAGTAAAGTAAAGTGGTGTGTTTATCCTGCTCCTATGTGATGATCCATGGTGATCTGCTCAGTTTCATGTATCTCTCGTCAGGTCAAACTGACTGCAGGGGTAAAAAAAAAAAAATCATAATTTCTCTCAGACGTGATTCTGTCTGGCTCCCCGACTGCAGATGAGTCAAACTGCCACGAGCTCCACTGAAACAAAACAATTACGCTTTAATTTCCCAATTAAGCCGCTAATTAGAGCCGAAATCTGGAACAAAACGTCTGGTTCAGGCCAAAAAAACAAAAACAAAGGGAGTGAAATCTACTGCGAATAATGTGAAATTAGTGAAATATAACACAAAGCAAGCTGCCGGGTTTTGTTTCTCAGCCGAACGATTTCACGTATTTAAATCTCCTCATCGCTCGTCATCTGCTGAACAGGAGCTTCAGGTTTTATTATGTTTCACCAGCAGTAAACTTCAGATTGTTCCCGGCTGAGTTCTCGCTTGAAACCGAGTCCATGAGCGACAGCGGTGTTTGATTCTTCGCTCGGCTCTGTGAATTTTCTGCTCCCCTACACGTCCTGGACTTCAAAGTGGTCTTCAGAGGCAGAGCGGGCGTGCAGCAGGAATATAAATCCATCAGCACAGTCGACGTACAGTCATCTCTCCATTTCACAGTGGATTCAGTGAGGCAGAGTGACTCCTGACTGGCAGGCAGTGAGGGGATTCAGCCGCTGTCGCAAACAGAGCTGGTAGTTAATTTTCTCTGAGACTCGTTGAGAGGAGTGAGAGGGAACTTTTCACTCGGAGCACCGGTGTGTCTGGGAACGCCGAGCTACTGCCGATCTAGATTCATGTTTTCCAGTGAGATGCCGAAGTCAGGTGTGCACATGACACCTTGTCACGGAGGTGGAGGAATGATCGGAAATGTCAAACTTGCTCCTCAAGGGAGGGAAAAGTTGCCTTCCATGAATTCAATTTTTTTCATCCTTCTCTCTCACGTGCAGCCTGATTTCATGCACTGATAAAAACTAATACTATATAGGCTATACTATAAAGGGTTTAGTGCTGCATTTGAGATGACTGGACTTGGTTGTAGATACGTTAAGATCCTCTCGTTGAAAGGCCTTCTTTAAATCCAGTTTCCCCTTCATTGACTTTTTCTTTGAGAACCAGCATCACCTGTATCTGCACAGACGTCTGGTACCTGCTGGTCTGTCATGTTCGCTGATTAAATCTTTGAATCCTTCTCTGCTTCTCTCTCTCTCTCACCCTGGCCACATTTTTCCATTTCCTGCACCTCTCCTTTCAAATTAAAAACCACTCTGCAGAGTTGTGTTAGTTAAGATGAATGGAACAGAAATCAGTCCTGGAATTAACACATGTGAGAAAGATCGAAACCTGTTTGAATATTTGAGTGATTTTTTTTTTTTCACAAAAGGCTGCAGAAAAAGGTTAGAACTTGTGCAGCCAGCAAATGGCTAACTGCAAGATCACGATGTGCAAAGAGGATGATAATGTGTGCATGAAGCACAGGAGATAGTAGATGCATGAGATTAGGTGCTAAGTATCTGGCTGTGCTCAAAAACATACAGTTCCTGTTTCTGCGTCTGTGCAGAAATAGCACAGAAATTGCCTGAACTTGTCGGGTCAGAAACGACGATTCAGATCAAAGTGAACAGGAATTCACATCTGGGACGTTCGGTGTCCACGGTCTTAACTGTCTTCGCTGACGTCTGATACCCAGGGCTGGTCCTCCTGCTGCAGGCTCAGATATCAACCTGATCTTCCAGCCCTCTGTAGTCTGAAAACCTCCGTGTCCCAGTTCTCAGGGAAACCCGCACCCATCCCACAATGCATTAGGATAAAGATGAAAGCAGAGAGCAGCTGCCTCCTCACCTGGCTTCACTCCTGACTCTTATCTCTCCTCTCCGTCCCTCCACAGATTCATAGACAGAGGACTTAATCAGGACTGGGGCAGCGTTTGGAGTCTGGACTTCTCCTTCTGCACCTGGATTAGGACATTTCTCGCTCTCTGATTGGCTCTTTGCGGAGCTGCTTGTGATTGGACAATCCTGGATTCAAGGTAAGGGCTGAGTTTGCCTCTGATTCTGATTGGATGTTCAGACGTCGTCTCAATCTTTAGACGTCATCAACTTAGTTTCTATGGAAACCTGTGTACTTAAGGTTTTTAAATAAGGTACTAATATCCAATCAGTGGATAAATTCATACACCATGCTTTTAATAACTGATCTAAAGAGTGTAATGACCTCATTTTTTACCGTAACATTGAAATTCAGGACTGAATTTCACATTATCTGGCAGATTTAAAAGGGTATTTGCGTCGAAAATCCATTAAACAGTGGAGGCAGGAGGAGGAGGAGGTGGAGCGGTGGTACAGTGTGTTGTAAATGTTTGTCTGCAGCGTGTGGAGGTTTTTTAAATAGGCATTAATATTCCTCTAATAAGCAGCTGAAAGGGAAATTAATAATTTGTCTCATTCACCGTTAATGACATCTTCTCTTTTAAGCCTCTGCAACACAGATGTTTCTATTGTCTCTTTTACTCCTTATAATTATTTGTCAAATTTTGAATTGGACAAAGATGTTATTAAAAATGATAACAAGATATTTTAAAAAGAGGAAAATTAAAAAAAAAGATTTTCACCGAAGGTTTCTTAATTCTTATCTAAAGTGTTTTCCTCTGTAATGAACTTAAATGAACTTCCTGAGTCACTTTCCCTTCAAAGAATCTGATTTTCTCTGTTTGACTTCGAGTATCTGGAGATTTAGGTAAAAAGAGAAAGATAAAGCAGCAGTAAATCTGTCTCCCTGAGGCTCACATTAAGACTTTAATGGTTCTTTTTTCATCCCTTTGTGTTTTGCCTTTTTGAATTTGTCATATTTAAAAGTTTCATGAAGTCAAACAGAGTCACACAATAAAGACTCCTGTAGAGCCTGATAGGGTTTAGCTGCTGCCAAAATACAGAAATTACCTCGACGTTTCCTTATTTAATGGATAAAAACACTGCATACCATAATAATGAAGGGAAACCTCAACACAGAAAGTTGTTTGGTGGTTTTTATGTATTTTTCTTCATCTATTCATCAGTTAAACTCAGTGTTTTCAGCAGCAATCATTAGCGTTGACTTCTTCTTCTCCTCGGAAAATCAGCCCTAAAGCTTAAATATCTGTTTTCTGTCTCTACAATAAACTTCAACCGACTTCTTCTCGCTTTGAGAGCAGAATAAAACAAGGCTGCCTTTATTTTTGGCAGCCCAAACCTCTTAATCAGACGATCTGATTGGCAGAACAAGTCGTTAGTACTATGATAATGTTTTCTAACGTTTAATCATAGTTTATTTCCCATTTCCCTCAAACCATTGAGGAGTTGTGATGCTCTAAAGATGTCGTGGTCGACTCCTCTCTGGGCGTCGGAGGGTTAAACATTGAACAAACAAGCGACTCAGATGAGTTTGTGTTGTTTTGCGGCCTCACTCGAGACAAGCTTCTGGTTTCCGTATCAATTAAAGCGGTGACACCGTGTCGTCGGCTCAGCCTCATCCTCACTCCGTCGCCCCGGTGACGTCGTCGGCTGCCGCATTAATCTGCACGTTAACGAGGAAACAGGCGAACTAAAGACGGAGTTCAGGCGACGGGTCGGGTCAGGGCGGCTCTGTTCTCTAATCAGCACATTAATTAACTCACTTAACGAGCTCATTAGCATAAACGCGTTGTGTGTGTATGTGTGTGTGATACGTCGCCGGCTGCCTCTGGTTGCCGAGGTTCCCCATAAACACAGATAATGGGGCACTTCATATGATAATAGGTGTGTTACAGATAATGTATGACGCCTGAGAGGCTGTGTGTGTCTGTGAGCTCGGGTTCTCCGTCTCTGTGAGGACCGGCTGCGGTTAAAAAGGCCCGGAAAACACACCTGGAAAGTCAGGGTGTGTTCGGAAAGTCGGGGCACTTTCCCGTGATGTGCATGGAATATTTCTGGGGTTGATTGGACAGTGAGGTGAAGGTGAAGACACTTTCTCACTCAGAGCTGTTTGAATATCTGTGTGTCAGTGGTTTAGTCTAGTCTTTTGTAATGGGTTTACTGCTTTTTAGATGGGTAAACTATACTTGTATCACATAGACCGGTGGTTCTCAAACCTTTTTACATCAAGGACCCCAACGAACCCCCATTGGACAAAATATTGAAGCAAACAGCAGAAATACACAAACAAATCAATGTACATTTGAATTAGACGTACATGTTTTAAAAGATTATAGAGAAATTTCTGGAAAAAAGTGGTAAAAATTCTCATTAAAAAAAATAAACAAAAAATGTTAAAATCTCCTAAAAAAAAAAAGTGGCAACATTTTGCAATTAAAAAAAAATAAAAAATTAAAGAACATCTGGTAAAATTTCTCAGAAAAAGTGGTAAAATTTCTGGAAAAAAGTTAAAAAAAATTCTAGAAAAAAGTGGTAAAAATTCTCATAAAAAAATAAACAAAAAAGTTTAAAATCTTTTAGAAAAAAGTGACAACATTTTTTTTAAGAACATCTGGTAAAATTTCTAAAAGAAAAAAAAGTCAAGCAATAATTAAAAGAGTGGTAAAAATAAAAACTATATAGTAAATAGTAAAACATTTTTTTAATTGACACAAAACTGGTAAAATTACTCAAGAATTCTAGAAAAAGTGGTAAAATTTTTCAAACAATACGAAAAGTGGTCAAATGTCTTAAAAATAGTAGAACAGAAAAATTGAGAAGAAACTGGTAAAATTACACAAAGATCCCTGGAAAAGTGGTAAAATTTCAGGAAAAGGTTGGGGACCCCCTTGAACCCTGTCAACAATCCCACTTTGAGAACCATTGACATATGCATTTTCAGTGGGTAGCTTTACTACTGAATATACCAAAGTATCACATAGACTACACCACTGCTGTGTGTAGATCTAGATATATTGAGTTCTTACATTTCTTGTGCAGCCTGAGCCTGATTCAGGATCTGTGGAAGTCTCTGGGCAAACAGCCTCGGGTCGTAATGATGGACCATTCCTCTGGGTCAGACAGGAAGTGGTGGCTGTGTGTGAACCGCAGCTGATAATGAGTCTGGCTCCTTCTCCTTCACACGCGGAGGATTGAGTCTGACAGGAGCGGCGTCTCCTCGTTGGTGGTGGCAGCGACCTGCCGACTATTTTTACACCGGCTCGTCAGACGCCCGCTGAGAGCCGCTTTGATACCTGCCTCCGCTCCACACTTTTATTTTGTTCCTCGCAATCTGTGCGCGTTTCATCTCTGTTTGTTGTCTTCACTTTACCTCGGCTTTTTATTGGAGCAACAGCCAGAGGAGCTGAAGTGAGAGAGGAGCAGGATTAAAGATGGAGCCAACGCAGTGATCAGATGATGTCGCTAATTCAGTCCAAGTCACGGCCACTCAGTCGGCTTCAAAATTCAAATAAATTATGCTTTTCCATTCTGTTTCTCTGAGGTTGATATCTCAGTTTCACCTGGAGGGACTCAGCGGTCAAAGGTCAAGGTCACACTGTGACATCACAAAAACATATGTTGAGCCATCACATATGGATTATGGCAGAGTTTAACAGGTTCAAATTCATAAACAGTCACTGAAGATGGAGGCAAACACACTTGTTCAGAGGAGAAACAGATCTGAGATCAGTGTCTTTGTTCTGGTTGATGCAGTTACATGCATTTGTTTTTCTGAGCCCTGTCATTGTTGCAGGTCAAACTATTTTTTTCTTGTCTTGAAATTTTTACAATTTATTCAACAGAAACCTCATTTTAATGGTTTTAATGTTACGTGGTAACCAAGAATGTTTTAGTGCAGAGTACAAATGTAGGTGGAAGCTGAGTCATAAAACCAGGAATAAGACATTTACAAAGATTTCAAAATGTCCTGATATATAATTCAGTCAAAAAAAGAAATATTGTGATTTTGTTTCAGCCAAATAGTCATTGAACAATGATGTGAATGCATTTACATCCTTGAGGTCAAAGGTCAACTTCACTTTGACATCCTCGCTTGTCATAATCCAACGCTGTAACTTGGAGCTTGTTGGTTGATGGAGTTGTTGGTTCTGTAAAACAAACCCTGCTCTCTCTCTGACCTGCAATAAATTACTCATTTGCCTCATTTTGGTGCAAGAGTATCAGACGACGTTTCTCTGGATCCGTTCATCCTGCTCCTGCACACCTGCCTCCATAGACAGATGAGTAATGAAGTGTCTTTGTTCTGAGCATTGTATTATTGCAGCATCAGATCAATATGTGACTGAAACACTGATCAAACCAACTGGTTTATTTTACCCGTGTGAATCGGCGACTGACAGCAGCGTGACAGTGAGTGAACCGACCCAAACCTGACGCTGCACCAGTCACCCCTGTTTAGTTAAAGCGACGACGACAGACGAGTTGACGGCTCCGTTCAGTCACTTGAAAGCCTGGCAGTCTGTGACTGCAGCAGGCAGATGTGACGTGTGTTGTGTTTTCTTCTTCTTCTTCCTCTCTGATATGTGGGTCAGATCACACGCTCGTCCCACAACAAACTCACACGAGCAGAAAACCACAGAGCGAGGCTGTTTTCTTCTTCTTCTTCTTCTTCTCTTATCTGTCAGTCGTCTGGTTCAGCTGTCATTAACACAAAGTGCTCCCTCTCTCTCTCCCTGTGAGTCTCTGTATCTCTCTCGCTCTCTGTCACTCAGTCTGTCTGTTTTGCTGTTATTACCACAAAGTGCTCTCTTTCTGTCACGGTGCTTCATAATGGTTTCTGGATAATTAGACCCCGTCTCTCTCTCTCTGTGTTATTGATAACTCTCTCGCTCTCTCTCTTCACACATTAAAGGCAGATGAGTGTGATGAACCGCAGCGTCTGTCTTCCTCCTCCGTCTGTTTCCTGACGACTCTCTGCACCTCAGACTCTTGCGCCTTTATGTTTCTGTCTCCTGGCTTTATTGTGATAAAACGCCATGAAGCAGAATCTAAAGAAGACTAATAAAGTTTCAGGGGGAGATTGAATGAAACTCCGCTGTTCACCGAGCTGAAGTTTCCAATCACACGAGCAAGAAGCCGAGTAGAAACAACATCCACACGCTGAGCGAGAGCGAGGCTATAAATAAGTGCTACAGTCAACATGTGGTTCACTGTTATAAATAAATGACAAACGTTAAACTAAACTTTGTGCTGCCAAAGCAAACATGGAAACTGCAGCGAGCATGTGGAGAAACAGACTGTGATCAGGTTCAACCAAGTTTACAAGAAAATGTGCCAAAGTAAAGCATGACGGAGTGTTTCCACTGGGTCGGCTCGGTTGATGGAGACAAACCGATAGAAAGTGTTGATATCCCCGTAGACTCCCAAGTTAAACTGTCTTCACAGTAGAATAAACATGTAGACAAACTGTTTATGGATAATAGCCTCCTTAATGACAATGGTTTGTAGTTTTTAGAAAACCTATTTGTATTATTAAGGCTTAAAGTTGTGTATAATTGAGGTTGTGGTATGGTGGACAGTTACAGCTTCTAGCTTCTTGTTTAGCTGCTAGCTGGGTAACTTTAGCTAATAGGCTATATGCCGCGCTGGCTGAAAAACAGGAAGTAGTGGTACTTCCTGGTTGGTACTTTCTGAATTTCCGCCAGCCAGGTGTGTGTGTGTGTTTTTTTTTTTTGTGAGACACACCTAGGTTAATCAGACAGGAAATAAAGGAGCTGGCTGAAATTCAGGTAGTACCAACCAGGAAGTACCACTACTTCCTGGATTTCAGCCAGCGCGGCATACGTATAGCCTATTTGTGTTTGTGGTGTTGGAGCATTTTTCACATAAATATCAGGGAGATAATTTGTCTAATTGTTTGGTCAATTGCTGGTTAGCTTAGTTTCTCAATTAGCCTTGGTCATTAGCCATCAGGTGGAATTAGCCATAACGCTTGCATGCCTTGCTAACGAAGCTAAACGGCCTGTTCTTAGGCTACTTCAACTATGAAGGCAGTGGGGCGTCATTTAACTGTCTCGCTACACCTTTCCTATTAATCAAGGCCTAAAAAACCCCAAAATACCAGCTTCCACAAACGCCCCATGCACTTCTTCTCCCGAGTCCTGAGTGGGGCGGAGTCAGGTTAAGTCTGGCCAAGATGGCGGCAGCCGAGCAACCCGCTGTTAGCTTCACAACAGCACTTCAGAAACCTTTGCATTGGCTCATTCAGATCAGTGTGGGCAGCAGACTGTGCCGTGATTGGTTAATTCAACCCCGCGCCATGGTCACTCATCACCTTCAGACTGACGAGACTGATACTTTGATGTTTGTGTTTCCACGCATTAGACATGTCCACTGTTTAGTCAGTTGCTTCCCTCATTAAAACGCAGAATATTAATATTTCACCGCTTTTTAATTTGCTTTTTAGTGAATAAACATGAAAAGGTGACTGCAGAGCCACCAGGGAGACGACGTGAGAAAAGTCTCATTACGAAAACAAACTTTATCCAACATAAATTAACAAAATTAATTTAATTTAATCACTTTGTTGATCTCGTTCTGCTTTATTTCACTTTTCAGCAGAATGTTGAACATGAACCATCAATATTAATATGAGTCAAAATTAAAAACAGACTCGTGGGTGTTGGTGTGAAACAGATTTGATGAGTGTTTTTTTTGGGAGGGGGGGGTAGGGGGGTGTTTGGTGACCTGTCAGAGGAAGGTGCCGCTTGGCTTCGGTTCCTCCGTTGTACCGACGCAGAACCGGATGAGGAGCCGGGATCCAAACCGAGGCAGCATTTGGTGTTTTCGGTTTCAGAGCCGTGTTTTTATTTGGCAGCACGAAAAGTGAGATTTAAAGCTGTCATTAAAACCCAAATCTGGCACAACACTTTTATCCGTCGCCGCTGTTTGAGCCAGGAGGGGTCATCTGTGGAAAAAAAAAAAAAAGAAGAAGAAGAATCTGAGGTCTTGTTTCCTGCCCTGACAGGCTGCTGAAGTGGGAGAGATATATTCTTGAAAAACAAACTGAAATTTAGGAAGATTGTCAGTTTGTTTTCACAGCAAATATTATTTTTCCACACAGATGTGAGAATGAACCTCAAGCTGAGAGGAAGGTGGGCCGGTTAAAAGCGGAGTTTTGAGAAGGAGACAATTGTTGTTGGAACATTTCAAGGTTTAAATGTTTGAGGGAAGGAGATTTTACCACAAAGAAGAAAACAAACAAGTTAAGTCACTGTAATTTTTGTTCTGGAAACTTGAACTACACAGTTTTCTCAACTGGGAAGTTGTCATATTTATCTGAAAGAAGATATATTTGTCCTTTTAAGAACCCCAAAACATCTCAGTGTAGTTTTTATTTCTCTCTTATTCTTTTCTCTGGAGCCCTAGTAACAACAGGTTGGTGTCAGCCAATCAGAAGAGAGGGGGCTCTGAGTCTCTGATCTGATTGGACGGCTATTTTCTGATCATAACTAAGCTAATGAAAACTTTTCAAAATATGACAGGGTTTTACTTATACACTTTCAGACATAAATCCTGTTAAATTGGAAGCTCTGTCCAGGTGGGCGGGGCTTGTTAACATGCTTTGTTATGACATCACAAAGTCACAGAAGTCGAAACAGCTCATTTTTAGGCTCAGTTGCTGAATACAGGCTGAATATATTGACACTTTTACTGTATTAATATAGAATCTAGACCTGTTGTATAATCAAATATCCCTTTTTATATAACCGAGGACCCTTTTTTTAACTGATGTTTTGTGTACAGATGTTTGCTGGGACTGAGCTGGTTGCTGTTTGTGTATGCGTCACCTGTTTGTCCAGCTGCTGTGACACAACAACAGACTGTCAGAGCTCATTGCAGATTTTAATTTGACGGTGATGATGGTGGCTGACCTTTTTACCTCTTAAATCGTTTTTGGTTGTTGTTGTTGTGTAACAGGGGAAAAGCAGCATGGAGACACATCGATTAATGTGCATCGATTAATTAACTTGTATTTTGATCTCTTGTACTTGAGCTTTGAATTTCAAGATGCAGAGCTCATTTTAACTTTCCGTCAGATATAAACTCTCTTGAGTTGTGTTAATGGTGGTAAAATGAGGGTATTGCACTGAGTTTGAATCTTGTATTGTTGTGCATCGTCACTGCAGTTTCTCCTGTTGATAAAAACTGCCAGTAGATCTCTGTACTCTCATGAATCTCTATCCTGTTTTCATGGACTCAGGTGAAGCTCCCTCGGCCCCCGAACGTTAAACAGAGATCGGGGTCGTTTCTGTCGACCTCCCCGAGTCCCCCTCCACCCCCACCCCCAACCCTGCCTCCACCTCCTCTCCCCTCTCAGGTCAGGGATTAAGACCAGCAGGGATTATCTGATCTCAGTCCTGCTGAAGGCCAGAGACGCCCCGGTGCACAGTGAAACAGCAGCTACACAACAGCAGATTTATTACTGCAGCAGACAACAAACAAACACGACAGCATTGATCTCATCGTCTCACTGTCAGATCACTGAGACCCTGCAGTCCTGCACCCCCTGACTGACGCCCCCACGCTATTACGTTATAATATTCCTTTTCTTTTAAAGTATAATCTTCTCTATCTTTTTTTCTTCATATACTTCATGTTGCATTGTCCTTCTCTAATGTTTCTCCTCTTCCTCTACACCTGAGTCTTCACATAAGGCTACATAACTGGATTTTAGCTTCAGGATCATTTGCCTAAACGTAGCTGCAATGATGCCTGAGGCTACAGAGGCTAATGCACCGTGTGATGTCCATAAACATCCTCAGGAGCGGAGAGAAACTTTTCTGTCGACTGAACATCCGGAAAGAAACCATCAGAAGAAAATGTTCCTGTTGTTCAGAGACGTGGTGAGAAGCTCAGATTGGAGCCAATAAGGCAACGGAGAAGCAGCTGTAGTCAAAGTCTGTGTCCAGCAGAGAAAACAACACTTATCAAATAAATGAAAATAAAATCGATTGTGGAAATATTTTTTCCACCAAAATAAGTTTTTTTTTTTTTAGAGATTCAGACGAGCATCCAGCTTCATTAGAAATAATCCCCCGGAGATACTAACACAAACATACATGACCATTCACATAGACTGGGCATGTATGAACTGGTATAATCAGTACTGTAGGTTATTCTGCTGTGCAATAGAAAATACAGACAGTAGAGTTTATATTTTATTACCAATGTCACTTTTGCCACTAGTAGTTGAGACATGCAACACCCAAACAGGAAGTGAGCGTGAGTCTACATCACTGTTTGTCTATTGTTTTTGTCTTTGCTCCTTGCGATTTACAGCAAAACCACAAAGTTTTCAAATTAAATTAGCCGGTACCGTTTCCTAAAGCCTCCGGATCTGGTGTTTGAAAGCTGTGTAGTGGTGACAGGAGTTGAAAGAGATTGAATTTGAAGCCTGGAGTGATTTTTCATTTTCGCTCTTGTGAAGGAAACAACCTGTGAAACTGTGAAATTCTGCAGCAGAAACATGACTCAGTTTTAATAGATGGCGTCCGGCAGCAGTCTGTAGATAAGAGGTTAAAGGTCGAGGCGTGATGGTCTGTTCCAGCTCGTCCCGGTCCAGGCCTGAGGCCAGGTTCGGGTTCAGGCTGCTGGTTTGAATCCTCAGACCTGCTTCACCTCAAACAGCCATTGCAACAAACAGTCATTGTAGATGTGGCCCAATTCCTGAGACTTTAAAAGGCTGAAGGGGTTAATCTCCTCATGTGTGTGTGTGCTGTGGGGTCTCCATGTGTGTGTATGTGTGTGTGTGCTTGCGTGTGTCCTTGAGCCGTTGGCAGGGGAGGGGAAATGTGGAGGGTGGGGGGTCTGTACGTCTGTCTTTGGATTAAATCCGATAAGATTCGACCTCCTCCCCGTTTCCCTCCAGTCTTTATCCCTCTGGCTGGAAAAAGCCCTAAAACCTGCCGACCCCCTCCCCCACCGCTCATATATGACTCTGTGTGTGAGTGTGTGTGTGCATTGGTGATAAAATGATTCCCCTCTCTGGCAGCCTAACACCAGTGTGTGTGTGTGTGTGTGTGTGTGTGTGTGATCTCTGCTGACATGACGTGAAAACAAGGCAGCCTCTGACACGGAGCCTCAGACTCTCACGGACCGAGGCCTCGCTTTCTCCCGGTTTTCTCCCTCTGCGGTTTTTGCATTTCCCTGCGTTTCCCGGTGGTTTGTGCAGAGCTGACGTTAACGAGACTGGAAAGGTGGAGCTACTGAGAGTAATGAGCTGTGTGGAGTCGCCCCTCCGCCGGGCCACCTGAGCTACCGCACTTTAAACCCTCTGAGTCTCCGTGCTGCTCGCTCCATAAGATAACCACCATGCTGCCACACTGCTGAATGAACGTGTCCACAGGGTCTGCAGTCACTCAACACACACAGTTTGAAGACTATGGTGGCGTATTAGGGCCACTGTGGGTTTAAAAAAAGGGGGCAATTTTTTATTATGAGTTCATTACTCTGAAGTTTAAAGGGATAGTTCAACATTTTGGCAAATTGGCCCATTGCCATAATCCCTATAGTCTTAGCAGTAGGTTTGTTGCCTTTAATTGTCGGTGCAAGCTATTTTTAGAACGGCGGAGCAGAGCCGTGAGCTGCTCAGAGCTACACTACGGACGCTAATGGGATTTCTTGGTTTCCCTCATCAAACTCATCAAATACACAATCCAACAACTCCACAACGCTCTGGTGGACAAGTTGTGACCTGCACATTCACCACGCTATGAGATAATAACGCAACGTTACGAGACGGAGTTGTTTTCGAGGCAAATGCAGAAGCTGCCCCTGACAGGAATGTGCATCAGTGGTTTTGCATGAATTTACCGCTAAAACAACTCTGTCTCGTAACGTTCCGTTATTATCTCACAGGGTGGTGAATGTGCAGGTCACAAATTGTCCATGAGAGTGTTTTGCCAAAAAGTTTGAACTATCCCTTTAAAGACACAAATTTTGAAAAGTACAAACAAACACAGAAATACCCCGAAGCAACTCAGAGTTTTTGATTTTGTATCTAAAAAGGAAACACGTCTCTACACTTCCTAACAAAGGAGATGCCTTTAAAAATAAAAAATAAAAGTAGTGTGGATGTTGCTTATTTTCTGATCATGATCAAATGTGAGATGTCATTAAAAAAACTCCAGATGTGATCAAGATTCTTGCAAGAACCCAAAAAGCTAATTTCCAGTTCTGAGTGTTTTGTCTGATACGTTGATACCGTCTCATAAATTAAAGTTAAATTTCCATCTGAATATCTGATCTCACAGACTAATCATCTCTTCTGGCTCAAGCTTCATTAAACCGGAGAGACAAACAAAAAGGGACGTGGCGGCTTGTTTGATGAGTCTTCGTTCTGTCTCGCTCCGTAACAACAACAACAAAAAAAAGAAGTAATGATCATATTGGCTTTCGGCTATTTCACAGGGTGACGCTGGGTTTCCTAATTTCTGGCAGATCAGGATGAATTACAGCTTCGCTCTAATCACTGGGAACAGCTGGAAATGAAGTCTGGTCTGTTTTATGTCTCGGATGGACACAGGTCTCCGAGGAAGGACTCGGTCTGATTCTGGAAAACTGAAAGCGCTACTCCAGTAGTCCACTGAAAGTTGTGTTGAGTTTATCTGCGTGTGTGTGTGTTTGTGTGTTTGTGTGTGTCCCACTTTGGCCTTTATTTCACCCTGAAACTTCAGCTCTGCATCTCAGTCTTTGACCTCGTTTCCTGAGCAGATGAAAAACAAAAAACCCTGCGTCACACGTCTGCTTCATCTCCGCCCGACAGTGGAAGTGAGAGGAGGTGGATTGAGTGTTGTGAGAGAATTTTTCTTCTCCTCTATTGGTCACTCATTCTTGGAGGTGGCCCACTTCCAGCAGGTATTATTCACTTGTTTTTTTTTTTCTTTGTTTTTTTTTTATCCTGTGTCCCAAATTTTGAGTGGGCCAAAGTTTCCTGTCTGCCCCAGAAAACCGGAGCTGAGGAGAAACTCCTGCCTCCAAACGTCAGACGAGCTCCGTACCCGAGAGGGAATTTAAAAAGAAGAAGAAAAAAAAAATAAGATCATTATCTGAAGGTGATCTTTCAACGTCTCTGAAGTCCAGAGGGTCCAGTCTGTTAACATGCTCTCATTTTGTCAAAGCGAGGGCTCAAAAGGCTCAATGGAGGCGCTCATTCACCTCCGCGTGGAGGATCCTCGCCTCCGAAAAAACGACTCCGCTCTGCAGGTGGAAGGGTCTTTCCTCTGGTTCTGTCACACACCTGAAGCTGCAGACCTGCTGCATAGTCTGAGGAGGATTTCTCACTGTGTCAATATGCAAAATAAGAAGTCTGCTCATATATAATTATTTATTTCTGCGAGAACACAGGAACATTAACGGAGGATGTCGAGAGTCCCCAGTGAGAATCCTCCTCAGCCTCCAGAAATATCCCGGTACAAAGTGAAAAACTACATCTGTCTGACTCTGTTCCAGATGTTTGCATCTGGTTACATCATTCCAGCCCGACTCCACTGTGCAGGTGGAGTCTCTGGTTTGCTGTGAGGGAGGGAAGGGGGGAAGGAGGGGCTGCTGCTGCTGCTGCTGCACCTCAGTTCTCTGGATCATTACTAAGGCTGCAGGTGAGCTCACTCTCAGTTTGACCTCCTGATGAAGAGGTCTGGACCGTTTGGACTGTGTCCTAGTGAAGCTGATGTGTCTCCTGGGTGAAGGTCTTCAGATTCAGACTCACATTGACATTAATTATCCTCCCTAACCCACTAGTGTGGATGTAAAGGCTTAAGGGGATAGTTTAACATTTTGTCTAACATAATCCCTATAGTTTAAGGAGTAGGTTCGTTACCTTTAATTGTCAGTGCAAGCTATTTTTAGAACGGCGGAGCAGAGCCATGAGCTGCTCAGAGCTACGCTACGGAGGCTCATGGGATTTCTTGGTTTCCCTCATCAAACTCATCAAATACACAATCCAACAACTCCAAAACACTTTTGTGGACAAGTTGTGACCTGCACATTCACCACGCTATGAAATAATAATGGAATGTTACGAGACAGCCTTGTTTTAGAGGTAAATTCATGTGCAGGTCACAACTTGTCCACGGGAGCGTTTCGGAGTTGTTGGATTGTCTATTTCATGAGTTTGATGAAGGAAACCAATAAATACCAGGACTCTCTGTAGCATAGCTCTGAGCAGCTCACGGCTCTGCTCCGCCGTTCTAAAAACAGCTTGCACCGACAATTAAAGGTAACTAAAACTGCAGAGATTATGGCAATGGGCCAATTTGCCAAAAATGTTGATGGCCATCCAACATGATAATAGTACAGATGTTCACAATAATAACATATAATAGATGAAAAAGAAAGAAAGAGATGCTTTACCAGAGTACTGCAGAATATCCCACTCCAGCAGAACAAACCTATAAAACTTTTCTCCAGCAACATGAACCTTCATCAGTGGGGCCCTAGGCTGTATAGTTAATAAACATGGTCCTGCAACAGGAGATCTAAAGTGTTCACTCTTTGGTTTAATGAATAATTCTGAGAGGGAGATCACCCGGGGGCGACCTGATGGCCCAGAGTAAAGGCTCCAACGCCCTGAGCTGAGAGTCCAAAAAATCCCCCCTCTACTGTATCTCCGCTGGTACTTTCTAATGAAGGCCGAGAAGTAAAATATTGATAATATCAAGATGTAGTAGGTTCACTCAGGGTCATCTGTGGTGTTTTTATTGGATGGTTTGATTTGTTGCTACAGTTCAATACAATGCACTTTCTTGGGTTTTTTCCCGATCTATGTGTGTCAGGTGTTTGTTGTGACTGAGCTGCCTCCATTGTTCCAGAGGAGCATGTGACCAGTCAGCTGATCAGCCCCTTTAGCTCCAGGTTGTGACACTGCAGCAATAAATAAACATCAGTTTGAATCTTTCAACACATTTGTTTCCAAAATGAGAAGTTGAAATGAAAAACAGTGAGCCTGGAGGAGGCCCCGTCATTAATCCAGTCATGATTTGATTTGTTTATAAAATCACCTGTGGCAAACGCACAACCACCCACACACACAGACTTTATTCAGACACAGATAACACACACGCATCGTGCACTGTGTACACACACACCAACAGGTTTGATGTGGAGTTGCATGTGCATATAGTACGAACACACACACTGTGTTGTTTGAGATTAAAAACTCGGATCCCCCAGGAAACTGATATTCTGGGCCCTCTTCGTGTTGAAAGCAGTGGGTTGTGGGTAGTCGAAATCCTCTGCCCTCGTAGCAGTGATGTGGAAATGTGTGTGCGTGTGTGAAAGCAATGACAGAAACAGCTGGGAGTGAGACTTTGAGGTGCTGTTTCAGTGTGATCAGATTCAGATCTGAGTCGGGCTCCGATTCCTCACAGAGCAACGACGACGGCGACCGAGGGACCCGATATTCAAATCACATGGAAATGAAGCCGAGCGCCGCTCTGAGCTGCGGCTGCTGCCGTTTTAATCTCATGCTCAGCCTCCAGCCCTGGTTTCAGTGCAGAAATAAAAGCAGAAGATGGAGCCCGGGGCTGATCCCGAGTCAGCCCCTTGCGACCGGTCGGGTGCGGGACTTCACGGACCTGAGGGATGGCTCTGATCTGACCTGGAGTCAGACCTGCAGATCTGCACGGTCTGATGCAAGGGGTGATTAACATCCAGCGGTAACTTTGACTGTGCAGTGCACCCTAGTGTTCCAAAGAGCCGCTGCAGCTCAGAAATATCTCAGATGCTTAATCAGAAAGTGAGTTTTTATCGTGTTTTTCATGACTTCACGTTGGAAACATTTGATCAAGAATAATCAAAGACCTCCAGCACCTGCTCAGCTGATAACAGTCTTTATCATCACACGTGGGCTGTCGGCATCGGTTCTTCTTCTCTCTCCTCAGCTTTAATGATCAGAGGCGGCAGGAGAGTCTAATTCTCCCGCTCTTTGTGTCTCCTGACGTGGGCCTGATGTCTGCAGACAGCTGCTAGTTAGCGTTAGCTCCGCAGCAGGTAATGAAGTGGAGTGCGTGTGCGCCGATCAGCCGACTCTCGCCGCTTCACCCCGGGCAGATAACATCAGATAACTCTGCAGAAGCTTCTCTGCTCATTGATGAGATTCCTCAAGTCTGTATGAGAAAGTCATGAGGCAGCAGGAGTTCACAGGACGCTGCGGCTGCTAACGTCTTCACCCATTGTGCATATATTGAATTAACTCGATACAGTCTCGGCTTCGATGTGGTTTCGCGTCCTTCTGAAGTCATTGCGTAGGTTGCGTTTGATTTTTTACAGATGTGCATATGTCAGCCAGATGTGCAGAGGTGGTTTCAGGCCAAAACTGGTGGCAGGTGAAACAGGAGCGCCGAGTCGTTCCATCAGTCCCGAGGTCGACTGACGCTGTGAGGAAGTGCAGGTGGAAGAAAACCAATAGGCTATATTTGTAGCACAGGACAGAAAGTTAGATGTTTTTAATCACACTTCATGGGATGGAAAAACATTACTATTCGATCACAGAGCGCCTTCTTGTCGCCACAGAAACAAACACTTTTTCCTTTATGTGATGATTTCTTTACAAAAATAAACAGTCGAGCAGTGCAGTGGTAGGCTAATGTCCAAAATATCTCCGACCGTTTATTTTTGTGAAGAAATCATCACAACAAGGAAAAAGTGTTTGTTTCTGTGGCGGAGAGAGCAGGCGCTCTGCGATCGCTTAGTAATGTCTTTCCATGATGTTTCAGAGTTCGGCTATCTGAGGTGAGTGAGGACATGAGGCAAAAACACAAAGTTTATAGCCTACTGTTTATACTCAGTACAGTGGTGGTGTGTCATAAGGATCTTAGTCATGTACCATTGATTGTTTTTTGAGTGTTTCTTGTGGTTGAAAAAATTGCCCCAACAGTTTAGCGTTGTTACTGTCGCTAGCGCCGTCTAGCTAACTCTGGTTTTTGCTCCTCCCAACACTGGGTACCTAGGGGGCAAAGTCACATTTTTTTGGAAAACAGACACGGAGCGTTGTAAAAGGTTGTCCACCAGAAATGATATCTAGGACCTTCAAGGATTAAAACCTGGGTGGACAACCCGGTCAACTAGCTGCAGGAAAGCTACGGGGTCCAAAGCCCCTCTTTTTGGGTCATTTTGCTGGCGAAAGTATGTAAATGCAAATACTTAGGTACTACAATGGCATAAATAGTCATACAACTCTAAAATTTGGCAGAGAGTATCTTGACACATAGGGGAGGGCAAGAAAAAAAGATTCTGTGGTTTGTTGCAACTTGATTGTAAGATATCACCCTCAACATCCCAAAAAAGACCAAAAAAACAACTGTTCGGGTTCTCATGAAAACTATTATTTTTTAGCACTTTATGGAGGACATCTATACCTTATACATATATACAAAATTTCTTTAGTTCATAAGCTTCAATTTGAGTCCAAGCTAGCCTTTCTATCTCAAAACCCCCCCTTGCTGTGGCCAACGGTCTTCTCTCTCTATCTGTTCATTTTGGTGAGATCCCGGAATACAATGTATTCTAATGGGGCCAGGTAACATGGAGGTTTTCACTATAGGTGTTGCACTGTTTGGAGACAGCCTGTAGCTTTCCAGTAGCTAGTAGAAAGGCTAGCTTGGACTCAAATTGAAGCTTATGAACTAAAGAAATTTTCTATATATGTGTTAGGTATAGATGTTCTCCATAAAGTGCTGAAAAATAATAATTTTCATGAGAATTTGTCAGACGAACAATTGTTTTTTTGGTCTTTTTTGGGATGTTGAAGGTGATATCTTACAATCAAGTTGCAACAAACCACAGAATCTTTTTTTCTTGCCTTCCCCTATGTGTCAAGATACTCTCTGCCAAATTTGATAGTTGTATGACTCTTTATGTCATTGTAGTACCTAAGTATTTGCATTTACATACTTTCGCCAGCAAAATGACCCAAAAAGAGGGGTTTTGGACCCCGTAGCTTTCCTGCAGCTAGTTGACCGGGTTGTCCACCCAGGTTTTAATCCTTGAAGGTCCTAGATATCATTTCTGGTGGACAACCTTTTACAACGCTCCGTGTCTGTTTTTTTGCTTTGCCCCCTGGGTAGGGTGACCATCAGGACATTGATTTAGGGGTGAAAAATGACTGGAATTCTCCTTTAAATAATCATATCTCAGTGTTGTGCAGTTTCTGTTGGTAGGCATGTTGTTATGCACGGCAACGGTTGCTAACAACATGGTTTCTTCTCTGTGATGCTAATGCTACTGTTAGCTTTTAGCTTCCGGCTCACTTTCACACTGAAACTGAATCCAGGTGTGACTCACCTGCCCAGCTGTTTCTGTTGCTTTCCCTCCTCCCCCCCCTCTTCACCATCCCTCTCTCTTTCTCTCTCTGTCCTTCTCTCTCTCATTCTCTCCATCCTTCTCTCTCTCTTTCCCCTCTGGCTGGCTGCTCTAATTCAATCAGTGTGTTTTGTAGCCTCAGAGTGAGAGATTGTGTGTTCATTAAAAAAAAAAAAATCCTGATTAGTCCAGAAGACTGATTACTCTTTGTTGCCACTCGTGTGTATGTGTGTGTGTGTGTGTGTGTGTTGCTTGCTGCCCATTAGTCTTCCACTTGAAGCCTCCCTCCTGCCCTCTCATTTGTCTAATGGATGAAGACTTAAGCCCCCTTTAAAATGCAACGTGCACGCTCACTGCACGTGCACGTCAATCCATTAATTAGCTTAAGTGGACCCTCAGGCTTCCTCTTCCTCTTCCTCCTCCTCCTCCTCCTCCTCCTCCCCTCCTTCGCCCACTTTGTTTTCCTCCCTTTTTTCCTGGAAATCAGCGGCTCCGTCCGTCACTCTCAGCTTCCTGTTGATGCGTCTCCTCCTCCTCGGTCATAAACTCTCGTTAAAACTCAGGTGACTTGTTTCCTTCCGTGCTTCCATGATGTTTCAAATGAAGATGCTTCGTCCCCCACCCCCCCCCTTCTCAGACTTAAGCTGTATCCGGGCAGGTTTTTCGGCCTAATTCCTAATATTTATCCCCTAAACTGGCTCTACGGCAAGCGAGCAGGGATTTGTCATAGCGGCAGGAAGCAGGAATCTCTTCTTCTTCTTCTTCTTCCTCTTCTTCTTCTCTGTGTGTGTTCGGCTGCAGGCTGATGATTGGCAGACGCTTGGTTTAAGGGGAGAATTCAATAGCAGCAGCCGTTAGGGATTTCACCTCAGGGGGATGTTCCTTTATCTCTGCTTCAGAAGACGCAACGGCAGCCATTATGAGTCATGCAGGAGCGTGGTGCTCAACATGAGGCCCGGGGACAGAACGGGGGGGCCGCCGAGGACGACCCCTTTGAGGCGAGGAATGAAGAATAACTTTAAATTTTTAATTCCGATTGTGAAATATAGTGATTTATGCAAAACATAAACACACATAAACACACAGTGAAGACAAAACCACAAAGATCAAGTCAACAAGTCATAAAAAACAACAATCCACTTCCAGTTATTTACCAAAAACTGACTTCAGAAATAAAGTTTAAGTTAATGATTCTGCCATGTTATTGATTAATAAACTTCATATTTCACACCTGGATAAGACGACAGATTTCCTGGAAGATCGATTCCTCTTTTCAGCTCTAAAACAGGAAGTTAAAACAGCGCAAACACTATAGTGACTGTTTTAGGGGAGCGAAGAAGGAATCGGGTACGTAGTGTTATGTAAAGCGTTAGCAAAGTGGCAGCAGCAAATCCCACTAGTCGACAGAAAAGACGACTTTTGCAGGCTTTAATTTGGAGTTGAGACAACTTACTGTAGGGAAATAGTGTAGGAAGTGTTTATTCCCAGATTCCCGGATCGTGTCAGGTCACATCCGCACAGAGGCAGCACCGGAGAGCTGTTAAAATGTAGTTTTTAAAGAGGTGGTATCAGGTCGACACATCCAGATGTTCAGGTTTGTTTGACTTAATGTGTGAATCTGATATTCAGAGAGGGAAAAAAAATACTAAAAAAAAACAAAAAAATAACAGACTTGGATTCGTTATCTTTGGATCCAGAGGCAGAGATCTGGATGATGATGTTGTCGTGGTGATGGAAAAACAGATGTTAACTTTGTGTTTTAGAAAGTTTTCCCTCCGCGGTCTCACGTCTGTTTGACCGACCAGTCACCTGTGACACAGAGGAGAGGATGATGAAGAGAACAGATTATAATCTGAGCCTCCGGTGAGATGTTAATTCCCAGAGAAAACAGAGATTATCTGAAGAGTCGCCGGCGGAGCGTCGACTAAAAACAAACAAACAACGACGTTCAAGAGAGACGGTCAAAAAGTCCAGACACTGAAAGGCAGGACAGAAATAACCCAGACTTATTTCCTGAAGTACAGTGTAGTGTGCTGCCCGCCGCCGTGCATTGTGGGTGGAAACGGAGCGAGGCGAGCGGCCGCGGCTCAGAGGGTTTAATGTGTGTGTGAAAGTGCAGCGTTCATCAGAGAGGAATGCTGGGAAAGTGGAGGACGCAGGAACAAAGTTTATCGAGTCTGTGAAGAAAAACGAGCGACAGCATTCCTAAATGTCAGCTTATCTCTCACACGCACACACACACACACATGCACACGCACACACTGGAACTGCTTCTGATGGCTTTATAAGGGACTTTGTTCAGAGCCGAGCAGTTGGAGACACAATGAGAGGACGTGGAGTCGGAGACATTTCTAAATGAACAGACAGCAACAGCAGCATGATTTAAACAGACGGGGGTGACGGTGACATCATCAGTGATGTCACAGTTTATACACATGATTCAATTTAAGATAAACCTACAAAATCAGCAAAGTATAAATTAGATATTTGAAATGTATTTCCTTCCTTCCTTCCCTTCTTTTCATTATCTAACACCCTTTGTCCATGTCTTTCTACACAGTCTCCTTCCTTCCTTCCTTCCTTCCTTCCTTCCTTCCTTCCTTCCTTCCTTCCTTCCTTCCTTCCTTCCTTCCTTCCTTCCTTCCTTCCTTCCTTCCCTCCTTTTCATTACCTACGATGTCTTTCTACACTGTCTCCTTGCTGCCTTCCTTCCTTCCTTCCCTTCTTTTCATTATCTATCACCCTTTGTCCATGTGTTTTCTACACGGTCTCCTTCCTTCCCTCCTTCCTTCCCTTCCATATCTACCTGCCTCCAGTCTTTCTGTATTCCTATCTTTTTTCCTTCCTCCTTTCATCCATGTCTTTCTGCCTTCTTCTTTACTTCACTCCCTCCTTCCTCCCTTCTCCTTTCTTCTCTCCACAACTGTCTTTTTTCCTTTTTTCTCTCTCTCTCACGTCTCAAGGTTTCTGTGTCCTTACAAACTCTGATTTCCACCGTAACACACAAACACACACACAGATTAATGTTGCTGTTGTTTTCTTCATCTGTTTCTCTTCCCCCCTCCTCCCCTCCTTCCTTTTCCTCTTCCTCTCTTCTCTCCTTTCTAGTCTCGTCATCCTTTCTTCTTTTCCTCCTCTTCCTACTCCTCATTTTTCCATCTCATCTCGTTCCACCCTTCCTCCTTCTTCGTCATCCATTTTCTCCCTTTTTCCTCTTTCTTCTCACTCTTTTCCTTTTTACCTCTTTCTTCCCTCCTTCCTTTGTACCCTTTTCCTTTTCTCACCTATTCTCCTTCATTTTCCCTTCTCTCTCTCCCTCTCTCCTTCTCTTCATCCTCACACTCTCTTTACTTTCCCTCATGTTGCTTCTGCCTCCCAGGTGGTTGTCACCTGGTTGCTATGGTGTTGCTAGGTGGTCTGGGTCACATGACTTCCTGTTTATCTTGTGTACATGTGTGTCTGTGTGTGTGTCTGTGTGTGTGTTTCTGCTGAGTCACTTCATCCGATCATTAAGCTTCATTAACGTCTGCACATGGATCCAAGTGCTGGAAAAATGAGGCCAATAATCTTTACCACACACACATGCACATGCACACAACCACACACACACACACACACACACACACACACGGTGTCTCTTGGGTCCAAAACAAACTCTGAATGAACGGCGACACAAATCAAACTCCTCTGTTTCTTTAAACCCTTCAAAGAGAAACAACCAAGGCCTTTTTTCGCCCACAGTCACAAACATTTAAAAACTTGTTGCCTTCAAACTAACAAACTCTGAACCAAGAGAAACGTTTGCTCCGGGAAACGTCTTTTTTTTTTTTTTAAACAAAAAAAACAACATTAAACTTGAAATTGAAGATTGCAATTTTTTTTTGTGAAAGCCAAAACTTTTCTTTCCTTTAACTTCAGGAAGAAAAAAAAAACAACATAAATGAGTCTAATTCCCATTAAAGCTCATCAGGAAACAACAATAACAACCCAGTTTCTCTCCAGGCTGCAGACGAACTCACGAACTCCTTTCAAAGTTATTAAACGTCACTTTTCTTCCTTTTTATCCTCCATCGGTTTGTTCACCATTAGCCGTTAGCCGTTAGCTCTTTTCACTGGCAGGCTTTCATGCTGAGCCCGGGGCAGGTAGCTGTGACAGGGCCGGGCTAACAGGGGCAAACGCTGTGACTCGCTATTATTGTATTATTAATAGTGAATCAGCCCCGGGGCTTTCAATCAATAATGTATACACACCTTCCTGTCAGGTGTGTGTGTGTGTGTGTGTGTGTGTATAATCCTTCATCACATGCAGCTTCAGCTTCTTTTGAAATGAAAATAAATAAAATAAAATCACTTTGAGTCGCAGATTAAAACTCAGTCATGGTTTTGTTGTTTTTTTCCACTTGAAGTCACTCCAGTAAAATCTAAAAAGCCCCCCACCGCCTCCCCGTCTGTCCCGCAGCGGCCCCCGAGTTCAGCTGAAAGTTGTTCTGTGTTGTGTGTAGTGACCCGGCCCGGCCGCTCGACTTCACTTCAGATGGAAAAAAATCATTGTGACATTTCCAGCGAGCTGCGAGAGTGACAGCGTGAAGAGGCTTCCGTCACTTCAACCGCTGCCGTTTGAACACACACACACACACACAGAAAAAAAAACACTTCAACAGTCTCTTCTGCCGCCGCCGTCGCTTAACGGGAACAAACTGTGCAGCGTGGAGGGTTTCATTGTTTTCATTTGCATCACTTGAGTTTGTCTCTTGTCTGCGGCGCTCATGCGTGTCTGCATCAGGGTGCACGGCGGCAGGACGAGGCTCAGAGACTCTCAGTTAATTACAGATCAGGGTTTTTATGTTTCTGCTCTTCTGACTTTATTTGACAGCGTGTTTTTTTTTTCTTGGTGATTTCTTGCGTCTTGTTATTGTTGGGAAAATACATCCAACACATTCACTGTTGCAGTGTTTAATCAGAGGTGACGACGGCGTCTGATGCACACGCTGATGGGAAGGCAGCGTATATCGGGCAGCGTATTTCGAGAAGTGTTTTAAGACCAAGGGGGCAGTTGTCGGTCTGAAAAGTGAAGCTCACTTCCGCGTTCAAAAAACTGCAATCCCCGCCGATTCCTGTGGGGGCTGGTACCGGAAGTGAGCAACTCCCCATAGACCCCCATGTTAAAATGGCTTTACAGCTTTCAAAAACATATTTACAGCCTGGTACCAAAACGTTTTTTGGTCTCAATCGATAGTTTCTACCCCCGTACACACTCTGAGGGGGGTGAATTTTTTTTTAACGCTACCGTTTTACTGTTATTAGGACAAGATTCTGGGGGCGCGGAAACGTTCAGCTACAGGTCCGTAGCGGCACAGAGACAGGCTGCTTCGAGGCCAGAGGGCGGGTTCTCGGCCGGCCAATCCAACATGGCGCTGTTCAAACCGCCATATTTGAGGCACAAAAACGACTGCACAAAACCAATGGGTGACGTCACGGATGCTACGTCCATTCTTTTTACAGTCTATGTTTAAGACGCAGTCTGCAGTGTCTGTGGAAGTCACGTGACTCATGGTGCATTAAGTTTTTCCTTGGAAGTGGAAGTTCGGAATTGCGTCCTCACATAATTTAGCGCTTTCCAGTGGAAAAACAAACACAGAAGTTGGAAAAATTGATGGCTATTAAAAAGAAATGAACATATAAAGATTCATTACTATGTGAGATTTCAATCTAAACAATAATGTTTTTAAAAAGCACAAACTTGCAACATTAAAACATGTGTCTTGCACCAAAACAAACGGGGAAGCCGTTAGCCACTGTTAGCCACTGCTAGCCATCGTTAGCAATACACTGATGGGTGGTTTTTAAAGATACAAACCGTGTAGAAAATGTGCAGGGATGAGGACTGAATACAGTATGTATTGTGTATTATTGGATGTAGATGGCTGGCTTGAATGTGAAAACAAACAAAAGAAACAAAATAAACAGTCAAATCGATTGGTGTTGTTGATGCTAGTAGCAGCCATCTTGAATTCTTACGTCAGAGCTTCTGGGATTCATTTGACTTTTGGATTCAGAGATCTGACTTTGAGATTGAAATTCCCACTCGGAGTTTGGAAATTCAGACTTCCGACAAATACAACTGGAACGCAAATATGCAAAACAAGTGTTTTCCATTTAACTTGAGCAGAACATAACTTTGTTGACTCGTCAGAAAAAGTGAGCGTTTTGCCACATTCGAGAGTTTTTCAGAAGATTGTGTTTCCCGTTCTCGTGACTGATGAAGTAAAAGTTAAAATGAATCATTAACCCTGTTGTTTCTGTGGAGTTCAGTAGATGTTTTTTGATTTGAAGTGGATTTTGAAGAGAGTAAAGAGGCAGTGGGTTATGAAATCTGGAGTCATTTAAGAGAAAAAACCACAAGGTCCTTGAATGTTTCAGTTCTCCTCCTGAGCAGCGTGAAGGTGAGTCATTTCAATCAGGAGGAAAATCAAACGGTACAACGCTACAACATTTTCTGCCGACGAAACAGACGCTGAGTTTTTTCTCGTGCTTTTTGTTTTTTGAAATGGGAGCAGGCGGTGAAAATTAAAAGGCGTCACATGTGTAGTAGTTTAGCGAGCTGCTCCTCGGGCTCCGTCTGCCGTTCACAGGTTCATTTAATGAAGAGGATGAAAAGAGAAGGAGTCTGCAGAGAGCTGACGGCAGGAAGGGGCGCAGAGAAATAACAGTAGAAGAAGAAAGTTCAGCCTGCAGCGACACCGCTCTGATTAGATGGAGATGTCTCAGGATTTTTTCCTTTTTAAGACACACACACACAAACACTCGTCATGGATATGTTAATCAAGTGTGTGTGTGTCGACATTCTGTGCTTTACTTACCCAGCATTCATCTGGAGCAGCCGTGAGGGATTGTGGGTAGATCTGATTGGTGCTTATCTAATTCTGGAGGCTGGAGGGTGGATTTATTACACACACACGCACAAGCACACACACACTTTCCCGCTGGACATTTTTCCCCCTCCGCTCGAGGGAGAAGTTCTTATTCCCATTAAACACTTTTAAATGAACAGAAACTAGTTCTTTATCTGTCGCCATGGATACATCTGGACTCCAATAATGAAAAAAAAAAACTTTTTTACCAAACTTTTACTAAACAGTTAATCTGGAAATAACATTTTCTAGAAAGTCTGATGATGCTTTTCTCTTTTTATTGACTAAACAACTGATCGATAATGGAGAAAGTCATCAGTAGATGTATTGATAAGGAAGTGATGGCGTTTCAACACTACAGTTCCCATGATTCCTTGGGTGATGACACAGGGAGGTCATGATGTTCTGTCTTTCTTCGTCTTTGTTATTGAACTTTCTGTTGAACCAAAACATATTACAAGATCTCATTTCAAAACATAATGATGCTTTTACTCTTATAATAATAAGTAAGAGATGAATCAGACTTATATATACATATACATGCAAATCAGCCCTAATCCTCCTTCGTACTAATCCAACCCGTTCCGTTCCGCATCCGAAACCCGATGATGTGTTCACATATGAACCAAACAAACTGATCTCTGACGTAAATCGCTCCCTGTTCCGGAAAAACAACTGGTCCAATCGATCCAGGTGTGAAATGAAAGCACCTTAAATATCTTGACATGTCGGAGGTGGTTCTGAACCTGTCACGGCTGTCATCAGGTGATGTTACCATGGAGACGGACAACAATAGTGAACGAGGTGTTTCAGCGGACGAAGAATAAAGTTCATTCTTTCTTTCTTTCTCCTTTGTTATTGAACTTTCTGTTGAACCAAAACATATTACAAGATCTCATTTCAAAACATAATGATGTTTGCTTTCATAATAACAAGTAGGAGATGCATCAGATGTATTTATACATATACATATACTGACTTACAAAAGAAAAAAAACACATTATTTCATAAAGGTGATGGTGTATGTGGCTCCATGTCATCATCCGTCACCCTCCTCCTCCTCATCTCTCTCTCTGAGAGACTCCATCACTGTTAATTGTCTCTCTGATGCGTCTATTTATCTGAAATGAGGCAGCAAAAACCAGACGACAGGCCATCAACCCCCACACACATACACACACCGAGGCAGTAGCCGATGTTTATAGTCCAGATTGCAGTTAATAGCGCATTCATAATGTCATGAATGCAGAGCTGTGACAGATTTGTGTGTCAGTCTGTATCTGTATCTGTGTGTGTGTTGCTGGTGTTGTTTACATATCTGCAGCTCTGTCAGTAACAGACACTCCCTCCACGTCGGCTCGCATCAAATCCTCGGACGCTGAACTCGCACAGATAAAAACCTGAGCAGGTGCAGGTCACACAGTGTGGACAGACAGAGACTCAGACACACGCACGCACACAACATACAAAACCAAACTATTTATTGTCGTGTTGGATTTTATTTGGACTTGACGAGCTGTCGTTATGGCACAGTGATTAATGGAGATCTAACTTGATGAATAAAACCAATACCACAGTGAGTCAGTAAATCCTCATGCACACACTTGAGTCAGTGGTTGCTTCATGTCTGTAGAGTTCAGGACATTCAGGACTTTCACTAGATGCCTCACACATGCAGACAATCTATTCATGCTGTAGCTACATGACACAACATTTTGGCAAATTCGCCCATTGCCATAATCCCTATAGTCAGAGCAGTAGGTTCATTACCTGTAATTGTCGATGCATGTTGTTTTGAGATCAGCGGGGCAGAGACGTGAGCTGCTCAGGTAACAAGGTACAGACAGTAGTGCTCTGTCCCTCATCAAACTCATCAAATACACAATCCAACAACTCCAAAACGCTCTGGTGGACAAGTTGAGACCTACACATTCACGACGCTATGAGATAATAACAGAACATTATGAGACAGAGTTGTTTTAGAGGTAAATACGTAGCCGGAACTACTTTCCAGACACATGATTTCTGTCCATGAGAGTGTTTTGTAGTTGTTGGATTGTGTATTTGATGAGTTTGATGAGGGACAGGGGACTACTGTCTGAGCAGCTCACGTCTCTGCCCCGCTGATCTCAAAACAACATGCACCAACAATCAAAGGTAATGAACATTCTCCCATGACTATAGGGATTATGGCAATGGGCAAATTTCCCAAAATGTTGAACTATCCCTTTAAGTCACCATACAATGTATTTCCGACATTGACTTTTTCAATATTGTAATATCTTATTGTGATTGTGAGCAGCACATTATGCCCTGAAAAGAAAACTTTTATCAACATGTTCGATCTAGATAACGTCAAATCATTGTTATTCTCGGAAACTGACATTGTCAAACACACAGACTGACTAATGCGTGATAAAAAAAAAGTCAAAAGCGGAAATCGTAAAAAAGTTTTCTTTTGCTGTGAAACTTAAATTTGTATTTGCAATTTCCAGTAATAAAAGATTAATACTTGGAGTCCTTACATTGAAACAATACTACCACACAATCTGACAATCCTGTGCCGTATTGACTTTCTTTTCCAGCAGCAGTGCTCTGTTGTTTCTTTAAAGCAGTTTGTACAGTAGCATGAGGAGCCACTCAGGGGCCCGTGTCTCCTCAGAGGGCCCAGGAGTTTCCTCTATTGCTGTTGTGTGTGTGTGTGTGTGTGTGTGTGTGTGTGTGTGTGCAGAAGCAGCAGCTGGTAACACCTGATGCAGTTGCAGTTATGGTTTTGTTAATTATAAATGCTCAGCAGGTGTAATACACAGGCAGCTTTCACTGTGAGTTCTCCATCTGAACCTGTAGAAAACCTTTACTTTCACATCAAACACGGGTAAAAAAACATCAGGTCCTGTCGATAAATTAGATTTTTTTTTAAATTTCTTTCTCTAGGAGGCTTCTGTGAATCTAGTTTCATTTGACTTTTTCTGTTTTTTTTTTATTTCACAATATCTGCTGCTGCGCTGTAAAAGCCTGTAGACACCACTGGCATTCATTATTAAGAGTCTGGAGCTTCTCCTGCTGTTTAACTACAGTTTGAATCATATATGCAAAGTGGATTTTGTTGTTAGCAGGGAAATAAGATGAGCAGCTGTTCAGAGGGAAGTGAGAGCGTGGAAACCTCCTCGGCTGAGAGCGGCAGACAGAGAGAGGGAGCAGCGGAGTCGGAGCTCGCTCTGTCGTCGGTGGTGATGGAGCAGAAAATAGGGAAATGGCTGTAGAAGCTGAGCGAGTGTGACCGCCGGCTCCTGTTCGTCGTCAGCAGAGCGACGCCACCGGTTCCCCCTCCCCTCCTCTTACCCCCCAGAAACCGAGACACTTCAGATGATGAAGAGCGTTCCTCCAAAATAAAAGAGTGGGACAGGAAGCAGCCAGGCAGCCAGTCAGCCGATAAGAGCTGCAGCAGCCGACGCTTCGTTTAGTTTTTGGGCTCAGTTTATCGACATTGTGCTGAAACATTAATCCGCAGTTGTGTTATTGATGAAGTCTGATGTGGTGAATGTTTTATAAAGCGCCAGAGTTGCTGTATGTCGAACATGCTCCCTGGTGTTTTCACAGCCAGACGAATCAAGCTGCAGTTTCCTGACTAACTACTGAGATAATAGCCTAGACAATAAAAGAGTAATGACTGCTTTTAAACTGAAGCAGCAGTAAAGGTGCAATGCAAATCTTATTCTCTACACATGAACTGACACAATAGAACAGAATATGATCTAATTTAATCTAATTTATTGACCTAAGTTTTTAATCTATAACTGATTATCTTCTCAATCATTTCAATTAAATTCAGTTCAATGCCTTTATTGTCATTGCACAGCAGTGTGAAACAAAAGACAGTAACCATAACATCTAATTAATCCTTTTGTATATTTTGGCTAAAAATTGATGAGGCTCCATTGTCTCATTGAAGAATCAGAGTCAGAAGTGAAAGTTTTTTCAATTTAAAGCAGATATCAGCGATCCGGTCGTTTTGGCTAATGCTGCGTTCAAGGCAGGCTTTTGAAACCGTAAGTTACAGCTTCAAGTCACGACTACGACTTTGTAGCATTCCAGGTAACCTAGGTAACCCGTAACTCGTGTTTTTACCGTCCTGTTGCCTGTGAAAGTCACTATAACGGCCACTCGTAACTTCCGACCCGTGAACTCGTACCAGATCGAACTGGTACGACTTCACAGGTCGGAAAAACACAAGTTATGTGTTTCCTTGAACGCACCATGAGTTAGCAGCCCCCGCCCTCGTCATGCATCTATTGGTCCTCGTCCCTCTATTGGTCCCTTGGCTCCCACAGCCCTTCATGCCGTTCTCTCCTCATTGGATAACACATCCCATTTTCTCCTCTGGTTACAGCAGAGCAGAGTGACGGAGAGACTTGTGTTACGGCTGAAACACGTCAGTGATTGCTGACGGAAAATAGGACTATTTAGGACTTATATTAACAAAAACATCCCGCTGATATCTGCTTTAAATAAGAAAAATCAGTTTTATTTGAGATTTGAGACAAATATATAGTAGTGATCATGACAGGAGCAGAGGGGAGAAGAGTGATGATGTAACAACAAGAGGAGGTTGTGATAGATGGATGAGTGGGAGGGTTGTTTGTTTCATCCATGAGCTTTAAAAAAACAAAAACAAACCCAATATTCACCACTTTGTTATTATTACTTCTTATAACAATCATTTCACTTCATCAATTTTTTTTATTATTGAACAAAGTAGTTTTTGTGCCTAAACCTGATCCAGATTATTGCTGTTCTGTACAGGGCTCCTGTTGTGACAGTACAGTCATTTGAGTTGGATCTGAAAAGTTTCCGTTATTGAAAATATATTACTGTATCTGTGTGTGTGTGTCAGGTCCTTCACCTCTAATTGATTAGCCTCTAAATGAGTCGATTATCACAATAGGTGCTGATTAATTAATTAGCAGCTTTGTTCCCGGCAGCGCTGGAGAGATGTGTATCTCTGTAAACAGGAAATCAAACCGCCCTCCGTCAAAAAGACGACAGACCAACAAACTGATCACACTGAGATGAGGTCGGAGTCGTGTGCGAGTGGCTGAAAGTAAAAAAAAAGAAGAAAAAATGATCTATACATTCGTTTTATTGGTGAATTCTCCGGCTTCTCCTTCTTTCCTTACCTCACCTCCTTCCTTTAGGTCACGTCTCTCGCTCCCTCTGTCGCCTCCTTCACATCCATCGTTAAGTTTTGACTCCTTTTTAGGGGACAGATCATTAGCGTAATGGCCTCTCCGTCAAATCATCATTACACACACACGCACACACGCACGCACACACATTACGGCTGCAGTAATGGCTGTCCATATCATTGGTTTCCCATCATCGTGCCTGGGAGTCTGTTCTCACTTTTAAAATTGAAGTAAATGAAATGCAAACACATTAAACTGGGGAGGAACTTATCTGAGAAACCACATGGATTCTGGGAAATGTAGTTCATCTTTATTTAAAAACTCTTTCCTTGACAAACACTGTGAAACTGACACACACATACACACACATCTACACAGAGAGACATATTCAGTCATGGCTGCTGTATCTGAGTGTTTAAGTGTTGTAGCTGTCAGAGAGACATTCTGCTCTGACAGGCGGCAGAAACACCAGCTGCATACATTTAACTGTGTGTGTGTGTGTGTGTAATGTATCTATATATATGTGTGTGTGTGTGTGTGTGTCCGTGTCCATCCTGCACACTCACACATTTCCTTGTTTGGAGCTGTCAGTCTCACCTGTTAATCTGTTTTCTCTCTTTGTTCTGTATAAATGGATCCTGACAGTTTGAGGCTGTACCTCGGCCCCTCTGTGGATTCAGACTTAAACTCTGCTCAGTTGGTCTGTGTTGACCTGTTTTTTTTTTTATATATATAAATATATAAACTGTATTTATATATAAATAGCAGCAGTGGTTTGTGTTGGTGCTGCTGCTGCAGGTGTTTGGAGCCTAAACTGTTCTGTTCTCCGACGTGTCCTGAAGTCACCGTCTCTGTCCTCGTTTTAAACAAGTCTGTGATGGCGGTGGCAGCGAAGCAATCAGCGCGCATCAGGAGTGCAGCAGCTTTATTTATGTATTCATTTTTATTCATATTATCATTATTAGACAATGTGATTTCTAGACCTAAACTCACACCCCGCGGTAATTGCCTGCTGTTTTTGTCTCTTTATGCAGATGACACTGCAGCTTTGATAACTTCACAGAAACATCAAATTCTGTCTGTCTGATTATAAACTTTGTCTTTGGATGGAATTAATTAAATTAATTCATGTTCAAATGAAGTTTTTTTCAGTAACGGTGGCACAGAAAACACAAAACTCTGCAGACAGTCATTATAAGCGCTGATTACTTCAAATAAACTTGTCAGGCAACGTGGAAATCTCACTTTTTGTTGGAATACCCTTTCAGCAAAATGAACTACAATTTACAACAAGTGAATTGAACCGAAACTCCTGATCCAGGATATTTTTTCTTCCCTTTTTTTCTGTGACCCAACTACTCGACAAAATTCACATAATAATTCTATTAACTTGCAAATTAACTGCTGCTCAGACACTGTGAAATTCAGGTGCTGATTTCAGGTGATTGGAGGTCGTGTTATGAAAAAATAGAAAAGAGAAAAAAAAACAACCTCTGCACAGAGTGTTTTTCATTTCCACTCTGAATGACTTGGTTTGAATAAAACCTTTGCACCGCTATTAAAACCTGGGCTTTCTCAGAAAAAAGCAACACTATGATTACATTTGAAGTTGAATAAATGTCTGTGTGAACTAACGTCTCTTTCTTTCTGTCTTTTTTCCATGTTGTGTCCTCTCCTCGACCGCCCGTCCTCCACAGGTACGTTGAAACAAATCTCATTTCCTTCTCTTGTCTTTGCTTTTATTTGTCTGCAGCATCAGCTCAGTCTCAACCTGAACACCTTACATGTTTTTTTATTTATTTAGTGCTACACTTGCAACATTTTGTCCTTTGGGTTTTCGTGGCGTTTTGATTCAGGATGGAAAACCTCTTGTTTTTCTATTCTGCACATTGTCCCACTATAAATATATGCCATGTAAAACAACTATAGGACGTGTGTGCGCGTACGTGTGTAGCTGCAGTGTTTGACCTGATTACATCGACTCAACGGTTCGGAGAAAAATCAAATCAACTTTTGGGAGGAAATTAAAAACTTCTCCGTCTTTGTCCCTCCCCCCCCTTCTCCGAAATGTAAACTCTGACAGTGGCGGAGCTGCCAGCGCCGCTTAACTTCACTTCGCTGAGGTTTAACAGCTAATCTGCCAGATGGTGAGTTGTACCGCAGCCGAGATGGAGAAATTCCCAGGTTAACTTGTCTGAACACAACCCAAAAGAGCCAGCCAGCAGACAGCACACACAGGTGGGAGGCTTTACCGCGTTCTCGCCTCCAGACACTTCTCGTGGCGGCGGAAGCCAAAAAAAACTCTTTGTTTTCTGGTTAAACAGCAAGAAATGATCAACTGTTCAAACAAACTGTCTCCTGAGCAGCGATCGAAAGTCTCAGGTATCTCTGCTGTTCAGGGGATTTTACAGAAGGTAGATTTGATTTTTTTTTTTTAACTTTTAAATGAACGATTGATCCTGACCGGACTTCATGTTTTTATGTTGTTTTTTTTCCTTCTTAACTTAAAATGCAGCGTTGGCCTTCATCTACTCTCCCTAGTGCAAGGACGACACTTCCCATCCAGAGAGAAATACTCTGATATTGATCTGCAGAGCTAAAATGAAACATTTAAAGTTTAAGAGTCGGGTTTCATGAAAAGAGACCTTTAGTTGTTAACCACAGTAATCTGCTGATTGTTCTTTTGTGTTTGAAACTCTGTCTGCTCCTACGAGCTGATGATAGGAGCGCACCGAACCCTTGTCGTCATGGTGAGAGCGATAAACATGTGGTTAAGGAAACAGTGCTGACTGTCAATTTAAACAGACTGGATTTTGTTTTATACATTAACATTTCAATCATCAAGTGTAATGAGTTATCAAGATGGTTCCACATCAGCATATGCACTTTTTAACCATATGATACAATACCAAACAAGGAAGTATGATACAAAATGAAAAAAAGAGAAACACTGTCTTATAATATGATACAAAACAATAAAAAAAAAGTGTGATATGATATTAGACTACAGTATTATGTAATACAGAAGTTCAGTTCAGTTTTTATTTATCCTGAGGGGAATTGGACTTGCAGCAAGCATTACCAAGTACAAGACAAAAAATAGCATCCAACACATCGACATGTCACTATAGCCACAACATAATATAATATATTAAAAAAGCAGAAAACAGTACAGATAATAAAAACATACTCCTACTACTAATAAATTGTCAATATAATAATACATAATGCTCTGCGCATATAGTAAGAATACAGTGTGATATATGAAAAGATACAAGAAGATACACATCATATGAGATGATACGATACAAAATAATTCAGAATGATAAGATACGAAACAGTGCGGCACAAAACAAACTGAAAAACAAATGTGATGCAATATGAAAATCAATACAGAATCATAAAATATGAAAACAATATGTTATGCTACAAGATAAAACCATATAATAATGCAGAACACCTCGTCTTCATGAGCAGAAGAGCGGTGTTTGGGTTAAACATGGAGATCTCCTGTCAGAGGTCAGGAGCTGGTTTCTCTATTTTAAACATGACACAAAAATTCAGGAGCGACGTCAGCAGGTTGGAGCGTGTTCTCGTCGCTGCGGTCTGTGGTCCAGTTAATCCTCAAACAGATTCTGAGCTGATTACACAGGTTTAGTCTGAGGTTTCACAGAGCGCCTGCCGGACCGGGCCGAACGGATCCGGTCTGAAAACACGGCGCTCAAACTGCACCACATGTTGAAACTCTCATTCTCTTCCTGATATAAGACTAAACAATTACACTCCCTGCTCTGCTTTAACTCTAAGTAGATACGCCGTTAAGTGGAAGAGTCGGCTTATTCAAGTTCATTTCCCTGCGTCAGGCTTTTTAAGGTCGATACTGATCAATTAAAGCTGATCTGAGACCTGCAGCCCCCTTTGGGACGTGTAGGTAGGTAGGTTGAGTGCTGAACGTCCGTCCTGAGCTCCTCGGGGCTCCCAGCGACGTCCTAATCCCAGGGAGGGGAGACTGAGAGCGGATTAGCCAACGAGAGAGAGCCCCTGAGTGAGTGTGTGTGTGTGTGTCCTGCTGTGTCGTCGGATCTTGGTAAATCTGATTTCCTGCAGGTTTAGACTTGAGGGTCGCCGTCTCATCTCTGTCTCATCCCTTCATCCTTTATCCTCCCCTCCGTCCATCCTCCCTTCTTCCTTCTCTTTAAGCCCGTCCCTTTTGTCTTTCCATCGATTCGACCTTGATTGTCGCCTTCTCACTTCTTCTTTTCCTCACTTTTCCTCCTCTGTGATTCTTTTCAATTTCGGTCGTTTCGGTTGCCACAGCAGCCACGGCGTCCCAGCTCGCTCAGCGGGACGTGTGTCTGTCTGTGTGTGCTCATATTGTTGGCAGTGGAGCAGAACGTGTCACCATGGAGTCGAGAGGAGGGGGATGGAGTGATGATGGAGAGATGAGGTGACGGGAGGTGAGGCCAGACAGACCGCAGAGTGCAGATACCAGTGATCAGATAGCGAGGGATCAGATAGGAGCGGGCGGGTCAGGGCTCTGAGGTGGCGAGCTGACCTGTTTGTGAGTTACATTAGGTTTGATATTAAAAAATATATACCGGTACACTGATGGAAACTTGTCTCCGTGGAGACAGACTCTGGTTTCCAGCAGTTATCGGTCCTGTTTCTCTGCACCGGTGACCTTGAGGTTTTTCCTGCGGGTGCGAGCCTCGGTATCAGGACTCCCACTCTCAAATCAAAGAGGAGGGCTCGTGTCCGCTTTTAAACGCGGACCCAGGAGCCGTGGCATTCAAAGGACAGCGCCTGATTTTGACTCCAGGAGCATATGTGAAAATACGAGCGCGAGGCCCTTAGAGCGTCCAGAGGGAGCCGAGTGATAAATGTCCTCAGGCGATGTCACCTGAGTCGGTGACGGGTGAGGAGGAGGAGGAGGAGGAGGAGGAGGAGGAGGTGAGCTCACTGGACCTACAGCACACTGAGCAGCTGTCGGAGAGCCGTGTGCATTGTGGGTAATGTAGGCACCAGGATGACGTTGGATCAAGACTCGGTGTGGACGTTGTGCGGCCCTGGTGCTGGGTCGACCTGTGATGACCTCTTAAAGGTCCAGTGTGTAGTATTTGTCAAGGTTTATTGGCAAAATCTGAATATCGTCTTATTGAAACATGTTTCCAGATAGAGAACCAGCATGAGAACAATGGTGACGGATGGGAGTTTCACTATAGGTCTACCCATATCATTTTTCACGGCACCGTTTGGACTAATCTGATGTTGTAACATCTATAAAACCAATGACTGGACAAACATTACTATGTCTGTGTGCACATTTTTGTAATTAGTCATGGTTATCATAAATTGGCAGGGCTAACGGTTAGCTGTTTAACTTTAATAACTCAGTGGCTCAATAAACGGTCCATGAAAAAATGTTTTCCAGCAGATATCTTAGTTACAACATGATTGAGCTAACTGGAGTAGTTTCATCATGTCATGTCCGACAACAGGAGGTTTTTAACAGTTGACGTCCTGATGTTAGCTTAGCTGTTGCCGTTAGCTTAGCTACCGCCGTTAGCTCTGTCCACTGATGCTTCTAGACACCATGATTCCCCAAAACTGAATAAACACCACACAGAGCAACACAAAACGGCTTTGCTCATGCACACAGAAATAGTAATGTTTCTTAAATCATTTCAGATTTGTCTAAACGGTGATAGTGGCGTGAAAAACTCTCTTGCTTAGAGAGTGTCACCATCTTGCACCGCCATGTTTGTACAGAATGGGAAATCCAGCCAAACAGAGATCGCGTTTCAAGAGTTTCATGTTAAACAATAGAATAGATAAACAATAGATATCACTGTCCACCCCCCCCATTTTACACACTGGACCTTTAAGTGTGATGATCCTGCTGGCAGCTGGAGTCGTCAGTGCACATCTGGACACACTGTCACACAACACTGTGGTCTGTTTAAACATCAGACTTCATACATTTTAATAACTGCTGCTGCTGCTGCTGCTCAGGAACACGATGATATACACTGTGTCAACAGTCACAGCTACGAGCTGCAGCAGCTCCGTCCTTAATGTCTCTTGTTGTACTTCATTGTCGTGAGGCAGGATCGCTCTGCACCAGCGCCCCCATCCAGTCTGTACTGGGAGCGCAGTACGTTCCTGCTTCCACAACCTGAATCTGGTCCATAAACAGCTCTTATTAACAGACAGACATCTTCCAGCTGTTTGTCCGTTCAGGAGGATGTGGAAGAAGACACGTGTTGATGCTTTGTTCTGTTAGGTGTTGAATTTACTAGATATTTGTCAAAAGCAGATGTTGTTGTCGAGCGAAATTAATAAATCAGAATTTAAATTCAAGTATAATAATTACAGAACACTTTCTTTCTTTAACCTTTATTTAGATCTCGAGGGCCATTGACGGTAAACACTCGTTTCCAATGACGTCGAGAGGACATCAAATCAAAACAGCCGTCACGCAGAGCACAATTACACATCATCTGCAATTTTAGGATCATTTTTTGAAGCAGTTACATTCAGAGGAGTGCATGTTTATGACGACGGCCTGGGGGTAGCAAATGGGTTCATTTTCAGAGATTGTTGTAGAGAGTTCCTGGTGTGAGCTGCAGAGAAACTGAAATCTGAGTCTGTCCGGGGAACATGAAGTGTTGGATAATCGTTTGAGCGTGTAAATCAGTAAATTACTATGGTATGGTGCTGTGAAACTTGTTAAAACTATAGAAAACACTGACAGGAGATTTGTCCACTTTGCTGAACGTCGTTTTACATGAAACCTGCTAATCACATGATCTATTGATATCATAATAAAACCATACATTGTTGCATATGGTTTTATATCAGACCTCCCTGTTATGTCTGTATGTGAGCGTTTAGCAGCAGCTCAGCCCGACAGAGCTGCTGTTTGACTCGTCTCCTGTGTTTCTGCATCAAGAGCTGCAGCAGCTCTGCAGCCTGCAGGACACACACACACACACACACGTCAACACCAGGCAATACACTGTGTGTGTGTGTGTGTGGGGTAGAAAGAGTTTGGCAGGCAGTTGATCATTTCTGCGTCGTGCCTACCTGCCTGCCTGTGTGTGGCCTTTATTATGTTTGTGGCTCTGTGAGTGTGTGTGCGCATGAATCTTTATCTGTGTCCTGTTTGCACACAGAAACACACAAACACAAACACACACAAACACACACAAAGACAGACTATTGCTCTTGTGTACTGAGTATTTAAGAGCCGGCGGTGTGTCTGACTGTATTGGAAAGACAAATTAATGGAGCTCAGATCTGATGTGTTCTCGGCTCTGCACTCTTAGGCAATTTGACTTGGAGTGTGTTTGTGTGTGTGAGTGTGTGTGTGTGTGGGAGTGAGTCACTCCCTCCAGCTATACAAGCAGGTTCAGACTGTCTTTACGATGCTGATCTGTATGCAAACTGATCTCAGCTCTGCTTTTTGCTGTAATGTAAATGCGTGCAACAACTTACCAGAAACCTGCACCTGTTTGCTCCTGTTCGTTGACTTTCTTTGCACCAGAGCTGCTCACACACACACACACACACACGAACACACAGTCTCAGTCAGATCTTTGGCTCAGATGTCTGAATTTGTCCTGACAGTCAAACAAAAACAAAACATAGGCTGTGTCTGAAATCACTCACTCATTCCCTGCTCCCTACTCACTATATAGTGAATTCATTATAGTGGACTATAGTGGACTCACTGATCAAATGAAAAACACTTTTGGACACGACTCCGCCGCACAGTTAATTACTGTATGTACATGTATATGTTGTGTAATTAAAACGTTAAAACCAACCATGATTGTAACGGCCAGGGCCGTTGCTAGGAATTCTGGGGCCCGTTAAAGAATACTAGTGGACCCCTCCCCCTTCCCCAGTTTTTTTTTTTTTCTCAGACTACGTATGTATTATCATTTTTTATTTAGCCTACTTTGTTTTGATGCCAATGCAACATTACTACGATTATTAGTCAGGGTCTTATGTAGAATAAATCAGCCATACAAAGATTAGACTACTGGGCCCCACTGGGCGCTGGGCCCCTAGAATGATTGTCACCTATACAACGGCCCTGGTAACGGCCCCGGTAACGGTGATCTGTGACCGCAATGCATGATGCGATATCTTGCTCCGGTTAGTGACCATCGGAGGTTCACTACATTTTATGGTGAACTTCAGTGCACTATGATAGTGAACATTAACAATCACTAAACATTCGGACACCAATACAAAATGGCGTGGTCACTATATAGTGCACTATACAGTGATTTCGGACACAAGCATAGACTTCTCTCTCTCCATTCAGCTCATGTTGATGCTTTAAAGCGTCTGTTGTGGATATTTCGTGAAAAAAAAACAGTGCGATGATGTGAAATTGTATCAGATGAGGAGATGGGATGAGGGACGTTTGTGATGAGTGATTATTTGAGGAGCGCCAGCCTCTCGCGAATCATGTAAATTGGTGTAAAAAAGAGACGAGTGAAAACAGTAATCAGCGGCTGCAGCGGCTGCGTCGTCGTCGTCGGCCCTGCTTTTTATTTTAATGAAAAGGCTGCGAGGCGAAAAACATCTGAGCAGCGTCTGAACAAACACTGAGAAGTCATTCCCCCCCCCAACACCTGAGTGAGTCACGTTGTGGTCACCACATACACACACACACACACACACACATACACACAGTGACATTCAGTGTGTTGTCATCAGCTGATCTGTCTTTGTTAGCGCTGCTGCTGCTGCTCGGGAGTTGGAGGATCAGCTTGTTAGTCTGAGAGATGTCGCCCAGCAGGAAATGTCATGCTGGGTTTGTGTGCATGTGCATTTGTGAGTTTGAGTGTGTGGAGTGTGTATATGTTCTGCTGCATCTCAAACACTCTGCAACAACAAGAAATGTATATATAAATAAATAATAAAAAATGTCAACAACCTTGTAGAGTCAGGTAAAACAGGAGTGTGTATGTGTGTGTGTGTGTGTGGTATAATGATCATCAGATACATTGCACACACACCGCAGCTTGTTTACATTTCCATCTTTTTTTTTTGCTGATGTCTTGTTATTTTGTTTTTCACCTGCTGCTGTGATTTTATCTTTTAATTATTAAAAAACAAAACAGACGAGAAAACAGTGAAGTCGGCAGTGATTTTATCTCCACAACATACGGTGAAGTTGTCTCAAACAAAGGAAGGACCCAGACATTGGACTATATGTGTTTTAATAATCAATATTTGTCACCATTTCTCATTATATTCTTCATTTCCATGCCATTTTTGGCACTTCTGGGCCTCCGTAGATCTATTGTTTAGCTTCTAGTCTGAGGTTTAGCTCAGGTTTTCTTAGTTAGCTGTTTGACTTTATCCAGGATTTTCTCATAAAGCAGCACATATGGTTGGACTGAGTTCAGTTTGACCATTTTTTCCATAATTAGCCTGAGTTTTCAGGTGGATTTAGTTTGTTTATCACACATTTGGCTGAGATTGTTTTGTTTTTTAAGATGGTTTAAATAAAGATTTACAGCAGTTTAGTCTTGGCTGCATTGCACTTTAATTTAAATTCAAGCATCAATGTGTTTAGTTCTTGTTTGCTCAGAGAGATAGTGGCTTTACATGGCTGTGGTAGGGTTTAGGTTTAGCTTAGCTTGTTTTGAACACGTTAACCTGAACTTATCCAGGGTTAAAGACGGTTTGTTTTTCCACCCTGCCTTTATCTTGAGCGTAAGTATGTCTCAGTTTAGTGTGTTTGTGTGTGCAGGGTTCAGTCTGTTTTCCAGATAAAGAATTTAAAGACAAACCAGAGACACAGAGATAAGACAAACTGAGCGAGAGAGAGCGGCTGATCTCCTGATCCAGGACGCATTTCATGGAGGACAGATCCAGATGTTTTGTCTGAGACATCCTCCTGTCTGTGCCGATGCCGATCGAGGGGCTTCACGCTGGGTTTGGAGGAAGGAATGCGAGATGGTTTGCTTTATAAAAGATACATTTATTGATTCGAAGATGTTCCTGTTGTCCTCCCAGTGCTGAAGAAAACAGTTGGGTGAATGATTCGGGAGCTGATAGTTTGCGTCTTTATGTCATCAGATCAAATTTCGATCCATTTTTAAACCATCTGAAACATTTTATCTCCCGCTGGTGCTGAGATTTGAGCCCATCATCCTGCTCCTCAGCGGCCATGAACTCTCAGGTGAGGTTTCTCCTGTCGACGGCAGCGGCAGGAAGACGAATCTCCAGGCTGTGAAACATCTGACAGAGCAGCTTTTTAGCTTTTCTGCAGCTTTGCTCCGGCATGTTTCAGATTCAGACGGCCTGTCTGCGAGCTGCAGGACGGCCAACAAGAGAAAATTGGCCACTTCAGCACTGTGAAAATCACCGGGACCTGCTGTCAGCCCGTTATTTAAGATGATAGGATACGAGCAGGCTCGGTTTAGCCGGGCGGTTTGAAGCCTCTCCTGGGCAGTGATGTGAGAGGGAATACCTGAGCTGATCTGTTCACTGTCATCTAATGTTTCACTGCAGTTTGGAGAACCACTTGTTTTACCTTCAAACCCCACACAGCTCTTATGTTTATATCTCCAACAGTTCTTCATAGAGCTGGGTATAAAGACGTGTTGTCTGTGTTTCCATCTCTCTGCAGGCGGCTGCACACTCACATCCTGAGTGTCGGTGAAATGCATCAACTAGAACCCAGAATAGAGTAAAACTCGATCATTTAAGTGCACGAAGAAATTTCTTCAGGATCTAAAAGGTTCTTGTGGCTTATTTGTCTGCATTTCTAGCTATGAGGTAGATGTTTTTGTGGCGGGTTGTTGATTCCACTTCCATGCTGGATATCATCTTTTGCATAAACGCCTAGTGAGGCCTGCACCTCGTCATTGGTTCATCCGTCATACATGTTCTTCTTGAACTCACAACAATGATCAAAAGAAGAAAAAAATAATCCTGAATTAGAAATGTTCAACTGCAGACCACAACCCCCAGAGTTGCCAAACGTTTGCAGCTGCAGACTTTTTTTCAAACATGACATGTCCATGTTTCTGAGCAGACGAGATCTTGGACACCGGGTCAGAGGCGCTGATCTTGCAAGGTTGTTTTTTGTAGCTATAGGTGGAAGGCCGAGAGCCTCCATTCTCCCCGCAACAAGTCATTTAACATCACGATTTCTCCGACGCTGTTTAATTAAGGTAAAAATCTTGCATAGTTCCTCTTTAAACAATTACAACTGCATCTAAATTGTTCATTAAAAAGCAAAAGAGTGAAGTTCATGCAGATCAGTGATTGGTCTTTCAGACACGTCTCCGTCTGAGCTGAATCTGCTGCTGCAGAGCTGCTGCCACATTAAGAGCGCTGCTACTTTGAAGCATTAACGACTCTCTGCAAAGGGAAATAGTCTAAAGCTTTCGCTATAGGTGCTTTTTTCAGACAAATAGAGCAAGAAAGCAGTGGAATTGGCAACTTCCTTTGTTGAAATTTGTTGTTCTTAATGAAGAGCGTATTGCACCTCTGTGAACCGTGTGGAGTTCTTCCTGTTTGATGTTGTTTTCCTGCGTAAACTCCTGCACATCAGCGGCGTCTCGCTTTTGCCCATTAATTCTCCAGAGAAGCAGCAAGTTTCAACACTCCTGCCCCCGTCGTCTCACCCGCTGCACTCTCGGACCATGCGGAGCGTCTGATGTCGCTGCTCCTCGAGTGCAGCGGGGAGGAGCGGGAGGAGCAGGAGGTGGAGGAGGTGGAGCAGCACCTGAACTCTGCAAGACAAATTATAGAGCGAGAGCATGATTTCTCCACCTGTCCGCCCCGTCCTCTCCATCCGTCTTACTCAGGTGGAGTTTAAAAATAACTCCTCCATTGGTCGCCTTTCAACTTCCTGGAGGGGTGTAATTGGTGAGGGGCAGGAGGCGAGAAGCGTTTCCGTGGAAACCGGCATCCATGGAGCGAGAAGAGGGGAAAAAGGCCGTGTTTGTGTGAGCGTGTGAAAGAGGCTCGCTGTGTCTAATTAGTTTCTGCTGTATATGTTTATTTATTCCCTTCAGCAACTCGGTGTTTAAACCTAAAAATCTTTGTTGTTGTTGTTTTATTGTTGTTGTTGTTTTTTTTATTGTCGTGTAGTTTGTTGTGTTTTAGCCGGACTGTGAGTGACTGAGTGATGAAGTTACATCATTGGCCGGTTGGCTGTCCGAGTTTCCTCATTGGCTGTTTGCTCTCTTAAAGTGAATTGACACAGTTACATAATCGGAGGCATTCAAAGACCTTGTTGACCACAAATTGTCAGACCCTTTAAAGGAATAGTTCACCAAAAAATGATATTCCCTCATGCTGATGAACACTCTGGTGTAGTTTTTTATTGACGTAGTTTCGAGTAAACTCTAGACTATATCCCTTCAGGACAGTTGTATTGCAGCGGACTGTGTGGAGGAAGATTACAAGGTTTTTGTGTAGTTTTATGGATATTTTTGTGTCGGGCCCTATTACTCTCATAAAAAAGTTTTTGTTGGACTACGTACCCCCCTCCCGGGTCTCCAGATGCACTTTGATGAATAAAAAACTACTCTGAGTATTCATCAGCATGAGGGTGAGTCACTAAAGAGTCAATTTCATTTTTTGGTGAACTATTCCTTTAATGTGAAATGGAAAATATTTAGAAAATAAATGCACAATTTGCACTTTCAAAGATGAATAAAAAAAATCAATACTGGACTGGTTTGCCATGGCAACAAGCTCACACACAAACATCTGTTGAAACACCTGCAGTACAAGGTCAAAGCCCCGCCCATATAGTTTATGATTGACAGCTGTATGGTTGTTGTTAATCCTGGTCATGGGATAAAAACCAAAGAAAAATAAAAAATAAAATAAGCCATAAACCTCTGATGATATTCTTTGGTTCTTCTCAGAAACGAATCTGACGCTGGAAATAAAAAAATAATAAAGAAGCCTGGCAAATGAACTCTGGGTAATAACAGATTATTTCATCTTCTGTACACGCAGAGACGCATGTGAAATGTGCATTCACCCACATAATCCCACACACACACACAATGGATCAAAATAAAATATGACACAAGGTTAAAGCAGAGACAGATTTAAAGCCATTCCCATAAAACACACAATGTTTGTGTACAGACACACACACACACAGTCTACATACTGCCAATTCTGACCTCTTATGAAACTCAATCCCTACACACACATACACACACGCGCACGCTCTGCTCTCCGGGAGGATAATCTGGTCTGTATGAATCCAGTGTAATCCTGTCATCTCTGATCCTCTGTTTCCTCCGCTGCTCCAAAAATCCAACTGTCAACACTTCAACATCCTCTAGAGGCAGAGCGCCACTTCTTCTGCTGTCAGGAGACGGACGCTCTTCTTCTGTGGTGTTGTCCACCCTACACTGGGTACACTCACTCAGACTCAGGAACACAAACCCCTGGAGGTCTTTCAGATGGTGTGAAGTGGCTGAAAAAGCAGTTTCTACTGGTTCATTCTCTTGAATAAATGATAAATAAATAAATAGTGAAAATTTTCAGTAGAATTTCCCAAAACTGACTTAAAAAGACGATGAAAAGAAGCACATTTTGGGCATTTTTTTTAGCTAAATTGAAGCTTTATTCATCAATTGGTTATCAACAGATATGACTTTTACCATATTATTTGAATGACAGTGTTACAAAAACTAAGGATTCATGATATATCTGCATTAATATCGGTATCGGCCGATGTTCGTCATTTTTTAACATATCGGTATCGGATGAGTAAAATTGGGCCGATATGCACAACCGATACTGTATATCCGTCATTGCTGTTTCAGGAGAGGGAGAAGGAGGGGGAGAAGGAGGGGGATTTGGCCATGTGTAACCTTTAACCTTGTTATTTGGAAGTAAAATACATTCTGAAAATAAAGGAAGACATTCAAAAATTCAGTTTGCATGATTTTCAGTCTGTACAAAAATTTATCATCTCAGAAACTTTAAAAAAAACAACACATATCGATATCGGTAAATATTGATTATCGGCCATAACAGAAAAATTCATATCGGTATCGGCCAAAATTTTCATATCAGTGCATCCCTAACTAAAACAGTCCCTGCTCAATGTCCCCTTACTGAAGCTCTTTTCTAGAGCTTTCAGCTGCATCCCATGTCTTCACTGTCTGCACAGTCATCTGGGATCATGTCACGGCATCTGCAAACCTCACATGTCAACAGATGAATCTCAGTGCTCCTGCTGAAGACCATGTGTATGGGTTAAAGCTAATAAGGAGACACTGAGCTGTTATATCTCAGTACAAATATAGAGTTAATTTCACACCATGTATGTGGCAGACTGGATCCATTGTGTGGTTGTGTGTGTGTGATGGTGTTGGACCGCCCTCAGATTGTTGTCTGGGGACCGGTAAAATAGATTTTGACAGACACGTCTCTGTCCTGCCGTCCTGACCTCCCTCAGCGTCCGATCGGAGCCCGTCAGCTGACCGGCGCTCGGCGGCGACAGGATGAATGAGCGACAGATGGAGGAGACGCTCGGCTGGAAACAGATCAAATCGGAGGGTTTAACAGAGATTTAAAGCCCCGGCGCGGGCCGAGCTGTTCGCAGTTAGTCACTGTTATTATTTACCGCGGCGAGTGTCGGTGACAGAGCGGCGGCGGTGACATAAAACACAGGCTGCTGGACGGACGAGAGCAGGGACGTGAGGACGAGGAAGAAGCTGTGATCTGCATGTTCACACAAACACAGACTCAGCAGCTGAGCTTCAGATCCAGAGTCTCAGGACTGGACTCCAGGGACCTGGTGCCTGAGGGGTCTCTGTCCACAGATGGTCTCCCTGTCCCCTGACTCCCACGCAACAACCTTTGACCTCTCCTCTGTTCCTATGTAGATATCACAGAGTTTACAGCTGGAACATCACTGATCCATAGTGAGTTATTTTATCACAGGCTCCTGGAAATGACTTGTTTTTTATCCACATAGCTGTTAAATTAAAAGAAAACATGAAAATAATTGGGAATTTACTTTGATAACTGTTTTGAAAAGTTAATTGCTGAGTGAGAACTATTCTTGGCTTTTCTTGGAAACTCTGGTTCCCTGACCCTGACGTTTGTTACCATCTATTTTTCTAAAAAAACAAACAAACAAACACAAAAAACAAGTAAAGTAACAACTCAATTAAAAAAAACTACCTTGGAGATACAGAACCTATAAAGTATAATGTTAAAAAATACAAAATGTTCATTATTGCTGCAATTATGATCCATCCGATTTATATTCTGACTGTAAGAGATTAACCTCTGAAACTTTTCTCCGTGAGCCTGATTACATTTTGATCCAATCACCCTCCTCTTCCTCCTCCTCTTCCTCCTCCTCCTCTTCCTGCCGCGTTGGGAATCAGTTGACCTTTCTGACCTTGAACCCTCGACCCCACGGTGCCGCGGCGAGGACGGGAGGGGGGGCGGTAGGGGGGACTGGCCTAGTTAAAGCCAGGGCTCCTCCTGAATGTTGATGTCAACAACAAACTTGAGTACGTGTGTGTGTTTTTTTGAGTCAGCTTTAACCTTTGACCTCTGGGCCACGTGGGGAGGCGCCAATTAAGTTCATGCTGTTTGTTGTTGGCACCACTTCTCTGTGAGCGCGACCCCGCTGACCTCTGATGAGTCTGTTTAGGAGAAAAATGAAAAACACAAAGATGCTGCAGCTTTTGATTCTGTTGCTGACTCAGACTCAGGTTGTTTCTTCAGGACACTTACGCACTATTGGCAGCATGTGCACATATTTAAAGGGATGGTTCAACATTTTGGCAAATTGGCCTATTACCATAATACCTATAGTCATAGCAGTAGGTTTGTTACCTTTATTTGTCGGTGCAAGCTGTTTTTAGAATGGCGGAACAGAGCCGTGAGCTGCTCAGAGCTACGCTACAGAGGCTAATGGGATTTCTTGGTTTCCCCCTTCAAACTCATCAAATACACAACTCCAACACACTCTCTTGAGTTGTTTTCAAAGCAAATTCAGAGACTGCTTGCCGGAAAACTGACCCTGACAGGAACGCACGCCAGCGGTTTTGCATGAATTTACCTCAAAAACAACTCTGTCTCATAACGTTCTGTTATTATCTCATAGAGAGGTCTTTTCTTGACCCATTTCTGCTGGGACATGCGAGTGGCACGTGTGAAAAAATCAGGCGAGAGACTGAATCCCATGATCACGCCATGAGTGTGTCTTCTCTAATCCGTTAACACGCGGCAAAATGAAAACCTTCATGCTCTACGCTCATGTCGTGCTTCCAGTCTCTGTTCAAACCCAGAAGAAAAAAACACATCCAGCAACTGCGATGTTTTGAAATGTGCAGCAGGTTTCAGATTAATTTAATTCAGATATTCAAAGTTTTTTGGGTGCAGATTTTCCTCCTTGGGATTAACTCAACTTCCCACTTCAGCAGTGACGTCAGGTCACGAGACATTGGCGTCCACAACCTTCCTAAACAGAAGCAGGAAACCTGAGCGATCCACAGGTCTTTTCTTTAAATCGAGACACCAAATCTCTAGATCGTATTTGTCACGCAGGCTTTGTCTCTCCTCTAAATTGGATGTGAAGATGAAAAACAAAGACGCTCCACAGTCGGTGTGCTACAGAGCTGATGAGGCGACGGCTCCAAAAGTGTCAAACCTGGAGATTTACACTTTATGTTGACGTAAATAAAAAATAAGTTAAAAAAAGCAACAGTGAGTCACGTTTGTGATGCTGAAGTCAGGCGGTTTGTGTTTGTCACGTCACTTTGAAGCAGCAGTGACTGATGTGATTGGTTTCACTTTAGCGCAGCTTCGACCCAGAGCTGTGCAGATCAGTTTCTCACAGAGCATCAGAGACAAAATCGAGGAGGCGACCGACATCGGCGTGCGTTATTAGAAAGTTGACGGCCTCTCTGAGGAGAAGCTCTTGCTGCGATGCAGTTGTTAGTATTTATGACCTGGGCCGATGGGTCGTGAGAGGGACGATGAGCCGAATGCGATGTGACGTCTCCCATCTGAAAAGGTTCCTTTGTTCTGATCTGACATGCAGCAGAACCCCTCCTTCCCTCCCTTCGACCCAGGCGACCTCCAGCAGCATCATTAGACCCTCTGAGGTTCGTGTTTATTCGCGCTGCATGTTAAACATGTGAATAATTGATCGGCGGTGGGCGGAGCCAGGTCACAGCCGTCGACACTTGATGACGCCGTGGAGACGAAGAGGGGGAGAAGATGAGTCAGACGCTTGGATGGTAAACCCACATCAGAGTCCTCAGTTGGGGCGTAAACGCAGGAACCTGCAGAACAATGCAGAGTGATTGCTTTGTGTGAATTTTTAATGTGAAGTCTGTAATTTACAGACCTGCAGGATGTTTTTCTTTCTTGTTCCCGAGCGGAGCCGCAGATTCTCCTGTGATTGTAACGCCGCCGCTCTTTTGATGAAGATGTTTCTTTACCTGACGGGCTGAGTTTAGACAGAGAAGAGGCTGTCAAAGGTTTTTTTTATTTTTTTTATTTCTTTTTACTCAGATGTGAGAGAGAGGGGGAGAGGCATCAAAGAGGAAGACAAGACGCCAAGACAGAAACAAAGTGATGAAACCGCTCAGGTGGACGCTGAAGAAGGATGTAATGGGAAAAAAAATACTTAAAACACTCACTGCTGTGATGACGATGATGATGATGAAGCAGCGACCGCTCTGTGAAGAGGTCAACCTCCTCACTTTGACTGATGGACATGAGTTTTACCTCAGGGACGGACGTCTCGGCTCAGACGTCTGAACCGGGATCAGAGGAGAATCACTGAGAAGTTCAGACGCCTCGGGCGAGTGAAGCCACCCAGAGCTCTTCCTCTTCCTCCTCCTCCTCTTCCTCCTGCTCTGGACCAGAGCCTTAAATGACTTTTATAAACCACAGACTGAGACTGTGTAGATATTGAATCACAGTATTTCTCTCCATACGTGATGCTTTTCAGGAAGTTGGACTCTTCCTTCTCAATAAACTTTTGTTGCAGCATCTTTTATACCAGAAACACCACATACATAGATTATTGTCTGGGATTGTGAGGGGAAATAAATGAAACTAAGATAAATGAGGACAGAAGTGGTGAAGAGAGGACAGACAGTCTTCATCAGCAGACAGATAGTGATGAAAGAGACAAGATGGAGATACAGCACAGAGTAAAGTAAAGAGGGAGGAAAAAGAGAAAAGAAGATTTAATTAATTAAAGAGAAAATAAGAGTCTGCGCTTTCATCAGGAGGAGAAACCAAAGCAAATGGGCAGAAAACGCTGAATCGATGGGTTGATTAGAAAATTAAGAAGTTGCATTCAGAAGGAGAAAGATGAGACGGTGAGGAGACGAAAGAACGGAGAGAAGACAGAATCATTGACCAGGTGATGAAATGAGAGGTTTGTGGACGTGACAAGTCCAGATCTACCTGCCTTTTTTTTGACTAAGTAAAAAAAAAGGATGGTTTGATAAATTAACAAATTGAAGAAATGTGAGTTTCTGGGTTTAACACAGGTGTGTGAAGTCAGGTGGGAAAAGAGGCAAAGCTCCTGCTGCAGAAACAGCTTCAATAATTAAAGAGAAAGGACGTGCGGGGGAAATGAAGATTGGAATTAAAAGAAAATATTTAAAATGGAAATCGTAATGGAGAAAAGGGGAGAAGAAGAGGGGGTGTGCGAGAGGATCAGTGGAATAGCAAAGAGGCCGGGGTCGACTTTTCATTAACGCTGGAGAAGTGGAATTGACCTGGAAAAGAAGAAGAAGAAGACGAAAAGGGATGAAAATGAAAACGATGATGAGCAGCTTCAGAGGAAGAGGTGATGACGTCTTTCATTAAAGAAGGAAGGAGAGAAATCAAACAGACGGAGGAAAGAGGAGTAGGAGGAGGAGGACTCGATGATTCACGACCTAACGAGGATGGAGCTCGTTAAAGGGTCTCTATGTTGCCACGGGGATGGGGACAGGAAGTGGGAGGTGTTTAGATGGACAGCAGCGTCGGGCCGATAACGAGCTTTGTTTAAGTACCGTTCCCTCTGTGACGTGACCGATATGATGTGGTCTGATCGATTATCTATTGATTGGAGAAGAGAGCGTCGGCTCTGACCTCAGTGTCTCATTTGGGTCTGAGTTGGATGAAGATGATGATTGATCTTCTCCTGATAACAGCTGCCGCTTTATTGATCTGGTGCTGAAGCGTTTGAATGGACGGAAACTACAGCTGCTTCTGATCTTAATGAGAAACCTGCTTATACCTGGTTTTAACTCTGCAGCCTGCATGGTCACCACTGTCCAGGTGTGAGATTATCTGTGTGCACATGACTCTGCAAATCTGACAAAACAAACTTTGCAGACTCAGATCAAATGTTATTATGTCATTTGTCGTTGTTATAATGTCATTATTTTGAGTAATAATGAGTGTGTGACTCTGTCTTAAGTTTTATCTGTGCACCAATCAGAACATTGATTATTGGGTCAGTGTCAATAGGTTGGATATAATGAGCAGACAATGAGCATCAGAGGCCATGTCACACTGCAAAAACAGCTGAAACTTGGCCTCCACATTTCCCAAATCTCAATCCAATCAAGCATCCGTGGGATTTACTGGACAAACATGTCCGACCCGCTCAGGCCCCACCTCCTTTAGGATTTAGAAGATCTGCTGATTTGGAGCCAGATCCAGAGGCTGTAATGGTGACCTCCACAATATTAGGCAGGGGCCGGGCGTTATAATGTTATGTCCGTTAAAACAATTTTAAAATGTTAAATTCACCTGGACTTCCTTACCAAATGTTAAACACAATCATGATCACGTTTAATATAACCATTAACTCCTCTTCTTCTTTGAACTCTCGATCTCTCAAGAGGTTTATTGACTGATGGAGACTGTAAGACATGGCTGAAGGTTCAGGGAGGCTGAGACGGTTCCTAGACTCAAACATCAATGTTGTTCTCACTCAAGGCCAGAACTGTTTCTCATGTACCTGCAGAAATGTTCAGGTGGGTCTGATCCGGTTTGGTCTGGTTTGGTTGTCACATGTTTCAGCTGAGTATGACGTCAAACACAGTGTGTGATGTCAGGACACGCAGCCTGTGGATGAAGTGAGTCTCGTCAACACTGTTTACTCTTTTTAATTATGGTATCTGAGGGTTTGCTAATTATTATTGGTCACTTACCGTGTTTTTGTGGAAGCTCTGGTGGCACAAACTCCTGCCAATAAAGCTTTTAGATTGTTTGGATGTTCAGAGATTAGATAGAGAGAGGGAGAAGGAGAGAAGAAGAGAGGGTCAAAGAGTGGAAGAGGGATGGATATTAAACAAGAGAGAAAGGACGAGAGACAGGTGAAGAGGTGAACATCAGTGTGGTGATAACAGTAAATCCATCACTGATGGAAAGAGAGATAGAGAGGATTAACCTCAGACATGTGAGATTAGTTTTGGAGAGACACATGAAAAACAAACATATGACACACTGCTGTAATCCCAACATGAGGTTTGCAAACATGAATCCAGCTGTGAGACCTTCACTTTTAGTCCAGATGTTGGTCGGTTCCTCATGAACCTCTCAACCATTCTGAGTGTTTTTGAGCCTCGAGACATTAAAAAAGACGCCGCCGTGTCGACACCTGTGGACCCATTTTAGTAAAAGTATCTGACTTTCTGTTGGCAGCAGCCTCCTGGTTAGTTTTAGTAAGAGTCAGGAGATCCAGATCCAGAACTTCACTATTCATTGTTCCAATTTGGAGATCCCTGGTCTTGTGTTATGTGCTATAGCATCATAATTCTGGTTTAAATAAGCCTGAATTTACTAGTTAGAAACCAGAATTAAGTGGGGAATTGTAAACAAGATAGAGTCATGCACAGTTATTTAGAATCCCCAAAAGCATCATGTAAACCAGAATATAAAGAACCAGGTTTCTCTTCAAATCCTGAATATGATCCAAACCAGGAAAGGAGTCACCACTCTGTCAGGAATACAGAGTGATCTTCGAGCCCAGAGGTTCATAAATATATGGCTTCATTCAGCAGAAAACAAAAAAAGCACATATTTGTCGGGGTCTATTCTCAGCGGTGTGGTGTGATTGGCTGCTGTCAGCTGACGCCTCAGGTCTGTGTGAGAAATAAACAATTGTCAGCTGTTCTCATGAAGTGAGGAGCTTCATGAGTGACGGCCTCCTCTTCCGTCTGCCTCCGCGCTGCTCTGCATTCTCCCATGATCCTCCTTTGTTTGACCTCGTTAGAGGAGGTCGCCTCTAATTGGATACCGCTCGTCTTAATGGCTCCCATTAGCTCATTAGGAAAGGTTAGCTCATGCAAAACTTCCTGCGCGCCGCGCCTCGCTAACAAGCGCCGCCGACTTTGGCTTCGTTAAGACGGAAGGATTTTATTTAAACGAGAAGCGCAGAGGAGATGAATGTGGAGAGAATCACACATTCAGACTCGACACTCTACTCCTCTGAAGGCAGACTCTACGAAGGAAAGGAGAGGAGGGAAGGAAACATCTGGGTCTTTAATTTCCCAGCAGTCCCCCTCTCTCTCTCCTTCTCTCTGCATGTTAATCTAATGTGTGTGTTTGCGCTCTGTCTCGGCTTGCGGGATTTTCTTGAATGAGATCAGTTGGACAGATCAGCTCCAGGCCAGAAAGCAGCTGATTAGATTTCAGCCGATCTGGATTTCTGAAACCTCCAGAGACTCGATCTGCGAACCTCAGCGAGGAGAAATCCAATCAGCTTTTGGATGTAGAGGAACTCGCCCGCTGTTCAGACGACGGCGCACTGATGTAGCTCCTGGAATATGCTCCTTAAAAGGATGCAGCCAGTTTGCTGGTTACGTTTTTGTATTGAAGCTGCGAGATGTTGATCAGTAAGGAGTTATGTTTTAGGTTTTAAGAAGCAAAAAAATCATCTCAGTGTAGCAACAGGTTGGTGAGCCAATCAGAAGAGAGGAGGATCTAGTCCTATCTTCTGATTGGCTGGAGTGATCAATCAAAAATTCTCAACAAAATAAAGTCCTGCAAGGCTGGATGGTTGGTCCGGGTGGGTGGGACATTTTGATGGCTGCTTTGTTGTGACATCACAAAGTTACAGAAATCCTGACGGCAGGTTTTAAGTCTCAGTTTCTGAATCTTTGTGCGTTTCTTTGTAGCATGAGTCTTTATTATTTTTGCATTGATAATTTATAACCTAGAGCTAATTTATATTCAAATACAAGCAAATCTACCGTTATACAATATTCGACCTTTAAAACACTCTTAAACATATCCTCCAGGATCCAGTTTCAGCATCTTTGTAAAGATTTGGAGCTGGTGTTGAAGATTTGACACGCAAGACTTTTTTTTTTTTTTTCTACACAGGTCCAGTCTCTATCACACTTATGGTATTTTTGGCAGTGACACATTAAATGACTTGGGGACTGGTGTGAGCGATAACAACCAGCAGCAGGAGCTTGTTAGTGAAGCTCAGTAAGTTTTGCATATAAATGCGTCCTGATTTCAACTTTTTCAAGACTTTTACACTATATTTCATTTTGGCAAAGTTCCTGTGCAGCTGCAAGTGTTTGGACGGAGTTTAACATCTGAGGAGTTTTTAAAGTCTTTGTTGAGGGGAAATAAATGTTTTTATGGCGAAAATAGGCCTTCATGTTCTTCAAAGGGGGGAGGGGGTAAACAAAGATGTCAGTCAGTGTTTAACAGCATTCAGTTGCATCATCTATTTTCAATAAGTTAAGAAAAGGTAGAAGTTTATTCAGGCAGCCTCTGAAAACACATGATATAACTCCTGCTGTGTGGAAAAAAAAAAAAAAATCACCATCTCCAGAGTGTTAAAGCGAAGTTTATTACACTTCACTTTGAAAAGGTCATGGATTTTAACTCCAGTTTGAATCTAGAAGAAAAAAGGCTTCATTGTCTCTGGTGCAAAATGTCTCAAACCCACTATAGATTCACAACATGAAGTAAAATATCGACACGTCTCCATCGTTTCCATCCACTGTGACTAATATGTGTCTGAATGCAGCAGGATATTGAACCGGTGTTTTGTGTCTCTGTCGTTGCAGGATGTCTGAGGGGGTCCACCCCCGCCTCCTGACCTCCTCTCCACTTCCTGGACCACAGTGATCACTTCCTGTATATACCTGCACCCCGTCTCTCACCTGACCGGCTGGAGTCTGTTTCACGCTGTAAGAGCTCTTTACTCACTCTCTTTTCATTCTGTTTCACCTCAAAGAAAAAGCACAATGCGTGACGTTGTCAGTCGACAGTCAGTTTGTCGTTTTAAGATTGAATTTAAGTGGTCGTGACACGAGGAGGTGATGAGAGGAGTAAAAGCGTAACCTGATTAGAGGAATGTGATGAAGTTAAGAAAAAAAAAAGGGATGCGGCGTCGTTTGAAGTTTGACTGATGCTTTTAGATGAAAGAAAAGTGAAACCAGGAAACAGCTGAGGATGAAAATGTTCAAAAAGAGTCCGCTCGCTAATTTCTATGTGGGGAAAAAGGTTGGAAAAATATGTAGAAAGTCTGAAGGATGTTTGGGGGGGGAAAGAAAGTGACGCGTGCGTCTGGTGGAGATGCTGAGTACTCTGAAGCTTCGTGATGAAAAGGTGGAGACGGTGCGATCCGTTCTGAGGTGTCATCGTCAGGAGCCATCAGATTTATTTATTTTAATTCCATCAAAACCTCGTCTTTTCTTCACTGTTGTGTTCTCGGAGAGTTTCTGTGGATCCAGAAACGCTGTGGGAGCTTCAGTTTGTGTTTGAAGAAGTGGTTCATGCTGTCGTTCATGGCGCTGGACACTGTGAACATGAACGAGGACGTGTAGATGCTGTTGTTTTTGTTGTCTCTAAGCCTCATCTGTTGTGTTGTTGCCACCGCTGTTGAAATCCGACATTGATGTTAAAAACATCTGCAACAACAACTCAGCTGGAGTGAAGGCATCACAGCATGACTCTCTTTCTCTCTCGCTAATTGATGAACATGATCTGAATCATTTTGCAGCAGCATCTTATTATCATCAGCCACAAACAATAGAAAATAAGCAGCTTACTAATAACCATCTGCTGTGTGCATGTGTGCTATAGGCTCATATTTCTTCCTCATTTTGTTAGAGCCAGTCATTGGTTAAACAGCATCCTCGGATTTACTACATTTCCCAGAATGCCTTTGGACAAACTGGGCATTTGTTTAACACAGGCACTGCAGAGACTGCGATAAAGCAGCGGATCGTGTCAGTGATGACGGTCTGAGCCTGAGATGAGCTGCACAGCGTCACACAGAAACCACAGCCTCCATAGACTCACACAGAGATTTTAAACCAATAAACTCTGAGCTGGGATCAAACAGGTTTTAAAGGGAATAGGGGAGCAAATGCAGCAAAACAACGATATTATTCCTCCCAACCCGTGTGCTGGAAATGATGTATCTATGCACCAGCAAATACAAAGAGGAATACCTTATCCTGAAGGTCACAGAGTTTAATTAAAAGCATCTTTATGAGGTGACTTGTTCAGCGTGTTTTCCTTTTATGTGTCACCTGTCAGCAGCTCTGACACAGAACACGTCTCCAGGTTTTCCAGCTGTGTGCAGAAGTTTTGAAATGTCTCAGTTGCATCGTCATCAGAGTCGGACGTTGGGTCAGAGGATCAGCGGCGTGTTGTTTTCCTGATGCTGTGATCGCCTGCAGAGCGCAGGAAACAGCCTGAGGCTCGGCGCGGACCGGTGTCAGAGAGGAGAGAGGGGAGAGGGCCGAGGGTCTGAGGAGCAGAACCGGGTCCGTGTTTCTGTCGCTGAGGTTTTCTGTCCAAATGGCAGTAATGGAGGATGTGAGGAGGAAGGTCACACACACACAAACAGACACACACATACTGCTGTGTCCTTCTGCACAGGTGGCACTGTCACGCTGCGTTAGTCCATCGATCCACTGTGTGCGGCCGAGAGGTCAGAGGTCACGCAGACCGCCTGTCAGTCACAGCTGCAGGTTTAATCACACATGACATCGCATAGAAACTGAGTCACGGTGTCAAAACATGTGATGATGTCACAGTGTTGGATATGTGATTGGTGAGTTTATTGTATTGATTATAGTAATTATATTAATAAATAATGGATTTCAATGCTAAAAAGGTAAAAAAAAAAAAAAAGTCAAACCTGTTTTTAACTGGAACCAAAATATCCTCACACCAAAGTCTAACTGGTCCTCACAAAGGAGGCAGTACACACACGCAAATACACACACGCTAGCTCGCACACCGCATAGTGTCACCGCTCAGCCATGTGTAGCAGTTGCCTTGGTAACTAGATGATAGGATGTCACCGAGCTTAGAAAGTGACCTTTGAGGATGAAGGAAGACTGGAAGGGAAAGAACAAATGGGAGAAAGGCAAGGAATGAAGGACGGAAGGAAGGAAGGAAGGAAGGGGAAAGAGCAGATTGTAAGGTGGGAAAGAAAGGACTGCAGGTGAGAGGAGGAGAGAAAGAAAGAAAGAAAGAAAGAATGAAAGACGATAAAGGGAGAACTAAATTAGGAGTAATTCAGCTCTTTATTTCTGCCTTGGATACATTTACTGTTCTTTCTTTCTTTCTTTCTTTCTTTCTTTCTTTCTTTCTTTCTTTCTTTCTTTCTTTCTTTCTTTCTTTCTTTCTTTCTTTCTTTCTTTCTTTCTTTCTTTCTTTCTTTCTTTCATAACTTGATGATTTCCCTCTTCCTAGTTTCTTCTCTTTCACTCCAGTCGACCTCATCTGATCTTCTTCACTATCACTGATTACCAGATTAAATGCTCTCATTGACTCTCAATCACTCACATTCACATAAACGCACATGCACACACACACACGTACGCAGCTCCAACTCCAACACACACACTCTGTGAAGTGTTTCTGCATGAAAACACTTTGTTCAACTGGGAAAACTCCACACACAATGACTAGGAAGGCCACGACATACACACACACACAGACATTACAGTGACAGTAAAAGCCAGGGAAGCGTGCAGTGAAATCCTTGATAATAGAAAAGAGGTTCATATCTCTCCCCTGGTTCCCCTGAAGACTCTGTAAAAAGAAAAAAAAAGAGGAAGATAAATGATGGAGAGAGGAAAGTGACAGAGGAGGGACGGGTGCTCCAGGTCTGATCTAGTAAAACATATGATTTCATTTAGTTTAAATAATAAAAAAGACTGAGATAAAACATGTTAGGAACAGATTATTTGCTATACTTAATGACTGAATGTACCTTTTATTCACAATTTCAGAATCTAATACATGAATCAGCTGTTATTATTGGATAAATCCAGGAAAGCTTAGTGCATCTTGGTACCAATCATAAAGTAAATGGATAAATTACCAGTTGTTCCTTTAAATCCTTTAAAAAAATTTAAAAGGAAATTGTGACATTTTGCATACTGCAAAAAAAAAAAAAAAATCAGAGGAAGCAGATGCGGGTTTTGGTTTTGTGAGTGCATGTCCTCGCTGTGTCCTCAGACTGCTCTGAATCTGATGGTAAAAAAATAAAAGAAAGAAAGAAAAAAAAATCAAAAGCACAAAGAGCTGATTTGAAACGGCGTGAAATTAGGATTTCACAGAGTTTAAAAATCTGAGGCTGCAGATTGATAACAGCCAGGATTAGTTTTGTGCTCGCTGTGTAGTTTACTTATTAATATGGTAAACTTCTGCAGAAACCACTGAGAGGCCGGAGGAGAAGGAGGAGGAGGAGGAGGAGGAAGGAGGTGTGGGGTGTGGGGCTCACTACAAAGATCTTTTTTAGTTTCTAGTCTGGTTTTCTCTCAGTCTCCCGCATGTGAAGTCGTTCTCAGAATTTGTCCTTCAGTGTGACACACACAAAAGCGCACACACACACACACAAATCTCTGCTAACGCCTGTGTGTGCATCACCTGTATGTGTGTATGTGTGTGTATGTGTGTGTGCTTGCTTCAGTGTCAGATCAGTAAACTGTGCCACCAGAGAGTGTGAGTGTGTGAGGTAGGCAAAGTGAAGTGTGTGTGTATGTGTGTCTGCTGGCCTTGAATGGGCGCCCTGAGTGCCAGACTGAGAAAGTGGAATCAGTTTTCATCCTGACAGGCAATTCACCAGCATTTCCTACTGTGAATGCCTATGCGTGTGTGCGTGTGTGTGTGTGTGTGTAGCTGTACTTGCACCTCTGTGAGAACCAGTTTGAACTTTAGACCTTGGGAGCGACAGTATTATGTCCAGTCCTCATTAAGTCAAATGGTTAAGTTATGGTCTCGTGAACGTATGATGTCAACAAGTGTCCCCATAAAGATAGTAGAACCAGTATCTGTGTGTATGTGTTTGCATTATGTGTGTATGTGTGTTTATAACCTGGTATCTGGTATAAAGAGGACCACGACCTGGTCCTCAGTGAAACATAAGGACTGAGGTCCCGTTGAACTGTCCACAGTGTACAGTAAGACAGTGTAAAGATGCATTGACTCTATAGTAAAAGTCATAGAAGAGTCTTTTGGGATTTTATTGTGAAAGGCTCCTGTTGTCCTTTCGGGTCAAATATGCAGAGTCCCATTACAAATAAACAAATAAATGAAATGAAATGGACCCAATCTGTTTCCTTTCTCCCTTCCTTCTTTCCACAATCCCTTTTCCCTTCCTTCCTTCTTTCATTCCTTCCTTCCCTTGATCCTAACTTCTTCTTCCTTCCTCTTTTGATCCAAATGACCTGATCTGTTCCCTATACTGTACCTCCATCTTTCTTTCCTTCCTTTTCCCTTCCTCCATTCCACAATCCTTTTCCCCTCCCTTCCTTCCCTTTTCCCTTCCTTCCTTCTTTCCTTCCATTCGTCCTTACTACTTCCTTCCTTTTTGACCCAAGTGACCCAATCTGTGCCCTCCCTCCTTATATCCTTCCTTCTTTCCTCCCATCTTTCCCTTCGTCCTTCCTTCCTTGACCCAGGAGGACAACAGGAGGGTTAAAATGTTTCTCTACTCACTGGTCTTCTGTCAACTATTTTTGTCACGACCAATCAGCTCACATTGACTGCTCACTGGCTCAGTGTTGTTTTATTAACGTATGCAAGTCAGTCTTTCCTCTACATTCATTTAGGAATGGTGGGCCGCTATTCCTAAATATGATATATTTTTTTATATTAGTATATATCATCTTGGTTGCACAAAACAGCAACGTTGATGGAATAACATGGAAATGGACAACCAGATGTTCTGAAATCACCACATTTATTTGATTGGATTGAAAAAAAGCGTTTGCCTCGACCACACTGTTTCTGATTCTGCAGCTGCACACGTCATGTGGTCAGAGGGCCGTCCCCCCATCCCCCACCTCCCTCCGTCCTCCACTTTCCTCCGTCGAAGCTCTAAATGACCAAATCAGTGAATCCACCTTCCTCCCGGTGACTTTAATCTCATTACCTGTTATCAACCGTCATAATAAACACCTTTACCGCCGCCACCGTGACCTCTCTGACACCAATCTCATTAAAACCTGAAAGTCGTTGCGATGTTGTCCCGGTAACAGTTAATCCAGTGGCGCCGGGCCACAGAGGTGAATCCCTCCTGCCGACTGCCGCAGCCAGTGATTTGTAGTTTATCTGGCTCACAAACAGGAAGCTGCAACCGGGCTGATCTCTATCAATTATCTAAATTAAAGCGGCGGTGATATTTCAGATGGGAGGATGTTGTTTGTTATATAAAGGAGCACATATTGTCCACTTAGTGTCTGGACCCTGATAGGACAGGAAGTAATAGATGGCGAGAGGAAAGGAGGAAGATACTGATGCAGGCGTTTAAAGGCCAATATCGATACTGGATTAGAGGAACACACATGAACCGGTCCAGAGTTAGACCACAGGCCTTATAGATCGAGTATTTGAGATAACGGCACCATGAGGAGCTGAAGTAACTGACTTAAAAGTCGTAGAGTTGCTCCAAAAGAGACGTTTTAACAGGTTGGTGTGATTGTGTACTGTATTTCATTGCTTGATGCTCAGATGTGAAGGTCTCTCAAAGGTTTTGTTTTTCTCTGATTTCGTCCTGTATCATTATTACTCATACCAACTGTCTGACTAGCAGTCTCAAAATAGAAAATTGTGCTTTTGTTCAGCTGCTAAGTGTCTTTCAGTACCAGAGATGTAGTGTTTCCACAGTTAATGTGTGATAATCACTTGTAGTTATTTCCAGGAACTCCTTCTTTACACTGGCAGAGTGAAGAAGAGCTGGATGGTGCTTCAATCAGAGGATAAGTTCTTTAACCTTTAGGTCATAACTCAGTTAGAAAGAGTCAGATGAACTGGACATCAGCTGACACCGCAGCGTTGTATCAGCTCTAACCACGTTAATACGACTCTCTCAAAGAACTACAGTAAGACCTGGACGTCCGAGAACCTTCACTGACTTCTGACATTTTAGAAATGTTGAATACTGAATGCAATCCAGTGTTTTGCAGATCTGTGTCGTGATTGGTTTGAACTCTGACTGCATGCTGACATCTTGATGTAGATAAGAAACAGGCTATATGTGGTTTTCAGCAGAAAGTTGAGGACAACTTTGACCTTGAATGTAAAACAGATGAAAACAGACTTTCACTCCCACATTTTTAAGGTTGAAGGTCTTTTTTTTTTTCTCATGCAAAGCAGCTGCAGCCATGGGCACGAAGATGTAAATAGTTTAACTTCAGTTGGCATTGATGGACTAAACATCACCAACAGGATGGTGAAAACAGCTCTGGATGTGTCTTGTTTCATTAGTTTCCTGCTGACAAACTGGACTTGTGCCCACGATCTTCTGTTGAGTCGTCACTCAGGGAGGATTAGATGGGGACAGCAAGTACATCTACTCAAAAACTTGAAGTGAGTTTGTTTACATGCAATCAATATTCGAGTTAAAGTCAATATTCCGGTTTCTGAAACATTTGGAATAACCCGTTTGCATGCGTGAGCAAACAGAATTATTCCTGTATACATGGTAATCAATTGGGATATTGACAACGTCTTGACGCATGGAGAACGTCATGACATAAATGTGCATCGTTTCCTCTTCTTCCTGTATCCAAAAAGGACAACAACAACAGCAGCACAACAATCTCGCTATCCTGGTACTTTTTACCGTCTACAGAAGACATGATGTGCATGTCTTTCACCACACTTTGTTTCCTCCTTGCTCCTGTTTTGTACTCAAAGACCAAGACTCCTTGAATATGCTCATGATTTCTAGTTAGAAAAGGAGAAACAAAAACCGGAATTATCTGGTTCAAAAGTTTACACAGCCGTGCGCAACTGGGTTATTGCTAATATTCCAGTTATGAAAGGTTTATTGACTGCATGTAAACGTAGTCGGTGTTGATTATCCCAGGAGATCCCAGGAGATTTGGCCCCCAAGTGACTGGTTAATTTACTGCCAGTCTCTAAACAACCACATATACCTGTGAGCACCTCAGGCCTTCTGTCCTGGTTATTAAATCCTAACCAACGATGGAGCTAACCGGCCTTTAATCCGTATAGACACAACAACAGAAAGAACCTGACTGGATTATTCTGTCGGGACGGTTATCTTAACTATCTGAAGCAAACTAGATAAAAGATTAGGCTGGAATTTAATGAAAAATCTGAGGAAATGAAAGAGATTGAATAAAACATCTAAAATGCTGATAAGTCCTGACAGCAGTTCCTCAGTGATTTATACAGTCTGAAACTTCTTCTGTCAGTCTGGACTCTTAATGCTGAGCCGCGAGCAGTGAAGGGTTAAACATGTTCAGGTTAATGTCCCTACTCCCACTGAGAGCCGTGTAATATCGACCAATCCTAAATGTGTAATCGATCAGGCTCCATCAGAGGGGAGGGCGTCGGCGTCGTTGTCTGAAGCAGATCAGATTTATGATCACATTTGAATATCAGCCTTTTATATAAATCAGCTCGTCTCCATGGGGACAGCTAGGAAAGTGAACTTTCAGTTTCCAACCCCGTGTGACGGATTAATCCCGCCATATAAATGACAGATTGTCCCCGCCGGCAGGAAGATCATGTTCAGGCGGCAGAAAACACGCAACGACGAGGAGGAGAACAAGATGTTTCAATTATCTAAATGAGCCCGGGCTGACTGACTGACAGTGGGGTGGGTGGGGGGTGAGGTGAGGAGGGGGGGGGCGCATCGAGCCTCTTCCATTTGTTCAACCTGAGAGACATATTCAGTTTGTTTGCTCAGACAGGAAATTCAGATCCTTTTTTTTGTGTGTGTGCTGCTTCTGCACAAAAAGAAATGAAACAAAGTCTAAAAGTATGCGGGTGAGACAAAGAAACCCGGAGGGACGTCTGGAAACAACCAGGGAGATGATTAAAAAAGAAAAAAGAAAAGATCTGGATCTTGACAGACGGAGGTGAATTGGGTAAAATGAGAAAAAGCAGGCAGCAGCTTCAGGATTCGACACAGAGGAGATCAACAAAATAAAAAAAGAAAAAGAAAAATAATAACGTGAAAGATTGGAGGGAGGAAATGGCTCTTTGGAGGGTTTTGAATGGGGAAATCAAGGTGTTTTCTTTTCTTGATTAAATGGTGAAAAGTCTTAATTTTGCCTCCTGGTTTTCTGATGAAGAGGAAACAGTTTTTAGATGCAGCAGCTTCGTCTGATTTTTTTTCTTCTCCCCAAACATTAAAGCAGCAAATAAATCAGAAATGTCTATGATTTTACGTCCAGACTGTGTCAATAAAGTTGATTTAACCTGTCTGTTTGTGCAGTTTAGTCTGAACAGTCAATTAGTTCCTCCTCCTCCTCCCCCTCCTCCTTTAAAGAGCTCTTATCAGGAGATATTGACATTCGTTTTGAGGGGATGAGCAGGATTCAGCCTGAGGTGACAGCAGTTGATTTAATGAGAGAGAGGAAGCTGAGGCTCAAGGTTTTTTAAAAACCTCCCGTCTTCTTATCTTCTTTAAACGTAGTCATTTGAACCACTTGTGCTCTTGTAATTTATTTAAAAGAAGAAAAAAAAAAGAAACTGCTTTTGCTGATTTGCATTAAAACTCTTTGATGAAAACTGGTTGAAAACAATTTGACTTTCAGGCGGAGTTAAGAGTCCGTAGATCGACTGTGCAGCAGTTAATGCTACGTCATGAAGCGGTGACATAATGTGAAACTTCTTCTTATTGTTGCATCCAAACTTTCTACTACAGGAGAAAGACTAGTTTAGACCAGCAGCATCTGAATTAGTTCATATTCAACACTGTCATTTTCTTTATAATCAATCATCCTGTCAGTCGTTTGGTGGATTATTAGTATATTTCTTTATTTAGTTAAAGATAATTTCCCAGCTCGTCCTCCCTCTCTGTCTACAACCTGTAACTGTGCTGTGTGTGGATGAAGCGTGACGCTGTCCATGGTGCTGAAGTAGCCTTACACTCACATTTAGACCAACTTCTCACCTCATGTTAAACCGTCCTCTTTAGCAAATAGTGAGTTCTCTCTGGACTTTTTACGTTTATTTTTAAAATAATGCATATTAATTAACTAAACTGCATTTCTTTTATATTTTTTTAGAATCTATTTTCGGTACGATTGACTTTTGACTATGACTGTATGTTATTGAGCTGTAGTCGAATGTTACTGCTTCTAGTTGATTTGGCTACTTCTAGCTGCACAGCAATTTGCCAGTTATGGATTCAGCATTCATACACATCAAAGCGATGTTCAGAATTACATCAATTCCTGCAGTCGTGAGTGTGTTTTTCTTGTTAACAGAGTTAAAAGTTGCTTAGTATGGCAAGCCATTTTAACATTTAAAAGCCAGACTGGATATGTGTTGCAGACATCTGACATTCAGTTTTGCCCAGTCAAAAAGAATATTTCAGACAATTATCCGCAACTACGTTCTTCCTCGTACAAATTATGTCACTTTTGCCAATCATGTGTATGGAGTTTTTCATTACAGATATCAACAATTCAGTTGCAGATATCCACTACGTGAATTATGGTTATCTTTATGACTAGTGGTAATTCCAGTTTGAGATATCCACAATGTGATTCTGACTAGTCATAATTACAGTTGAAGATATGTTTAATTCACCTCAATTAAAGGTATCTACATGTCCCTTTTCAGGTATCTTAAATTAAGTTTTGACCAGACGAAATTAAGTTGTAGATATCTGTAACTGGAATTATTCCTAGTCATAATTCAGTTACGAGGTATCCATAATTCACATAGCTTTGTCCTTGGAAGAATGTAGTTGTAGATATCTGATTGTTCTTTTTGACGAGGCAAAACTGAATTACAGATATCTTGAATGAAAAATCCAACTGTTCAAAATGTAATTACGACTAGTCAGAAAGACGTTGTTGATATCTACAATGTTAATGTTAGCTAAATCTGTTTGCCATAGCTTAGAGATCTTTGATTTCCACTGCTAGTAACCATTGCTGCCACTGAACGTCCCTATTGCAATTTGCGACCCTTAGTTATGTGTTGTTGTCAGGGCGACACCTAGTGGCCTTGGTAACAAAGCCTTGGTCTGTGTTAATGGTGCAGTGGTTACAGGTGTTAAATATGGATGCTGTTTGAATCTGAAGCAGCTCAGTAAACACAAAACAGCCACAACAGAACAGAAGGACTCTCTGTTGTTTATGTTGTTAGTGCCCACAAAGGGGCCCCTGGTGGCCCCTCACATCGTCGGGGTTTGCAGTAATAAATGAGTCGGCATGGTGAAGGTGGCAGGGAGAAAGCGGAGATGAGATTGTTTGCCTGTGGCCCCCAGAGACGAGAAACACCACTGACTACCTGCCATTACCGAACAAGGTCTAAAAGGCCTCTAACAGGCAGGATCTGTTCGTTTTTTTTAGTCGGACCAGGTGAACGAGTCCCATCTGTCGAACAGCGGTTGACGTGCGTGACGCCATCCCCTTCTTCATGAGCGCTCTGCCTCGTGATTCATCCCTGATTTCAGCGCCATGCCAAAAATAAACCACTGTAGTGTGTGTAACAAGTCGGGAGACTGAATCGGAGCCGAACCACGCAGTGAGTCTGAACAGGTGGGTGGACCTGCAGACGGGCTTCAGGCGTGTGTCCTCACATGTGGACCGCGTCCGTCCGCCGAGTCCACGGTTCAGACTTGGAGGTGTAAATTACATCCGGGAAATGGGGAAATGGGCTTCAGACGAAATGTCTCGAACAGGACCTAAATATAGTCAGCTGCTCGCCGAGGTGAGTGTGTGTGTCAGTGTTCGTTCATTAGACCAGGCAGTTTGTCTCAGCCTGGTCTCGCTGAATGAGAATTGACATCAGGACTGCTTTGGCTTCGAGGAGCAAATTAATGATTTAAGGAATAAAACACACACACTCACTCACACGCAGAGAGGAGAGGAGGTATATTGAGAGCTGTGGCTAATCTCAGAAAGGTTCTTCAGTTTTTTCCCCCATATTTTTATTATGTGTCTGAAAATGTCATCAGAGAAATCCTCCAGGTTTGACATTGATCAACATTGTGCTGTCCGTCTTTCTTCTACACACATTTGTTTGTATGGCTATCTTTGTGAGGACACTCATTCCCTAGCCCCTTACCCTAACCTTAACCATAACTCTTAACCTAACTTAAACCTAATTATAATAACCTAGTTATTATAAAGTCTTAACCCTCAAACGGCCCTTGGGAGGGGTCTGAGAAAGTGAGAACCAGCCAAAATGTCCTCACTTTCCCAAAATGTCCTCGCTCTGATGGTGGTCCTCACATGTATAGCTATACAAGTACACATACACACACACACACACACACTTTGTAGAGGCTAATGAAAAGCTAACAAGAGGAAATGTAGTTAATTCTGGGGAGCGGCAGTCAGTCTCAGGTCAGAGTCTCCACTTCACTGAAACACGCAACGTCAGCCGATTCGTGTCTACAACGGTCGATCCAGTCGTTTATGTCTGTCAGTGAAGAGTCAGAGGAGTTGGATTAACATTAAGAACACATTCAATTTAACAGTTTTGGCCGGTTTGTTTGAGCCTGACATCAGTCCAACTTTTTTAATTAATTTATTTATTTTCTTTTATCTGTGTGCAAGTACTAACGATCCTGAAGATGTTGGATGTTTTCTTGTTTGGTCAGGATTCCTGCACCTCCAGGTGGATACAGGCCAGTCTCACCGTTTCCTGCCTCTACTAAAGAGACCCTGAGGAGTTTGCTTTTGGCTTATTGGTCTCTTAATGTGGATGAATCTGCGTCACCCACACTTGTTAATGGGTCCATTTTCGTAGTTTTGTAGTTATTTTGATATCATTATTTATCAGTCAACTCGCCCAGCATTTCCTGGTTTTGGTCGGAGATATGACTCCGACTTTTGTTCTTGATTAATGAAAACATTCTTGGCAAATGTTTTCGCTTTTGTCCGTCTTGCGTCGGGCCAAGAATTTCACCGTATCTACTTAGCTTTTCGAAAAGGAAAAGTCATTAAAAGTCTGTTCAATCAGACGTTGAGTAATAAATAAATAAATGACAGCAGCTTCCGAGGATTCTTAAGTTATGAATTAATCCAAAATTAAGATATTTTTCCCGAATGTAACGATGGCACCTGAGGCGATTCTTTGAGATGAATCATCTTTGAAGTGTTTTTATTGATGCAGCTGCTGGTGGAGCTTCATTCAAGCTTCACTCATCAATATACACCAATATACTGTATGTGTGTGTGTGTGTGTGTGTTAGCTCGAAGCTCTTAGTGGCCTTGTACCTGCTGCTCACTTCCTCCAATCACACCTCTGTAATGGAGGAGAGGAGAGTGTTATCAGGCGACTGCTGTGGCTTGACAGGAAAAAGACGAGGGGGTGCTTAAGGGAGCGATACCTCCTCTTTTTAAGCCCATTTCTAGCCCATAGAAGAAGAGGAGGAGGAGGAGGAGGAGGAGGAGGAGGAGGAGGACAAGGGGAGAAGTAGAGCTCATCACCTCTGGGACCACCTCTCTCCTTTTCATTTGTCACCTGGCGCGACAGAACGAGGCAGAAGAGGTGAGGAGACGACAGGGAGGAGGTGATGAAAGAGGACATGAGAGGAGAGCGTGTCACCTTCCTGCCTCCTTCTTTTCTGCTTCGTCACTGTATGACATAACAGTGGGAGGAGGAGGAGGAGGAGAGGCGATGAGGAGGAAAGACAGAGGAATTTGTCTCGATTGAAGATGTTTTGCACATAAAGGAAAGATAAAAGGATGAGATGAAGGAGGAGGAGAGGGGGTGAGGGAACAGAGGAGTGCAGGAATTAAAGGAGGAGGAGGAGGAGAAGGAGGAAACACAATCTCTATTCTCTGCTGGCTCTCTCTGTCTCTTCACACACAGACTCCAGATCTGCCTGTCACATTGTTTTTCCCCCCCGTGAACCTCCACAATCGTTATTCTACACCAGCGAGCTTCACAGGAGGAGGAGGAGGAGGAGGAGGAGGAGGAGATGAAGAGAGGAGCAGAGATAAGGCGGCCGTGTGATTCACATACTGAACCTGTTGGGGCGAGTCGCAGCGGGGGGCCGCCGTGGAAAAAATGTGCTTAACTTTCCCAAACTGAAAAAAAAATTCAAAACAAAACAAAACACATCCAACGTTGCCATTTTTACACAGGTACCAGCCAACTCTGCCTTTAGCCAAACTAGCATTAAACATATGGACGATCACCTCCTCCTGTTTGCAGTTTATCATGGACGTAGCTACTGCATGGGAGTAACTTCTGAATACATATGAATGAAGTTCTGCAGCCACAAAAGGATTTCTAAGTGGATTTATTATTCCTGGCGGATATCTTCAGATTGACATCTTCATAAAGCCACGAGTCTGACTGAAGTTAAAAGCAGCTGCATCGAGTCTGTGTTGCTGAGATTTCGACTCATTTATGATGCAGCAGTTACCTGGAGTGTGATCTTTTGAAATGATGAAAATTGTGGCAAACCTGATTCACCTTGAGTCCCCAACCTGCACCTGTGGTCCCTTTCACCACCTCACACTGCGTCTTATGTGTGTTTACCTTCCTCATTCACAACACACACATGGATGGAGTGAGTAGTGAACCATGTGACTCGCTCTATGTTTATTTCAACGCTGAATATTGAACCTGGAGGTTATTTCTGGGAGCTCCTCATCTCTTTTTCAGGGTATCTGCGGAGTCTTGAAAAGTATTAAAAGGTGATTTTGGGAAAATTAACCCTTAAAAAGTATTAAAAAGTCTTTTCACAACTTCATAGTGTTACATTTTGAAGGTATTTCTGTCTGAATTAGGGGGGGTGGGGTCTGAGAAGTGCCGCCCAAGTCAAGCGGGTACTCGGATATCGGCTACAACCCTCCTGGAAACTAAGTCAAACGAGCTGAGTCATGACTGTCATGATTGTTGCTTTTGTTTTTTAGATTGGAGCATTTTTTTAATTTCTTTTTATTTTAATTAACTTTGCCTTTGATTTATTATTCCAGCCTATTTTGAGTTCTGTTGCATCGTAGTGGTCTATAGTCTTTATCTGTTACGTTAAAAGTGTCACTGATGTAAATGGTTAAAAAAATATTCAGAAGGTCTTGAAAAAGTCTTAAAAAGGCATTAATTTCCATTGATTCCCGTATTTACCCAGTTTTTTCGTCTCCTGCAATTAATGGGTTTCACTTTCTCCCTCGTTGTGTTTGTGAGTTTGTGTGCGTGCTGTTCAACGTCAACAACAAGCGTGCCAGCGCTAAGCTAATGCTAATCCATGTAACTGAATGCAGGTTTTGACCTGACAGGTTAATACGGAGGCTAACCGCTGGGCTACATGCTAATCCCTCATAATTTATAGCTGCAGCAGGGAGGACGACCCGACCCGGGGGAGATAAACCCTCAACACCACACGCACGCACACACGTGCACACACTTTTTTGTTAATCTGCTTTCGTCTAAATGCCGTTATCTCTCTTTCTGTCCCCGTGTAGCCGACGCCCACCATGACCTGCTGACATCACCCACGCCACGGTCCCCCCCTCCCCGTTCCCCCACCTCCCTGCTGCTCCTCGCCGTCTCTGACAAAATGGCCCCGACCGATTGGCTGTCACCGTGGCGACAGCTGCCACTCACGCCGCTGCTGCTGCTGCTGCTCATCCTCGCCTTCAGTTCCCTGTGTGAGTCGGCCTCGACCACCACGCCCTTCCCCAAAGACCTGGAGCCCATCAACCTGGTCACCTCGGAGCGTGAGTAGAGCCCTCTGATTGGTTGATGATGATGATGATTGATTTATTTTAACTCAACTTTCTATATCCATCGAAGCTTGATGGGACCTGTAGGAAGACGAGACACGATAACCATGAAAATCAACCCACGTTTGTCCTCTAACCACTTTGACGTGTCCCGTCACCATATTGTGTGTTGTGTGCGTTCACCCTCTGACTGTGTGGTCTTGTGTCTGCAGAGTCGTACCAGTATCCAGGTTTTCAGGGTTTGCTTCAGGACAACGACACGCTGCGTCTGGGCCTGGACTTTCAGAGGATGTTACGGATCAACCACATGTTGTACATCACTGCCAGGTCTGCACACACACACACATAGAGACACACAAACATACATGCAGTATACACACAATGTGGAAGAGAAGCTGCAAGACTTCTTAAGTGAGAAAAATTAGTTGACAACATGTGGGGATTGTCTAACCTCAGAGAGCTGGCAAAGGTTTTCTATTGATTACGCAAACTGGTGGAAATGTTTTATCACAAAAAATATAAAAATGAGTAAGTTCAGAAGGAAATAAGTTCCATCTGTTCCATCACAGTTTTTCTAAAACTTTCCAGTTTTATTAAATCCAGGGTTTTTAATCAGCTTCTTAGATCAGATTTTCCACTTTACCCATAATGAATCTCTGCTGAAGCATGCTGGGAAGTGTAGGACAAACACTAATTGAAGTAGATTTAAGTCCAAACATGTAAAACCTGAGGACCTGACGCATAAAGACACAAACATGACATCTCACAGATTTACAATCAGGTCAGATAAATGAACACCAGTAAATAGAAGAAAAAGGTTTCTCCTTCTCTTCTTGTTGTTGTTGTTCTTCTTCTTCTTCTCTGTTGAACATGCAGCAGCTGAACCTCCACATCGAGCTCTGACTTTGTGTTTTAACCTCCGCAGAGATCACGTGTTCGCAGTGAACCTGACGACGGCGTCAGAGGAGTTTGTTCCTCAGCTGGTGAGTGAAGTCACATTATCAACACTTTGCTTTTTTTATTTTTTATTTTTCTCCCTGAATAATTAATCAGAGCTGAAATAAATAATAAAACGATTTAATCTCTGTGGAGAAGGTGCTTGGGAAAAGGTGAAAAAGTCTAAAAAATCTGAAAGTGAAAATAATTGTAGATTCATACTTTTATTTTCTTTTTTAAATTTAGTTTTATTCAACTTGGACCTTGTTTTTATAGTTTGTCCACAAATAAAGTCAGTAGTAAAGCGTCATAATATGACACGATATAAGCTGCGTGTCTCTTGACAGCAGCAGTTGACAGAGACAGCCGTGGTCAGTATCTTTTCAGGAAGGCCAAAGGTCGCAGCGACTTCACAAAGCACGTTTTTATCATACAGTATCTCAGTAATTCACAGGCTAATTAACTGGGACTGTGTGGAGGTGCGTAACTGCTGCGGAGTTGATGTTGGACTCAGCCTGGATGTTATTATTCAGACTCAAAGACAGACTTATCACTAATATTAACATCTGCTCTTCTTAATGAGACTGATAAGAACAAGATCACATATCTGACTCTGTTTGAGATAAAATAAAATAAAAAATCTATTTCCTGTTATCAAAGATTTGGAGAAACATGACTCATCCTTAAAATCGTTATCAGACAGAAACCATCACACTATTCTAATTTTCAGACCCTCTGTGCTTCCAGATCAGTTGATGTAATGTCTTTTTTTTAAAATTGCGTTACTGCTCTCGGCTCCTAAATGTTCATTTTTTTATTATAACGTCTTGGTGAAATGAGGACAATCCAGTGAGAAATAGAATTTTAGAGAAACCATATCCTACGAGTTCAGATGTGGGTGGAGCTTCTTTACTGCATCACAATGTCACAGGAAGTCCTGACGACCTGTTTCCAAGGCTCAGTTTCTGAATACAGACTGTGTGCATTTCTCTATGGCAGGGCCGTCGTATAGGGGGGAAAGGTGATGACAATTATAAGGGCCCACAGAGCCCCCAGTATCCTCTATGACAAAATTATTATGCATACACTGAACTAATATATATTCATACGAATGAATCCGAATTAAAACAAAGCCACAAGTCATACAATATTTTAATTTTAATTATTTCAATAACCCCCCTGACCCCTTCTTAAAAAATGGTTTGGTCCACACAGCGGTTTTCTTCTTCCTCGGAAAAAAAATGAAAGAAACCAGCAGGGTTAGGATGGCCCCCAAAAAGCAAAAGTCTGGACACCAGAAACGTTGAGAAGGAGGCCAAGATGGAGCAGCAGAGCAGGGGCCCAGGATATAAAAAACTTTTTTTTACAAAGAATGGTGAGAGTAAAACTAATCAATTTGCCTACTCGTTCATTCAATGTCTGTAACATTACCATTGACGGGGCGCAGGCTGGAGCCTCGCTGTCACCCGACCGCGCCACACTCTGGACAAGTCGCCAGTTCATTAAAAAAAAAAAAAAAAAATTCATTAATTCATTGTAGAGCGACGGTTCCTAGAGTAGCTATAACTAAACGTTACTAATTTGGAGGCTACTACAGTGTGTGTGTTTGTTTCACACTGTCACTGGCACTGACAGTGCTCCAGTATGCGCCCACTCAGAGGTTGCATTGAATTGTATTATGACGCATTCAAGTTCCACTCAGTAATTATGAGTATCTGACGAAGGTCAGTTACGCATTGTGTTCAATGTGGTCTTGTAAAATGTGTTACATTTGAATAGCCTAAATACAAAAAAGTTTAATGTTCAAAGATTTGTTGTTGTTTGTTTTCATAGCAATATAAAATAAAATACACCATAATAAATATAAGAACAACAATATATATAATGGAACAATAAGCCTTTATGAGAATCAGCAGTAGAACCTATTCTTTCACGAGAATTCTAATTAACTAATCAAACAGTATTGATATAGAACCTAGAGCTAATTAATAATCAATAGAGACATTCACATCTATATTCTGTATATAATTTGGGACCTTTATTAGGCACTGAGGTCGTCATGGCGCTCAGGTTCTGTTCAGACCCTGCTGGGCTGCCACCTGGTGTATTTTCTCAGCTTGCTCTCTCTTCAGGTGACGACACACTTGTCCACGCCCACCTGTACATTTTCGATGTGGTCAGAGACGTTTCCCTGGATTAGATTTCGAGTGGAGCCTCTCCCGCGCCTCGTCCTTCTCTCAAAGTGTCGAGGGCAGCATCAAACCTGACGACGCAGCACAAGATCCTTTTCAGTTCCTGCACAAGAGACGCCGTAAATATCAGAGCGGCGGAACAAAACTACAGCAGCTGCTGATGCGGCGTGTGGCGGCACAAAGGACACGCTTCCTTTGATCTGCACACGTCCTCCTCATCAAAGAGAAGAGGTTACAGGGTGGCTCCTGACAGTAATGGGCCTCCCGGTGCATTGTGGGACGGTGGCCTGCAGCGGCTCTTTGATGTTGAGCTCTTACTCTCGTTATCAGTGATCCGACCTCGGCGGCGTGGCCCGTCTCCTCACCTCGTCTTTGAAGAAAAGTTCACATCTTTAACGTCGAACTCGTGATCGACTCAAAACGCCCGGAGAAAACGCCGGCGCCGACTCTGGTTTTAGTTCGACAAATGATTCTGTCAGGACGGAATCACCTACATTATCGTCCTCTGAGGAGGCTTTTTATGTAGGACTCCACGGTAGATGTTTCCCCCGCCATGTCAGAAGCTGCTGCTGATGTGTTCGGGTCAGGCGCTTTGGTGCTTTTAGGATGATTTAGGATGAGCGGTAACGGTAAATCCCACGTGCCTTGAACGCAGCATCAAGCATTCCTCTTCCAAAAATCAGTTTATGTAAAAAGAAGCATCGACAACAAACCGTCTCGCTGCTGATCGCTGAGTGAAAACAGAGGAGGCCGTGTCGCACCATCCACCTTCGTATAACGGCTCTCTGTGGGACTGACAGCAGCAAACCAGTCATTATGTTCCCAGGTGGCTCCTCAGGCTGCAGGTACGACACTGAATCTGTATCAGCTGATAATCAGACAGCAGCAGGTGGTGCTGCTGCTGCTGGAGATGACGCGATAAACTTTCATTTCCTCCTTTTTTTTTTGTTTTATGTTACAGCCTGTCAGTGCTGGTGGAGAGTAGACACACAGCTCCTCGGTACACTGTGTTCATCACTCTGTGTTCCTCACGCTGCTGCTACTGTGGCCGTTTTTTGTAGCTGCTGTAGGTTGTTGAGGCCAAACTGCAACGAAACAGTCTGTTCCAGAGGGAGAGGGGTGGCGCGCTGGTGCGGCGTCTGGCACTGTCGCCTCACAGCGAGAAGGCTCTGTGTTGGATCCCTGGGGTCTGTCTTTCTGCTGTGGAGGTTGCATGTTCTCCTCGTGCCTTGAGGTTGTTCCTCCCTACGTGTCGCCCCTCTGATAGACCGGCGACTTGTCTATGGTGCGTCCCACCGGCGCCGTATGTCAGCTGGGATTGGCTCCAGCCCCCCCCATCCAAAACCCTGCATGGATAAGTGGTACAACCGAAGGATGGATGGATGTCTTTGGAGGATTTTTGGCATTAGCGTTAAGTCACAAGGCGCTGCGTCTTTCACCTTGCAACCTTGACAATTATGAGATTTTAAGGCCCATGGGTTTAGTCAGTGTCACCATTACCGTTGGTACCACCCAAGTAGGGCTGGGCGGTATGATCATATTTGCATATAACATTTTTTTTGTTTGTTTGTGTGTTTGTTTTTTCAAAATCATATCAGTTTCACAGTATTTGACGGGTTTTTCTTTTATGCACGAGTTTGGCTAAGAATTACTGCTGTAGTGGCATTAAATAGCCCTTTTCACTGTCTTAAGGACTGCATAGTGTCCTTTTTTTCATTTCTGCAGACAGGTAAATGCAGCAGGACCCCACAGCGTTTCCTATTAATTAACAAAAATATGCCCCCCCCCCCCAGAGTCTCTCAGTAAAGTTTTTTAACAGTGTTTCACCAACTCTCAGCTCTGTCAGTCTCAGCCAGCTAAATCGCTAATTATAGTGTTCAAATTACCCTGCGATTGGGATTGCAGCAGTGAAACGGGTCCCTCCCTGAAACACTTTCCCACTGTGCAGGTTCTGGGCGATTTTTTGGTTATTCCCTGGTAAAGCGTGCAGTATATAGAAAATGCATATCATAACAAGCTCTACACCCAAGTAATAATAATTATAAGAAGAATGGCAACCACCAAGATCATTCATACACATTCACACGAAGCAAAGTGGCTGCTGTGACGGAGCGGGATTGGAACCACCAACCCCCTGATTATTGGACGACCCGCTCCGCCTGCTGAGTCGCTGCCGCCTGGTTGGGCTGTGAAGGATCCCAGTCTAGAGAAGAAAGACACATTGCCAGGCCGTATGTGACAAAAGCTTGGTGCAGATGTTTCCCCTGAATGGCGATGCGTGAGCCGGTGCTGAGGACTAATCGTTATGATACTAATCATCTCTACAGAACTACACAACACAACCTCTGAAGTCTCACAGGGACTCACTGATCCAGGTCTGTGAACTGCCCTCCAGCTGGACTCGGAGCTATTATTACCTGATGTTCTCATGGCTCGTGATTGTTTTCTTCTTTTTTTTGTTGATCAAGGACTCATTTGTGTTGTTTTTTGTGTGTGTGTGTGTGTTTTGTGGGCTGATTGTGTGATTATAAATCTTTGTTTTTCTCAGGTCTTGATTTTCCCCCTGATTAAATAAACGTAATTAACTCCAGGTCCACTCAGTCTCTTTCTTTTCATTCCCTAACTTGTAATCAGATCTCATCAGCGGATGGTGATTACGCTTCACATGGGAGAAACCACGTCGCTGTCGTCTGATTGGGCCGCGCCGCGAGTCGAAGGGCCTGTGTTTGTGTTAGTGATTTTTAGTGGAGTGGCTGGTTTTTTTTGTGTGTCGCGGTCAGGTGTGAGTCACATCCACCTCTGTCTCTGTGTTGCAGAAACTGACGTGGAAGTCCAAAGACGTCAGCAAGTGCACGGTCAGAGGGAAGAACAGCGTGAGTTTCCGTCTTCTTCTTCTTCTTCTTCTTCTTCTTCTTCTTCTCCAGATAAAACCAGTTTATTAGAATCAAAATGTGGATGAAATCAGTCCAGCTGCAACCAGCAGCTGTTTGAGACTCTTGTCTAAACACTTGAGAAATATTTCATGTGTGACAGATCAGATAAGTAAGAGGCGCTGACATGTCTTTGTTTGGAGTTCGCTGACACCAAAGATAAAATTAGAAAGAGACTCGCAGCTTCAGAAAAACATTTTCATCCTTGTAAGGATAAGATTTTATCACATCATTACATGATTAACGAGGCCTGTCACTTTTCTTTTTCCTTTTTTTTGTTTGTTATTGAATATGTCGCCGTGTGTGTTTGTGTTTTCCAGGACGAGTGCTACAACTACGTCAAAGTCCTGGTCCCCAGAAACGACGAGACCCTGTTCGCCTGCGGCACCAACGCCTTCAACCCCACCTGCCGAAACTACAAGGTAGTTACGCACCTGTTCTCCCCCGAGTCCCTGAGCAATGATCATCACATTACAGTCACTTTAGGGTGTAAATATAAAGAAACACACTGGTGCTTTTTTGTACATTTTTGCTCATTAATTAGGAAGTCGTCTCCAATTCAATACACATTGATTTCCCACTGTTTTGGCAGCGGTTGGGGGGAAGTTACTAAATGCAGTTTAAATGGCCTCTCACACGTTTTACATACAGAAAAAAAGCACTGAAGTCGGTCTTCTACTCAACCGTCTGTCAACAGCAGCTTCATCACACACACGCTCCATCGCTTTTCAGGTGACACGTCTGAACAACAGTCATGAGTCTAGTGTAACTACAGCTGACAATGTGTAAACCTGGATTCCCAGTCTTCATGGCAGGAGGATGCAAAGGAAGACAGCTGCGATGTTTTTTTATGTACTGACACTCAAGAGTTAAGTGCAAAAGACACAGCGTCTGCATCGCATCGTCTTTGTTTAATGACAGCAGAGCAAATACAGTCAGAGGAGTGAGGTGTCAGCAGTCAGCAGTCCTGACAGTACAGTAGGTACAGTATAATGTCTCCCTGTGGACGATAACTGCTCTGTTTATTATCACTTTTAAAGTTGCTCGGTGTTTGGAAAAGTCATTTTAATTCTCATGATGTCAGTGGAGTTACAGAAGGCGGTTTTAGGTCTGAAACAAGCAGCAACTTTCAGGACTGAATAATAAAGTCAACACTAACAACTGCAGTTCCTCAAATGGCCACTAGAGGAGAAACGCCATGGTAAAGGGACATTGTGTAGGTGTGAGGTTGTATATCCCAAACTAGCTATCATATTCTTTATGCTGCATTCACGTGGAATCGGGCAGACAGACGAGTTAAGTTACACATTGGAGCTTTAAAGGGATAGTTCAACATTTTGGCAAATTGGCCCATTGGCATAATCCTTATATGCCTGCTGCTCAGAGCTATGCTACGGAGGCTCATGGGATTTCTTGGTTTCCCTCATCAAATACACAATTTGACTACTCCAAAACGCTCTTGTGGACAAGTTGTGACCTGCACATTCAACACGCTATGAGATATTAACGCAACGTTACGAGACAGAGTTGTTTTCAAGGTAAATGCAGAGTCTGAACTGTTTAACGATGCTGGAGTCACTTCAGGTGGAGATTGTTCTGTGACATCATAAATCAAACTTCCTGTCTTTGCTCTTCCTTAGCTCTTAGCCTAGCACTTCCCTTTCAAAATAAAAGCACCCATCATATCGATGGATTCCAGGGCATCAGATCCATGAACCAAAAGAAAACAAACTGATGTGTTATGGTTTTAAACAGAGTTCAGTTTAGGTAGTTGATGCTACAGCAGGAAACATTGCTACAATATTTGTTTCGTCCTTCAGCTAAATACACTTAAAAGAGCAGTTTCTAATGTAACAGCTGCAGCATTATTGACATTTACGGAGGTACCTGCACTTAAGATGTAACCTTGTGTGTTTCATAACAGCTCCAGGATGTGCGTATGCGTGTGTAGCCTATTCATGATCAAGTGCGTCTCCACACTGTGTGTTTGCACTTTTTCTAACCTGCCCATTATCCCCTCAGCTGTTGAATCGTCACTAACGTCAGGTTAATGAGCAGAGAGAGACGGGGCGCGGGAACGAGGCAGCCTTTTATTCTGGCGGCGTTCCCCCTGCTCCTTCACTTCCCTAATTGGAAGCGTCAGGCAGCTCAAGACGCTTGGTAACACAACACCTTCACAAAAAGCCACCATTTCAGGCCTTGTGTCTCTCTCGTTCTCTTTTTTTTTATCATATTCATGCTGCTCTGGCGGCACTGGAGGTTTGATTGACAGGCGCTGACCCCATTTAGCTGAGGCTTTGTGTGCTTTGACAGCTCCGGCTGTGGGAAACAAAAAAAACAACACATTTACCTGACGACGAGGCGCTTTCCTTTCTGATTGTGCAGACTTTGGATCTAAAACGAGATCCGCAGCCCTTAGAAAAACACTGACGCCTGCTCTCGTCGCCCGATTGATGGCACCAGATAAAATCAACTTTTTACTTTTTCAAGATCAGGAAGTGAAAACTCTCGTTTTCGCAAATAGTTTGAAGATGTTGTCTGACAAGACGAATTAAAAACAGACCGACTGAAGTGTTTTGTAACGAGAAGTGAATCCACTTCAAAGAGTATCTGCTGGAAGAATCAAACAGTGAGTGTGGGAGTTCGTTGTTGACCTTGTAAATGGTTGAATGCTCAAGAAAAAAGCTGAGCACTGGACTTTGTGCTGTGAGCTGAGAATATTCTGCTGTGGTAATGAATTATATCCAATTAAATGTTAGACTCAGATGCTCAGAGTGGGCTGCTCCACGGTCGCCATCTTGGCAGATCGTGACTCCGCCCCCTAACTCTATAACTTCTAATCCAGAAATAGACAAATGTGGCAAATGGGCATGTGAGGAGCAGAGTAGATGGATGGATGCCTGCTAGTTGCAGCATTGGCTCACCCACCTGTCATTCAAGGCTGCACACTTTACTGTAAATGTACGTAACTTTAAGTCGTTAAAAAACTCAAGACAGTGAGTTATATGTATAAACAAAAGAGAAAAGAACTTCCTGTTCAGTTGTTATGAATGAGGAAATAAAATTAGTGTTTGTACCAGGCTGTAAACATGTTTATTTCTGCTATAAAGTTTGATATATTAACATTGGAGTCTATGGGGATTGACTTACCGTCTGAGCCCACCCCTAGTGGCCAGTAGATGAACTGCAGTTCACTGGCATTTTAGTGTGTTGATTCTTGTTGAAAAAGTGCAATATACTGTATACAATATGAGTATCTGCAGTATCTGCAATCTCCGTTGGACATTATTTCCAAATTGTGTATTTTTGTATGCATCTAACACCTGAGGTAGTTTAATTCTTCAATTCTAAAACATGAAATAAACAGGAGCTGCTGTCAACACACCAAAGATAATTCCTTAAGATGCTGTTCAGGCTTTGATACTGAAGCATGTTGATGGTTTTTTAGTGAACTAATAAGTAGAGGATAAACTAATAAGTAGAGGATAAATGTCCCTTCACACTTCAGTCTCCTCTGCAGCGGGTATTGGTGTAAGTTCAAGGAGATTATCCCCCTTCATCAGTCAGGTCCTGACAGGCCAGAATCTGGGTAAAGACATTTTCAGACTTTTTTTTTTTTGCTCTATTTTCATTTTAATTCTCTCATGTGCTTGTGTGTGGAACTCGTACAGCAGCCGCTAGCGATGGAGATAAAGTCTGTGTGGCCACTGAACCAACAGCCTCGTGTCAATAAAGAAGAAATAATGTTTAATTAAAGTGTGATTAAATGTTTGATTTAATTTGAGGATGATTCACATGTTTCACCCTGGCTGAACGTGCCGTGTCATAACAGAGCGGATGAGAAGGAGGGAGGAGTGTTATCAGAAGACAAACAGAGCGAGATAGAGAAAGACTTGGAGACGGAGAGAGAGAGAGAGGGGTAGGAGAGTTATTCTCAGACTCTGCTCCCTGAGGTGGAGGCAGCAGACGAGTGTGTTTATGAGGCTAAACGCTCCCACACACCTCTGTTAGCAGCTCCGCTAACGTAGCCTCATTAGCTCATAGCTAACATGTCAGCTCATCCATAAATGAGTAGCCTATTATCCGCTGCGTTGGGCATTCACATGTTAACAAGCTGTAGAGTTAACAGGGAAATAACACGGCATTGATAACAACATCAACAAACTTTGCTAGAGGAGTAAAAAGGCAAAGCGGCTGTGTCTGCCAGGAAGACAAAAAAAGAAAAAAGAGAAAAAACAACATGTTATTGAATATTTCCCTGTGTGAAAGCAGAAGAATTATTATATATCTTAAAAGAAAATAAATCTGACACATGCTCACACAAAGCTATATTTTCATTTTAACAAACACAAATGACAGTAATAATGATAAGAATAATACGGCGCTGTTTAGCAGCAGTTGTAGAGAAAAGCACAAAAACCCTCCGGGTGTGTGACAGACTAAAGGCCCCAGAGACTGTGAGATTCAGGGGGAATAAATTACTTTCAAAACATCAGTGAATGAAACAATAAAACTATTTTACAGGGGGTTTTATCGTGCTGCTATGACTGATTTGAAAAAAAAAAGAAAAAAAAACCTCTGATAAAAAACACATTAACCCAGAGGAGCCGGTGGAGCAGGGGTCAGACACACAGTCATGACTGACTGAGCAGAGAATCAGAAATCTCCTCAGTGACGGGAGGAGTCGGTAAAACTCAACTGTTGGGCTTTTTTTTCCCATACAGGTGGTGATTTTAAAATAATGGTAAAATATACATTATGATTTATTGTAATAGATTACTGAGGCGATCATATCTATCTATCTATCTATCTATTTTTATTTATTTAACTATTTAACTATCTATCTTAAGAACAAGTTCTTATTTCAATCTATCTATCTATCATTTCTATCTATCTATCTATCTATCTATCTATCTATCTATCTATCTACAGTGTATCTATCTATCTATCTATCTATCTATCTATCTATCTATCTATCTATCTATCTATCTATCTATCTATCTATCTATCTATCTATCTATCTATCTATCTATCTATCTACAATGTTAGTTACAATTACATTGCAACCTTATGATATCATACTTGGTGATAAATAATTATTAGATATGTAATATTCAATTTTTTTTGTAACAGAAAAATATTTGTATGCATGTATTGCATATTTTAATATTCAACAATATCAAATATTATGATATTACAGTGAATATCACTTTATCTGCCCATCTCAAACATATACGATAACATACAGTTATCATATTATATATAGAGAGTTATATACACAATTTTTTATGTTTTAGTTGTCAGCAGTTGTTGTTTATGTTGACAGTCACCTGCTGTAATTTATTCACCTCTGAATGATTGTGTGTGTTTTTGCCCATGTGAGTGACAGGCCTGTGTGTGTTGGTTCGTGATTGTCGCCGTCCTGCTTTTGCCGCGTCTTGCCGTCGGTCTGGAGTTCAGACTGTTTGTTCCAGAGCTGAGCTGTTAATTTCTTCATCAGAGCTTCATTATCTGATCTGTCAGCTCGGTCCATCAGAGTATTATTAGCTCAGGTCCAGTAACATGAAGCCGCCCGGTCCCCGCTGAACACTCAGTTAGCAGCGTTATTATTATCCCCTCCGTGGCACGCAGGGAAAAACATTATCACACATCATTCATAAAGCTGACATTATAAAGGAGTCGGTGAGCGAGAGGTGACTTTCTGTTTTGCAGCCAAACTGCTTCCTTGGAAGTTTGTAAAATTTAACTTCACTGCTCACCTGTCTCCTCCTCTCCCTCCTCTTCCTCCTCTCAGATGACCTCGTTGGAGCAGGTCGGGGAGGAGGTGGTCGGCCAGGCTCGGTGTCCCTTCGAGTCCGGTCAGTCCAACGTCGGGCTGTTCGCTGGTGAGTCAACAACAACTTCACTGATTCTTCTATTTTCTCCTCTGTTTTCTGTTAATTAGAAAAAAAGGAGCATCCATCAATCTGAAAGATAAAATAATTAATAAGGATTAATTTACAGCGTACACATTCACAGTTTCAAAGACACGTCCCTGTTTATCCAGAGTCTAAAAATATCAAACCATATAAAATATAAAGTATTAACCATCTGTGTGTCTAACTTTGACTTTTGATCAGTGAATCCAAGTGAACTATTTCCTTACCAAGAAATGGGACAAATCCAAAACAACATGTCTCTAGTTCTGGCCGCTGCTGGCACTGAAGCATAAAAATCCATAAATATAATAAATCTCAGGGTATTTGCCATAAAGAATACCATAAGGAAAGTTGACTCATTTTTTTAAAATCCATTTGTCCATAAGGAAAAACACACATTAATTAACACATCTGTCAATGTGGCAGCTTTAGCCAGCTGGCTAATTTCCAGCCACCGTCCTCAGGCGAGACGTGTGTTAACCAGTGAAGTGGTGGTTAAAAATAGAGACCGAGGACAAAACAGCATAAACACAGAGTGGAGTGGAGTTATACTGTAGAGCATCGATGTTCTCTAATAAACGTCACCGTGACGTGGAAAGCAGCAAAACGCAGCTGATTAACTCTGAACTCTGACACCGGCAGAGCAGCAATTAACAATAAGACATAATCCTGGACGCGCGGATGTTGTTTTTTCCGTAAATATAAATGCAACACATTGAGTCACTGCTAATGGATGTGGCTCGGCTCAAAGTCAGTGCAACCAAATATAATGATTCTGCAAATTGTGCAGTATGTACATGTAGAGAAGAGACTAATTATCAAGTTTATAATAATAATAATAATGTTTGTTTCTGCTGTAAAACTTTTAAAAAATAAAGTAAAACATTCAGCTGTGTATTAGAGGTGAAGATAAGATGCGTGTGGAGACGAACCTCTCGCTGTTTCATCAGGGGGAGATTTCTACTCGGCCACCATGACGGACTTCCTGGCCAGCGACGCCGTCATCTACAGAAGCCTGGGAGAAGGTCGACCCGTCCTCAGGACCGTCAAGTACGACTCCAAGTGGCTACGAGGTATTTTATTAATATATCTATAAATAACACGTGTGATATTCTATTTGTCTTAAAGTTTGTTTCCTTTGAGCTCGATCACATGATGCACATATAGGTCACATGATGCTGTCAGTGTGAAATCCCAGCATTTAAAAGGAGCAGCGACCAATCACCTGGAAGGAAACGCTTTCACAATAAAATACTTTATATTCTCAAACACATCTATGAACTGTTACATAAACATGTCTAAGTTTGTTGTTGTTATGGATGTGGTTTAGTTTGTATTAATGCTATAATAACTGAACCATTCACTAATGAAGGTCAGAAGATGGGTCTGAAAGCTCCAGAGGAAATAAGTAATCTATATGTATAATATAATGTAAATATAGGCTAGATGTCTATATTTACATATTCTGCTTATTACATTATGTATTACACATATTACCGCTGTGTGAAACCCACTGGATCAGATCATTTCTCTGTGGGGTTTGGGAGGAGATTCAGCGAGAAGTAAAATGATGTGATGACTGATGGTAAAAGAAGAGGAGGAGGAGGAGGAGGAGGAGGAGGAGGAGGAGGAAGAGGAAGAGGTGTGACTTGGAAAAGAAGAAAATAGATGACTCTCTCTCTCTCTCTCTTTCTCTCTCTGCAGAGCCTCACTTCCTTCACGCCATCGACTATGGAAACTACGTCTACTTTTTCCTCAGTGAGATCGCAGTGGAGTACACCGCCCTGGGCAAGGTACGTGTGTGTGTGTGTGTTGTAGGAATATCTCTTTCTTAAGGTTAAGAGATAGTTAAAATAGTTTCTGGCCTGTCAGACTCTAAAACTGAAACTTTCACTGACTGAGTTGTTCACATTTAAACTTGCTGTACTGTTTTTGTGTAAACTGATCTTGCAGATGGAGATTTACCTGAAATCAATATCATAAAGTTTCATAATTTCAACATCACCTAATGTGACCGACAGCTACTTTCCTGTCTGACTCCGCCCACCGTGGCCCCTCCCTCCCTCCCTCGTCTGCCTTACAGGTGGTGTTTTCTCGTGTGGCGCGGGTCTGTAAGAACGATAACGGTGGATCCCCCAGAGTCCTGGAGAGATACTGGACCTCTTTCCTCAAGGTAACGTCCAAACTTTGATCCTGTATGAAGCTAATGGAGTTTCTCAACTCATGGCTGTTTTTTTTTATAACCACACACTCTGATTATATACATCTGTGTGTGTTCAGGCTCGTCTGAACTGTTCTGTTCCCGGAGACTCCTTCTTCTACTTTGACGTCCTCCAGTCTCTCACCAACGTGCTGCAGATCAACCAGAGACCTGCTGTGGTCGGGGTCTTCACCACTCAGGCCAACAGGTACACACCAGACTTGTTCATTCAAACTGTTCTGTTTTGTTTGGTTACATATGTTGACATCTCAGGAAAGTGTGGACATTTTGTCTTTTTAAATGTCTCTTTGAAGGTTAGGACCAACCTTATGTTAAGATCATGTCAAACATGTGGCCTAAAAGTGGCCCGTGGCCCTTGAATTTGCTAAGTGTGAAGATTTGGAATTGCACATATTTATATCAAGAAATTTCAGGTTGTTCATAATATGTTTTCTAAAAGTCCAAAACCGGCCCGGCAGAGTGTCTGATCCGGCCCCTTAGGATGAATTTGCTAAGTGTGAAAATTTGGAATTGCACATATTTATATCAATAAATTTCATGTTGCTCATAATATGTTTTCTAAAAGTATAGTTCGTTAACTCTAAACATCTTAATAATGCACTAAAACAAAGGGTTCTTTTTATTTATAGGTTATTATTTAACTGATCCGGCCCACTTGAGATCAAATTGTGCACATGACGCTGACATGTTTCTGTGATGTGCAAAGATGTGGGGCTTGTGTGGAGCTGAGAATTTGAGTACATGACTTGACAGTTTAATGACTTTTTGTACGAATACACTCCTGTTAGCATCGTTAGCATGTGTTGCTCGAAGGCTAATCCGAGGATAATGAAATTCCTGGTTTACAAACTACATAGCTAACTAAGCTAACAGGCTATTGACCCCACATGAAGTCACATGTGTGTTCGATATTTAAATAAAAACTACTCAGAGAGGTCATAAAAGATAAAGATCAGAGGATATGTTGTATCGCTGAGTCAAGATGTGTAAAACTACAAATGAATGATTCAGGCGCGAGCGTGTTGTTTCTCTGTTTGTTGTTGCTGCTGGATGTGTTGAACTCACGTGTTAATGACAGTGTCACAGCGAGTTCAGTCCTCTCTCCATATGCTGCCAGTGAACTCTCTCTGCATTTGTTTACACTGCGACTGGGTTATATAATGTTTGGGTTTACTGTTTACTGCGTTCTGCTGTGAGTCAGGAGCTGAGCCGTTGCTGGTTCTCATCGCATTTCAAGGGTTTGAGGTGTCAGGAAACTTAGTTCTGTTTTCAGTTCAAGTTTCTAGAGGACAGATGCGCTCTGAATCTTCCTCTTCTGTGCTTTTGAATATTAGACTTTTTTTGTTTTTGTGTTTTTTTTACGTGTTGAATGTGAATGTGTATTCCTCTGCAGCATCCCCGGCTCTGCAGTTTGTGCTTTCTACATGGACGACATAGAGAAAGTCTTCAATGGAAAGTTTAAGGAGCAGCGGACCAGTGACACGTCCTGGACTCCAGTCCCCGATGAGCAGGTTCCCAGACCGAGGTGAGTCCAAATCCAGGATTATTTGAAAATTCGACTCATCTAAATCCACCAATGTAACAACAATGGGACGTGTTTTCTTGTCTCCAGACCTGGTATGTGCGCAGGCGACGGTCCCGCTGCGGACTACAAGTCGTCGGTTCAGTTTCCAGATGAGACGCTGACCTTCATCAAGTCGTATCCTCTGATGGACGAAGCCGTTCCCTCCGTCAACGACCGGCCGTGCTTCACCAGGACCTCCAGCAGGTAACACACACGAACCAGGCCTGGATGGACCTGACACAACAACAACAACAACACAACACAACACAACACAACACAACACAACACAACAGAATCCTACAAATATCTGCTTTGGCCAGAGTTTCCTAGGGTTGTAAAATGTTGTATATGAGATGAAATCAAACCCATAATATTAGGCCCTCCATCATATTTCATTGTTTAAAGGAGAAGTCCGGCTATTTTTATGTTTTCCTGATGGTCACCCAGTGTTGGGAGGAGCAAAAACCACAACTAAAATTGATGCAGGCAAACCGGAGTTACACCATGGCTACACGGTGCTTGGAATAGCCACAACGCTAACCCATGGGGGCAATAGGCTATATGCCGCTGGCTGAAAATCCAGGAAGTGGTGGTACTTCCTGGTTGGTACTAACTGAATTTCAGCCAGCCATTTCCTATTTTGTCTTACATGATTGGCAAACTGATTAATCCAGGTGTGTCTGACTAAAAAAGAGAAAAAAAATTCTGAAAATTTCTGAAATTCAGAAAGTACCAACCAGGAAGGAATATAGCCTATTCTTTCAACCACAACAAACACTCAAAAAACAATCAACCAGAGATGACATCATCCAGGTCAGAGGTCAGTAGGTCAACCTACAGACCCTGGATGTTGATAACAGCTAACCCCGGACTCAGAGGGGAATAGCACGTGTATCAAAACAAAATATTGGTGAAATGAACGAGTTTCGCGGCGGATAATGTGTTATTTAGTGGCTGCATTGCTCTGCCCAGTGTACTCGCATTATATGGATATATGCGGCTCTCGGCTGGAGCTAATTCCGTTTGAATGACTTGTAATGACACCAAAGTTTTCTGGGTGAGTAAATTATTGTGTTTCATGCTAGAAATAAGGTCCAGATTGTAAAAAAAATGGTAATTATCCTTTAACTGGAAACCTCTGAACAAATGAGCAGGTTGTCCTCATGGCCTATTCACCCTGATCTCCTGCTTTGTCTCAGCTTAAAAAAAACATGACAGAAAATCGTTATTTGCCGTCATATTGTTGTTTATAATCTCATTTGCAGAACATTTAACGCCTGCTTGTGTCACTCTAATCACTTTCTTCCCCACTATGTTAAAAATATCTCATCCACCACTGATTTAATTATGGAGAAACCATGGGGAGTAATCAGTGTCTCTGCTACATTCAGTGTGACTTTTATTTACCTGTTACTAATTGGCTAATTTGTGCAGGACGATCAGATTTACTTTTAATAGATGAGGACAGAGGCTCTGCTTCTCTGTTATAGATAATTAAATCCGCATTTTGCAGACATTTACCCAACCCTCCTGTATGAAGCGACTTACAATATGCAACTGTAAAATTACCTCCAGTCTCCAGGCTGTTGTTAGATGTCGAAACCGCTGTAGCAGAGCTGATGAAAGATGTCATCACACCCTCCTGCAGTGTGTTGGGAATTTTTAAAGATGTTTTTTTTTTCCCCCCCGTGAACAACAACAACTCGAGTTAGACGAGTTTGTAAGTTTGAATCAATGAAACGGTGGAGGAAGAGATGTCAGAGGTCGAGAAGGAAAGCGGAGGATGGGAACTCGACCCAGCAGAGGTGAGTTTTGAAGCTGCTGCGGCTCCGAGAGGCAGCGAATCCACCATCTCGACCCGAAGCTGTGAGGATAATCGCCGGTATCAGCTTTGATTAGTCTTCGGCGCGCAGGAAGTCCTCTCTGTCTCTGTGTCCGTCTCGGTGCTCTGAAAATCTCTGACCTTTTTAATCTGCGCCTGCAGGTTTCAAATGAGTTTCTGATGGATTCTAATTACCAGCCGGGAATGGGAACGAGACTCTTAATTCCACATTCAAATTAGCCTCCACTCTGGAAAGGCCTGAGCTGACCCAGATAATGATGATGTGAATGTCCACAGGGCTGCACATCCTTTCGCTCTGTTATATAACTTGAGGGTGGGACAGTCGGAGCGCTCTTAGGTACTCCGTCATGGAGATCTGGAAATCATTTTTCATTGGAGGGAAGGCCCTTACCTTCCACATACGCAATCACACGCATCTATAAAGGTTACTGTCCTCCTACTCACGTGTTCTTTATGTGAAGAGAAGGAAAGTAATTAAAGCAACAAGATCCCACTTGAAGGTCGACATTAAGTGTCTGAACAACTATTGAACTGGTTGTTATGAAATATCACAGCTGGTATCCATTAGATGGAGGACAAGAAACTTCACCTGGTTATTTGTGCCATTCAATACATCCATTCACACGGTGCATCATCCAACAATGACTGAATGCGAAGCCCTTACAACCACTGCTGCTTGAAAAACAAGCTGCAATAGAAAAGGTCGATACAACCGTCGTCAAGAGCTTTTCTTAAGGCCATTCATGTTGTTGCAGTGGTTTGTATGTGAAGAGCGACACTGCAGCTGGAGAACTTGAGATATTTCAACCTCAAGCATCAATTAAAACAGTAGAAAACATTTTAGTTCTGTGTTTTTCAACCTTGGGGGTCCATGTGGGGTCGCCGGAAACCTCTAGTAATTGATAAAATTTTTTAAAAAAGAGACTAATTATTATTCTTTTTAAAATTATGATGAATAATGCAGCATGTAAAAATGTCTGAGCTGGTGCATCCTGATTGACGACCCCATGATCATGTGCAGTCATGTGATTGATCGCGGGGTTGCCAGAAATTTGTGATGTCAAAATGGGGTCATGAGTCAAAAAAAGGTTGGGAACCAGTGTTTTAGTTGGTCCAGTTGTTAATTTCTCTCTTCCATCTGGACACAACCCTTATTGATCAGAGTTCTTCACGGTGTCAAAGCCCCATGCAGGAGTGAAACCTCAGATCCCTGGCATGGTTAGTTAGCTGGGTTAGAAAGAGAGGTAGGACCTGGTTTAAGCGATACATGCAGCCAAATCCTGTTCATTTTTGTTTTCTCCGACAGGTATTCATCGTGTTGTCTCTAAAATGAGAGTAAATTCTGAAAATGTCTGTAACCAATGTCTGCGCAAAGGTCAAGTCTTGATTCGCTGAGATGTTCTGTTTTGTCTCAGTCCGACACAGTTTGTTATTCTGTTTGACATAATCTCTCTCGATCAATTAACATCAGTGGACTTTTCGACTAATCTCCAGCTGTGTCTTCTTCCTCCCAGGTCTAAGTTGACCCAGATCGTGGTGGACGTCTCGGCCGGTCCCTACAAAGACCGGACGGTGATGTTCCTGGGCTCGGACGACGGGCGCGTCCTGAAGGTTTTGGCGAGCACTCATCCCAACGACAGTTTCGGGTCCAAACTACTAGAGGACATCGACGTCTACAACCCTTCGAAGTAGGACTTTGAGATGAAGTCACCTACTAGTGCTACTAAAGCCTTGTTTCTATGAAAATAATCAACTTCCTGTGTGTGTCTAGATGTAACGTTCAGGGTCAGGAGGACAGGAGAGTTCTGGGCCTGGAGCTGGATAAGGACCATCATGCTTTGTTCGTAGCCTTCACCAGCTGCGTCATCAGAGTGCCGCTCAGCCGCTGCACCCAACACGGAGCCTGTAAAAAGTAAGACGACAGTGAAAGCAGCTCATCAGCCTGATTTAACCGTCAAAAAAAGCAAAAAAAATCTCTTGTTTCAGAAGGAGGAACTTGAATTTTATGAAATGTAGCAGCATAAAATGTGTCAATTCTGGGAATCATCCCAAAAATCTGAATCCTTTTTTTTTTAAACATTCAAATGCAGAGCTTCATTTAGAAACATAATCAATACTGTAGCAATGAGCGTGAGCCGGGGGGAAACAGGGATGCCGGGTCTGAATGGTGAAACATGAACAAAAAGAACCTTATTTATAGTCGTCATTAGACTGAACAGAACAGAGCTTGCTGCCCAAATTAGAGCACATTCATCACTGGAGCGCACACACACACACACATACACACACAGGGTGGCAAACCAGACTCATCTTAATTACTGAGCTGGATGGGTGAACACTTGTCGATGCGATGTGGGAACACGACTGCAAAACGAGGTTTTCCGCCAGCTGTTTCTCAGTTGTAGGCAAAAAAAAAGAAAAGAGAAAGGTTGTCGCAGATGATCGACTGGGAAGACGAGGACAAACCAGAGACCTGAAACAACATCTTGACTGGCTTATCTAAAAACTCGACACGTTGCACAGATTCCTCGGAGACTTGACTTTGTTTTTGATCGTCAGACTCAGAGAGAATAGAACCAGAAGAAGAAGAGGAAAGACCCGTCTAAGTTTTGAATTGGACCATAGAGGAGATATTGAGCTTTATTGAAACAACTTAAATCCAACAAAATTGATACTTAGACTTACTTTCTCGTACTTGACTCGACTTAGGTGAAGAAATTGAGGTTTTGGTCAGGATTAACCCTCGAGTCTTGACATGAGAGCTGGAGCCGACGTGTGGCTTCATGCTTGGAAATTAGTCGCCCTCCACCAATTCCCAGACCAGGAGAGACTGGTGTAAAAAAGAAAAGATAAAAACTTTTTTTTTATTATCACTGCCAAACAGAAGTCTACACAGACTGGTGCTCTGCCATACAGCTGGAGGGGATGTGGAGAAATGATTGGATGATCATGCTCAGGTCTTCTGGACTTCTGTGAGGATGTACTGTAGCAACCTAGCATCACCTCAAAAAACCCTGGATTTTTAATATCAATACAACATCCACGTCCGTAACTTGGACATTCTCCTGACGGGATAAGTGAAGATGATATCCTAAAGATTACATTGGCAGCAAGTAAAGAAAAACCATTATAAAAAGTTGGCATCAGAAAAACAGTCTCTTTTGTCAATAATGTCAAACGTAAGCATCTTTGACTTTCTTCATTCAGTATGACTCTGAAAAGAAATGAGAGAGTAACAAAAGGAGACTGGGTCCCGGTGACACAAACGCGCTCCTTAACGGGCAATCTTTTGTTCATGATGGTTAAAACTACACAAATACACACATTGTAACATTGTGTTATATACCATATAGTGTACCATTACCCACCGCTCCATGTATTGATTTTTAGCGGCTTTGTTGTAAACAAATGCACATGGACGAGAGGAGCGTTGGCAAAACAGCGGAAAAGCGACTGGACTTGCATAGTTCCTCTTTACAATTAGGGAAACAAAGCGCCTTGATGACTGATCATCTAAAGACTAGAGATGTTTCAGTATCAGCAACGCCACCAACATTACTTTCGCTCAATAGAGGAAGTTCCATGGCCTTTGTTTTTTCAAAGGGTTTAATATAGTATTTTTTTTTAATGCTCTGGTATGAGACTGGTATTCATTATCATCTGATACACAAAGTTCAGGCACTGGAATCAGTATCTAAAGGTAAAAGGGAAACATGGAAACATCTCTGATAATGACCTCATAACTGATAACTGTTTGTTCTTCAACTGACTTGAGACTTGATTTAGAGAAAAATCCCAATGTGGATTTGACTGTGGATCCTTTTGGTATCACTGTCAGGTTAAGGACTAGTTGCGTCCTTCCTTAAAGGTAGGGTTGGAGGTTCTGGGAAAACAGTTCTAGTAGTCCACCTTTTGAAACCCACAAGTGAAAAGCCTCAGCCCCTTTCCTCAGACTTTCCTCTGAAGCCACATCTTCACCTTTCTGTGGACGTAGGTGAAGACTCTGGTCATGGATTGGACGTAGGTAGAACTAGACATGAAGGTATCTGATTGGTTTTTCCTTTTCGGAGCGAAAAGCAGGGATTGGTCAGAGTTTCTCAGTCCTGCAGCTGCCACAGAAGTCTGATCTGATTATTGTTGTTCCTTTTTTCTTGAAGACTCTCAGGACAGAAGGACCATTTCACCCTGGATAACAAAACGTATTTCTGAACATGATCACCAACCATAACTTTAATTTTCCTCATTTACTTCTTCCTTCCTTCTATCCTGGTTTCCAACCTCTCTCCCCCTGTTTTTTACTCTCCACTGGAGGAAGTGACAGTAATACATGGTCTCTAATGTCCTCCATTCCCATAGGAGCACACACACACACGAACCTGCACACACTGCTGTCGTCATTAAGTAAACATTTACAGTCTGATATCACCAACAAACTCTCTTCCTCCGCTTTATGCATAAACACACACACAAAAAGCTGTCACACAAATCTCACCGCTCACACACTGACACACCTGTCGTGTCAGCTGTCGTCAGGTAGCTGCTGCTGCTGCTGCTGCTGCTGCAGATGGAGAAAAAAAATCCTCAGCCACAGAAACAATGGCTGCAATCCCTGTTGGCCACACACACACACACAGACACACACTTGTCTCAAAGCCTGTCACCCATTACCAGTTCATTTTGTTCACACTCTGCCAGTCACACACACACACACACGCTTCACATGCCAAACACACACAGTTCACAGTCAGGCCAGCCAAAACAACTGTGTGTGTGTGCGTGTGCATGTGTTTGTGTGTGTGCAGCAGACAGCTGGCCATTTAGACTCACACACGACAGCGACTGATACAGAAGAATAACTCTGCGTCTTCTTCCTCCTCTCCTTTGTCTCTCCATCTGTTTCCTCCGTCTCTGCCTCTCTCTTCCTCGTCTCTGACTCCATCCATCTCTCTCTCCTCCTCCTCTCTCTCTCTCTCTGTCTGAGGGTTTAAACCTCCTCCTTTTTTTTTCTCCTTTGGTCTGATTTCCTTCTCTATCATCTTTTCCCTTCCAGTCTCCTCTTCCATTTTTCCTTCATCCTTCCAAAATGTGTTTTAATGGAAAAACTCTGTGCTTCCAACATGTTTTACACTCATATTATTGGCAGTAAAGTCACAAAGAACTGGATGTTTCTCTCTTATCACATGAGCAATACATTAATTTTCATTGTACACCTCCACCTTTATTTCTATTTGTACATATATTTCCATGCAGGTGCATTTCAATGAGCGAGAATAGAGAAATCAAATAATATAAGAGATAAGAGAAGCCAAAATAACATGAACAAACCAAAAATACAACAATATAACAGAAAATACAATTCAATCCACAACATAGATAATGGTGACTCGTAAATTAAACAGACTACTGTCTAAAAACTACATTTATTCAAAAACCCATGCAGGGTGAATATGTGTGTTTTGACTTTCCATTTCACCAGCTCTCAGGTCCTCGGGGACTGATGCGTCAGCTGGGAGCGTAAAAGCTAAAAGCTGCCTCACTAGAGGTTTTACACCGGGTGGTTAATGAGGTACAAGCTGCAAAGGACAGTGCTTTATATATACCCACATTATGGGCGCCTGTTTTTAGGAGGTGGAGGGCAACATTACGGAGCAGCTGTTTGCCACCGCTGATGTTATTTAACCTGTGTAATATTAAAGCTTTTAGATGTTGAACTTTTTTTTTCATATTCAGCTTGTTCCTGTCAGGAGGAAGCTCGGGTACACAGGAAAGGCTCGTCTGCATATTTAATGATGATAAAAAACCTTAATAAGGAATTGAAATAAGCGGAAACATGTTATATCATGTGTATGATGATGTTTCTGTCTCTGTCCAGAGCCTGCCTGGCCTCTCGTGACCCATACTGCATCTGGCTGCGGACCGGGAGCTGTGCCAACATGGCGCCAGGTTTCAAGTGAGTGTCACTTTCCTTTTTTTATTCCTTTTCTTCCATCTCCTTCTTCTTATCTGCCACTCCTTCACCCTCTCTTTTCTTTTCTTTTCTTCCCTGCGAGCCGTCATCAATCCGACAGCTCGTAAAGCCCTGACGGCTCCGCTCGTATATCTGCCGCGGCGAGCGAAGGGTCATATATCTGAGAGATGTAAATCCATGATGCCTTTCACGCTCGCCGCCAAAGTAAAAGGATGGATGGCGAGCCGTAATGGGAACAAATGTTAAAAAGGATGTCAGCGAGAATGTACTGCATGCACTTTGTTGGTATAAATCATCAAGTTATAAAAGTTTGTCGATTCGCAATTGGGCTCAGTTTGTTCTCGGTAAACGTCCAAGAAACATCCAGAACATTTTCTTGATTTGCCCTTTAACTTCCTATAAGTGAGTTTTTTTTCCCACCCGATCTCATTGCACCAGTGGCGTTCTTGGCCCAACAGTTTGATCTCGGTGGTTGTAGTCCACGGTGACGTGACTGCTGACCGACATGAAGCATCGTCCTGCTGGAGGAAGCCATACTGTGGCCACAAACATGGCCGACAACAAGACTCCGATCTGATCGACTCTGGCATTCACATGATTGATTGGTATTAAGGGTGCAGGAAAACATTTCCCAAACCACAGCACCAATACCACCCTGGACTGTTATAGATCCGTGCTGACCCTACCAACTGTCCACTTTCAGTTTTATCTGCAGGACAATATGTGTTTTATTTTTGCGCCAATGCCCACAAATGTTACACCAACTACTGACACATAACACATCCTGATGTGTTCAGTATCTACAGTATGGATGAGTTTGGAGCTCCTCAAATTTAAAGGTACTACATTGCACCATATTGAGCTGTCAGGATGTCTGTAACTTTGTGATGTCACAACAAAGCACTGCTTTAAGCCACGCCCCAAGCCTCACAAACTTAGAGGATTTTTTGGCGTTTACCTGAAATCTAGATAATTGAGGAAAAAAATCAGCTGTTCAGAATAGAGACTCCGAGCTATTCTCTTTATACTACAAGAAACAAAATGAGTGGATGTATGACAGATCTGGACACTTAATCCAGAGTATTTCTTCCTCAAACCACTGCTGTGTTGAGTTGCTTTTAGCATGAACGCTCACTCTACACCGGGGTCAACAATCAAGAGGCTGTTGAGTCACAAACACTCAGAAGGAGATGAGTCACGTTGTTTTTTCGCTGCCTCTATAAATAATTGGTTTGATATTTAAAGCAAATTGTTGACTCGCATCAATAGACCAAACAGGAAGCGTCTCTTGTCTCTACCTGCGGGAGGTTTTCCATCACAGACAAGAGGAAACTTTCATCATCTGGAGGGGAAAAAAAAAGAAAAAAAGGCGACGTTCTCTCAGGAGACGGAAGAAGCGGATTCAGAAAGTGGCAGACAGCCGGCGTGCCGAGCGTTTGGGCTCAGCTGGTTCTTCATTCATGTGCGCTTCTGATCTGCAGATCACACGGCCGACGTCCCTCCGGTGTCGCCACAGGTGACGCGATTCATTTCAGACGGGCCGGCCGGCAGATGCTGCAACAGCCGAGCAGGGGGACGTCTGAGGAAGCAGGACAAAAACCGCTGCACATCGAGACTCGTGTTCGAGGACGAGAGTTCATCCCGCCGCCTTTCAAACACCGCTCGGGTCATTCAATTGTACATTTGACTAGCAGTGTGTATTGAAGTGAACTGATGCTCATTTTGTCGGGTAGCGACCTTCCTGCAGAGTGCCACTAACATATTCCTGTTTAGTAACCATCTGTCTGGCTGCAACACATTTTTAAACACTTTTATTTATTCAGTGTGTTTTTTTTTCACTGAAACATCCACCTTTAAAAGCCGCTTTGTGCAGCCTGTCTGACCCGCTGGTCACCGGGCAGCTCCACTGAGGCAGCCGGCTTTAAAAGCCTTGCTCAAGGACATGTTGCTGGTGGTAATGAAGGAGTGGCAAGTATTTTCTTTTAATGATCTCCTTGATATACCTCTGAGCTCAGGAGGCTCCTGGGTGATATAATAATCCCACGGCTTTACATTATTGACTCCCTCTGATCTGGGAGTGGCATACGGCGTCAGGATCCTAAGGCGAAGTCGCGTCATCTGACTTTCATGACGCCGTGTCACTGTGGCTCATACGCTTTGAAACATGAAGCGTTTGAATGTTCGCTCAGCGGGTAAGAAGGAAGTTTGCCTGGGAAACCAACATCAATTTATACCAACTGGAGAAAAAAAAAAAGCAGCTTTCTGCCAAAGTCAATACAAATCATGTAAAATCAAAGATGGCTCAGGGTGTGCTGCTCAGCCCAAAGCTTTTAGAGTAAAACTCCTGAAAAAACCCTGCCTCACCATTCAGCTTAAAGCCCACAAAGTATCATCTTTTTTTTATTTGATACAGCCTTTAAATCGCAATTTGAGCTGATCAAAACCTACACTGGGATTGTGGTTCTTCATATCAACTCATATATAAACGACGGCGACAGGTCAGTCGGTGATATCTTCCCTGTATAACCATACCCGCTGATCCTCAGATGTAAAAGCTGTGTCGTTAAACTGGATTGAAAACATCGACTCTTCTGTCATTCTACCATTATTCAGCTGGATGGGTTCAGGGTTTCAGCTGCTCTGTGGTTCTGCTTCTGTTGCTTTGAGGACCATTTGGGTCAAAACAAGCCTGTTTGGTCTTGTATAGACCCTTTTACTTCCCCTCACAGCTGCTGCCGCTTATTGATTATTGCACACACAAGCATCGTGATTCTCTAAGAAAGGAAGGAAGAATTCCTCCAGATGACCCCTCTTTCACTTTCCTGTGTCTTTGTGTGGCTTCTCCGTCTTTCATCCTGTCTGACAGCGAAATCACCAAATGTGGCTCTGAGTGTCTGAGGGATGACACATGACGTGACCTGTCACTCAAAAGTCTAGGTCAGGTTGAATTGAAACTGCATCTATGGTCCAGAGAAATTATTTTTTTTTGACTTTCTATTAAGTCTGCGGGATTTAAACCTAAGCACCAGGAATAACTCTTAGCTTAATCTTAATGCAATACTCAAAGTTGTGCTATTGCTACATAGCTAACACTAGCATTAACAGCTTTTTACAATTGTTGCATTAAACTTTTCCCCCTTACTATGACCTGTGTCCAGAGGTGGAAAGCAAAGCAACCATCTTGTTCAGCTTTCTATCATTCCCTGCACTGGAGTCATAATAACCGGCTAGCTCTAGCCCAGGGGGCCTATGTCCACCCTTTCCGATACCGAGTCACTGTAGCCTCCAGGCTGCTCTAAAGAGGTAGCTTCTTAGAGGATATACTGCTATAACCCATTGTGTTGTAAATGTGGCAATGGCTAAAGCTCATGGAAAGATTTGTGAGTAAACAGCTGTTAATGCTATCACTAGCTCTGTAGCATTAACACAATTTGCAGCTCCTTTAATACATAAATATCCCACTGCAAGCAACTCACGATGTCCAACTGTCTAAGACAAACGAGAAAGAGAAATAATAAAACACATGAGTCAGTATCTGATCAGACTTCTTCCTTTATCTTTTATCTCTTTACAATTTCTGTGATCTTCAATATCGTCACGTCACAGCAGCATCCTGAGACCTGATGCTTGTTTAAGCACCACATTTGGACGCCGTCGTGCGGTTTGTAAGGCTGTGCTGCAGCGACGAGAGAACGCCGACTCTCACTGCCGCTGTCGACCCGCAGAAGTTTACAAGTGATGATATTTACAGACGAGGAGGCTGCAGACGCTACGCGGCTCTCCGAGGATTAAAACAAGTCCTCCCCCGGGAGGCAAATATGAAAATAATATCACTTCGATTTGCAGAGGGAGAAAGGGAGCGGAGGAATGGAAGAATAACCCACGCTTCAGCCACAGATCGATTGTCATGAAGTGCTGTGGAGTGGGCGCGAGCTACCTGACACTTTTGAGTTATTGATTGGAAGGTGGCGCGAGGGAACACGTTTGATTTCACAAGCTGCCAGCCGCAATGTGTGTGTGTGTGTGAGAGAGAGTGTGTGTGCATGCTGCAAAAATCTCATCTTGTCTCAGCATATTGATGGACTCCAGCACAGAAACTCGAGGGGGTTTCATCTTCACGCTCGACTCTCGTGTCTTGAATTTAGAATCAAAGCTGGAAGCTTGTGGGAGTTTACAGGAGAAGAAGTTGTGTTTGTGCAAATGAAGAGTTAAAGTGAGTTATAGCAGTGATTAGAGGGGTTTATCAAAGAGAGTCATATTACTTAACTGAGTGCCTCCAGCTCTCAATCGATTTTAATTGGGATGATTCATTGTTCATTATCGTTTGACAAATAACACAGTCAAGATCACTTGCATGACTCAGGCGCTGCAAGATTAAGCTGAAGTGACAGAAACTGCAGTTCCTCAAGAGACCACTGGAGGCAATAGTGAGTCAATCTCCATAGACTCTAATGTAAAAGGATTTGGGTTTTGTAGTGCATTTCTTCCCTCTTGTGGCCTCTTAAAGTGACAGGTGCAGGTGTGTACTTGCTTGCACCATCCACGTTCTCCCACCCCTTTAACAATTTTTAGGTAGCTTGGGTTAGGGGCGGAGTCTGGCACTGACAAGATAGCAACAGTAGAGCATTGCATAACCAGCTTAGTTTAAAAGGCACCAGACTGGACTGTAGAGATCTTTAGACATTTATAAATGATGACATTATGTTTAATAGTGAGAAAACTACAGAGGTTGGTTGCAACTCGTCATATTTTTTACCTTAGACTTACAATAGTGCTGGTTCTGTCAGCAGTGAGTTGTTAAGCTGTAAATAAACTGTTATTACTGAATGGAAAGATGTTGGACGTAAACACTGCAGCGTCAAAGCTGTCGGTCCAATTTGGATTTTAATTTAAAAGATTTCATCATTTCGAGCTGAACTGATCTCAGTCTGTTGTCACTCTCCCGCCGCTTCACTGCGAGGCTTTAGATTTTCAGCTCTTGTTTTATAAATCGACTCCGTCTCTGTGCTTCAACACTTCCATCAAATATAAACCCAATCAATGTCAGGCACAAATATTGCAGCAGGCATACATAATCCCCGATCTGATCTCCGCTCAGTCTTGAATGTGACGCCCTCCATGGGACGACAGCTCTTTAAAGTCGCCGCCACGTAGATCGATGTGGAGCCTCTTGGAGAAAGGAGGGTGAGGAGGATGGTTGCCTTTTCTTTTCACACAGATCTGAGTTTTTATTTGTTAAAGTCAAAGCTGCTTAACAGGGAACTGATCATTCAATACATTTCAATGTTCTTAGCTGAACAGCAAGCTGAAGAGGAAACTTCTCAGATGGTGAGAAGTTATTGCTAACTGATGGTTTCTCTTTGAGACTGGTACAAAGGGAAGGAGTGATCAAGGAGGCAAATAAAAAACTCAGTTCACACTGGCCTCATTTTGACCACTGGACCAAAAAATGAGTGGTTGCGGCCGGGTTAGTACTTTACAAAAGTTAAAGAACTTTGAGGGGTGGGGTCTGCAGTGCTGAATGTTTCTCGCTGCATTTTATTTTGCTTTTCTTTTCATTGTCGTTCGAGATGGTGGACGTCGCATGGGCCAGAAACGAGGTGCAGGCCTTGCTCAGTATTTTTACCATAGATGATATCTGAATTGGTGACCTGCAACAAAAAGGTCTACGCCAAGATGTCAACGCATGCCCCAGATTGTCCACTCCACCAAGCAAGTCAAGAAGAAGAAAAACTTCTCCATCTCCATTGCTTTTCCCAACGACATTGGCCTGATTTGCCGAAAAAGGTAGAAAAAATGGACGAGAGGAAAAGGGAGACTGCTGATGAACCTAGATTATACGGTTCAATGAACGTTTCAGACTCAAACTAGTGAAAATACGCACCTGTCAGCTCCTAAAAGACGGTGTTTGTGTCTAATAAAGACCACAGGGTTTGACGCCCAGAGTGGAATCTATTCATCGCTGTAATTGGTGGATTCGCTCAGATGGCAAAGCTTAAAAGTAGAGTTGAATTCCCTTGTGTTGACTAATAGCAGGCTGTCTCTACAGCGCTGACCTCCGAGGGAACCGCTGGCCAAAACACGGGGGGCTGCCGGAGCTTTTCCAGCTGCGGTACACGACCTTTAAGTAGCTGTTACAGCCCGGCTCCCGGGGGAAAGAGGAGGAGGGGGGCATAAAAGATTTGATAAAATGCCGTTATTTGTATTATGGAATGGACGTTAAGTGACAGAAAAAGGAGGAAACTGCATGTACAAAGGAAAAAAAAAAGGCCTGAGGGGTCGATTACAGCTGTCTCTGAACAACAACAAAGAGATAATAAAACCTCAACCAGCTAACCCGCTGTGCTCCTGCCGGTCCGCAAAGGAAACACTCCTGCTCCTACTGTGTGTGTGTGTTTGTGTGTGAACCTGGCTCGTCCCCAGGTAGTTCAGCAAGTGCATCAGTCTTCACATTCACTCAGAGATCGAGTCTGTGCAGAGGTTTGACACTGATCTCTGGCAGAGAGAACAGAGACACCGGCCTGAAGGCATCACATCCAATCACAGCCACGAGTGATGAGTTTATGTAGCTCATCGTGATGTAACTGCTTCCTCAGGACTGATTGTCGTCCTGTCAGGTTTCCTGCATCAGGACCAGTCTCATGTAGGAGACCTTGGGCCTTTAGTGTCTTTTCTCTGTGCTGGAACAATTTGAAGCAGGTTTTACCTGTTGGATTAATCCCCCCTGTTTATACAGAAGAGATTTCAATCTAATTCCCTATAGCCCCGAGTGGCCAGTGCATTTATTTATTTATTCAGTAGTTTTGATGAGGATTTGTTTTTATAATACTTATTTCATATTCTTGAAAGGAAAGTTAGTCTTTTTTTTTCACTTTAATTTTTTTTCTGTCAAAAACAAACAAAGAAAAGAACTTGACTGCCTCTGGTGGCCAAAATGAGTATTACAAAGTGTAATACTTTACAACACAGATGACTAAGAAAAATCCATAAAATAGATGAATGCGTAAATAAAAACTTAATATATAATAGAAAATAATAATTCTAATGGATTTGATAAGTGATTTTTTTATTCTCACAGCACGTTGTTGCCGTAGTATTACTAAAATAAATGAATAAATTCCTCAGATCCCTTTTTTCACTGGCCTTTGTGTGGCTTCCATTACCGTGACCCATCGTCCTTGCTCCGTGTAGAACTATTTTCTAGGTTTGTCTGAACCGGAGAGCTGCACAAAGTGGAGATTTTCCAAAGTTACAGTCTGATAAGTACAAACCTTCGTCTTTGTGTCTCCACTCCACACTCCACAGTCGAGGGACGGCGACATGAAGGGGGAAATTGAGCTGTGAAAAGTTTGCACTGCAGAAATAGGCAGCGGTGACGAGGGTTCAGACGAAGCGTTGCTTCATTTCAGCAGTTTGGAAACTCCTGCTGCAGTGAGATGATGTCAGTATTTCTAAAACCCTGACTATTCAACCCAGAAAATCCACTTCTTCTTCTTCATCTTCTTGTTTTTCTTCTTCCTCTTCTCCTATTTCTTCTTCTCCCTTGACCTATGTCCATATGGAGCATCGATGGAGTTCTTGCTCCACTCCAATTCCTCTTGAACACCAACATCTCAGTTCAACTGGGAAACTGATGAAAAGAGAAGCAAGAAGCTGCTGTAATGCCGTTTTCTCCCGACTTCACAAACCACACGCATACATACACAAGAAACAATAATATCTACAGTGGCAGCAGTCGTCAGAAGACACACAACAGGCATTTTTAGTACAAACAAGAACAGAGCTCAGAAGGAGCAGAGAGGAGCTGCAGCAAGATTAAAATGGACAGGATGAGCTGGTGGAGATATAAAAAAAAAAAAGAAAAAGAAGAGAAAGAAAAAACAGACGAAGGGAGGAAACGGAGAGAGGGAGGCAAAGATGTGATGCAAGAGGTGGAAAGGAAGGAGCAGCAGAGCGAAGATGAGAGACGCAGAATTGCAAAAGGAAAAAAAAAGATATCTGTGTCAGAGAGTTAAAGGAAGAGGAAGTAAAACAAGTAGGAAGACACAGAGTCAGACAGGAATGTCAGTTTATTCTCCTCTCAGGTTTGGATGCTGCTGTTCGCCCTCGATTGGTGTTGAAGTGATGTAGAGTTTCATTTGGTCTCGCTCGGCTCAGGCTTTTGATGGAGCGGCTTTGACTCGGCGCCTCAGAGCTTTCACCGCCTTCAGAAGTGAGCAGGTTTATGGATTATGGCTTTTTTTTCATCTGTTGTCGTAGCGTTTGTTCTCTTCTCTTTCTCTCAGTCATCGGGGTGTCAGCCCCATGTTCTGCACAATACCCACATGCGTTCCCCATGTACTTTGCCAAGTGCTACATGTAGCATGCTAGACTCTAGGCTGGGACTATTCGCTGAAAACTGGAGGTTTTGATGTAGATTAGAAATGGCTATTCAGCCATATAGATAACCCGTCAAGACATGTTTCCCTCTGATACCGACTGTCAATGGATGAGACTGTCCTCTTGCAAAAGATGAGCTCATGCAGTAGGTCATCTGTGCAGCAGCTTAGGTTGTAGCAAAGAGAAAGGTGTATTGCAAATTCTGCCACGGCTTTGTTGTGACAGGGCCATCCATGTGAGGCTAGCATGAGGCTAACATTTCCTCCAAATAGGGATGTCACGATTATAGATTATCTTGATATCTGAGAAACAATCACGATATTACAATTACAGTATGTGTAAAATCAAATACAGTCAAAATATAATTACATTACTAATTATTTACACAAAATATTTTAAGTATCTATTAAAGTATGACCAATTATTAATCCCCCAGGGGAAGTGTTTGAAATATTCAAGTCATTCACCGTCATGTTTACTTTTATTTTAATCTTTTTTATTTCAAATGACACTCTAGCATTTAAACTCCTACCAATTCAATGTTATGTTCGGTAAATGGACCAGCTTTACTTTGGCGCACATCTGCCGATGCAGTTCAGACATAATCTTTTTTTGGAAAGTGACGGTATTTAGGAATCTTTACAATCAGTTAATGTGCCGTTTGATGCCGTTTATTGTGAAAACAAGTAATTGTGACATCCCTACCTGAAGTCAAAGTGCAGCTGAGGCTGATGGGACGTCATCAGTTCTGCAGGAGGGTTGAGCAAAGTCAAATGAGACTTGACGTTGACGTAGACAAAGTTTTTACAGCTCGTCAACAGAGGAACAGTAATGTCTGTTCATCACCAGGGCCGTTGTATAGGTGAGAAAGGTTATGTTAGGGGCCCAGCGCCCAGTGGGGCCCACAAAAAACCCCAGTAGTCTAATCTTTGTATGACTGGTTTATTTTGCACAAGACCCTGACTAACACTCATGTAGTAATTCCACATTAGCATCAAAACAAGTATAGGCTAAATAAAAAATGATAATACATACGGAGTCTAATAAAACAAACTGGAAAAGTCAGGGGGCCCACTTCGGTATTCTTTCAGGGGGCCCAGAAGTCCTACTGACGGCCCTGTTCATCACTATTCACCCAACAACCACTGGGAGTCTGGACCGCCGCTGCCAATTTACATGAGAAATTCAATTTAACACGTTTAAAGACGGCACTTTTTCAGTTTTTTGGTCTTGAGTAAGAGAAAAATGAAGCCGAACCTTTGTCCTCCGCTGATCTAAACACAGTCAGCGATGTACGTTTAATTTCCTCGAAGACCAACAGTGGAATCATCCAGACAGCACAAGGGCTAAAAGTCAGAGCCTAACTGCAGCAGGATGATATTACACTGCCCGCAGAGCAATCATGTGAGGAGGAAAAGTGAAGAGAAAAGTGAGTAAAGGAGAAAAAATTAGTCCAAGCAGGGAGATGGAAAGGATTTATATGTGAGAGCATTATTAGAGCGAGTGGAGCAGAAAGATTGGAGAGAAAAGGGTTCAGCAGTGAGAGGCCGGCGACGTGAGCCACCTCTCTAAAGAGAAAAATCACTTTAGTCCCTTTTTTTTTTTAACCAAAGCTGCCGCACTGACCGACCGCTAAAAAGTCTTAAAGGTTCAGAGTAATCCATCAGCGGACATCGTTGCCTTTAATAAACATCATAATGTCTTTCTATATGTGTGTGGATGTGCATGTGTTACGTCACAGAGGCGTCCTGTGTGTGCCTGTGTGTGTCTGTGTGTGTGTGTGTGGCTCGGCAGCGGAGTGCAGGAAAACTTTGACCAAGTTCGGTGATTATCCTCTATTAGCGTCAGCGAAGATCACATCACACGTCCCGGCAGCCCCTTCGTCCTGCGTCTGATCCGCTGCTGTTAGCATCAAAAACCTCCGACACAATACAGTCCATCACAGGCCCCGCCATCCCAGCAGGAGGAAGACACGAGGCTCGGCTTTGAACCGACTCAACTGTGGAGGCTTGTTTTTTTTTCAGCATCACCTGTTCCTTCTTTAATTTGCATCCCTAAAATCTTCATATCTTATCAATTCTTGCACCGTGGTGCTGCACCAGCTGTGAGAAAGTTAAACATTTAAAAAAAAAAAAAGATTCTGCAGGTTTCACAAAGTTTGAATCCAGTTGCCTCAGTAAAAGGCCTCAGAGGGTTTAAAAAAATTTCATGTGGAAACATCTTGAATATTTTTTTTTCTCTGCACATTAGTCATCGCCAGGTTGGTGAAAAGAAATCCAACTGAAAAGTAGAGTTTGATAAGATGCAGGACTGATGTAAAACAAGCGGTGTCTGTCCAGTCCTGCAGAGCACAGGGACATGTTTCCTTCCTTCATGGAAAAAGATGCACAAAAATTCAGCTTTTTTTTTTTTCTAAGTAGATGCTCGACTCAAAAAACAAATTACCAGGATAAACACTTCAGCTCCCTTTTCAGTGCATTTATTTATGCTCTTCTTCAGGCTTAAGACATGCATATGACAGACGCTCCCTTTTCTTATCTGCCCTAAGTAAATACTAGAAAAGCAAAATCTTTTGTTTGTTTTGTTTTGGAAATGTCCCTCCTCCTCTCTTCCAGCTGTTTATTTTTTAACATACAAAGGTATTAATACTGTACGTTAGCATATATGAAGAAGGTCACACGTATGATCTCAAAATCTACAGTGAATTTAATGTTTCATCTGTTATTTTATTTAAAGTTCCAGTTTTCCGAGACTCTGAGAGACAGAATCTGGAGGATTTTGTATCACAGTGACAAAGAAAACCGACAGAAAATGCAGGGAGAGAAGAGTGTGCGGCATGCTGGGAGTCAAACTGAGGACATTTGAGCCCATGTGGCGTGTGGTCTTACTGTTCAGCCATCAGGTCGCCCTGGTGATGGGTTTTAACCAAGAGCATTCTGGGTAAGAAGACTTTTTCAGACTCGCATGTAACCAGAGCAACCATAGCGGTCGGGGCCTTCAGGAACCAATCAAATGGCTGCAGCAAAACAACCGGGGTGTCTGAGTCCGAGCCTGAGTGCAGCTGATGGAGGCATAAATACATAACATTTTGTAAAAGGAAGAGAAATTATTCAGAGCTCCGCTGAAGTGAGTTTAGCTCCTCTGACTTCTCCTGGAGAGTGGAGGACTTCCTCCTGGGAGAAACACGGAGATGGAGGGACGGATGGAAAGAGTCGGAGAGGAAAAGGCAGTTTAACAGCTCACATAACTTCAGCGGAAAGTAGGGGAAGGTGCAGAAAGTAAAAAAATGTAAAAAAAAAAAAAAAAAAAGGAACAGAGGAGGAGGAGGAAGAGGGAGATACAGATGGAGAAAAAGAGAGGGAAGGAGGAGGAAGACGAGGAAGGAAAGAAGAGGGACAAACCGACAGGGTCCACAGGAGAACACCAGATGGACTCGGTTGTCGAGGCAGCAAGGCAACCGTTTCCCTGGAGACTGCCTCAGTATGTGTATGTGTGAGAAAGACTCTGTGTGTGCACTCACTGTTTAGGTTGATCCAGAGGTAGGACGACAGCGCACAAACACACACACACACACATACACACACAGAGATAGAGAGGAAGATAAAGTGACAAAGTGATGCTTGTGAAAAATGAACACACACCTGCTCCACCAGCTGATGGAGACTAACGGAGATGAAAACTAATGGCAGCTGTAACTTTCAGAGACAGGAGGGACCTTCAGACCTTCACTGTCTCAACACGTTTCATTTATTTCCGTTGACCAGGGGAAGGTCTCGCTGAGAGGTTACGCCACGGAGAGAAATACAGTCACGCTTTTACACAGCGTTTTGTGGAGAAAGAGGATTAAAGTGAGGATGAAAATGGACGAGAGAAATCCATCTGAGATTCTCAAAATCTGAAATATAGTACGTATATTAAAATAAAAAATATTAACCAAGAGTTTCCAAATCCTTTAAATTCACCAACTGCTTCCAGCTCTGACAGTTTCAGCTCCTTCTCCATTGTTCCAGGAGAAAGACTTTGTTCCTTCAGCTCTTCCCTGACTGAGCCGACACCTAGTGACAAAGGTGAAATGTGAAAAATATGAAAAAAGATCTGTCTAATATCTTTAATCTTTGAATTATCTTTCCATAATCATGCAACTTAATGTCAAACGTGACTGATTATTAATTATCACCCAATAATTGAATTACACCTTTGTGCTTTCTTTGGGAATTTCACGCTTAATTGACCTCATTTACATGAACCGTGTACCTCATTTTTGAGTCAAAATGTAACAAGGAACCGGTTTTGAAGCCTTTTCAGTTGTTTGACTGTTACTTGCAAGGTTACATTTCACTATGTATGACAGATGCTATAAATTTGAATGTAATACCCCAAAATTTGATGAAAATAGTGATCAATAAAGTCAGAAACCACCAATCAGGCCTGAAAGAAACTATACTTCTCATATAAAGACAGTGACTTTTGACCCAAGGACAACAGGAAGGTGAAATCTGACAGATCAGAAGTGGAACAGATGTTAAGTAGCAGCAACAATATGATTGGATGGTTGGTATGGAACGAATCGCCTTGTTGTTTTACTTCCGGGTAGAAAACCAGCATGAGAGCAATAGTGACAGATGAGAGTTTCGCTATATTTATCTAATTTTTTCACGTCACTATATCACTGTTTAGACTAATCTAATGTTTGTAAAGTCTATAAAACCAATGAACATTAGCTACTATACTGTGCACACGTTTTTGCAATTATGGTTATTGTAAATTGGTGGGGCTAACCGTTACCTGTTTAACTTTAATAACTCAATAAACGGTCCATGATTATTATTTTTTTCGAGCGGAAATCTTAGTTACAACATGAATGAGCTAACTGGAGTAGTTTCATGTTGTGTCCGAGAACAGCAGGGTTTTAACAGTTGGCGTCCAGATGTTAGCTTTGCTACTGCCGTTAGGTTAGCTCCTGCCGTTAGCTTAGCTGCCGCCGTTAGCTGTCCCTGTCAATTGCAGCCACTGATGCTTTCTGACACCATGATTTCCCAAAACTGAATAAATACCACACAAAGCAACACAAAACTGCTTTGCTCGTGCACACAGAAATAGTAGCTAATGTTTCTTTGATCATTTCAGATTTGTCTGAACGGTGATAGTGGCGTGAAAAACATGATATACTATATAGCTAAACTCTCATTTGTTACTATTGTTCTCATTCAAATTACGTGCTGGTTTTCTATCCGGAAGTAGTTGTAAACAACAAGGCAATTTGTTCTATTGATAGATGTGATAAAATATCCAGTAATACCCATGATCAGCTGATATATTACAGGAGCAAAAAGCGAGAGGGAAGTGTGAATGAGATGATCCGTAGAGACAGTCCTCCTGATTGAACTGATGCTGAGCTTCATTTGACAGCAATCAAAACCAAAACTTTAAACCTTCACTGACTGACTCACACAACACTGACGTAGCATCACCTTCTGAGTCGATGTGATGAAACATACTTTGTTCTTGCAACACAGACACACACGCACACTTTCAAACACACACACCAGCGCTTCCATTCAAACGCACAGCCCTTTTTCTCCGTGATAACATTGATTATTCCTTCATCGTCTTCGCACGGCTCAAACCTCTCACCTGCATGGCTCTAATAACTTCGCCAAATCTCACCCCGCGTGGGTGTAAAGCGTCAGCTGTCGTCTCATCGGACCTTCAGCGCCGAGTTTATGACTGTTACCGGTTGCTGGTGTATTGCTGCTGTCAGGCTTTAACTCATCTCTACAGTCGTTTGTGCCTCAGGAGCCGAGTGCTCAGTGAGAGCTCCACTCCTCCGTACTGTAGCTCATCACGGCGTGCTCGGAGTTGTTTATAGAAAGCAATCTACTGTTACTCAGCACTCCAGTCCAATTCAGTGACATTAATTTTGCAACATCGCCGACGTCGGTGACATGACTGACTCTTGGTTTGTAGTGAGGGGTTCATTTGATGAGCAGAGTCCCGGTGTCAAGTCCAAATTAGTGTCAAGCCATTCAAGAGAATGCTTTGATTGATGCTGAGTCAATTAAGACTAAATCAAGTCTCGGGTCCTGAATCTAGGCTTGTGAGGCAGGTATTGAGTCATTTATGTCTCTAATTAAAGTGAGTGTGAAGTTAAACTAGTCCAAATCCAATCAAGTCATCAATTAAGGCTTCGATCCATCTCAGCTCAACTCCTAAATAATTTGACTCGGTCTAGTCCAAATCAGTTTCAAGTTGCATAAGAGAAGTTTGAGTCAAATCTGAGCTCATGTTAGACCAGTCCAAGTCTCAAATCAGAAAAAAACCAATCAAGTCTCCAATCATTCAAGACAAATCTTGCATTATTAAAATCAAATCTGAGGTCATTGCTGCATGTCTCAAGTCCTTCAAGATGAGTCTATATGTGGTCCTTTTAGTCTGTCCTATGTCGATCAACTTTGATTGAAGTTGATTGATGTACTATAGGAGCAGTTTTTATTTGAGTCATTCAAGGCAAGTCCAAATCAAGTTTCAAGACATTTCAGACAAGTCCAGTCTTAAGTCTAAAGTCAATAAAGTTTCAAATCCTTGAGAGTATATCCCTCAAGTACAACCCTTAGGGCAAGTTTGAGTCTCAAGTTATTCAAGGCAAGTCTAAATCACATGATCTGGGTCAAGTCTTAACTCCTTAAAAAGGCTTAAGAAAGCCTTTAACCGGACTCTCAAGCCTGGTCCACATAAGTCAGGTTCAAAGTTTTAGATCACTTCTTCATTAAAGTTAGAAGTCATTCAAGGCAAATCCAAACCATTAGATATACTGTAAGTCTTAGGTCAACCCGCAAGTTGTCTTTGAGAGAAATAGTAAGATTTTGGACAAGTCTCCCCAGCCTTGAACTATCAAGTCATACAAACCTTAAGGATTTTAGTGATACATTTGACGACAACAAATCAGTTTGGCAGCAAACAGCAATCTGTCTTCACACCTAACCTGCTAATTAAAACCCAAAAGCCATTAGCGCAGATGCATCATGGGAATGTTCTGGAACAGTAAATGTTCTGTCTCTAAAGCCGAAGCTCTCGGAGCCTTTTATACATTGTAATTACATTTCACAGCCTCTGAAACTTGTCCCCGCCTCCATTGTGGAGAACATAAAAATACAATTCAGCAACAACAGCATCTGATAACTTGGCTGTATTTTATAACCGACTGAGTCTATTTCCGTCGCCACCTCCGAATCGCTTTCCCCGCTAGATGAACGAGGCGTTTAGGTGCCCGAGAGGTTTCAGGATTTATAGCCGCTCGCCGTCGCAACTACCTCCTCCTGTTCTCTCCCTTTTTCTCCTCACTTACAGCTCTCAGCCCACGCTGGTGGAAATGTAGCTCGAGACCGAGGAAAGGTGGTGATGGAGGGAGAGAGAGAATGAGTGATAAGGGAGATAAATATTGAGTGACTGTGGGGGCGGAGGAGTTAGCAAATAAGTGAGGTGGAGGAGAGGTAAATATAGAGGGAGCGAGGAGAGGAAAGCATAATGATTTCATAACAAATCCAAACATGTAGAGTTCATTAAATATGATCGAAATGTTCCTCAGCTCCTGTTGCATAATTCATTTATCCTTTATTGGATTATGTGATCTGTATTTGTGCAAGTGGGGGAAATCTAAGAGCAGATAACTGTTGTTTGCTAAAGTTAAAGGAAATGTGCAATGCATGGGGAAAAATATGCAGACAAATTTGTTTCCTGAGAGCCTCCACACCTCTGCATTCAGTCTTTCCAGCAGATGTTTGAACCTGCTGCAGGGATCGGCTCCCATTCAGTCACATCAGTGATGCAGGTGGTGAGTTCTGGTTCACAGCTGCTGTCCCGCTCCGTTCGAAAAGGTGTTGGACTCAGGGGAGAGTTGAGGTGAGGTCGGGCCAGCTGTGACTCACTAGGCCGAGTGAGTCGTTGATCATACACGGGGACGGAGCTCTGACCCTTGCCATCAACCCCCAGGAACGCCACCGAGACGTGAGGTGACTGTGGGACACACTGATCCCCCGGAAACACTCTGCGATACGCAAACCTGACAAGATTAACAACTCTTCAACACTGAAATAGACTTTTAAAGGGACAACGAGGAGTTTTGGAAAAGCGAAGTGTTTTCACACTACATTTCTGAGCCTCCGTGCACACCGTAGAATTCTTTTACCGGCGCAAGACAGACTCATGTTTTCATTCATCAAGAATTGAAGTCAGAGGTTCAAAGAGGTTCAGTTACCATCGTAGCTCCGACCATTAACGGCGATTCGGCGGCGTTATTCTCATTCGCGTCCGCGAAACCGAAAGTAAGGAAACGCTGGTCGGCTCGCCAAAGCATTTCCACCACCACTAATGATAACAAAATAACGATACACACAAAACGATACATTTCGTGAGCTTAGAATTATAGGGTTCTATCTCTGTTTTGGGTAGTTCCGAGATATTGAGCATCAAAGTTCCAACTCGGCTTGTGTTTTGATTGATAGAACCTTTTTATTTTATGAATAACTAATTAAAAAATGTTGAAAATTTAAAAATAACATTACACAGGCATTAACAGACCACTAATGGATGATATTATGCAAAAAATCAATTTTGAAAAAAAACGGAGATAGAACCTTATAATTCTAAGATCACGATTTATCGAAAACGGGCCCATTAGCAAGTGTTGGTAACGTAGATTCATCCACATTAATATGAGACTTTTTTATTGTCATGTAATTTTTCGTTCTGCCGACGGAGAAACTCCTCGTTGTCCCTTTTAAGGATGTTGCATAACCACTATGTTTCCGATTTATATCTGTTTGATCTATTTCATTTGATTAGCTGTGTAAATCATAGGTTAATCTGGATTGGATCCCTATAAGAAGAATCAGTATATTTATAGTTTTAAGAGCCAAAACCCACCTCAGTTGTAGTTTTACTACAGTACTTATCTCCTTTAAAGGATTGTATCTGATGTGTGTGTGGAGCCAGCAGGATGTGACCTGGCTCAGCTGGAGCTCTATGGCCCCAAAACTGTGGAGCCTCCACAGGAATGAATTAGATGCTGTCTTGGAAGCTCGTTTTCGTAATACATTATGGCTGCCAAGAACTTGGAAGTGCACTATATTTATTGTTTAAAGCTGTGTCATTAGGATTTCCTGAATCAGACCCAGAACAAAAAGGACTATATACTATATGGACCAGGGTGGCCATATTATTTATTCAAATGTACGAAAAAACAAAGCGTTCTACAACGACAAGTCAACTCAGTCCTGTAACACTCGCATTCACCCACTCAGTGACTGGTGAGGGTGAGAGAGAAGAGCCAGGGTGTGAACTCTCCCCGTGAACGGCGTGCGAGCGTCTGAAAGCGTCCGCCCACTCACCTCGGGCCTGCGCGGTCGCAAAACCTTTCGGTCGCAGAATCGCACCGTTGCATCTGCTGAGGTGTGAAAGGGAAACGAGAGAGAAGAGAAATGAGCCGTGAATTAGAGACGGATGGAGGGGAGAGTGTTATAGAAGAGAAATGAAGAAACAAAGCAAATGAATGAATAAATGAGAGCGAGAGAGAACGGGCAGGTGAGGACAAACAGCCGAGTCATTTTGTCACTTTTTATTAAACAGGCATAAAAAAAAAAGTTAGAATAAGTGTTTCGTCTCTCAGTCACTCAGGTGGAAAATGTTTTCTCCGATACAGACAGAATGTGATAAACAGAGCTGGAAACACGTCGTGCCAAATAAATAAGGACGTGGGCTCGGCGTGATCAGACTGATGAATGGCTCTGTCTCCGAGCACAGCAGTTTGAAAACAAAGTACCTTTTCTGCCTCTGAAATGTTTCCGGGAAAATATCCACTCACCTCCACAAAACATCTCGCCGCCTCCCACGCCAGCTCCCTGTTGATGGTTTATGACTATAATTTGGTTTATTGAAGCATTGCCAAATGTTCCCCCTTTTGTTTTTGTAGCAGGAGGAAATAATAAGAACCGTCCCTGAACAGTTTAATATAATTATATTAATAGGTTTTTAATTTTGCCCGTGGGTGGATGGAGATGTTTGTCCGTCTGTCCAATGCAGAGTTTTCTTCGCAAAACTACTGGTGAGACTTACATGAAATTGACAGGATAATGTTCCCTTGAGTCTGTCAGTCCCTTCCTATATGTTCATGTTTTATATTTAAGGGTTGGTTCAGGCGCTAAAACTTGACTGCAGCTTGGACATTGTAAAAAAAAAAAGAAAAAAATTCTGACAGGATGCCAGCAGCAGGTCCCAAGCGTCAAAGTCAGACACTTGTCCGGTTTCTCTCAGTCTGCTTTCTTGTCTGTTCTTGTTTCCTGTTCCCAGTCATGCTGTGAGTCTCACTCTCTCTTTTTTTTTTTTTTTTTTAAAGCCAAGAAATTCACCACATATTCTGCACCGGTTCTTGTCCTGGCTCCTTTATCCAGAGACCTACAGGAGCAGACGTGGTCACATTTCAGCGTCTCTAATCAGCTAATTCACGCACATCTCCACCGCGAGACCTCTGATGCATCGCTATCATCACCTCCGCTCCTCGCCCTGTCATCTCTCAACGATCACAGCCTAAAACCTATGTTTAATAAACTCATGTTGACTTTAGACACTTCATAATTATTAACCTCACTCTGACCCTGTATTCAATTTGACATGTCAGGAATATAGTTTTCTTTTTATTTATTTTAGGTACATATTTTTGGGGCTTTTTATGCCTTTTAATGGATAGTACTGTTGAGAGAGACAGGAGAGGGGGCGCCCACTCATCTGTACTGCACCACTGCACCACAGAAATATAGTTTACTATCAGGCCTCAAAATAACACTAATGGTTCCTTACTACACTGATCACTACCTGCTGTCTTCCATGGTGAAATTAGACCTGGTAATGACAATGAAGCAAAGGGTCATAGCTACTGTACAACAGAAACGGCTTGAAAACAGTTACCTGACCAATTTTTCAATTTAGAAAATGAGGCCTATCAGGCTACCTATTTTCCAAAACTAAGTGTGAAAGTGGACGGAAATTGACCGTTACAAATACTGGGTAATCTTTTTTTTTTTTTTTACTTTAAGGTTGTTTACGCAGTCAAACAGATCGGTTTAATTTCCACCTGTGAGGACAAAAGTTGTGTTGAAAAAATAATATACCTACAATTGCCTTGCCTCACAATATAGATTAATTTTATGGCTTTTTTCAAATGTCTGACTTTCCTTATTTCTATGTTTGCAAAAATGATTCATGTGTCCACCAGAGCCATGTCTGTTCTGGTTTAGTGTAAATTCTCTAATATTATCAGAGCAATAACGTCCACTTCAACCACCCTACCATTCATGTCACCTCTAAATGAATTGAGATATCATCAATGAAGCACACTCCCCTCACATTAGGAGTGAGGCTATCAGGACAAGGAGGGACTCGCACGGGGAAACGTCTGCAGGAAGTTACTGTAATAGGAACTGAAAGGGGGAAAAAAATGGCTGGCGACAGGTAAAGATGGAGGAAGTGCAGTGATGGGCGAGAGGAGGTGTCAGGTGAGACTTCATGTCCGACCTGTGTGAGTGAAACAACCCGTCTCCCGTCTCCTCGCTTCTCAGGCTGCAGTCGATTTTGCAGCACGGGGCGGTTAAAAAAAACCTGATTTGTTGGCCCTTTAAAAATTGATTTGAAGGTCAGGTGGAAGCGTCGGTGGCGACAGAGGCAGAGACGGTAAACAGCAGGGACGCAGACCGAGAGCCGGAGACACTGAGAGGAAAGTAAATGGCTTCATTTGCAGAGAAACACAGCACTTCACTTTACTGCTGCTTGCAACCCCGGTGTGTGCGAGCGTGTGTCTCACAGTCGCCTCTTGTTGCTATCTGTCTTCTGATTGGACGCGTCTCACCTTTCTTTCCCCTAATTGGACGACCAGAGGAGGCGAACTCATTGTCTCTTTGTCCTCGGTCGACCTCGGAGAGTCCAAAACTAAATGATGAGCCGGAGACGGTCTGTGTGACACGGTGTAATTAACGCCGTCCTTACTCTGGTCACTGTGGATACACATCATCGATTAAATTCCCAGCCGGTGGTAACCCACGGCAACCACCATGAGAGGGAGGCTCTGCGTCTGGTTTTTGTTCTTCAGTCAGTGTTTTATTCTTTTGTTTAAATTCTTGTCTGCCCCTCTTTCTCCTGTGTGTGTGTCTGTGTGTGCGCAGGGCGGGGTTTGAGCAGGATATCGAGGGCGACCACTCGTTTCACCCAGACAGCTGCCACGGTAAGATAAACCTGGCATTTTACAGCCGCCATAATGATGATAACAGCTCCGATTTGAGGTGTAAACAGTGTCAAAATCAGTGGAGTGTAAAACTACAGCAGTGATACAGACAGTAAATTGGACAGTAAAACAGATAAAATGTGCGGATTTAAAGGACACGGATGGATTTTGTGTGACACAATCTGACTGTGTTTTGTTTTGTTGTGTTTGTGCAGCCGATGTCTTGGCAACAACAAGGAACCAAGAGTCTGGAGCCGACTCCGCCTACGGTAAGAAACTCTTCTTCTTCTAAAATCTGGTTCAATGCAGCAAAGAATCATGGGAAAAAGACATAGATGAGACTTCTAATGGTGAAGGTGACTCTGCAGCACCACCTGTGGACAGGTGAGGTACTGCATATATAACCGACAATGACAGGTCAAATAAACAGAGGCTTTTATTTTCAAGTAGTATCAATAACCTGGGTTAATTAAAATAAATGTTGAAAATTGCCATTAATAACTCAACGAAGTATCAATACCTCATATGCTAACAAAGCCAAGTGTCAAAAACCTGAAAATAATCACAAAATACACTTAATATCAAATCATCACAGTATCAATATACTGGATATGAACGTAGCATATCAGTACCTTTCATATTAATGCAGCTGAGCATCAAAAACCAGGATATTAACGCTCCAAAGTACCAATACCCTGAAAATGTATCAAGAAAATGATCAATACACTTGATATTAATAAAAATAAGTATCAACAACCTGAGACTTGACATAGAAAATAATCAATACTCTTAATAATACACCCCCAAATATCAATAACTTGGGTATTAATGCAGCCACGTATTCATACCTTTAACATTAATAAAGTATCAATAACCTGGATATCCATTCACCAACCCTTCGATATGAATAATGAAAACAACAATAACCTAAAGAATGATGTAGAAAATTAGGGTTAGGGTATCAATAACCCTCCAATCAGCATCACTGACAGTGCAGACCTCTTGCTCCAGTAACAGTGGATCTGAGCAAAGCAGCAGGAGGCTGCAGGAGGCTGATGGAGGCCGAGGAGCCTCCTCCCTGCTCCATCTCCACCAGGAGACGTTCAATCCCAGCATCCGGTCGGACTCGTGCTGATACGGCAGCGACTCTTGTCACTGTGACATCATTACTCTCCACCTCTTCACCGACCGGCAGATCAAAGCTCTTCACAGCCGGGACGCCTGCTCTGTATTCATGGCTGCCGCCGCCCGCACCGCCCGGCCTCTCTACCTGCCTGTCAGGACTCCTGCCTGTAAACCAGCTCGGGGTTTGTCATTCACAGAGCGACAGCAGACCCACGCAGTGAATCCCATTAAGTCTCCATAAGCTGCATTACTGTGATTACAGCCAGAGACAGGGGGGGGAGGGGGCATGGGGGAGACAGCAGGGCCGAGCGCACTCTGAGATTTCTGATGCGAGCTCTACTTGACACAAGCTGAGTTGCTCTTTCAGGGGTGCTTGGAGCAAACTCGAGTGGCTGCATCACGTCGGCAGCGGTGAAGGACAAGGTGAGGAAGAACACAACGAGGGAAGAGGATTAAGAGAAAATGAAGAAGATAAATGATTAGTTGTTCTTTTTCACCACTAAAACCTGAAATCTGAAATTATCTGCCCAGTCCTGGTCTGAATGACGTCTATTATCTCTGAGCCTCTTTAGACTCAATCACCGGCTCTGTTTGACATTGTCATGCTTCTCTTTTTTCTTTTTCTTTTTTTCTTTTGCATCTTTCCTGCAGGGAACTTGTTGCAGTTTATTTCTGCAGAGCAGCTCCGATGCTATCAGGTCTCTGGAGCTTTTTTTTTCTTTTTTTTTAAAGTAAAAAAAAAGAAAAGAAAGAGCATCAGACCTCGTTCACAGAGTCCTCCGAGCTTAGAGAGCGGCTGGTTTTGTATTCTGCCTCCTCAGTTAATTGCATTCACCTGGCATCTAAATGAGGCGCTGTTAGCCGGCTGGAATGAAAAGTACCTGTTTAAAAAAAAAAAAAGGCAGCCAGTGAGCTGCTGTGCGGAAAACACAAGGCCGCTGCAGGAAGCTGCAACTGTAACAAGTGAAACATGTAGGTCGCGACTTAAAGCTGCACCAGTTGAAATTTTTACATGAACGCCGGAGCGGATGAAGGAGCTCCCACCTGCAGGAACATTCACCCCATGCACGTTGGAGCGCTCGCACCGCAGCTGGAGCAGCAGAAATCTCACTGCTAGCCATGTTTCCACACACACTGAGCTCAGGTGTGTTTCCGTGCGGCTTCACCTCAGCCTCTAATTTCCCTCTTTAATCACTGAAACAGCAGCAGGATGTGAGTGTGGGAGTGCAGCCTGCAGTCACTTGCATAGCAGGTTATCAAACAATGACTTCCTGCTTGAGTTTTCCCCCCTCCGTTAAGTATGACTTTGCAGACAGAGCTACACCTCGCTGCGCGGTGATTAGCCCCGACTGACTGACGTGATTACAGCGCAGCAGATGTAAAGCAGCGGGAGGCTCCGACGACGCCGGCGGATTAATTTTCATACTTCCTGAGATTCATCTCTTTGACTCGCGCTAATTGTGTCGTGATTAACCGTGTCATTTAAGTTTTACATTTTATTGACGCCTGCAGCGATCACCCAGGGAGTTAATGGCACCGTAACACAATAAAAAAAAGAAAAAAAAAGAAAGAAAAAGCGGCGGCGCACTCCGGCAAACATCAGCCACATTCTTCACACTTCCATTGTGAAACTTTAGTTTAAATATGCAGCGATTAAGCCGGGGGAGTGAGCGGTGGCGCTGCCATTATGCAGTAGGACTGACAGCAGGCACTTCCTCCGTAATGGCGTCGGAGGCATTAACTTCATGGTGTCAGGCAGCCAGGCATGAAGGACTCGGAACACAATGACTGACTGATGTTTGAGCCTCGGCGCGCCCCGTATCTATCCGCCGCGCCATGCAAGAGTGCCTGTCGTTACAGTAATGACATCGTTTGGCAGGGAACTATTCCCGTAATGACGTTTTCGCTGCAAATTGGTTATTTAATGTACTGCGAGGGAGGTCCCCCTGGGTTTAGTTTTGGCTCTGAATGGACATAAATTGGCCATTATGCTGCAGTGTGCTATTACAGGGTAGTTTTCTATTAGATGAGAGTTGACATTGTGCAGAATGAGTTCTGCAAATGCAAATTACGAGGGTGCATGGCTGACATGAGCGCTGTCTGTCTCTGACCTTTACATTACTCATTGTAATGTTGGCCATCCAGGAAATGAAGTTTACTCTGCTGTCGGGCTGAAGAGTGAACAATTAAAACGGCCTTCATGTCCTTATTGTTGACTTCTCCAGAAGTTGAGAGCCACAGGATGGATTTTTGTTGCTGTTGTTGTTGTTTTCTCTACAGGAGCCTCATAACATTTTATGATGATGCTACATGGCCAATTGTGGACTCAGCCGACCGGCTTCAAGCTGCTGCTCTGACAACCTCCACTTGATGTTCAGGGTCAGATCAGTCTGTTGTTGGTGTTCAGCCTCTCTGCTCCGTGGACTTGACTCGACCATCTCTGTTGACCGCTATCCCTCTGATGGTGCCGTCATGTTAATATTTGAGCATATATGTATTTTTTATACCAAATCTAGTGAGGCCTTCGAGGTTTTCTGGACAATATTTATCTTAGATTTGGTTTATGTATAATGAGGTCACATTTGCATAAAAATGTGCATATTTTCCCATTATCAGGGTTCTCAAGTAAAACAAACCCTTTATGGTGTGTTTTAAACAAATAAAAGGAACGAATTTGCAATCAATAACAATTAGCCTTTGACACTTAATCATGGAATGGTATTGCTACATGTAATTATCAAATTATTCATAAGCGCCTTAATAATTAATAACAGCTGCTGCTTGCATTTCGATATGAAGTTAAAACTGGTCGTCTGCTAATCAGATGGTCAGGGGTTTACTACTCTGTGTGTTTTCATCTTCCAGTTGCCTCCAATACATCATCAGTGCGATTGTGTGTGTTGTGGAGGAACGTGCTGTGCGTCCGGATGAAGTGTAAAAAGCTCCGAGTGGTCGATAAGACTGGAAAAGAGCTACAGCTTTTATCATTTAACAAACAACCTCGACACCTGACCTCAGTTCCCGCCGCTGCAGCGACTTGACGCTGAGTGGCGGTGACAATGGACAGAGACATTTTAGTGTCGATGATGCCGTTTTCACCTTGATAACAGCTCCGGTAATTCTCTGGCAAATTGTTGCTTCAAGAGCTGAAATAGCTTGAAAGGGAAATTATTCATTTATTGAATTTTTTTTTTTTTTCACCTCCGTGTCACCTGGCAGCTTCTGTCAAAGAAAACATCAGAATAAAGTTGAAAAAGCCACCTGGTGCGATATGGTGAACGTGTAAATACATCAATGTTCACAGCACGGGTCACAGTAGTGGATTTGGCCTCTGGTTACTTTATTTGCACCAGATTCATTGACAAAAAAAATGATAGATTTGCAATAATAAAAAAAACTCATGAGTCTCACATGTAGCTACATATGCAACACAGATAACGCCACATGTATGAGGTGGCAGTGTTGTTAGTGCTGGAACAAAGAGCTTGTTGTTTTGTTCCATGAAGGAAGAAGCTGAAATGTAACACCAGCCTGTAGGAAACCTCTCTGACCTCCTTTAACAGACATGAGCATGAGTTTAAGAAACTTTTTGTTATGCATGAAGGTTGAAGCCGGCGCGCTCCCCGTCTTCACCTCCCCTCGCTCAGCCGGCGTCTGGCTGTTTGTCAGCGTCAGGCCTCCGACACCCAGCTGCTCCTCCGCGGCGCTTTGGGGGGATTTCCGTGGCCTGGAGGGAGACGATGGTGTGACTCACGTCACGTTCAACACAACAGCCTCCTCTGTTATTAATGACACAAATGTGAGACTTTGACATTTAAAGGATACTTAAGAGCTCAAACGCTGTGTAATTGAAGAGTTAAGCGTCTTATCGCACGACGGCAACCGCTGACATGACATTTAAAATTAGAACGAGGTCTCCATTTCAAATCAGACACGTCGTCCTCCAAAAGTCATAATTGATTCATAGACAGATGAAATTGATCCATTGCATGTTCTCCAGAGGATTCCCCAAAATGTCAAACTGTTCCTTTATTACTTTACGTTACTTTATTCACATCTCACGTGTTCGCCTTTAACCGTGACACAGAGACGACGTATTCAATCTTCAGTTAAATCCTGTCATGATTTCACTCAAATCTCAAACAAAACAAAATTAAAGTTATAGGTTCATTTTGTGTAACTAAAACATAAGTAATAATTTATAGGCTTTAATGAGAAATGTAGTGTCTTGGTAAAACTTTGCAAAGTCGTCAAAAACACTGTGGGCTTCAGCTTTTATTCTTTTCTGTTAGCGCCACATTTCGGGAGAAATTTGATATTTGCAGAATGAAGTCGTAGCAACAGGAGAGCAAAATTGTATTTTTAAGCATAAAATCATAACATTTCAAGAAAAAAGTGAAAATAGACCCCACAAAATAATATATAATATAGATACATGAAGTTGTCATTTAAGCCTAATATCAGAGGAGTAACAGCATCAACCTCAAGTTTTACTTCAGCTCAGGTCTCACAAATCAAGAGATCCTTTATCTTTTGCTACATCAGCATCAGCATCATCACCAGGACATTGGAAACAAGGCAAGGCAAGGCATCTTTATTTATATAGCGCATTTCATACCAAGGCAACTCAATGTGCTTTACATAAAGACAGAATATTCAAAGAATAAAATGAAATAAAAGAGAAGCATAAAACAGAATACAAACAAACACTTAAAACAGAGTTAAAACAAGAGCAAATAAAAGTAAAATAAAAGAAGATAGATACTGTAAGGTTTAAAATTCTTAAAAGGAGCTCAGCTGTAGGCATATGAAAAGAGAAATGTTTTTAACCTGGATTTAAAAGTGCTCACAGTTGGAGCTGATCTAAGTTCTGCTGGTAGTTTGTTCCAGTTGTGTGCAGCATAACAGCTAAATGCTGCTTCACCTTGTCTGGTCTGAAACACTGTGCAAGGAGCAGATGTTCATTTATCAGACATAAAAAGAGCTCAGTCTGCACTTTAACTTTGCATTTTAAATTATTCTTATATTACAACCTTTTTTCTTGAAATATGACATTTTTTCCATAAAATGACAGCCTGACTCTCTTAATATTAAGACTTTTTTCTTGAAATCTTATTATAATTATTAGCACCAATGCTCCAGTGTAATTACTTTTTACATATAACTTTGCTCACAGACTGTTAAAGTCATTGAAATATTGACTTGACCTAGTCATTTATCCTCTTATATAAACCAGGGGGGGTGTTGGCATCTGGCTGTGTGTACACTGATGCCCAGTTTGTCCTCTGATAATCAAATAGACCTCATCATCCTATCACAGTCTGACAACATCTACATCACAATACATCTGGACGGTTTGATCCGGGAACAGCTGGAGGAGCCTCAGATGTCATTGAGGCCGACGTGTCCGGACAAAGAGAAGGTGGATCAGACAAAAACCTGAGGCACAGAGGCAGTCAAACATTAAACATCCTGATCAGATCTCTGTCACGATGAAACACGAGCTGCAGCGGTCCAGGAATTAGCCACTGCCCTCTGCGAACACGCATAAGCTCATCGTTAACGGCGTTCATGTTTTAATGAAGCCGATAATTAAAGCTGCTCCAGATCTCAAAGCCTCATCTCCACTGGACTGATATAAAAAAAATATCTTTATTAATATCGTGAGATCAGCAACTGTATTTGTCTGGATATGAAAAGTGAGTCTTAAAGGGATAGTTCACCCAAAATTCAAATTTCATTTCATTATCAACTCATTATCTACTCACTCTGAAACTTCTCCGAGCCCTTAGTCGACATGAGGTTGAGTTTTGGGTGAACTATCCCTTTAATGTCATCTGAGGGGAAACTTTCCCAGAGTGTCGCGCCGTCTTCAGTGGTGGTGATGGTTTCAGCAGGTGATCTCTGCCTTGCTCGGGGGCACATCGGACCGCAAAGAGCTCCTGGTCGCTGCAGGTGTCAAACCGTCAACCCTGCAGTGCGCCATCTGCTCGGAGGTCACATTCTCATCGCCATAGCAACACTCACAGCAATCGTTCCCCCTGCATCCTGTGCTCAGGGCTCAGGACAAACACACACATACACAGACACACACACACACACACACGGACGGAAGCTGCATTTCCTCCCTGCGTGTATAAGACCTTGAGATCCAGTGTTGATGACCGAGCAGAAATGTCAGCGCCCAGGCACCACGTGTGCAAGTGTGTGCGTGCGTGCGTGTGTGTGTGTGTGTGTGTGTGTGTGTGTTCATATGGTCAGGTAAAAGCATGAGCTGCATTAACAAGTGTGTATCTATCAATACCAAAACGCAGCGGGTCAGTGAAGGAGGTCAGGACGTCTCCATTAGATCCTGTTCCCTGTTGGAGGAGTGAACGCGTCTCTGACCTCACTCAGTCCTGAAGAGCCGCCACTCTAAAACGCCACGTATCCGCTTCTTTAAACCCAGACCGCGCTGCAGGCTGCATGCGCATCAACCCTCTCTCTACCTGTCGGGTGGAGGTGGATGTTGCACAGCGTTTCAAGAAGTGCCATAAATCTCCACTTATACATGAACTCAGTGTTGTGCATGAATGCGTTCATTGAGTAGGCTCATATTTTTTGTTTTTGTGAACGCAGCGTTAACTCCTCAGAGTGTCAGACAGTTTTATGGCACGCCGCGTTCACGTCTCCAATAGACACGGCCCGGCATCAATAGCGTGTATCTGCAGTACAGACACATCTACCACTGCAGAGGACAGTTTGTTTGAATATTTTAAGCCGTTTTATGAACAAACAAGCGAAGACAGACATAAAAAAAAAGACATATTTTTATGCAAATTGTGTATTTCCACATACCTTACCTTAACTACACGTACTTCTGTTCACTGTCAGCAGGATGTGGTGGAATCTATTCTTTTTTATTGAGTGTTAAATGTAAGTGTGGTTCTCTAGTGGTACAAAAATGCATTTAGTTTGGGAACAGCAGTGATATGAGTCTGGTAATGGACGTTGAAGGACGTTATATGGAAATAGATGAGCAGCCTATTTATTCTAAAAAATGAACTATGGACTTCAGCTAGTTCATTATCGTCTGCATAAAATGAACTTTGAACTAGTTCTTTTTTCCTGGCGCTCTGTGTATGTAGAGAAAGGTGTTATCGTCGAAGCATTAAAAACAGACTGAAGCTCTGCTCCGACCGGATTTATGGAGGACAGGTGGGTTTTAATGGGACCTGCTCTGACCGCTGATTTTAATCCTGTCCTGGGGGTACGTGGGTGTTTCTTCACCCCGACCCCGGTAATAATTACAGCCACGGTGATCTCCTGTTCTCGTGTGAATTGGCTGCTGCACCTCAATTAAATCCCGACTGAACCTGGTACTGTAATCTGAGGGAGAGAGCTGCTTCTTCTCCAGTTATCGACTCAGTGTGAACGTCGACTTCTGTGTGAAGACAAACACCTGCTAACCAGCTTGTTTCAGAACAAAAAGCAGCAGTTTCTTTATAAGTTTACACGAAATCTACTGTATTTTTATTGTATCATCCAGAAAACAGGCAGCCAATCAGAAAACCACTGTAACTTTATGACATCACAAAAGAGCAGTCCCTTGTCCTTTGAGACAAAAACATGCAATGCCTTTAAGAGTCTATGTGTCCATAATCATGTGTATAATAATCAAGTGAATAATTACAATAGATTATTAGGGTCACTTTTAGGGGGAAAAATACATCAGAAATTGCTAATTTTGAGAATTAAATCATAATATTTATATAAAGAAAAAGTCATAATATATATTTCTTTGTCAAGTAAAAAATTCTACAGTAAATTCTAAGAGAAAAAAATGTATTTTTTTGAATAATATGAGCAACCAATCACTCGGACCCACCACCCAAAACCTGCAGGATTTGGTTTCTATGAGTCTGAATATTAATTAGATCACTCAGAAGTCAACATCCAATGAGAATAGAGACCGCCTCTCTTCTGATTGGCTGACACTGACCTGTTGTTACTATAGAGCTGACAGAGGAGTTGTAAACCTACACTGAGATTCTTCACACTTCAAATATATCTTCACGTGGAACAAAACTTATATTTAAACACAGGAAAAGTGGTGAATGGGCCCTTTAAAACAAGTCACATGAGAGCAAGTTAACTGGGACGATCTGTTGACAGTAGTTTTCATGGGGCTGTTTTTAGAAGGTCATGGGGTCAGCTGAGATGTGTGTGCGTGCGCTGATAAAAGCTACAGCAGCAGCAGGTTGTGGGCTCGGACCAGAGGGATTGTCTCTGTGTTAACTGCAACACAGGAAGTGAGCAAACACGCACTCTTTATCTCCGTTGTAGAAATCAACAACTTTGAGCTCCACTCTCCATAAGAGACGATATCCTAATTACAGTGTGTGTATAACAGAGAGACAAAGAGTGTGATTATGCCAAACGAGTGTCTCTGATGTGCTTCTGCGCACAAGAACAAAAACAAGAGTGTGTTGAGGGGAAAAAAATGCTGTTAAGTGTCTGTGATCACGTGTGCACCGATTGCTTGGCGAGAGATTTCGCGTCCCAGTGTGTCGTTGTGCGTGCGTGTGTATGAGCAGGCAAAAGAGCCATCATAGCGTGTTAAAGTGTTTTTTAATGAGCTGGAACTCTTACAAATGGACTGAGTGTGTGGTGCAGCTCATGCTGAGCAGGCGGGGAGGGTGGTGTGGGTGTGCATGAGGGATGGTAGTGGTGGAGGAAGAGGAGGAGGAGAGGGAGTGTGTTAAAAAGCAGCCAAAAGCAGTTGTATTGATGCTAATTACCTTCATCTTCTCCACCGCGCGTGCTGAAGAATGAGGCGAAGAAGAAAAGCAGCTCAGCAGGCAGACGTTTGTCGCTCAGCAGCATCTGGATGGTGTCGAGTGGTGACGGTGGTGTTGATGCTGGAGTTGCCAAGTCCCAGTAGCAGCTCACCAAGGTACCAGTTGGTTCAGACCGTAGTTTATTTGGTTTTATCAGGAGTTTTTACAAGTATTAAATCTCCTGTTTTGATAAATGGAGCTAACACAAAAAAAAAAAAAAATTCAGTTCCCTCAATGACCACTAGAGGCCAGTAGGTGTCGCACTCACACTCGCCCGCTCTCGCTTCAGCCTTCAATTGTACTGGTTGCCAGGTAGCGGCTAGTAGCTAAAGCTAAGCTAATACCGGCAAAACTGGAAACACATCTGCATAATTTCACACTAACTCACCTGCAAAAGAACCCCAACAAACCTGCAGCATCTCGCCTGCACCGGAAACGTTACAGTACCGGCTGACCGTTAGTTAGCATTAGCATTAGCATTAGCACAATGCCATTTCTCCACAGAACTATCAGGATCCGGCTCCCCCTGAAGTCCGCCTCACGTGACACCAACACACTAATGCTGTTGGCGCAGAGATCATTTGATGTCACCAACATAACCAGATGTACTAAATATTTGTATATTTTGGACCCGTCAGAATTTATAAAACAATTATTTTTATAGGCTACTATTAAAAAAAAACAGTAAAATTAATATTCCGCACCCCTCTAGATGTTCTGTGGATGTATTATTTTTGAAAAATTAATCATTTTAATTAAAAGGTTGTTGCTATAACCTTTAAAACAAGCAATTTACAGCTGAAATAAACATGAATATAGCCTGGTAAAATAAATAGTTTACATCCGATTTCCAATAAGGGAAATCAGGAAAATTAAAAATCTTTAATTCCACCTTTTTGCCCATTTTTAAATTAGCAAGAAGTTAGGGGTGCGGAGTCAGGCACTTTCATGTGAAACCTGTGGGTGACATCATCGAGGCTGCGTCCATTTTCATCCACCAGTATCTACTCTTAGCTACGTTACAGATGAGCTGCCAGTGTCTGGTCACTACTGAGCCGTCCACTGGGGATCCTGGTGCTCTAATGGTGGTGTTGATCATCAGTTGGTCTACTGGCTGCTCATATGTTCATATCAATCCTAAAATCAATACTACAACTGATGCAACTGAGGTGACATGTAACCTACACACACACACACACAAACACTTACAGATGTTTTTCATGCAGCCTGCTTGATTGCTTTTTTTGTGTTGTTTGTGAGCTTGTATTTAGACGATCGGGCACCTGTGTGTGTCTGTGTGTGCGCACGAGAACATTTTCTCCGCTGTCTCTTCGCTGACCTTCTCTCATCAGTCATGATTGACCCACCCAATCAAGACTCTGCATCGCCTCTGGCTCACACACGCACATGCACTTGCACTTGCACACCCACACAAACCCGGACACACACACAGCGAGACGCCCACATTGATTGACCCGGTCGATGAAAACACAATATGGAGCTCAGTGGGAATCAATCAACAACAAGAAGGTACACAGTCGGAGGTGTTTCACCCTATCAGTTACCCCTGTGTGCGTGTGCATGTGTGTGTGCGTGCAAAGAAAGAGACTTTAGACAGTTACCCACCTCTACATACAGTATATACAGTGTATATGCATAAAGGAGTGTGATGCTGTCTGTAGCTCCACTAGGTCGCACACATTTGGGGGAGGAAACACAACAACAGAGATCAGAAAGTGAAAGAAAAGGAAGCAGACGCTGACAGAATGAAACAACTCAAGTTTTTTGTGAGTCTTTCTCACACTAATATACAAAAATAGTCAAACTCCATCGGAGCCAATCAGAGGCCTCTGATGTCACTCATCTGTCCACGTGTCAACTAACAGTGATAACATCAGTCCTGTCCCGGTCTTACTGAGACAATGAAAGACACAATGTAACAATGAGCGTTGATTGAACACCAATCAGCCATCCCATTGAAACTCTCCTTAGTTCTCAACGGCCGTTGCGTTTTTGCACATCGAGCTGAAAGGGAGGATTTCGCACAAAGAACAAAACCATTATGGAGTTAAGTGAATTTCCAGCTCTGAGTGTGTTAAATGCTTTTTCCCTGTGCTCCCATTATCTGCATCTGGATAATATAGAGACTAAATGGAAGCTGTTAAACCTAAAGTAAAAGTCTGCTACAGGCATAGAAAGGATTACAGACGCACACACACACACAAGCTGCCACGTGTGTGAAATATTTTTGAGCTGTTAACACAGTGTGATAATGGCCGTAATGGTATTAAATGACTTGTAATCTTCGCTGTGGGAGCCTCACGCCACCATGACCTCAGTCATATTTATTTTTATCATCATAATGTATTTACATCAGGAGCGCAGCTGCAAAAAGACTGCATTATGAAGTGGTGGCTGGTGCTGGGGAGTCGTTGGCTCTCTCTGAGCGGCTGGATGTGGGGCCGGCTCCATTTTGGGTCCAAATCAAAATCACTTTTGGTTCAGTGTCTGTCGCCTCGGTGACACCATCAGCAAATCAACAAACACTGATGGTGCAAACAAACATGGGGGACCAGTAAGTTATTGCAGTAACTGTGAATTATGATATTTCTGAGAGGATGCTTTATCAACTATCTCACAAAAACCTTAGGGAGCCAAAATGTGATTGAGTGTCACTGGAGGACAAAGGAATATTAAAGTCCCATGTCGTACTATGAAAACATCTCCATCACAGCCTGTATTTTAGAAATGAGCCTTAAAACAAGCCATTTGCACACATGCAACTTTGTGATGTCATAAAAATAAAGAAGTCACCATGCCCCGCCCAGCCTGTGCAGGATTTGACCCCCTCTCTTCTGATTGGCTCAAAAACTAGCTCTATATAGAAGCCTGAAGAACCACACCGAGGAGATTTTTTAGCTCTTACAAACACAACACCGTTTTATGGATCAATACTTCAAATAAAACGCAGGAGGAGTGTAAAATATGTGACCTTTAAAATAATAATAAACAACAAGCAACCCAAGCTTGTAAAGAGGAAATAGTTTATCAGACGGTATAATATCTGTGAAGCTTGCCGATGCACCAAACTGCCAAAAGGGTAAAAATAATGGACCTTTAATGTTATTTTCACTGAGTTGTTTTCACTGCAGCAGAGCCCTACTGCTACTTAACTCCTAAAAAGGAGTTGATACATGGATTTAGAACAGGATACAGATTCTTATAAAAAAAAAGAAAAAAAGTTGCTTTTCAACCTCCTCCCTCTGCTGCAGGAAGCTGCATCGTATTCAGGAAACTGCACGACTCTGACACAGATCAATAAAACCAGCACCGTAAGGCTGGAATCTGCTGGTGATAAACTTTAATTGTCTTCTTTTGCTGGTTAAAGGAGAGCTAGACTTCTGGACATGCTTTAAACCAGATGGAAACCGAGGCTCTGTTATGTTTTGAGGGGCTGGACTCTTGACTGATGGGTAACGCCGCCTGCTACAGGGAGCCACGGACGTTGTGTTGCATCCCTTTGTCTCTCTTCGAGATTCGATTTTAGGGGCTCAAGGCGTGCTTTTGAGAAAGAGGAGTCTGCCACTCTTAAAATGATAGAAAGTAAAGGAGCGAACATGTGGCCCAGAGGCAGCAACCACAGAACAAACACATCGACAACGACGCCAAGGAAACGACCATTAAAAGGTGGCGTGAACAGTCCATTAACGCCACTGAGGGGAGCGTTAGCGGCGCCTCCCTCCCCATCACCATTATCATCACCACCATCATCATCATCATCATCATCATCATCATCATTACTACCACATCAGGGCTTAATGTGGTGCTTAATCGCGCTAACCGGAGAGACACATGAACCGTCCTCCAGCGGGAACGTGGACGAGTTCCCACCAGAGCCGCCTGGGAGCGGAGAGGTCAGCTCTAACATCCACACGGTCCCCGAGCAGCGGAGAAAATCCTCTTTCTGGAGGTTTTCTGTCTCCGTCCTTCAGCGCGAGTGAGGGCGTTTGCTCGCTGCGGTAATTACCCCACCTGATCGTCACCTGTAGGAGGAGCTCCGTCGGAGATCAGACGTCCTTCTCAAGGTTTTCCTCCTCTTCCTTCCCTTCCTAATGAGGACGCGGGGAGACGTTTCCTTGATCCGCGGACAACGTTTCATTGAATTGTCTGCGTAATGTGAGCGCTGTGAGATTAATAAAGCTGACTGGCAGCATCTGCGGTGCTGAAGTGTCCTTGGGCCTGAGACTGGAGCCGTGTCCCACCTCTATAAAGCACACATCCACGCTTGATGTCAATAGTTTGTTCGCTCTGAATTTTGGGGATCGAAACTCTTGTTTGGTGTTGTTCTTGTCCCAAGATGCAATGCACAAAAAGGAATAGAGGCAGTGCGGTTTAATTGGCGTTGGCTGTGACATTCAAGAGCACACGTCTCGTTACTTCTTGTTATAAAACACTATAAAAATACAAATTTTATATAATGCAGAATCATCTACTCTCCAACTGCATTTAGCTATGTTTTAATTCAGGGGCTGCGTCCCTCGGAGGCCGCTTTCAAAGACTGATTGCATCACAGCGACTCGATGCAACGCAACGCAGCTGTCCCACTTCGGAGGCTCCTCGGTTTCCAAGGCAACAGGTGGATCCGTTACAGCCCGAAGTATCCTGAGGTCCATTACACACAGAACACGACAGACCGGGCAAATAAAACAGGGGCCGAGGACAAATAGGAAATCCTCCGTGGACCAGACGCCTCATTTAAGTCCGTCCTTCGTGTCTGCTGCAGCTGCCACGCCTTCGTAAATCACGTCCTTCGTAAGACGCCTTCAGGGCATTTATAAATCTTTATCATCCACAGCTTTGGCCTGTGGTGGGTACGTCTCTGTCTCGGTAGGTTTGTGGCTGTCAGTGTCAATGTTTCAAGCTGAAACAAACACCAAATACAAACACAGCTTCATTATTATTCTGTATCTCTTATTTCCCCAAGTCAAAGTCAGGAAAAAGGCGTCACGTTTTGTGCCTTAAAGTATTTATTTACAGTTTCAGCTGACATTCACTCACAGTGCAGTCACTGTGTGTGACTTACTTGACATACAGTATGTGAATACAGTGACACTAACAGGCTTCTGCAAGGAGGATTTGCCTCTTCCCACCGTCCCTCTGGGCTTCAGCTGCTGCAAAATGTAAATGTGGCCGAGCACTGGAGCAGCGGGAGACACATGTCAGTTGTTGGAGCCTATAGCGGCCGTCGGGAGATCATCTCTGGGACCAAATCATGTTGGTAAACCATCCTTGGAGAAATGAAAAGTTTTATTTCTGTGATGCATTCGCTTCACCCAGACTGCAGATTATATACAGTCAGCTCGGTTTATCAACCAAAATGTATTTGTATATTTGGTTGGATTCATTTTTCATACAGGCCAGTGCAGTTCAAAGAGCTGATGAGCTAAAAAGAAAAGGACAATATTGGACAAATGTAAGTAAATAAGTTCTAAAAGACTAGATGAAATTCAATGAACACTAAAGGAACAGACAGAGACAGGTGAGGAGCACCTGCAGCCTGGAGAGGACAAATATGAAAGCAGCAGTGAAGTGAGGAGGTGAAGAGCAGCACCTGCTGCAGAGAAACGACTTCATTCTCATTCAGCACACACCTGACACACAGGGAAAAGAAGCACATACATACACACACATACACACAAACACACACACACCTGTGTGCGTCGTCTGACCTTTAAAGTGACGGGGATAGTGTGTGTTACCAGCCTTTTTGGTGGCAGAGTGAAAAAGTCAAACTTGACAAGGTGTCTCCTTATTCTTCATTGCCTCCCTTTCTCCCTCTGTTGTAGTCCATCATTTCTCTCTCTCCTCCACCTCCCCCCCTCACCCCCTCCCTCTGCTCACAGAGTCTGTCACTAGTGTCTGGTTTCATGTGAATACCAATGGATCCAGTGAAGAACAAGTGAGAGCGAGAGAGAGAGAGAGGGGGCATGCTAATAGGGTCGAAGTTTCTGGAGCTTGACTTCAGTGTTGGGAGCATCTGCCTCGGCCTTAAAGCCACAGTTCACTCTGAACAAGCTGTGAGACACACGGTGTTGGGATTCGACTATGTGTGATTTTTCCATCGGTTTAGTAATTCTCCTGCTTCCTCTTTGCTGAAACAGGAAGTAACGCCTGCAGGGTCTGAGATGCTGAGCAGAAACACAGAGTCAGTGATGACAGAGCTACGACCTGAGGGGAAACAACAGCATCCGTCTTCAAACCGCCAGACTTGTCTTCAGTCTAGACAAACACACACAAACATTCATGCAACCTCAAGTGTGGTTAATAATAGTCTGATTACATGGTGATTATGGTGTTGACAGATTCCAACGCGCAGGTAACCTACATTTAATAGTGTACCTGAACGCCTCTTGTGCAGATACAAGCCGTGTCCCAGTTCAGCAGCAGCATCCTTCAGAGGCTGCCTGCGTCTGACGGCCGATTGCGTCACACGGGCGCGACAGGCTGTCCCGTTTTGATGGTCCCCTTCAAATGCAGCCCAAAAAAAAAAAAAATCATCTTTTCTTTTCTTGGACATCAAAGGCTCCAGCAGGTGGAGCCGCCTTCATACCCCGAGCCATCCCAAGATTCCTAGCGTCGTGCCTGGTAATAAAAGCAAGAACTCTTTGACAGAAGAGCTGCAGGATTGCACACATAAATGTAAGAACCAGGTTTCAGCTCAGTTCAACCGCTGCTGGGACAACTGTAAAAACCGAGGCCCTTAAAAAAAAAAAAAAGTGACATGTTGTCAAGGTTGCTAGGCGACAGGAGCTGTAGCTTTGTGACACAATGGTAAGGGGTTTGGTGATGCAAGAGCAAAGGTCCTTTGTAGGCCAGACCGTCTTGTTCTGGTTCAGCCGTCAGTCACAGCAACATTTTCATTGATCTGGAGCCACTGACCCCAGGTCTGCTGTGTCCTTTCACTGGAGCCAGATCGGAGAAGCCAGGCCCTGATCAAACAGTGATCATATATGTTTAAAGGGATAGTTCAACATTTTGGCAAATTGGCCCATTGCCATAATCCCTACAGTCATAGCAGTAGGTTCGTTAGCTTTAATTGTCGGTGCAAGCTGTTTTTAGAACGGCAGACTAGAGCCGTGAGGATTTCTTGGTTTCCCTCATCAAACTCATCAAATACACAATCCAACAAGTTGTGACCTGCACATTCACCACGCTATGAGATGATAACACAACGTTACGAGACAGAGTTTTAGCCTCCGTAGAAATAGCTTGCACCAACAATTAAAGCTAATGAACCTACTGCTATGACTATAGGGATTATGGCAATATGCCAATTTGACAAAATGTTGAACTATCCCTTTAATGCAAGTTTGGTCCATTTGGTTCCACGGGGTTTGGATCATATCACATGATCTTCATCTGCAGGAATTTGCCCAGTTGTTGTATTACAGTATGTGGATGTTTGATTTTCTATCCTTTTTTTTCTTTTCACTTGAGCTCCTTAAAAACTTCACGTCCATTTTTGGACTTTGAACTCCAGAATTTATTCTCGACCTTGACAATCGATCAATCAATCTCGCCTCGGGGTCCTTTCTGGTGGTAGTGGAGCTTTCAGCCAACATCATGTGACCTTTATCATTCAATAATGTTTAGCTCTTTTGTTGTAATAGTTGGCTTTCTCACTTCACAGCAACACGTAAGACAATGAGAGCTGGTTTCATTTTCGGCGTTTGGCCTCCTCCCAGCTGCAGCTTTCATACTCATTAACCGATCATTTACAGTAATGCCGTCCATTCATTTGGTAATCGATCGGTATGACATCACTTGAAGCTTCAGTGTGAATCCTGTGATAATGGTTCAGTCGTTTGAACCATTAAATTAGATTTCTGCAGACAGGAAGGAGTCCTGTATTGATTCCAGTGGAATCAAACAAAGACGAGAGAGAGAGGAGTGGAGGAAAATAAGGTGGAGGCTGAAAGAGAGGGATGGAGAGATGGAGGGAAGAACAAAGACATGTAAGGCTGACAGATGAAAGAGGAGGAAGATGAAGGTTGAGAAAGCAACTGAAGGAGAAGCAGAGAGGGATTTTAAGAAGTGTACGTTTTAGACTGACAGGAAACAGAAAACAGTGACAGAAAAGTGAGAAACGATTTCACCCAGAAGATTTCATCCTCCATCCCAGAAACTTTTTTTACAGTTCAGAGAGAGAGAGAGAGAGAAACTTTCAGACTGACAGAGGAGAGAAGGAAACAAACAGAAAGAGAGAGAGGGCAGTGGAGGAAACGTTTCCATGTCGGGCTGTAATTAGCATAATATTTTTCTCTGTGTGTCTCCATCATCCTATTTATAACTGTCAGAGTGAAGGACGGAGATGAAAGGGTGGAAATAACGAACATGAAATTGTCTCTGTTAAACACAGGGATGTGTGTGTGTGTGTGTGTGTGTATATATGTGTGTGTGCGTGTCAGCGTATGTGTGTGAGTTAATCCTGACTGGACGTGTAATGACTGCTTGCTCTATTTCAACAGTATTTTGCATAAAAGACAAATTTGTTCCATAGTGTCTTGTATCAAAGCGAAGCCTCTCAGGCCTGGAGGCGACGCTGGCTTTGAGGTTAGAGATGGTTGCCAGTTCGAGTCCCGGACCAGCAGCGAGCTGGGGAATAAAACCCCCGGACAGCCAATAGCGCAGGGCATGAAATTAGCTTTTTTGTTTCTGGGGGTATTTTTGGCCCTTTGATCAGGATTTCGGGGACATGCTGCTCCTTCTGAGCAATTTAACTGAACTATGAAATAATAAGGGGGAACCCCAAGGTCCTCACAGTGATTTTCTAACCATTTATTCAACCCTCGGCTTAAAAACTAAAAAAAAAAGCTTAAAGGTGGCTGCGGAGAGTAGCTCAGATTCATGTAGAGAGACAACCGAAGGAAAGACAGAAACGTCCATAGGGCCTTGACAACCCAACCAACCCACCACTCTATCCACCCAGAATCAGTAGCTTTCAAATTCTTTGTGTTTTAATCCAGCTTTTTCTGTTTGTCCAAAAAATCAAAGATAGGGTAAGGGTCAGGTCAGTAGTCATGGAGAAGTTGTCTTTTGGCTCTGTTTTTGGTCTCCACCACCTCCTGAAGAAAATATCTGTCTGTTTAGCAACTGGATGCTGCTCTGTTCCAGTGGGGGGAAGATTTCTACAGCCGGACCACACAGGAAATGTGGCACAAAATCAAAATTAGAGGCTAAATATGCAACGTGGAGCTGAATAGACATGTTAATTTTCAGTGACATCTTTAACATCCAAAGGGCTAGGGTTATATACAACTACAGGGGGACTTTGGTAAAAAAAAAAAAAGCAGAAGCAACCGCTGCTTGAATGATAAAATCTCAAGTGAAAACTTCACTCACTCGTGTCAGAATCTTAGAAAAGGTTTCCCTCCACCTGTCAGCAGTCTGAAACCATTCACAATCTGTTGGACAATGTGTAAAATGCCGTGTGAGTGTCAGCAGGTAAATCGGGCCGTCAGTCTCGGGGCCCGTGCGGCTGCCAGGTCAGGACGCGCGTTGCTGTGAATGTGAAGCAGGAAGGGCGGTAATGAAAAACGCTCCACTGGTGCTCAATCAAGCTTGTGGGATAAAACAGAGGTTAACACAAACAAGAGTGACCTGAAAGTCACAGTTTTCATCTGTTAAAGTGTTCAATCACAGGGACGAGCCGCAGCCATGACTCAGCAGCGCCGACCGCGGCCCCCAGTGCTGTCAGAAAAACTGTGACTTCATCAAACAGAAAAGATACAAACGCAGAACAAAGAAACATCTGTTTAACAGTGGAGTGATGTACAACTGAGACCGTGTCCAGCAGCTTTTCTTTTATCTTTAAGTAAAAAGTGTTTTCTTTTTTTTCTCTTTTTCCATTAAGATATAAGATGATCCAATTCTTGTTGCACTTAAGATAATTGTTCCATTAAGAAGATATCGAGGCTCACAGGGTTATTAAGGTTATGCTTTCAGTAAATGACAAAGATTATGGTAAGATGCACAAAATAAACACAAAACTTGTTTTCAACAATAGACCTACAACTTGAATACTCACATTCAAACATAAAGCATATGAAATGACATGAATGGATAAAATGAAAGGTTTAAAACATGCACATTTCTGCACAGTAGTGAATGAATATATATATTTTTTAAAAGCTATACATAGATGTAATGCATGAAAGTATTATAATATATTATATATATACATCAAAGTATGACAGCAAAGAAAACATTCAAAATTAGCATTGAAATACATAGACAAAAATGTATGTCTTTAAAAGTACACAAAAATGTATGTAATATTACCAAACCATTCAAGAATGCTGAAATACATTCAATAGTTCAATACATTTCATGTATTTAAGAAATAAAACTTATAAATAGAAATTCTGAAATGCTATATGAAATGATGAGCAATTAAGAAATATCTTAAAAAATTAAAAGCACCAAAAGTAAGACTGAATGTCCTAAAAATGGCAAATCAGTCACAAAATAATTATAAATATGAAATATTTGATCCACCAGTCGATTTAAGTGTACTTATGATAACAAAATCTATTATACATTCTTCTGAAAACTTTTGATGTGTTCAAATGTTTTTTGCATTTCGGCAACAACTGCAGGACATATCCTACAAAACACACTTTTCTAAATAATGTCACGAATTTGTCAAGAAACAGTGTTGCATTACAACAGTGAATTACATTTATATATTGCTTACACCACTCTGACATTGTGTTGCATCACATCGTTGACCCATATATATGAATGTGTCACATTTCCAACAGAAATGTGCATAAATGTCCTTAAAATATCTGTTAACACAAATTAAATAAATGCATGAATTTATGCCAAATGCATCTGATATGAAAACATATATATCATAAACTGTTTCAATCTAGAGAACGACAGATTCAGACTAAAACCTGTGTGTGTGTGTGTCTGTGTGTGTGTGTGTGTGTGAGTGTGTGTGGTTGTTGATCTGTTGTTGGACGCACTGATGATGACTCATTGTTTTTGAGAGGCTTTGATGTTGTTTCTGGACCTGATGAAGTGAACACTGCCAAACAATAAACCCTCTTTCATCTCTTCTCTCCTCCATCCATCCCTCCTTTCTCATCCCTCCATCCTTTTGTCACCCCCCCCTTCTTCTTCTCCCTCTCTCAAATCCAATCATAGTTTCTTCTCCCTCCTTTCTTCTCCTCCTCTCTCTCCTCAGATCTCACCTCCTCCGTCTCCTCCCCTCTTCCTCCCCTCCCTCCTCCTTCATTCTGCTTTCTCACCTGTGAACCGTCTCCTTCTCATTAAGACCAATCCTCGTCTCTGTCTCCTTTCTTTCTTCCTCCTCCTCACCTCCTCCTCACCTCTCTTCCCGCCGGTTTTCCTTCTCCTCCTCCTGCACTCCTTCATTTCCCTCCCTTATGGATTTAAACCACAGACTACAGTTCTCCTTTCACTGATCATTACTGATGTATATTAGGATATAGACATATCAATGTGTTGAAACAGAAATCTGATTTTTTTTCCCAAAAGTCCCACAACAAACTACAAACTGAATTTGAGAAATTATTTGCAATTTCATGAAAAAGTTAAAACTGAAACTGTGCAGATGAATATGTTCGCTTGACATCTGTGAAATAACCCGTTATTCTTCGTCCTCTTTCGTGTCTTCCAGGTGTCCGTCGCCTTCCGGAGATGGACCAGCGGGCCGGAGCCAACGTCCACTACACCCTCCTGATCGCCTGCGTGCTGGTGGCTTTCTTCCTGGGCGCCATTTTGTCCGGCTTCCTGGTGTCGTGCTACTGCAGCCGCAGCGCCGCCCACCGGGCCAGGAGGCTGGGGAAAGACCCCGAGGCGTCTCTGCCCCACGCTCTGTCGCTGCGGTCCCTCGCCAAGCTCAACGGACTGCTGGATGGGCAGCCGAAGGTAAACGGGGTGAACTGCTCTCTGATTGGTCGAAGGAACCAGGCTGGGCTTGTTCTGGTTTTTTACAGATAATTACAAATATTCAGAAACCACATTGCAAACAAATGTCTTTATTGTACATAGAATCCTTTGCAGGTTGTAAATAACAAATCACCAGCAGTTTAAAGAAGCTGAGACCAGGTTTATTTGCTCTCTGTAGGTAGGTAAATAGATAAATTGTACAATTACAGCAGCAAAGCTACAGAAAAATCAACAAATGAGTAATGCAAATGGAAAACAACAAGAGACGAGACACTGCAAGAGTATCCATGGATTAAAGTCTGGAAACATAATAAACAAACAGGAAAGACAAAATACATACTTTAGAAAAAAACAGTGATATATGTGATCTGAGCGGTGGATGTTTACCTAACAGAGAGGAGTTTCAGTCAGTCGTCGATTGCTCTGTTGGCGATGTGAGAAACGAAACCTTTTTCTAACGGTGTCACAAAAACTCAGACAGAAACATCTCGTTGTTTACCTGTGGCAGCAGCTGAAGAAGTGTAATATTGATTCAGCTGCATTTCAAAGCGAGAGGAAATGTGTTGATATTGACTTATGAATTATATGATAATACAAATAATGGGCTGAAAGTGGTTCTTAAAAGAACCTTTTTTTTTTTACTTTGATGGGAACTCCGACCACAGGAGGAACTTTTCAAGTATGATTTTTTTATGATTTTGGAAAAGTTATAAGAAAGTTGAGTTATTGATTCTTTTAAATGTTAAAAGAAAATGTTGTTTTAAATGTGTAGCTTGTTCTCGACAAGATAGATTTTTACGGTGTCATTGTGGTTAATGCAGCTTCATCCAACAGTGAGGAAATAAATACGTAGCCTCTGGTTTACAGTACAAGTATGTGTTTCAGGTTTAGCAGCTGAGAAGCAGCGACATGATCAGCTGAATTCTGAGCAGCTGCGTTAATATTCATCCCCTCCCCCCCCCCCCTCCCTCCTGCCTCCTCACCCCTCGGGGCGACATAATAAGTTAATAGCTTCACTTCAGCCTTTTATTCAGTCATCACAATTCACTATTTCATTATGAGCTCAATGTCCTTGAGTAGGAAACTGAATCTCTGCGCTTCTTGTTGACCTCCGACCGCTCCACTGAATTGTATATTTGTCCCTCGTTGTGCCGTGTGATGTGAAGTGTAATAAATGTAAACCAGACGTCCATCCTCCTCCTCCTCCTTCATCATCATCATCGGCGCTCTCTCTTTCGCCTCTTTCCAGGAGGACAAGCTGGACGTGTCCACTCCAAAGATGTACAGCTCCTTTATTCCTAACGGCCGGGCGGAGCCTCACCTCCACACCCCCGGGCATCAGGGCCTGTCGCTAGGAGACCCCGACCTCAGCCTCTCACAGGTAGAACAACTGGTCATGATAGGCAGTCTGAGACACTAATGATGATGTCATGGGCTTTATTAGCCTAGCTTAGCATAAAGACCTAGAGAAAGGGGAACCTGCATCCAAGTAGGGACAAGAATCTTTAGCTTTGTAAGCATCTTGGTGTTTGAAGCTATATGCTAATGTTTAAAGGGATAGTGCAATATTTTGGCAAATTGGCCCATTGCCATAATCCCTATAGTTTTATCAGTAGGTTTGCTACCTTTAATTGTCGGTGCAAGCTATTTTTAGAACGGCGGAGCAGGGCCGTCTGGTAACGTTGTGTTATTATCTCATAGCGTGGTGAATGTGCAGGTCACAACTTGTCCACCAGAGCATTTTTGAGTTGTTGGATTGTGTATTTGATGAGAGAAACCAAGAAATCCCATTAGCCTCCGTAGCATAGCTCTGAGCAGCTCACAGCTCTGCTCCGCCATTCTAAAAATAGCTTGCACCGACAATTAAAGGTAATGAACCTACTGCTATGACTATAGGGATTATGGCAATGGGCCAATCTGCAGAAATGTTGAACTATCCCTTTAATAGATGACTATAAAGCCAGTACTTAGCAGCTAGCTAGCTAACAAATTAGCAATGAAAATGTCTGACCTCTGTTTAGTCCCTGTCGCAGGGCGATGGCGAGCTGTCCGGCCTGCCCACCCCCGACTCCACCCCCGAGCTGCCCATCAAGAACATGAAGGCCCTGCGGCACCACCAGTACGAGAAGAACCAGAACTGCAACAACGCCAAGGACAACATTCCGAAATCCGGGCCCAGCTGCTCCGGATCCAGTCTGGGGTTCATGGCCGTCGTCGGGAACTCTCTGACCCAGCAGGTGTTTCCCTACTCTCATCACCAGGGCAACGGTCTGAGCAACGGAGCGGCCCACGGAGCGGGAGCCTCTTCGACTTCGCTGCACCTTCCAGAGGAGAGGAAGATCTCGAATGACGAGCGAGCGGCGGCAGCGGCGGCGGCGGCGGCAGCAGTAGGCGGAGGAGCGGGAGTGCCCCATCACCACCACTCCCAGCAGTCTCTGCCGCAGACGGTGGTGGACGTGTCGGCGCTGGACGAGCTGCTCAAACACATCCACGAGGTCAGCGCGTCGGGAACCGGCGGCATCAAGGTCCTCACCTCCACGTCCTCGTCTGCGCTGTTTCCTGGCTCGTCCGCGGGATCCACCGGAGGGCATCATCATCACCACCACCACCATCATCCTCACGGCCACCACAGCCAGACGCGCACCCACCACTACAACCACAGCCATCACCACAGCAACCACCACAACAACAACAGCAGCGGCGGTGGCGGTGGTGGCGGTGCAGGCGGAGGCGGCGGTCACCATCACCAGCAGCAGATCCCCGAGACGGAATCGGCGTCGTACTACAGCACCTCCACGCTGCCGAGGGACGGCCTCCCCAAGCGCCTGGACCCGCCTCCTCAAAGCTCCGCCTCCTCCTTCGCCACCTCCTCTTCCTCGTCCTCCTCGTCCTCCAACAACCCCACCTCCTCCACCTCCGTCCCGTCCTCCTCCTCGTCCTCCTCCTCGACTCCGCTCCAGCAGCAGGTGATCCCAGAGCGGCCCGGAGGGAGCGGCGGCGGCGGCGGCGTCTCCGTAGCGCGCCACCACTCCCAGCGCCACTCCCTAATAAAGATGGGCAGCGGCGGCGGCAGTGGCGGCGGGGGCGGCGCCGTGCCTCGTCACCACAGCTTCAACCAACGGGGGGCGCAGCAGCAGCACGCGCACTTCCTCGCCAGGATGAACACCAACAGCAGCAGCAACGGACCGCCCGGCGCGAACGCTCACGGGGGTAACGCCGCGGACGCCGCTGCAACCACGACCAACGGGGACAACCACCGGCCGTCGATCGCCAGCGCCTGCCTGACGCGGCAGCACAGCTACAGCGAAGGTCCGCACGTGCAGCGGGCGGCGGTCGTCAGGAGAACGGCGTCGCTCAAACCCCAAGTCCCGCCAAAACCTTTGTTCCTGCCAAACACGGCAACGACGTCACCGGTCGCAGAGGCGGGAAAGTACAACTACTGAGGCGATGACGGCGCCGCCGCTGCGCCGTGGAAGCCCCTCCCCCGCCCCCCAAAACCTCCCCGACATGTCCGCAGGGCCCGTGACTAACTGACAAAATGAGAGCGCTGATGGGACAGAAAGACATGAAAGAGACTTCAGAGCTTTTTTGTCCCCCATCACAACTCATTACGACCCTTCAGTTGTGGTTGTTTTCCCGCCGCTGAGAGGAGGAACGCCGGATGCCACCTCGCTGAGTCACGGCCGCCGCCACGTTGCAGCCGCCGCGCTCACAAAGCAGAGCCCTGAACACAAACAGACAGACACTGAGAGGATCGACAAATAAACAGGATCTGTGACTCATTTCTCCGGGCGGGTCAGGGCGCCTCGCGGCAGGCTGCGGATCAAACTCGGCTCAGACGTGTCGGAGAAACATTCCAAAACCAGGGCGAAAGATGTTAATGATTCAGAAGGAGGTCCCCAAGGCTCGAGGTGGCCTGAAAAATTCTTGATTAATGCAGTTTTCTTATGAGCGCTTTGATCTAATGTCCCCGCTTGTTGCACTTTGGCACGGGGCCCGGATTTCATTTGCAAAAGATTCATAAACGCAGGGAATCGGACCGCTGCAGAACCGACGTGAACTGAATCTCGGACCGCTGGGACGTTCTCTCCAGGACTCGAAATCAAACAAAAAAATCATATTAGGAAAAAAAAAGAAGAAAAAAAAAATGCCCAGAGGGAAATTCCTTCCTTTGCTTTGGAAGTCACTTTGTCCCTCTGAATGTGGTCTGGAAAATTGAAATTAAAAGACGGGTTTACTCAACTTTTCTGTGAAAAAACTGAGTCCAAACGGAGGAAACAAAACTCTCAACACGGTTTTTGTTTTCACATCTGAGACCTGAGGTTGAAGCGACGTTGGAGAGGCGTTTTTTTTTTGTTTTGTTTTGTTTTGTTTTTTTTGTATCCCGACACATCAGCATCGACACTTGGAAGAAATTTTGAAGAAAAAGAATAAAAGCCTCATGAGCAAAATATCAGTGATTCCGATCAGAGCAGCGATCTCTTCACACCCTGACAGTCCGTAGTACATACCAGATGAATGTTCTTTTTGTGTACCATATTGGTATCTGAAAACAAACACAGCGTTAACGCAGCCCAGCAGGTGATTAAGTGGAACGATTCCCTCAAATGACTAATTCATGCACTCAGTGCTCTTATTAATACGCCTTCATTCACTCATTTGTGTGTTCAAATGACTTAATTGATTCTCTTGAATTAATAATTGCCATCAAATGACTTAATTTGCCCTTTCCGCAAGCTTAAGTGCCGAATTTAAGGAACTGACTGACATCTGCAGGATCAATAAGTGTCGATGTGTTTCCACGGACGTCAAAGATAAAAGTCTAACTCTCCGCGGTATGAGAGGAGAGCTCTGCAGGGTATTGATTAAGTCATTTGAGGGAGTTGTTTAAAAAAATAAAGTTCTGTCTTGTTGCCTGCTGAGTTCTGTGGTTTTGCGTGGTGCGACAGGTGAACCAGCCCAAACTGAAACGACAGCTCACAGATTGAAAAGTGCGATCATAAAAATCTGATGCTACTCACTTTCCACAGTGGGTGTCCCGGCCTCATGTGGTGCAAAGGTCATTTATTTCCATTGTTTCTACTGGATATTTTTTACCAAATGTAATAACTCAAGTATTTAAAATATTATATTGTGTTTCCAAAGTCTCACCAAGAGAGAAAAAAACCAGACATTATCATCAACATTTCCAGAGTAGCTTCAAAGGCTGCGTCCTGAACCACACAGTCTGGCTGCAACCCACTGTTATTGAGCTAATTAGTGCTACATTACAACTGTGGAGGACAGAAATGTCTGTTTTACTGCAAACCAAAGTCAAATCACTCAGCATATTAAAACCTGGGCCTGGTGATATGATACCATGATGAAACAAAGATTTAAAGACATTTTAATCTGACATCACCTGTAGCTAAAACTAAAATATGTATCAACAAACAGGATGTCTTTTTCAGTCAAGCAATATTTAGCAAAAATGAGATGTAAACACGTTTCATATGACATCAAAAACAGCAGATTATTCTCCCTATTTTCTGTCACCTTCAACTACAGCTACTGCCAAAGATGCAACCGTCCCAACAATTAAGCAGATTCTGTAAATCCAGGAGGAAATCAGTGGAAACGTGAATGGTGCTTTGTCGAAACGCAACCAAAGTCTCTTAAGAAACCTGTGGACAAATATAGCCAGAATGATCTGCATGTATAGATAAACACAGGGGGAGAGAGTGAGAATATATCATATGTGAGTTTGTGTGAACATCTTCATTCACTTTGACAGACTCTCTGGTGGTTGAACCCCCGGTCCGCTGCTGACTACAGTCTGTGGGAGTGTTTCATCACAGATGGTCTAGAATTACCAACTGTGAGGCGACGAGTCTGCTGTTTCCTGTTTCACTTTTACCTCGCTGTATTTATCCGTGCTCTTCACTCTGTGGCTGTTTCTTCTGGTTTGGGCTCTGGCCAAACAACGACTGCACTGGTCAAGTGTTAACAGAATAATACAATAACACAAGGCAACAGGGACGAGCAACACTGTCGGCAACAGCAATAAAAGTTGGTGACTTTTCTTTTTTGGGACGTGATCCCTGTAAATAAAATACTGAGCTGCATGGAACTAAAGCACTGATGGTGACTTCAAACAGCCGACACAGTTGACCGTCCGTGTTGCCTCGACGTGTTGCAAAGTCTGGGGAAACTCTTTCTGCGCGAGTGACATTAAATCACTGCTGAGATGTCAGTGTTAATGTCAGGATGCTCCGTCCGGCATCAGAAAACACCTGTACTGTGTCACACATGAAGAAAAAAAAAACAGTGGAAATGTCAAAAGCTTCAGTTACAAAGAAAAAGTACTCAGCTCTTCTTTTACTGTTCAAACTGTGTTATTGTCATGTAAAGCAGTTGAGCGAAAGGACAACTTTGAAAAAGCCTACTTAGCGGTGCATTCAGGGCGGCTCTGACATTTGAGACACAATACAATCCTGCAAAAAAAAAAAAGGATTAAAGAGATGAATCGGCATAAAATTAAAGCCAGAATGTAAACATTCAGTAAACTCATACGTATGTAGATATCAATAATAGATATCTGCAATGAAAAAATTAACTCGGCCCAGTGTTCAAGCTTCCTTGATGCACCGAATGGAGGAGTTTTCAGAAAAATCATAATACATTTTTGGCACCACTCAAGTAAATCAGGATTTGTTGATAGAATACCCGGCATTCATGTCATTGTAACACGGCTGCACGACACATTGGATTATTAAATGGATGTTCAACGTTAAAAAATCCTCCTTTTCAGACACAGTCTGACATGAGGGTTCAGCTGTTTTGCACCTGTGGACCTAAAATAGACGTTTCTGACAAGTTTAAGTCTTTTTGCTGTTTGCAGGGAAAGTCAAAGTTGTCAGTTGCTCCCGAACCTTTATTTTGGGGCAATATAGTCTGTCTGAATGATTTATCATCCATTTACTTTTTCCATAGCTTTCTACCTCGTGTTTTTTCCTCTGTGCATAGAGTTTGTTCGGCGCTTAAACTCGCTGAAAAAAAAATACTGAACCTGGGAAAGAATCTTAACCCTCGACTCCCGCCCCCATCTGCTGAGGAAAACTAAAATGTGGTTGAAAGTTAGAGAGTAGACTTTGACTATTTCTCTGTGAAAGCTGTTTCCACGTCAAGAATGAAGTTCCACTTGCTTTAATTACAGGCCATAACATGCAGCAGTACCATGATCAGTGACTCCATGCCATCCAGAAGTGAATGGAAAGCTTTGTAAAGTATTAAAACAGAAACATGACTGGCAGGTGATGTGGCGCTAAACAAACTTTTTTTTGCAGCCAGCTTTTTGAGCAAGTTTGGTTCCCAGCTGCCGATGAACCAGATAAACATCCGGCAGCCGGTTTTCAGTTTTATCTGACTCGCTCAGCTGTGCTGGACACACACTCCCGGCACAGATTAAGCAATAACGAAGCTGCGGTGATGTTAGAGCAGAGCGTCAGTGAAGTATCCCCGTCTGCTGCGGGCAGGCTGAGCAGGCTCTGCACCAAATGATGCAACTTTGACTTCGCCAGCACCAAACATTTGACGAGGGGGGAGGCGGGAGGGGGGACTGAAATTTGGGATGTAAAGCACCTGCTGAAAGAGTCGTGTTTTCAAACTAGACGGATGGATCTCTTGGTTCAGATGTAATAAAACAGACGACAAAGCAGTGGTTTCACATTGGTTTGTACTTTGTGTAAATGGGCAATTTGTGCGGCGGTCTGCGTTTGAAGAGGTTACATCATCCTCTTTCATCCTTCGACCCGAATCTCTCAGCCAACTGGAAGTATTTGAGAGTTATCAGAGATTAGTGTTGTTCTGGTCACCGGGAAGAAGCTGCCTGCATGAATTAAAGTCTGAATTAACTCCCCGTGTTCACACGAGAAAAAGCAAATCTGATCCTCAGCTCGCAGTGGCAGATTTGATCAGTTTCTACAGAGGAAGAAATAACATTTTAAAAAATTTGGACTCTAATGAAATGGCCAGTTCTGGGCCACGCAGAGTTTCTGAGTCCAATCTTCTTGTGCACTTAAAAACCATCCGTGTCCTGAACTTTTTAAAACCCCTAACCCCATCAAATAAAAAGTGCATACGCTTAACAGTGCGACTGAATAGCTCTCCAGATCCATCTCATCAACATGCAGAGACTTCAAACTTGCTGAGCACAGACAATTAAACGCTAACTCGCATTTCATTCAGTCCCAAGCAATAATCATCTCGTGGTGCGTTCAAGGACCCTCTTATTTCTGAGACACCACAGTCAACTGGCTCCATACGGTGCCGGAGGGGGGGACATATCTAGTAGGCCTAGACGAGCATGAAATATTCATGGATTTTTAAAGTTAATTGATTTGTTCGTGAAAATTGAAGTGTTTCTGTTTGGCAGCCGAAAAACACCAACATGGTGAGAGCATTTAGTCCAAAACTGTTTCACCACAAAAACACAACAAGCGATAAGTAGAGCTAACAAAGTGTTCTGTCTCTGCAAATTGATTTCCCATGAAGTGAAGCTAAACGCAGCCTTACAGTAGAGGAAGGAAGGAAGGTTTTTCTTCCAGCTGTGAGATGTGGTTGAATGTTTATTCACCTAATCAATAAAAATAAAAGGATTAAATGGCCAAAACTTGTCTGAAAACTGTCATGGCATCGATCAAATGAGCAATTTTGTTGACTTCTTTCTTCTTTTATGCTACTTTGCCAACGTTAGCATTAACAACCTAATTCTTATACTCACCAACATCAGTCCCTGGAGCCGAAGGTGAAAAAGAACCAGTGTTTACTGTTGTTTGTATCACTTAGTCCTGGCTCATCTCATCATCACTTTCTAACAGTGACTCGCTGTGGCCTCCAATCTGCCCTGATGACACAGCGCTGCTCACAGGGCATGATATAAACTCTTGTCTTGTAAACGCATCAATGGCCACCAAACGCTGTTAGCAAAGAAACCACACTGAGCTGCAGGAAAAACCTACATCCAGCCAGCAGCCACTTTAACATTTGGCTTCTCTTACTGAATGAAAGAAAAGTGTTTTGTGTGGGGAAAAAGGTTCTAGGCATCACTTTAGCATCAATGCAGAAACTCCGGCACTGACACAATAAGGAAACTTGTGGCTAACTGGCTAAAAAAAAACGTAGCCTACCTGCATGATTCTTTAAATCGGCCTCTCGGCAGTATTGTTACCATCATGCTGAACAGACTGAAGATAAAGAAAGCCAATCTTGTTTCCCAGAGGCTACATTGAGGTTAGGGGTATGCAGAAGTATCAGCTCAGTATTTCTTTTTTTTACTCACACAGGGGGGTACGTCATCTTTTATTTGTGTGGTCTGGTTCAGTAAAGGATAAAAATCTGAAGACTTAAGAATTTGTCACTCATGCAGACACAAAACAGACAACGTGAGGAACAGGAATCTCCATCTGTAATGAATAAAAGCTGTCAATGGGAGGTTGAAACTTAATTAAAAGAAGAGGCTGCTCATCAATGATCTGATTAACTCGTCAGCCGTCCTTTAGGAATGTTTTCACTGGGTGCTATGACGGGGACGCTGCAGAAAACAAAACACTACGGTTCATTTTATTAAAGGGTTTTTTGTATGAGGATGCACTTGTAACCTTGAAAATAAATTTGTTTATTAATTTTGTGGTTCTCGGTTCCTGTCCTCTAAATGTGCTCTCTGTGAGGGGGGGGGAACGGAGACGCTGTCATCACCGATAGACTCACAGCGCCACCAGTTGGGCCACACCAGAATGACAATGTAATAATGTCAAAAGATATTATGTTTACCTTACTGCTATTAATTAACAATGTGGATGATGGTGTAAATAAAGGCTACTGTGGAATATTACTCAAAGCCGAGTCAATCCTTATTTTCCAAAGCTCTTCATCTGAAGTTTCTGTGGATTCTTACTCTGAAGAGCTGCAACAGGACTGTTTAAATATGAACACAAACAGTAATTCTCCTGCAGCTCCGGGAGCTCCTGAAGGTGATACCTTGGGTTATAGAGTTCGGTAAGTCTTTGGATGGGTTCATGAAGGGTTTAGGGGCTTAATTGGTGTTTTGAGACGAGAGAGTTTTGTGGTTCCTTTAAATGCACTTATACTAGTTTCCATGGGTCATGAAAGGGATTGAATTCTCCAACAGAGATCCGGTACCTCTGTTCAGAACATCCTGTGGTCAATGAAAATTTGAAGGTTTCAAGAGAACCAAGTGTACCGGCACGGACCGAGGGGTAGCCTATCAAACAGAAGGGTTTCAAGATGTTCTAAAAAGCTGGGTTGGTTTCCTGAAGATGTTCTAGAAAAATCACTCTTGAGGGGACATTAGGGTCCTCAAGAGTCCTGAATAGATGCCAGAGCTCTGACTGTGTTCCAGGACATCCCTGTAGAGGTCCCACAGGTGATTATAATGTGGCCACCTTGAGGACGTTCAAAAAGTACTTGATATTCTTCTGAATGTGGCCCAGGTACCTAAAGAGCTTCCACAGATCCTTGACAGGCTTAATGCCTGATAACCCTTGAAACAGTCTTTCAAAGAGCCTGGGAGGACCTTGGTTCCATGTGTATAAAACCTGAACCATTGAATAAATAAGACACCCAAATAAAATACACAGAACGATGCTGATACATGTGAGTTTACATTGTCATAAATAGTGCTATGCTGCCATCTGCTGGTGTCAAAAAAAGCAGGTCGGTTAGTTCACTGCACTACTTTCTTTTAACAATCCTTACTAAAGCATCAATGACCCAAGAATAGAAAAAACACAATCAGAAACTTAAAAATATCACTCATCATCCCTATGATTTATTTTTCTTTTTATTAGCTATTATTCTATTGTTTAAGACAGACATTTTACAAATGCTATTTCAAAGATGTTGAGATCTGATCTCATGCGCTTCTGCAACTATAAGAGAGGGCGATTTCCCCGAGGTAGAAAAGTGTTCAGATATATATTTGACGACGAAGTTATGTGGTGGTGGTGTTTGATTTTTAGTATTATCTTAGCATTAAAAATGTTGAACTCAGTCTGAGAAGAAATATAGAAATGATAATGATGTAATTTTCACTGATTCCCTGACATTTTTTCAACTGATAAAATAGTTTGCAGATCCAATCAACAATAGAAATAGCTTATTTATTGGATGCGGTAAAGACGTCACTTTGAGTAATGTAAATAACATCTACAAACGGTGTTAACCTGTTTTCTGGGTAAGCATATCAATGGCCACAGAAACAAATATGCAATTTTTGTCCTCAAATTAAATTCCCCTGGTCTACTGAGGCTTTGTCATTTTGACATGAGCGTTAGATAAAATGGACAGAACATGAAAATGACTTTTTATCAAGTTTATTACTTCAGTAAACCGTACTGTTGACTGCATGGGAAGCCTGGTTTATTAGAGTTGACATCCTGAACCTGTTTTCAGATGTTCCTGACATCCCAAATACAAACTCCAGACATTCAAGTTTCCATGTTGTTCTGACTCAATCAAAACCATTATATTTGTGCTACAGGACAGCTGCACTGTCTCAGTACCAGTAACAAAAAATAAAAACATCTTTATTAGTCACAAGTCAAACACTGGTGAGTCTACAGTGATATCAAACTTTAACTGCAGCCGTGTCACCGTCAAGATATGTTTGATGTGTCTAAAAACTGCAAAACCACTGTTACTTCCACTGCATAAATCTGTTAGATTATACAAGATATAAAAAATACAGTCTGCGTCTCTTCTTGCCTTGTCCAGGTCCATGTTCACATTAATGAGGATAAATATAAAAAAGTCACTCACGTCCAAAGTCATGATCAATGTTTCCCTCCGTTTAACCACAACATCCACAATGAAACATCGATGCAAGAAAAAATATTTCAAATTCTCTCATTCTTCCTTTCTTAACACAGTAAAATGTAAAAAATAAAAAATAAAATAAAAAGGCATACCATCTAATTTTCTTTTTGATATAATAAAGTCATCAAAGGCCTTCAAAATCATCGCCAACCTCCAGCAGGAGTGGAAATCAGGATTGTAATACTAATATGTATTAGGCTGTATTATACATTCTTGCTCATGTGTACACAAGTGATGACACTGTACTACACTTTTTAAAGGGATAGTTGTTGTTTTTTCATGGGGTTATAAGAGGCACTCGCACATATTTGGTATATCCAATATCTGTTAATCTAGTGTGCTCCATTAAATGTGCTTGTGCGCAGTGTTCAGCGGTTAAAAAATGTAGTGTCAAAGTAAAATATGTCTTCACAGGAGAATAAACTGCTGAACATTTTGTACATGAAACAAACATGTTAGATTGTGCACACAGTAACAAAGAATCTACTGCATCTTATGTCAAACAAATGGTCATACAACACCATGACAAAAAACACTTAACTATCCCTTTAAGTTTATGTTATTCCTTTCTTTTAATGGAAATGTCTGACTTTGATCTTCCAAGGGCTGCTGTAAACAAGTTCATTCTTTATTGCACTGGAGTGTTTTTGTAGATGACCTGTCATCAGGCGAGGGCGGGGTTACGGACAGAGACGAACAACCACTCACACTCCCATACAGGCCGTTTAGAGTCATGGAGCAACCTGCATGTCTTTGGACCGTGGGAAGAAGCTGGAGTACCTCGTTCGAATCCAGAACCTTCTTGCTGCGAAGCGGCCAGTGCAAACCACTGCACCACAACGTCCAGGTTTATAGCAGTGTAGCCATTCAGTCTGTTATTAACACACTGGATTATGTATTTGTGGAAATTAAGCGTCCGAGAGTCTGAGGTGACTGCGGTGTGTGTTTGTAAAAAATGTTTCTTGGCATGAGATAAAACAGCAGCTTAGTGTTTATCAGTGGGGCCAGAAAGGAGACTAAAAAAAAGAAAACATTTCGAATGCACCCACATCGTCCTGGCTGTGCTTTTTTGACATCTGCTCTGCTTCGTCACACATCAGCGTCTCAGCTCTGCTGCGCTTTCTGTCCGGTGTGCGTGCGAATGTGCCGTTTGTAGTTGGAGTTGTCGCTGAACCGGCGGCCGCACTCGTCGCAGCTGTACGGTTTCTCACCCGTGTGGATCCTCAAGTGTTTCTGATAACCGTCGAACCGCGTCAGCCTCTTACCACAAATGTCGCACGTGTACGACTTGTCCACTTTCGTCTCGACCTTGCGGTGCACCTGCACGTGTTTGGCCCAGTGGCCTCGCTGAGCGAACGCGCGGCCGCAGATGGTGCAAATGTACGAGTCCACCACCTCGGAGAGCGGGATTTCCAGTTTGTCCAGCTGGCCGTTACCCGAAGCCAGATCCGAAGGTTCGGGATCGTCCTCGTCCAGCTCGGAGCAGGTTTGCTGGATCGATGTCCCCGGTTGGGGGTCGAGCTCCGAGTCGTCATCGAAATCCTGGCTGCGAAACTTTTTCAATGAGGGTGTCAGGTGGTTGTCGCCGGGCTCTTTTTTCGTATCGGCGCTCTGGAACAACATGAACTTTACATCGTTCTGCTCCATGGACTCAAGCTCGTCCTCTTCCTCTTTGATGTGAGGAGGAGACTCTGAGTCATTCAGGTCCAGACCAGAGCTCCACTCCTGCTGCTCGCAAAGAGCTGGACAACAACACAGAGAGTCAGAACATGTTGTAAAACTGAGAGACCAGGTAAGAACCTAATACCTGTCCGACTGGGTCATATTACACCCTGCTGTTCTGAACTTTGACCGGGTTGTTACTTTAATTTGTGGTCATCTGTACCAACATTAGTGGAGGACAACCATTTGTGCCATTTGTGAGTGTGTGATGGTTGCAGAAGGTTTACAGGTAGTTAATGTTGGGTTACTAGTGCTCAACAGGTAGTTACTGATGGTTAACGGCTGGTTACAGAACAGTTAAAGGTAGTTCATGGGTGGCTGAAGGAGAGTTACGGGTGTTAAAAAGGGTGGTTGCAGGCAGTTACAGGTGGTTTATGAATAGTTGCAAGCTGTTATGGTTAGTTTCAAGTTGGTGAAGGGTAGTTACAGGTGGTTTGTGAGTGGTTACAGGTGGTGATGGGTAGCTACAGGTGCCTTGTGAATAGTTACAAGTGGTTTATTGGTGGGTACAGGTAATTTACATGTGGCTTAGGCTTTAGGTAATTGCATATAGTTACAGGTGGTTTATAGGTAGTCATTAATAGCCACAAAACAGTGTGAAAGCAGGTTAAACAGTGGAAACGTAAGCTAATTGGCTGCTCAGCTCTGACTTTTACACCAAATATCACTTCATACTTGCAGTTCATTACTTCTATATGAGTAGACAGACAGTAACCTGTGAGGAGCTTAGTTAATATATTATTTAATATATTTGAATGTGATATCGGACGAGTCAGTGCTCGGTAAAACAGCACAGAGCCGGTGGTTAACTGCCAACAACTCTCTGTGTACTAAACTGAAACATTGACCAACCTGCGCTGCTGACCTGTAGAGAGATCTGCGGCTTGGTGGAGAGGTCCAGCAGCCGGCGCTGGCGGTCGATCTCCAGCTTGGAGCGAGAGATCTCCTCCTCGTACTCGGCTATGGTCCTCCCGAACACCCCGAAGATCTCCTCCGCGGCCGCGGTGAGCCGCTGGTTGATCAACACCCTCAGCATCTCGATTTTGGACATTGGAGCAGCGGGTCGAGCGGCGGAGTGCGCGGAGAAAGCAGAGGAATCAGCGCCTCGAGGTGTCGTTTGTTTACCACTATTACTTCCGGGTTACTGTCTCTGCGCGTGCCCAGTCTCACCGGCATCCTGAGATCAAATGTGGGGATTTACCGCCACCTGGTGGAGCGGAACACTATTACATTCAATTAAATTATCTCATTATAAATACTTATTGATCATTTTCAAACGTAAATACATACGTAAATTAAATCATTTTTTTCATAATGGATTTTAATAAAACATTTACTTAAGCTAGCCTATATCATTTATCATTTATTCCCTTGCTAAATTTAGCAAAAGTCCACCCATCTGTTTACATTTTCAAGGCTTTTTTCCTGTGTTTGACTGTCGGCAAAAAAAACAAACTAAGGTAAAGAAAAGTTACGCATTCAAATTGAAATTTCAATATTGTTTTATTGATTCAGAATTAGTTGAACTTGCAAAAAAAAAAACAGGAAATCTAAAAACTTGGATCATCCAAACAGTGGTCTTCAATTGCAGTAATTGTCTGGTTTGAGTCATTAATGTTGGACTTCCACAAAATCCAACTCAAACCTATTGCTTTTGTGGTTGTACCTTGTTCTGAGGACAGTGATGAACATTTTGTTATTGTTAGTTTTAGCCTAATAAATTGCAACAATTAGATCTTTGCTAAAGATTGGAACACATCTAGCTCTTATATTTGAAAAAAAGAAAAGAAAAAAATAGATAGATAGAAATTAGACCCTTTGAGGTTCAAGTTGACTTCATTGTCCATGTTGTTAGAAACCTTAAAATTCAGTGCTGTGTTGTGTGTTGGTATTCTGTCTGTACAGAGTAAACCATAGAGATAATGTACAATTTGTTATAAAACAGACTTGGACATTTAGAGAGAGGTTTGTTGGTTTTGTGCAGTTCAGTAAGGGGACAGATCACAGATGACATCTTAATGGTGATGTAAATCATAGCATTTCAAGACCTGAGACCAGATACACACTATTCTGTGCGTTCAATAATTCCCTATAAGAGTGAGAGACCGGCTGCTGGTGTAGCTTATTTTCAGTCTGAGAAGGAAGTTTATTTAGAAATGCTACAGGATGACCACCATGTTTTCAGGTGGGAGCGATTCGGTCAGAGGTCTGGTCTCTCCTCTGACAGGGATGTCTGGAGAAGCAGGACAGCTGGCTGAAGCGCCGGTCGCAGATGGAGCACCAGTACGGCCTCTCCCCGGTGTGCGTCCGCAGGTGCACTGTCAGGTTCCCCTTCTCCACGAAGGCCCGGCCGCAGTGCGTGCAGGTGAACGGCTTCTCGCCCGTGTGGCTGCGCACGTGCCGCACCAGTGTCGCCCTCCTGCCGAAGCTCTTCCCGCAGATGCTGCAGCCGAACGGACGCTCGCCCGAGTGGATCCTCATGTGCGTCCTCAGGTTCCCCTGCAGGGTGAACGTCTGACCGCAGACGCTGCAGCGGAACAGCGTCTCTCTGTGAACCCGCAGGTGGAGCTTCAGGCTCTCGCTGCGCTCCAGATGTTTCCCGCACACGCCGCAGTCTCTCAAATGTGCCGACGTGTGCGTGAACAGGTAGCTCCTCCTCTGGAAGGACTCGCCGCAAACTTTGCAGGCGAACACCGGTGGGATCTGATGTGATGGTTTGTGAATGGTGGAGTTCTCCGCCTTGCTGCTCAGAGTTGAACTTTGACCTTCTGCCTCTTCTGCCACATCTGGCTTCCAGAGTGCTGCAGCCTCTCTCCAGTAGTCTCCACTGTCTTCAGTGTCAGAGTCCTCGGTTATGAGGTGGCTATCAGCTGCACATTGAGGATCAGCGTGTCCGTCGCTGTTCTCACCACCTGCCTCTGTTTTAATGTCTGTAGCGGTTGAGAAAACGGCATCACCCTGATCCAGACTGCTGGTCTGGTCCATCTGGAGACACAGCATCTGCTCTTCAGGGCAGCTTTTAATCCAGGAGGAATCCTGCAGAGGGTCTGAGGGGAAGCAGAGGACCAGAGAAAAACCAGATCAGTTGTTGCTCAGATGAATTTAGGCTACAAAATTCTCAAAAGAACAGTTTTTCGTCCAACAGTGTCTCTCTCCCAAACCTACAATATTGATAAGCAGGGAACAGTGCTCTCGCTTATGAATGAACCTGGTGAATATACTAAAAATTGAAATTGAATTGACAACCAACTTCACTTCAGAGCATCAGTAATTTAAATCAGTAATAAGAGCCTAATGCAACAAATCAAAAAGGCTTTTATATTAAACTGAGCCCAGTACCATGTATAAACATAGCCTGTTATTGTGCTAAGTCTACTGGGTATTCAAAGGTACAGTGAGTAACAAGCAGCTTGTAAACTATTTATTTACTTCCAGTCAAGGACCTAAATTAACAATAACATTGTTTTGTAAACGATTTTCTAACTTGCATTGCGGCAGGTTAAGTGGCATATTGATTTAATATTATCTAGGCAACACTGGGGTACTTTAAAGGCAAGGGAGGCAGAAATCTAGAAAAAAGCTTTGAGTTGGGTCCACACGGTTCTCACCCCCTCAGCCAGCCAGACTAGCGAGTAGAGAAAAAACGTCACTTTCTTACGTTTTAAAACGTCCAAATAATACGAATAAGGGCTGCTGCTCTGTGATTGGTCAAAATCTACACTTGGAAAACAGCGCCTAGGGGAGACGCAGACGTCTGATCTTTTTTCACATCACTTTATTTACATTATCCCCAAGGTTAGTGTGTAAGTTTTTGCCTAATACTGTCAAAAAAAGCTGCCTACCTAGCCTTTAACCTAAGTTGAGGAGCTGAACACTTCCCCCAAGAGAGAGGGAGACACCAACCGACCTGCCGCCCGGTTCCACCTGCTCTCCTCGGACTTCAGGCTGTCCAGCTGTCGCCGCTGGAGGTCGATCTGCTCCCGGTACCGCGCCACAGTCCTCCCGAACAGCCCCAGGATGTCGTCCACCGCCGCGGTCAGCCGCTCGTTCAGGAACATCCGCAGGCTCTCCATCTCCGGCAGCGGCTCGCAGCTCTCCACCAGCGCCGTCGTCGCTCCGCCGGGGAAGGACAGCGGAGAGCAGCGGCCGGGGAACAACGGCTGGTCCGCGGACATGTTGTTTTCTATTCACCCAGCGACACTGAATCCCTCCAGGTGAAGACGTGGACTGTGGGAGAAGAAGCCACGCCGACAGAGGAGCTTCTAGTTGTCGGCTACCCTGCTCCTGGAGAGTAGAAAGTAAACAAACCAGCCGAGTCCTTCTCACAGGAAGACGTCGGGGGGAAACAATCTGTCCTCACCAAAGGTTCCGGGAGAGGGACGTGGAAGAAAATACAACAACTTTTTTTTAGAACGTACAATAATAATAATAGCCTAATAAAGGCACAATATGTTAAAAAAAAATGTTAAACTGCAGTATTCAATTCATTGCGTTGTTGTTGTTGTTTTTGTTGTTGTTTTTGTAGGCTAGTTGCTTATGAACAGAATCAATACATGTCTCAGCCACAAGATGGAGATAAAGTCAAATTAATGTCAACAACGTGAAAGGACCAACATGTTCTATCTCAGCTGAACCACAGTTTTATCTTCTATCTCTATGATTTAAAACTGGTGAATGCAGTAGTAGCCTACTTCATAGCTTAATATCTTTCTCTGACACTTTTTTAATGGCATTCTGGACCAGAAGTCAAACATTGCTGTATCTCTTCTAATTACCAGTTGTGCTGAATCCATTTTAAAAGAGAAAATAGTGAGTTTTCTGACACAAAGTTTTAGGCTGTTTGAAGCAAAAGGATTTGAACTCCACCGTGCTGGCTGTAGCAGAGGATGCTGCATGCTGCTCCTCCTGGGTAGTCATAAGACTGGATGAAACTGGCCATGTTTCACTTCCTTCTCTCGGTTCGGTAATGATGGAAACAGACAAGCATCACTGCTGAACCATGACAAGAGGCAGGTTTCAGGACTAAAGATAAATTGATGTTAAACGTGGTGTCTTTTTTTTTGTTTGTTTCAAAAATCTGTCCTTGGTAGGCTATTTAGATGATATAGCTAGGCTATATGTAAAGTTAATATTTGAAGGATAGTTAACCTAATGTAAAAACAAACAAACATCTGCACTTGTTCTTACATGATGCATTGAGGACAGCTCCAGTTGAGTGACTGTGTGTGTTTGCATATGTGTCCTTCCTCTCTGCTCCCAGCCGTTAAGAGGCCAGTGTTGATCAGTGTGTGTCCAGGCCTTTCACAGCCACTGACACCACAGCAGCTCAATGATGATGTCTGTGACTCTACTGCTGGCCACCCTGGGGCTCCTTGTTCAGGGTGAGACTCTCTGCTGAAAACTCTGCTTCAGGATGGAACCAGGTTCACCACCATGATGTTCTGCTATGATGGAGAAACACTGAAACCAGCAGCATTGACCTTCTTCCATCTGTTCTCTGTGTTCAAGAAATGTTTGGATGTTGATGTTTCTCCAAGATGGATTGATCTCAGTAACTCTTCTCCTCTTGTTCATGTTTTTCAGGTTCATCAGGAGAAAATATCCTGACTCAGACTCCTGGAGCTCAGTCTGTTGTTCTAGGTCAGACTGTTTCTATCAGATGTCAAACCACTACAAGCGTTGAACATAGCAGTAAGAAGTGGATGCACTGGTACCTTCAGAAACCTGGAGAAGCTCCTAAACTCCTGATTTATTTAGCTAATGGTCGACAGTCTGGAGTTTCAAATCGCTTTACTGGACAGGCATCTAGTGGGACTGACTTCACACTGACCATCAGTGGAGTTCAGACTGAAGATGCAGGAGTTTATTACTGTCAGCAGAGTGGCAGCACCCCGTTCACACAGTGAAAAAGTGTCGCACAAAAACCTCCCTCAGCTGCAGAGGAACTGATCTGACTGAACAGCTGCACTGAGTCTAAAACAACATAGTTAATAATGATCCACTTTGAACATGTCCACTTTTGGATCAGAGCATTTCCAAAACCAGCCATAATATGCATTCAGCAAAACCAAAGTGCTCTGGGAGACTTTGATCTGATGCAAGTTTCAGTATTTTTACTAGTTAACAAGTTAGGTCCAAAAACCTTCACTCAGTTGACTAGTAAAATGATCTAAGGTGACATTTGATGACATGAACACTGTTTTTTCTCATAATTGCTTTGTTGAACTAGTAATATGAACATGCCAACTAGTGTGATGAAGATGTCAACTAGTGTGACAAAAAGTCCAACATGTAAAAGAAATGGCCATTTCTTTTACATGTTGGACTTTTGTCACAGCTAATTGTCACTTTCACACTAGTTGGCAACTTCAACAGATTTTGTTCAAAAAGCAATTTCAGTGAGAAAAAACAGTGTTCATGTCATCAAATGTCACCTTAGATCATTTACTAGTCAACTAGTGAATATTTTTGGACCTAACTTGTTAACTAGTAAAACATACTGAAACTTGCATCAGAACAAAACTGTCCAGAGCACTGGTGCTTCTTTATGTTTTGTGGAACTCTTGGAAATGCTCTGTTTTGAAAAGGGACTGATTTAAGTGTTAACATGTTCAAAGTGGATCATTATTAATGGATCAGTCTGTTAATTGGGATATTTATTGGAAAGCTGTCACTTATTGTATTTATGTAGATTTCAATTTATAGCTGCAATTAGGCTTATTGTGAAAACCTAATTTTGTCTATTTGTATTTGATGAAAGAACAATCTTTTTTTCCCCAAAATACATAGAAAAATACAAATATTTAAGCACAATTATTGTCGAGAAAAGTATTGTCAATTGTCAGATTTGAAGTTTTTGAAAAACAGGAAGCGATTTAGTAGAGTTTGTTGTTTAAGTCAGAGAGCCGTGTCTCTCTACACTGAGAAGTTTTTGTACGACCACTCAGTCACTTTGTATCACTGTGGTACACGTTCGGTGGAGGAACCAGACTGGAGTTTGGAAGTAAGTTTCTCATCAAATGTTCAATATTGTCTCATCAGTTCAGCTTCGAATTTCTGTCAGTGAACATTAGTAGCAGATATAAATTTCCACTCAGCTGATCCAGATCACTGTAAAATCTTTTCTTTTCAATTTGAAGAGCAGGAAACATTCAAGAACAACAATCCTGCTGTACAAACATGTTTTATTACATTTAGTCTTTACATTTGAGACAGTTTGGAAGTTGAGTTGAAATTATTGTGAACAGTGAGACTGATGTTTTCTGAGGCTGTTGGTTTCTTTTGGATTCATAGATGTCTGATGTTTAAATGTGGTCGTCACTTATTTGTGGCTCATAATGTCCTTTAACAGTAGATCTGATTAAGTGTGGTGATGTTGATAGTAAATGTGTTGGCTTATAAATAAAACAAGACTTTGTAGAAAATTATAGGAAACATTTTAAAAACGGTATTCATTTCTGTGAGTAAAATGCAGCAGTTGAAATGTAAAATCAGCTTCTTCTGTTACTTTGACATATTTCACTCATATGAGGACTCTTTCTGTGCTGATGTGCATGAGAGGTTTTTAAAGGGAAGTGAAACAATGTGTGAGTTAATGAGTGACTGGTGGAGCAGAAAAACATCTGACAGAAACTCCTTCAAGGACAAAAGCAGCTCTCACACAGTAACGGTGTCCAAGTGGCTGCTGTTGGATTGACAGGTTGTGCTCTGTGTCTCCTAGGTGATGTCCGTCCCATCCTGACGGTGCTGCCCCCCTCCAGAGAGGAGCTGCAGCAGCAGCAGGGGAAGGCCACGCTCATGTGCCTGGCCAACAAGGGCTTCCCCTCAGACTGGACTCTGGTCTGGAGGGTGGACGGCTGCGGCTGCAGCAGCAGCTGCTGGGAGGAGAGCAGGAGCCCCGCGGTGCTGGGGAAGGACGGCCTCTACAGCTGGAGCAGCACCCTGAGGCTCCCTGCAGACCAGTGGGGGAAGCTGGGCTCTGTGACCTGTGAGGCCACCCAGGGCTCCCAGTCTCCGGTCTCAGAGACACTGAGAAAAGACCAGTGTCCCCAGTCCTGAGCTGACTCACTGGGACTCTGATACTGGTTTTACTCTGCTCCTGCTCTCTCTCCTTGATTTCACATGTTATTTACCAGCTTCTCTCAGTGTTTCAATGTTGTTTCTGTGATTACACAAAATAAAAGTCTGATCATCACATCACTCGTTTTCATGTGTTTTCATCTAACGTGCCCATTACAACTTGTTATTCCTGTGCGGTGAGTTCACAGAGAAAGTCGAAAATGATGATACATATCCATAAAGTAAGCGTTTATCATCACTGATTGATTGAACGATCACTATCAATATTCTGCCTGCATGTGTCTCTTTGGTTGTTGCTGCACAGTTTAATATTCTGCTGATGAGCTCAACCATGAAGACACAAAAACAAACTGAGAAAATTATAGAAATAAAAAACTAAATTAAATTATCTTTGTTCTGTGAAATATGACACAGAACAAAATGTCTAACAGTCAAATAACAAGTAATTTTGCATGTGAATATATTAATTTGAACATTATATGCAATTTAAACAATTCCATCAACAAATTAGTCTTTGTTCACAATTGTCAGACACAGTATTCATCTAAAAAATCTTCACCTGAGGTTTTTTTTTTATTGTGCAGATCAGTTAAAACTTTATTTTTTAATAGACTATTTAGTGTTAACATGTTCAAAGTGGATCATCATTAACTATGTTGTTTTAGACTCAGTGCAGCTGTTCAGTCACATCAGTTCCTCTGCAGCTGAGGGAGGTTTTTGTACGACGCTTTTTCACTGTGTGAACGGGAAGCTGCCACTCTGCTGACAGTAATAAACTCCTGCATCTTCAGTCTGAACTCCACTGATGGTCAGTGTGAAGTCAGTCCCACTAGATGCCTGTCCAGTAAAACGATCTGAAACTCCAGACTGTCGACCATTAGCTAAATAAATCAGGAGTTTAGGAGCTTCTCCAGGTTTCTGAAGGTACCAGTGCATCCACTTCTTATTGCTATGGTCAACGCTTGTGGTGGTTTGACATCTGATAGAAACGGTCTGGCCCAGAACAACAGACTGAGCTCCAGGAGTCTGAGTCAGGATATTTTCTCCTGATGAACCTGGAAAACATGAAAAAGAGGAGTAAAGTTATTGAGACAAATCCATCTTGGAGAAACATCAACATCCAAACAGAAGAGGATCATTTCTTCAACATGGAGAACAGATGGAAGAAGGTCAATGCTGCTGGTTTCAGTGTTTCTCCATCATAGCAGAACATCATGGTGGTGAACCTGGTTCCATCCTGAAGCAGAGTTTTCAGCAGAGAGTCTCACCCTGAACAAGGAGCCCCAGGGTGGCCAGCAGTAGAGTCACAGACATCATCATTGAGCTGCTGTGGTGTCAGTGGCTGTGAAAGGCCTGGACACACACTGATCAACACTGGCCTCTTAACGGCTGGGAGCAGAGAGGAAGGACACATATGCAAACAACACACAGTCACTCAACTGAAGCTGTCCTCAATGCATCATGCTGTGTTCTCCTCACAACACTCTTTGCAGCTGATTAAAAACCAACAACATTTGTGTTGTTGAACGTTCAGGCTTGAGCATTCCACACCTTCTATATTAGCCAATTGGAGGAATATGCAAACACACCAAGTCAGTGAATTGGAGCTGTCCTCAACACATTATGCTGTGTCCTCCTCATTGCCGGAAAATAACCGACTCATTCAATCATCATCATTCAGATTGCTGAAATCCCTGAATGTTTTGCTATGTAAGGATTTGGCCATTTCACTATAAATATTTGGTAGAAAAATGAATCATAGCAGCAAATGAATAAACTACAGAGGACCAAGGGCGGAGACTTGTGGGACTCCAGGGGTATTTTTGATAGTAGCAGACAAACAAATAGCAAGTAAGAAAATAAATTCATCTGACATGTGAAGACTGATTAACACTGTGAAACAAAAGGAACATGTTCTATATATCACACTACATGATGGTATCAATGGCTGCAATTTAAAATAGTTACACAACCAGGGTTTTTACACCCAGCACACAGCATGATGATGTTGAGCACAGCTCTAGTTGAGTGACTGTGTGTGTTTGCATATGTGTCCTTCCTCTCTGCTCCCAGCCGTTAAGAGGCCAGTGTTGATCAGTGTGTGTCCAGGCCTTTCACAGCCACTGACACCACAGCAGCTCAATGATGATGTCTGTGACTCTACTGCTGGCCACCCTGGGGCTCCTTGTTCAGGGTGAGACTCTCTGCTGAAAACTCTGCTTCAGGATGGAACCAGGTTCACCACCATGATGTTCTGCTATGATGGAGAAACACTGAAACCAGCAGCATTGACCTTCTTCCATCTGTTCTCCATGTTCAAGAAATGATCCTCCTGTTTGGATGTTGATCTTTCTCCAAGATGGATTTGTCTCAATAACTCTTCTCCTATTATTTCTGATTTTTCAGGTTCATCAGGATACAAAATCCTGACCCAAACTCCCGGATTTCAGTCTGTTGCTCCTGGTCAGACAGTTTCTATTAGGTGTCAAACCAGTGCAGATGTTTATACCTGGCTCCACTGGTACCTTCAGAAACCCGGAGAAGCTCCTAAATTATTGATTTATGAAGCTACAACCCGTCAGTCTGGAGTTTCAGATCGTTTTAGTGGACGTGGATCTGGGACTGACTTCACTCTGACCATCAGCAGCGTTCAGGCTGAAGACTCAGGAGTTTATTACTGTCAGCACAGAAACGGCTACCCACTCACACAGTGAAAACCCCTCGTACAAAAACCTCCACCAGCTGCAGAGGAACTGATCTGACTGAACAGCTGCACTAAAACTAAAACATAGTTAATAAAGATCCCCTTTGAAATATTTATCAAAAAAATATTTACTGTCAAGACACTGATTAAAATAAAGTTTGACATAAAAAGTAGGTTAAGTTTGATGAAAGAAACACTGAAAGAAATAATATTGTTTTTATCAAATCTATTTGAACTCTTGTTGAACTTGTGATTTTTGTGAATTCAAATAATATTAGGCTACATATAACATATAAATTAATATATTCACATATACCATGCCTTTATTTGACTGTTGTGCTTTGTTTTGCAAAGAACCAGGAGAATTTAGTACAATTATTGTTTACTCTTTTTTTGTCTTTGCGCTTTTGTATTCATCAGCAGACTACAAGAGTAAAGATTTAAACATATTGATTCTGCTCAATCACTCAATCAATGATGATAAATTCTTACTGAATTCATATTAATTTACAGTATATGCATGCATTCCTGGACTGATCACACAGGAATAACAAGTCATTATGGACACATTCAATGAAAACCCATGAAAACAAGTGATGTGATGATCAGATTTTTATTATGTGAAAACACAGATACAACATTGAAACAGTGAGAGAAGCTGGTAAATATTGTTAGTTAAACATGTGAGATCAAAGAGAGAGAGCAGGAGCAGAGTAAAACCAGTATCAGTGAGTCAGCTCAGGACTGGGGACACTGGTCTTTTCTCAGAGTCTCTGAGACCAGAGTCTGGGAGCCCTGGGTGGCCTCACAGGTCACAGAGCCCAGCTTCCCCCACTGGTCTGCAGGGAGCCTCAGGGTGCTGCTCCAGCTGTAGAGGCCGTCCTTCCCCAGCACCGCGGGGCTCCTGCTCTCCTCCCAGCTGCTGATGCTGCTGATGCCGTCCACCCTCCAGACCAGACTCCAGTCTGAGGGGAAGCCCTTGTTGGCCAGGCACATGAGAGTGGCCTTCCCCTGCTGCTGCTCCTCTCTGGAGGGGGGCAGCACTGTCAGGGTGGGGCGGGTATCACCTATAGGAGACACAGAGCACAACCTGTCAATCCAACAGCAGCCACGTGGACACCGTTACTGTGAGAGTCTCTGTCAGATGTTTTTCTGCTCCACCAGTCACTCATTAACTCACACATTGTTTCACTTCCCTTTAAAAACCTCTCATGCACATCAGCACAGAAAGAGTCCTCATATGAGTGAAATATGTCAAAGTAACAGAAGAAGCTGATTTTACATTTCAACTGTTGCATTTTACTGAACTTAATATCACAAGAATAAATATGTTTTTAAAAATATAATACGTTTAAAATATTATTTCTACAAAGTCATGGTCCAATCACAATCCAACACATTTACTATCAACATCACCACAGTTAATCAGATCTACTGTTAAAGGACATTATGAGCCACAAATAAATGACGACCACATTTAAACATCAGACATCTATGAATCCAAAAGAAACCAACAGCCTCAGAAAACTTCAGTCTCACTGTTCACAATCATTTCAACTCAACTTCTAAACTGTTTCAAATGTAAAGACTAAATGTAACAAAACATATTTTTACAGCAGGATTGTTGTTGAATGTTTCCTGCTCTTCAAATTAAATTTCACTGATGAAGAACGTGTGAAAGGAAAAGTCAAGTGAAGCTGCTCTAAGTTCAGCTTCATGTGTTAAACAGGAGAAATGAAGACTTAAAACAGATTTTACAGTGATCTGGATCAGCTGAGTGGAAATTTATATCTGCACTAATGATCACTGACAGAAAATATAATCTGAACTGATGAGACAATATTGAAGATTTGATGAGAAACTTACTTCCAACATCCAGTCTGGTTCCTCCACCAAAAGTCCACCACAGTGATACAAAGTGACTGAGCCGTCGTACAAAAACCTCTCAGTGTAGAGAGACACGGCTCTGACTCTGTCTGACTCAACTACAACTACAAGTCCTCAAGTCTCTGTCGTCCAAACATCTGATGACATGATTTATATTATGGACCAAAACACTGATAATGTGCTGATCAACTTAACTCTAGTTCTGATGTCAACAAAAACATTTCAGGGTAAAAAAAAAAGTGTAAATAAAAACGTAAAATAACATACTTACATTCTAGATAAAAAATTTAAATTTGACAGACAGAATATTGTTAGTGATAGAATGAAATACATGAAAAATTCAACTTACTTCCAACATCCAGTCTGGTTCCTCCACCGAACGTGTACCACAGTGATACAAAGTGACTGAACCGTCGTACAAAAACCTCTCAGTGCAAAGAGACACGGCTCTGACTGACTCAACTACAAACTCTAAAAATCACTTCCTGTTTTTCAAAACGTTGAAATCTAACAATTGATGATAATATTTCTCTGAATTATAATAATTATTAAATATTTTTATTTTGCAATATATTTAGGCTACTAAAGGTGGTCTTTCTAGCATTAGATAAAACAGACAAAATTAAGTTTTAATATAAATGTATTGGTAGATATTAATGAAAATTCACAAAAACACATTCATTGTCAGCTTTTAAATCAATACCCCAATCAATTAATTGATCTATTGATTATCAGCATGATGGGATTGATCCCAGTCCCTGTTGGAGTCAGTCAGAGCATTTCCATAGAGAGCCACTTTGCATCAGCAGCACCATGCTCCAGTGCTCTGGGAGAGTTTATAGTCCTGAGAGTTGAAGACTGGATGACTGACAGCTGTCCTTCATGACAACACAAGACACAGAAATCCTCCTCATCAAAAACATGACTTTGGTCTCCGTCCTCATCTGGACTCTCCTCTGCTGCTGCTTCACAGGTAAAGTCCAGAGAATCCAACTCCTCTATCAACATCTGTCCCTCTGAAATGAAGCCACAAAACCATGACTCTGTTTTATCTTTCTGTCTCTGTGTCCTCAGAGTCCAGAGGTCAGGTCACAGTGACTCAGCCTGGAGCAGTGAGCTCTGCTGTAGGAGGCTCAGTCACCATCAGATGTAGAACCAGTCCAAAGGTTCATGTAGGAACTTCTAGTGGCAAACACTATTTGCACTGGTACCAACAGAAAGATGGGGAAGCTCCAAAACTTCTTATTTCCAGAGCTGATGAACGGGTAGCTGGAATCCCAGGTCGTTTTACAGGCAGTGGATCAAACTCTGACTTCACTCTGAGCATCAGTGGAGTCCAGGCTGAAGATGCAGCAGTTTACTACTGTCAGAGTTATCATGAAATCAACAGTCAGTATGTGTTCACACAGTGAAAAAGCGTCGTACAAAAACCTCCCTCAGTCAAAGTGAACAGAAACTGAACTGACTGCCGCAGCTGGAAGAGACTGCAGAGACTGATACAGTTCACTGAGATCACACCATTTTCTCTTTTTAATAAACTGTGAGCATAAAACATAAACAACATAACATAAAATACAGCAACAACAGAAGAATAATCAAACTAAATGAAACTTTCATCAAACTCTGATGAACAGGTTTTTTTTTACAGTCTGACGTCGTTGTGTTCTCACACCATCATCAAGTCAGAGATGTTGCTCAGTCTGCTCTTCTCCAGCTCAACACAAGCTTAGTTAGAAGCTAGAAGTTTAGCTTCAGGAGGTTTTTTACTTTGTTCATCATGTTTACTTCCACTTGAGTTCTGGTTTTAAACAGTAACATTTTTATTTTACCTGAGAACTGTTTTGACCTGAGAACTGTTGGTGAGACTGATCATTGATTTCATTGAAACAGATGGATCATGAGAACACACCCAACTGAAGACCTCATACTTTGTCAGCCCATTGGGGAAGGAGAAAGGGTGTCAGCTAAAACATTTTCTTTGCCTTTAACATGCAGCCTGGAGATGCTACAATATCAGAAATAAATTTCTAGTGAATTTGGAATTAGAAATGTCTCCATGAAATGATACTAGCATGGATACAGATTTAGTTTTTTTTTATATGTGTGTGTGTTTGTCCTCAATGAAGTGTATCAGTCTCTTCCAGCTGCAGCAGTCAGTTCAGTTTCTGTTCACTTTGACTGAGGGAGGTTTTTGTATGATGCTTTTTCACTGTGTGAACAGCTGCCAACGATTGCTATCAAATGTTCCGTGACAGTAGTAAACTGCTGCATCTTCAGCCTGGACTCCACTGATGCTCAGAGTGAAGTCAGACCCAGATCCACTGCCTGTAAAACGACCTGGAATCCCTGATGCTCGAGTGGAAGCCCAGTAGATGAGGAGTTTAGCTTTTTCTCCATCTCTCTGTTGGTACCAGGCTAAAGAGTTGCTGCTCCAAACATTCTGTCCAGTTCTACAGGTGATGGAAACTGAGCCTCCTACAGCAGATCTCACTGCTCCAGGCTGAGTCACCGAGACCATTTCTTTAGACTCTGAGGACAAAGAGACAGAAAGATAAACAGAGTCATGGTTTTGTGGGCTTCATTTCAGAGGGACAGATGTTGATAGAGGAGTTGGATTCTCTGGACTTTACCTGTGAAGCAGCAGCAGAGGAGAGTCCAGATGAGGACGGAGACCAAAGTCATGTTTTTGATGAGGAGGATTTCTGTGTCTTGTGTTGTCATGAAGGACAGCTGTCAGTCATCCAGTCTTCAACTCTCAGGACTATAAACTCTCCCAGAGCACTGGAGCATGGTGCTGCTGATGCAAAGTGGCTCTCTATGGAAATGCTCTGACTGACTCCAACAGGGACTGGGATCAATTTGATGATGATCAATAGGTCAGTTAAAATGATAGAAGAGAAATTAAACTATCAAATCGAGGGTTATAGTCTTTCAGGGATGTCATAAGTTGTACTTATTTACACATGATATCTGAAGATACAACATGATGATACATTGAGGACAGCTCCAGCTGAGTGACTGTGTGTGTTTGCATATGTGTCCTTCCTCTCTGCTCCCAGCCGTTAAGAGGCCAGTGTTGATCAGTGTGTGTCCAGGCCTTTCACAGCCACTGACACCACAGCAGCTCAATGATGATGTCTGTGACTCTACTGCTGGCCACCCTGGGGCTCCTTGTTCAGGGTGAGACTCTCTGCTGAAAACTCTGCTTCAGGATGGAACCAGGTTCACCACCATGATGTTCTGCTATGATGGAGAAACACTGAAACCAGCAGCATTGACCTTCTTCCATCTGTTCTCCATGTTCAAGAAATGTTTGGATGTTGATGTTTCTCCAAGATGGATTTGTCTCAATAACTCTTCTCCTCTTGTTCATGTTTTCCAGGTTCATCAGGAGAAATCATCCTGACTCAGACTCCTGGAGCTCAGTCTGTTGTTGCAGGTCAGACTGTTTCTATCAGGTGTAAAGCCAGTGAAAGTGTTGAGCATAACAACTTTAAGTGGATGCACTGGTACTTTCAGAAACCTGGAGAAGCTCCTAAACTCCTGATCTATAGAGCTACAACCCGTCAGTCTGGAGTTCCAGATCGTTTTACTGGACAGGCATCTAGTGTTACTGACTACACTCTGACCATCAGTGGAGTTCAGACTGAAGATGCAGGCGTTTATTACTGTGGGCAGACTAGAAGCGCTCCATGCACACAGTGAAAAGGCGTCGTACAAAAACCTCCCTCAGCTGCAGAGGAACTGATCTGAATCAACAGCTGCACTGAAACTAAAACAATACAAGTTGAACTAAAACATAGTTAATAATGGTCCATTCTGAACATTTAACACAAAAATGACTCACTGATACTAGAGAATAGAGTTTGAAACAATCTGCTATACAACAAAAACCTTACGTTAAGTTTGATGACATCAACACTGAAAGAAAGAATATTGATTTTTCTCATAATTGTATTTCATAAACATGATGTAATTTTTTGATTAACTAAGTTGTGAAATTTTACTGATGTGCAATTCAATATATTAGATTTATTCATATATTCACAAACGATAATTGCTTGTTATTTGACTGTTAGACATTTTAGTGATGCTCTGATTTGTATTTCAAGAACAACAAGATTTTTTCAGTGTTCTTATTTCTTTACTTTTCTCAGTTTATTCATGTCTTTGTTTTTCAGCTCATCAGATGAATGCATGTGTAAATGTCTGTGATTGAGAATAGCAACAATAGAGGAAACACTTAAAAGCATTACATTGATATTGATCAATTAATCAATAATAAGTTCTTACTGAGTTTATAAACACTACAGGATGAACTTTGTATGGACAAATATTTTCTGTCATCTGAGACTTTCTCCCTGAACTCATCACACAGGAATATATATGCTTTATTTCAGACACAGGTCCATATCACAAATCACAAATCATCCAATATAAATAGTGCAAAATAGTACAGAAATAATAAGTCGTCATGGACACGTCAAATGAAAACACATGAAAACAAATGATGTGATGATCAGATTTTTATTATGTGTAAACACAGATACAACATTGAAACACAGAAGCTGGTAAATATTGTTCGTGAAGCATGTGAAATCAAAGAGAGAGAGAGAGCAGGAGCAGAGTAAAACCAGTATCAGAGTCCCAGTGAGTCAGCTCAGGACTAAGGACACTGGTCTTTTCTCAGAGTCTCTGAGACCGGAGACTGGGAGCCCTGGCTGGCCTCACAGGTCACAGAGCGCAGCTTCCTCCACTGGTCTGCAGGGAGCCTCAGGGTGCTGCTCCAGCTGTAGAGGCCGTCCTTCCCCAGCACCGCGGGGCTCCTGCTCTCCTCCCAGCTGCTGCTGCTGCTGATGCTGCAGTCCACCCTCCAGACCAGACTCCAGTCTGAGGGGAAGCCCTTGTTGGCCAGGCACATGAGCGTGGCCTTCCCCTGCTGCTGCAGCTCCTCTCTGGAGGGGGGCAGCACCGTCAGGGTGGGGCGGGTATCACCTATAGGAGACACAGAGCACAACGTGTCAATCCAACACTTAGTAATTGATGTTAAACGTTACTGTGTGAGAGCTGCTTTTGTCCTTGAAGGAGTTTCTGTCAGATGTTTTTCTGCTCCACCAGTCACTCATTAACTCACACATTGTTTCACTTCCCTTTAAAAACCTCTCATGCACATCAGCACAGAAAGAGTCCTCATACCAATGTAACAGAAGAAGCTGATTTTACATTTCAACTGCTGCATTATATGCACTTCATTATATAAAAATAATTATGTTTTTTTAAAATATAAGCTTGAAATACAATGTTCTGCAATGTCATGGTCCATTCATAATCCAACACATTTACTATCAACATCACCACAGTTAATCAGATCTACTGTTAAAGGACATTATGAACCACAAATAAGTGACGACCACATTTAAACGTCAAACATCTATGAATCCAAAAGAAACCAGCAGCCTCAGAAAACTTCAGTCTCACTGTTCACAATCATTTCAACATATTTTTACAGCAGGATAATTGTTCTTGAATGTTTCCTGCTTTTCAAATTGATCACATTTCACTAATGAAGAACATGTGAAAGGAAAAGTCAAGTGAAGCTGCTCTGAGTTCAGCTTCTTGTGTTAAACAGGAGAAATGAAGAATCAAACAGATTTTACAGTGATCTGGATCAGCCCAGTAGAAACCCCTAGTTCTGATGTCAACAAAAAAATTTCAGGGTAAAAAAAGTGTAAATAAAGACGTAAAATAACATACTTACATTCTAGATAAAAAAAATTAAAATTTGACAGACAGAATATTGTTAGTGATAGAATGAAATACATGAAAATTTCAACTTACTACCAAACTCCAGTCTGGTTCCTCCACCGAACGTGAACCACAGTGATACAAAGTAACTGAGCCGTCGTACAAAAACCTCTCAGTGCAAAGAGACACGGCTCTGACTCTGACAACAACAAACTCTAATAAATCACTTCCTGTTTTTCAAAATGTTGAAATCTAACAATTGATAATATTTATCTGAATTATAATTCATATTAAATATTTTTATTTTGCAATATATTATTTACTAAAGGTATTCTTTCTAGCATTAGATAAAACTGACAAAATAAGGTTTTAAAATAAATGTAAAATTCAAAAAACACATTCAGTGTTAGCTTTTCAATCAGTACCCAATCAATTAATTGATCTATTGATAATCAGCATGATGGGATTGATCCCAGTCCCTGTTGGAGTCAGTCAGAGCATTTCCATAGAGAGCCACTTTGCATCAGCAGCACCATGCTCCAGTGCTCTGGGAGAGTTTATAGTCCTGAGAGTTGAAGACTGGATGACTGACAGCTGTCCTTCATGACAACACAAGACACAGAAATCCTCCTCATCAAAAACATGACTTTGGTCTCCGTCCTCATCTGGACTCTCCTCTGCTGCTGCTTCACAGGTAAAGTCCAGAGAATCCAACTCCTCTATCAACATCTGTCCCTCTGAAATGAAGCCCACAAAACCATGACTCTGTTTTATCTTTTTGTCTCTGTGTCCCCAGAGTCTAAAGAAATGGTCTCAGTGACTCAGCCTGGAGCAGTGAGCTCTGCTGTAGGAGGATCAGTCACCATCAGATGTAGAGTCAGTCAGAATGTTTACAGCAACAACCTTTTAGCCTGGTACCAACAGAGAGATGGAGAAAAACCTAAACTCCTCATCTACTGGGCTTCCACTCGAGCATCAGGGATTCCAGGTCGTTTTTCAGGCAGTGGATTTGGGTCTGACTTCACTCTGAGCATCAGTGGAGTCCAGGCTGAAGATGCAGCAGTTTACTACTGTCAGAGTTTCCACCATATCAACAGTAAGGATGTGTTCACACAGTGAAAAAGCATCGTACAAAAACCTCCCTCAGTCAAAGTGAACAGAAACTGAACTGACTGCTGCAGCTGGAAGAGACTGCAGAGACTGATACAGTTCACTGAGAACACACCATTTTCTTTTTTAATAAACAGTGAGCAAATATAAAATACAGCCACAACAGAAGAATAATCAAACTAAATGAAAGTCAAACTCTGATGAACAGGTTTTTCTTTAATAATCACAGTCTGATTTTTTTCTGTCAGACATGTTGCTCAGTCTGCTCCTCTCCAGCTCAGCATAATATTTAGCTTCTAAAAGTTTTTACTTTGTTCACCATTACTTCCACTTGAGTTCTGGTATTAAACTACTGTTACAGTAGTTTAATATTAAACTACTGTTACAGTAGTTTAATCTCTCTATGGAAATGCTCTGACTGACTCCAACAGGGACTGGGATCAATCTGATCATGTTGATGATCAATAGATCAATTAAATGAATAGAAGAAAAATTAAACAGAAGCTCAAATAGAAGCTTATAGTCCTTCAGGGATGTAATAAGTTGTACTTATTTATACATGATATTAAGATACAACATGATGATACATTGAGGACAGCTCCAGCTGAGTGACTGTGTGTGTTTGCATATGTGTCCTTCCTCTCTGCTCCCAGCCGTTAAGAGGCCAGTGTTGATCAGTGTGTGTCCAGGCCTTTCACAGCCACTGACACCACAGCAGCTCAATGATGATGTCTGTGACTCTACTGCTGGCCACCCTGGGGCTCCTTGTTCAGGGTGAGACTCTCTGCTGAAAACTCTGCTTCAGGATGGAACCAGGTTCACCACCATGATGTTCTGCTATGATGGAGAAACACTGAAACCAGCAGCATTGACCTTCTTCCATCTGTTCTCCATGTTCAAGACGATCCTCTTCTGTTTGGATGTTGATATTTCTCCAAGATGGATTTGTCTCAATAACTCTTCTCCTCTTGTTCATGTTTTTCAGGTTCATCAGGAGAAATCATCCTGACTCAGACTCCTGGAGCTCAGTCTGTTGTTGCAGGTCAGACTGTTTCTATCAGATGTAAAGCCAGTGAAAGTGTTGAGCATGATGAAAAGAAGTGGATGCACTGGTACTTTCAGAAACCTGGAGAAGCTCCTAAACTCCTGATTTATAGAGCTACAGGTCGTCAGTCTGGAGTTTCAGATCGCTTTACTGGACAGGCATCTAGTGTTACTGATTTCACTCTGACCATCAGTGGAGTTCAGACTGAAGACTCAGGAGTTTATTACTGTGGGCAGAGTAGATGCACACCACGCACACAGTGAAAAGGCGTCGTACAAAAACCTCCCTCAGCTGCAGAGGAACTGAACAGCTGCACTGAAACTAAAGCAACAGCAAATTTACAAACAATTTTAAAATAAACATATGATCATATATATTAATTAAGCTGAATTATCAACTAATCAAATTTCTTAAATATTTTCTTGATCCACTGTTTGGGTAACCATTATTTATTTATTTCCTGTGACATAAAATGTAAACTGTTGTAGAAGTAAATAAATAAATAATCACAACTTTAACAATAACTTCAATCAGTTGAATAAAACTGTTGTCAGAGAACCTCCAGAAAAAGAGAAAGAATTGTTTGGAAATATTCCCTTTCATTACTTACTAAAAAATTAGAAAGAATCTACGCAAATGAACACACATATTAAATCTGTACAATTTACTTGTATTGTATTTTTTTAATATATTTTATGAATTTGGAATCATCATAGATGAAGAGTCACAGGAGACCAGATATTATTTCCAGGACTTTTCAAGTTTCAAAAAATTGGCTTCATGCTCACTGTAACAGTATAATACAACCACATTGTCAGCTGATCAATATATAAAAATCATCCTATTGATGAATGATTATGAACTCTTTGCAACGTACCTGTGACCTGATACAATAAGTCAGTTTGGACTTCAAGGATGAGCTTTCACTGTTGACCGCAGCAGAGAGGCAGCAGACATGTATCATTTCCATAGAGAGCCACTTTGCATCAGCAGCACCATGCTCCAGTGCTCTGGGAGAGTTTATAGTCCTGAGAGTTGAAGACTGGATGACTGACAGCTGTCCTTCATGACAACACAAGACACAGAAATCCTCATCAAAAACATGACTTTGGTCTCCGTCCTCATCTGGACTCTCCTCTGCTGCTGCTTCACAGGTAAAGCCCAGAGAATCCAACTCCTCTATCAACATCTGTCCCTCTGAAATGAAGCCCACAAAACCATGACTCTGTTTTATCTTTCTGTCTCTGTGTCCTCAGAGTCCAGAGGTCAGATCACAGTGACTCAGCCTGGAGCAGTGAGATCTGCTGCAGGAGGCTCAGTCACCATCAACTGTAGGGTCAGTCCTAAGGTTTCTGTGGGTAGGTCAAGTGGTAAAGAATTAATATACTGGCACCAACAGAGAAATGGAGAATCCCCAAAGCTACTTATTGCTAGGGTAATTGAGCGTGCATCAGGGATTCCAGATCGTTTTACAGGCAGTGGAACTGGGACTGACTTCACTCTGAGCATCAGTGGAGTCCAGGCTGAAGATGCAGCAGTTTACTACTGTCAGAGTCTTCAGTATACTGATGGTGGTGATGTGTTCACACTGTGAAAAAGCGTCGTACAAAAACCTCCCTCAGTCAAAGGGAACAGAAATTGAACTGACTGCTGCAGCTGGAAGAGACTGCAGAGACTGATACACTTCACTGAGGACACACACACACACACACACACACACACACACACACACACACACACACACACACACACAAAGAACTTTCATTTTTATTGCTTTTGTTTTTTTTTCTAACTTGACACTTTTTCATGAAATGAAACATTCCACTTGTCTCTGGTCTCTGAAGCAGCTGTCAACAACAGTTAACACATTACATCCATTACACAAAGGAAACACAGTCAACAAGTCATTACAAAACACACTTCACTCACAGTTAATACACTTACACAAATACACGTTTTCTTTGAAAATAACACAAAGATGAAAAATCTACATCTTACAAGTTAAACTTTGAACCAACAGCGAACCATGATTTTGTATCAGACTGGAATCATTCAGCAACATTAAAGTAGCACTATTGCAAATTTCAATTCTTTGTTCAGCCACTAGATGGTGCCAGTGGTCCAGTGTATTACATATAAACATCCTTGTCCTCTTTACATAGCCTGTCGTTCAGGTGGTGGGGCTAAGCGCCAGGCCGGCTTGTGTCTTAACAAAAAGGCATTCTACATTTGCTCCACAGGCACAATACCGTTGGCTATATTTTGTGTACAGATAATTATGGCTCCCGTGGACCTATTTTTTGCATATTTAAGTTTTTTATAACTATTACTGCTGTATTTGCGATAGTGCTACTTTAACGTATATAGTTACATCATCTGCATATAGATTGACTTTAACCCTGCTGTACCATTGACCTACACAGTCCAACCTATCAACAGCTGTTGATCCGCTGACTGTCTCACTAACAGCTTCTGATGCTCTCATAAGCAGGATCACTGGCTGCTGTGGCCTCCAATAGGCTGAGTATAGAAGGTGTGGGATGTTCAAGACTGAACATTCAATCGCACAAATGCTGTTGGTTTCAGCTGCAAAGATCCAGCATACACTTTGTGACAGTTGTGTTTTAAACGGAGCAGCTCTATGTTCACACCGTGTGTCATTATGGACATGTTAAATTAAAACAGATGAAAACAAGTGATGTGATGATCAGATTTTTATTATGTTTAAACACAGACACAACATTGAAATACAGGGAAAAGCTGGTAAATATTGTTAGTTAAACATGTGAAATCAAAGAGAGAGAGCAGGAGCAGAGTAAAACCAGTATCAGAGTCCCAGTGAGTCAGCTCAGGACTAAGGACACTGGTCTTTTCTCAGAGTCTCTGAGACCGGAGACTGGGAGCCCTGGCTGGCCTCACAGGTCACAGAGCCCAGCTTCCTCCACTGGTCTGCAGGGAGCCTCAGGGTGCTGCTCCAGCTGTAGAGGCCGCCCTTCCCCAGCACCGCAGGGCTCCTGCTCTCCTCCCAGCTGCTGCTGCTGCTGCTGTCCACCTTCCAGACCAGATTCCAGTCTGAGGGGAAGCCCTTGTTGGCCACGCACATGAGCGTGGCCTTCCCCTGCTGCTGCAGCTCCTCTCTGGAGGGGGGCAGCACCGTCAGGGTGGGGCGGGTATCACCTATAGGAGACACAGAGCACAACCTGTCAATCCAACAGAAGCCACTTGGACACCGTTACTGTGTGAGAGCTGCTTTTGTCCTTGAAGGAGTTTCTGTCAGATGTTTTTCTGCTCCACCAGTCACTCATTAACTCACACATTGTTTCACTTCCCTTTAAAAACCTCTCATGCACATCAGCACAGAAAGAGTCCTCATATGAGTGAAATATATCAAAGTAGGCCTACACTGGTAACTGACGACATTTATTTTACATTTCAACAGCTGCATTACGTTTTTTAAAATATAATACGTTTAAAATATTATTTCTGCACAGTCATGGTCCATTTATAATCCAACACATTTACTATCAAGATCACCGCAGTTAATCAGATCTACTGTTAAAGGACATTATGAGCCACAAATAAGTGACGACCACATTTAAACATCAGACATCTATGAATCCAAAATAAACCAACAGCCTCAGAAAACTTCAGTCTCACTGTTCAAAATCATTTCAACTCAACTTCCAAACTGTTTCAAATGTAAAGACCAAATGTAACAACAAAAATTTGACAACAGGATTGTTGTTCTTGAATATTTCCTGCTCCTCAATTTGTTCACATTTTGAAGTTGAATGAAGCTGCTCTGAGTTCAAATAAAGAATCAAACAGATTTTACGGTGATCTGAATCAGCTCAGTGGAAATTTATATCTGCTACAAATGATCACTGACAGAAATTAAAAGCTGAATTGATGAGACAATATTAAAGATTTGACGAGAAACTCACTTCCAACATCAAGTCTGATTCCTCCACATTGATAATGTGCTGACTCATCAACACTTTAAAGAAATAACCCTAGTTTCTCATGTCAGAAGAAAATTTTCAGGACAAAAAATGTAAATGGCAATGTAAAATTACATAATATTTTAGTCTCTAGATGAAAAAAATTAAAGTGTGACAGACAAAATATTCTTAGTGATGTAACAAAAGACATTGAAAATTTAACTTACATCCAAACTCCAGTCTGGTTCCTCCACCGAACGTGTACCACAGTGATACAAAGTGACTGAGCCGTCGTACAAAAACCTCTCACTGTACAGAGACACGGCTTCCTCATTTTGACATAACCAATTCTACTAAATCACGTCCTGTTTTTTAAAAGCTTCGTATTTGACAATTAGCCCTCTATTGCATGAAATATTACCAAGGCATAGTAAAAAATGTTTTGCATGTTTTTATTATTTAAAATTGTTTAAATAACAGAAATATTTTTTAAAATCCTAAATTTTATTTTAAAGTGGGGGTCATTGGTAAATTGTTGCCATGTGGCAATGCCATGTGACCCCCACTTCAAAAAGAAATTCCTTTCATCAGGCCTGATGAAGGTCAGAGGTGTGACCGAAACGTTGCTTTAAAAAACTTAATTGAGAGTGTGCCAGTGTGCAGGAGCTTTTTCTGAGCAATGTATATCACAACATTTTCTCTTTTAATAAACAGTGATGACCAGAATAACCAAGCTAAATGAAACTCAGACTCTGATGAACAGATTTGTCTTTAACAATCACAGTCTGACGTCGTTCTGTTCTCACACCATCATCAAGTCAGAGATGTTGCTCAGTCTGCTCTTCTCCAGCTCAACACAATGTTGAGCTTCATGAGATTTTTACTTTGTTCACCATGTTTATTTCCACTTGAGTTCTGGTTTTAAACAGTAACAGTTTTTTTTATCTGAGAACGGTTGGTGGTGACTATATCACCTCTGTTGGTGAGACTCTGATCAGATGATTGAAATGCTGGTGTTGGTACTGATTTCAGCAGTGAAGGGACTGATGGACACGACATCCTCAGTGAAGTGTATCAGTCTGCAGTCTCTTCCAGCTGCAGCAGTCAGTTCAGTTTCTGTTCACTTTGACTGAGGGAGGTTTTTGTACGACGCTTTTTCACTGTGTGAACACCCACTGACTGTTGATATAGTGATAACTCGAACAGTAGTAAACTGCTGCATCTTCAGCCTGGACTCCACTGATGCTCAGAGTGAAGTCAGAGTCTGATCCACTGCCTGTAAAACGATCTGGAATCCCTGGTTCTCGAATAGAAATGTATTGGATGAGGGGTTTAGGTTTTTCTCCATCTCTCTTTTGGGTCCAGAATAAACGGTTTGAGTAATAAACTGCTGGACTGGTTCTACATCTGATGGTGACTGAGCCTCCTACAGCAGAGCTCACTGCTCCAGGCTGGGTCACTGTGACCTGACCTCTGGACTCTGAGGACACAGAGACAGAAAGATAAAACAGAGTCATGGTTTTGTGGGCTTCATTTCAGAGGGACAGATGTTGATAGAGGAGTTGGATTCTCTGGACTTTACCTGTGAAGCAGCAGCAGAGGAGAGTCCAGATGAGGACGGAGACCAAAGTCATGTTTTTGATGAGGAGGATTTCTGTGTCTTGTGTTGTCATGAAGGACAGCTGTCAGTCATCCAGTCTTCAACTCTCAGGACTATAAACTCTCCCAGAGCACTGGAGCATGGTGCTGCTGATGCAAAGTGGCTCTCTATGGAAATGATACACGTCTGCTGCCTCTCTGCTGCGGTCAACAATAAAAGCTCATCCTTACAATCCAAACTTACTCACCTCTTTTCTGTATCAGGTCACATGGACATTACAATTGGTCCATAATCATTTGTCAAAGAATTGATTTGACATATTGACCTGCTGACAGATATTTAGAAACACACTTCAACCTACAGTAAGTGGGCACTGACCTCATGACAAATTTGTTTTTTTAATTTGAATTTTTATCTCAACCTATTGAAAAGTCCTGGAAATAACATTGTTTACAATTTGGTCTCACGTGAGTCTTGATCGGTGTTGATTCCAAATTGATAAATCACTGTTCATGTGTTACACAACACAATACAGTACAAGTGAATTGGATTTGATTTAATATTGTGTGTGTGTGTTGTGTGTAATAAGCAAAACAATATCATGTCAATCAGAAATAATTTGCTTACATTCTTTCTGATTGACATGATATTGTTTTGCTTATTAATCAAAATAATAGCATATGTTCAGACTGAATCAGTGGCCGTCCTTTCTCTTTTTATGCTGTTGCTCTCAAAAATTTATATTTAAGTTAGTTTTTTTTTGTATCATTTTTGTTTTTGCGCCTACAATTTCTTTTTAAAACAACAGTTTACATTTTATGTCAGTGTAGTGACACTCACATAAGAGTAACCCAAACTGTGTATCAACAACATTTTTTCATAAAATTGATTATTTGATAATTCAGCTAATTTAATTCATATAATCATATGTTGATCTCACAATTTATTCATTTTAAGTGTTTGTAAGATTGCTGTTTTTTAATTTCAGTGCAGCTGTTAATTCAGATCAGTTCCTCTGCAGCTGAGGGAGGTTTTTGTACGACGCCTTTTCACTGTGTGCGTGGTGCGCTTCTACTCTGGCCACAGTAATAAACTCCTGAGTCTTCAGCCTGAACTCCACTGATGGTCAGAGTGAAGTCAGTAACACTAGATGCCTGTCCAGTAAAACGATTTGAAACTCCAGAATGTCGACCCGTAGCTTGATAAATCAGGAGTTTAGGAGCTTCTCCAGGTTTCTGAAAGTACCAGTGCATCCACTTAACGTAATCATGCTCAACACTTTCACTGGTTTGACATCTGATAGAAACAGTCTGGCCCAGAACAACAGACTGAGATGCAGGAGTCTGAGTCAGGATGATTTCTCCTGATGAACCTGAAAAATCAGAAACAAAAGGAGAAGAGTTATTGAGACAAATCCATCTTGGAGAAACATCAATATCCAAACAGAGGAGGATCATTTCTTGAACATAGAGAACAGATGGAAGAAGGTCAATGCTGCTGGTTTCAGTGTTTCTCCATCATAGCAGAACATCATGGTGGTGAACCTGGTTCCATCCTGAAGCAGAGTTTTCAGCAGAGAGTCTCACCCTGAACAAGGAGCCCCAGGGTGGCCAGCAGTAGAGTCACAGACATCATTGAGCTGCTGTGGTGTCAGTGGCTGTGAAAGGCCTGGACACACACTGATCAACACTGGCCTCTTAACGGCTGGGAGCAGAGAGGAAGGACACATATGCAAACACACACAGTCACTCAACTGGAGCTGTTCTCAACACATCATTATGTTGTATCTTAATATCATGTGTAAATTAGTGCAACTTATGACATTCCTGGAGGCCCATAACGTGGGTAGTTTCATTTTTTCTATCAATTGAATTGATCCATTGATAATCAACTTCATCAGACCAAACCAACCAACCAAATAATAACACAAAGATGAAAAAAATCTACATCTTACAAGTTAAACTTTGAACCTACCAACACCACAGTGACATGATCTTGTTAAAAAATACAACAGCGAACCATGATTTTGTATCAGACTGCATTCATTCAGCAACATTAAAGTAGCACTATTGCAAATTTCAATTCTTTGTTCAGCCACTAGATGGTGCCAGTGGTCCAGCGTATTACATATAAACATCCTCGTCCTCTTTACATAGCTTGCCGTTCAGGTGGTGGGGCTAAGCGCCAGGCCGGCTTGTGTCTTAACAAAAAGGCATTCTACATTTGCTCCACAGGCACAATACCATTGGCTATATTTGTGTACAGGTAATTATGGCTCCCGTGGACCTATTTTTTGCATATTTAAGTTTTCTATAGCTATTACTGCTGTATTTGCAATAGTGCTACTTTAACATATATAGTTACATCATCTGCATATAAATTAACCTCAACCCTGCTGTACCATTGACCTACACAGTCCAAACTATCAACAGCTGTTGATCCACTGACTGTCTCACTAACAGCTTCTGATGCTCTCATAACCAGGTTCACTGGCTGCTGTGGCCTCCAATAGGCTGAGTATAGGAGGTGTGGGATGTTCAAGACTGAACGTTCAATCGCACAAATGTTGTTGGTTTCAGCTGCAAAGATCCAGCATACACTTTGTGACATATGTTCAGACCGTGTGTCATCATGGACATGTTAAATTAAAACAGATGAAAACAAGTGATGTGATGATCAGATTTTTATTATGTTTAACACATGAACAACATTGAAATACAGAGAAAAGCTGGTAAATATTGTTAGTGAAGCATGTGAAATCAAAGAGAGAGAGCAGGAGCAGAGTAAAACCAGTATCAGAGTCCCAGTGAGTCAGCTCAGGACTGGGGACACTGGTCTCTCCTCAGAGTCTCTGAGACTGGAGACTGGGAGCCCTGGGTGGCCTCACAGGTCACAGAGCCCAGCTTCCTCCACTGGTCTGCAGGGAGCCTCAGGGTGCTGCTCCAGCTGTAGAGGCCGTCCTTCCCCAGCACCGCGGGGCTCCTGCTCTCCTCCCAGCTGCTGCAGCTGCTGCTGCCGTCCACCTTCCAGACCAGACTCCAGTCTGAGGGGAAGCCCTTGTTGGCCAGGCACATGAGCGTGGCCTTCCCCTGCTGCTGCTGCAGCTCCTCTCTGGAGGGGGGCAGCACCGTCAGGGTGGGGGCAACTCGACCCACTGGAGGAGGAGGAGATAGAGAGAGATGACATTGAAAGTTGACCCAGAGGGAAACTACTTTTTTTTTTGTTCGGTTTTTCACTTCCCTCCCTCAGCACAGTAACCATAGCAACATACAGGCATCACTGCTGAACCATGGAAACAGACGGGTTTCAGTGCTAAAGATAAAAAGTTAAATTTCATCTATCTTATTAAACTTAAACTATATACGAATGAATACAAGAAATCTAAGATTTAAATTGTTTTGCAGAATCCGAAATATTATTTATCTAAAACAGAAAAGACCAAAATGGAATCTGTTCACTCTGTCCATTCAATATGAACTTTATTAACCATTGATTGACATGTTAAATCTCACCAAATTAATCACATATTATGCTTTGTCAGCAGGCCACTACGAGTATAATTTATGTTTTTTCACATTACATTTGAATCACACAGACTGAGGAAGATTTGTCTCAATATAAAGACCTTGAATATAGATTTCTCAATAGAGAAGACTTTTATGTTCTGTCTGAATCTCGATGAGAAATTCAAAATTGTATTGTAAATTACTCTGACAAAATATTTAACCCTCATGACCTGAAGACGACACGAAGGTTAAGTGAAGAACATTTCATAATTTTGAGGACTTAACTTTGACGACATAATGCATCAGTAAAGTTATATTAAAAACCAAATATCAACTAGAATGCAACAATAATATCTACAGATATTAAATAAATCAGGATAATAACAAAATTTGAGTTATTAAGAGTCAAATTTACTTACAGTCAACATTCAGTCTGGTTCCTCCACCGAACGTGTACCACAGTGATACAAAGTCATTGAGCCGTCGTACAAAAACCTCTCACTGTAGAGACACGGCTCTCTGACTCTGAATCAAAAAAGCTCATCTGAAAAACTCAGTTTATTTTCTTTTTGATATGAACAACTAAAGAAAAAGAAGGATGATTTTCAGATTTAGTAAATAACTGTCCGATTAGGAACCGTTTAACGTCTTAAAATGATTTAATATTGTCAACTGTGAACTAAATTTACTCTGAATTATTTGATTGAGGTTGATAACATGAAACAATTTTTTTCCACTGATATTTAAAAGGAATCATATTGAAATGAGTGTTAGCACATTGATCATCAATACCCTGATCGACTGATTCATCCACTGACAATCAAAATAATCAGAGTCATCCATTGATAATCAGCATGATGGGATTGGTCCCAGTCCCTTTTGGAGTCAGTCAGAGCATTTCCATAGAGAGCCACTTTGCATCAGCAGCACCATGCTCCAGTGCTCTGGGAGAGTTTATAGTCCTGAGAGTTGAAGACTGGATGACTGACAGCTGTCCTTCATGACAACACAAGACACAGAAATCCTCCTCATCAAAAACATGACTTTGGTCTCCATCCTCATCTGGACTCTCCTCTGCTGCTGCTTCACAGGTAAAGTCCAGAGAATCCAACTCCTCTATCAACATCTGTCCCTCTGAAATGAAGCCCGCAAAACCATGACTCGATCTGTTTTATCTTTCTGTCTCTGTGTCCTCAGAGTCCAGAGGTCAGGTCACACTGACTCAGCCTGGAGCAGTGAGCTCTGCTGTAGGAGACTCAGTCACCATCAACTGTAGGGTCAGTCAGGATGTTTATAGCACAGACTATTTCCACTGGTACCAACAGCGAGATGGGGAGCAGCCTCAGCTTCTTCTTTATGGAACCAGTAATCGAACATCAGGGATTCCAGGTCGTTTTACAGGCAGTGGATCCAAGTCTGACTTCACTCTGAGCATCAGTGGAGTCCAGGCTGAAGATGCAGCAGTTTACTACTGTCAGAGTGTCCACAGTATCAACAGTCAGAACGTGTTCACACAGTGAAAAAGCGTCGTACAAAAACCTCCCTCAGTCAAAGTGAACAGAAACTGAACTGACTGCTGCAGCTGGAAGAGACTGCAGAAACTGGTACAGTTCACTGAGGACACACACACGCACACTTGATTAACCCTATATGACCGTTTGTATCATATTTGATACATGGCTTTTTGAGACCTCTATATCATCACTGTGATTTTTTTCCCCCTGAAAAACCTAATGTATACAATCAGATACATGTAATGGTCAGATAATCCACCAGGGTGAAGTAATTAATGCACCGGAGGGTTTTCACTTGGGACATCCAAAATGGCCACCGTCAATCAGTGACCCACATGTGTTTTATCGTGGATACTTTTGGCAATTTTGAAAACATTATGGTAATAAAAACTTTATTTTTTTCACTGAAACTTGAATAGGACGAGTTACTGCATTGATGTAAGGTAAAATTATTTAATATTTAATAACTTATTTTATACTAAAACTGTGTTGAAAATGTATGTATCAAATTTGATACAGCAGGTTTAAAAGGAAATCTTTTTGCAAATCTGGCAATAGTCATTTTAGTCAAAGTTACTGTCCCAGGTGGCTATATTTAAGATTTTTTCATCAAATTGCACAACTAAACACCCACCCCCTCTGTCCAAGACCATTACTAAGTAAAACAAACAATTGCTAGGAAATCGCTCTGATCAGAGTAGCACACAGCTATGCAGGATATTTACCTTATATTTCATTTTTACCTTCATTAAACAGCTTGTGCCTAATTGATAACTTGAAGGAGTGAGTTGTTCCACACTGCTGCTGAAAACAAACCTGCATGATCAGAGCCTCAGGGCCAATGGGACGAGACTCTGATCATGCTGGTCTGGGTTTCAGCAGTTTGCAAGGCAGAGAGCCTCACACTCCCTGTAACAAGTAACAAGTCAGAAAAAGTTATTTTCTATGTTTAATGTTTAGAAGTTTAATGAATTACAACAATTAGTTGTTTGTTCAAAAAAGAAAAAAACGGACCATTAAGACCTGGTGTATCAAATATGATACAAATTAAAAATCATATATGAAAAAAAAAAAATATATATTTTTTTTTTTTTTTTGTCAGAAGGTCCAATAAAGACTCAATTTTCAAAGAATTAGAATTTTCTGGCAATTATTTCATGGTTCAGGCCTTACAGGGTTAATATTCTTCTTCTTATATAACACATCAATGTCCCCAAACTGTGCTGACATCTCTGCACACTAAATCCGATGTGCTATATGTTGCAATGTTTTCTGTGGCAGAAACACTGACACTGTCATAAACATAATGACAATACAAACCTCACACGACACAGGAAAAAGTGCTGAGAGGGGATTAATCGTAACTTTGGACACAGTCAGTTGATAGAAATTTTCAGGAGGAACCATAATGTCTGAGTCCTTCAGGTTCTCATCTTCCACTCAGCTACTGTTCAGATTCAGATATAATATTAATGACTAGTTGAAGAAAAAAAAAGAGTCATAGCAGCAAATAAAATACAAACTACAGAGGACCAAGGATGGAGCCTTGTGGGACTCCAGGAGTATTTCTCATAGTAGCAGACAGAGTGAGAGATATATTACTTTACATGGAGGTATCACTGACTCCACTTTTATTTTAAAATTATCACGTACCACAACATCCAGAGTTCTTATTAATCTCCATGATGATAATTGAATGAGTGAGTTGTTCCAGCAGTGAAGAGGACACAGCATGATGTGTTGAGGACAGCTCCACTTGACGGACTCTGTCTGTTTGCATACGTATATGAGTCAGACTAGGAAAAGTGCCATATAAATAAAGTTGATTTGATTTGATTTGATAAGATAGATCCACTGATAATCGGCATGATCAGATTGATGTTGGAGTCAGTCAGAGCATTTCCATAGAGAGCCACTTTGCATCAGCAGCACCATGCTCCAGTGCTCTGGGAGAGTTTATAGTCCTGAGAGTTGAAGACTGGATGACTGACAGCTGTCCTTCATGACAACACAAGACACAGAAATCCTCCTCATCTAAAACATGACTTTGGTCTCCGTCCTCATCTGGACTCTCCTCTGCTGCTGCTTCACAGGTAAAGTCCAGAGAATCCAACTCTTCTATCAACATCTGTCCCTCTGAAATGAAGCCCACAAAACCATGACTCTGTTTTATCTTTCTGTCTCTGTGTCCTCAGAGTCCAGAGGTCAGGTCACAGTGACTCAGCCTGGAGCAGTGAGATCTGCTGTAGGAGGCTCAGTCACCATCAGATGTAGAACCAGTCAGGATGTTCATGTTCACTATGACAACAAGCATCGTTTACACTGGTACCAACAGAGAGATGGAGAAAAACCTAAACTCCTCATTTATCTTGCTTCCACTCGAGTATCAGGGATTCCAGGTCGTTTTACAGGCAGTGGATCAAACTCTGACTTCACTCTGAGCATCAGTGGAGCCCAGGCTGAAGATGCAGCAGTTTACTACTGTCTGAGTTATCACAACTGGGTGACTCCTCTGTTCACACAGTAAAAAAGCATCGTACAAAAACCTCCCTCAGTCAAAGTGAACAGAAAGTGAACTGACTGCTGCAGCTGGAAGATACTCCAGAGATTGATACAGTTCACTGAGGACACACGCACACATGCACGCACGCACGCACGCACGCACGCACGCACACACACACACACACACACACACACACACTTGATTCAATAGTATTTTTATATAAAACATCAATGTCCCCAAATTGTGCTAATATATCTGCACACTAAAGCCTCATAATTGCTATTTTGCAATGGTTTCTGTGGCAGAAACACTGACACTGTCATAAACATAATCACAATACAAACCTCACATGACACAGGAAAAAGTGCTGAGAGGGAATTAACTCTGTTGATACACATTTTCAGGAGGAACCATAATGTCTGAGTCCTTCAGGTTCTCACCTTATTTCCACTCAGCTATTGGCCACATTCAGATATAACATTCATGACTAGTTGGGGAAAAAAAAGAGTCATAGCAGCAAATAAAATACAAACTACAGAGGACCAAGGATGGAGCCTTGTTGGACTCAAGGAGTATTTCTCATAGTAGCAGACAGAATGAGAAAAAAAAATCATCTGGCAGGTGATTACTGATTGCCTTTGTCAGACAAGTGGAACATGTGCTGTTGATATATTACTTGGTGGTATCACTGTCTCCACTTTGAAATTATCACGTACCACAACATCCAGAGTTTTTATTAATCTCCATGATGATAATTGAATGAGTGAGTTGTTCCATCAGTGAGGAGGTCACAGCATGATGTGTTGAGGACAGCTCCAGTTGACGGACTCTGTGTGTTTGCATACGTATATGAGTCAGACTAGGAAAAGTGCCATATAAATAAAGTTGATTTGATTTGATTTGATAAGATAGATCCACTGATAATCGGCATGATCAGATTGATGTTGGAGTCTGTCAGAGCATTTCCATAGAGAGCCACTTTGCATCAGCAGCACCATGCTCCAGTGCTCTGGGAGAGTTTATAGTCCTGAGAGTTGAAGACTGGATGACTGACAGCTGTCCTTCATGACAACACAAGACACAGAAATCCTCCTCATCAAAAACATGACTTTGGTCTCCGTCCTCATCTGGACTCTCCTCTGCTGCTGCTTCACAGGTAAAGTCCAGAGAATCCAACTCCTCTATCAACATCTGTCCCTCTGAAATGAAGCCCACAAAACCATGACTCTGTTTTATCTTTCTGTCTCTGTGTCCTCAGAGTCCAGAGGTCAGGTCACAGTGACTCAGCCTGGAGCAGTGAGCTCTGCTGTAGGAGGCTCAGTCACCATCAACTGTAGGGTCAGTCCTCAGGCTGGGACCTGTACCGGTTCTTATTGTTTAGCCTGGTATCAGCAGAAAGGAGAAGCTCATAAAATGCTAATTTTCAAGACAACTAATCGAGCATCAGGGCTTCCAGGTCGTTTTACAGCCAGTGGAACTGGGACTGACTTCACGCTGAGCATCAGTGGAGTCCAGGTTGAAGATGCAGCAGTTTACTACTGTCAGAGTCTTCACATTGGTAATGTGTTCACACAGCGAAAAAGCGTCGTACAAAAACCTCCCTCAGTCAAAGTGAAACTGAACTGACTGCTGCAGCTGGAAGATACCGCAGAGACTGATACAGTTCACTGAAGCCTGGCACCCTTCCTCCCCATTGCCTGCATCTCTCAACTATACTATCAATTAAAGGACCCCCCCCCCCAATGATAAACTAAATAAATAAAATAAAGCCCTACAAGGACTGGCTCCACCCTACTTATCCAAGATGTTAACACCATACACCAGCACGCTCTCTTCACTCACTCAGTGCTGTTCTCCTGGCCCTTCCTCCTGTCCAGTTGGCTCGACAGTATCTGCCTACTGTGCCCCTTTTCTTTGAACTGGCCTCCCATCACATGTTACTCATTCAGTAGACATTTTTAATCGAAGACTGAAGGCCCACCTTTATTCATCCCATTACAACCAATCTTAGGTCACCTTTGTTTCGTTTAATACGTATTATCATTGTCATTTTTTTCTCTTTACTTTTTTGATGCTTTTAAACATGTTTGTTTTCATGTATATTTCTTATTATTCTTTTATTTCTGGTATATTTGCCTCATGCACTATTTTAGTGTCAATTGTAAACTGGTTTGAGACCATGTTGCATGGTATTACTACACTTTAAATCAAGACCAATTGATTGATTGATTGATTGATTGATTGATTGATTGATTGATTGATTGATTGATTAACTTTAATAGTAATAAACAATGACCTTGACTTCTGTGATCAAAGTAACATTATGCTCATGAAACATTAAACATATTGTCAGTAAAAGCTTCCAGTACAATATTGACAGTTTAAAGAGAGAGACTCTAACACAACTCTAATAAATCACTTCCTGTTTTTTTACAAGCTTCATATTTGACAATTAATGATATTTTTCTGATCAATAATTATGCTTAAACATATTTTTTGTATTTCATATATTTTGCATTAAAATGGATAGTTCTCTCATCAAATGCAAACACACAGAATTAAATTTTACAATAATAATTTAAATCCACAAAAATAAAGTCAATGACAACTTTCCAATTGATACCCTGATCAATTGATTGATCTATTGATAATCAGCATGATGAGATTGATCCCAGTCCCTGTTGGAGTCAGTCAGAGCATTTCCATAGAGAGCCACTTTGCATCAGCAGCACCATGCTCCAGTGCTCTGGGAGAGTTTATAGTCCTGAGAGTTGAAGACTGGATGACTGACAGCTGTCCTTCATGACAACACAAGACACAGAAATCCTCCTCATCAAAAACATGACTTTGGTCTCCGTCCTCATCTGGACTCTCCTCTGCTGCTGCTTCACAGGTAAAGTCCAGAGAATCCAACTCCTCAGCAAATAAAGCAGCAAATAAAATACAAACTACAGAGGACCAAGGATGGAGCCTTGTTGGACTCCAGGAGTATTTCTCATAGTAGCAGACAGAGTGAGATAAAAAATTATCTAGCAGGTGATTACTGAATGCCTTTGTTAGACAAGTGGAACATGTACTGTTGATATATTACTTGGTGGTATAACTGTCTCCACTTTGAAATTATCACGTACCACAACCTCCAGAGTTTTTTATTAATCTCCATGATGATAATTGAATGAGTGAGTTGTTCCATCAGTGAGGGGGTCACAGCATGATGTGTTGAGGACAGCTCCAGTTGACGAACTCTGTGTGTTTGCATACGTATATGAGTCAAACTCCTGGATCTCAGTCTGTTGTTCCAAGACAAACTGTCTCTTTCAGATGTCAAACTAGTTCAAGTGTTAAGTGGCTGAACTGGTACCTTCAAAAACCCAGAGAAGCTCCTGAACTCCTGATTTATTAGCTAATTGTCGTCAGTCTGGAGTTTCTAATCACTTTACTGGACAGGCATCTAGTGTTACTGACTTCACTTCAATATGGAATCATATTGAAATGCATGTTATTACATTGATCATCAATACCCTGAGCAGCTGATCGATCCATTGACAGTCAAATAAGATAAGATAGATCCACTGATAATCGGCATGATCAGATTGATCCAGTCCTTGTTGGAGTCAGTCAGAGCATTTCCATAGAGAGCCACTTTGCATCAGCAGCACCATGCTCCAGTGCTCTGGGAGAGTTTATAGTCCCTCTGAAATGAAGCCCGCAAAACCATGACTCTGTTTTATCTTTCTGTCTCTGTGTCCTCAGAGTCCAGAGGTCAGGTCACAGTGACTCAGCCTGGAGCAGTGAGATCTGCTGTAGGAGACTCAGTCACCATCAACTGTAGGGTCAGTCCTCCTGTGAATTATTATGGTGGTGAATACATATTATCCTGGTACCAACAGAGAGATGGAGAAAAACCTAAACTCCTCATTTACTACGCAAAAAATCGAGCATCAGGGATTCCAGATCGTTTTACAGGCAGTGGATCAAACTCTGACTTCACTCTGAGCATCAGTGGAGTCCAGGCTGAAGATGCAGCAGTTTACTACTGTCTGGGTGAACACTGGTTCAACAAAGTTGTGTTCACACAGTGAAAAAGCGTCGTACAAAAACCTCCCTCAGTCAAACAGAACAGAAACTGAACTGACTGCTGCAGCTGGAAGAGACTGCAGAGACTGATACAGTTCACTGAGATCACATACAAACGCGCACACGTGTTCACACCTGAAATCCTGATGTCAATCCTGATTTCAGATGCAAGACTAGAATTGAATCCATGACTGGATTTAATGTGGTGACTGATCTGAGTATTTTTGAGTCAAGCCATGAAGCTGTGGAACACAATTGAAAGTACAAATTAATTACAGAAGATTCAGAATGAAGGGAGCTTGTCAGAGACACTTCTGCCCCTGACATTGACCTGTTCTCTGTCACCAACCTTCTTAAACATATTAAAGTAAATAAGAGCCCAGGGCCAAATATTAGTGGCAGAGTGCTCAAGTATTGTGCCTCACAAACTAAAAGCCCTAAAGTCTTAAATTACTTCAGACCAGTAGGTAGCCCTCACCTCTCTGGTGATGAAGGTCTTTGAAAAGCTAGTTAAGAAGGAAGTATTGAAGCAGGTCAGTGGCCTCCTTGATCCTCTGCAGTTTGCCCTTTTTCTGTATCGCTAAGGTCAGGGGAAACCGTTCCAGATCCAAATTCAAGTCTCAAAATGTGAATTTTATCTATGTTAATCTGCTGCCATCTAGTGGTTAAATTTAGATAGTACAGTATGTCTAAGTTTACCTGAGAGGTCTGTGCAGTAGATCAAAGCAAGGACTCCGCTCTAGTAGCCTACAAACAAGACTAGGTGCGCGCGCAACCAAGGGGGCAAAAGAGGGTGTCACCACTCTGTCAGATCGAGACCACGACAGACAGCTGGAGCCAACAACAAACGCCGTCACGCTCCGTCCTCCGCCCTGACTCTGTGTGAACCATGTCCAGGATCCAGGCTCTGAAGGTCCACATCCAGCAGCGACTGGCCGCGGCTGTGGAGGAGATCTTCGGACTTCTAGACCAAACAATAGCCGAGTGCGAGGAGGAGACGAGCCGCCGCCGCCGCCGCAGGCTGCTGCTGGACGTGGCTCCCAAACCGGAGACGCAGACCACGGGGAAGGAAACAGGTAGGCGACGTACGTCCTCTCTTCTCTCTACACTACACATCTGGGAACATGTGTCGCGTTGTTACAGACCGATTCCCTGATGTGGTTTCGTTCAATTTAGTTTGTAGGGGAGGAAATATCTAGTAGAGACATATAACAATCTCCCCAATAGTGAAACTTACCAAAAGATCTTTTAGACTAACTGAGTCAGGGATGGCTACTCAGATCTTAACATAGAAGAACAGCCCTGATACCTGGGATGAGATATTCAGAGCCAGAGGTCATAAAATATAACTCAATAATTAAAGGATATGACACTCAGTCTTTTCTATTCAACTCAGAGGTTAAGGGTATGAATGTTACCAAATGAAACTTACCATATAACCAAAGACCAAATAACTATCAAATTACAGATAATTAAGATAGTTACATCTTAACCATTTAGAACAAAAGTAAGGCAATATTAGAAATGAACACAGGCCTACAAATGTGTTGTGATGCACAAAGTGAACAAACTATAGCCAATACTCGAGAAACAGATAATGCAACACATTCGATGTGTGGGAGATCAGTATGCAGATGAAGTGCAAAGACACGTCTAAACTACACCAAATGGGACTTTGCATGGAGACACCATTCGCATCTGGAGACCTTTGATCATCAGGGGTCTTTTCATATGACAACAAATCACTTGACAAAGGGGCATGAGGTGTTAAGGAGACACTTTAGAGTGATTAGAGACAGTCATCAAATGGTTAAATCGTAGATGATTGATAAAATCACCAATAATCAAAGGGTATAATACACACGGTTTCATCAGTCTGGGAAAAAAACTTTTTTTCCTAAAACATTGTTTCAGAGACAATGTTTCAGGGTGGGGGTCAGACTGTCTTACAAGTTCAGGAGATTTTAATTATCAGAGGCTAATTTAGTTTTACAGTCTATCAGACCATGCAGTCAACAAAAAGTACACACAGTATGACAGGTGCAGAGAAGTGGACAGTCAAGTACAAGTCAAAAGTACTGTTGGAAAAACGTAATGATTTATCTCTGTGGTCATTTTTTGGGCAGCAGTTTGTGCATTTTGTGATGTAGGTTTCTGTCACAACTCACTTGTCACAGATGTTTTCTCTGAGGAACAGCAGCGGTGGAGCTCCAGTCTGGACCAGGACGACCCACCACAGCCTCCACGCATTAAAGAGGAAGAGGAGGAGGAGCTGTGGACCAGTCTGGAGGAAGAGCAGCTTCAAGGACTGGAGGAGGCTGATGGCACCAAGTTCACATCCACTACCGACCCTGTGAAAATAGAAGAGGAGAAACCATCTCTACTTCAAAGTAAATTAAAGACTGGGAATAGTCATGGAAAAGTGGGATACAGAATAAAAATCCATCTAAGTCTGTGCTTCATTAACTGACACTGAAAAACAATGTCAACGAAGATACAAATTAAAACAGAAATGTAAGAAGATAAAATGTTTTTGCTTGTTAACAGGAAGTTAGATTGGCAGGCTGCAACTACTTGTTCCATAATGGCAAACATTATGAGATAATAGATTTCAAGATATTCCCTCTAAACGTGTTCATGTTGGGTGAAAATAAATTCATCATAGTACTATCCGTTTGTCTGTACTTCAGGGTTTCGTGCAGAAGTTCAGAAGTGCTTGGCGAGTCAGCCAGATGTTTCCTCTGAGGAACAGCAGCGGTGGAGCTCCAGTCTGGACCAGGACGACCCACCACAGCCTCAAGGACTGGAGGAGGTTAATGGCACCATGGTCACATCCACTACTGACCCTGTGAAGAGAGAGGATGATGATGATGATGATGAAGAAGCTCAGACCTTGCAGCTTCATCAGAGTCAGACTGTGGAGAACAGAGAAGGAGAGTATTTGAAATCTGAACCTGAAGAGGAGGACTGTAGGAGACCAGAACTAGACAGAAACTCAGTCTATCATTTCCAGACTTCACAACACATAGAAGACAGGAGTTTTTATTGGATGGAGACCAGAGACCCAGAGACTGTTTTGAATACGGAGGGAGGACACTGGAGCACACGGTCGGTATAAGACAGATTTAATGAGGTGCGGCTGCTGACGTTTCGACAGAAAGTCTTCTTCAGAGCAAAAAAAATGATTTTGAATACGTTACATAACGTAGTCCCAACAGGCGATGAGGAGCGTAAGGCAAAGTCCTACACCTGCTCTGAGTGCGGTAAAGTGTTTGGCCACATGGGGACACTGCGGAGGCACATGAGATGTCACACTGGAGAGAAACCGTTCGGTTGCACCATTTGCAGTAGAAGGTTCACACAGAGCGGACCGCTGGTGCACCACCTACGGCTCCACACGGGGGAGAAACCCTTCGCCTGCTCGGTGTGTGGCAAACAGTTCACCCAGAAGGGGAACCTGACGTGTCACATGAAGGTGCACACGGGGGAGAAACCGTACAGCTGCACCGTGTGCGGGAAGCGATTCACCAGACAGGCACGTGTGAAAAAGCACAAGTGTGTTGTTGAGAGTCGTAATAGTTTGCAGCCCTAACGGTCTCAGTGTGGTGAATGGAAAAGATTTAATGCTGGTCATTTGCCACAAACATTATTTTTTTTATTTTTTTTTAAGCCTGACTGCTATCAGGAAAAACATGTACAAATGAACCATTTGTAAGTTCAAATAAAAAGTGATAACAGTATTCATTTGTTGATGTTTATGTCATCATTTGTACACAATTGCTTTACAGATAAATCTGTTCATATGGAATCGGATCTTCACCCAAAATTATCTTTTTCTTGTTTGTTTTGGGACAAAAAACCCTCTGTAAACACAGCATCATTTCAAGAAATATCTGCGTACACACAGATATTCAAACTCCAAACATTATAAGTCGATTAAATGTGGAGTCGGTGCAGATATGACCATCGATGATGATTGAAAGGACACAAAGTTGTCATGTTCAGGTTGTGCTGAGAGAGGTGTTGGACTGGCGGTGTGATCGTCATAGAGGATGTGGTTAGAGTTAAGGAAAGGGACATATACATAGATAACTTACACTTATATACAGGATGTCCTTTTGACAGCATAAGCAGATTCTGCTCTGCCTCTGCTGAGATGGGTCTGTCCACCATGGAGTCAACGCTTCTGTTTCTGCTCGTTTTAACCGGTGAGGACACGTGAATACACTTTTTTTTGATTGTTGTAGCTGTGCTTGTGAGTCTAACTTTTAAAAAAATCTCTTCCACTCAGGATGCTGTGCAGGGCGACATCTTCTCCCAGCAGGCCCGGTTTACGAACGTCCTGGCACCAGTGTGACCTTCAGAACCTTAGTCGACAACATAGGCGAGGAGTCAGAGATACTGTGGGCGCGCTTTGATACGTCTGAAAGGACCCAGATAGCCAGTTCATACAAGGACACTTTCGTGGTGAGCAGGCATTATACTGGAAGAGTGTCAGTGAACAGGACCAACGGCTTCATGACCATGAGCTATGTGACTTTGGGCGACAGTGGAAATTATAGCATGGCCATCGTACAGAACCGTAAGGACTTGGAGGGTTACACGTTTTATGACTTCGACGCACTTTTCACAGAGTTCATTGAGCTCCAAGTGCTGGGTGAGTCATTTTACACCTTTATTAAAATGTCCTGAATCTTACAGCAAAACATTTCAACATGTGAACTTGAGAGTTTGATATGGATCATGTTTAATAAAAGAAACCATCAAATGGAGATGATTTATAACTTTCTCAAGCAGCTGAAGATGAAGGGTGAGAGTTCTTTTTATCTCCTATGTACATATTTACAGATCCCATTTCCTGCACTAAAATCACCGGTCCATCCGAGACCCTCTTCGCTGGCAGCAGCTCGGCCAACCTGAGCTGTGAGGCGAAGATCGGCACCGCGAAGACCAGGACCTGGCTGAAAGATGGCCGACCTCTGACGGCCAACTCCCACCTGATGTTCTCTGATGACAGGAGCACCTTGATGTTCGACCGGTTGGAGAAAGAGGACAACGGAGAGTACACGTGTCAGCTCAGGAACCCCGTCAGCTCTGACGCTGCCTCCTACAAGATGGCGGTTTCCTGTGAGTGTTTGTGTCGCTGTGAACGAGTAGTTTGTGGTGTTGCATCATGAGTCCTTTGCAGAGATTTGATGATACAGTTTTTTCCCCATCCTCTCTATCTCTACCGCTGCTGCTACCATCTGATTGGCCTCCTGGTGACCTCATAGGTCTACAGCTCAGCTTATCAATGGTATGGAGACCACAATTTCCAAACATGAAGCCGCCATGACTGTCATGCAATCTTTATCACCTTGTTTGCATAGTAACCAAAACAACGAAGGTCATCAAATTTTAAGGAAGTGCTTATTTTAATCTCTTCCTAAGTGAAAACATGAAAACCAAGGTGTTGTTCAGGACCCAGTCCTATAGATCGTATACAAACAGAAAATACTACTAAGAGACACACCCATTCATCCACAATAATTGTTTTTCTAATTAATTAAAGGGATAGTTCACTCAAAATTGAAATTTCACTCATTATCTACTCACCCCCATGTCGATTAAGGGTTGGGAGAAGTTTAAGAGTTCTCCGTGCCTTCTCTGAGTTACAAGGGGCTCGGCGCAGCAGTGCACTGCCATATGATAGTATAGGAAACAGGACTCACTTTTATTAATCTAAAAAGACACACCAAAATGCTGCATGGAGCCCCCTTGTAACTCAGAGAAGACTCCCTTTAATGATGATTTCTGTTCCGACTCCAGTTGGTCCTGAACCAGCGATGGTAATGGGGCAAAGCAGCGTGGAGATGAACAACTGGCTGACCTTCACCTGCTATGCCGCCTCCAGCCCACCTGCCAACTTCACCTGGAGCTTCAACGGCGTTGAGACCGAGGTGAAAACGGCGGAGTTCACCATCGAGAAGGCCACTCTCTGGAATGCAGGGACGTACACGTGTGAGGCGACCAACGCCATCACCGGAAAGACCACCGTGTACAAGCACACGCTGTCCGTCACAGGTCAGATCCTTGTCTCTGTGCTCCTTCTGTTTGTATTTTGAACGTATAGCACACATTAATGTCAATACACTCGGTGTTAAAGGGATAGTTCAACATTTTGGCAAATTCGCCCATTGCCATAATCGCTATAGTCATAGCAGTAAGTTCGTTACTTTTAATTGTCAGTGAGAGCTATTTTTAGAACGGTGGAGCAGAGCCGTGAGCTGATAAGAGCTACGCTATGGAGGCTAATGGGATTTCTTGGTTTCCCTCATCAAACTCATCAAATACACAATCCAACAACTCAAAAACGCTCTGGTGGACACGTTTTGAGCTGCACAACCACCACGCTATGAGATAATAATGGAACATTACGAGACAGAGCTGTTTTAGAGGTAAATTCATGCAAAACCGCTGATGCGCGTTGCGTTCAGGGACAGTTTTTCAGCAAGCAGTCTCCGCATTTAATTAAAGGTAACAAACCTACTGCTATGACTATAGCGATTATGGCAATGGGCCAATCTGATCGACATGCAAAAAAAACAAAAAAACATAGTGATACATCTGCCCAGGCTGTGAAGAAGACGACCATAAGAAGCCATGGGGAATGCAGAAAATTTGGGTCTAGACTTTTAAGACAAATCTGCTTTGTAAATGTTTTGGTGATGAGTAACACTGAGGCCTAGTGTAATTTCTATACTATTTTTTTCCCTATTTTATTTTAGGCATTTGCACAAGTAAGTAACAAACTGCTAAGAAATGATATACGCTCTCTCTGTCTCCCCACAGTTTATTTTCTCTCTGTGGTCGTGTGTGTGGTCGTGATCGTCCTGTTATCAGCTGCTTTACTGCTGCTGCTCTTCACGAGGAAGAGGAACAGGACGTTGGGTTCACGCTCGAAGGTGAGCACAGATGAAATGAAGATGGCGGTAACTTTCTTGAACACGTGACCCAGGGCTCATGTTATGTCAGCAAACATGATCTCGGCCACCTTTGTATTTTTCTAATGTGTTTCTAATATTATTTCCAGTTGTCTGAGAGACACGAGGAGTTGAATCCGAACTACCAGCGCATCAATCCAGCCCACAGAGACCAGGACCACGTTTACTCCACAATCGCATGCACTTAATCCAGGTTTAATTATGTGGAGTGGAGAGTTTAGTTACGTAGCAACAGTGGAGGAGACTGAGTTGTTCCTAGGAAAAGCAATTAATGATGAAGCCGAGATACAGTGTGGGTGACAGCTACAGCCAATCAGTAGATTTTCCATTTGCTTATGTACTTTTTTTCAAATTGAGGGACACTTGTCGTGTTAATGTAGGTTTTCGATATATTCTGAGAGTTGAAAACATTGTCCCTTTTTCTGCTTTGTGTTTGCTTACTATTATTTTATAGCCTAGAATAATCTTGTTGGAGACACTTGTGTAACGGCGTGACTTCAATCTCTACATTTGATTGAAGTATGACAAAAGGACAACTGTGCTTTTGAACAGGAGTAGCTAATTATTCATAAAACTGTATTAAAATGTAAACAGTAAAAGATTTTAAACGTGCTGTCTTTATTGTAAAAAGTGTCAGACCTTCACACCAATCCTTAGAAAGCAGTGAGTGAAAAAAAATAGAAACTCTCTTTATGAGTTTGTTTGGACTCAACTCTTATATCAGTACGTTAAAAAGAACATATTTGACATTGTGTTCAAAACAGCAATAACTTGTGTGAATAAATGAGTTTTCCTTTCAGACTCATGTTATTTTTCTTTCTTCCCTGTGGAGCCCCTTAAAAAATGGGTGAAATTGCTGCTTAACTGAGTAGGCTATAATAAAATGAGCTAAGAAGAAAAGTAATTTTGTGTTATTTCTAGGAAAATCAGCAAATGATGAAGCCAGAGAGACATTGTGGTTGATAGATTTCTATGTTTTTCTTTTTTGTTTTAGGCTACATGTAGTGTGAATGTAGATGTTCTGTGAGTGTTGAGATAAAAGTGTATGTCCAGTGCTTGTCACAAGAGGGCAGCACTGAACTGAGGAGAGAGGAGCTGAAATAGCCAAGTTTCCGGCGGCGCTCAGGAAAAGAAAAGAAGAGGGAAAAAGCGCCGCCAACATTTGAACAAACCGTCTTTGATTTGAATGAATGAATGAATGAATGACACATCCAGCCTGGAAGGGAAATCTGCGTCAGATACCTACAGGAAAATGCACAAAATCGCGCTGGAACTGTTAACTCCTACCGTTGCCTACTTTCCAACAGCAGCAGTAAGAGGATAAAACAGCAATAAGCGGGTAATCTCTTAGTAGTGAGAGCCTCGGTTTTCCTTTCAGACTCATACGAATAATAATAATTTATAGTTTATCCTTTTTTGTCGGATTAGTGGAGGTCAACCTACAATACCATATTCTCAACCATTCACTGAAACATGAAGCCTATTTGTGCTGATCCTGTCTCTTCATATGAGCAGGTGTATGTTTTATGGCTGCCTCAGATATCCACCAGGTGGCAGCAGCGTCTCACTGAAACACAGACGGTTCAATTAGACGTCTCAGCCTCATTCAAAAGGAAAACAAAACACCTAACAGAGTACATTATTATGAAAACTTCCGGGTTATTAAGTGAATATCATATAAAATGAGTGAAGCCCTTTCATTAGTCTGCTCTGTCTCATAATGTGACTATGCAGTTGTTGTTTCTTCTCGAGGAGCTCAGTGCAGGATAAATAGGGGGGGAAAAGACTTGTAAATAGACTTTAAGTATTTGTAATTGTTTTACAGTGTCTTTACTATAATGTAGTAAAATGAACAAACAATATTTACAACAGTTAAAATTTGTGAATGAGGAATTGCGTTGAAGTGTAAAATCCACTGTGACTTACAGGAACACAAATGATTCATCATGAGGGTGTGAGTGTGTGCGCGCGCGCGTGCGTGCATGCTGCTAAGAGATAGGGGGAGTGTGTGTCTTCACCTAGTCTGGGTGTGTCACTCTAAAAAGCAGCAGGTACTGCCGGATTTTCGCCACTGTCTCTGTCTCTGCTGTGAAGACTTGAACAATCCAGGATGGATCCTTTAACCTTTAAGTCTCTTCTGTTTCTTCTGTCTTTAATCGGTAAGAAAACATTGTTGCACACGAAGTTAGAATTTATATTTATTCTATCTATTTCTTTTTTTCTTTTCTTTTCTTTCTTTCTTTTCTTTTCTTTTTTTTTGGCTGTCGCTCGTGCATGGATAATGCAGTCTATTTCCCTGGGTGCAACCTGTCTCAACACTAATTTAGCCTAATACAGCAAAGAGTTTCTCTGTGGAAATGATCTGGGGCTTCTGAATCTGTCTCCTACTTTTCCCATTTCTCTCATTTATTTCCTTTGAAGTCGTTGATGTGTCCAGCTCCTCCACCTCAGCTCTAACCTGTCCTTCACCTGTCTTCCCTCAGGATGCTGCGGGGGGCAGCAGGACGTTCTCCCGGAGGGTCCCGTGGATGTAGTCGTGGGGAAAAATGTGACAATAAAAACCTTGCTCGACAAGCCGCAGTATGCGTTTGTGATCTGGAATTTCAACCACGAGGGCGAACAGGTGAACGTCGCCACCCTGGGTGAACAAGGAATCAAAGAGGGCGACCATTTCGCGGGGAGAGTGGCGATTAACGCCACCACCGGCGCTTTGACCCTCACATCCGTGAAGCCGGAGGACAGCGGGGATTACAGCATCAACGTACTCGCGAAGGACGGCACCACCAGGACCGCAGAGATCGCGCTCCGAGTTCTGGGTGAGTGTTTTACCTGTGTGGCTCTGCAGGGCCACACCTGCTCTAAGTGCGCAGCAACAGTTTGGGGGGTTTCATAGACTTCTGCCGAATTCAAGAGTGTCTCATTATGAATCTTAAGTAGGAGAAAATGTCGTTTTTTATTTTCATTCATTCATTCATTTTTATTTTATTTTTTTTAAATTCATGTTATGTCTAATTACGCCTCCGTTAAGCTATTACACAAGAAGTTCAGTGCAGGTTGCCTCGCGCGGAGGCCACACCTGTTTACCGGTGCAGAAGCGCACATAGGCTACTGTATCCCTGCGCTAGTAGGTTCCTGCGGCGCCTAGCAACCACACACGGCGAGAGGACTATATTCCTTGGCGGAGGGAGGTTGCTATCTGTTTACCCATAGATATATACACGTAGATGCCGCATTCGGGCTTGTTTGGACTGCCTCACGGCCGCCATCTTGTGCAGGGGTTCCATCTGACAAGCAGTCGCTCAGACCGGGTTTGACAGCTGTGAATCTGGCAAAATGCCAAACTTTTGTGCCGCGTACGGATGTTCCCATGAAATAAACGCCAAAACGAAGAGACATGGAATAACTTTTCTCAAGTAATAAGTTATTTTATATTTGTTATGAACTTGTTGAATTTGATGTAGATAAGATATCTGATATAAATGAAACTAAGGTAACGCATCATAGGGTGAGATAGGTGTTACGTTTAGTGCATATAGCTACCGGTAGTTAGTTAATTGTTATTTTGTTGCCTGTATGTGTAGGCTATCGGCTTATCAGCTGTTATCCCCGGCTGTGGTAGTAGCGAGTGTGTGGTTGCTATGGTGATGAGGCCGGCGAGTGAGTGTAAACCACTGTAGACGCTACCTATATAAAGGCTAGACCTCTGCCTCTGTACTACAGTAAGTAAAAGTTACACACCTGCTTCTCCAGAAGAACTGACATCTCTGCATTGTTGGTGAATGAGCAAGTACGGTATTTACAATAATTTAAGGACTTTTCTAGATCACCCACGTTATATCATCATTGCATTCTAACATCGAGGCCCCTGCAAAAGATGGCGGCGGCGGCGGCAGTCCGTTCCAATGGGCAGCAGCGTCAGATGCGGCATCTACGTGTATATATCTATGTGTTTACCAGTGTTGGCTGCGGTTAACGCCCCTGACTCTGAGCTGCTCCTGTGTAGTAGTGCGGTAGCGTCTCTTGTGGAAACTGTCACTCACCCGGGGACTTGTTTTAATGAATAGAAGTTCACTGTTGGAGAAGTTGTGACCTTATTCAACTGAAAACACTACAAACAGCCGCAGGCCTTTTACACTCGGTGCAGCCTGAGGGCGTGGCTGTGTTGGCCTTTAGGATGTAATGTGTCGTTTTTAATGCCCACAGATTCACAGGCACTTTAATGCAGCTTTACATGTTTACAACACACTGTGATAGTTGATAGTCTATTTACGGATTGCTTGAGTAATAACGGATTAATTGGCTAAGTGCTGCAGTTATTGATTGCCACTTATCTAAAAGGTTGCAGTCACCTCCATTACCATAAAATGTCTCCAACCTTGTGTTGTGTGGACCACATGATGTCAGTTTGAATCTTTGTTTATCCAAGGTTGGTTTTGCAGTAGGAGTGGACTCTTCCCACTCAGGGATCGATCAGTAAAACCACACATTTGGCAAATTACTCGGAACAAAACCACCAGTGTCTCCACATCTGGTTATTCCTTTAAACTTGAAGGAGTGGATCCTTCATGTCCCTGAGGGTTCACTGTCAGGAGAAGACATGGATCTTTAGAAAACATGTCCCCGAAGAGGTGTGAGCTGTCAGAACTGGTTGACACGCCTTCACATTGTTCCCACACACACTCATTGTTGCACAATCATCAATAAAGACACTGTTCATTTAGAATTCGAGAGGCAGGATTATTGAGAACAAGTCCGGCAGGTCCGCCTTCACTCACCTCCGTTCAAATGTCGATATCAGAGCACAGTTATGCATGTCCGCCACCCCCACTGTTAGTCATGTCCGTATTCACATTGTTGTGAGATTTAATCACCAAAACTTCACGTGCTTCAGTTTCATTGGAAAAAAAGTCATTGCAAAGACACTGGTGTTTGAAACTGCAGTTTACTTGTTTGTTTGTTTTTTTTACAACTCAACAACAGACAAAATGGTGGGAGGTTGGACAAATAAGCTAAATACATGAACACTAACTGTACATGTTAGGCTTTGGTGTTGATAAATGTCATTTTTCTAGAGAGTAAGGAATTCAGGCTCACTACAAGGTCAGTGTATGGCATGGGTTTTTGTATCGTTGCAAAACTGACCCTGTTTTCAAAGCAATTGAAGGTGTGAGTTATGTAATTAAATTGTGAAATTAATTGTAATGCAAACTCACAATTGGAAATTTCTTATCAAAATCTTAGTTGACCTCTCATTCAGCTTTAGTTAGTTAAATTTATTTGTCCTGTAAGAAATTTGTCTAGGTCCAGGACATGCATGCAGGCTGCTATATACTGTATATACTACATATAATGGTGCATGATCAGGACATTAGTGTATGTACAGTTAAAGTGCATCACAATACGTCTACATATATAAATAAAAACCACAATCATACAACAATTGAAAGTGAGATGAAGGAGTTCCTGTATCTATTGGGGTAGCATTTTTTTTTTAATTCTTAAAGTGTCTGCCGGATGGGAGCAGCTCGTATTTACTGAGTAGGACATGAGAGTGTCGGTGGTGATATTCTTAGCCTGTCTGATAATGATTTTATCAAAAAGCATCTTTCACCCCCATCACTTTCATTGCAAAATGAACCAGTCTGCTTATTTGAGATCTTAACTGATAAATTACCAAACCAACAACCAACAAAAACTCTTATCTCTATCAAATAACCATGTCCTTTAATAATCTCATGGAGGTTCACAAGGATGCTTTTAATGTGAAACATCACTACAGGAAGTGTTGGGTTTTGACTCACAGTGCTTATACAATCTTCTCTCTTCCTCTGGTTTCATTCCTGTTTGTCAAATCTCTACTCATCCAACGCTTCAGTCATACGTTCATTTCAACAACCTCCCTGTGTCTCTGTACAGAGCCGGTGTCTGAGGTGGTCATCAAGTCCAACATGCCCGAGGCAATCGAACGCAACAGCACCGTGGTCCTGACCTGCTCTGCCAAAGGCTCCTTCCTCACCTTCACCTGGATGAATGGCACCGCCCCCGTTGCAGTCGACGGCAAACGGATCTTAATTAAAACCCCGGTATGTGACATTTACCCCCATCTAGCGGTGCGGTTGCATGTCGGCACGTATTCTTGCTGTTGCATTTACGTAAACTCGGGCAGAAGTCAGAAAAACAACAGACGCTGCATGTAACAGGATAAAAAAGCCTCTATGTAAAGAAACGGTCCGCCAGCACGAGGCAAAACAATACCGGCGTGACAATATATTGTCATGGTGATGTCGTATTGTTTACCTGACCCACGTTTTAACGTCTGTCTCTCGTCAAGTAAAATAACGTCCAGTCGGTTTGCCGACGGCGTCACTCACGCCGTCACTCAGGTGTCTGACTGCACCTGAAGGCAACACCAAATATTTGATTTTTGTCAATAAAAAGCCTATAAAGTCCCATACTGCCCCTTTAAACATGTCAGTCTATATGTTTGTTGGTTTTTTAATTGTTAATACTTTTGTTTGCTGAATATTGAATGTCGACTGGTAAGTGAAGTACGCAGTAACCGACATAGTTCATCCTTCGGTTCGTACCACAGGACGAAACGTCCAGCACGCTGACGGTTGAAGACGTGCTCAGGTCAGAGCTGAACGGTCCCATCGTCTGCTCAGCCTCCAACAAGATAGAGATGGAGAAGAGCGCCCCCTTCAACCTCACTGTCTACTGTAAGTACTGCACCCACGCTGTTTGTTTTCTACGCCTACAACACAGGAAGTGATGCGTTTGGACTCACTTTTTCTAGTTATGCCAAAACCTCCAGCATCACCCTCTAGACAAAAAATTCATGTTTAATACTATAGTCAAATAACCTGTGGATGCAATTCTTTCCGTTGATGATACCTGACAGTGTCTTAGTCTTTAACTCCTCCTAGGTTATCCATAAATGGGCGTGTCGGCAACTCAGACTTTAGTTATTGCCAGTTTGTGGCAGGGACATAGTCATTCGTCTGTCATTCACTGGCAGCCGCGTCCTTAATTATTTAGAACAGTAAGGCTCACTAATATGAGCACAGGTGACTAAAATAAAATTTAAAAAAATCACCTCCTGCACAGTGGTCATGAAGGAGGACGTTAGTAAACATGTTAACATATTCATTTCTGCATTTAAGTTGGAAATTTTAACATGAGAATCAATGGGGATTGTCTCACTTTTAGAGCAGAACCCTAGTGGTCATTTGAGGAACTGCAGTTTTTGAACTTGTTTTACTGCTTGATATATAAACATGAAAAAATAAAACCTCCTCTTATATTCGACATGGCCGACACAAGCTAATGCGGATTTATCTGCAATGAGCTAATATCAACCGATACAGGAATCCGGCCTTTTCTTTTATTAGATAAACCCACCCCCAGTGTAGTTTGACAGTTTGTCCACGTTTTCCCACATGATATAATGAATCTAAGGTTTTATTATTGCATTATTTCAACATCTGCACTTCTCTTAAAGAGCGCCACACCCCATTTGGCAACAAAGACAGTCGCATATTAGTCAGCCGCTGTCTCTGTTTCACACCTCGGCAGGTCACTGGTCCTGATTCACACTGATTTCTGACCTTTCACTGTATTCACTGTCCACAAACAGTTGAGACTTGGATTCCTGAAACACTCTTGTAACCAGTGTATGTGTGTGTTTGCAGGGCGCTCCCTCTCAGCCTTTACTCTCTGACTAAAACCACAGTGTGTACACAGTGGCTTGCACTTCCACTCCTTCCCCGTGACTAACCTGAAAGGCAGTGAAACCGCACCGACCACTGGTTCACTCTGTCATTAATTAATCAAAGAGCTTGTGCCTGCATCTTAGGAGTGTTCATTCTGGTCAGGCTGATGTGTTTGAATCCAGAGAACACTGCAACATGAAGACCTGTATGAAACTAGATTATAGATGTATTTTTTTTTTACACCTGGTTGAATCTGTAGATGAATTTTAAAGTCTTTAGTTATAAGAAAAGGACAGCATTTGTTTTTTCAAATTATTCTGGTAATCCAAATAAAGAATTTAAGAACTGAAATAATACTTTTAGTTTTCTATTGAGTGTCTTCATAGTGATGATTGTCATTATTCTGTAATGAATGATCTTTTAGTGGTCCATCTTCCTATTTTGTATCTATCGATGTTCAGGTCTTTGCCGATCACATAAAGTCTGATGTTCTGGAAAGTTAAAATACAGAATACAGAATAAAAAAAGGAACATTCAAATTGCAAAGATGTACGTAATGGAAAAAATTAAAGAGTTTTTGCAACTTAGAAATATGAAAACAAAATGCTGCAATATAGACAGAACTGCAGTGGTATGAGATAACTTTAACTGATTGGGACCACTCTGTACCTGACCTTATGAAAAGTACATGTGGTATTCAGATACTATGCTTTCTCAATGGAGACTTTGGAATAATATTACTAAACAGCTGCTGATATCTGCCTATTCTGTCTGGACTGGGATCAGGTCAGCATGAATTCTTGGGGACCCTTTTGCAAAAGCAGAAACCATCCAATGTAAAAAAACAAACAAAAAAAAACATCATTACATTTATGTCAAACTCTCACGCCTCTGTTTTTGCTATAACTCCATAGTTGGACCAGATCCCGTCACCATCAGTCCTATGAAGCCCGCTGAGTTCGTCAAAGCTGGCTCCAACTTCAACCTGACCTGCTCGGCGCCCTCCAGCCCGCCCGCCACCTACACCTGGTATCACGACCAGAAGCCGATGGATGTGTCAGACGCCGTCCTCACTCTGAAAGTGATCGAGGAAAAAGGTTTTGGGAAGACAAAGGGAGCGTACTCGTGCATAGCCCAAAACGCCAAGACCAAGCGCCTCGCCGCCTCTCCTGCAGTTTCCTTAGCTGTGATGGGTGAGTGTGGACTGTGGTCTGATGTTCTGAGTTGTTGTGTGTGTGTGTGTGTTTGGTTTGTACAGGAAACAGCCTGGTGTCATTTGCATGTGATTTAATGTAGGGAAACATAGCGACCAACTGTCACGACGAGCTGAGACGCAGCGCTCCGACCAATCAGAGGCTGCTGGGAGTTAATGAACTGAGGGAGCTCAGATAATTGACCACTGATGACTTAGACACATTACTCCTTTAAACGCTCTAATGTTGATTTAAAAATGAATGAATTCACAGTTTTAAACATTAAAGGGATAGTATCATTTTTTTGAAAGTGGGGTTGTATGATCTACAAATAGCCTCTAAGTACTTTAATTGCAGTAGAAGACTCCTCTCCTCCCATTAGCAACGCCAGCCCATAATAGCCCTGCCCAGAGATTTACAACATACAGTGCTGTTATATTGAGGCGAACAATGGAACTGTGTTTTTTTTTTTTTTTCTAGGTAAAACCTCTTTTAGGCCGCGAAAATAGGCCGTTTCTTTGGGTCCATTCACAACACTGGGCTATTATGGGCTGGCGTTGCTAACAGGAGGAGTGCAGAGAGTCTTCTACTGCAATTAAAGTACTTGGGTGCTATTTGTAGATCATACAACCCCACTTAAAAAAAATGCTACTACCCCTTTAATTCAATCACTCTTGTTGTTAATAGCAGCAGCAGAGGGAACAGAGACACCTTCTACACCAACAATACCAACAGTGCCAGCCTCGTACTGTTTCATTTCATTTGAATGTGTGTTCCTCTTAACTCAAGGGTACACTCTGCACCAGGCACCAAAATACCACAGTGAATTTCAAGGTCACAACAGGAAGATGCGGTGTTTCTGTGTCAGCTGCTAGCTGTAGTGTGTACAAATAGTAATCACCAGTGAGTTTTTAAAAAGCTTTACTGTGCTGCAGAGCATTGCATTGTAATTACTTCTGCAATTAACCAGAGGAACAGAGACATTTAATGTCATGGCGTCCTGCAGGGTTTAAACCGTCAACAGTGATGAAGGCGAGGAACAAAAGAAAAATTCAAGAGGCTGAGAACCTTTAAAAGGCTGACTGAAAACGACTGTAGGCTGTTGCTATTCCCGCAGCCGTCACATAATTATCTCATTATCCAAACTGGAATAAAATATCACTTTTAAGGGGCATTGCATTTTATCAGCTTGACTGAAAGAGACAAACTACCAACAGTTCAGTTGAATGTGTGGTCCTGTTAGTCTGCACCAGGCTCCTAAACACCACAGAGAGACAAAATAGCTGTGTTGTTCACACAGGCCGATGTCGACTGAAACCCACCGAAAACAAAACCCACTGAAACCTTTACAGCTTCTCGGTGTCGTACCTCGGAGGCACGAGACCGATGAGTACTTGCATTAGTCAGAGAAGCTGCTGGTGACGCGTCCTGTTCACACTGCAGCGCTGACCCACATCAGGTTTTTTTCTTTTCCTTTTTTTTTTTTTACCTGGGAGGTGCTGCGAAGCTGCGAAACTGTGGCGTCTGTAATTACTGCCAAGGAATTTTCTCTTCTTGTTTTTTCGAGGACGTTGTGTTTGGGGCGACAAACCAACTTGAAAATGCACGCATGTGTGCATGCGCTTGTGAGTGTGTGTGTGGTCCAGCGATTATTCAGGTTGTGGGGACCTAAGTCTATGGGAACAAAAAGCAAGTTCCCATAACATAAATCATCACATTTTAAAGGTGATGACATGTTTTTAAGGTTCAGAGTAAGTCTCGAGGAAACTGTGTCGGTGTAAGTGTGTGTTTGTGTGTGTGTGTGTGTGTGTGTGTGTGTGAGAGAGAGAAAACCTGCTGGGTTGGAGGATGGTCTTACATTTTGCCCTGAAGAGTTTCTGTGTTTTCTCTCTGAATGATATGAGCGAGGGGGAGGGGGAGATGTTTTGCATTGTTGAAGCGCTTTAAGCCACGCCCCCTTCATGAAAGGTGCTATATCAATAGCATCTTCAGTGTAGTAGCCTACATATACTATTATGGTTTATTATAATGTTGCTTTTGTCTGAAAACATTGAGATTTCTCCACTTTTAATCACTGTCAGTGAAATAACACCTCCTCCTCTTCCCCTGGCCGTGTGCAGAGGCCATCACAGGCACCGCCATCACCGGTCCAACCGGGACCCTCGTCGCCGGCAACGGCACGGCCAACATCAGCTGCCAGGCGAAGGCCGGCACCGTGGAGACCAGGAGCTGGATGAAAGATGGCAAACCTCTGGTTGCCAGCACCCGCGTGGTGTTCTCCGCCGACAAGAGCTTTGTGGTGATCAATCCTGTGGAGAAAGAGGACAACGGAGAATTCAAGTGTCAGTTCGAGAACGCCGTCAGCACAGATGGAGCCTCCTACAAGATGGTAGTCAACTGTGAGTGTTGTTTTTTTATTTTGAGGTGTTAAAGAGGAACTAAACCCCTAAACCACTTTTTTCTGCTGAAAACAAGTATATCTGGGCATGAAGTAGTGTTGTCAGTTGATTCTGGTCCAACTTTTGACATTTTAGTCAAAATATTTCAATTTGGTGTGTTTTGTAGTAAAAATGACGAGTTGCTGCCCCTAATGGTTAAACGGTGGTTATTACAATTGAATTTTTCGATTGGCTGAGATGGTGGTCGCTGACGGTTTGGTGGCCGCTGATGTCACCGTCCCTCAGCTCCCCCGACCAATCAGCACCGGCGGCTGCCTGCCGCCAACGGCTGCTGCCTGCTGGATCACTCTAGCTGCTCTGCTGCTAACAGCTGCTAACGGCTGCTGGATGGGACTCGTCAGCGGCTCGTTAGCGGCTCATCCCCGGCCGACACGGCTGCGAAGCCGGTGACCGGCTGATTGACAGTCAACCTCAGAGTCACGGCTCCGGTGTGCTCTCCTAGTAGTGTCTGTGCTAGAGGGTTAGGTCGTTAGCAGCTCGTTAGCGATGTAGCAGAAGTGTCGATTTGTTTGATTTCGCGGGTGTGAATGCGGCGCAGGGGGGAGGGGAGGGGGGATCGGAGAGTGCGCCTAGAGTCCCGCCCATAATCAAGACATTTTTTGAATTTCAAGCTTGGAGCACGTCATCCAAAACTGAGGGGTTTAGTTGCACTTTAAGTTTAGTTTATTATATCTTATTTTTGTCAGGGCCATTGCACAATTGACAATTGCCCCAGAGTTAGCTGACTAATTTGCATCAGTAGCCCCTGGGCAGGCAAACAAAGAACAATGAAGACAGAACAAAAACATGATAATACATTACAAAACCAAACCAGAGTCACAGATAACAATCCAATTCATTCAAAAACAATAGAAGTAGCAATCTAACCCATATAGCAATAAAAATGTTATAAATAGAAACAGCAATCCTACAGTGATGCCCCACCTGGGCTGGTTCCAGCTCAAGCTCAAAGCTCAATTACACCACATAAAAAGATGAAAGATTTTTGGAGCTACGTTAGTTTGTTTGGCTACATAAAGAAACTTCTTTTATTTCTAACTCATGTCCAGATGGTCCTGAAACGCCGACGGTGAAGGGTGAAGCCGCTGTGGAGTTCGATGACCGCGTGGAGCTTACCTGCAGCGCGGTGTCCGTCCCGCCCGCCACCTACTCTTGGAAGCTGAACGGCACAGCGCTGAATGTGAAAACGGCGCAGTACGTCATCGAGAAGGCCGCTTTCAAAAACTCTGGGACGTACACATGTGAGGCGCACAACGCTGTCACCGGCAAGACCACCATGCACACCCACGCCCTGAGCGTCAAAGGTAGAGTAATATATTTTGGTGTATGTCTTCTTCTTCTTCTCAACTGACCCGGGTCAGACAGTTCTGCCGACAGATGATCGAAATCCTTACTTGCCTTATGTCATCTTCTTGGTTAAAAGTGACTCAACCGGTTTGTGACTCAGCTGCAGCGTCTTGTGCTAGTTATCATGTGTTTATCACTTGGTGGTGTTTGCCATGGTAGCAAAGTATCGGGTGCTAAATCCAGGAAATAAACAGTATGCTCATCAGTCTTTGTTGACATTAGCATGTTACCATGCTGAAGACTGGAAGCTAATGAGATTTTTCCATCCTCCGCATTGTCTGACAAAGAGGTTTATGATGCAGACATTAGGAGCTTTTTGGTTTTTGTATGTCATTCTGTAGTCTCATTTAAAGACTTGGCAACCAGCCTTTTAAAAGACAGTAAAGCCCAAAGAAATTAGAGTAAAAATGGAAATGTCTTAAGCTTGCAAACCATTAAAAAGCTAACTAATTTTCAGGTTTTGTCTCATTCCTACAGAACTCTATTATACGTATCTATGTTAGCATCCCGCAGCGGTTAACTTACCCATGTTGAAAGGGCATAGGGCTAAAAATACACGTAGACTGTGGTTAGAAAAAAGGCTTAACTATATAAACATTCAACCAGAACAGCATGCAATGCACACAGAATGGGCGAGTATGCACATCTGCATGTTGGTTTAGGCTACTTTCTGCTCCAGCTGTGTTGCCATGCTAACGTTAGCTAGCTACCACTGTAAAGAGATTGAACCCTACTGCTGAGGGGTAACCGCGTCTCTGTTAACACAGATATTCAGTTTAAGTTTTATCACCACCATCAGTTTGTCTGTGTTGAATCTTTACTGTGATGTCTCCTATAGGCTATAGCCTGTCGTGTGGGTATGCGCGGTATCAGCCGTTGATCTATTACACAGAATTACCCACCAAGCCTCTTTTGCTTCAATCAGATTGAGTCATGTTTCATTTCCTCTCTGTGGTTTCTGTTCAGAGCTCAGTGAAACTAAAAACTAGAACACTTTCCGCAGTGTTCCCAGTGTCCCATTTAAGTATTTCAGTATAAACGGATTCTTTACTTTTATTTATTTATGATTAAATTTGAATACTTATTCACACGATCACATTAAATGATGTTGGGTGTTGCTGTCTTTGCAGAGGAGGGAGCATTGGAGGCGGGTTTGTCAGACGGCGCCATCGCTGGAATCGTCATCGCCGTTATCGTCATTCTTGCCGCCGCCATCGGTTTGGTCATATACTGCCGACAGAAAGTACCGTAAGTACCCTGCTGTGTGTTTTTGATAGAGCTGGGCCTGATGTAGCCTATAGATGAGGCAGACCGCAGACTGAGGCTGTCGTCTTGTTTCAGTATCGTTTTTGGCTGAAATTCTATTTTAAGCTACAGGAAGGTATAAAGTGTTGTTCCTGGTTTTTATTTTAAAGTTTTATTATTTTGTTGTTAAAAAAAAACAACAGAACTTCCCCAGTCTGGCTCACAGCTCATCCCAAAGGTGTTGTCAGTAAGATTTCCACCAAATGAAACCCAAACCCAGACCTGATAACGTCCATATGTCTGAGAGAAAGACGTGTTAGCCTCAGGATGTGGGGGAGAACGTTGAACCTTCCTGTTGTGAGTGAGGAATGCATGATTTACAAATTCTGAGTCGTTTCTCTACACCTGTTTAATTTGGTTTAATGCTTCAATGTAAAAATATTTATCCCTAGAGCACTGATACCGTGTGTGTGTGTGCAGCATATCTGTCATTTTCTGTCTGTCTGTGTATCTGAGACATTTCGGCCCCATTATGACCAAGGAAATTCTCCTCATTCCTTTCGCGCCTCGGCGTCTTGCAACATGTTAAACTAATGTACACACACAAGCTGTAGTGCTGCCACACCTTCCAACACGGCTGCAGCAACTGTCAGGTTTGCACCATAATTTCCCCTCCTCAGAAATTCTTTGTCCTGTAGAAAAACCGTCTCTCTGAACAGAAACCGGCTCTCGTCTCTACAGAGCGGCTGCACTGAGCGCTAAAAGGAGGCATTCGCAGAGCGAGCGTCCCAGTGGACGACCGTCAGACTTCTTCTATTGTAGTTCCACAAGATCGGGAGAGAGTCGTCTTTGTTTTTTATAACTCAAGTCATGAATACATTATCTCAGTGCACTCATTCACTTAGATTCACAGGTCACGGTGACTGTGACCTCATGTTTTTGGCCACATTTATTGGATTCAAACATTAATCATGTCACAGGTAGGTAGGAAGGATAAAATGATGAGGTCAAAGGTCAACCTCACTGTGACACCTGTAAAACCCCTTCTGGTCATTATTTAATGCTGGACGTGAGATTGTGAGCTCTTCTTGTAACTTAATGGAGGCGACCGACCAGGAGGCTTTTTTTCTCAATGAACTCACACAATGCACTTGCTGGTGAAGACTTCAGACTTCCCTAAACAGACATAAAAGCAGCAGTTTTAGCTGCATTAAGCAACGGAGCGTGACGAGCAGTGGCAGATTGCATCTCCTCACACCTGAACGCCACATTCTTCCTAAACGGCGGCGGCGATGTAATCTTTTCAGGGTTATTTCGACACAGTGCAGCCACAAACAGGAAGCTGCCTCTTGAAACAAAAGAGCAAAGAGATGAAGCAGTGACACGCCTGGACCCTTCCTGACCCACTGAGGCAATCTGATACCACAAGTCCCAAAACAGCTTGTGAAGCTCTGGTCACAGGACATTTGAACCCAAAGACGGTTTACCTGTTTACTTTTTCTTTCATCTTTGCTCTCATGTTACGTCTTCATCCTCCTCGTCTTCCTCTTTTACTGGGCCAGCAGTGAATATGAACATGGACCTGGTTTTCCAGGTGATGATGAAGATGAACTCAACTCATTTTTAGCATCATATCAGTATTAATTTATCTGCAGATATTGTTAATCATGCTGCATTCGATTGCACTCGGAATTCTGAAAAATCTGACCTCCGAGTTGGAAAAGTGCAATAGAACGGCTCTTGAATTTGGGATTCCAACTCGGGAATTTGGGTAGGATCTGTGGCCTGCACAAGTCATTCTTACAGCATACAACGTTTCTTTTTCTCTCTCTCCCTTGAAGAGATAGTTCAACATTTTGGCAGATTGGCCCATTGCCATAATCCCTATAGTTTTAGGAGTAGGTTCGTTACTTTTAATTGTCGGTGCAAGCTATTTTTAGAACGGCGGAGCAGAGCCGTGAGCTGTTAAGTAAAGGTCACGAACCTACTCCTTAAACTATAGGGATTATGGCAATGGGCCAATCTGCCAAAATGTTGAACTATCCCTTTAAGTAGCTGATGTACTTCCCCAGAATAATTTTTAAATGCTCAAAAGACATCCAAACAAACATCAACTTGCTGTGGCCGGCCATGTTTTCCGAGATACCCAGATGAATGTAGTTTATTAAGCCGCAGCAGTGAATGGTCATCTGCGTTCATTTAGATGATAAGGTTCTGATGATTCAGAGTTTTGTCTCTGTTTAAAAAAACGCCCTGGAAGAGTTTGTGTCTCTGAGGTCGTGACGGTTAAGAGGCCCCTCCCCCCTCCAGGTGTCAGGTAGAGCTGTAAAAGCGCCTCTCAAAGGGCCCCCGGGGGCCTCGTCCGCTCTCTGCGTCATTTTACCTTCATCAACATCATCATCACTGTCAGGCGGTGTCAACACTGATGACAAGAGGCCTTTGTTCTGTGGTGGGCCTCCATGTTGGTGTTTGTTGGTGAAGATCCAGACCGTGTGTGTGTGTGTTCGACGACTGATGTCAAACGTTTGGGTTCAGTTTTAAAGGTTTAGGTTGAAATGAGTGGATTTTTCTCTGACAGTGACGTGTTAAAGCAGGAAGTAGAGAGTATGAGATGGAAAGACAAAGAAAGCTCGACTTCCAATGTAATAAGTACATTAAGATCTGTGTGTGCGATAACAAACACACACACACACACACACAGCCTGACAGGCATCCGGTTTTGCAGACGGGCACAAAGAAAAGCCGTCAGTACTGTTGACAGCAGAGATAAAGACGCAGATACGAGCACAGAGAACCTGCACAGGTTGAGTTCTCGCTCAGGAGGTACAGTGGGTTGTCAGAGGATCGGTGGTTCAATCCCCCGGAACCTCCAATCCACATTTCAACAGGTCAATACTCTCTAAATGTCTCCTCACAGTGGATTTGATGCCTCGTCTTTATTGATTTGATGCTTTTGTCCGTGACATTCACACACATCAGCAGTGTTTTGCTCACAGGCATTTAGACAGAGACTGAATCTCCACCACTGAACGACCGTGTGGTTCATTTCTCATAACCGAGGCAAAGTAGTTAATCAAAGCAGATTATCTTGTTTACACCACGGTCACTTGGTGTATCTTGTTTATTCATGTTTGGAGGGAGTGAGTCCTGTGAGTCTAATCCAGGCCTATGTGTTGGTACTAAACAGGGCCCTGACATTAATCCTGTACCAAGCAGAGCAGAGTTCGACAGGTCCTAAATATCAGGACCTTCTCAGAAGAGTGAGCTCACTGCACAACAATGTTCTTGTCCTGAGGGTTTCATGTGAAAACCGGTTTTCTTTAGGATACAGTAATGCACACATTCACACCTGTGGCAGTGCAGCATGGGAGAAAGGCACAGATAAATAAAGATCTAGTCTGATAGTGAACCTATGGGTTTTCAATAAGGTGGAGGACTTAGCGGATCCTGCAGCAGCTGCAGCTGCAGATGGAAAGACTCAACGTGCACAGGTGACTAAAACCACCTGACCCAGACGGATGAATCACGTCTGAGGGAACTCATCCAGTTCAAGTCAGGGGAGGATTTAACTGATAAAATCACAAGAACCTCATTTATCACAGATCCGGCAGTTACCCTGCAGTGCTCTGAAGCACAGGTGGATTTACAGTGAATCGTGGGAGTAATGTTACGAGCTGCTCAGAGTGAGGACAGGTTGTTTGGAAGGATGACTTTAAAGGTCCTAAATGGTATAAAGGTGGATTTCTATGTGTTTTTTGATCTTCGACCAGTTCAAGGTATTTTATTAATACTGTGAAAGTATCAAAGCCTCCGTCTAGAGAGAAACCCACACAGCCTGCATTCAGCCACTGAGCCCTGGAGATGAGCTGTCAGGATTTCTGCAACGTTGTGATGTCACTACACTAGGCTACACTGTAAAGTCAGCACGGCCCAACATCCAGCCTGTTTTTTTTTTTAATCCCCCCTCAGAAGTAACAGGCTACTCTGAACCAATACACTCTGAAAACCAGAAAAATTATGGATGAATAGATGCTATGAGGCTATAGCTAGCAATCTGTTAGCTAAGATTACTGTAGCATAAAGACTGAGAAAGTATGTCATACAGTATCTTATCTGTTTGAAAAGGACAAGTTCAATTTTAGAAGCAGTTGCAGAACCACTACAGTGAGATAACACACACTTCCCCCCTCTTGTTGTTCATGGCCTTGTTACCCAAGATTAAGTCCAACTGTATGGCTCTTGGTATTTTGAAAACAGTCTGACTGCATTCCTTCACTCTCTGAGCTAGGGAGACTCCGCCCCCTCCTCATAGGCAGGTTGGGGGTGGGGTGGGGTAGCTGCCTTTAGGTTTAGTGTAGTCTTTCCATATGCTAATGCAATTTTGAATTACAAAACCATATTCATGTTCAAAAACCGTACACCATGATCTAGTGGAGGTTTCGACACAGCTGCTGTTTCCAAAGGTTTCCCAGAGCGTTCAGCCACCTCTCATGGTCTGTATTCAGCAGACAGAGCAGCTCAGGTGTCATCGTGTGACCTCGGTAACAATGGACGTCTTGACTCGTATGATAACAGGTGGTTGTTTTCCTGATCGCTCTCTGACACCTGGTCTCATCTCAGCCTTAATCTAACATCTTAACATCTGAAATATGTCAAAGTAAAAACATAAAATCCAACTGAGGATTTCATAGAGTGATATTTTGATGATTATCATCTTTTTCAAATATGAAATGCTGACACATGGGATAGTTGAATATCTTTGGGTTTTAGGGAGGTTCATTGAATAGATAAGACAATTAATCAATTGATTGATAAAATAAATTGGACAGAATCAAGGTAATTGTTCTTTTCAGCCGTTGGATGAATCCTAATTGTTACTTAACACAGTGGCTCCCAAACCTTTTTGTGGTGTTTCCTACAGCGCGTCATAGTTCATAGCTTTATTATTTGAGGTTAAAGTTATTCATCCGTTGAAAAGAAAATAAACCCTCAGGTGGAGCATTACTGGCTGATTGTACTTATCACACTGCTGCAATTATCTCAGCTGCACATCAGTAGAGAAACTGGTCGACCTGCAGACTTGAGCTTCCTGTAGCTGCAGGGGAATCAGTCTGCAGCTCGGACCGACACTGTTGTGCATTGCATTGCACAACAGTCACAATCTTAGTGTTTAATCTTGAAGAAGAAAAAAAACATGGCTTCCGGTTTTTCATTCTGTGGCTTTTATTTTGGTAATTTTAATATACTGCTGAATGCATCATATAAGCGCTATTAGAAGTATTAGGAAACACTGAGCTGCAGTCAGACGTCTTCTAAAGTCGTCCATTTGAACGTCTTTTCTCCGTCTCCCGCTCTTCATGCTCCATCTGCCTTCTTGGAAATCCCGCTCACGTCACACCCCTCCGTGATAATTACAGGTTGGAAATTGAGGAATTTTTGTTAGCAGGCTATACGTCCCCCACTGGTGTTATTAATCTCCAGAAACGTAGCCGCTGAAAAGCTTTTATCCACACATCTGCTGCTAGAAAAGCAACATTTTAGTCCCTGGTGTTCATAAAGACTCACAGGCGCATCTTAACATGTGAGTTTTATTCCAACATCAACATAAAGCATCATTTTTACCCTCCAAAACTCAAACTAAGCCAGAGTTTAAGATTAGCTTAACATTAGCTTGGCGTAGCATCAGTATGGAGGTCGTTCTGCTCTATTTTTGTCTCTTAGAGTATGTTAGTTTTGGATTATGCCTACGAAAAGGAGCATAATCTGTGTTACGCAATAAAATGTGATGTTTAAAGAAGCTTTTTATGATTCAAATTGTGACTCAGAAGAAGCTGAATTAGTTTTTAGCTTGTCAACAGAGGTCAGTGACTGTTTCAGTGCAGAGACCTTTCACCTGGTTCCTCCAGCTCAGTCTGGTTCACACTTCACAAACTGTTTTTCAATCAGACATCATTGGCCTTGACGTCCTGTAATGGGAAGGGGAGTTTTTCAGTCTTTTTTTTTTTCCTAAAGAGGGCGAGGCCTGCGTTTCCCAGAATGGCAGGAATGTCACTGTCATGTCTGCACTCGTCTTCTTCAGCTCACGTCCGTGTCGCTGCTCGGCTCGACTGTAACCGTCTGCATTTCTTTTTTGTTGTTTTTTTGTTATCTTCTCTGATTTTACCTTCACTTCTCTCATGTGTTTATCCACTTAATCAACCCACCTCTAACCACCTGCCACTCATTTTCACCTTCTATGTTACATCAATGCTGCACCAAACAATAGGCGGTAACGATACATTTGTGTATGTGTTTGTCAGGGCTCTGAAGTGGTTTCAAATGGGAACAATGAAGCAGTTTAAGTTGTAAAATAAAAAGCTGAACCAGGCTTAAACTGTCTAATATTTCTAACCTTCTATAATAAAAGAAATTAAAAGGCAACTGTGTTAGTTTGAGTGACGTTATGACTCAAACTTCCTGTTAGAGATAAAAGTCTTCTCAGTTTTGTTGCTCCAGGCTTCAGGAGCTGCCTGTGGTTAACGTTGGCAAACTTAACATACAGTAGACATTGCCGTGAGTTTCCCTTGATTGCAAGGTTTTGTCTTTACATGAAAGAATGCCGAACGATTAAAAGGACGGTAAAATGCCTCAAGGGCGAAATATCGCTTTTTATGTTTTGCAGACGGACAGTCATGTGGCTCCTCCCCCGCACTGTGTCAACTCCTTATGTGTCGTAAAAGTGGACAAACAGCTGCAGGACAGTCTGTGAGGTCCAGACGTCTTTTGTAGTCTCCTCCCTCCGCACATGCGCTCTTGAAAAGAAAAGCATCCACTTCTCTGCCTCCTCTGACCTTTGACCTTTTACAGTGCTCCTTTCCTCCTTGCATCACCGGTGAACTTCAGTGACCTCTTCTCTCTCTGGAGGGTCTGAAATCTGATGTTTTGTCTGCAGCTGCTCTTATCGCTCACTCCTTTTTTTAAAAAAAAAAAGAGTATCTCAGTTTCTATGATAAGATTGAAGCGATTGAACAAAACGCTCTCCGGCCGGTGTTGACTCAACTCAGTGCTGCTCTGAAGACACACAGGTGGTTTCGTGAAAAGCAAATGGAAAAACACGTCCGAGGAGCTCAGATGCTTTTGCAACAGCTGAATCGGTCTGTGGCCGTGTGGATATGAGAATCTGTTGCTCTAAAACCCTGTCATGGCTCCTTTAACCTCCTAGGGGTCCCTGTGGTCGGGGCCCCTATATTCAACCACCACACTCAGAGCTGCCCTGTGATGGAGGAACACACAACACATCAAAATAATTTGAGAAAACACAATGCTACAACTCAACAGACACTAGACCCAAATAACAGGCTGTGAACGAGAGGCTGTCGGGGCCCCCAGAGGCTCTGAGGCCCCTGGACAGGTTTAAAGCTCCGATGTGTTGCCTTTTTAACATTGTTGTGTGTTTGTAGCTGTTGGTCCAGTTGTGTGAGCGTGTGTCTCGCTGAACGTCAGTGTTTGGGTGGATAAGAGCAGTGGTTCTCAATGTGGGGTCCTTGAGAGATTTGAAGCGGGTCCCCGATTTTTTCTTGAAGTTTTACCACTTTTTTCTAGAATTTTTTTTTTTAATTTTACCACTTTTTCGCGATTTTTTTTTACTTTTTATTTTTGAGAAATTTTACAACTTTTTTTCTTGAAAATGTTTCCTTTTTTTTCAGAATTTTTACCACTTCTTCCTAGAAATGTTTAAATGTTTTTACCACTTTTTTCCAGAAACTTGGCCCTCATTTAAATGTATAAAAAAGTAATATTCTTCAGTCTCAGAACAAATATTTGTGTATTTCTGGTGTTTACTTCTGAATGTGGTCCAATGGGGGTCCGTGGTCTAATTTGTGTCAATTTAGGGGTCCTTGATGTACAAAAGGTTGAGAACCACTGGATTTTTAACAACAGAAATTCCGGTGAAAACAAACTGCTGGTTTTGAAATTTATAATTTCGCCTATCTAGCATTAATATTCCTTAATGTTTGTCAGGCAGACAACTATATCTCAGAAAAATGAAGATTTGGTGTCCATAAACCACCGGAGAATGAGCCTGTCAGCGGGGAGAGGTGCGGTGGTTTGAAACCTTTCAACTGCCGCCCTATACTAGTGTAGCGGTTAGGACAGTCCCATAAATCTCTTCTTTTCCTGTCCCACTCTCTCAAGGTGAGTAGGGGAACTCTTATGTTAGTTTTTTAAAGTTGTTCAACGAACATATAAACACAACTCTGCAGCAGGGTGTTTTTTTGTATTAGCGCCTAAACTTCTGCTTTGTTTTCACTGGATTAGGGTTACTGTCTTCTATTAGAGCATCAGAGAGCTTCGTCTACTTCCTGTCTCCTCTTCTTCTGTGGCTTTAACTTCTGTGTGTGTTTTGCGTGTACTGTGTGTGTGTGCTGAGATGAGATCATCCCATCCTGAAGTCGTATCAGGCCAAGTCACACAGACAATTATCAAACCACAGAAGTTTGGATCCAAAATAAGATGATTTTTTTAAAACCAGTTTTCCTCCAAACACGTGGAGGTCGTTTATAGTTTAAAGAAATGAAAACCTGCTCTTTGATAATAACGTGTCATAGTGTTCATACGTTTATCAGCTTGAACGTAACCTATCTTGTTTGTTCTCAGCGTTTGTCACCGTCCTCAGCTGATAAACACCAGAGCGGCGAGGTCACGTTGAGCTAATCACTGTTTTCTCTTTGTGCCTTTCAGGGTCGAGTCTCCGTATTAAAGACAACATCCCTGCACAACACTGGTGAGTCTCTTTACAATCTCTAAACCCACAGCACATCATGTTTCTGTTTCTACTAACAATGCTGATAATGATACATTAGATTTAAAGCAGCAAAGAAAATACTTATCTGCAAAAAAAAAGCTGAGAAAGAACTGATGCTTTGACATTAATTCATTCATTATATATATAATAAATCATTAGATTGTGAAAAAAATGCATTATGCAGTTCAGTTGGGTATTTAAAGTTTATATTTAGATTTCTTTTATATTCAAAAACTCTTGTTACTGTAGTTGAGATCAAACAAGCCAGAGGAAATAGTGTGTTTGCAGGGAACGATAACATTCAAAGGAACATGTCACTCATCGCCTGAAACTTAATGACACGAAGAAAAAGTTTGAATATCATGAGACATGAAAAGCTAGTGTGTGCGTGTGTGTGTGTGTGTGTTTGGTCAAGTCGGGGCAGCCGGTGATGCCTTAAACAGAAGCCCTGTCTCCACTTGGTTGAGCAAACATAGCCTGGAGGGGGTGTGTGTGTGTGTGTGTGAGGTTTTGAGATAAGACTGTTGATTGAATGCGAGGTGTGTGTGTAGTCAGACTGTGTGATTTCCAACCAGTGATGGATCAAAGTGAAAAAGGAAACATTAGAGTGCAGTTCAATACATTTGAATCAATCTGCAAGACAATGACTGGTGTGTGTCTGTGCATGTGTGTGCATGTGTGTGTGTGCGTGTGCATGTGTGTGTGGCCCTGCAGCAGCTTTTCACATGATCACTGACAAACTTTTTCTTTGAAGTCCCGACACACGGTGACAGACGAGCCTCCGATCACAAACTGAACCAGACGACAAACAACACGCGCCGCTGACATGTTTAAGATGCTCAGAATAGCACACACACACACACACACACACACACACACACACTGTGAACACACAACACTACTACATGTTGTGCAGAAAAGCAAACACGAACAGAGTACAGGAAGATGCAGGAAACAAAAAGCATGAAACATCAAAGCATCAATTACTATGGTGATAACAGTTCAGCTGAGTCAAAGTTAGATATCAGGATTAATCTGGAATCAAGATAATTTAATCCTGACTTAAACTTCAACACTTTCAGCTCTGTTAACTTCTCCTTCTCTTCCTTTCCTCAGGAGATCTGACCATTTTGTTTCCCATGATCCATCAGTGCAGCTGGGGGGGGGGGGCCTGTAGGGGTCCAGCTGGTTTTCTGTGAAGCCAGACCAGCTTCTCCCATCATCCTCCACTCTCTCTCCCTCTCTATCTCTGTCTGTCTGTCTGTCTGTGGCTGATGCAGACAGTAGAAACTTGATTTGAGCCAAACGATGAATTCTGTCAGCGTTTGGATTATTAGCTGGAATCTCCACTGTTAATCTGATTTTTATGTTTGTTTGTTTTTTTATTTCACCTTCACCTTCCGCACAAACCATCACTGGATCATCCTCATCCTCATCCTCATCCTCATCCCTCTCTTCCTGCTCTTCCGCTCGGCGTTAACAGACATCGTCCGTCACCTTTTGTCTGGATCACTGGAGACGTTTCCTCGGTTACGATGAGTGACTCTCTTTATCCTGCTGGAAACCTGAGGAGACACACACACACACACACTCAGGCCACACACTAAGACAGGGGGCTATTGGTTGAAATAGTACGATAAAGAAAAAAGTCTCTGTGGTTTGATTTATCTTAGTGCCTGTGCCGTGTGGGTGGAGCTTACCTGATGGGAGGGGGGAGGGGAGGGGGGGGTGGAGCACTGAAGGTTTCTCAAGTAAATGTTGTGATGCTTTGGATCCAGAAATACCTCAGTTTGCTTGGTGCTCGCCACTTCGTACGAAGTTTTTCTGACACAACCGACTTCCTTAGAAACACGTCGGCAGTTTAGTTAGTTTTCTTTCTGCCTTTTCTCGGTCCCCTCCCTGCTTCCCCCTTCATTTCACTGTTGTTTCACACTTATTTTTTATCATCCGAACATTTTTGTGCAACAGCCCTTTAAAGCCCCTGATTGTTGCAACAGTAAAAAAAGACAGGATGCCCCAGTATAACATCACTCAATTCAATAATTGATAGAAATTACAATGTTTAATTAGCAATTCATTTTTTAAAAAGTCTTTAATTTAACAAAAGTGAGTGAAAACTGTAAAATAAGATTAAAAAAATAAATAGAACATTTTGTACTAATGATAATAAAATATGTTATGTAGCCTATTATACATAGACACTAGAGATGTGGATGTGCAGACTGAGGAGGACAAGGAATAAATTATGACCTTGAATGCAGCACAATAGACAAATGTTTGTGGCCCCTAAAGAAGAAAGGGGCTTCTACAAACGTCCCATAAAAACAAATTGTGCATGTGAGACGTTCAGGGGCCGTCTGTAATTGCATCGTCACACTCTCAGGTGTGTTCCAGGAGGGAAAGTAAAAACAACACGTGTTAAATAGCCTATATTTAAAATTAGTCAAATGTATATTAATTAAAAGGGGAGTTTTTAAATTAAACATACACCCCCCCACAGGAAGTCTTCTGTGATCCTGGCTTCTTCCTTCCAGTGTTTTTTTTTCCTCTCTTTCTTTTACACTTCCCCCTTTTTCTTTATGGTCCAGGGTCTTTGTTTTAAAATGGTCCCACGTCGTTCCTCGGCCGAGATCTGTGAGAGCGGGAGAAGATAAATGTTTTAAGGCGGCACAGACAAGATCCAACATGCAGGGATGAATCAGTGCGATGAAGGTGGAGAGGGAAAAAAATGAAAGAAAAAAAAAGCAGGAAGGTTTTTGTTTTTTTTCTTTTGTGGGCGGCGACATTCTTTGAGTTTTGGAGGGAAATTTTGGTGGGCGGTGCTGCCGTGTTTAAAAAAAAAAAAGGTTTATACCTGCACCACAACTGGACACATGATATTTTAGACTAAGTTATACATGTTTCAGGTTAATTATTCATTTGTTAATTAAAAGAAAAACCAACGACCCCCTTTCTGTATTATTATTATTTGAAGTCCAGCTTTAAGCCAGATCACATCTTTTCTTGAGTATTTTGCCATCAAACCTCAGGTGATTTCTCCTGCGCTTTGAGCTGATTGATGATTTTTTTTTTTTTTTAGTCTTTGTGTGATTGTTAGTGATCTCAGACTTCAACATGCACTGCAGTCTCTGGTGAGAAAGTATTTATTGTGTTCAGTTAAGAAAGAAAAAATCAACTTGAAAAAAAAACCTATAAAAAAAAACCTAAATAACATAAACCGGAGCTGAAGATCATAGCCAGTCTGCAGATCACACATTCAAGAAGCTTTTATTGTGTGTTTTTTAAGTTTGTGTTATTGGTTGAAAACACTCAACACTGAACCTTAAACAGCTTTTAAGTGTAGTTTTCAGCATTTGTATGAGTCCAGACCAGTTTGGGGTGACAACGCAGCACAAAACGTATTAATAACAACATGTAAACAACAGATTTGTTGTCCGAAACGAGGCACGTTCATATATTTGAAAATGACACGAGCAGCCTTAAACTTAAACTGCCCTCATTGTAAATAATAGTGGTAGATGTTCTACACTGTAAAACACTTATTGTGACTTGTTTTTGTTTTTGATTGTATGTGGGGTTTTATTTCTCATCATGATTAATGTTTTTGTTTTTTTTTTGTTTTTCATGTTTACACAAAATCTCCAGATTTGAAATAAATATACTGTCGGTGAAAACTAATGTAAACAACAAATGTAAAGCCATAAAAGTTTTGGAAATATTTTCCTAATCTCTAAAGTCTGTTGTGTTTTTATTAGCTTCTTTTCCCTCCGCTGTGATTCAAACAGAGAAACAGCCAATCAGAGACTGAGCCCGTTTAAACTGTCCAATCACAGACAGACGTGACTTGTCTTTGAAACTATTCTATGATTATGTGTCTGTGTGTCACTGATCGACAGCCGCGAGAGGTTTTTCGGTCTTTCCTCACCTCGCTGCCACGCCTTCGTCTCCTTGACTCTGAAGAAAACACACACACACACGCACTGAGATGAATTTGTCTTAACAAGTCAAGTTGTCTCAGTTTCAACCTTTAAGACTTCCTCTTTGTCTTCACCATCAAGGATTTAAAGGTGAACAAGAATGAAGCTGTACCACAGTCACTCCTATAACTTGATGACAGGTGGTTGATATTTTTTTTTAGCACACAGATTAACTCCTGACATTTAACACAGTACATTCATGTTCTCTCAAACTCATTTAGATTTATACTAACTGTACAAGGTTGCAATCGTCATGCACAGACATATCTACGTTGCACACTCGCTGCAGTGAACTCCATCACACTGTGACATCAGCGTATAGTTACAGGTGTTTCATTTAGTGATGTACGTGGAAGTTACAACAATAGGCTGTATAAGGAACTTGAAGGAGCTAGTTTATAGCTTGCGTTTTCCCATCGCTGCAATGCTAAAGTTAACATTACAGTTGCTGTTTACTTGCCAATCTCCAATTAGCTTAATCCGTAGTTGCAATATGTTTACAATACAAAGCAGCTTGTTCTTCAGCCTGGACACTGTGTTGTAGCTAGCTAGTTAGCATGCCAACTTTGATAGGAAAAATGAAATGGTAGAAATGGGCAAAACTGGTAAATGAACTCAATGTTTTTTCTTAGCTACTGGAGCGGCAATTTATGGTAACATCGGCTACAGAATGTAAACCTACATGTTGGCCTAGCTCTTTTATAAAGCTCGAAGCTTCCTCTGACCTTTTGAACTTGTAAGGACATATCATTAAACTCAACCCAGTCTGTACAAACCAGATTTATAATCTGTTTGGCAGGTCCATCCAGTAATTACAGTTGTGATTCAGACACGGGGCAAAGTTGCACTATTGTTGTTTTTCTTTTGTATTTGAATTAGGTGGCCTTTACAGCTGATGTTTCAACTCAAGCATGAGATTGTTAGTCACTGGACTGGTCTTAACACAAAATCTCTCACGTGCTACAGGAACATAATTGAGTGCTTGGTGTGTTACAGTTGATTGCACCAGATCCTCTTTTATTTATTTAGTCTCTTTCACTGGGCTTTTATCCACAAATTGTGCCACTTTCAGTCATACCTGCACCGGTTCAGTATTATTTTGTGTCATACATATCTTGATAGACCAGACATTCTGCTATATTTATGCTGCCCCTCCTGCACATATCCCAATTTCTCCAGCCCTAGACCTCAACCTAACCAAACATGGAGGTTGGTTCAAGGCAGTTTTTTAAGATTGTGTGTGGTGTTTTACATAATAATTTTAAAAGGAATAATTAATTTGTTTAAAAAATATATTTTTATCAGTCCTTTTTTATCAATTACTAGACATTCCAGGTGACCTCATGTGGGGTCCCGAACCTAAGGTTGAAAAACACTGCATTAGGCACTTGGCCCTAAATCTGCTGTGTTTGGTTGGTACACTGTCTTCCTGTGGGTCAGGTTAACCTCCTGATAATCCCTTTCTTCAAGATAAACTGAGAACACATGCAAACATCATCATCATCACCCCCTCACTCATCTCTGAAAACCAAGGAACCAGCTAGCCCTAAGGAGATCAGAGTAGACATTATGGCTTGAAGTAAAGTTTATATGCAAACAGGGGTTCTTCTGAGACCTAATCCCCCTTCATTAGCATATGTGAGCCTCAGTCTTATGTTGAATCAACAACACAAAACCTCACAAGCACTGGAGGCTGGGCTATATGCTGCCTCGGTGTGCATCAACATACCTGTGGTAAATCGACAAGTAAAAATACAATAAGAGAGCGCTGGATGATTGCTGGAACATGCTGTGGTTGCTTCAAATAACGATTCGCCACGTCACATCCCAGGAATTTAGTCATTTTGAAGAGATTAGAGAAGAAGGTGAAGAAACCTGATTCCTGTTTTATTTCCTCTGTGTGTGTTCACTGTGACTTCATCACAGCTGCCCGTTAATCAGATGACGACACACGTCGGCCCATGTGGAAATGTATGTTACAGATACAACTGTAAAGCAGGGTGTGGTCGGATCAGTGTGGCATGACGGAGTTTTGTCAGTGAGTGAGTGACTGGTGTGATGCCTGTAAACACACGGCAGAACGGCCACACTCAGCGCAAACACACTCACAAAGGCAGCGACTGTTTGCACCAACACAGGGGAAATAATGGTTATAAACACAGTTTTTAACCTTACAATTTTTCCATGTACAGTGTGGAAATATTTGATCCCCCTCTGAGAAAATGGATAGTCTATTGTTCTTATGGTGAGTTTATTTTAACAAAGAGAGGCAGAATATCAATAAAGGTTATGAATGAATTTATATTTCATCAAGTGAAATGAGCTGAAATCAGCAGGCGATCAAGATCAAATACTTATTTTTCCCACTGTATTGATCAACTTAAAAAAAAAAGAATCAAATTTATACAGTATCTCTGTTACCAATTTATCTGAAGGCCTTATTTTTGCTCCGGCAGCACATGAACTGAAAAGAAAAAAAACATCTGGTTGGAACTTGACCTTTGACAAGAAATCAATCTGATGAATTGAATAAGAGTTTCTTTGCACCTGACCCTGAGTCTCCTATGAGTGGATTATGTAACGTCCCTCAAGGTATGTTTCACTTTTTTCCATTTCAGCTCCGTCCTGGAGGCTGAGGGCAGATAGCCGCGCTGTTTGGCCACTGACATCACAGATAGATGGGTTTTCTGCACCTGCTTCCACTCATGACCTACTCAAGACAAAGATAGGAACTGAAACTGACATGCTGAAATTTACACCTGCAAATACGACTCAACATCTGGAGAATGGAGCTTTGAAATGACAGGGTGTTTCTGAGGCCTGCTCCTGAGTTTGTGAATCACTTAGAATCAGAGTATAGTGTAACTTTACACCTCAGCTGTGAACATGACATCCTGTTACTTAACACAGAGAAACAGGAATCTCCTGGGTAACGTAACATCTTACAGACACTTCGCAGAAGTTTGAAGGTCATGCACATTGAAATCAGCTACTACTTCTAAACAGCTGTTCTGGGCTTTTGTTTTTCCACAGAAACTTAGTCAATCAATCAGTCAATCAATCAATCATTCAGTCTTTATTCATATAGAACATACAGGTCAATGCAGTTCAAAGAGCTTTGAGGACAAATCACTGTTTTACATATTGAAGCTTTCTTCTTTTTCATGCAGAATGACTACATTACCCATGATCCTCCTCCACCGTCAATACAAAGTTAAATTAATTGGTTTTCTTTCTTCTAAAACACTGTCATATCATGTTTGTTTTTCTTAAGATTTCTAAATGTGCTGTGATTGGATGTTTCTTTCCTAGATGCATCATGGGAGTTGCAGTTTCTCTGAGTTTTTAATCAAAGGACCAGGCTTCAGGAGAGTTTCAGTGACGTAACAATAACTGTGCAGATTTTTTTTAGGCCCAGAACTCTGGACACACACAAGTTACTCAGTTCTAACACAGACGCAAGTGTGTGTGGCTTCAAGTTGAAAAGTTAATGACCAATGGCGGCTCAGTCAGAGGTGTGTTCGTCCAATCAGGTGCAGGGGGAGGGCTCATGTCGACGTGCGAAAAGGGTGAGCCAGTCATCCATTGTACAACCCTGCTCACAGGCATCGGATCAACAATTGTGTTTTTCAGGGATGAAATTTCATTTAATCTGTTCACAGTCTGAGGAAGGACAAATACACACACACACACACACACACACACACACACACACACACACACACACACACACACACACACACACACACACACACACACACACTCACACGCACACACTCAGAGCCTCTGAGCGTCAAATCTGCACAACACACAAGTCACTTCAGGTCAAACCTTGAATAAACTGGGAATAAAACTGCAAGGTAAAACCCGTCTCCATGTCTCTGCACACTCAGTTTGTGTGTCTGTGTGTGTGTGTAGAATCAGGTATAGGTGACAGGACTGAACACGCCCGCAGCATTTAGTCAGGAATTTGTGTTAGCTCTTTGAGTCAACACTGATCCATGCAAAGAAAGAAAGAAGGAAGGAGGGGGGATGATCCTCCCTCCTCCATGTTCAGTTTACTATAACTGTTGTATGACATCACACCTTTATCTAATATACAGTCATTTGCACCACAGTTTCTCTCAAAGCTGTGACCTTTGTCATATTTTGGGGAATTTTGCACTCACAAAACGACGTGTTACAAACATGTGACACATTTTCTGTGATGACCAGTAAGTGTATTTCCATCCGTGTGCAGATTTGAAGTAATCTATGGACACATTAGCATGAAAATATTCCAGCTGGATTTCAAATAAGGAGCTTTTAATGTTGAAACATTCACAAGAAACATCTAGTATGCGGTTTCTAATTAATACATGATGTGTATGATATGTAATTGTGATATTCATGTTGCTAAAAGAAGTCAATCGCTTGGATTTTTCATGATAAATGAACAGATCAGGCTAAAACAGCTGCTCAACATCATTTTCCAAGGTTTGCTCAGCGATAAAATGAAAATTATCAGTAGCCATAACAATCACAGTTCACCATAAGAATTCAATTAGATTATATTCATTTGTCAAAATGTGATGTTTTGGTCTACAACAGCCATTTTTACAGTAACATTGAGCATGTTTCAGTGTCTTTATCGCCCCCCAGTGGTGGAGCAGTTTATGACCTCAGTGGATGGAAGTGTGTTAGTCGAACGCTGTTTATGACTGAGTTACATCAACAGTCACGCTTATTTTACACTGCAGGAGGAGCAGCCTGTGGGCCAGTAACAGCAGGTCACACTACCTCTACCTGCATGACTGAGTGTGTTATAGAGAGAGATTACAGGGTAGAGTAATAACGGCCTTGCTGAGTGGAATGATAACTCTGAGCTAAATCGCAGAGCATCTTCATATTTTTCCGCTTAGCTACTATGGAAGCTCACAGAGGACAAAAAGCACACACACACACACATGTTCACATTCATGTGTGTACAGTCAGCACAAACACAACTGTCATTACGTTCAACTTCCGTTTTACTCTCATGTTTACCAGGAAAAGGTGTGTCCAATGTGTGTTTCAGAATGAATGTCAAAATTGGACCCCCTCTAGATAGATGGATGGATAGATAGATAGATAGATAGATAGATAGATAGATAGATAGATAGATAGATAGATAGATAGATAGATAGATAGATAGATAGATAGATAGATAGATAGATAGATAGATAGATAGATAGATTGATTGATAGACTGATAGACCGATTGATTGATTGATTGATTGATTGATTGATTGATTGATTGATTGATTGATTGATTGATTGATTGATTGATTGATTGATTCATCTAGATAAATAGATGGCTTTTCTTACTGTAACTTGAACTGACTCACACTTTTTCCACAACAGACAGATTTTCCATGTAAATTCATGCACACGTTTCTGGTTAAAGTGTTTAAATTAAAACCACAACATGTTTCAACAATACAAATATGTGCAATTGTGCATGATACGCAAACTTACAAAATCTCAGCAATGAGAAATTCCAGGAACATATTGAATCTCCAAGGCGTGAGAGTGTCTCCTGGCACAGCGAGGTTTGTCCTGACTTGATAATGTTGTAACCTACAGGAGTAAACAGCGACTGAATCATTAATGCAGGTACGTGCGCCAACAGAAACATATTTACCTTCAGCTAAATGTCACGTTTTTGGAAAAAAGACGACTCGTCTCCAAACACAGCAGAGCTGACGTCCTCTGAAGGAGTCGGGATGTCTCCTGGAGGAGCTGATAGTGGGAAAGGAAAGGAAAGGAAAGTGGAGATACTGCTGCCGGGTTTGGTCTAATTGCTGGAGATATTTGCGTGATGATTCATGTTCTGATTCAAATGTCACTTATTGTGTCAAAGGGGGAAATGCATGGTTTGATTTTCCTCTGCTTTGTGTTTAGCTGCACAGTGATTAACGCTGTGAATCAACGGAGCAGGTTGAACGTAAAGAAACCAATGATGATGTGACATTTCATTCATTCAATGTTCTTAATTTCTCCATTGATCCTTAAACGCAAAGGAAACTGGAAAAAATAAAGTGCAAAATTCAAATGAAAAACAATTAAGCACAAAACTTTTTCAGATAAACATCTCTTCCTTATGCAAACTGTGCCCAGGCAACCTAAAGGTGTGTGTGTGTGTGCATGTGTGTGTGTGAAAGCAGTGCAGAGATCATTGCAATAGATATACAAGCACTGGCCTGTGTTGCATGAAGTCAGGATTGTCTCCTGTGCCAACTTTAAGCTTTCTGTCTTTTGAAATATCTCCTAACATCTGCTAATAAGGCAACATGTCGATCACCTGTTTACACATGAAAACAAGCTAGTGTAACCAAGTAAGGTGTATGGAGGACCAAGGATGTAACGGGTATTAAAGTATTAAACAATTTAAATTGAGGCATTGTAAATAAGGATCATTCTTGTTATGTACAACAGAGTTTTAGGGCCACATTGACAAATAAAAAAATCACAAACTTCGAGAATTAAGTTGTAAATTTACATCTTTATTCTCATAATTTATGACTTTTTCTCGTAATGTTATGACATTTTTCTTGTTGGGAATGTACAACTTTATTCTCATAAATGTATTACTTTATTCTCGAAGTCTGTTTTTTTTTCGCCGTTGTAATTAAGCCATCAATAAATACTCACACAAACAGCATAAAACATGCATTTACAAACTCATGAAGAAATAATAGAATTTGAAAAAAACAACAAAAGGCTTTTTATTTGATTTTCAAATCCAATTTCCTTTTCCACGCTACATTTCTTTCATATGAGGTTTTAGTCTTTCTGTGGCCTTTAATGCCAGTAAAAACAGGCTAAACAATCCCAGTTGGCTATGGGATGTAACAAGCTCTCTAATTGGTTGAACACCAGCACCAATAAGCTAATATGAAGTTTTATGAAGTTGTAAATCGATGTTTAAATGTAAAGTACTTCCTTATCAATTGGGGTTTTTTTTTCATTCTTTCCATTAAATGAAGGAAAGACTTTTATGACACCTCTGGTCCTATGTAGAGTGACCTCGTAGCCCCGCCCACCTTCATGCTGAGCAGAGGTCCAATCACAACGTCTCAAACTCACTGGTGTCTCTTCACCTTGACTATGACACTGTACTAGGAATTATGGGATGGAAACCTGCTCCATGTTTCCCTGTATAGGACAATTATGGTTGCTGTGTGTGTGTGTGTAGCTTCACTATGCGACAGAGAGGAGCCACACACAATTTGCATCACTCTGTTATTTACATTCAAATAAGTGTTTGAGGCTGAAAGACAGGACGGACCAGATCTGTCAGTGGGACTGTCAGGGACATCAAACATTCATGATCACATGGTGGAGGTGTATGTGTGATGTAAATGTATCTGCATTTTCAGGTCTCTGCACGATACTCATTTGTTTTGTATGGAGGATTTGTAGCTTAACTATGCTGTATGGTTACCTTGATTAAACAGCTTTGGAGTAATTGTGACGGTTAATGGTTAATAAGTGGCCTAATTTCTTACGAGGGAGAATAGAGGCTCTCTGCTTATTGTGTCTTTAGTCCCCTAAAGTTTAATTAGGGTAAAAATGTAGCATAGTTTAACTACAAATCCTGCGTAGTTCCTCTTTAACATTTTTACATTCTCATGATTTGCAGTGAGTCAAATGTTTGGGTTTGTGTACATATTTTTAACTGGTTAAAAAAAAGTTATATATATATATTTTTATAATTTTGACCTAAGATCAAAATCGTATTAATCTAATTTACCTAACCCTAACCCTACTTTTTTTCCAGAAGTGAACTTCCATAGACATCATCATCATCATCCTGGACAGCATCATCACGTCTTAACAAGAAGCTCAGAACTGATGCAACGTTTATTTCTAGATAAGGATTCAATAAAATAATGTCAATCTGAGTTCTCCAGGATGTGAGTTCATCGAGGGAGTGTTTGTGCAATGAAATGCTGGACTTACTGAAACTGTCCCCACCTGCTCACACACTGACTGATGACCATGTGTCATTGTCTGTCTTTATTTAACTGATTTATGGTTCATTATTCATGTGCTTTTGTCTTCTGTTGCTTTTTTCATCTTAAATAAAGTTCTTTACGCATGATGTGTGTTACCATGAGGACATGCACGGGACAGTCTGAACCTGCGAGAGACGGGTGGAGTCAGGTCTTACTGTAACTCACCTGACAGTTTCAATTTGAGTACAGGGATTCCCCAACTGTGGTGCATGCAACCCTCTGTGGTGCGCAAACTCCTATGTGTCACATAAAATGGGTAATGGTGACGCTATGTTTTATTCTACAAATAAATCAATAACTCATATAATATTTCAAATGGGGTTTTCACAGTGTAAGTAGTAACATTAAAGAAATTCATTTGTTAACCTGAATTAAAAACATTTATATAAGTGATAAATAAAAAAAAATAAAAAAAAGTAGCCAATAGTATAATATTTAACGTGTCAAAGCAATCTGGGGTTCGTAAGCTTGGAAAGTAGAAGGGCGGTCGCCGGTGCACCTAAAAAGTTTTGGAATCGCTGCTCCAACATACAGTATAGAGGAATTACTGTAAACCTGTAAGTAATGTATAGATCTGTTTTAAAGGAGAAGTTACTGAAGAAAAACATGGAACTGTTTCACAACTTCCCTGTTTTCTCTTAAAGCACCATTCATAAAAAAAGTAGTTGTAAAAGTGTGGAAGTAAAACGTTAATTCAAGCGTTTCTTTGGCTGACTTTCACAATCTTATTTTGAACCATGGCCTATTTTACTTCTTCAATCCAAATATTGATCAACAATGCATTTTTTTCAATTCATTTTTGCCTTCATCCAGACGTCAATCTCCTCTTTTCACTTCAGTTCATTAATACATTTATTTTCCTCCATAGGCCAGTATTAAACCTCAGTATATTGGCTGGACCACATTGTAAACAGCTGTGACCTTCAATTCTATCAAACTTTATTCAGAACTCTGATATTAACAAAGCCAAACCAGGACTAGATAAGAATGATCTGTAACGACAAACAAAGTAAGAGCGACGAGCGTTGTGACCAGTTCAGATAGCGTGTATCTCATCATGTGTTGCTTGTTTAAACACGTAGATGCTGATAAAAACCCATGTTGTGAAACTCAGTGTCATGTCAAAATTAAAATAAAATGCGGCTGAGGTTCGGTGTGTTTGAACTCAAACACAGTCTCCCACGTCGCGAGGATGTCCCACTATCAATCACTGATAACACGACACTAATAATAAGCAGCAGCTTGTTTTTCACCTCCTCACACCCTGCATGGGTGGTGCATGATGCTTTTTTCAGACATGACCTCTTTCTTTAAATTATTCAGTCGCAATATACACACGCTGCAGAAAAACTATTGACTGTTTACTTATGTGTTGAGCAATTAAACTCTGATTTGTCTGTGCATCAATAAAAATGTGTAAGATTCTGTTTTGTCTTGAAACCTTCATGTGGAAATCATCACTGACAGATTGTCTGATGCTTCTTCCTAGAAAACACCCACACACGCATGCATGCACACAGTACAATAATAATAAAAAAAGGATATGAATAAGGAGGAACGTCGCAACCATTTACTGTAAAGTAAACAATGCAGGATCAGAAAAAGAAAGTGGGTGAGAGAGGGAGAGGCAGAGGGAGTGGATGGGATCACTCAGGACCAGCAGGACTCTGGGGGGGTGGGGGTGCTCTCTGACTCTCCAACCCCCATGCACTCTGCTGGTCTTCTTCTTAAGAGCAGGAAACAGAACAGGATGAGTCATCACACCCCTCACGGCTTCGTCCGAACAGAGACCAGTAATGTAAACAGGATAATGAACCTGAAGCCAATAACACTAAATTATTGATCCAGCTCCTAATTTGTTCCCAATAACAAAGCTGAAAGATCAATGGAGGGTGGTGCTTTAAGTGGAAGAAGAAGAAGAAGAAGAAAAAAGGTTGGACAACTTTGCCCTCCTGTTCTCAGGTCAGTTTTGTACACAGACACACTCATGAGTTGTGTGTTTGCTGAGCAGAGACCAGTTTTACCGCCTCGTCCAGACTCTGCTGCCTTTCATGTTTGGTAAAGATTCCTAAGATCCTGAAAACCTGCACCTGACCCAAGTAACCCGCTCCCACAGCCCCCACCCTCCTTATAGAGTATGACACACGGGAAGGATGTTGCAAAATCTGTGAATGACTCATGGATGGACACGTAGAATTATTAGAATACAATGAAATCATCAAAACAGCGCTGGAAATAAGTATTGAACACATTTTTTCTCAGAAAATATATTCCGATATACAGTATATTTCCAGTATATCATCGAGCTATTGACGTTGAACTTTTCACCAGATGTTGGTAACAACCCAAGTCATACACCCATATAAAGGAATCCAAACATTTATGTCCATGTTATGAAGTATTACATACATAAATAGAAAGGGAGGAGGTGCAAAAAGCAATGGAAGGACAAGAATCCAGCTGGGATCTGCCAGTGTTTAGAAAGTAATCCTGTCTCCTATCAGTGCAAAGTACCAATAACAGCTGGTTTACTCCTCATTGATGGCTTATAATAAGGTTTGTCACCACCATAGTGTCACACAAGAAGCATCTCATGATGGGTAAAAACAAAAAGCTCTCTCTACATATGTTGCCATTGGTTGCAGACGTGTCTGAATGCACCATTTTATCTCTTAGTGCCATTATCTGGAAGTGAAATGAACATGATCTCATCATTAACCGGTCATGACCGGGTTCTCTGATACCAAGACAGAGTCTAAAAAAACTCAGAAGAGTTGTTCAAGAGCCAGGCAGCACTCACAGAGAGCTTTAGAGACCTGCAATTAGCAGGAAGAGTTAAAAGTTAAAATAGTGAGTACAGTAATGCACTCAACCTCCAAGGCCTCTATGCTTTCAAGGCTATTGACTCGTTCAATACTTGTTTCACCCGCTGCATTTCTTTTACCTTGATGGAGCTAGGCTAGCAGTTTCCCCCTGCTTAGGCTACAGTCTTTATGCTAAGCTAAGGCTAACCATGTTCTTCTTCTCATTTGATTCTGAGAACAAGAGCTCAGAAGAAGTTTCCTATCTTACTCCACTGTTCCTGAAACTCAGCCGTCATCGGTGATGTGTGTGTGTGTGTGTGTGTGTGTGTGTCAGTCACTCAGACGCCGCTCGGCCTTCAGTCAGATTTCCGTGGCTCACAGGCTCCACAGATTCATAATAATCGGGTTCAGATAAAGGAGACGAGACGTGTGATACAGCTTCTCACTGATACTCATGGACGTCATGTCCCTCTTGAAGACGTCACCTCATGTCAGATTCTCACGGTGAATCATGGATTAACCGACGTGAGAAGAGGAAATATACTGAAATTGAACTAATGTCTCATTTCCTTATTCTCCTTATTCAGGATGCTTCATCACAGGAATAAAGTTAATGAACTCAACTGTGATGCAAATCATAAATGGACGTAATTAATATGGAAAAATACTTTATCTTGGTGCCTCTTATTCACTTTTTTTTAATTTAATAATCCTAATATCTATATCAGAGGATAATAAACTGTGTCACACAACTTCTGATATAAAAGGACAGATATCATATTGAAAGTTAAGTTGCCAGAACGAAATAAATGAAAATAGATTAGATATTTGTGCACTCAATTAGTTGTCCAAACTAGACACTTTACCTATTGTTTGTGACATTAAATTACAATAAATGTCATTATTTAAAATTTCTTAATGTATTACAGTTGCACAGGGTTTTGTTTTTAAATTGTTGCTGTGGTAATGTTAATAAATGTACTGAGTGTTTTTGTGTTTTCCCAGTTTCTTGCCTGTGGTGTTTTTACTCTGGCCTGCAGCGCCCTCTGCTGGTTGGTCCGTGCTGCTACATCTGGTCCCTCACTGAAAAACCTCCTGGTTTTGTGTTGAATGATGCTCTGAGATGAAAACAAAAAAACAAAAATAACAATTAACTCGTTCACTGCGCCTAAATACGTCAAACTGACTGTAAAAACAAAACAAAACAGTAAACAGATCAAAAACATCCAGCTACAAACATGAAACAAGACATTAACAACCACAAACAAAACTAAAATATATACAAAAAAGTCACTGAAACACAAAATAATGAAACAACTAAAAACAAGCAAAAAATGAACAAACAATAAAAAAGAAAAAAAAACTACAAAAGAAGAAACTAAACAGGCAACAACAAAACAGGAAAAAATAGCAACGATAATGACACCACATAACCAAATACTCTGACACTGGTTTATACGACTTTCACCTTGTCTCACCTTTAACATTTCACATTATAAACTTAAGCTTCAATCAAAATTTGAGGTTTGTCCCTCTGGGCTCACCGTAGCTGCCGACAGCTGTTCAGCACGACAAACCTGTACATACCTGTGTACTCACCTCGGTTTGCACTCGGTGACCTCCATACGTCTTGTCCCCACAGAACTGCAGATCCTATGATGCAGCTGGATGGTAGCCAGCTGCAGTAGCATGCTAGCTCATTAGCCTGCGGATAGACAGTAACTGCTGATTCCTTCAGATTTTAATTACCCACCTTTTGCTCTATACAAAGTGCTTTTTGTCTCTGTACAGGTTAAAACACAAAACCCTTGCTGGAACTATACTGTCTACGGAAGCCCTAAGCAGCCATACTGTATGTTCAAACATTTTCATACATTTTTCAAGAAATCTAAATAAGCCAATATAATAATATGACTGTGAGATGGCATTCAGCATACTGCCGTCTACTGTGTGACAGAAATCTCAGGCCCATCTTTAAAGAAGAAGTAAGTGGTCCGGTCGTTTTCGCTAATGCTGCGTTCCAGGCAGGCTTTTGAAATCGTAAATTACAGCTTCAAGTCACAACTTACGACTTTGTAGCGTTCCAGGCAACCCACTCGTGTTTCTCCGACCTGTTTTACCGGTGAAAGTCACTATAACAGCCACTTTTAAACTCTAACTGGTACCACTTCACGGTCGGAAAAATACGAGTTTCTCTTACAAAGCACCATAACAGTCCTTCCCTTTGCCAATTCACGGCGTTCCTTGGCTGCACACACAGCCCTGCATGCCGTTCTCTCTCCTCATTGGATAAAAACTGTAGGATACGATAAATGTTTTCTCCTCGGCTCAGAGCAGAGCAGAGTGACTGACAGACCCGTGTTTTGGTCCAAACACTCTATGTAAGTGATTGCTGTCGGAAGATATAACTATTTAAGACTTATATTAACACAAATATATCACTTACTTCTGCTTTAATTAATTATGAAAAACAGAAGGAGTGAAATCTATGAATACAGTATATGATCTCTTAAGGCAGTGGTTCCCAACCTTTTTTGGCTCGTGACCCCATTGTGACATCACAAATTTCTGGCGACCTGAGCAAGCCGTCAATCAAGATGCGCCAGCTCAGATACTTTCATATGTTGTTCATATGCTGTTGTTATTGAGAAAGTGAAAGTATAGAATACAGTTTTTTAAGATTGTGTGTGGTGTTTTTATCATAATTTTAAAAAGAATAATAAGTAGTTAAAAAAAGAAGAAAAAAAAAATCAATTTCGACCTCATTCAAATTCCAGGTGACCTCATGTAGGGTCACGACCCCAAGGTTGAAAAACACTGCCTTAAGGCTTCCCTACAGTTTCCGGTTCAGATTCTGGTTAAAATAAAAACACAACACTGTTTTTGGTACATGGAGTGTTTTTTTTTTCATCTTTTGTTGTTTTTTTTATTCCAAACGTGTGTCTATATATTGAACATCAGAGGGCCGCTCCCCTCCTACAGTCACCCCACATGTCAATATCAATAATAATAATAATAATAATAATAATAATGATAACAACAGAATCATCAGAATAATAATCATCTGTGGTCTCCGTCCTGCTGATCAGCTGAGCACTGCTGGTACAAATCTGAGAGGAGGAGCAGGAAAAACATCAACAACAGCTGACGACATGATGAAACGCACAACAGGATTCACACGCTCTCTCTTTCACACGCACACACACACACGCTCTTGCACACATACACTGAAATCACCCATTTAAAGTCACATTTAACATTCCTGTGCGTTTTTTTTGTTTTTTTTTGTTAAATCATGTTCATAAACAACGCTGTCGTCTCGGCCGCTGCTGAATCAGTTTCTAAACAGTTTCTATGCAAGAAGATGGAAAAGAAATCAATAAAACAAACAAACTACAGGCACTGCGCTTCAACAAAACAAGTGTATCATTGAAAAAAAACAAACGTGTAGGAGTTGATTAATATTTGGCTCCTTTGTGTTTGTACATTGCAACCAGGCGACTGTAAAGCAATTACACGTGGGATTGACAATCAATATCAGCACTTATGTCGTGTAATCAGTCGATGTGATGTCTTGATGTGTGTGTGTGTGTGTCTCTGTTTGTGTGTGTGTGTGCGTATGGATCTGGGAGATTGCCAGCACTTTAAAGTGGTGAATGAATCATCATTACATCAACTGAAAGACTCAAGGTTCTTGTGAAAAAGAAAAAGAAAAAGAAAAGGAAAGAAAACCAGCAATAATCAGGTCGGACACAGGAAGGAAATTACAATCACAATTTCATTTTTTTTTTCTTTTCCAGTTTGGCCTCCAATGTTTACGTATATATATGTGTGTGTCTGTGTGTGTGTGTGTGTGTTTGCATGTCTCAGCTCCACTGAATCATTTCATCAAAACAGCCTCAATACTCACCTGAAATATACAAACTATACTAAAGGTAATTCTTCTTTTAGGGACTGTATGAAAATTACTAGATTTGGATTTGTTTCATCATATAAAAAACAACCTCCCCAAATTTGAAAATAATATTTATATGAATGTATTTGTGTATTTCATTTCTACACTGATGCATAATTCATAACACAGCAAACCTTTTTAATTAGTGAACTTTACTTTAAAGAACCATAAGGCATAAAACAAGTGGCCAATCAAGTCAATTTATAGGGACTGTGGGGGGCGGAGCTAAATACACCTGAAACCTTGTAAGAGTAGCACGGCTGCTAACGCTGTGTCAGCCACTGCCAGTTTACAAGCTAATAATGGTCTGATCCAGGTTTTCTCAATAGAGAATGTAAATGTAGATTTGTGTGTAGAAAAACTTTGACAAATTAAAAATATAAATAATATAATAGATTTTAAAACACGACAAGAGAGGAACTTTTTACCCTCACAAACCTGGTCAGGAAATTAAACAAAACAATAATTTTCCATATAGTCAAAAGAGCTTCCTCCCCCTTATAATTTTCATACAATCCCCATTTTCAGTGCCTGTGACAGATTTTCATATCTGAAGTTGTAGTGTGTTATTATCAATTAGTTGGACTGGGTACGGCTGCCAGATTTGGGGTAACTCTAATTGCCAACAGCTGTGCCAGTTTTGGGGCTTGACCAGCACTTCAGCTGTTCTGTTTGTGGCACAATTTTTTTGGAAATGATACTGATTCAGAGTCAGACATAACTGGCTACACGGGATTCTTAAGACTTTTACTTTGAAAAAGCAAAAGCAGTAGATCCTTCCTGGCTCTTTGGCGGCAGTGTACAGTTTGCTCTGTTTATAGATAGAGAGATATTTCAAAAGGACATCATTAGTGTCATGTCAGGATGTTGTTAGCCTAGCTTAGCATGACCACATGCTGACCATCCTGTATTTGGTGAACGGGACGCTACATGTAAAAGAAGAGTTACCCCAGCTCAGCTTCGTACACTTGTGGTGACTCTGTTCTTCACAGCGAGAGTCTGTAGGAGACAGCGACAGCATTAAGAGCTACATCCTCCACAGACGTCCACATGATTGACAGATGACCATGAAAACTGTACAGCTGCTCTGCTACTCTGTGTGTGTGGTGTGGTGTACATGTATGTGTGTGTGTGTGGGTGTACGTGTGTCCCTCTGTACAAACACCTGGTCCAGTATTCAAACAGTAAAACTTGAGAGTCTGTGTTTCCTCCTCTTGCTCTGCAACCGAGCGTGACGGCGGCCTGAGGCAGGAGGTGGAGGACTCAGAGCGGAGGCGCCGTGCACTTCCTGTTTGTCCGTCCTCTGCAGCCTATGAGATCAGAAAAAAGCTGCAAACCTGCCTCAGCTAGTTTCATCCAAATCGTTAACGTATGTCTCACTCCTCCTGCGTATAAAACAGGTGGGAGTGGTTCGGTCCGTCCGCCCCCTGTGGGGAAGTTTCTGGTACGACCCTCTGAGCCAAAATGGCGTTGTTTGAGTGAAAGACCCCAAAAATGGGTCAAAATGGTTCCTCCCCTCCACCCCCCTGCTGACAGGCCCGTTTGGACCGATCCAGCTGTGTCATCGGGGGCCGCGCAGCGTAAAGTTCACTGACCCTTCTGAAAAACCGTTCTCTCGGCTCAGTCGTGCCCCCCGTGTAGGTCCGTTGGCGGGTGTGTGGGCGTCTTGGCGGGGGGCAGCGGTCTGGGAGGAGGAGCCGGTTTGGTTTTGCCCCACTGAGGGCTCACCGCCGGCCCGCCACCGCCGCCTCCCCCTCCCCCATCGCTGTCAGCTCTGTCCGTCGACAGCGGGGGAGGCGGCGGCGGGAGGCGGGGCAGCGACATGGAGCCGTGGTGGTAGTGGAGGTGATGCGGGTTGTGGCGGTGGTGGTGGTGGTGGTGACCCGGCGTCACCGCCAAGGGGGGGATCCGGGTGCAGGAGGAGGTGGAGGAGGACGAGGAGGGCGGCGGGGGAGGCGGGGGCGTGAGCGTGGCCGGCCGCAGGCTCTGGATCCGCCGGCACTCCTGGCAGATCCGCACGTGGCTGCAGCTCTGCAGGAAGCTGCGCGGCGGGGCGGGCGGAGCCACCAGCGTCGCCGAAGGAGGAGGGGGAGGGGGAGGTGTGCTGGCGCTGGCGTTGGCGCCAAGCGGGTCCTCCAGGAGCCTCTGCGGCCCCGGGCCTAAATCGGGGGGGCCTCCTGCCACGCCGCCGGCCAGCCCGCCCGTCAGCGGGCCAGATCCGCTGTACAGTTTGCCGTTGCTGAGACGCATCTCGCGGACCAGGCGGATGGGGCGGGGCGCTGCCAGCGCGAGGCGGGACGGGTGACGCAGGACTCCGCCCCCGGCGCTGCTCAGAGGCCGGCGACGACGAGAGCGGGAACTTTTCTTACAGGAGACGGCGTTACGAAACTCGGTCAACATCTCCTGACAGACGGACACCTGACGGAGAGAGAAAGAGAGACAGAGAGAGAGACTACATTTTATTATTATTGTCAACATAATATTTAAAGGGATAGTTCAACATTTTGGCAAATTGGCCCTATAGTCATAGCATAACCAAGAAATCCCATGAGCCTCCATAGCGTAGCTCTGAGCAGCTCATGGCTCTGCTCCACCGTTCTAAAAATAGCTTGCACTGACAAATAAAGGTAACAAACCTACTGCTATGGCTATAGGGATTATGACAATGGGCCTACTTGCCAAAATGTTGAACTATCCCTTTAAATCAAATTTTCTGACATGTTAAATGACACATAGTTCTTTCTTTTGTCCTTGATTTGAAAAAATCTGCATCTGGATTAATGATGGTGATAAAGCTGAGAGAAAAAATGTGAGTCTGTGTGTGTGTTCATATATGATGAGTGTGTGTGTGCGCGCTCACACATCAACACATTATGCTCCGGGTGTTTTTATCTGAGCCGTGTGTTAATGCTCTGCAGCTTCTTGCCTCAAACCAATGTTATCTGTAAATATGGCTTTGTGTGTAATTGTGTGTGTGTGTGCCTGCCCTATAATCTGTACTATAAAAAAACAGCCGTGGCAGAAAGTCAAATAAATGACAGATAAAATAAAGAGCGAATGAAAGTCAGAAACAAACTGCATCTGCAGAGGACGAATGAAGGAACAACAGACTGACGGCTGGAATACAGATAGATTTAGAGAGAGAGAGAAACGTCCCTGATTCCTGTTTCCTGAATGCAAATTCTTTTCTCTGCTCTGACGTGTCTCTCAGGTTCATATCAAGTTTCACTTTCAGGCCACACTGCAGATGTTCACATACTGACTTTTGAATTTTTTTTTACATAACAGGAAAACTGACGCACATTAAGGGTGGATTGATATTAAACATGAGGCAACCTGTTGTTTTGACTAAAGTCGTACAATGTATTCAAATGTCTTTTCTACTTTGCTCTGGTTCAATCTGGTCTGTCAGACGCTAATTTCAGAAGTCAGACTAAAATCATAGAAGCAGCATAGTCTCCGCTCAAAAAGTCTGTTTCTGTCTTGATGTTCTTATCTTGTAAAATAAAAAATTAGTTATAGTATTATCATAGTAATTAGTGATGCAGACATCATTAATGATATAAAGTTGAGGAGGGGGGACTGGACACAAGGACAATTATTTTAAAATAAAACTGGAAATCATGACATAAATACAAAGTCCAAACACATGAATGATATTCCTAAACTGATGTTAGAGAATTAGCTTTTAAACTACAATAAAAGGTTAAAATTGAACTTTGAACATTTGTTTATAATATAAAAGGTCTGGATATGGTGATGGTGATGACACCTTGACAATTCAAATGAGTGTTTTTCCTGCTTTGTGAACACCTGTGCTTTGTGCGACACTGCCCTCGTGTGGCCAAGAAATGAACTGCAACAAAGTAACACAGATTAAATATGTTGGTGCAACACTCAGCTGGAGAGTCTTCAGGAGCAAGAAGATTTTCATTACACCATCAAATGTGTTGTATCATCATTTCATCTACACAACACACAACAACAACCACCACAACAACAAGTTGATTTAATAATGGAGCCATTCAGCAGAATGTGTGACTCTGGATGAAGCTCATTCACACAGGTGAACAGGCGGGCGACCTACTGAGGTGTTTGAGTTGAGGTTGAGGCCGGGGGCGGGGCAGGAGGAGGAGGACGAGAGAGGAAGAGGAGTAGGAGGAGGAGGAGGATGGTGAAGGTTTACCTCGTCCGTCTCAGCGCTTCGACGCGTCGACCACACAAACTCCATGATGGCCACGAAGACGGCGATGATGAGGCCGCAGATCAGGACCACGAAGATCCCACCGATGTTCTCCATCCCGAGACCTGAGACACACAGAGAGGGACGGCAACATGGATTTAGGCTTTTCAACACACGGTAAGTCTCATTCTCATATTAGTCACTTAAAGGTTCCCAGAGTTAAAACACACCCAAACAACAAAATAATGTCCATTGAGAAATTAAACGTATGAGACCAATTCATTGATCACGAGCCCCAATGCAATGCGTCCCTTAATGCATACTAACATGCTGATTCTTAGCAGATAGGCTACATTGTTTACCATAAAGTTTGATAGCCTGTGTTGTTGTTGTTTGCTAATGTTTTTTTTAATTTTTTTTATTTTATTAATTAGCTGCAAACAGAGCTTATACAGCCATTCTACAGGCTTTTTTAGGCTGGAGCAAGACCTATTAGCTGGTATGCTAACATGCTGTAATGTTTACGAAGTTCACCATCTTATTAGCAAATTTATAAGCATTTATTATTATGCAATAATTAATTAATTAGCTTTCAACTGAGCCACCCCCACAGGCTCTCTAGGCACATTAGCCAGCATGTTAGCATGCTCACACTTAGCAGTTCACCATCTTAGTTTTGTTTAGCATGCTAGCTGGAAATAGAGCCCACAGCCACTAGCAAATATATAATGTTTCCAAGTTTGCCATGAGTTTGGTGCTAGAAAGGTAACATTAGCTGCGAAACCAACTGAGGATGATATTAATGCCAATAAAACAAAAATATAAAACACTACACTACAAACCCTTACGAAAGAAAAATATATTTACCAATATATTACTTGAAATATATTGTAATATATTGTAATATATTATTCTTCCATTACATTTTCCAATGTATTATATATTGTAAATATATGAAAAAATATATTGATGACACATATATTATACAACATATTATATATTACAATATATGAAAAAATATATTGCTGACACATATATTATACAACATATTATATATTACAATATATGAAAAAATATATTGCTGACACATATATTATACAATATATTATATATTACAATATATGGAAAAATATATTGATTGCACATATATTATACAACATAATATAATATATTGTAATATATTGCAATATATTGCAAAATATACAAAAAACTGCCCCTTTCAATATATCTTTCAATATATTTTAATATATTTAACCTGAATATATAATATATGGGTTTATATATCCCAAAATATATGCAATTTTATATTTATAAATATCTTACGATAATGTATTTAGATTTATATGGGGTAATGTATTCATAATATATGAAAATATATAGTGTCACATATATATGTTCAATATATGGTAGAATATATTTCAAATATATGTGAAATTAGCATTAAATATATGTATAGATGTGTGAACAAAAACATGACATGTGTTCAATATATTGTGGATGAATACTTAAATATACAAATTGCAATATGTGCACAAACATTTTTACCACATATTAAAACAGACTGGGTAATTAATCAAAAGCGACCTTTATTTTCTTTTACTCAGGCACAGATACTGAACTCCCTTGAGGTAGGGAGCTATACAGGCCTATTAAAACACCAACAGAACAGAAAATATACATACTTTTGGAACTGTGGAAAAGAAATAAATAGCCAAAAGCAAACTGATGTAGCTGATAAAGCAGATGTATATGTAACGGATGAAGAGATGTCCACCCTCCAATTGGTAGTAATCAGCTGGCTCCTTGGTGCATCTAGGGGAAAAGAGAGAAAGAAGAGTTTTTTTTTATATTATTTAAATTATCTGTATAAAATGCTCTGCTTCATTCCAATATTCAACCTAACTAAACATCAAAGAGGGTTTGGAGGGGGGTGTCGAATACCGTATTTTCCGTACTATAAGGTGCACTTTAAAAAACCACAGTGCACCGGTCAGCCACATTCCCAGCTCTTAGTCGACATGAGGGTGATAATGAGTGAAATTTTAATTTTGGGATGACTATCCCTTTAATCTTAGTATTCAGTCAGTATTCAGCTGTATAGTCAACGATTTCCCTCAACTCTATCACTCAGTCAGCCAGCATCAGTCCTGTTGCCGTTTCAATTACTTCTGTATGGGATGGTGCTATACATTTAAAAACTTGAACTGAAATGAATCTGAACTAGGTTTAATGAAGAAAAAAAAGTTTTATTCAGTAAATTTGCCATAATTCTTGCCTACCTGTTTGCATGTTGAAGTCTGTACCACATCTTTTGCTCTATTGTCACTTCAGGTTCTCCAGCACGATCTCATGGGTAGAGCACTGCTGTGGGTCCTTGGCTGTGTAAAATACAGGTTGACATAACAATTAGGAACAAAGTAAAACATTAATTTATGAAGGACAAAAATAAATGTGTCACAGTATTAAGGATAGAATGATTTTTTTAATTTTATTTTTCGGCTGATCCTGATTATTATTACTCAAATAACACTATATTTAGAAGTAACATCCTAGAGAAAATTACTGCTACATATATCTTTGACTTGAAAGTTTCTATTATTTTGTCAAACCAATGAAGGGTGAATTAAACTGATTACACCTGTGTATAAACTGGATTCATTATAGGGTTGTTACATACTAACACATGCTACAGTCAGTGTAGTGTCTCATCTCCAGTAGTTTCTGTTATTAGCAGAGTTCATGGTGTTTTCTTCTGCAGGAGAGTGTGTTTTCTAAAGCAATGGTTCCCAAACTCCCAGTGTTTCCCCTAGAATATTTTTTAGGCCCGGTGGTACACACAGAAAAACCCTGAAAAGACTAATGCTAATGCTATTTCACATTATTTTATATATAGTAGATAGTAGCAGTTACACCCTCCATGCCTGAACAGGTGAGCCACCTGTTTAATGCCTGATCACAGTTGAAATTCATCATCTAACAGCTGTGTCGTTTGGTTGAAGCACCGTCGCCACGTGTGTTTATTGACAACAGGGTTATAACCTGGACGCGTCAGCTCGTCGGTATGGTAACGGTAACCGGTGACTGTACTGCGTGCATCTGCCCGGAGCCTGAAACAGCGGCAGCGGCCGCTCACCGTCACTGAAACGCTCCGTGAAATCGCTGATTAAATACAACGAGCCGCGAGCGACGTAGCCTCTCACCTGGTAGAGCACACCCGCTGCAGCGACCCAGTTCGATCCCACCCATTGATATATTATACATCCATGATCCCATGGTAGGGGAAACACTGTAACCAAATGTCATTCACGCTAGAGCCATACCGCTTCGGTTCACAGCAGCAGCGCCGCGGCGCGCGAGCCACGAGCGATCCCCCCCCCCCCCGTTTTAGAACCACTTTTCACATACGGTGTTCAAGTATAGACCACTTCGACGTCGACGTCACAGTGACGTACTGGTGGCAGAAAAATACCGGAAGTAAGCAACAAATACACATCCTGACATACGGTTCAACCATAAGCTCAACTTTAAAAAGCAGCGCTGCTTCTTGGCTGCAGCACGACCCTAATCTGTGATGATGAGCCCACATTAGAGGGTAAATTTCATTTAATTTTCGTAATCGCGGTGCAAAACAGTGAGTTTGGAGCTGACGAAAGGAGAGAAAAAAAGAGAGTCGTGCCGCGGCGAGACCGGTGAAATGTTGATTAGAGAGGGAGCGATCAGCGGTGACCACCGCGCTGACGGACCCGGTGGAAATTGGGGTGATACAACGACTGCTGCGAAGGAACTATAAAGAACTCAGCTGTGATTTAAACTAGGACCTAAATCGAGTCGAGTAGGCTGGAGCCAGGCTGTAACTGTGTAGTGGAGAAGCGGCAACACACGCGCGTCCCCTCAGATGCGGCTGCACCTCTAGGTCACTGGCGTGTGTGTGTGTGTGTGTGTGTGTGTGTGAGAGAGAGAAATAAAAGCTCTGACTTGCTTGACGTTGTTTGGTATCACTCGCTGATTTGCACATGTAGGTTACAATATCTAGACCCCGAATATGAGACAACCGGTCCTTTACAACTTTTTTCGACGGAAAAAATACTCATATTCGGTCCCTAGCAACGGTCTGTGATATAGCCTAACAACGGTCTGCCTGTTAGCCTACAGAAATAATAGACATACATAACTGTAATATACAGCCATACAAGTACAGTTTGCTGTCAGTATATACCGTAGTTGGCGGACTTGTTGATGATCGCCCACGTCTTTATACAGCAGTGTTTTGTGTCCCTGTCACTGGCTAGGCAGTAGGCTACGTCGGTCCGTAACACACAACACAGTCCGTTGCTAATCGGTAATTTAGCCTACTCAGGTATGATAACCTGTTTTCTGTTGACAAAGCATTAAAATAATCAGACAAGGCCTCTGTATGATCCATCTTCCTCTGAATTGATCACCCTTGATGCCGGCTTTCCACTGTTGACACCGGATCAACTGTCACTTTCTGCCACCAGTTAAGCCCCGCCCACAACATACGTCATCATTGTTTACAAACATAGAAGTGGTCTATAAGTTATTACTCACCATGGTAACCAAACAGTAGACTGGAGGCAACCTCTGCTGCTCTGCTCCTGGTCCTAAGTGCACAAGCATACAACAGGCAGTTTTCTGTTATACATCGACTCTTTTCATTTACCTCCCATGCTGACTTTAGCAATACACACATACTGAAATTCGCTAACAGTTACTCAATAGACCGACTCGCCTTGTTGTTTACAACTACTTCCGGGTAGAAAACCAGCACATGATTTGAATGGGAATAGTAACAAACGAGAGTTGATCTATATCAATATTTTTCACGCCTATCACTGTTTAGACAAATCTGCTGCTATGCGTTGTATTTATTACGTTTGGGGGAATCACAGTGTCTACTAGCATCAGTGCCTGCAGCTGACAGGGACAGCTAACAGTAGCAGCTAACAGCAGCAGCTAAGCTAACATCAGGACGTCAGCTGTTAAAACCCTCTTGTTGTCGTCGGACACGACATGAAACTACTCCAGTTAGCTCAGTCATTTTGTAACTAAGATATCCGCTGGAGATTAATTGAGTCACTGAGTTATTAAAGTTAAACAGATAGCTGACCGTTAGCCCGGCTAATCTATGATAGCCATGACTATTATAAAAATGTGCACACATGTTTCTCCAATCATCAATTTTATAGACTTTACAGACATCAGATTACTCTAAACACCGATGAAAAAATAGATATTTACCCGAAGTAGTTGTAAACAACAAGGCGATTTGCTCATGTGCTAATGGTAATTAGCTTTTCTCTGTAACATGTTAATGAAGCCATGTACAGGCTGAAACACACCAACAACGCCACAATAATAACAGAGGAATATCTTACCTGGTATTTTTGCAGGATTTTTCTCTCTGGGACCAGGTTAACCGACTGTTTGTCCATTTATCCGTATCGTAAAAATAATCCACATGACGGGCCATTCAACGACTGAGGAGTGAGGAGCTAGGCAGCAGTTCCCGTACATTGCACAGCAGCAGTAACCGTTATTTTCAAATTTGGCGCCTTTCGCACAGCTGTCATTGGCCAAGAGCCAAGATATCAGTCAGATCAACCAATCATGTTCAAATGCTCACGATGAGACAGCCAATGGATTTTGTCTCATTGTGGTAACATAGCAACAGGGAAAAAATGAAAAAATCCTCTGTCCTCTCTGGGGGGTGCACTGTTCTCAAATTTTTTTTATGCTTATAATGTAGCCTACATGGAAAAACTAGAGTTATCATGTAAAGTACATTAATACATCATTAAAACTATAGGGTTTTCATTCATTTTTACACTATTTATCTTTGTGATTTCATCATTAGAGATGGTATTTCATTAACCATTCAGACGTTTTAGAGCAAAAGCAAGGTTGCATATGCCTCAACAAAAGGCTTACATCCATGAGCAGTTTTCATTGACTAATCATTATTTAGAGTCGAGAACAAAATCAAGGTATAGTTTTCTGGAGTATATTTCCATGAGCATTTTGCACTGATTAAAAACCTCAAAACGTTTTGTTTTTAGCCCATAGAAACCAATGGTGCACCACGTCAGCTCTGTGTCTTCCTCATACACTCATGGTTATCATCTTGCCATCGACTATCCTCTGATAAATCAATTTCTGGTATCGATCCCCTCCCTCAGCTTCTTTCAATGAGCTGTTCCTAAATAATTGTGACGGAAACTTATAGCCTACAGTACGGAAGCTTATTGCATTCATTCAATAAAAAAAAAATATAGATCCTGTTTTTCTGAGTAATTTTTTCTGTTTTTCTGAGTAATTTTTTGGGGGCATGAGTTTTTCTGAGTAATTTTTTCTGTTTTTCTGAGTAATTTTTTTGGATCAGTTTTTTTGAGTAATTTTTTTCCTGTTTTTCTGAGTAATTTTTTCTGTTTTTCTGAGTAATTTTTTTGGATCAGTTTTTTTGAGTAATTTTTTTCCTGTTTTTCTGAGTAATTTTTTTCTGTTTTTCTGAGTACTTTTTTTGGATCAGTTTTTTTGAGTAATTTTTTCCTGTTTTTCTGAGTAATTTTTTTGGATCAGTTTTTTTGAGTAATTTTTTTCCTGTTTTTCTGAGTAATTTTTTTTGGATCAGTTTTTTTGAGTAATTTTTTTCCTGTTTTTCTGAGTAATTTTTTTGGATCAGTTTTTTTGAGTAATTTTTTTCCTGTTTTTCTGAGTAATTTTTTTGGATCAGTTTTTTTGAGTAATTTTTTTTCCTGTTTTTCTGAGTAATTTTTTCCTGTTTTTCTGAGTAATTTAACTGTCCGGCATGATGGAAACAAAACTGTTAGCGGCTAACTAAACTGAAATCATGTGTATCATACCCTGTGTGTAACTTGCCTCACCAGAGCTACCAGTCCACTAGCATGGTCTCTGTCTTAATAAAATGTAATGCAGATTCATCAGGTCATGGTAAAACATTTATTTATTGATGTAAATGTGGTGTTATTAGAACATAGTCTGTACAGATCCCAGTGGCAGCGCTGTTCTCATGTGAAACACGAAGCTCCACTTTTAATTCAAACAAACTAGTGAGACTCCCACAGAGGGACCAGCCGGCGCCCGGGGGTAAAACTCTTCAAGCCGAAACAGCCACATCCGGGTGAACCTCTGCAGCGTCTGCCCCACAGCTAACTGCCACAGCAACGACTTCACCGGCAACAAAACTGAGGGCCGCCGCCGTCAGCAGCAGGGGAGAGCTGCAGCTCCGTCTGCCCTGTTAGCGTTAGCTCGACGGCTAGCGTTAGCTCCGCGGCTAACGCTAGGTCCGTTCGTCCTGTGCTGACGGTGGCAGCCCTCATTGTTGTCGCGGTGTAGCTTTCAAGGCTCCTCCCGTTGCTGTGGCGGTGAGCCGTGGGTTCGGTGCTGCAGTGGCTCGGCTGGACTGTGGCTCGGGATGAACGGGGCTAGCCGAGCCGAGCTAACGCTTCGTGTGTTGACAGCAGCGGTCCCAGCATATTTCCCTCACTGCTCGGTGTGTATCCGAGACATTCAGATAAGAGCTGGACTCAGACTCAAGCTCAGGCGTAGCTCAAACCCGTAGCTGCTCTGGTACTCCGGTGCAGTAGAGAGCTGAAGACGGGTCATAGCAGGAGCTGCAGGAGTCACTTGCAAGTGAGGTGTTATCGCGAGATTTCGAAGTAGAGAAAAAATTACTCAAAAAAACAGAAAAAATTACTCAGAAAAACAGGGGGGAAAAAAATACTCAAAAAAACAAGGGGTGTCAGTGCCCGATCCGTACCCGGAACACAATCCGTCCCACACGTTCACTGCGCATGCGTGAAGGCAGCAGAAAGACGCCGGCAGACAACGCGAATGCTAAAAAAAAAGTCCCATTAAAAGTCCACTGTGGTGTCGTTAAAACGTCACTTTATTGATTTTAAATATTTCTTTGATGCGAGAAGTTTAGAGTCCTATCTTTGGTCAGTTTATCCGACTGACATTTGTTTGGAAGTTTGCTCCGGCGTTTTGGGAGAAGTGCAGAGCGACCTGGGAGCAGCCACTGTCTGGGAGCTAACGTTGACTCGCTGCTCGGCTCATCTCAGAGGCAGCAGCCGGCCGGCTGAGGTGATCGACCGGTCATCTTACGTCGTCACGCCGGTGGAAAGCGAGCAGATTCATTTATGGCCTCATTGATTAGTTTGTGTAGCCTAAATGAAAAGCGAAGCTTCAGGTGTGTGCTGGTCAGAAGAGCAGCACTGACATGGCACTGTCTGTATGTGCAGAAATCACCACATTTACATCAATAAATAAATGTTTTTAGAATTAACTGATCGGTCTACATTAAATTTAATTTAATCAGAAATAGAATAGAGGGAAATTCGTGGCGACGTGCTTGTGTTTTCCCCAAAAAACGTCTCTGTTTTAAGCATATATCCGCGGTGTCTGCCGGCGCCCGGCGTCTGTCTGCTGCCTTCAGGCTGCCGTAGAAAAGCACGCATGCGCAGTAAGCGCCTGGGACGGATTGTGTTCCGGGTACGGATCGGGCACTGACAAGGGGAAAAAATTACTCAGAAAAACAGGGGAAAAAAATTACTCAGAAAAACAGGGGAAAAAAATTACTCAAAAAAACTGATCCAAAAAAATTACTCAGAAAAACAGGAAAAAAAATTACTCAAAAAAACTGATCCAAAAAAAATTACTCAGAAAAACAGAAAAAATTACTCAGAAAAACAGGAAAAAAATTACTCAAAAAAACTGATCCAAAAAAATTACTCAGAAAAACAGAAAAAATTACTCAGAAAAACTGATCCAAAAAAAATTACTCAGAAAAACAGGAAAAAATTACTCAGAAAAACTGATCCAAAAAAAATTACTCAGAAAAACAGAAAAAATTACTCAGAAAAACTGATCCAAAAAAAATTACTCAGAAAAACAGAAAAAATTACTCAGAAAAACTCATCCCCCCAAAAAATTACTCAGAAAAACAGAAAAAATTACTCAGAAAAACAGGATCTGTATTTTTTTTTTATTGAATGAATGCAATAAGCTTCCGTACTACAGAGTCCCGATGTCCGTATAAAATTATCTTTTTTTTTCATATGAAAAGTAAACAATTCAGTTCTGAAAATTTACTTGCATAGGTTGCTGAGATGCTTATTTATAATAAGCAATCAACATATAAGACTCAAAATACTTAAAATTGTAAATATCATGCTCACTTGTACTCTGTGTGTGTTGTGCATGGATGTGTTGTTATGTCGGCCATTTTTTAAGAGATGCACAGAAAGTTTGGAAGGCCACACCCCCCACACAAGATATTGGAAAGGGCCAGTTGTCCTCTGTAGTGAACAACAGGACTTAGTAAGGTGACATGTATAGTCTAGTATAAGCAAAATGGGCTAGATCATGATGGGCACTATACAAAAATGCATGCCAGGTCTCAGGAGGATTACATTTTGATCTCAATATATTTTTGAATATATATATACATATATGATCTATGCATATAAAACATTTAAAAATATAGTGCCTTTTTGGTCTTGATTTCAATATATTTCACAATATATACACATATATGATCCATGCATATATTGCAATATATTGTAAAATATAAATATCAAATCCCATATATGGTAATATATTGCCTAATATATCACATGATATTCTCCAATATATTGCAATATATTTTTCTTCCGTAAGGGAAACTAGCAACACAAAAAATACAATACAACAAAGAAATCTAGATTAGCTGCTGTAAGGATTGTATTGTAATTGTATAAAGGAACAGTAACACACACCTACTGTACACTGTTTTATCAGCAATAAGGAGACATTTCATTAGTCTTAATAGGTCTGTATAGCATCGCAATAGCTTCACACACACAAACACACACATACACCGCTCTGGGACTGAAGACAGCTGTGGAACAGACGACAGAGAGCAGTGGATCAATACTCAGACACGACTCACGTTCCTGTTACAATCGACCGATAAAAACATGATCAGAGAGAGAAAGTCGATGAAGAGAAACTTGTCTCATCTTGTTACAATAACACACATCAGGGGGGAAAAAAAATGTCAGTGATGGAAAGTCGTCGAGTTGATGGACGCCTGTCTGTCTCGTGAGGACAAGCAGGACATCAGGACATGATCTAGCCTCATCATTCCCCGGATGTTTTTCTCACCTTGTTGAGCAGCAATGGTGGACAAAACACTACAGCCAAACCTCTGTTAGTGTCGGTGAGCTCAGTCTGTCTGCAGACCTCTGCTCCTGTGGGACAATAAGCCAAAGCTAATAAACTAAAATGATTCCTCCACTTTGGACTTTCCGGCTTCCGGCTCCCCCAAAATAAATTAAAAATTAAAAAAAAAAACCTCCAAAAAGTGTCTCCACAAACACACTGCAGCTGTTTTCCCTGCTCAACATCTGGCTGCATCCACCTCCCTTGCAGAGTGTGCTGACTGTTTGTTACATGTACACTCACACAAGTAAACAGTTAATTGTTGTGCCTCTTAGAATGATTGCACCATCTGCTGCTGGAGCTCGGCTTGTGTGTGTTTGCTTTTTTTTTTTTTGTTTGTGTGTTTTTTGTTTTTTTTTAGACCGGCTGGGTGTTCAGTTTCACACCAGAAGAGATGAATCGCTTAGTCAACAGATTCATCCACGGCAAATTTTTAATAATCTACTAATCTATACGTCCTATACGCAGAACTTCCTTTGTCGTCGTCTGTCATTAATACAAACCTGCAACTTCAGTGCAACATATCACTGAAATACCAAAATAAGGAACAATTGTCATTTTTTCAATGGTCGCATCTGCTGCATCCAGTTGATATACTCAAAACTACATCTCTCCACAAAAAAAGTCAAGTTTACCAACTACCCATGAATTAAAAACAAACTATTTTTCTTTTTTCTCTGCAAGATTCACTGCACAAGTCAATGAATGCAGCTGTTCTCACACAGGTAGGAGCAGGAAGAGAAAGGTGTGACCCTCTCTGCTTCAATCCAACCGATGGGCTGCTCTTCTTCTGTGGTGCTGGAGAAACTCACTGAGTTTCTGAAACGAGACTCAACATTCGCACGGAAACACAGACGTCAACACACCCACCTTTGGCTCGGTGGTCCTCCTCTTTGGGACACTGTCCTCCCTCCCACCAGCGTCTCTTCAGGATCTCCAGCCTGTTGCTCTCCTGCATCTGTAAAATCCCCAGAGTGATCTCGTCTCTGTACGGAGAGCCTGAGGCGGAACCACAGAGGAGACAAGACCCAGGTTCAAGTGTTGGATTCACACGACTACACACAGAAATCCATCTCATTTACCTGCTGCTGCTTTTTTTATTCTGTATTCTGGTTCTAATTCATGAACAGGCCATGATAGTCCAGTTTTACATCTTTTCTTCAGTTTGTGTCCCCTTTTTTGTCCATTTGTGTCAAAACAGCTTTAAAACAGTAAAAACAGTCACGAGGGTGTATTTAAAATTAAAATTCAAACAAAAAAAGAAAGCAACCAGAACAAAGTATTAAGCTGTGATTTAAAAGCAGTGACAGGCTCAGGAGACCGAACAAGGACGGCAAATTGTTCTGGAGTTCGGGGGCTCAGGCTGCAAATGTCCTTGATTTGTTTTGGGGCTTCATGATTGGTCGTAATGTCTATTACCAAGACATCCTGTAGTTCCTCTGCTGTGATTTCACACCCTAAACACACACACAGACACACACAAGGGTCTACTTGGCAGCAGACCAAGACCCTCGTTGTCAAGTGGTTTGGGTCTGTGTGTTTAGTTTAGTAGCTGTGTTACAACAAAGCGCATAAACTGGGTCTATGCACAGTTTGTTTGCACGGGAAGGAGGTTGAAAAAACGAACTAGGTGAAGTTAAACAGTGTAGGTCTGAGTTTTACATCTAATTATATTAAACTACAGAGTTTCCGTGTGAATCCGCAGAGGCAGGTTTGACACCGTGCAGCAGCTTCAGCTCTTTAATTCAGGCGGCAACAGCCTCAGTTCACCTGCTTCACCTCCGCTTTGTTAAACGTGTGTTGAGCCGCACTAACAAGCTCAGCGGGCTGACATGTTAAGAAGCGGAGGTGAAGCAGCAGCTGCATCTTTTATCCAAATCAAACATGTCCTGGCTCTGCACCTGAGCTCAGTGTTCATGTGCTCATGTGCAGCAGCCTGTTAAAACTCAGACCTTTGCAGCAGCAGCAGCAGCAGCAGCAGCAGCAGCAGCAGCAAACATGACTCTGAATCCTAGAGTTTATTCTCAGATCACTAACGTTCTGTCTGTTAGAGACACATGTTGCACGTTCTCCTGCTGCTGTTTAAAGGTCATGATGTTGACACTTCTCTTGTGTTTTATCTGATGGTGTTGATCCATAAGAAGATATATTTGTGGGTGTGTAGCGTAGTTTCACATCTCCTTTCACCGGTTTCTCTCTGGTAACAGCAGGTCAATGAGCCAATCAGAAGAGAGGAGGCCCTGAGTCTCTTTTCTGATTGGCCAGCTGACAGTGATTTGTTGAGTGATCAAATAAGAATAAAGCAAATTTCATAAAAAACAGTCATAGAAATCAAATCCTGCAAGATTGGATGGTGGATCCAGGCTTGGTGTATGGCTGAAAGCTGCTGTGTTGTGACATCACAAAGTTACAGAAGTCGTAACAGCTGGTTTTCTGAATATAGACTGTGTGCATTTTAATCTATTTGTTTTATAATTCTAAAAAACAACTCATGAAACCAATGTTTATATAATATGGGACCTTTAAATAAAATTGGATGGTGTATTGTAACGCAGCTAAATTTAAAACTAACTTCCTGACGACAGCCCCCCACCAGCTACACTTACTGGTTGCTACCGTTCTTTGTTAAAGCTGCATTTCCTTTTCTTTGTGTTAATCTCCATCACATTCTGCTCAAACTACTGACTTTTTTGTTGACTTGCAATTTTCCCTGTTGGATGTAGCACAGCAGTGACAGGTGAACCTGCCTTCGTGGCCATTGGATAAAATCAAGACTGTAAAAAAACCCATCTGTCCTGCAGTGTTGACTATTGAGAACTGGAGCCAATCTTCTCTCCTTTCATGACAGACAGTTTCTGGCTTTAGTTTGATATTGTTAAAGGAATCAATGACCTGAGGCACCTGATATGATTGAACTGAAACCACCATCTTCCTCACAGTGATTCTGTTGCCAGCACCAAACCCGAAGGACTCAACCTCTGAAACCTGCATGTAAAAAATCTGCCTGTTTAGCTCAGGATTCATATGAAGTGAAGCAGCCGTGCAGATCTCCCCTTCTCTCTCTAGACACTGTTACAGAAAAGTGTTGACTCAGCTTCACGCTGATATAAATCATCCTGGTCCCTGTCATTAACAGCTGTAAATTAGCCAACCTTCATCCCTCCTCCTCCTCTCTCGCCCATTCATCTTCTTTTTTCACTCCGTCTAAATGTGACACTGACTTTCACGGCGGTGACAGACGGCAGGAAGCGTGCGTTTCAAAGTAAAAGACAAGTGAAGTCCCGGAGACAGTGATGGCACTTTAACCGGTTCGATGCTCCATATTTCACAAACACAGATTGATTCATTCTTTCCCTCCGGACTTCCTTTTCTTTTTCTTTCTTAACAGAACTGATGTATTCCTCTTTTATGGGGGGATCGGAGACTTAATTGAAGTCTTAAAGCCAAGTACCTCATTTGACAAGTTTCCAATACAGATGGATATCACTTCTGACATGAACTCCTCCTTTTTTTTTTTCCTGTTTCCCTTGTTCTTCCCTCTGCTCAGTCTCAGTCTGATCTCAGGCTCTTTCACAACTTCTCCCGCTTTATGTTGCATTTTTTTTAAGTTTTCAATTTCTAGAAAGTTTTAGTTCTCAAGATACTTTCATGTTTAACATTACTAAGAGCATTTGGATAAGAATACACATAAAAAATGTTGAGGCAAATGACATTTAGTTGGTTTTAACTTTTAACCTGAAACCCAAACTACCACTTGACTACTAATCTAAGATGAGAAAACCCACATATACAGTTTATTGCAGGGCTTCATGCTCTGGGTTATTCTGTTGGATGACCTGTTGTACTGGAATTGGATTTAGGACGCGTCCTAGGCACTTCCTCTTTAGAGAGTTTACGACAAGTCCGACTGAGAGGTGACCTTGACTGGACAGAGAAAACCTCTCCGGCCAAGTGGATTGAATCCACCAAAACTTTTTTTCCCCAGGAATGAGTTGGAGAGAAGTAGCTTGGTCCCAGAGCACAGGAGCCAAAATTTACCTCCAAAGTATTTGCGGCTGAGTTCTCCATGTTTTTAATAGCAATCAGCGGAGTCAGTGTGTGAGACGACCACCCAACCGGAGCACCTGGTGACTCTGCTGCTTTTATTTACATCACTTAACATGTGGGCTGACTGACAGGCCGGTCGCGCTAAAAAAAAACCCTCCTGCTGTTCCCTTCCCTCTCTCCACATCTGCTCGTCCTTCCTCCATTAACTATGCTAATCTATGCACTAATACTTATCACTGGGAACAAGTCTGTGGCAGACGACAAGGTGAGGGGCCAGGAGCCGGCGGAAAGGCAGCGAGGGCGCCAAACTGGAGTCAGGATGGGTTGAATTTGCCAAGAACAGCAGCTGCACAAAGAATATGACCCGGTTAACGGCTGCAACCGAACCGGCGCGCAAGGTGACGGGAGCGCAGGAAACACAGCCTCAATGTATTACACACGAGATGTGATGTGACAGCTGACTAAACACATCCAGGTTCATGTTTCCACTTCTTCTCCGTGAGGAATTGCAGCACTCATCTCAGGGAAATACAGTTTTTGAGTCTTCATTTATGTGAAAGGTCCCATATTGTAGAAAAGAAGATTTGCACGTCTCTATTGATTATGAATCAGGTCTAGGTTCTTCATTAATACTGTGAAAGTATTAGAGTCTCAGCTCACAAGGGAATGCACACAGGCAGTATTAAGAAAAGAAGCCTTAAAACGAGCTGTCAGGACTTCCTGTAACTTTGTGATGTCACAACAAAGCAGTCACCACTCAGCCATGCTCCAAGCCCCGCCCACCTGAGCGTTTGCCTTAAAAATCGTATGCTTTCACTCAAAAAAAGTCAAGCCAATCAGAGGAGAGACTCAGATCCTTCTCTTTTCTGATTGGCTCCCTGATCTGTTGTTACTAGAGGCTGAGGGAAGAGCTGTAAAACTACCCTGTGATGGTTTTTGGTTATTAAAACCACAAATATCATTTTATGGATCAACACTCCAAAACAAAATCCAAGAAAAGTGGAATATCTGGCACCTTAACGTTTGTACTGTTGTTCTCTGATTTTCACGAGCTCGGAGTTCAACATAAGATTTACGTCTCGACAACAAACTGTGTTTCCCAGGCGAGCGGGGAGCTGTAAGAGCTTTACACCTCTCTCTAACACATATGCAAGTAAAAAAATACCTTCAGGCTTTGTGGTGGTTTTCAAAAAGCAGCAAAAAAGAAGACAGAGAGACAAACAACCAAGACTCTTGCCCAGAAGTCGTCAGGATAAAAGTCACATCTCTATAAAAGTTAAGTAAAAAATGTTGTTGTCAGTAAAGCACTGCAGTGGATCACGTCTCCGAGTAGCAACATTATTTGGATTTTGTTGCTCAAAGCTATATAAGCTCTGCAAGGCAAGTGAAATATATACATATTTTTTTTGACAGAATCGTTTAAACTTTTTATTTTCTCTGGAAAGAAATAGAAAATAAACTTCATTTGCTCATCAGGGCTTCTGTACAAAGCCAATCTGCTCCGACTCCTGAGATGAATCCTATACCGGCCTGATCGCTCTTTACACGCCGCAGACAATCCAGGTGAAGAATCCAAACACCTCACGTTGTGTAGACAGAGCAAAGACTGTGTGTGTGTGTGTGTGTGTTTGTTACAGCAAAGTAAAAAGACAGAAACATCACTCGGCTCTGGCTTTGTGTCGGGCCTTTGATGTCGGTCAAATAACGGCTGAAGCGCGCTCTCGCCCGAGGCTGGAAATCAGCCGGTGCTGAGAATGACTCTTTACTCGTGGCTGATTTATCTTTGCAAAAAATATTTCAAAGATCTCCTGTCACTTGTACATTTTTGTGAAATAAAACAGGCTGTGTAGCTTTGGCGGAGCTGTTTTCAGCTTCCTGACTGCCAGTCTGACTCTCATGAATCAGGGTCGGCTCGTCCGGCTCGTCCGTCCGTCCACTCACCCAGAGGCATGCCGATGCCGTAGCCTTTGGTGTCCAGCAGACCTCCGATCTGCGTGAGGTTGCAGTTGAGGCTGCGGTAGTACTCGTTCATGGTGCTCTCCATCAGGAAGGCGTACTTGGAGTTGAGGACGCGGGCGATGCCCTCTTCCGTACTCTTCACGAACACGCTGGGCTGCTTGGAGTACATGTAGTTCCACATCCGCTGGTACGTCTGGTACCTCGAGTTCTGGAGGACGAAACGCAGGAAAACTACGTCAAGGACGGCGGTGTTTCTCAACCAGCGTACTTGGACCCCTAGTGGTACTTGGTGTATAAAATATTATTTTACTGAGTGACCTTTACGGACATTTTTCATTTTACGGAGCCATCATTATTGCCAGAACTGCAGGAGCTAAGCTAAGGCATTTTTCCCAATCCCATCTGTTTTAATGGGAAACTGGTCATATTTTAATAAGAAACCACATTTTTGATGGCTTTGATTCACTTCCTCTTGTCTTTTTAAATTTACTGCATTACTCTGTCACTACAAAGCCTAGACTTCCTGTGATCTTTTCACATATGAGCCCCAACCCTTCCATAGCGTTTCAGTAGATAGCCTCCATCGCTTTTCTTAATTGGGCTTTTATTTTGAAATATCTCACAGAAAGATGGTGTGCAGCACTGAAATCATCTATTTGACTTTCTAACCATTAAAGGGATACTTCAATCAGATACTTAAATCGATAATTCACCAATTATCTACTCACCGTCATGCCAAGAAAGGTCTTTGGGGAACTTTATCGAAACGCTTTTGGAGTTCCAGGGGGCGTCCGACTGGCAACGGTTTTCATATAATGACGGCGGATTGTGTTCACTAGTGGTCCAAAACTCACACTATGAAACATCCATATACCTCCATACTGCTCGTCTGTACTGACCCAAGTGTCCTGAAGCCGCCACATGAAAAAGTTGTTCTGAAAAAAATAATTTGATCTCTGCTTTTAGTCTTGTTGTAGCAGGAGCTCCAAGTGGCTGTGTGAGATTTGCTGCGAGATGTTCCTCCGTGTTTACATCAGACATCCATTGGTTTGTAATGACGAATGCACATCTTGCAGCAAATCTCGCGCATGTGCACAAACATCAACAGAGCCACTGGGAGCTACTGCTACAACAAGGATAAAAACAGAGATCAAATTAATTTTTCGGAACAACTTTTTAATATCGCAGCTTCAGGACTTTGGATGTTTCATAGACAATTGGTGAATTATCGATTTTGGGTGAAGTATCCCTTTAACAAATATGCAATGATGCAATTAAAAAGACTTTTTCTACTGTATTTCTGTCAAATTGGTAGTGGTTTTGGGAGGCAAGCGGAGTCCTCAAGGTTGCGAAAAAATAAGCAGGGGGGTCCAGTGCCCCGAAAAGGACCGAGGGTCTCACCATGAAGAAGGTCATGGTGGAGCCCCCGTGGATGGTGCCATATTGGATGTTGGTTTGGTCGGCCAGGTCGTCGGCAGACTCGATGGGGACCTCCATCCTCTGGACGGTGAGGAACGCCGCCAGGTTGGCCGTGTAGGACGAGATGATGATGAGGGTGAAGGCCCACCTGAGAGGAGCGGAGAGGAAGAGCGGCGTTAACCTTTATTTACCCCGGCAAACTTCCACACATTCGCTCTCTCTCTATCATTTCTTATTTCCCCTCTCCCTCTCTGTTCATTAAGAGCTGTGAGCGGAGAAAAGCGAGAGAGTGAGAAGGAAGGAGAGAGAGAGAGAGACAGATGGAGAGCTCGGCAGGAAACGTCAGGAGTTTTAGGTAAAAATCATCAACCTAAAGATGAACTCGTGCTGCAGAGACGAACAGGATGTCTCCGCCGCAGAGGAAATGAGACGGAAGTGATGAGCAAGGGAATTAGGAGGAGAGGAGGGGATGGAGGCAAACAGAGAGAGAGAGGGAGGTGAAGAGAGGAGCTCCCCTCATTGTCGTTGAATAAATCAAACGTACAGAGTCTCTGCTCATCACTGTGATGTCTAATGATAACAGATCTGTCACCACAGTCACGTGCCTGAAGCCGCAGTCAGTCAGTCAGTCGTCAGTCAGTCAGTCAGTCAGTCAGTCAGTCAGTCAGTCAGTCAGTCAGTCAGTCAGTCAGTCAGTCCGTCTCTTACAGTTTGCGCCTCAGCCATCATGACTTTTAACGGGGCTAAGTGCCCGATGAGGCCGAGAGCTGTCGGAGAAAAGATGCTGATGGCCTCTCCAGTCCCTCCAGTGTCACTCCACCATCTGTCTCACTGCAGCTACTGGGACTGAGGGAGGAAGGGAGGACGAGAGGGAGGAGGGAGTGGGGAGGACAGGACGGGACGGGACGGGAGTGGAGTGGAGGGGAAAGAGAGAGAGGACAGGTTTCGGGAAAGAAATGGTGGTTTTCATCTCCACGGACAGGAAGAGGACGGAGGAAAATATTTGTAGATGGTGTATGTTCAAAAGAAAGGAGGGGAGGAGGAAAGAGGAGGTGAGGAGGAAAGAGGAGGCGAGAAAAGAGAAGGAGAGAGGAAGTGAGGAGGAAAAAGGAGGTAAAGAGGAGACAGGATGTGAGAAGGAAAGAGGAGGCGAGGAGGAGAGAGGATGTAAGGAGGAATGAGGAGGTGAGGAGGATGCGTGGAGGAGACAGGATGTGAGGAGAGAGGACATGAGGAGGTGAGGAGGAGAGAGGATTTAAGGAGGAATGAGGAGATGAGAAGGATGCAAGGAGGAGACAGGATGTGAGGAGAGAGGACATGAGGAGGCGAGGAGGAGAGAGGATGTAAGGAGGAATGAGGAGGTGAGAAGGATGCGTGGAGGAGACAGGATGTGAGGAGAGAGGACATGAGGAGGTGAGGAGGTTCAATGAACATAAAACAAGAAGAGAAAGCGACATCATCATTTTCACACAAGAGCCTCTTTACCATCTGTTCACCTTCAGCTGATTCTCCTGAGGGAGTGAGAGGAGGAGAGGAGGAGGGGGGAGGAGAGGAGAGGAAGAGGGGGAGGACACACTTTTTCTCCACAGCGAGGTGAGCGGCCATGTGAGCATCACTCACCTCAACACTTCAGTCATTGTATCTGCAATCGGAGGATATAAGCATCTGCATGTACAGTACTGGAGAGGAGGTCAGATCAGCTTCCTGTCTCATTCAGAAAATCCTCCCTTGAGAAGTTGTGAATTTTATTTTATTTTTCTATTCCTTATACATTTTTGATTTGTACCAGTTTGTTCTGAAGCCGGTGACGGTTGTTGCCTTGTGCACTATAAAAATAAGTGTGTGATGCTACAGTACCACACAGCAGGAATTCCTCATCTCCAACTCTAAATCCCAAACAGCCAACCAAACAAATCACTCCATTTATCAAACCGGTGTCTTTTATTTATTGGACGAGAGCGTCTCATCGCTTGGAGGTGGACGGAGGCCAAAACCTGCCCTAAGGTGATCAAACCTCAGCTGAGCTCTCGTCTGACAAAGAGAGAGAAAAGTGACCAGTAAAGAAAATGAAAGGTCTAGCCTCTACTAACTCTCAAACTATCAAACTGTCAAACTGTGGCTCGGAGCCATCTTGTCTTTTTAAGTCTTTGCTAGACATCCGATCAGGCCAATCAGCTGCATCTGCAAACCCTGTGCACTCTGTTTCCTGCCAAGATAAATAGGTGCAATTATTATTTTTTAAATGCTGATAAAAGAGGTGATTGACTCAGAAACATAATTTCTTGGACGCAGGGAATCCAAGTGTGACGCCCACACGCTGATAGACTTATAAAAGCTTTTATAGGAAGTGGATTTTGATTATATTGTCCTTTTATTCTGACTTCACAAAAGGAAATGACAAAATGACCTGAGGGAGCAGAGGGATTTGCTTTTAATTATGAGCTTTTGTTTAGTATTGCTGTTGTTTAGTTTGTTCTTTTATCCTGTGTTCAAATATAGCCCACCGTAAATTCTCAAATAGAAGCTTGGCTTACTTCAATTGACCCAGCTTATATTTGATACAGGCGTCTACATGGTTTTTATTTAATTTTGAACAAATTTGCTCTGCAAAGATGGAAAATACTCTCATATCATTCTGTTCTTATTAAGAGTAAGAAAGGAGTAAGAATAGAAGGAAAGAGAAAAGGAAAGAGTTGGATCTGGAGCACACATTCATTTAGAAGTTGGATTAAACTTCTTCCAAATAAATGCGTGCTCCGGCCTTAGACTGTCGACACGCTTCGGCTCTTTCCTTGGGTCAGTTATGTTGTATCGTACACCATACCGTATCGCACCGTATCGTATCGCATCGTATCACACCATATCGTATCGCATCGCACTGTATCGTATCGCATACCGGATATGTATCGTATCGCATCACACCATATCGTATCACATCGCACCGTATCGCATACCGGATATGTATCGTATCGTATCGCATCATATCGCACCGTATCGCATCGTATCGTATCGCATCGTATCGTATCGCATCACACCATATCGTATCGCATCGCACCGTATCGTATCGCATACCGGATATGTATCGTATCGTATCGCATCGTATTGTACCGTATCCTTTTACCTGTTTACCTTTTCGCACAAGAAAAGAAAGACACTAGAGGTCTGGAACAAAAACAAACCCTGAGTGATTCTGTTTCCTCCTCCTTCACACCCTCCACTTCAGTCCTGCTGGATATCAACCAAAACCTTCGTGTGAGAGTGAGTGAGCTGCAGTGTTGTATCTTCATCTTCAGCTCTGTTTTTTTTTCTTTTTTTTCCACTGACAAATGACTGTAAACACGTGTCTGGCTGTGAAACCTGTCACCACAGACAGGCTTGTTAGTTTTTCTTCCAAACTTTCACTCCCTCCTCGAGGTGGTGCGTTCACACTCTGCCGCTGACCTTGCTTCACTTCACACCCACACTTCATCTGCTTAATTGCGTTTTTGCTGATTAATTGCTGAACTTGAGCAGCGACCGACGCTCTGCAGGGAGTCGGAGGCAGGTATAGCTATGAGTCCGACCAACCACGTAGGATTAGATCCTGTCTACGCTGGAGGACGGGAAGCATCATGAGACGATGCAGCAGCTAAAACAAGACGATGATAAACTTTGGGGTACCAACCAGACTCCGCTGACGCAGCGTGTGGACAGAGCCCGGGGCATGATCTCCGAGCCCTGCTGCATGAAGCCGCCCACTGGGAACCACAGGCTGTTCCCCAGCGTGTACTGGTTCTCCAGGATGTCCCGCCGCTCCCGCAGGCACGGGTGAGGGTTGTACCATTCGTAGGGGCTGAGCCTTGAGGGAGAGAGAGGTCACAGTGAGTTCCTTCATCCAACGTCACCGCACTCCATTATCACTAACACTTAAATTCAAATCTTTTACAGTTCAAACACAAGCTAACAGCATTTTTATTTCGCCTTTACAAAGTGCTCTCCCCGACAGCGAACGCACCTTTTCTCACACACAGTTAAAGTGTAGAGGCAGGAGATTCATTCAGACATTCAACACAAAAGGAAACGACATAATGACTGTGTTTACAGTTTTAAACCATTCGACTGAGTCATTTCAATGTTCATTTTAACATTACAGGCAGAGAAAGAGAGAGCAAAGTGGCCGAGGGAGCTTCACTATACGAGCAACAACAAACCACAGCAGCAGATGACATGTCTTTTTGTCGTCAAAAACATTATCAGCTATAACTTTTATTCAAAGCCAAATGTTTATAAACCAAACACTGTGATTTTCTGGTGCTTTAGTCACACACATAAAGACAGGTGTGTTACCTGGCGGCGAGGAAGAGGACGCAGCTGACGGCGAGGTAAGCCAACAGCATGAAGAGCCAGACAGCCGGGGAGAAGGGATCCAGGAAGGAGAAGTAACCTGGTTTACGACCCTGAGACACACACACACAAATATTAAAGTTTAACAGCAGACGTGAATGTTTTTATTTCGTACCTTTACAACGATACTCTATTTATCTTGTTGTTTTTCCTTTGGTGAGATCGTTTTCTTGTCTCCATGAAAATGAAAGCGGGTTGTTTTTCTATTTCTTTCAGACAAACAGCACAATTTCAGATCAGAAAATGCTCATGAGTCATTTTTAAATGCTTATAAATGACTCTTGTTATTTATGTGCAACATATTGAGAGACTTGCATCCAATGCATTGAAGCCCAGTTTGGAGAATCTTGAATTTTTCAAACAATTTCACAGGATTTGGTTGTTATCATGACATAAACCCCCCTCACTGTTGAAGCCCAGTTTGGAGAATCTTGAATCTCTGCTGAGTCAGCAGACAGCAGCCAGGGCGGGGACGGGGTAGGTGGCAGATTTTTAAAAATTTTTTTATTTACCCACAATTCTGCACCCTGTCATGTGTATTTACTGATTAGCGCTGCTTCTGAACTTTAAATTCAAGTGGAAAAACATGAAGTTTAACATCAGTGGAAGTTCTCATGTCTGCAGCTGGCAGCGGTGAATTGTGATAATAACCATCTGTCAGTCACTGCTGCGCACACACAACTGTCAACGTCTCAGGCTCAGAAACACAACCCTGTCTCTCAGATTGACAGCCATGTATTTTGGTAAATTACAGTGTCGGAATTGGATCATTTCCTTTTCTTTTTTTTCTTTTTTTCTCCCCCCCATTTTAAGCTTGTCACATTTTCTCAGCACGTAAACCTGCAATTGGAATAAAAACAACAAAAACACGATAAACCAGTAAACTGCAGTTACAAGCTTTTCAAGTGTTAATGTCTGTAAGCTGATGTTCCCCGGTGAGTGGCTTCCCATCGACCCATTTCATCACCTCCCCTCCCTGCTGTTTATGATGCCTCCTTCTCCCCCCATCGTCCCTTGGAAAAAAGGATTTGGCAGCGAAGAGGGTTGAGGAAACTCCCCGATTGGACCCAATTAAAGCAGATGACTGGAGCTGTAATGGAGGCAATCAACTCTGTTTCTGTGTTTTTCTTTTTTCTTTTTTTCTCCACTCTGGCTCATTTAAAAGAACACCGTGTGAGGTTTGGCAAAGGGCGGAGGAGATTATCTGATGTGAGGTTGCTTTTGTTCCTGCAGATCAGACTCAGACGCCCCACGTAGAAAGCTGGATCACACGTTAAAGGAGAGGGTGGCAGGCGCCAGCAGGTGCATCCCATCGACTCCCATCAGCCCTGTTTTGAACCTATAAAGCTTTTTCTGCCACATGCCACACTGTTTTTTCGTTTTTTGTTTTTGCTTTCACCCCATGCAGCCTCCAGTCGTTTTAAAATGCTCTTAAAGGAGACGATAAACACAACTATTCACATTTTCTCTGTTGATGTCTGTCTCATAGAGCTGAAGTTGCACTTGAAAAATACACTTAGGAAAACGTTTTTTACACTTTAATCTACTGTGCACATTAAAAAAGATAAGGACGTAACACTTTATAATAAGTATACACTATTAAACATTAGTTAAGCATTAATACATTTTGAATTCTTCATAATCAATCAGTTTATAAATACAGTTGCTTATCAACGATGTGTAAAATATTTTTAACTGTGTTTATAAACTACATACTAATGACTATTCAGGTGTTATAATGAACTCAGTATTTAATGCTTAACTAATGCTTAATAGTGTTTACTTATTATAAAGTGTTACTGATAAGACATGTTTAAAGGGGACTGTGTTGAGGATGTTGAGGCTAGTGCTAGTATTGGTGTATTTTGGTTGCTATAGTTTGAGCTAACATGCAAAATCTTGTAAACATTAAAAACACCATAAGAGACAGCTAACCAAAAAAACCGGTAGCCAGAAAAGTTAAAACAGTACACAAAAAACAGCTTTGTCTAATATTAGCCAACTGTTACTGATGAGTAGCTAGCTGTCAAGGTACCTTAGCATTGTGAATATTCCTATCCAATTCCATCAGACTCACAATTAAAGACTTAGATGTGACTTTAAAAATTAGAATTACTTTGTTTACCTCTATAAACACACAATCATCTACTATATAAACTACCACCTCACCAAATGTGGATTAATCCGCCACTGTAAATAGTTCCTGACAAATCGCAGGTGGCTCCACCTAAAGAATACTACCAGCCATATATTCAACATAATTACAGGTGAACATAAAAAGTGAAAAAAAAAGTTTCTTTACTGTATGTCTGATTCACTTGCTCTGTTTCTTTGAAACTGTACAGAAAAGTATAAAAGCAACATCCCACAGCTGAAAGACTGTGGAGGATTTCCTTTGACTCGACAGCCGAAGGTAATCTCTCCACAAACCCTGAACTACCTGCCGCGTCTGGTCGCTGTGTTTTGGATGTTTTTGTTCTAAAAGCTGCTGCAGATTCTGCGTCTACATTAGTTTCCTACACGATGAGTAACAGATGCAGGTCAGGCGGCCACAGTCATCGGAGCTTCTTTTGACCTGACGCTGAATCACAAAGGTGAGTCTGCTGCAGCGGGGACACCTCGGCCGTGTAGCCCATCAGGTAAGCTGTCAATCACCTAAACTCACAACGCTCTCTTTGAAGAACTTTCCCTGTAGTTTAAGGTTCTTGCTACAGGATCCTGAAGCCAACCGAGATGAGAAAAAGAAACAATATCAGCAATAATGTGTTCACTTACTTATAAAAACAAACTTTAAATTCCGTCAAAGTGATGGAGATGCATCAACAAAACCTGGTCCTGGAAGTAAAAACTTTCATGTAGACTCACTGGACTGAGCAAATACAGGACTTTTGTGACTTAAATCAACAAGAACCCCCCTGTCTGGTAGAGGTAACTACAAATCCCAAGGGATTTCACTAAGAAACAGTCAATAATAAAGCCAAAGCTTCATGTTGGGATGTTTTCTGTTCGACTGCAGTGAGTCAAGGGGTTCTTTTTCTTTTGTGTATTTTTGGGGCTTTTTGTCTTTAATTGATAGGATAGTTGAGAGAGACAGGAAATGGGAATGACATAAGAAGAGGGACACCAGATTTGTTAGTTACTGTATACGGCGCCCCAGAGTCAAGGAGTTCTTCTTCAACACCTGGTGTCACACGGCCCAGGTGTCTCCAAAGTGACGCAGTTGTTATTTAAATAGCAGAAGCGCCCATCTGAGTGTCAGTGGGTGTGTTGGTCTGAAATTGAGGGTTAGGGATTGCGTGACTAACCATTCCACTTTCACCACTGTGCGGCTGTTCCACAGCAGGTCGCAGCGCTATTCATTGAATCACCTGAAAATAGCACCAAGCTACACTGCAATCACGCACACCTGTAGCATGGCCGCTGCACATTGGTGTTGTGCAACTTGGCATTAAAATTTTCAAATTTTAACAGGGGAATGTTTGGTTTAAATCCATTTGCTAATGTTTTATCTCAAGCTTTAACCCTGAAAAGTTCTCACAGGAACTTCAAAAGGTTCTGTTGCTTGATTGATACAGCGTGATATGAAAAAAATAAACAAGACCAGTGCAGTAAATCGGTCGGGTGACGGCACAACACATGAGCAACAAAACAAGCAGATTCAGCTTTGCATTTTTATCAAAACAATTTCTTAAATTAGCCTTTGATTATGTTCTGGCGTACCATCTAATGAATCAGAAAAAATAAAATAAAATAAGCACTGGCCCACAGCCCTGATCTGCACCCAAAACACAGCCATGATTAATTAAAGGACTTGTACAACCCTTTTGAACCGTGCTCCTGGTGCTGCGATACATTTTTCAACCATTAAAAAGGTGAAGGTCGACACACCCTGAACGCACCTTCTGCTTGTGCCTGACCTGTTTAGACAAACTGAATGAAAACAACATTGTGTTTTTACAGTTTTCACACAACGGCACCTTAATGATCCAGCAGATGAATTCAAAAACACTTGTGATGACGGGAATATTAATACGCAAGGATCGCAGCAATAAAAGACTAAACAGCATCAATCAATAACTGTGAAACCTGAATGACCCTTTGTGTCTGTTTTAATCTGTCAGTCTAATTACCCTCAGTGAGTAACATCATGTTTCGCTTCTTAAAAAAAAAAAAAAAAAAAAAAAACCTCCACAGATTCTTCCAAAAACAATGACGCTGTCACCGTTGAGGGAGCAACAATGACGGCGCTGTCACAGCTGTCACAGCTGGCATCTCCACGGCGATGATGTCAGAGCTCCTCGTACTTGGCTGTAATAAATTGTTGTGCTGCAGATGCGGTGAATAGCAAAGTGATAATACATTGAGCACTAATGAATTGGGAGCAGCAGCAGACATAAATTTACACCGTTCAGCACCGGGGGGCAAGAACACTGATAAACACGATGGCACTTCACTAATGTGTGTACATAAGTCAACAGCTTGAGCAATTAAATAGATTACCATCTTTAAGTCTGCTCGCAAGCTATTTAGATACATGCTGCATGCAAGTGTGTAAGTGTGTGTGTGTTTTATAATGTGCATAAAGCTCTTTATACTTCCATACACAATCCTATTGTTTATTCAGTTGCTTTGGGAGTCACAGAGTAGTTAGGAGATTTAATGTGTCGGTTTGTGTGGTGCATTCAGGAGCTTGTACGTAAGCGCTTCAGATATGCAGAGGAGCGCTGCCACGGGACGAGGCCCAGACCGCGAGGGGCCCCTAAAGGCCCCCCCCGCTTCTCCATATGGCAAGTTCTTTAATGAGCGTTTTGTAATAAACACGACTGAAGGGAACGCTGTCTCTGTGAGTTAGAGGCTTTTAAAGCGTCACAGCGAATGTGTTATATAGGTAACGTCACCGCCAGCTGCATCTGGTCCACAGGACCACACTTTCTTTTTAATGGATGAAGTTACAATCATTAACAGCAATGAGTCACCGAGGATGGTCCTGATGCTGCTCCATGAATGTAGATGTGGTGTGTAGCATACATACATTTTTTTTCTTTTATATGCCATTTCATTCTAGGTTATTTATCTCCATTGATGTACTATATTTTAAGAGGAGGCCAGAGCATAGTCAGTTCATTTCATTGTACTTGTTGTACAATGCACTATTATGGAAATGAAAAATAAACTTGAACTTGAACATGAATGTGGCTGGTGGCCTCTAATGCCTGGAGTGGTCTTTTAGACTAGAAAAGACTGGAATAAGTGCAGTTCATATGATGGTTAGGTCGCTGGGGCTTTGTTGTTTGAGTTTGTTGTTATACATCTATCTAGTTTTCAATAGGCTATTTGCCGCTGGCTGAAATCCAGGAAGTAGTGGTACTTCCTGGTTGGTATTTTCTGAATTTCAGCCGGCCAGGTGTTTCTTCCTTTTTTCTTTTTTTAGTCAGACACACCTGGATTAATCAGTTTGCCAATCAAGACAGGAAATAAAGGAGCTGGCTGGAATTCAGGTAGTACCAACCAGGAAGTACCACGACTTCAGCCAATTTCAGCCAGCTCCTTTATTTCCTGTCTTGATTGGCAAACTGATTAATCCAGGTGTGTCTGACTAAAAAAAAAAAAAAACACACACCTGGCTGGCTGAAATTCAGAAAATACCAACCAGGAAGTATACCACTACTTCCTGGATTTCAGCCAGCGCGGCATATAGCCTGCTTGAGTTTAGATATTTTGATTAATTTGATTTGCCCGGCGGCTTGATGTAGCTCCTCCCTGCACCAATCTGATTGAAATAATGTTTACAATAAAGACTTTCTTCTGTGCCTTAGTTTTCTAAGTTTTCAGAGGTGGTAACATGCTTATTTACTAGAAGATGGAGGTTTAAATAAATAGGTTGCAGACTTCTTCAGTATGATCAGCTGAAAAACAAACATGTGGGAGAACTTTTTACTTTAAATTCACAACATTTCCTCATTATTTCCAAGTATATGTTTTTGTAGCACTTCTGTTAAATAGAGCTGCAATTTCTAGGAGACAGGATTAGTGTGTGTGTGTGTGTGTGTGCACCATCATCAGCAATGGCCTGTTAGCCAGTCTATCTACTGTGCATAATGGTCACTGGTGCTGCACTTGATAGCAGCAGTCTGGTGTTTAGTGGAGTGAATTAATGACGCCTCGGTCCAGACCGGATCAGGAGACTGAAGTCCCGGTCTGGACCTGCGGCTGCTCCGCGGCTCGGCGGCGCTGTGAGAGTCTGAACCATCTGCAGGCATGGTGGGTAACAGAAAAAAAAAAAGTGCTCTCTGACGACTAAATCCTTAAATAAACAGCAGTGACAAAGTTGAAACGCCACCGGACACACACACACACTGAACAGCTGAGTGAGCGCTGAGTCAATACGCCGAGGTTCTGACAGTGGACTGGATCAAACATGGAGGACAGATGGCGGAGGTGAATACTGATGAGCTGCAGATGTACAGCGTCTGCGGCTCATCATCGCTCTGTCCTCCACGGACACACATCATTACGTCTTAATGGCAACGACAAACAAATGAATGTCCCATTGACATTTACTGAGATTTGGAGGCGTCTCAAATCCTCTTCTAATGGGAAACAGCAACAATAATAATAATATAATCTCATTAAAATCGTGCCAATTCCATCTTGTCACTGTAACAATGACAATAATACAGTGCAGGTTTCAGGTTTACAGATGTCTCCTGTATCATCCAGGTCTCCAGGGATCTGCTTTATGGGCGACAGGGGGTTTTATTTTTGTTGAGCTTTTTTTTAGACTGACAGCATGACTGACTTTGCCACAACATACAGTTCCCTGCTCTATTAATACATCCCCTAGGGGGGGAGGAGGGGGCAATGCTGCTCCTCTGGGCCAATCCACCATGTCTTAGTGCCCCCACAATTCAGTGCTTTAAACCGTCACAGCCTCAGGCATCATTTATCTTCATGTATTAATAGAAGATGTGGATCCTGGGTTAAATCAGACAGAGACTCCTGTAGGTGTCAGTAGTTTGTCACGGTGCAAACGGAGCTGTCTGTGGTGCTGAAACTACAGCTGAGCAGCATCTGAGTGAAACTGCACCCCAAAGAGGCAAATAAGAGATTTAACGGTGCATTTAAGGGAGTTAATAGAACAAATAAGAGATTAAATAGTATAGAAAACTGATTTAAAGGCTAAGTTACATGTTTTGAGGTCTCTTTTCCTTGTCCTTCAGCTGATTATTCTCATTTTAATCAATCTACTTGTCTGTATCTGCTTTCATTGTTTTGTTTATTTTACAGTGTTGTATTGTATTTGTGTGTGCGTGTCATTTCCTAAAAGCCTGACCGGGGGTACAATGACTGCAAATTAGCCACAGCTATAACTGCAATACACACTAAATAAATGACTTGTTCTTGATTTAGATTTAACAGCGCCTTCATGTTTTGTCCCTGACAGATAAACTGAGAGATAAATAAAGGGAGGATAAAGCCCAATAAATTAAATCCTGGACTTCATTCAGACAATTAGTGTAAAACAATACAGTGCTCAGTGTAGCAGATGTTGTTCCAGTCGAGTTATATCTCTGGAAAAATATTTTTAAAACCCCCTGTCTCAGGTCCAGGTCTGACAAACTGAGGCTGACAAACACCAATGAACAATTAAAAACCTTCCAACGCAGCAGAGAATCAAATATAAAAAGTTTCACGATTCACAACGGGAAATCCGATATCTTATCGTTCTGCAGACGTTTCCAAAAGTTTCCCCTCCCTCGGTTCATTAAAATCCCTACGGCACCTGAAGGCAGCGGGACACGTATGTTTTCAAATTCCGCATCCTCAGATTTTGACAAAAAAAAGTCCCTTGTGACTTTTATTCCTGCTTTCATGTGAAGAACCTGCAGAGATTACGAGACTCAAAGCGATAACAGCAGCTTCTTGCAGCACTATTGTTTTTTATTGCATCATTTTCGCAGGTATTTATTCTTCATATTTGTCCATCACCTCTATGTTTTGTTTTTGTTTTTCTCTCCACATGGTACACAGGAGTCTATGCATTTAAACGGATCCCGGCATCAAGTATGTGAAACTTCTTTACAGGTGAATTTCAACACTTTTTCCTCAGGTTGTATAAATATTCCAAAGGACCTGAGCGCGAACAGGAAGTGGAGGTTTCATATTCCAGTCAGGACGGTGGTCACCCATCCTCCCCCAGAGGCTGGAAAACTCATATTTTTCAAGCAGCAGCTCCTCTGCCCTCCCTCCCCAAGAGAATCATCCCCCCCCCTCTCTCTGCAGACGAAGAAGAAGAAGAAACATGCCCTCCATCTGTGTCCTCTGCTCTGCTTTTATCAGCTCCCCCAGCTCACCCCCCCCTCCTCTCCCTCGCCGCGTGATCTCTCTGGTCGCAGGGATATTTGCTGTTGCTTGGTCCTGAACTCACAGTTTGACTGAGCGACCCGAGCGGCCGGGGCGCTGCTTTAGCCTCCAGCAGCGTTGCTCCTGCTGAGGAGGCGGTGGCCGCTGCTGCTGCTGCTGCTGCTGCTGCTGCTGATGCTGCTGCTGCTGCCGCTGCTGCTGAGACTGAAGAAGCTCCACGGCCCGAATGGAGGGAGAGGAAATGTCAACAGGTGCAAGCGGCCTGTTGTGGGGTTTGTTTGTGTCGGCTCTGCAGGCTGCAGCGACACGTAAACTGCATCTTCAAACACTGACTGATTCATTCATAAATTCTGTTTTAAAAGGGTCAGTTCACCCAAATGACAACAAACGCTGGCAGCAGAGCTCGATGTGCTTCACCATTTCTTTCTCTTAACAAAATAAGAACTGCTATTCTTTTGTCTTTACTCGCATTTTCATCAGATTAAATTAAAGATCTTAGACTTTACACAGAGTTGTGTTGGAGCGGAGTGAGCCTTTTTTTTTTTTTTACTAAAATCAAAGCATGGCTGTTGTTCCATATATTTTTCTTTTTGTCAACAAACCCCATGAAGAGACCAAAAGTGCCTCCTACTCATAAGATCTGTGTGAGTATCACAGCTGGTTCCTCTGAGCCTCATTAAAAAACATCAGTGAGTCTCATTGTGTCAGTGACATTTTCCTGCATCACCATAAACACACACACTGTAGTTCATTCTCACTCACTCACACACACACACACCATCCTGCAGCTGCTGCAAACAGCTACTAAAATTACTCCACCACTGAAAATAGTCCCAAACATGTGAACCACCGCCTGTTTGTTTCTTGGACAGTGCAACTTTTTTTAATGAATATATACACATATATATGGTTTCATAAATGTATATGTGTATATTATATGTATAGGCGTTTGTAATGAATTGGCTCAATGAGCTCAAAGCTGAGAGCCACAGAGAGACAGATTCACACATTTCTGGTTTGTCTCCATGAGGCTAGTTTCAGTTGTTTAGGTTCAATCCTCATAACAGAGGCCTTGTTTCGAATGCAACATCATAACAAACGCCCAAAATGTCCAAAAAGCAATAAATATACAGTATATATAATACCACGTACAATATGATTCATCAATACATTTCATTGGAACCTGGATCCATGGTGCACTAGAGGCGTCTCCTTTTTAGTCTAGCTGGAGATCCTTCCACCTGATTAACAGGTGAACATTTGAGCTTTTCAAACTTTAAAGATTTCCTTCTTTTAACTCTTTCCAAATAACCCATGTCAAGATGCTACCACGCTCCAGTTTCCTGTTGAAAAGTTTTTTTAAAAATGCTGTAAAAGTGAGTTTACCAGGTGAACTCTGTAGAGGATGCTGATCCCAAGAGTCATGAAGGGTTTGGAGAAATCGATCACCTTCTCTCTCTCCGAGGTGATGGTGAAGCCGGCCACCGCCAGGTCTGCTTTCTACACAGAGACAGAGACAGAGAGAGATAGTAAATGTTTCTATTTACAGCATCAAATGTCACCTTGACACGACCTGCAGAGGTGAGGAGAAGAGGAAGAGATTTAAAATTGAACTGTTTGAACTGATAAATGATAAAGGAGGATAAAAAAACATAGGGAGGAGTGGGAGTGAAAGAGGGGGAAGAGGAGACGACAGAGGATTAGGAGTAAACAAGTTCAAATGAGAGAGAGAGAGAGACAGAGGAGGCAGTGTGAGAAAAACAAAGCGAGTCTGAGATGAAGGAGAGGCAGAAACAACAATGGAAGAAAAAAGAAAGAATCAACATCAAAGATGAGAAAACAGGAGGTGTGGAGGAGGAGGCGGTCAGAGAAGTCTGAGAGGAGAGAAGCAGCGGCGAAGGAGGACCGAAGAAAAGGACGGGGTCAAGTGAGGTCGAACGTTGAGGACATAAAAGAGGAGCTGATGCACAGGTGGGGAGAAGAAAAGAGAAAGTGAAATATTAATCAGGCATTTCTGAGACGAGTGTATCTGGTCTGAACGTGAGCTGGTATTCAGGATGAACTGATTAAACAGCACAGATGTGAATAAAGAGAGCAAACAGAGATCACAGAGGGAGAGAGATTCGCTCCTCTCTCCGTCTAATGGCTCCTCATTTACTCTGTAATGAGCTCAACAACCTCCAGTGAATTAACACTCATGTTTCCACTGTTTTACATAAACGGAAAAAAACACATATTTTTTGGGGGGAAACATATAGTGTTTGTCTGTGATCGCTGTGAAACTGTGTCAAGATTCAAAAAACATCAGCAGTGAGAGTTGAATTCATTTAGACATCACACTGGAAGTATCTCGTGGAAACGCTCAAGACAACATTACACATTTACTGTACCCCCCTCCTCCTTGTGTAAAGTGGCTCGGGGGCTGTTTGCAGCTCGGCCCCTGGAGGATTCAAATGTAACTCAGCTCCACAACGAAGGAACTAGAAACTTTTCAAACACACTCCACTCATTCTCCATCCGTCGTACTCGTACTCAACCCGACCCACGGGAGTGTTGTCATAAACTATGTTGGTTACAATATCACAATGTTTTCACAATGCCATCTTGCATTCTAGCCCCCTAACTTCCTGCTTGCCCCTCTCAAACTCAACTGGTCAAGGCAGATGGTCCCTCCCATCCTTCGCCTGGTTCTGCTGGATGTTTCACATTTAAACTTGGAAGTTCCCAGTTGGCTACGTCACAAGAAGTTGTAACTCCGACTCAGACGCTCGTAAAGAACTGAAGTGATCCTGAGCTCGCAATCCAAAATGGCCGCTCCGTTAATCTACACTACACAGCCTATAGCTACTCTATAATTTGTACATTGCATTGTTCATGAGCCACTTAGTCTTGTTTTTCTGTAGTTAAATTGGATGCAATTTCACTATAGTGCAGCTTCTACCTGTAGACACATGTAAACTATCATAGTAGTGAGTTTTTATCAGCTAGTACTGGCTAATAATGCTAACAACAACAGTTAACAAAGGGGTTAATTTTTGCCTCGTTATCAATTCTTAATGGTTTTCTCTCTAAAATAAGCTCAAGTCATGACCTCACCCTGTAAAGTAGCTAGCCTACCTTGAGATTATGAATTAGCGCTGTATAAATGAAACTGAATGGACGTGAATCTAAACAGCGCCCCCTATGGTGATGACATAGGCATACCAGACCTTACAGTAACTGTGCTGATAATAGTTGACTATGGCTGCTATAAATAAAGTAAAAGCTTGGAAAAGCTACAGTCTAAGCTCTAAAGCAACAGGGTGTAAAGTTATTCAAAGTCAGTGATAATAAAAAACAACAGGCTGTATCCTCCTGTTTTCATACATCAACCACCCAAACTTCTGATGTCCAATAACTATGATGTTGTCCAACAACAAATTAACCATGTGTGGGTCAGAAAAACATATATTATAAGAAGACAGTCTTGTACAATCATCACGTTCAACACAGTCATTGTTTTCCCAGATTATGGCTAAACTGAACACACATTTAAAAGTATCCAGCTTTCTTAGCTGTAAGTGACGTGCTCACTGATGGATGTAACGTTGTCATCCCCATACCGTATATTTCTGATGGGTTTGTGGGCTGCTGCTGCTGCTGCTGCTGCTGCTGCTGCTGCTGCTGCACCATCCCGTCGCCACCTTGCCTGACACTAATCCAATAATGGTCAAAGCAGTGCCGTCCCATCAGGGTAAGCAGTGCTGGCTCAGGTAGAGCTAAAAATAGACACCAATTACAATGATACAGGAGTGAAAGTGATCGCTGTCCCTGCATCTGATCTCAGAACAGTACCGTCCTCCTTCTTAAACATGGGCATTTCCTTCAAGCATCCAAAGTCCTTTAAAGGGGTAGTTCAACATTTTGGCAACTATCCCTTTAAACTCTGGTCCAGGCCTTAAGTCCTAACGTCCACCCTCAAAGACTTCAGAGGTAGCCTACATCCCTGGTAAATTTTGTTGTGTCTCTTTGCTGCATTGTGAGACGATGATTACTGTCTGTTCTGATTCACGCTGTGATGTGTTGAACCGACTGTGAGGCTCTGATTAAACAGCCATCTCTTATTATAAGGCTGAACTCCTGATTTTCCAACCTCGGAGGCCACAATTAAAGGCAGCACCTTTGTTCGAAATGCTTGAACCTTCTTTCTTTCTTTTTTTTTGCAGAGATTCAGAAGCTTTAATGAAATATTGATTTTTATTGTGCAGAAGTCATTGTGGAGGGCACGGCTGCTGCTGAATGCATTACAAGTTAGCAGTGAATTGTTACTGCGCAGCTCCTGGGGGACAGATAAAAGCTTTTGTTTCTGGTGCTGCTCTTTGGGCAAATCACCGGGCTCACGCTGTTCCCATTTCAAGCTGAGATGCACTTTAATTTAGTCCACACCTTCCTGGTTCTGACAGGGACTTCTTCTAATTGTTTCCCTTTGAATAACACATTCAGTGATGTGATAAGTGACCACATTTTTATCTCCTGCTGTGCACCTGGGCTGCCCCCTCCTCACCTAGACTATACCTTCACACCACGGCGGGGTTCATGTCCAGGGGAAGATTCCTGCATCTTTCTGTTGCATTTAAGTGTTTACCCAATCAGTACATGAGTTCTGCAAGTCTGCAGGGACCCAAACATTAGTTTGATGTACTACTTTAATAAAAGTGTGAATGCAAGAACAACAGAAAATAACAAAGAACAACAAACAGCTAGATACTCCAGATCAAATTCAGGGAGACTTCTGGGTCTTCTATCTATTTGGACTCACTCATTCGGCCCTTTCAGCCACTATGTCTCTTGAAGGGATGTCATCTGGCATCACCGTCCCTGCAATCTAGTCCAAACTGTTCTGATCTCTGGTTCAAGCTACTGAATGCTATCTGTCGTCAAGGATCTCTTGAAGGTAGATAAATCATCTCGTCTGTGAGAGCGCCTCTTGTCCTTACACCTCAAACTTCTTTACCTGCTCTCCTTCACTTATCAAATAGATTACACCAAGGTTTGTGACAGCACACAAGCTTCATCTGATAAATGAGTCAATGTAAGGGCGCACTCAAGCACATTTGCCCCCTAAAGTCCGAATTCTTTGGTTAGTGTGAGCACAAGTGTACTGTGCTTGTGTACAGTACACTTCCCTGGCCCAGTACGGTTGGAAGAAGCCTGCTTGAGCATGGTATCCTTGGTCACACATGTGCACAAGCAGGGTTACCCACGCAATGCTCAAAACAAAGTCATGACGTAAACTCAACCGTTTTAAGAATTCTTTTGTTCCAACTTCCTTCAAATTTCTCAAACAATACTGCTTGAGTTTGAGCAATGATTCTTATAGTGCTCTTACTATGTTATTACATGAGGAAGCATGAGGTGTATGTATGTGCTTTGTTATGGGATATGTGCAATGCTGTTATGCTTTGTCTTTGCTAGGTTGGTATGGCTGAGGTTGTGTTGTTTTTTGTCATTGTGGCCATCAAGGCATTTATGGTGCAGCTACAGAGTCCAAGACAATTTATTGTATTGTATCGTTTTGTATCCTATCGTATCTTAGCGTTTTGTATCACATCGTATCGTATCGTATCATGTCGTATCGTATCGTATCGTATCGTATCGTATCATATCGTAAACCATGTGTATATTTTTGGGTTTGTTCTCCATTGTGTTGCTGCAACTGCATACAATCAAATCAATGTGATCACATACTGTATGTGCTGGAGGCAACCATGCTTGAGTTCATTTGGACTTGGGGGAAATGTAAGTGAGGGCCGGGGTATGGAACAACTGGGCTTAGGGTGAGGTGAGTGCACCCTAATTTCACTACATACAACCACCCTCTTTACTTTGGGTTAATTTAAGTGAAAGAAAAAACAACAACGAGAGTTAGAGGTTCGGCTTCTGCTCGATCTCGTCACGCTGCAGCACCCAGCACTCATTCTTATCATCACCAAATCCTTCAGCTTTGTTGTGCATTTTTTAGTGACGATATTGTCATAATGCAGATCATAATGTCGCCTTGATTTCCCCCGACGGCGCAGGGCTCCACCGCAGAGACGCGCTCACCCAGAGGATCTGGGTGTGTTTTTGTTTTTTTTCCATTATTCGTACAGCAGCAGCTGCAGGAGGGAACGCTCTGCGCTGCTGTTTATACAGTTTTTAAACTAAGAAAAACAGCGTCACGGTGCATTTCGCGAACGTGAGTGATGGAGGCTCGCGTCTGAGTGTGGGTTTAACCTTGCTGCGTAAACACGGCGGAGCGGAATTAAAGTTGAAAGATAATCTCATTAAGGTTAAAGTCAACAGAGACGCAGAGTGGATCCATAGTGGAGCGTTTATCTGGACCCCAGACACCTCTCTGCTCCTTAATTAACATTTAATTGATTAACGAGTAGACACTTGTTAAACGAATTTCACCCACTTTCATCAGACTCCTGGGCGTCGTAGCCGTGCGCGCGTATGTGTACATGTGTGTGTGCATGTGTGTGTGTTTGGAAGCAGTCGGTCTAAGAGCTTCCACCTCTGAAATTTTCCAATGAAAAAAATAGCGTTGAGCAAGAGGGAGAGAGAGAGAGAGATGAAGAGCAGTTGTGGCTTTCAACACATTTATATAAAAGGATGTGAATACCTGCTGTGTGTGTGCGTGTGTGTGGGGGCGTGCGTGTTCGTGCTGTGGGATCCCGCAGTGTAATTGAAACAGCTCTGTATAATTAGTAAGAAAAAAAGGCAGTTGATTAGTCTCTTAATGGTCTGCTTGTGTTTCCCATTTTCTCTTCCTGACACACACACAGTCACACACAGACACACACACACACAATCATCAGCCACCATCACCATTACCATCACCATTATGTGTGTATATATGTGTGTGTGTTATTAGCTGTATTAGACACTGGAGGCGCCATCATGACAAAAAACAGTGCAAACACACACACACATTCTTCTACACCTGTGAGGACTGAACCAGAACCAGAACCAGGTCTGAGGCTTCAAACTGGTTTAGAGCAGATGTTAGGACACATCTGGTAACAATATGCTTTATACATGAACATCTGTATTTTATGAGAATCAGTTGAACCATTAAAAACCAAATGTTGTTAGTTATACATTTAAACATTCTACTGTAAAGTCTACAATAAAGAGGGGTATTAGATAAAAAATAAATAACACATGTATTTATGCACATTAAGTTATTTCTAATAAAAAAAGCCTTATGGAAACAGTAAAAATGGATTAAATGTCACAAATGTCGACAAAAAGTTTGTACTGTCAATCTCACTAATGACTTGGTTCAGTCCAAAAATGAATGGAAACACCTTATAATGCAATAAATCTATTCGATGCATGATTGCAAAGCAGCATGTGGCGTCATTATGCACAGGGATTTACCTAATTTAAAGCTCTTAGATGAAAACTCACTGTCACTGGCTTTATTTGCATTAATATTATTAGCGATGTAAAGATAATAGGTGAACCATAGCTACTGATGTTTGGTTTCAGTGACTGTCGGATCCACGTGGGGAAACCAAATCACAGCGGTTTCAGGAGCTCCTTCTTTGTTAGGGATCATAATCACTGATAAACAACTGACTATTAACTGTATTGTTAGAAGAGAAACAAGCGTCATGCGCCTCAGTAATGAGAACGTGTTACTGCGGGATCACTGTGTGAACTGTCAAAGTACACACAAAAGGATGCGCTGCACGACAGGCTGCAGATTTACGAGCCCTGTTATTTTACACTGTTCCTTTGTTTTGTTTGAAGTGTTGATCCTCAGGAAGATTTATTTTGTGGTTTAAAGAAGCAAACACCATCTAAGTGTAGTTTTACTCTGCGGTAACAACGGGTCAATGAGCCAATCAGAGGAGAGGAGGCTCTGAGTCTTATTTTCTGCTCTCAGACTGAGACTCGTGTGATGACCTGCAAATGCTGAGCTTTGTCTTTAGGTATAAAATGATATAGTCAAGTCAAGTGAAGTCTCATTTGTATAGCATCAAAACACAACAGAAATTATCTAAAGGTTCTTTTCAAAAAGCCGCCGCCAGCTCTCAGGGGTCTGGGCCACTTCCAAACCCACAGCCCCACTGCAGCCTGAACACCTGGGACTTCCCATCAGTCTTTAGAGCCGACAAAGACGTTTGTGATGAGAGGATGAGATGAAATGTCCTCAAGAAGCTAAAGGAGGTCCAGATGTCTTCAACTCAAGATGCCAGCTCTTCAGGCTTCCTGATAAGAGGCAAAGAGCCTTGATCACAACCCAGACTCAAAGTGAGAGGCCTCGACCAGACAGACAGAGAGACGCTGAGCAACAGGAGAGAGAGAGAGAGAGCGAGAGAGAGCACAGAGGAAAAGAACAGCAAGCAGTAGGGTGATGTAACCATAGTGATGTTATGATGTAGTTGTAGTGCTTCTACTAATTATAACAAAAGCTTACAACTAAAGGAATCATTTCTTCCTTCCTTCCAGCTTTTCTTTCCTTTCTTTCTTTCTTCCTTTCCTTCCTTCCTTTGGTCTTTCTTTCTTCCTTCCTGCTTTTCTTTATTTCTTTTTTCTTTCGTTCTTTCTTTCCTTCCTTCCTTCCAGCTTTTCTTTCTTTCCTTCCTTCCTTCCAGCTTTTCTTTCTTTCTTCCAGCTTTCCTTTCTTTCTTTCCTTCCTTCCTTCCTTCGGTCTTTCTTTCTTCCTTCCTTCCTTCTAGCTTTTCTTTCTTTCTTTTTTCTTTCGTTCTTTCTTTGCTTCCAGCTTTTCTTTCTTTCTTCCAGCTTTTCTTTCTTTCTTTCTTTCTTTCTTTCTTTCTTTTTTTCTTTCGTTCTTTCTTTCCTTCCTTCCTTCCTTCCAGCTTTTCTTTCTTTCTTCCTTCCTTCCTTGCAGCTTTTCTTTCCTTTCTTTCTTTCTTTTTTCGTTCTTTCTTTCCTTCCTTCCTTCCTTCGGTCTTTCTTCCCTCCTTCCTTCCAGCTTTTCTTTCCTTTCTTTCTTTCTTTCCTTCCTTCGGTCTTTCTTTCTTCCTTCCTTCCTTCCAGCTTTTCTTTCTTTCTTTCTTTCTTTCGTTCTTTCTTTCCTTCCTTCCTTCGGTCTTTCTTTCTTTCTTCCTTCCTTCCTTCCAGCTTTTCTTTCTTTCTTTTTTCTTTCGTTCTTTCTTTCCTTCCTTCTTTCCTTCCAGCTTTTCTTTCTTTCTTCCAGCTTTTCTTTCTTTCTTTCTTTCCTTCCTTCCTTCCTTCGGTCTTTCTTTCTTCCTTCCTTCCTTCCAGCTTTTCTTTCTTTCTTTCTTTCTTTCTTTCTTTCTTTCTTTCTTTCTTTCTTTCTTTCTTTCTTTCTTTCTTTCCTTCCTTCCTTCCAGCTTTTCTTTCCTTTCTTTCTTTCTTTTTTCTTTCGTTCTTTCTTTCCTTCCTTCCTTCGGTCTTTCTTCCCTCCTTCCTTCCAGCTTTTCTTTCTTTCTTTCTTTCTTTCTTTCTTTCATCCCTTCTTTCCTCCCTTCTTTCTTTCTTTCCTGGCTTTTTTCACTTTAACGTTTAAGCCTCCAAAGTTGAAACAACAACAACAACAACAACAACTCTCATGTGTCGCCAACATGCAGCGACATTCACGCCTCGACCACTGAACCCTGATGTGACACAGACCGGCAGACGATGCTCACAATTTTGTTCATTGTAATCAAGTTCAAGTGGCCAAACACACACACACACACACATCCATGATTGCACCCGCACCGACACTGGTTCCATGTAGGTTGTTATGGCAACAGGCGGCGGTGGGCAGGCATGAGGGGCGCGAGACGTAGGCTCGGAGCCGCCGACAGTGATGGCGCCCCTTAACTGCAACATGAGAATCAGCCAATTATACAAGTGGCGGAGCGTTAGAGAGCTGCTCGGCCCAGAGCGGCGCACACACACACACACACACACGCAACACACACACACACAGATGCTGAGGATGTATTAAGTGGCTCAGCTGAGGCCCAATTTCCCCCCGTTAGTTGTTTTCTCAGGGAAAGTGGCTCATTTTAAGTCAAGTTGAGTCTAATTAAAGCTGCGCAGAGAATCGCCTGCGACGAGACTGCGAAAGACAGTGGAGACGATAAATGTGTGTGTGTGTCTGTCCATGTCCACGTGTGTGTGTGTGTGTCCATGTGTGTGTGCAGAATACCAGTTTTGCTTTTTAGAGCTGAAAACTTATCCAACAATTGTTTTCTGGCTTCAAACTTGTGTTTACGCCCGTGAGAGGAGGACTCACCCTGTTGATCAGCTCCCCCACCATGCCGGTCCAGCTGCCGTTGGGCTCCGGCGCTCCGTACAGGCCGTCGTCCACCAGCTTGATCTTGAAGGAGAACTTGAGGATGTCGGCCAGCTCCCGCAGCATGTCCACGCAGAAACCCTTGTACTGGTCGTTGCCCTGGAAGTCCTGGTAGTTGGACTTACGCATCACGTACGGGTTTTCCTGTCAGAGCCAAAGAGAGCGTGCACAGCTGATTCAGAGAGCCAGGGACACATTTATTTATATATTTATTTATAAATTTTATATATTTATGTAATCACCAGTATCGTTGTGACAATTAGCGTCTTGTTAGCCAGAGTCTCTGATGCGTTGAGGTCCAGAGAAGTGGAGTTCATGGCCAGCGTGTTGTTGGAGAACCAGATACCGATCTGTTCAACCAGGAGGAAAGAGACGAGTTAGGAGACGGAAACCGAAGAGAAGAAGGAGACAGATAAAGAAATAAAAAAAGTCCACTCCAACTTTTGTGACTCAGACTGTGTTTCACAAAGTCAAGAAGTCAGGAAACAGTGCACAACAACACTCTGTGTCCCACTTTCTCTGTGGTTGTTCAGGTGGTCATGGGTCACAGGTGCACTACTGACACGGGGTGGGGCAGAAGAAAAAAGGACAGAGAGGTCAAAGGAGAGCAAAAAATAAAAAGTGTAATAAAAAAGCAAACACACACACAGAGAGAGAGGCAGTGAGACGGACGGACAGAGGAAGCTGCTGAATCGATGCAGGGATCGATGAGGGAGGATCCCGCTCCTCCCGACTCATTCAGCGGGTTAAATAAGGGTCGTAAATACAAACTGAAGCATGATAACGCGAATCTGCTGACCCGATCATGACCCAACCCCCCACCCCCCCTCCCCACCTCGCTGCTCCTGACCTCCTGACCTCACCTGGCCTCTGGGCTTGTTGTTATTGCTGTGCTTTATTGGCTGTGCTGACGCTCAGGGGACACGCTGATGAAGCGAGAGGCTACTCCCTCCACAAAACCACCACCGCCGCCGCGATGCGAGAACTCATCCGTCTGACGATGCCACCGCTCTGCACTCGCTTAAATCACTCTCACCGATCTCCAGTCTGATTTATTACCGTCGTGCTCGGACGCCTCTAATGTTTTCTGTTTGTGAACGACTAAAACAAATAACGCAAGACAAAACTCCCTCCTCTGGAGACGGTGAATTTGTTCTGATTTTCCTCCCAGAAGTTAATTCTTGTCAGTAATTCGTGTTAAAGGGGTAGTTCACCCAAAATTCAAATACTCCATGCAACAGTATTTTGTCCATATAATGGTTGTGAATGGACACCAACTTTCCTTGTCCAAAAAGACACACCAAAAAACATCCAAATATCTCCACACTGCTCGTCTGTAATGTCCCTCTTGTATTGAAGCCCCAACATGAGAAATTGTTTGGAAAAATTTAATTAAGTCTATATTTTAAAGGGATAGTTCAACATTTTGGCAAATTGGCCCATTGCCATAATCGCTATAGTCATAGTAGTAGGTTTGTTACCTTTAATTGTAGGTGTAAGCTACAGTATTTTTAGTACGGCAATGGGCCAATTTGCCAAAATGTTGAACTATCCCTTTAAGCTTGTTTGTAGCGGAAGCTCCCAGTGTCTCAGTTCACTGCTCTTCCTGTGTCACCGGCAGAACAATTTCTCATGTCGGGGCTTCAATACAAGAGGGACATTACAGACCAGCAGTATGGAGGTATTTGGATGTTTTTTGGTGTGTCTTTTTGGATGAAGAAAAGTGAGCACCATTCACAACCATTATATGGACAAATACTGCTGCGTGGACCCCCCTGTAACTCAGAGAAGGAACGGAGGACTCTGAAAATTCTCCCAGCCCCTTAGTCGACATGAGGGTGAGTAGATAATGAGTGAAATTTGAATTTTGGGTGAACTATCCCTTTAAAATCAACACGGGAACCACAACTGAGAGCTGCACCTGATCTCCATTGACCTCTGACCTTCTAACGTTAATCTGAGGTCATAAACCAACCTGAACCAAATCTGCTGGTATTGATTTTATTGACGGACTGATGAAGGACGGAGCTGCATCACGGTGGGAAACATGAGCCTGAACATTAAAGAACAAGGAGCATTAATAATAACGTGTGGCCGCTGAGTCCCAGTCTGAGTCAGTTGGTTAATGGGAACATGAATAAAGCATATATTCTTTCTATTTCTTTCCTACTTTGCCTTCGGCCACCGCCGCCGCCGCTGAACGCTTAACTTAACTGAACCCCGTCTTCCCTACTTGACCCCGTTTGACCTCTGACCTCTTTATGGCCGCCCGGGTGCTTCTCCAGGATCTTCAGAGTGTAATTGGTCCTCTGGCCTTTGCTGTTGAACTCAATGTGACCCGTCAGACCGTCGTACTCCACCTGGAAACAAACAGACAAAGACAGAGAGCAGAAGACGCCGTTACTTAGCTTGAAGTGATTTATAATGAGTTATTTATTAAGAAAGCTTCAGGAGGCAGTGATGGCGATGTTTTCCTGGAATAGGTCGACCTTAACCTCAATGAAAGCAGCCACAGTTCAGAGAATAACGGCTTGGACATGGAGTATAACACGAAGATACCAGACAGAGCTGAGGTTTGAGGCTGAGGCTGGAGAGAGACATCACAGCTCATTAGCCGTGGACTCCCCCCTCTGTCACCATGCTCCGACTTTGTGGGGGATGCTTGGTTAAACTTCACTGAGCCGCTCTCTCTTAAAAAATAAAATAAAAAACCAGAGTCCGACCCACAGGAGCGAAGCTGACAGAAAATGTTTTTAGCTGCTGCATCAGAAACGTTGAGCCGAGTTCAGTTTAACACGACACAAACAGAAAGAGACGAGTGTTGAGGAAGGAGAAGCTGAGCAGACTGATGCTGTGTCTGTATTCATAAACTTCCATGTTGTTGTTTTTTTTTGTTTTGTTTTTGGGTTTTTTTTTTGGTGAGTGTGGAAGCGCATTCGTGTTGACAAGAAGTCACCTCATCCTCAGCAGCGGCCATCTCGGCTACTACACGTAGCTGGAGGGGAGGGACGACAGCTCAGACTTGGAGGAGGACACGTCACCGTAGAGGAGGGAGATCGGTTGTGAGTTTCACTTTAACTTGAGTGATGCCAAGACTTGCACTTAACCCTCCTGGTGTCCATCTGTTCCCTTCCTCCATCCTTCCTTCTTTCCTTTCTCTCTACCTTCTGTCCACAATCCTTTTTCCCTTCCTTCCTTCCCTTCGTCCTTACTTCTTCTTCCTTCCTCTTTTGATCCAATTGACCCTCCATCTTTCTTTCCTTCCTTTTCCCTTCCTTCTTTCCACAATCCTTTTTCCCTCCCTCCCTTCCTTCCTTTCACAATCCTTTTTCCCTTCCTTCCTCTTTTGATCCAATTGACCCTCCATCTTTCTTTCCTTCATTTTTCCCTTCCTTCTTTCCACAATCCTTTTTCCCTCCCTTCCTTCCTTCCTTCCTTCCTTCCTTCCTTCCTACTACTTTCTTCCTTCCTCTTTTGATCCAATTGACCCTCCATCTTTCTTTCCTTCCTTTTTCCCTTCCTTCTTTCCACAATCCTTTTTCCCTTCCTTCCTTCTTGACCCAATCTGTTTGTTCCCTCCATCTATCTTTCCTTTCCTTTTCCTTTCCTTCGTTGCTGCCATATTTCCCTTTGTCCTTCCTTCCCTTTGTGCTTCCTTCCTTCCTTCCTTCCTTGACCCAGGTGGACAGCAAGAGGGTTAATTATTGCAAAAATTCCAAAGCTTTAAAAACATCAGCCTTGTGTCATGAATTTGACTTATTAATTGTTTGTTTTTAATTATTGTTATTTATTTTATCTTTAATTTATTTCATTTTTTCTCTCTGTCGCTCTCTTTATGTGACTCCTGCACTCTTATGCATTACCTCGAGCATACCTTGTTTGTATTGACAGTTGCCTTGTACACAACTCAGTGTAAATAAAGTTTATATTAAAAAAAAAAGGTGAAACATCAACATGGCAGCTCTGTCGGACCGCTCAAAGCAGTTTACACAGTTCCATTCTTCCATTCACACACTCATTCATTGTACAGCGCTTCTGTTTTCTGAATGAACCAACCACTCGCACACAACATGCACACTTTGACATATGGACTAGAGAAGCCGGGGATCGAACTTCAAGCTCCTTCCGCTCTAACTCCTGAGCTGCAGTCGTCCCCGGCAGCCGTCTGGAGGCAGTCTGTCTGGTTTTTTAATGTCAAATCATGAGCAACATCTCTGTCGGTTGCTAACAAGCACGTAACATTAACAGAAGAGACACAACGGACGACGGGAAGACGTTCCAGATGTGGTGGTGTTTCAGATCAATAAAGATGAAGATCAATGACGCCTGGATTTGCAGCCAGGAGAAGAAGAGCCCGTCTTCTGTTGTTTGTTTTTCAATTGAGGGGAAAAAAAAGCAGATAAAATTGTAATTCTATTGTTGTGTGAAATAGACCATTTCTCCCTGCTCTACTTTATCAGTAGTGATCGCAACCTCATTTCAATGTTTCATATTAAATAAAATAAAATAAACGTGGTCATGTGATTCAGGACAAACCACCTTCCTGTTTAAATCCACACACTCCACCAGTGAGCGTGCTGCGTGCTACACGACAGACAGTTGATCAGATCAGTGACGGAGCGGCTGGTTTTCTGTGTGTGTGTGTAGGAATGTGCAAATGAGTGTGAGACTTGTGTGATGCATGTGCAGTCGAGCATGCATATTTCTTGCCTGAGTTTATGTGAGTAATGTGTAAGTGAGTGAGCGTACAGTATGAAAGCATGTGTGTGTGTGTGTGCGTGCGCCTCAAGATGAATTACATCCCAAAAAGTCTGTGGCAAGAGACGCTGAGAGGGAGGGAGAGAAAGAGGCTTCTAGCTGCTGCCAAAAACAGTGTAGAGATGATGAAGTGATGCACTGAGAGCAACAAAAACAATATGGAGAGAGAGAGGAGGAGGAGGGGGAGGGAGAGAGGGGGAGGTGTCCTCAGTGGATGGCAAAAACAAGAGGTGGCAGACAGACAGAAACACAGAGAACAGGACGAGAATAAATTAAATGAGCATGGAAATGAAAAGAGGGAGAGAGGGAACAGAGCCAGAGGAAAAAAAAAGAAGACACAATCTCTCTCTCTGTCTCTCTCTCTGTGGCTGTAGATCTGAACTGATCTGTGACGTCACTGCGTCATGTCAGGAATCAACAAGTGTCCAAAATTAAACTACAACATATAACGTGTGGTTTTTCTTTCCTTTTTTTGCCATTAAACTTTTTGTAACACTTTAGATTAGGGAACACGTATTCACAATTACAGTAGCCAGGTGCTTATTATGCATATAAGTAGCTTACTAGCTCCTTATTACTAATTATTAAGCACGTATTAACACCTTATTCTACCTCTATTACACCATGAATCAATATTTTTCCTGATAACTCCTAACTATCGCCTATTCATTGTAAATTAATGCATTAATGCTATACTAATTCAGACTGATAAAGGAATAATTATTGTTCTTGTGCTACTGCCCCAATAACCCACTGGTTAGTCACATCATTATTCAGAAACAACAATGCATTATTTTACAATGAACAAGAGATAATTAGGAGTTAATATCAGGAAAAATCTTAATTCATGGTGTAATAGAGGTATTAATAATTACTAAGGAGCTAGTAAGCTACTTATATGCATATTAATAAGCACCCGGTTAATGGTGAATGTGTTACCAAACTTTTTATTTGAAGAAACGGCTCATACATGTACATCTCGTCAAGTCTTATCATCAGAGCATACAGGAAGAAAATAGGTTAAAAAAGAAAAGAAAAGGAAAGAAAAAAGCGGCTGTGGTCACCGTCAGGGTCTTTGCTCCGCCCCCTCCCTCGTCTGAGGCTCAGGTTTGTTTAAATTCAGGCAGGAAAACTAGTTGATGGGACGTGAGCAGCAGCGCCACATGTCACAGTCGCTTTGTTGAACCATTCATCCGCCTTAACTCCACAGCCTCCGCGGCAACGACGACGACGTCTCCACCAGACGTCACGCCAACCGCTAGAGGTCCTACAGTGGTCATACAGTGTGTGTGTGTGTGTGGGTGTGTGTTTACCATGCGTAGGTAGTTCATGAGGCTGGTCCCGTGCTGCCAGATGAGCGGCGAGGTGCAGCTCAGCGGCTTCACTCCGATCTCCTGACTGCGGTTCAGCTCCTGCACGGCGCTCACCACCACGTGGACGGCGTCGAACATCAGGGCCGACGACAGCTGCAAAAAATAAAAATAAAACACGACAGTGAGGAAGTCAGGAAGTGGGTTTTTGGAAAATCATCACAACCTCCATTGAGATCCTATATGATATATGATATATGATGTGTAAGAAATGTATAGAAAGAAATCATAAAATCACCCAATAATTCACCAGAGACTAAGGAATAAGGTTAGTTTGAAAATACTGATCAACTGACAACAATAGTACAGCCAGAATATTCACATTTAGACATTTTATTTGCAGCACGCAAATTGTGTTTATGTTTTGATTATGTGTTTTGGCCTGTTGCTCCATCTCAAATCACAAAGGTTGCCAGTTACCACTGAGCTGCAGCTACAGTACAAGCATTGTGGATTATGTCTGATGTCACTAACGTTAAAAGACCTCGCTATGACTCGCAAAAATGTATTGACAAAGCAGAAACAAAACCATCTGCATTGGAGATGAGTTTGAAAAATTGAGACGACTGAAAGCTGGGAAGAATTTAAAGGAGACATATTCTGCCCCCTTTCCAAAAATTAAAATAGTTCTCAGGAGTCTTAAAGACATGTCTGTGACATGCTTTGGTCAAAATACCTCAAGGATCAAACATCACAGCTCTTTTCATCCTCTCAAAACAGCTCTGTTCAGAACGGCTGGTTTCAGTGCCTGTCCCTTTAAATGCAAATGAGCCACTGCTTGCTCCGCCCTCTTTACCGGTCCCAGGTGGAAAGAGGCTTGTTACATCACTGGAAGACAACTGAGGGACCTACGTGGATTTCAACCTAAGGAGCCTGCACACTACAGATTATTTTGTCGACAAACACCTACATATATTTTAAAGAGCCTTCAAAATGTAATATTTCTATAAAATGTCCCCTTTAATGACAGATGCCAAAGTGGCTCATGTCTCCTGGATACACAATAATACCTTTTATTCCCAGTGCATGTAGTTTACAGCTTTATCGGCTTTATTTCATTCTATTAATACATTGTCGCGGTCTCAGGTTAACAGAGCCAAGTTAGCGCGTGTCTATCTGGCAACCTCGAGTCGGGGGGAGGGGGGAGGGGAAACAACATGCTGCAGTATTTTGAATTTGACTTCAGCAACAGTTCTTATGTAAAAAGGGAGAAAAGAGTCGACAGGTAACAGCTGTGTGACCGAAACAAGGAGCTAAAAGACGTCAAAAGGCCGCGAGGAGGTGACGACTTCACCTGAGCCGCCCGATTACATCACATGGTTGCAGACGCTGTGTCGTAACCAGACAATAGTAAATAGACTGTGTTTTTGTTGTTGCTCCTACAGATGGAGGACGTCGGGGAGCGATAGCAGAGGAAAAAGAAGACGAGAAAAAAAAGGCGCTCCGTGCTATCAGCGGCGTTCAGCGCAGCAGCTCGAACGCCTCATTGATACTATCAGCGTGTTGACGTTCTGGTCTGTTTGGTCAGTTGTCAGTCAGAGAGGGGGGGGGGGGGAGAAATCGTACGGAGGCTGAGCTGCATAGTCTGTCGACGGCTGATAAAAGAAAGATGGATGTATGGCGGCGTGCGATCGGAGGCGTCTCCGAGCGGATGATGGTTTTGGGGCTGGATGACGATAACTAATTACAGCAGGAGGAGAGAGACGCAGATAGAGAGAGGATGAGGACAAAAGAGGGAGGAAGTGAAGAAGAATCGTCGCCTCTGTTTATTAAAGAGGGTGAAAGCCTCCATTTATTATGAAGTAAACAACAGTCAATTAAAAAAAACACAGAGACATGATTGATAAATTATGTAATGACAAGAATCGATTAATAGAGGCACTAACAGAGATTAAAACCTTAGAGATGAAGAATCTAAAATGATGAGTTCCAGGTGGACGGAGCAAAGAGGACAAACAGCACTTCCTCCAAATTCAGCATTAGTCCTGCATGGAGGCAGTTTTCAATAAGAGACTTGTAAATAAACAAATATGAATGCAAATGATGAGACAGAGAGGAACAGAAAGAGATAGAGAGTGAAACGACCAGCGGAGCCTTTTTGCACAGGATGCAGTGATGAGTGGTGAAATGAACCTGAGAGCAGCATCAAGGGGCTGCAGAGCTGCAGCTGAGGCTCGTCTCGTCCCCGCTCGATGCCATCATGATCTAAAAACCTGATGAAACACTTCTGTGAGTTTGCAGCTGCTTCCTCTTGGTTCTCGTGCCGTACGAACCAGCTCCACTGTTACTGTGCGGGGATTAAGATCTCAGCGTGTGTCGGGATCAAATCTGAGAGACGGCATTTTAATATTCCACCTGCTGAAGTCTGTGTTGATTATTGTCAAACGACTCTGAACATGATGTTACCTCGTGGGTTTTAAAGGGATAGTTCAACATGTTGGAAAATTGGCCATAATCCCCATAGTGTTAGCAGTAGGTGCAAGCTATTTTTAGAACGGTGGAGCAGAGCCGTGAGCTGCTCAGAGCTACGCTACTGGCTAATGGGATTCCTTGGTTTTCCCCATCAAACTCATCAAATACACAATCCAACAACTCCAAAACACTCTCGTGGACAAGTTGTGACCTGCACACTCAACACGCTAAACGGAACAAAATAGTATGTTTATGTTTCCATGGTTTCAGTAGTTGTCATAGTTGTGGTAAACACATAGATCTATTAATGCTGGCTTTTAACAATGGATGTCCATTTGTGTGATATCCACTGTATTTAAATAAAAAAAACATAACTGCACCGCAAAACTGGCTTACGTTGTTGACGTTCAGAAAAAGGTGGATATGTAGAATGTGAACCCGAATCTCCGGTGTCCAAGTCGACCCTGAACGCCTCCTTGTGACACCTGTTCAGTCCACGATTTGTGGAGCAGATTGTGGAGTCAGAGTTTCCTCACCCATGTGCTTTCAGTGTTGTACGACACCTTTTATTGTTTTAACTAATGGCATTTTAATTAACAGTAGTCTCTTTAAGACGAAGCTCCAGGGCTAAAAGGTTGGAAATGTTTTGTCACATCCGTAAGTCATTTCAGACCGATGCTCCTCCGATGATAACCATAATCACCACCGCAAACATAAAGCTCATTACATTCAAAACCAGCGTTTTATTTATGGGTCGTTTCCACTCCTTTGAGCACCTTAAGTGAATAACTATGAGTAATAAACCCTGAGAGGATGCTCCTCTGCAGCGATGATAGCGTCTTCAGTGACTGAGATGAACATTGCTATTATCTGCATTAAAGCCATCTGCTCAGGTGTTATTACTCTGCTGATAATAGAGCTGTGATTGTGAAGAAAGCTCTGAAGAGATTGATTTGTCCTGATGGGTCTTTTCATTATGGAGGAGGAGAGAGGCACAGAGAGACAGTTAAATATTAGACGGAAGGAAATAAGGCGACGCTGATGCTGCTGCACGACATGCAATCAAACCTGGATGTGCAGACGAGGGGTGAGGGATCTGTTTGCACACATTGTCTCATTTTATACCATTTCATCGAGAATGTGACCTAATTACTGTGACAATGAAAAAAATACTTTTTCAATATAATTTTCTAAATTATATTGTGCCACACAGCTACTGTACAGGTGAATGATTAATAGCTGACTTCTAACTTTAACTTTGAATTAGGCTACAGTTCATCTTAGTTAATATAAGGTAGTTCTTCTTTGTCTTTAGTTATAGTTGTGACCTGCACATTCACCACACTATGAGATAATAACAGAACGTTACCAGATCGAGTTGTTTTAGAGGTAAATTCATGCAAAACGGCTGATGCATGTTCCTGTCTATAGGGCAGTTTTTCATCAAGCAGTCTCTGCATTTGCCTCGAAAACAACTCTGACTCGTAATGTTCTGTTATTATCTCAAAGCGTGGTGAATGTGCAGGTCACAACTTATCCACCAGAGTGTTTTGGAGTTGTTAGATTGGGTATTCGATGAGTTTGATGAGGGAAACCGAGTAATCCCATGAGCCTCCGTAGCGTAGCTCTGAGCAGCTCACGGCTCTGCTCCGCCGTTCTAAAAACAGCTTGCACCGACAATTAAAGGTAACAAACCTACTGCTATGACTATGAGCCAATTTGCCAAAATGTTGAACTATCCCTTTAAGCTGTGCTACAGTCCAGCTGGTAGAGTCGTTGTCCAGTAATCAGAGCATCAACTTACCCACCTTGCCTCGAGTGAATGCGTATAAATGTGTTTGAATGTTTGATGGTGGTCAGAGTGGCCGCTTGGCAGCACATCGGCAGCTGTGGCTACAGACGTAGCTTACCACCACCGGAGTGACTGTACAGTAGTATGAATGAATAATGGTTTCTGTTAAGCACTTTGAGAGCATAGAAAAGTGCCATATAAATCCAAGCCATTATGATTATTAATGTTAGCTAGTTTCTATTTGGCCTTAAAGGGACAGTATGGGACTTTACTGGCTTTTTATTGACAAAAATCAAATATGTCTTTCATAAATACGTATTTCAATGAAGTGGAATCGCGCCCGCATACAAACGAGCGCTTACTCGTAACTTAGAATGAGATGTTACAAGTCGTTACAAACATAAGGGGGGTTCACCGAACCTAAAATGTCAGATATTCTCTAATTTTATCAAAAAGGACCTTGTCATGAATGACATTGGATGTTATTTTACTTGAGACCACTGACAACATATTGTCACGAGATTGTTTATCCTGTTACCTGCAGCGTCTGTTGTTTTTCTGACTTCTGCCCGAGTTTACGTAAACGCAACAGCAAGAATACGTGCCGACATGCAACCGCACCGCTAGATGGGGGTAAATTTCACATACCGGGGCTTTAAGTTACAGTGAAGCGAACTAATAAAATGTCAGATATTATCTAATTTTATCAAAACCCTGTCATGAGCATTGAGACCACTGAGGATTTAGCTGTTGTAGAAATATGTTAAATCATCAGTACAAGGTTGATTTATTATTTTCTTGTTGTTACAGTTCAGTCTTTTACTCTGTGTATTGTCTGTGCAGGTTCTTAATGGTTACAGTGCTGGAGTTGAAGGACACTGAAAAGAAGTCAAGTTGCCTTCAACTTTATGGACACTTTATGACAAATTTTATAAACTGTGCAAAAAAAAACATTGTTGCAAATAATGTAATTGAGATCAGGATATCTCCATCTTCACTGACTGTCTTCATTTTTATTTAATCAGGATTTACTGTAAGAGTTTAACCCATCTCTCACCGCCGGGCCGGGGTACGGGCTGATGTCGCAGCCCTCCCTCCACGACAGGTTGAGGCTCCTGATGAACTCCAGGTAGAAGGGATGGCTGGTGTTGAGCATGGAGAAGCCCACGATGTTGGACTGATCGTCCACCACGTCGTCCAGCCGGAGCAGAGGGAAGTCCTGGAGACAGAGAGAGAGAAAGAAAAGAAAAAGGGGAAGTCATATCTTCTGGCTGTCAGCTGTGATGTGTGTTAACAGTTTGTTCAAAAAGCAGGAGTTGTCAGCGGCAGATACAACGGCCACTTAAGATCACAGCCTAAACGAGTGAAGGATGAAAGAAAGGCAGGAGGAGGAGGAGGAGGAGGGGGAGGAGGAAGAGAGGAACAAGCGAAGAGCTTGATTGGAGTTTTCTTTTGCAGGCTGCACAACGTCAAGTTGAATTTTCAAATTCAGAGCAGGGCAGCAGAGAGAAAAAAGGCTTTGGAGAAAAAAAATAGAAAAAAAGATGGACATCAAACGCTGGGGAATTTCAAAGAACTTCAAATAGTCCTTGAAGGCGAGTCGGTGTCACACTGAGCTGCTGCTGCTGAAACAAACCAGAATCAAACCGGCGCTCGGCCCTCGGCCCCGTGTTTGCTCCGCGACAGACGCCGTGACAATGAAACATTTAGCTTCAGCTGTTAAGCGTTGACAGGTCTGGGTTTAAAAAGCCAGACGCCACAGGTTCAGATGTGGCTCCTCCTCTGCAGGTGAAGCTGGAGGAGAATCATGATGCTCCACTGCTCCTGCTGCAGGTTTCAACTCACGGTTATTACTTCCTGTGTCCGGTCGCCGTCAGCACTGCACAGACGGAGCGTAATCATCGTTGTTTGGCGGAGGTTGGGCCTCGAAAATCTTCTGGCTCTCAATCTGTCCCCGTCTGCAGGATGGGTGTCTGCTGAGGGTAAGAGGCCTGGAGAGTCCAAACCACCGAGCTTCAATCAGACGCCCTGAGGACACTCCTGGCCCTGGAACCGGCTGCGAAACCTGCGTGTGAGGTTAATTCCTCTCTCTCCTGAATCTCTCCAACACTTAGCCAGGTTTCCGGCCGATCGGGAAGCTGCTGCTGCTGCTGTCGTTGTTGTCGTTGTGTTGTTGTTGTTGTTGTTGTTGTTGCTGCTGCTGCTGGTGCGGTTGCCAGTTGCCAAATCAATTTCAGCTACAGCCAAGTCTGCTGTCAGACTGTAGGCCCTGCCAGCCGTGACAAAGAGCTGTTGGCTGCAGGAAGCGCCAGCGACAGTGAGTGTGTGTGTGTGTGTAACGCTGCGGCACCGGCCCAGAAGGACGCCGGCGACGGTGCGACTGCAGCAGGACGTTCATTTAGACAGAACCGGGTTCTCCAGAGCCGAGGAGGCCGCGGCAAGGTCAAGTCCAACCGGGATGAGACGGGTGTGAGGCAATAAGTGAGATTTAGATTTAGGTCCCTGCTCCTCCAGAACTCATATAGTCATATATCTGCAGGGGATTGATAAGGATATTGATCAAAAAATTCTGTGACTGATTACTTCAGCAGGGAGCGGAGAGTTCTGGGTTTTTTTAAACTTTCTCCTCGGCTCGAAGTCGTTCAGGGACGCGCTATGATGAAGATGTATTCATGGTCTTAAATTAACCACATGCTTTAGGTGCAACAGGTCAGTGAGCCAATCAGGGGAGAGAGAGGGGCTGGCTGTTTTTCTGAATGATGAAATCAAAACATAGCAGGTTTCAGGTCAGAGAAGCACATTCCTTCAAGGTTGGTGGGTCCATATGGACGGGGATTCAAAGAGGACTGCAGTTAAATCGGCCTTAGCAGCATCGTCCACTCAAACCACTTTACATTCAGCCGGTCAAACACGTCTATACAGCGCCTTTCTACCCTCACTGACACGTATTGGATGGAGGGAGGGGGTGAGGCGTGGGGGTCAGGAGGTTTCTGGAGCTGTCTGAAGTCTAGTGCTGCATAAGGTGTGAGGGTGAAGTCGGTGCTCTCAACATAACGATCGATGGTGGATGAAGTTTAAGTCATTCAAATTCATCCTAGAGGGGGAGGGGGAGGATTTTCACGTCGATCCATCCAGTTCTTGTCGGGACATTTCAGTCCGGTTCCAACACGGACTCGCCGCCGCCGCGCTGCCAACGCACAGATGGCGTCACTCTGGAGATAACGAGTGATCCTGCAGTAGATTAGATGGAGTTTAATGAACTTTGTCTAATGTTTGGTTTGACCCTCCGTACACACGGCTCTGGGCTGAACTCGCAGCACGTTTATGACTCAGTGTTGGCGCCGGCGTCGGCTCCGTGTCCGGCAGCAGCTGCGGATGAGACTGATGAAACACACAGGAGGAGGAGGAGCAGTGGAACCAAAAAACAAGGAGTTAAAGGGATAGTTCACCCAAAATCCAAATTTCACTCATTATCTACTCACCCTCATGTCGACTAAGAGCTGTGAGAATTTTCAGAGTCCTCCATTCCTTCTCTGAGTTACGGGGGGGTCCACGCAGCAGTATTTGTCCATATAATGGTTGTCAATGGACACCAGGTTTCTTTGTCCAAAAAGACACACCAAAAAACATCCAAATACCTCCATACTGCTCGTCTGTAATGTCCCTCTTGTATTGAAGCCCCAACATGAGAAATTGTTTCGCCGGTCAAATCACGCGAGATTTGCACTGACACAGGAAGAGCAGTGAACTGAGACACTGAGAGCCTGAGAGACTTGATTATTTTATTTCTGAACAATTTCTCATGTGGGGGCTTCATTACAAGAGGGACATTACAGACGAGCAGTATGGAGGTATTTGGATGGTTTTTGGTGTGTCTTTTTGGACGAAGAAAAGTGAGCCCCATTCACAACCATTATTATGGACAAATACTACTGTGCAGTAACTCAGAGAAGGCACGGAGGAATTCTCACAGCTCTTAGTCGACATGAGGATGAGTAGATAATGAGTGAAATTTAAATTTTGGGTGAACTATCCCTTTAAAACAGGCTCCAGATTCAGAGATGAGTTTCCTTTTTCCTGTTTCATTTTTTCCATCCTCACTAAAACGGGACGTCTAGCGGCATCCGTCACCTGAAACCTGCCTGCCTTTTCCCCGTCAGCAGAGCGTGTTTAAAACAAAGTTACAGGTAGGTCAAACACAGCAATGCAATGCAGGTTGGTCCCTATCCAGCCTCCAGAGCGGTGGCGGGCGGGAGGGAGGGGGAGGAGGAGGAGGGGTTTCGCCCTTGGTTCTGTGACCACTTCGTGAAGCGCCCTTGCGAACGGCTCCGTTAACGTCTGTGGCACATCGAGAGGCGGGGATCGAGACGAGTTATTATCCACGCAAAGTCCGCTCGCACAAGGGCACAATACCGGACAGGGAAATTATAAAGATGACAAACGGCGACGGGCACCAGCATGCATCTCTGATGAGAGGAGAGAGGGAGGAAGAGGAGGAAGAGGAGGAAGAGGGGAGGGAAAGTTAAGGGTAAAGATTCGATACACCTAAAAACATGTCAGGGGGAACAGACAGAGGTGAGGATGGTAGGACGGAGAGGATGAGGAAAGGGTAACAGGAGAAGATATAAAAAGTGAAAAAGCAGAGGAAAGAAGGAAAGAAAAGAAAGAAATTAGTGAAAATGAAAGGAAGGAAGAAGGAAAAAAAGGAAACAGAAACAAGAGCGATGGAAGACAGAAGGAAGAAGGACATGCGAAATGAAACAGGAAAAAAAGGGAGGGAGGATTGGAAAAAAAAAGAACAGAAAAGAAAAGCAATAAAGAAGAGGATGATGGAAGAGGGGGATAAAAAGGAAAGGAGGAGATAAGAGAAACGGATTAGGTTTAGAGAAAGAAAAACATCAGACGGACTGAAAAGAGGAAATAAGGTTATAAGAGAAGGTTTAGAGGATTTAGGAGAGGAATGGAAAAAGGATGAAACCAGCACTTGTACAGAAAAAGACGAGGATCATTGTCTTTATGAGGACGAATGGAAGAGAAGAAAAGGAGTGGATCTTAATGGAGGATGAGTGAGCCAGCGAGGAAGGGAGGAAGGGAGGGAGGGAGGGGATGGAGGTGCAGAAGGACCCGGGCGAGTGCTTTGTTCTGGATGTGGAGACGAGGTGCGAAGAAGCTCTTACCATGGTGGTGAGGATGTACTTGTAGAAGGCTGACGTCATCCCCAGCTCGTTCGCCTGCAGGTCAGCAGAGGAGAGGAAGAAGAAGAAGAAGAAGAAGAAGAAGAAGAAGAAGAAGAAGAAGAAGAAGAAGAAGAAGAAGAAGAAGAAGAAGAAAACAACTCAGTTAGCGCAGCGAGAGCAGAAAATAAACATCCCCAAACTCTCTCTGAACCATCTGCTCCATATTTTCCACGTCGCACTTTCCCGTTCATCCTAAATTGGAGACAATTATGTTTCACCCCGACAGACTGTGTCAGCGTTCCTGCGTGTTGAGTAACATGAAACAACCTTGAAACAGTGGTTCTGTCTCTGGATTCGGCGACAGGATGTGTCAGTGATGAAGAGCTGGAAACAGCGGGAGGGAGGACAGCAGCTGGAAACAGCTCAATGGGCTTTGATTGGCTGATTTACAGCTTTTAATCTGGGATAAAACTGACAAATCTGAATTATAACCGCTGAGGGGTTTTGTAACGTAGACGTTTTAAAAAGTTTTAAATGACGTCCAGATGAGTTTTAACTAAAATGTCGATGTGTCTTTTCACCTGCAAATCCAAAACTCAGTCAGAGCTTCATGAGAGCAGGTTCAACCCCCTGCTCGGTGGCCGGCGCTCCAACCAGACCTCCATTAAACCTTCAGCAGACCTTCATTAGACCTTCACTGGACCTTTGCTGCAGCCAGTAATGATCCTGGACTCTGGGGGGGCTTCAGGCCTCAGAAGCTCACTGAAGTCATGGTGAGAATCAGGCGATGTGCAGTTTACAGAACGTCCCCTAAACGCCTCACACAGGCAATTTACAGATGTCCCCTTAAAGGGATAGTTCAACATTTTGGCAAATTGGCCCACTCCCATTATCCCTATAGTCATAGCAGTGGGTTCGTTACGTTTAATTGCAGTTGGAGTTGTTGGATTGTGTATTGGGAAACCAAGAAATTCCATGAGCCTCCGTAGCGTAGCTCTGAGCAGCTCACGGCTCTGCTCTGCCGATCTAAAAATAGCTTGCATCGACAATTAAAGGTAACAAACCTACTATGACTATAGGGATTATGGCAATGGGCCAATTTGCCAAAATGGTGAACTATCCCTTTAATACCTCAAAGGCAGGCAACCAAGAAACACTACACAGATGCTGCCTCCTCCCATGCAGACCATCAATGGATGCTATACTTTACAGAGGTCCTTAAACACCTCACATGCTGAGTTTTACAATATGCTACAATTACTATATTGCATGCATTGACTGGTGGGGGCTATTATCTACAGATGTCCCCTAAACACCCCCATTGCAGACTATCGGGAGATGCTGCACTTTACCAGATGCCTCACATGCAGGCAGTTCTAGAGACGGTTGTCAACACAGGTCATTAGATGCCAAACCTGGTCCAGCCTCTGTTTGTCACACACACAGGTGAACGTGTGTCCTCACAGTGCAGCAGCAGGTGATTGTGAGTCTGTGTACTTATTTGCCATCTCTCTCATCAGCTGCGGCTTGAGGATCACTGCGCTGTTCAGACTGCAGCCCCCGTCAGCCCACGGTTTGTATGCATCAGGCGATTTTACAGTGAAACAACAAGGTGTTAGGTATCGTTAGCTAACACTCTTCACTCATTATTTCAGTCCTGCATCAAATCAGAGCTCGGGTCTGGACGTGATGTGAGTGCAGATCCGTGTTAAACCTGCTGAACTGACTCCGCTCCTCTTTAATGTGCTGCTGCTTCAGCCTCAGCCTGTTGAACAACACAGCACCTCTTCCCACCGCTGATGGGATTTCAACCAGCAACCTCACAGCCTCGAGCCCGCGGACTGTCTGTGATATTAAACCATTAACCTTCCACACACTGCGAGCTTCACGCCACCTCAGCGCCGCAGGTTACCGAGCGCTGTTATTTTGTATTCTGAACTTCTCAGGCCTTCAAGGTTACTGAGCAGAGAGCGAAATTACAACCTGCCAAAAGCTGCTGGATTTAGTTTGGGGCTGTAAAGTCTGTCGACTCCACCGGCCAGGTTTGGCACGAGACCAATCCGCCTGTGAAGGTCCCGTTCAACGTACGCGGTAAACACCGCAGAGGAAGAAATAGACACAAATAAAGCAGGAAATAAAGAGGCACCGAACAGACGAGAGGAGCAGGACTTGTTCGTAGTCCCAGCTGAGGTTCTCTAAAAGCCTCAGGATATTCCAGGTCTGCCGTTAAGTGCATTAAACAGCTGCGTCTGCTGAGTAAAAACAAGTTCATGTTTGCACTGGGACACTCATCGGTCCCCACAGGAGCTCCCACAGCACAATGGCTGCAAACTCTGCAGCTCGATAATCAGACTGAAACGCTGCAGGATCCTGATGGGACCGAAACATCAAACATTATATCCAGATGTCGCTCTGCAGATCTTAACCCCTTTGGCACAGTCGCCGTCTCAGTCAGAGAGGTGATCATCTGAGCTGCTTCCTTAAATTCAGATCAGACTTACTGACGCTGAGTCTGTTTCACCCCTCCTTATGATTTACATCCAGGAGGGTTAGTGCTAATGCAGGGAGCAGTGTAACGCACCGAGGCAGAATGTAAATGTGAGGAGGCAGAGGCGGGTTTGATGCAGCACACGTCCCGCGTTTCTCCATCTGTAGTTTGGACTGTGGGAAGTCAGAGCATAGTTTGTCCCACACTGATACTGAAACTGATAAAGGTTGACATTTGCCTAGATGGCTGCTTAAAGGGATAGTTCAATTTTTTGGCGAATTGGCCCATTGCCATGATCCCTATAGTCATAGCAGTAGGTTTGTTACCTTTAATTGTCGGTGCAAGCTGTTTTTAGAATGGTGGGACAGAGCCGCGAGCTGTTCAGAGCTACGCTACAGAGGCTAATGGAATTTCCTTCGTTTCTCTCATCAAACTCCTCAAATACACAATCCAACAACTCCAAAACGCTCTGGTGGACAAGTTGTGACCTGCATATTCACCACGCTATGAGATAATAATAGAACGTTACGAGACAGTGTTGTTTTAGAGGTAAATTCATACAAAACTGCTGATGTGCGTTTCCCGCCGGAGGCAGTTTGCCTTGAAAACAACTCCACCTCGTAACGTTCTGTTATTATAGTGTGGTGAATGTGCAGGTCACAACTTATCCACCAGAGCGCCTTGGAGTTATTGGATCGTGTATTTGATGAGTTTGATGAGGGAAAACAGAAAATCCCATTAGCCTCCGTAGCATAGCTCTGAGAAGCTCGCGGCTCTGCTCCGCTGTTCTAAAAATAGCTTGCATCGACAATTAAAGGCAACGAACCTAACTATAGAGATTATTTGGCCAAAATGTTGGACTATCCCTTCAAGCATCAACCCCAAAAGCTGAAGCATGAAGCTTACACTCGTGTGCCAAAAACTGAAGTTCCTCTAACGGCCACTAGAGCCTGGATCCAAAAATGAGTCAACCACCACAGACTCCGATAAAACAAACATGTTAAAGTCTGGTTTGGAGGTGAATTTTTATACAAGTCACCAGTTAAAGTGGAACTATGCAAGTCTGATCACTTTTTTGCTGTTTTGATTGCTAACTTGGAGTTAGGGGGCGGAGTCAGGCTCTGCCATGATGACAACCGCAGAGCAGCCCACTCTCAGCTGCACCACTATGCCCATCTTTATTTACAGTCTACGGCTCCAATCTGACCACTTATCATAAACACTAATACAACATGACTGATACTGATCGATCTGTAATGAGCACCTGCTTATAAACGAGTCAGACCGTTGCCTAGCCGTCATGCGGTCGCTAGCAGTTAAAACAGTCACTCCAGTCATTAACTACTCTGCCTCCTCTGTGTGAATTAGCATTAGCTCACGTCGCCTTAAGCCCCATGTTATATTTCATGAAAGTGCATTAATTTCTTCTGACATAAGTGGAGCTGCTTTAACAAGCAGAAAGAAACCTTGTATCTGTGTCTGAGTGGATAAAAAGTGTGTTTCAGACACTTTATATATAACCATGTTGATAAGGCAGCTGTGCCTCAGTAAATATCATCACTCTTTATCTTTATTGAGATGTTTTGTGTTTTATGTAGCCATGTTGCCTTGAAGGCAGTGTCTGATTGGAGCTGAAAAACCTCTCACCTTCCTGAGGATGTGGTAGGAGATGGAGGCGTTGGCGTCGATGATGATGGTGGCCACTTTGTCGTCACGGATCTCCTTCAGCAGCGGGGTGGGGTCCAGACTATCGTCCAGCATCCGCACCGACAGGGTCTCCCTGGAAATGAGGAAGCGGCGGACCAGCTCCTCCAACCGCAGCAGGCCTACAGGGCGGGAAAAGGAGCGTGTTACAGAGTTACCACGACCTCATCAAATGGTGACAGTCGAGGTCCTTTATTTTCCCCTCAGAGAACAAACCCTGTCCCGTCTGTCCACCCAGACCAGATTCACTTAAACTGATGATTATTGCAAATTTATAGATTGCAAAATTCAAAATTCTTTCAAAATTCATCTCACTCACGAAACATTTCTACTTGATGTTACTGTCAGTGGTACTGTATAATCCAATATCAGTGTCTTTATATCAAGACTCCTGTGGTTTACTTCTATTTTATGCATCCTCTATATATATAATTATAACATTATGACTTTTGTTGCAGCCATATATGTAAATCAGTGTAATTAAAAAACACAGACTGTTTACAATATCAACTCAAAAGCCAGAGATAATCTATGTCTACAATATCAGTATACCTAAATAACACACAGAAATATATACATGGATTCGTAATAGGCTCCATGTATTTTATTAATGTGCTTTTATTTAATCTCATTTGCATATGTTACATTCATGTATGCTTCCCCTCGAGTAAGATTTTTTTAAATATTGAATCTGGTGCTGAAACTACTGATATGTTGATCAACAACAACAACAACAGCAGCAGCAGCAGCTACGACGATGGATTATCGAGTTAATGCATCTTTCAGGGTTTCAGTTGCTCAGATTGGTTTTGTATCAGGACTCTGGGCTCTGAGGACTCTGTGGCTGCTAATTCCTCATTTATTGAGGAAGTAAAACAGTAATGAATGTGTGGTTGCAGTAATCAGATCTTCAGCAGGAAAACAAACATTATCCAGCTGTGAAGCCTTGACAGCTCACAGTTTAATACAATTCTGTTTTAATTGTCTATTTTGGTCACGACAGCAGATGTCAGAGCCACAGGACTGTAACGACAGTGTTTTATTTAGTTTGTGCTAATGTGACTATAATTATATATAAATAGAGAGGAATTTTCATTATTGACATATTTCTTGAGTAACTTTCAGACGAGGCTTCTGCTGCTGCACCCACATCGGCTGCAGCGTTAGCATTCACAGCCGGCGCCCATGCCCCACCAATTCATTTCCCGCCTCCGTCCCTGACAGCGAGCAGCGGCCGTGTCTCGGCTAATCGACGCCATAAAAGCGTTCATCACGGTCAGGCTGCGTTTAACTGGGCCGACAGTTCCGTTCACCGCAACAATACGGGCCCGTTAAACGCTGCTGTTAAGGGGCCGAGGATACGGCTGAAGACTTGAGAGACAGTCAGAGGGTGCGTTTAAACGGCCGGCCGGGGCAGCCCCAGTCAGGTGGAGACACGGAGGAGGGAGATCGATAAAACAAGAGAGGAGGAGGAGGAGGAGAAGGGGTAGGGAGCAAGGGGGCAGTGATAAGGAAGGAAGTACACAAGGAGGAGGAGACGAGAGCGTCAAGGAAATAAATAAATAAATCGGAGCATCTTTCCACTATCGACCGACAACGATCCAGCTCATCAGAGAGACGCTAATCCAGTCTGAGGACTCTGCTAATCCACAAACTGACTCAATGACACACATTATGACTGAATGAATGTTTGGTTCTGCTGACCAGCTGACTGCATGATGAGGTGGGGACTGAGGAGAGGCGGGAGGAGGGGTGGAGGGGGTGGAGGCTGCCAGCTCATTCATAAACAGTCGTTTTAAGCCTCACTTGCCTGGTTTTGCTCCATTTCAGTGGATGCTACCGTCTCTGAGAGGATAATTCGATTTTCATATTCAACATGATGCTTTTCTGTGTCATTTTGTAGCTAAATCAGGCAGCAAATCAGGAGCTAGATCACAAACCCGGACAGAAAAGCTGGTTTTTAAAGAGGTTTTTATAACAGTACTGAAAGATACTCATGCTCTCTTTGCCCCACCATTTGAAACAAGAGGTCATTTTACATCTAATGCTGATTGATCATGTCTGACTATTGCAATACCTTCTCAATAATAAATAATGTTGCAGTACCAACAGCAAATTGGTTCATGTTTGCTTCCCTTTTTCATCCAGTTATGAGCTGGGTTTTAATACAAGGCGTTCCCATAGTAAATTTAACATGGAAATCCTTCAATGTCATGTCTCCTCATTAGATTTAATATTTACCCATATTTACCCTTTACCCAACACACCTACAGTAACAAATCAAAGTGTAATATTACTGGAATAAACTAATTATCATATTTCTTCTTTAAGCTTCTCTGAACTTTATCCTCGAGCCACAGGAGCCAAACTTTTGGTCATCACAACCAAGTCTGCAGCGACATCTTGCTTCTTAATGAGCCCAAACTGTCCCTGGTTACAGCACATTCAGCCACTCAGCACTTCCACGAGTATCTAAAACACCGCACAGAGTCGAACTGAGCTGATAAACATGAATAGTTGGACAGGAGCTCATAAAGTTCCCAGAGCAGCGGAGCAGCAGCTACACGAGGCTCTAAAAATCAAATGGTTTCAACCTTGAGACAGGCGAGGCAGAGCCGAAACCATCAGGCAGAGGAAATGAAGAGACGGCGGGGAAGAAGGACTCACACTCCGCTTTGGCGCAGATGAGGCTGGCCGTCGGGTAGCCGAAGGAGCGCAGGATGGATCCGATGGCCAGGCTCAGGTCCTCGTTGCTCGGGTACAGGGTCACCGAGGCGAAGCGGAGGTACGGCAGCTTTGGGGTTTCTTCGGGACCGATCTTCACATGAGGGATCTGAAGGGAGCGAGGGAAGCGGGGGAGGTAGAATTATTAGGGTGAAAAGGAAACAGTGGCAGCTTCAGGGGGGTTTCCTTCAAGTGAGCGGCAAAGGGGAAAATTGAGAAAAATGATTGACCAGAGAAGGAAAAGACCAAGTCATGGGGAAAAATGGGGGCTGAAAATAGAAATGAATATATAACACAAAAAAAACACAGGAAAAAAGAATGAAAAGATTGAAAAGGAGAAAGGGGAGAGAGCGGGAGGTGATGACATCAAGGGAGCAAATATTTCAAAAGCTTTAGGGGAGTTGAGATAACAGATGTGGAAGCTTTAATCAGTCTAACACTCGCCGATAATCGACTCTTTGTTCCGTCTGAAAAGGAGAATCTGAAAATGGAGTAAAGCTCTGATCGTCAGCGATATTTCATGCAGAAATCACAGAGAGTTTGAAGTTCACCTCCACACAGAGGACACGTTCATATCAGGATCGATGGGGAGGATCAAACTGGAGAAAAGGAACCAAAGGAACCGTCCATAAGGAGAGGGTTCATCCTGTGGGGAGCGTGAACGTCGTCCCTACATTTCACAACTTTCCGTTCGTTGGTTTCTTGTGTTTAAGAGGAAACTGTAGCCTGATAAAAGAAACATCAACCTTGTTCTGTCAAACAATAACTTTGTGTGACCTTTATGACCTTTTCTTTGTTTTACCCACACAGATTTCCGTCTTTAGTTCAGGAAAATACTGATAAACAACACATTTTGTCGTTTCAATTAAATTCTAGTCAAACGGGGCGGTGTTTAGCTCAGTTGGTAGAGCACCCGCCCCATGAAACTTCCCCACATGCCTAGGAATTAAAAATCTGATTTTTCTGTCATTCTCTGAACTTTTCTCTAAAAAACTCTAAGAGTCTGAAAAAAGTCTCCTAAATAAATATCAATTTGGGCAAACTTCCCCACATGCCCAGGGATTAAAAATTGACTTTGGTTGGGTTCAAACTGATTATGAAACTGATTATGAAATTGTCCCTGTAACTGTTTGAGACCCTCTTCTAAAACAGTTCAGAGAGTGTGTGGTTTAAAGGGGAACTATGCAAGTCAGCCGCGTTTTTGCTGTTTTGGTTACTTTTTATTTCCATTACTGGCCATGTGCATTGGCTTTCAACCAAGCCGGCGAGAAGGCAACCCGTGGAGCGATGTCTGCCGAGGTGGATAACGTTAACGAGGGCGTGTTTGTGTCGTGTGTCATGTATGTTTCTTGTGAGACGATATCTGGGACACCGGGTCGGAGGCGCTGATCTTGCAAGGTTGGTTTTCAGCCAAGAGATGCTATGTGGAAGACAGAGAGCCTCCATTCTCCCCGAAACAAGTCATACAACCATCACAATTACTCTGAAGCCTTAAAGTGTGGAAGATTGCCGCCTCAGCCAGTTGGAGTAGTTGGGATCTGAATTGGATCCTCCTGGGTGTCTTTCTTTAGAGGATTTCTAGGCGCATCTAACTGGGGTCGACCCAACACTCCTGGGTCTTTGGATCCCTCAGGAGGAGGAGCTGGAAAACACTGGCTGTCTCTGTGACCCAACCTCAGACAAGTGGAAGGAAATGGATTTTTGTGAGAAACCAAACACAAGACAGACAGAGCCCGGCTCCAAATTAGTATTTGTATTCAACCTTAGCTCCTGGTACATAATGTATCAGTAGCTCCTTTGCTCCTTTTTTGGGGGGTAAACAGTGAATCTGCAATGTAAAATAATATTACAGAGATTGTTAAAGCCAAGGTCCAGTGACTGAAACCGTCTGAATTAGACTGAAAAATTAATAACACATTGAAAAATTAATCATATCAATGAATGAATGAAGGATGGGGTCAGAGGCCAAGTGTCCTGTGTGATCTGGCGCTGGGTGATTTAGACTCAGTTCACACCTGCAAAGGTTTAAATGTTAAACTGTAATTAGCTCAACGGGGCTTCGCTCTGATCTGCACAGCTTATTTTAAATCCAAGCTGAGAATTCGATAATATGAGACCTGTCAGGCAAAAGGAAAAAGGATATGAGGACGGTTAGAGGCTTAGAGGCAGATGGAGACGGACTCCAGGAGATTCACTGAGGCAGGAAAACGGTTAAACTCGAGTTAAAGCCTTCAGAAAATCCTTCCAGACACCTGCTGCCTGACAGGTGAAGGGTTTTTCTCTCTCTGCACTGTTTCAGTGTCACTGCAGGAAAATCCACTCCTAAACATTCGTTCTGAGTATCATCAGATTTTTTTTTATAACATCAGACACGAGCCCGAAGCAGAGCTGGAGCTGTTCATGGATTTTTTTTAAAAACAGAAATGTCTTCATGGGAGAACGGGAAGCACAGGTGCAACAGGTGCATTTCAAACTGTGGCACCTGGAACTGTTAGTTGATTGGGGAAAATCTAAGGTTTATTCCAAGGTTTTTCTTTTCTCCTAGAAATAAAAGGACAAATGTCGCCCTTGTCGTCGGTCATATACTTTCCTCTAGGACTCCATCTCAAAGCCTGATCTAAAACCAGTCTTGAATCAAAACTAAAGAGTTGGTTTGACGCTGGCTGCTTTTAAACATGGCCGGTAAAATAATCAGATCAGAAATGTCCATCACTTCAAAGTGAAGAGTTCCTGAGCCATTGGTGAGTAACAACCTTTGACTTTTTGGGGGGGTTAGATGAATAACCCCAGAAATAAATCAGACCCTGGTTCTTTTGGTTGTAATGCACAAACTTCCTCAATGGTTCCTAAAGTTCCTGCAAGTTCATGTTGAAGTGCAGCAGGAAACACAGCGCAGGTGTAATGGGGGGAAACTACACTAACAACTATTAGGGATGCACGATATATCGGTATTAATATCGGTATCGGCCGATGTTTAAAATTGGGCCGATATATATCGACCCAAACCTACAAAGTTGAGGTAATACGAGGAGGATGGTAGCCTGTAACCTTGTTATTTGGAAGTAAAATACATTCTGAAAATAAAGGAAGACATTCAAAAATTCAGTTTGCATGATTTTCAGTCTGTACAAAAACCCAACACATATCAATATCGGTAAATATCGATTATCGGCCATAACAGAAAAATTCATATCGGATATTGGTATGGGCCAAAATTTTCATATCGATGCATCCCTAATAACTGTGGTACATGGACCTGTTGAAAGTCATGTGGGGACAGAGGATGCAATAACAGGAAGGTATGAGCACTTCAGAAAGTAAATAACAGGAAGCCTGGAGGGGAGGGGGTCAACAGGAAATCAAGAAAAAGTCCAACATTAAATAAAAAAGTCCAAAAGAAAGAATCGCCAACCTACAGCAGCTTTGACTCACCTCCTTCTCTCCACAGATGTGGCTGATGGTGGACCCGGAGGCCGGGCTGGAGGCGGGGCCAATCACAGCGACCACGCCCTTCGGCAGAATCTGACACACTGAGAGGAAAAAAGAAAAAAAACACACAAAAAGACAAAGGTTTGTTTTGAAGCTGAAGTGAAAGCGCGAAGCCTGTGATCATAGAGACAGAGAACAAACCCAGTCTTCTCCTACAGTATGGATTGTAATGATCTACCGTGTTTTACTGTGTGTATTATATATCACTGGATGCGTAGCGAGTCATCTAATGATTTGTTTCTGGTGAAAATCATTGTGAGCTGAAGTGTAGGCAAAGACCTCTGAACACCGACATACACAATGAATGTTCCCGTCGTCATTAATTCAGCGACTGGATTTTTCTTTTGAACAAAAGTTCTGGTTTCCTCTTTTTCTCTGCTTCGTAGAGATGAGAGGGGTTGAAGAGGAAAAAAATCCAAAAAACCAACACATCGACTCACTCGGAAGGTAAGAACCGAGAAAAATAATATTTTAGGAAACAGAACTGAGATTCAGTCGCATTCCGGAATAGAACATGAGCTCCAATCTAAAACAACCAGGAAAAGAAACTGAATGTTTTTTATGATCAGGTTTTTGTCCTTTAAAATCGACACAATGAGCAGACATTTTTCTCAATTGTGATCCTCAGACATCAGACCCAACACACACACACACACACACAAAGACACATAACACCACCAATTCCCAAACTTGTGTTTCCCACAGTTTGGGAATCGACCTGTGCTGGCGGGCGGTGCAGCGTGTGACCGATGCACCTGCAGGGACTCATGCCGTCTGCAGGGGTTGTGCGAGTGTAAAACCAGGTTATTTTCCGCAGCTACAATTTACAGATGTTCACTAAACGCCTCACATGGCGATGCCTCTAGGTGTAGCTCACCCGCTCAGTAGAATAAGGATTTTGCTGTCAGTGGTTTCACCCCCAGGTTTAACCTCCTGAGGACACGCACTTCATCAGGGGCCTTTTGTGGCGCCAGCAGGGCCGTACAGAGAGAAAACAGGGGCTCGTTCACTCACATGTATCCTGGAGGGGGGGGCCGGACATTATTAGCCTATGATCTTCCTCTGCGGATGTGGATGTTTTTATTATTGAACTGTGGTTTTGTTGTTTACTGTTTGTCTACTCGCATAACGCAACATTTGTACTGTACAATTTGTGCCGTATATGTGTGTTGTTTGTGTGTGTGTGTTGTATCTGACAGGAAACATTAGCTGCCTCTCCATCGGGAAGTGTCTTTCTGCGCTGCTGGCAGTTCATAATCGATAACCGTCCTCAGCAGCTGCTCTTGCAGAACGCCGCTACGAGCTCTCCGGTCACCGTGACCCTGCCACACACACACACGGGCTCCTCTCTGTAAGTGTGTAATCTGTAAAACACCACAACTCTGTGTCTGTCCTTCTGTCTGTCAGTCTGCTGGCCTCGGGTCTGAGCTGTGGTTTTAAATCTTTCAGATACTTCATGTTCTGTTTGTCCAGGTGAGTGAGGGCATTTCTGTAAAACCACGCCCACCTCCTAACGACAGATGCATCCAGGTGTTTCGCTATTGGTTTGTGACCCCTACAACTTCCTGGTGAACCCACAATCACATGCAGTCACATGAAACAGCTGTCAATCAAGAAATATGCTGCATTTTATATTTGAGAAAATATGTTATATTTGAGAAAGGGAAAGTATAGAATACAGTTGTTTAAGATTATGTATGGTTTTGAACCAAAGAATAATAGTTACAGTAGTTAAAAAATATATATTTTTGTCAGTCTTTTTTTTTTACTAGACATTTCAGGCGACCTCATTTGAATTACAGGTGACCCCACGTTGGGTGCCGACCCACACTGCAAAAACTTTAAATGTTTCCAAGAATATTTGTCTTATTTCTTGTCAAAATGTCTCATTTCTAGTCAAAATTAATCTCTTTCCACTTAATAAGACTCATCACCTAAACATTAACTTGTTTTCAGATCATTTCCACTTGTTTCAAACAAATTTTCTCTTGAAATAAGTAGAAAAATCAGCCAGTGGAGCAAGTCTTTTGTGCTTGTAATAAAAAACTTTTTCTACTTATTTCAAGTAAAAATTAGTTTGAAACAAGTGAAAATCGTCTGAAAACAAGTTAATTTTTAGGTGATGAGTCTTATTTTAAGTGGACAGAGTTTAGTTTTGACTAGAAATGAGACATTTTGACAAGAAATAAGACAAATATTCTTAGAAGGATTTGGAGTTTTTGCAGTGCAAAGGTTGAAAACCACCGTCTTAAACCGATCAAACGAGGCGTTTCACAGCTTCCGTTATCGTAGCTGTAGTTTTTTATCAGCGAGGTGCTGGTTCAGATTTAAGGATCATTAGCTCACCAGCAGACTTTACTCATCTTACGGCCTGTTTGCCGTGTAGCTCTGCTGAACACGTGTGGTATTTTAAAGTGCAGGTTCACCGAGTGTAGAACAGCCATTTGCACCTGCTGCACTATTGACCCGGCTTGTTAAATAAAGGTTGCAGCTTTATTGCTGCGCTCCGCTTCCTCACAGAGACGCTTTACTGAAGTTTAGTCCTCGCTGCAAATGTCAAGGGAGCGGAGGCTGAGCTGGAGGGGAGCGGGGAGAGGCTCGGGGCACCGCACTGTCAGCCGGGAAGAAGGAGGGGGGGTGAGGACACACACACACACACATACACACACACACACGGAGGGCTTACTGGTCTCCGTGGTGTCGTACTGGGAGTCCTTCAGCAGCTCGTAGACGTCCACCTCCACCTTCGCCTGGGAGGAGCCCTGCATCAGACTGTTGATGTTCTCCCTCGCCAGAGCCAGCGCCAGACGCTCGCCACGACCACACGCTGACTGGTCATCCAAGATGGCCGCTGCAAAAAGAGAGGAAGAAAGTAGTCATTTAAAAATAAAAAAATTGAGACTTTTTTGTTGCACAAATGCTTGATTTTATCCCCCACACAAGTGGACCATACAAAGTCAAACGCAATGCAGCAATAGCAGAATCAAGGGAGTCTGTTTAAAGGAGAATTCCGGCCATTTTGGACACCTAAATCACTGGTCACTCAGTGGAAACATGCTTCTCAGATTCATATTTGTGCTTTTGTGTCACTCTTTTTTTTAATAAATTGAACTCATCGCAGCACCAGGCGCCCTCATTTTCATTCCTGAAATTTCACAGAAATGGATGCAGGTACAGTACGACCTGAATGAATTTTTTTTTAATATCGACCCAACACTAATCAGACCTGTTACTGAGAGGAACAGCGTCCGCAACGACCAGCACACACGTCTGAGGCTGTTTAACGTGCGCCGCAGCTCAAATTCATCACATGTAGCTATGAACCATAAATGTCGGTGATGTGGCAATGATGATAATTACATGTCAGAGGGATGATCAATGACACAGACAATTCTACATGAAATGAATCATTACGGCAAAACAAAGATGTAATTATTAATCCTTCCTGCAGACACAAACACATGGTTTCCATCTGTCTCTGTCAACACATCCCTCCTGTATAAATACCAGGTTATGTGTGGGGGAAATGGTGCATGCTAACTGCCTCCTATAAGGTGTAAATGGGGCAATGATGATTGGATCTCAGTCAGGTGAAACACAACCAGTGTGCAGAGAGAGGAGGGAACATCACCACAACCCAAAATAGATTTTTTTTTTTAAAACTCCTACTAGGATTCAAACAGGAAGCAGAGTTTCTCAAAAGCAGCTGCAGCAAAATGAAAACGACTCGTCATCGCTTTTATTTCCACGTACAGTAGTAGTAGTAGATGTTGAGGAAATAGTACCCGGTGGTTGTGTACTGTACAGTAACACCTGCCATGTTTATTTTTTTCTGCCCCTCGCCTGCTGATTTGTCTGCTCTGCATATATCGAGCAGCACGCTGGAAAATGCCACGATCGCAGAGCCGGCAGAATGCAAACGACTGGAGAGCGCTCGGAGACAGACAGCAGATAGGGAGTGTGATCAGGTTATTATATGGAGAGTGTATCCACGCCACGGGCCGATCAGACTTTAATACCAGGAGGTAAATGATGTCGTGCTGCTGCGACCTGAACTGAATTCCAGATGAAAACAGCACTTTTTTAAAATTTGAATTTACAGATTAACAGAAGAAAGAATGCTAGGCTCAGGATTTGATTATGAGCCCTAAAATGGATTTCTTTTTTCTTTTTTTTTTTTTGCAGTGTAATTCATCCTTCCTTATTTCCCCGTTTCAGTGGACACCGAGCTATAACGCCGCAGAGCAAAGACACCACACAACAAGACTAGAAATCAAAGTGAATGTGCTGCCGAGACTCAATAACAAGCAGAAAGTCTGCTGCTGCTGCCAGGGTTTGTTCTGGATTTGATTTGTGTTTCTTAAATAATTAACGCCTCTCGGGGCGAACGGGTAGGCGATTTATCGTGTCCTTCCTGAAAAAGACTGTTGTGGATTTTTTTTTTTTCTTTCCCCCTTTTGCAGTTTAGAAAACCACAAAGAGAGCCAGATGGTTTGTGTTGAGATATCTGATGCTCTCTGCATCACTGCGGTGCGTCGAGCTCCTCAGGAAAACGACGCCAAGAAGCATAAGAACACAAAGAATCGCTTTCAGGAACTGACACAAGATCAGAGTCTTTTCAGACATTTATAATTCTTTTTGTTAACTGGTGGCTTTCATCAGGAGAAGTCTAATATGTATATATGTAAACCCGTACTTATGTAGGAGTAGCATGACCCCGGTGCAATTAAGCTACTGCAGTCATTTAATGAGATGTAATGCTTCAGCACATAAGTATAAAATGGTGAAGAAAAGTAAAATAGGAAACTCAACATCCTCAAAATTTGGGAAAGGGCAAGAAGGAAATAAAATGAAGTGCGAGTCACTAAAGAAGAGTCGAGGCAAAGTGAACAAAAACAAGTGCAAATTCTAAGTTACTTAAAATGTCAAAGTCTTCACGCAGACAGAAAAGGTCGACATTAGTCCGTGTCTAAGTTGAGTCCTCTACAACACTCTCTCTAAGGGACAGGTGAGAAACAAAATAAAGTCCGATACCAAGACTCATGAGACTGAAAGTTGTAACAACTGTGACTGATGTGTTAGTGTTATTGATCACCAGGTAAGAAGGAGGAAAACAAAGTTGGCATTTCAAAGTCATCCTGCAAGAACGATGGCTGCTTGTATGTAATTGGCCTCGGTGGATGGAGTCGTTGTGTTGCTGCTGCTCTGATGGTCCTCCTGCATTGAAAAGAATGAGAGGCTGCGTTTTGTCATAAAGAGCTAAAGCTACAGTCGGTCAAAGCAAAAAACAAAACAAAACAACAACAACCACAATGTTCCCTCTTTATCTCTTTATTTGGAAAACTCCACATGATGTTTTTCGTTGTCACAACGCAGCGCTGTGTTCTCCCAGAATGCCCTGCACTTGTAAGGGGACGGAGGGGGAGGATGAAGATGAGAGCACAGATAAGGAGTCTTCTTCAGCGGCCTCAGAAGTGTTCAGACACTATCTCTGTTTACACAATATCTGGTTCTCTGGGTCACTACGACCACACACACAGCTACGGAGAGAGAGGAAGACGATGGAGAAGAGTAATCACAGAGGGTTCAAACACTTGAACCGAGTTCTTAAAGTTTGTGTAGCGGAGCGACTCCCTGGTCTCACGGTGTGTTGTGTAATGTGAGAAGCTGCGAGCGGCCACCTCCGCCGCCGCCGCCGGCCCAGGGCTCATTAACATTTATCCGTCAGGAGACGAGAGGAGCTGAGACGCGTCAACGAAACAAAGCCCTGAATCATTACCATCCATTAAAAATAAAGCAGTGCAGGGACTCCTCGGACATTTCACCTGAACTTTTCAGACTATTATTTCTCTGAAGATGTTAACTTTCCCACAGTCCGACCGAGTCTGGTGAAGATCAAAGATTAAAGAGCCAAAATCTGCACATGAGAAGGATTAATCAAACCAAAAGAACCAGAACCTGAAAATGAAGACACCAGCGTTTTCTTCCACACCATCCTGCCCGTTCATCATTAAATACAAAAAGTCGTGCCGACCTTCACTCTGAGGCTTTTTGCTTTATTTGTCTTACAGCATCGAGACTGTAAATCATTTTTCATGTCGGTTTCAGAACGTGAAGGGAATTTTAAAATCTGTGCTCGTTTTGGGAGATTTACAACTACAGGAAAAGAAACCTACAGTACGGTGGCCTGGAGAGGGCAAATTCTGCTTAAATGTAATGTAATGTAAAAAATGTAGCATTAATTTGTTATTAGTCATTATTAAAGTAGACAATGTAAGATTTAGTACGTTGGTTGAGTAGGTGCTGCATCCTCAGAGAAGCACAGTTGCCTATGTGAATTTGAATGAGTTTGGAAACAAACAAACAAACAAAAACTACATAGTGTTGCTTTAAGTAAGGGCACTCACTTGATTAAATGTTAAAGGTCTTGATCAACTGATAGCAATAAATACATCTATTGCATATTTTTTGACAATTAAACAGCTCTAGGTCCTCTATCAATACTGTGAAAGTATCAAAGAGAAACAGACACAGCCTGTATTCAGAAACTGAGCCTTTAAAGGAGACATATTATGTACCCTTTCCATAAATTAAAATAGTTCCCAAGTGTCTTTAAGACATGTCTGTGACATGCTTTGGTCAAAATACCACAAGGATCAAACATCACAGCTCTCCTTTTATCCTCTCAAAACAGCTCTGTTCAGAACGGCTGGTTTCAGTGACTGTCCCTTTAAATATAAATGAACCACTGCTTGCCCCGCCCCTTCTACCGGCCCCAGGTAGGGGTGGGTTTTTAAGCAAATATGAATATGCTAAAAAGCCTTCAGGAAGTGATATTTCCATAATATCCCCCCTTTAAACAAGCCGTCGGTACTTCCCGTAACTTTGTGATGTCAGAGACCCTTGATTCTGATTGGCTGACACTGTCCTGTTGTTGTTAGAGCTCCAAAGAGAAGGAGACATACAACTACAGAGATGATATTTGGTTCTTTAAACCACAAATATATATCTTCTCATGGATCCTGACTTCAAATAAAACACATGAAAAGTGTAAAATATGGGACCTTTAAAACTCAAAAAAAAAAAAAAAAGTTCAAATCCAAACATCAAGGTCTTTGGTAGAGACTGATTCATCTGGAGCATGGAGAGAAAACACCAGAGAGTCGATTCTCAGCGAGTGTGTGCAGCTACAGAGGTGAGTCAACGTGATATCAGGAATCGAGCTCATTATAAAACTGGATGTATCAGCTGGAGCAGCTGGTTCGTGTTAGTCTACATACAAATCCTAATTCTTTTATTCCTCTTTACCTTTGCTACAGTCAGACCGACCCTCGTCTTGTCGCCTCTGCTCGTGTAGTCCACTTCCACCGTGTCATGTAGCATCCTCACAAACCTCCTGCTCTGACCTCGTCCCCCCCTCCCCTCCCGGCTCGCTCTTCCTCTTGTGTTTGCGTTTCCCTCTGTTTGCTGTGAATTACCTCCTGACAGCTCCGTTTACCGACACCGAGCTGTGGAACAAGCTCCGCTCAAATTTAATATCAAATTATGTTGTTTCAACTTCCCTCTTTACCCTGGTGGTGAGACGTCTTCCCCGCCGCCTTCCCGCCCGCCAGTGCAGAAACGTCATCTCGTATTTATGTAAAAGAGGCTGCAGGAACGAGTCCAACCTCAACCGCGAACCGACGCCTGCGTTTTTTTTGTGTGTTTTGTGTGTGGATTTAACCTGAGACACGCCGATAGAAACTCCTTTTTATCGAAGCAGAGGGAGCTCTGCAGACTGATTTCACTTGGTCCCTGGAGACGGTGTAACTCCACCAAAAAACTGACTAACAGGTTTTCTTGTCACTTCCCACCTCCGAGCTCCATGCGTTTGACATCCTCTGATATGAGTGTGGAAGTCTGGACTCTGGGGGGCTGCGCGGAGGTCGACAGATTCGACGAGACAAGACGAAAAAGCAAAGTAAAAACAACAAAACCGCTCCGCTGGCTGCTTCGTGGAAGCACGGAGCGGCAATCCTCCTGCGACCGCTGTTCTTTCAGAGGCAAACAAGACGCCTCCGTGGACACAAGGGTATACAAATGTGTGTCCATGTTACCGGGCATATTGATTTTTTTCTTTTTTTCCTGAGCAGGTCCACTGTGGTGATATGAAAGTTTGTGTAGGTGAAGTGTGAAGCAGCGTGGAAACAAGACCCTGAAGAATCCAGAGGTGAGAGCGCGCCGTGTTATTTCTTCTTCTGTGTCTTTGTCTTCTTCTGTCAGAGTCCGTCACCTTCGTGTTCAATCTGGAGTCGTCTTCGTCCAACGCTGTGGTCCAGACGCAAATGTCAATTGTTGAATGGACTGGGATGAAACGTGGTTCAGACGTTCCTGTTCCCCTGAGGATGAGCCGTAACAACTCTGATCGTCCTCTGGCTTTTCATCATGAAGGAAGCATGTGGTGCTGTTGGACGTCGTGAGGCCGTTTCCTCCTCTTGAGTTGAGCTAAGCTAAGCTAACTAGCTGCTGGCTGTAGTTTCAATACACAAAAGTATCATCTGAACCGGGTAATGAAAATACAGAGCAAAAAGACTGTGTATGCAACAACAAGTATACTTACTGTACACTGCAAAAACTCAAAATCAAATCAAAAAGTCAAAATGTCTAATTTCTAGTCAAAACGCTTTCCAATTAAAATTAGCCCCATCACCATCAAAGTTAACTTGTTTTAGAGCATTTTCACTAGTTTCAAACAAATTTTTACTTAAAATAAGTAGAAAAATCTGCCAATAAAAGCAAGTTTTTTGTGCTTGTAATAATAATAAAAAAAAACTTCAGATTTTTCTACTTATTTCAAGTGAAAATATGCTTGAAAGAAGTTTAACAAAGTGTCTAATGAGTCTTATTTTAAGTATAACGAGATTCGTTTTGACTAGAAATGACATTTTGACGAGAAATAAGACAAATATTCTTGGTAAGATTTTGAGTTTTTGCAGTGTAAGCATTTTCGAGATCCTCAGTTTCTCATTGGTGAGTTCCTCCCCAACCTACTTACAGTCAAAACTGTATCTGTGTCAAATATAACGTCTGAAATGGATTCTAATGAAGCATCTGTTGGTGTTTACTCTCAATCTTCAATAAATTACGGTCTGCTTTGATATATACATACCAAAACAAGTGATGAGTTTAAAAGCGATGAGAGAACAGCGGGCTGTGTCAGACGAAGCCTGTGGTGTTAGTCTCAGAGTCATTTAGCTGAGATACTTTGTTAAAGTCGAGCCACGGGGCGTGTTTGTAAAACTGTGGAAGAGAAAACTCTTTCGGATTAAAGCTGCGGGCCAACGATGGAGCTGTTTACTTCTCCATCCTCGGGTGGATTTTCTCTGTCTCTGCCTTCACTCAGCGTCGTCTTTTACTTCTGATGTGTCTTTATGTTCCAGGTGTGTGAGCCGGTGGCTTCGACACACACTTCCCAAAATGTATATACTTTGGAATATTGAGATAAAATGAGATATTTTCCTTTTAGGATGAAACCTGATATCTTCATTTCCAAAATGACAAATGTTGAAAATGTTTTAAATTGTTGCTTTGAGTTAAACGTAGCTCTTCCAGCCGTCCTGCGGTGACAAACTACCTTTAATGCAGCAGCTCCTGTGTAGTTTGCAGATATTTAATGATGAACATGGTCTAATGATTCCTTCAGAGTGACTGATAGCGCAGCTTGGAATAATTCATGGAGGTTTTTAGCTGCAGCTGAAGGACACTGATGCTCCTGAATTGTTAAAATCCTTCTCTACAATATTTATGTGCTTGACTTGATTTTCAGCGCTGCCAGGGGGAGGAAGTATCTGCATGATGATGTCACTTAAACATTTATTTCATGCTCCTTTGATTTCCAGTAGTGTAACAGCGCAGAGGGGTGGACATAATAACACAAACAGCTGCGTGGCGTAATGCAATCCCCAGTAAAAAAAAGATGACGCTGATGCAAACGGCTCTGTCTATTTCAGGGAAGCATGATAACAATCGGTGCAGATAACTAATGGCCTGATAATTATTGGGCAAAATACTCATTTAAGTCCAATAATGACGTTACTAGAGCCAATTATCGTTAGTCAACATTTCCGTGATTTCACTCATTTTATGTCTGTTTGCCCACTAAGTTGATTTGAAATATTGATTTTTGAAGAGCCATTACTGTTGTTTATGATCACAATAGTGATGTCGGTTACATTATTCTGTTTAGTCAGAGGCGGAGCTATAAATTAATCTTTACCATCAGAGTCGGCATTGGTTAGGAGAAGCAGGAAGTTAACGATTATCGGGGAAAAAAATAGAGCTATCATACATCACTGGTTTATTTCCCACCTCAGTGAGTTTCTAGATGTTTCCAGGAGGTTGAAGATAAACAAATCTGAAGGTACGGAGTTTAAAAAATATGTCCTCTGTGGCCCTCCACTGAATAAAAAAGAGGAAATGTCTGGTTATGTTGTATCACTCCTGATACTGGGACAGGACAGTCATCCAATTAAACGGCCGAGCTGAGCTGTGTTCATGTCAGTCATGGTTTGGTTTCCTTCAGTGTCACAGCTTCAGCAGCTGGATCGTCCACAGACGGAGCCAATTCCTTCCAGACCAGGTGACTGCGGATAACCAGGAAAAATACTGGATAAAGCAGTTTGACATTTAAAATGAGTTGTTCTCAGCTTCAAACTCCAATGTGAATAATAACGATTTGGAGGTAAACACAGTCAGTATCTTATTTGTGATGGATAAAATCAGTGTGGAATGAGTATTTTTGTATTCTTTTTCACATATTTTCACGTATTGATAACTGTTCCTTTAACTTTTTATCATTTATATCCTCCAATAATGGTCTATGGTTGAAATGTGTCCCCTATAAAGGGTAAAAACTGGATTAATAAAAAAGTGTTTCTTTAACTTCTGGCTTGAAACTATAACAATGACAATGTCACATTTGGGATAATGTGAGAACATTTTGCACATTTGAATGTGGACAAGTTACATATTACACCTTTAAAGCACCGGTTGCATAACAAGCATATTAGCATTGTGACATTAGCATTCAGCACAGCTTCACAGAGCTGCCTGTACAGCTGAGGACTCAGAGACATTCAGGGACCTTGCAGTCAATAGGTGACTTTCATTTTTGTGTAACTTACTGTATCACCGTCTGAATCTTCGTCATTGGCAGAGAAGCCGGTGTTGTATTGACCTGGGAGGCGTGGCCACAGAGCCGCAGCGCAAACACACAAAGCTCCTCGAAACTGCAGTCGACAGTCAACTCTGATCTCGTCTGGCTCGTAATCTCAGCGTGTCTCTCAGCGACGAGATCGGCTCATTGGAAGGTACGTGCGGGATAATTACAGCTCAGTCGCTCCTGTTTGGTGATTTGACTGCTGTTCATGTGAAGTGCGGGTTATAATTACAGGTTTCAGGTAGAGTAAGTGAGTCTAATCCAATAGACTTTGATCAGATTCAGTGAATATCTCCTCATGGTCCACTACATGTGTGAGTTCCTACACAGCCCAGGTTCTGTGAACACAACACAACATCAATGGGATTTTATTATTTACAGGTGAGAGTTTTTTTTTCTTCCTTTGGCTGATTTTAAATTCCTATACTGTTTGAAAAACAGATTGTTTTATGTGTTTCCTGTTCCACATGCTTTTGCTTTATCCTTTTTCAACTTACTATGACTCTTGTATTGAACCAGAACATCAAAGCAAATTCCTTGTATGTGTAAACCTACTTGGCAAATGAGCTGATGAGCTGGGATTCACTCATATACTTAAAAAGAGGAACATTACGCGAGTCTAAATTGGGGTTGAAAGAAAAAGAAACCAAAACCTGTCAGTCAAAACCACTGACAAAAATAGTGAATATCCAAAACCTTCCTATCGTAACGTCAAGAGAATAAAACAACCTGAGAAGACTGAATTTAGCTAATTTTATGAGAAAACTAGTTTGTTTATATGAGACCAAAACACAACGACCTTCACTTTGGCAGTGAGGAAATAATTTTAAGAACCATTGTTAATTCTCTGCTTATTCACTGAGGCTTGTTAAAGTGCAACTCCATTGCTCTGTGTTTTCTTTCGTGGAGGCCTCGGGCTTTACAGTTGGATTAAACCTGCCTGGCTGTATTTGCTTATTTATTTGAAGAGTATATTGATTTAATTTTCTACTGTTGCCTCTTCATCTGCCCTTGGAGATGACAAGTAAAAACACAGACGGTACAACCTTACCGTTGCAGGCCGAATTGTGGTGGAAGAGTCGAACTGCAGCTTGAATAGCTGGAGATAAAAGCCCCACCTCTTTTACACTGTTTCACAAAGAGTCTTGCATGCACATATCTCCAAGGTATGGACCAGTTCTTCTACTGTTCTCGAGCTAGGCTGGGAAAGTCTTAGAGATCCAGGACCCCAATGGTGCAGAACAAAATAACTGGAGCCGACTCCAGTATATCCGCACAGCTCACCGTAGTACATACGGCCCTTTTTATTTCCCAGTCACTGAATATGAACCGTGAAAATCTGGTTATATCCGAGTGTGTTGGATGGGAAACTAAATGAGATTTTCCAGCACTTGACGAGAAAAAAAATGCAGCTGAAAGGAAACATTCATGCACCTGAACATAAACGCTTCATCTGACTGAATTTAAACAGACAGTATGTTGATGTATATGCTGCTTTTTTTTTCATTTTTTCTCAACACAACCAATTTCTTGCAAGAGGTTTAAATCGACCTTCATTTAAGGGAGGCCAGCTGTGAACGTCTGGTTCTCACTGCTACACCAAACGCCTGCACACAAACAGCTCAACATGGGAGGACTTCTCATTTATAGGCTACAGTTACAGAAATACATGAGTAACATGCAAAACTGATCTGAGAAAAGTTTAAATTTAAGGATGAATACATCTGGGGTTATCCATCTTGATTTAGCTTGATTTCATTGAAGCTGCTGCACAACCTATAATGTTTTTTTTTTTTTGCATTTGAATCAGAATTTAATCCTGTAATGTAAAAATATCCATCTGTTCACGTTTTGACTTCACATACAATATTAATCTGATTGATGACAGATATGGGGTGAAGAGTTTTCTTTTCAAACAGAAAGAATTGAGGGGATTTTTGATGCATTTCATTTCATACACAACATGACATGAAATGTGAGTGCAGGTGTCAGTTTTCAGAAATGTGGCTGCTCTTTTCTATTATTATAGTAGTATAGTAGTATTATTATAGTTTTTGTTTTACTTATTTGATTTCTAATATCAATTGTGGGTCTACGGTGAAGGCAGATGGTTTTTGGATGCTCTGCAACATTGACACTAACACCTGTGTTTTGGCCTCATGTATTATTTTCCTCATCTGTCTTGACTCTGTTTTCTAATGGGACATGTTTAATATTTAACTCCAACTAAACTTCCAGAATGATCTCATCATACATGATTCACAACAAACACACACACAGCACAAACACTCCCTACAGCATCAAATATGGATCAATCTGCTGCTGAAAACAGTCCCCTAACACATGTTTTCTATTTCCTCCAACAACTTTCTTTACATAAAAGCTTTACAGTCACATTTGTGAGTTTGGTAACACTTTCTATGAGGCCCCTCCTTATAACGCATTATGATGCGATCATAATGCGGTTATAATGAGGTTATAATGATTTATGATTGGTGTTATAAGGACTTATACATGTTCATGATGTGTTATAATAACAATTATAAGCAGATTATAATGTTTTTTTATAATGTATTATAAGGGTTCAAGCATCATAATGTATCATAAAGTATTATAACTTATCTCTCATGAACGCATTATAATCACAGTTATAATACATTATAACCTGAATATAATTTATTATAAATGTTATGTCAAATAATGGCTGTATGAGATGGTATAATGCTTAAACAGTGGTTGTAAACCATTATAAGTGGTCATTGGATGTGTAAAGTAAAGTGAGGACACTAATAGAAAGTCATGATACATTATAAGTTGTTAATAAGCAGTCATTGGATGCTTTAAGTAAAGTGAGGACAGTCTGGTGGGTTATAGAAAGTCATGATACATTATAAGTTGTTTGTAAGCGGTCACTGGATGCTTTAAGTAAAGTGAGGACACTCTGGTGGGTTATAGAAAGTCATGATACATTATTAGCTAGTTCAAAAATCAATACAAGTGGTACTTTGTCTAAGGTCCATGTCCCTCTGGGCACTTATAGCCACTGTATATAAAAACAGACAACACATTGTTTAAAATTAAATATTTTATTTTTCACACTTCAAAACAGCAAAGCAGTCAAACAACAGTCAAAAACAGCCCCCAGTAGCTAGCCCCGAAGGTGCTAATGCAAACAGAGCTGGCAAGCCAAGTCACGTTGTAATTAGCTAACGTTAGCGGTTAGCGATTTTTCTGTGTGATGCAGACCATAATTTAGTAACGCCCTTTCCAAAAGTTTAGTAGAAAGTAACCAGAAGTCTAACAGAACCAACCAGTTAGCACAAAAATAAAACAACTAGCTGTTCCTAAATAATGTTACCCATTTTCAAGAAGACAGCCTGCGTGTGTCCACTGCTTTATCTCAGAAATGATAACGTGCTTGTCCTTGAACGTTTAACCTCACGTGAACACCATGGTGAACACACAGAACAGAAAATGGATCGATTCTTTTTTTGTGTTGTCTTGGAGTTTACACCAGCAACGTATTGTGTGGTGAAAGAATGAAGTGAGGACAGTCTGTTGGGTTAGGAAGTCATGATACATTAAAATCAATAGCCTGCAAGTGGTCATACTTGGCATCCACCCATAGCATCCACCGATCCATTTTTTCCTTCAAAAAACTTTATTGAAACAGACCAGTAGACTGGCTACACCCATGGATGTATTAGGCTACACCGGAGCGATAGATAGAAGAACACAATACGTTGCTGGTGTAAACTCCAAGACAACACAAAAAGAATCGATCCATTTTGTGTTCTTTGTGTGTTCCATGGATGTATTATATTAAGGTGTGTTCTGAGGTTACGTTGTTCCGTAACAAGGACAAGCACGTTGACAGATATCCCCAAGCAGTGGAACACTGTCTTCTTGTGTTTTGGTAACCTCATGTATTATTTTCCTCATCTGTCTTGACTCTGTTTTCTAATTTTGGAAAGACATTATGGTCTGCATCACCAGGGGCGTATTAGACCTAATACTGTACTGGGGCACACCTGGGGCACAAATAATTCATGTGAGCCAAGAAAAACATTTTTAGCACTTATTTATCATAGAAAATACATAAATAGTGCTTTAAACTATGAAATCATATCAGATTATGTTGTATGGATCTTTGATTAACCACCTGAAATGGGTCCAGTCTCTAACAAAATAATAGTATTCTTTAATATAGTTTTTCTCTCTCTCTCTCTCTCTCTCTCATACACACACACAAACACCTGCAAACACGTGGAGTGGGTGGCAAATTCTATCCTTAGGGGGGTCTGGGGGCACTCCCCCAGAAAAAATTTGTGATTTTGAGATGTAAATTCAGCATTCTGGTGTAATCTGAGAAGAAAATAAGGGAAAACAACATTTGCTTAAGATAAGAGGTAAAAGCAGATGTGTGGTTCCTTTCATTGTATGAAACTGGTCTGGACCTGGACCTGGACCAGGACCAGGACCAGGACCAGCCTATTGAGCCTATTATTATATGAAAGGACAGAACAGACATGTAGCCTTCTATTCTGATACAAGTCAGGTCCTGAAATGTGTGATTTTTTTCTGTAGCGCATTCGGAGTTTGCAGACATGGCACACGTGCAGTTTGTTGCTGCGCTGTCTCTCTCTCCTCTGCTCTCTGGACTGAGATGCCTGGCTGTACTTTCGTGCTACCAGGTCCTCACCTTGATTTTAAAGTTTTGCGCGGACCGGCCCAACCAGCCGACCGCAGGCGTCGGTTCGAGACGCATTCAGTCCGTAAACATAACTCGGTCATTCATGATCGTCCCCGTCCTCATCACAGGCTGGAGCAGAAACAGTGGGCTCAGAGAGCCTATTGATAAGTGCCAACGTCATTTTATTTTTTGAAATTGTGATTTTGGCTGAGAATTGTTTGAGAGTCGGATTAAGATGGTGGAGATTTGTTGCATGAGAGAAACACAGTGGAGTGTCAGGGTCAGGTTTGAATAAGTGGATAAACTGTATTTAATTTCTAACCTTCATAAATAAATAGTGGCAGTGGAGCTTTCTTTAACCCACCAGAGTTTTTCTATCCTTCTTATAATGTATCATTGTCCTCACTCTTCAACGACTTTCTATTAGTGTCCTCACTTTACTTTACACATCCAATGACCACTTATAATGGTTTACAACCACTGTTTAAGCTTATACCATCTCATCAGCATTATTTGACCATTTATAATAAATTATATTCAGGTTACAATGAACTGTGATTATAATGCGTTCATGAGAGATAAGTTTATAATACTTTATGATACATTATGATGCTTGAACCCTTATAATACATTATAAAAAAACATTATAATCTGCTTATAATTGTTATTATAACACATCATGAACATGTATAAATCCTTATAACACCAATCATAAATCATTATAACCGCATTATAACCGCATGATCGTCAAATTTGAGTGTCTGTGTTACCGTGTTTTTTTTTCTTTGTTCATGAGTTCAGGGAAACTCTCAGAGCACGGAGAAGTCAGATGTTATTAAGATGGTGGAGATTTGTTGCAGTGGAAAGGTTTGAATAAGTGGATAAACTGTATTTAATTTCTAACCTTCATAAATAAATAGCATTCGACCCTGTTGCCATGGCATTTCCCACGCGACCTGGAACCACGTGTAAGTGCCTGCAAATCTGATTTGTGTGTGTCTTTGTGTGGCTCAGTCAGATGTTATTAACGGGAGAGTGAAAGGTGAGTCATTACACATCAGCATTCGACCCTGTTGCCATGGCAGCGTGGGTGTAAGTGCCTGCTGATTTTTTTTTCTTTCTCTCCCAAATCCCACGTGATGAAAGCAACAGGGATTTGAACTGCGGAGCCGTCGGCGTCGGAGGATGAGCAGGAAGAAAAACCCTTATCTGCTGCGAGGAGAGAGCTGACCTTTCGCTTTGCAAAGTTAAGTCTCCGCTGTTATTGGAGTTAATCTTCCTCCGCGGGGCGTGATGATGAGGAGCCGATAGCGGGGCCGGCAGCGCTCGCAGGCCTGCGCCGTGAGCCGAGGAGTGGAAGCGGTGCAAACTCTACGTGATGGAGTTTATTTGGTCACGCAAATGATGCAAATGAGACGGAGACAAAACGAGGACGGAGGAGGGAGAGAAATGGAGACACAGAGCTGACTAGTATGATGAAGACTGAGAGTATGATGAAACTTTTGTTGACGATTAATTGCCATACAATTGCAATTAATAATTTAATTGATTTTGTGTCACAGGCCTACACATAGTTTAATAATAAACATGCACCTTATGTAGAAGAAGAAGAATTTCCATTATCCATGATGCTCAAGTCAAATGGAAAACAACAAGGAAACAGTGATGGAAATATGACATTTCTGTTAGTTTCATCCAGCTGTTTTTATACAGATGTATGGAAACAATTGTAACGATTCTGAAAAATAATTGCGGCCAGCTCAAATAATTGCAATCAGGCGATTGTGTAATAATCCTGACAGGCCTTAGTGAGAGAAATCAAGATGGCAAATCGAGACAGAAGTGAGAGGAGACACAAACTGTGTGAAGAGAAGAACAGTTGGTCTGGGAGCAGGGGTTCAGGGTCGTGCATACTTTTCTTTTACATCTCAAAAACAACAATCAGACAATATGACGTGCTGGCGGCTCAGGTCTGTGGAGGTGAGACACTTTGAGGACACTTTACTAAAGTCAAGACCAAAAAGTCCTGAGATAAATCAAATGCAAACACCAAACAAGTTTCAGTTTAAGTCCCAAAAGCAAAAAGTCACAAAGTCAATGCCAACAGGTCTCAAATCAAGTCCAACAAGCCCAAATCAAGTCAAGGCCAGTCAGACCAGTCAAGTCCTGAACTTTATAATGGACACAAATCCAGAGTTTTAACTAAACTCCCTCCTCTCTACTGTATGCAGCTGTTTTTTAACCTTCAGTGGCCCTAATACATCGCCATAGTGATGTATCCATTCTCATCTAATCTTGTAGATGATAAAGTGATTTGTGGTTTGAAGTTTGCAGTGTGCAGACAGGGGAGGAGGATCTGGTGGCGACAGTGATGAAACACGATGCAGCCGATGGAGGGAAGGTCGGGAGGATCACAGCGAACAGAGGGAATCGATCCCTGACTTCTCGAAACTATCCAGGGACGGGAGTTTGTTAAAAAACAACAACACAAAAACATCAAAAATCATGGATCAATATACAAAGTCAGTGTGTGGTTAATGGACTACTGTACAGTATACCTTCTGTGGAGACAGACATGTCAGTCCATCCAACAACAACTGTTGGGATGTCTCAGTCTGCTGCTCCGACCAGCTGTCAGCCATTAGCATGGGAATCAGTTAGCACGGCGGCTTCACGGTTAGCGCAAACACAAGAAGGTCACACCATCTGCACAGCTCTCCTCTGTGATTATTAGAAATCCATTAATATGTTACTCTCAGGTCATTTTAAAACCTTTGGTTGAAGGCTTATTCTTATTTTTTAACAACCTGCTGCAGGTCCACATCATTTTCATTTGGACACAATTGTATCATCAGCAAAATGTTTGAAAATTAAAGCGCATCACAGAGGAAAATATATTTTGTTCAGCACGACACGGTTCAATGATTAAGAGTTACTGCTCAAGTGCTGAAACATTGTCAGATATATCCCAAAGATTTATTATCACACTTGTGACTTACATTAAAATAAATTTACTTCCTTTTGACCTTTCTTTCTTTGTAAAACTTTTGATGCTTTTTTTTATTTTAAACCATAAATCATTCTTTTCTTAGACCAAAAATAAACTTAGGCCATTACAAAAAAGATAATGAACTAATGCATCATCATCCAAATAGGAAGTTGTAGATAATAACGGCTCAGAGACGTTCAGGAGCGACAGTGCGGGATTCAAACCCACAGCGGCGGGACTCACCCATCCGGACGGCAGAGAGGGTGTTGGCCTGGCTGAAGGAGAGCGGTGCCATGGTCAGCAGCGGGACGGCGACGTAAATCGACAGCAGCAGTGCTGGCAGAGCCGGCATCTTCCACTGCTCCTCATGGAGAATGGTCTGCTGGCTGCCTGTACCGCCACCTGCAGGACGGGAGGAGGAAGAGGAGGCGTCGTTAGTTAGCACAACGCAGCTAACCACTTGATTTTTATGGCTGGATTTAACTGCTGCCATTCTGCACGTCTGCACAGCTGATCATTTATTACCGGCACAGCCTGTAACCAAACATTCAGACATGCAGTCGACACGCGGCATCTGCTCCATAAAAACACACAACAACTTGGCACAACACAACACGGTGAACCTCTCCGTGCGCTCGCAGCGTGTTGTCGCTTTATTTATTAGCCACAGTAGCAGGCGGAGACGGCAGCGTTATCAGCTGTGAGGAGTTTAAAGAGAAAAATCTGGCTCGTTATTCACATTTCACAGTAAATTAGATTAGTTTAAGCACTCACATGACGCTCGCTGTCAAGATAAGAGTCACGCGAGGAGGAGAAAACAGAGTCCAAAACAACAACCAGAACCAAAGGCAGAAAGCAGGTGATTAATGAGTTATTGCTGAATCTGAATCATCGAGATCATCCACACTGCTGACACTCACACACTCAACACACACGCATCCACAGAAGAGACTGATACTCCAGAAGTGTAACATAAGAACTACTATCAAACATTCATTGTGATTCCACCAGAGGCCCTTTGCTGCATGTCATTCACTCTCTCTCTGTCCTATCAATTAAAAATATACTCAAAAAAAGGAAGAAAGTAACAATACGCCCAGGAAAAGATCATTTTTGGTGTTTAAGGTGGTGAACCATGTGACGCTTCTCAGCCAATCACCAGCTGTGCAGGGAAACGTATGGTTTTGGTGATTGTGTGGAAGTGACTGCAGTTGACAGGTGGTGTTGATGGGCAGGGTTATGGTTTAGTATTAAAGGGCAGCAGCAGGAGAAAAAGGCTCGCACACTGATAAAAATGGCAATGTCCACCAGAGATCAACGAATGAAAAAGGAATTTAATGGTCCATAACACAACAAAAAAGTGCAACCATAGTGATAAAATAAAAGTTAACAGAAAATGACAAAAACGTTTCGGCCTACAGGGCCATCTTCAGTCTGTCTTGGAAGGCAGATCACACACCTGTGCTCTATTTGTAGATTAAGGCAGTGAGTGGATCCATTCATGTTCTGATCTCTGGTGGACATTGCCATTTTTATCAGTGTGCGAATGTTTGTCGGCCTACGCACCTGAAAAGAAAAGCTTTTGTGGACAATTTACAAGAGCGCAAACACCCTCTCTCCTTTTAGTATTAAAGGGGACATAATATAGAAATATTACTTTTTGAAGGCTTTAACATGTATTTGGGTGTTTGTCTTGCCGTCCGCCCCCCAAAATGTGAGAACTGACATACAAATCTGTAATGTGCAGGCTCCCTAGATTGAAATCCATGTGGTTTTATGAGCTGTTCCTTCAGTTGTCTTCCAGTGATGTCAGTAGGACTCAAATTTGCATAATACCACCCCTACCTGGGACCAGTAAAGGGGCGGGGCTAGCAGCGGTTCATTTGCATTTAAAGGGGCAGGCACTGAAACGAGCCGTTCTGAACAGGCCTGTTAAAAGAGCTGTGATGTTTGATCCTTGCTGTATTTTGACCACAGACATGTCTTTAAAACACCTGGGAACTATTTCAATTTGTGGAAAGGGGGCATCATAAGTCTCCTTTAAAGCTATATCACACTTGTTCCATTGTCTGACATCAGCGATAGAAAAATATGTGAATGAGAGCGGCTTCATTAGGAATTCAGTTGTATTCAGACACTGAGCAGAGAGAGAGGGGGGAAATGTGAGAAGCTGGCATTTGACTGACATTAAAGAGCGCAAATGCGACATGATGATGTCACGTCATGAATATGCTAATTAGCATGTGATGTCATTTAGCGACATTAAGCGACATTTAGATCATCGCTGTAGATGTCCTGGAAAAATCCTGGAAAATGAAATGACTGAAGAAAAGAGTGGGAACCCTGCTGGTGTATCTCATGGTCCATCTCCCCAATGCGTCGCTCTGATTGGCTGAGCCTTGTCATGTGAGCAGTGTTGTAAAGGCCAGAAAAGCTGCACTGGTTAAAATAGAAACGCTCCGTCAAAATTTAATAATTCTCATTAATTTATAGGTTATAATTCAGGGTGTGGAGAGGACGGAGTCTGGGTCTGGACCTGGACCATGGTCTGACTATTAATGACCTCAGATCCAGAGTAAGTCAGAGAAATGTGCACGACACGTCATGCTGGTGAAAACACGATGAAGAAGAAGAGATGTGGTGTTGCTGTTGTTTTTAATGGATGCAGACTGTTTGAAACCCCCAGCTCGATGTGAACGTGGTCTCAGAGAAGAGCAGGGAGCTGGAAAAAGAGAGGAAGGACACGAGGAAGAAGGGGTGAGAGAAAGAAAGAGAGAGAAAATAAAAAAAGGAGGAAAACAATGAGAGAGGGCAAAGACAGAACAAGGAGGAGGAGGAGGAGGAAGGCCAGACAGGGGGAAAGAGGGGGTGGTGACAGAAAATATTAGAGAACAAAAGTGAGCGTGAGAGAAGAAGAGGCGATCACATGTTGCAGAAAGAGAGGGAGAGAGATTTAAAAAGGCAGAGTGAGGGAGCATGACGAAACCAGTCCAAATCTTCAAAGTAGATTAGAGACACTGAAGCGAGGGCTTTTTTCATTCCCTCCTGTCTCTCGATGCGTGTGTGTGTGTGTGTTTTGCATGTTTGCATTGAAGTTCTCCGAGCAACAACGACAACAACACTGAAGCTCCAGAATCCTACACCCGCCTCCCCCCCGACCGCCGCCACCGCCGCCGCTGTTCAATCCCATCATGCAACTGCTTCATCTTTTCATCTCTGTGTGGACAGTTCTGTTCCTCCTCCTCCTCCTCCTCCCCCTCCCCTCCTCTCCCCGGGGCGCCACTGCATGCCGTTGCCGTTCTGCGTTTTCTGTGGGTTTGTTTAACCCGCCCCTCGCTAAATGTTTATCACCGCCTCGCCAATGAGGCGTCCCACATGAATTTAAATGAGATTCCCAAATGGATTTTAAATTGGCTCGAGTCGATCGGGGGGACGAGCTCGGTGGCAGAGAGCGAGACACGACCTGCCGATCGCCGAGAGATGAAGTCAAAGATAAAAGCCACTGATGATGGGGGGGAGTTCCTCTGATAAGTCATACAGATGATGGCGATAATGAGGATCTATCTGTTTTCAAGCTAATATAATATATGCTGATTGTGATCTGTTGCCGTGAGCTGTGTGTGTTTTGTCTCTCTGCGGCGTCGGCGTGGAGGCTGATTGCTGGCAAACACATGGCGGCGCGTTGGAGGAGCAGGAATAACTGCACTGGATGGAGCCAAAGAGTCACGGCTTCTTCTTCTCTTCCAGCGACGATCACAGAGGGTCGACTTCCAGCTCAGGGGTCGACTCACGACGGCGGCGGACGCATCGGTAGACACGACTAACTACTGTGGCGTTTTAATGCGGGTGGCGGTGCGTTTATGTGTGCAGTCCAATGAGCCCAGGGCGGCACCTCTTGTCACAGGCCGTCACCCAGACGCCCGAGGTTTCCTTGGCTGCAGGGGAGACGACGAGGAGCGCTTCCAATCCACTGAGCCGCCAAATCAACTACTTCCATCACATGTATCACCATGACTAAAAGAGGCAGAGGGAAAACTAAACTTTAGACGCAGTGAGCAGCGGAGAGCAGGAGAGACGGAGGAAGTCACGACGGCTATAGGTCTACGACACTAACAGGAAATGAGACAATGGCCCAGTCCCATCTCTCATTTCTAGCCCTTTACCCGCCACTAATGCACTAACTCTGCTGAACTTTGATCGATCTTTGATAGAGCAGGTGCCCCATATGCAGAGGCTACAGTCCTCGCTGCCGTCTTTTTGAATCCTGCTTCTCCTCTCTCTGCCTCCCCATTTCCTGTCTGTCTCCATTGTCCTGTCAGATAAAGGCAAAAAAAATGAATACTAATGAAACATAAAATGGTTGTTGTAATCTTAAAATTCTTATCACTGGCAAAAGAAGAAAATGTATTTGCCTGGTTGGTTGCTTGTGTATTGTGGGAAATCTGTGGACTTGAAAAATCCTTCCTTCAAAGGGCTGTTACCCTCCCGCTGCCGTACACCTTAGTCCGAAAGTGAATCATAATACCCCAGTACCCCTGCAAGACGGACTGCTAGAACTACATGGGATCGGGTCAAAACCTTTACTGCAATAAAGCACGGCAATAAATGCTCTGTTAATAAGTTACAGGCTTCTCTAGGTTCAGCTTTATTGTACCCGTTTTGCAGTCAGTGGAACTTGATCACTCAGTCACTTACTCACAAACATTTGCGTTTTTAGGGCTCTGGACAATAACACCATGTGGTAATTAGGTGCACTTGCTGTAGTGGTCACCAGACACATAATACAAATAAAACAAGATATATAGAGATATTGGTTTCCTGTACTGGCTGCAGTCAACATCCCATCCTGAGGTCATTTTGCTCCAAGCTGCAAAAAAAATCAAGGCCGCAACAAATTGAGCAGGTAGCTTCAGAGGTTCAAGTCTTTTCATCCAGGATTAGCTCTTTGTGTGTGGCCCTGCAGCAGCTCACTGAGGAAACACACTGTAGTGTTTGTTGTTGTTGTTTTTGTGAACACACAACCACGACTTTAGATTTCGTCCTCCATCTCTTACAGTGAAATTGCTTCAGGAAGGCGCTCTGCTCTCCAAACGACAGACATTTACAGCCATGTTTGTATTTATGAACCTAAAGCCTGCAACAGCATTCCTGCTGATCTGAGACCTGCTCCAACTCTGCATTACTTTGAACTAAAGATTTCATCTCCCATCGAGCTTTTCCCCCCCACACCATATGCATGTGTTCATTTTATTTGCATGAGTTTTTACTGTTGTTTTCTTATGTAAAGCAGTGTGAACTGCTTTTCTCTGAGACGGCGCTCTATAAATACATTAGAATGTGAATGACTTGGGTTCTGGCTGCGATGTGCCCATACATACAGATGAATGCAAATTCCAGCTCCCATTTTCCTTGGGACTGTCTGCACGAAAGTAAAGGTGGATGTATGAGTCTGTTAAACAGTGTATATCTAATGGTGCTGATGCTGCTCCTGCATGTGCACCTCTGCTAACATGAACCTGTATGAAGCGTCTGATCCCTGAGGAGAGAGAGGGCTCAGTTCTCTTTCTTCTATAGCTACAGTCATCACTGCAGAACAAGTGGCTGCTAAATGAAGTAAAAGGGGAACAATGCAAATCTGGCTGCTTTTTTCCTCTACAGAGCTCTCCCTACAGTTTCTGATTGCATATTTTCACTGCTGATCTGCTTCGGCCGAGAGATGCAAGGTGGAGAGCTGAGAGCCTCCATTCTCCCCATTACAAGTCATTTATATCACAATTACTCTGTAGCTGTTTAAACCAAGGCAAAGCATTGCATGGTTCCCATTTAAAGGGATATTTCAACATTTTGGCAAATTCGCCTGTTGTCATAATCCCTATAGTTTAGGAGCAGGTTCATATCTTTACTTGTCAGTGCAAGCTGTTAAGAGATCGGCAGGGTACACAAACACAAGGTGCATGGTATTTCCACATTTCCCAAATTCAACTAAACACACAATCCAACAACTCCAAAACACGTTTGTGGACAAGTTGCGACCTGCACATTCCGCACACTATGAAATAATAACGTATAATTATGGAAAATTGCGACACATGAACTGAACAACTGCATAGCTACTTACTTTTGAAATCACTCCGCCCAGCAGCCTACAAACGATGTAGTTTCAGTTACGCATTTACCTCGAAGACAACTCCGTCTCGTAACGTTCCATTATTATTTCACAACATGGTGGATGTCAACTTGTCCACGAGAGCGTTTTGGAGTTGTTGGATTGTGTATTTGATGAGTTTGATGAGGGAAACCTGGAAATACCATGCACCTCGCATCAATCCCCTGCTGATCTGCTTGCACTGACAATTGAAGGTAATGAATCTGCTCCTAAAACTATAGGGATTAGGCAAATTAGCCAAAATGTTGAAATATCCCTTTAACATGGAATTACCAACAACCTGCAGTTCCTCGAATGACCATTAGGTGCTGACACAAAAAATGTGAGTTAATCCCCATAAACTTTCATGTTAAAAAGCTAAAACTTTACTGTTATATAAACATGTTTACAGGCTGGGATAAAAACTGGTTAGGGGGTATTTTAATAGTCAATGTAAATGTAAACTATATGGGGGGGGGGGCATGTGCAGCACATCCATGCGGTGCTGCAGCTTTTGTTACCTTGCAGATTGATGCTACAGGGAAAATAAACACTTATTTGCATTCTTGTAGCGAGAGGAGAGTAAACTGATATTGATCTCCTCGTCTCTCGAGAAGAAATCATTAGCTCCAAAATGTGGAATTTTTCCTTTAACCTTGCGCTTTAAGTAAATCTATCCCAAGTTGCATATAAGAAACCGAGCTAATGGACTAACAGAGATCTTAAACCGGGGGTGAGTGAAATTTGATTTTTTTTTTCCATCATGTTTTCAAAGCCTGCTACTTTCCGAGAGTTTATTCCTCTAAAATGAAGACATGCTGTTTGCCAACAATCACGACGACAACAGAGCAAACAAAATCAGCAGAGAGGAGGAGGAAAATGATGGAGAGCAGAGGAGAAAGTGTGACAGAAAACAAAAGACACTGAGGGGAGAGGAGAAAGTGAGGCAGAAAAACTGAAACCGAGATTAAAGAGCGACAGAGGCGGAGGGAGACGGTTGTAAACCCGGAGAGTGACAAAGGGAAAAAAGAAGGCAGCCATCTGAGTGACAGAAAATTGGGCAGAAAGAGACGTGATGTTGAGCGAAGACAGGAAATGAGAGATGGCTGCAGGTGGAAATAAACAACCGATGATAACAATTAATTAGGGGCCTTTCCTGCAGGAAGTGCTCTCATGTCAGCTAGCGAGCACAGCCGACGGGACCCCGCTGATACGCAGTTCACTGCAGCAGCTCCGAGGGCTAATCACAGCCGCAACTCCATTAACTCCCTTCAATCCCATCTCATTTTACATTGGAGGCATTTAGCTGACACTCATTCATGGCGACTTACAGCAAGGAGCGGCGGCGGAGCGCGAGGCTTTAAAGTCCCGCTTCATCAGCTTCACGAGTGAAGACAGCGGCGGTCAGAGCGGCGGCAAAACAAACGAATATTCCTGAAGACGTGCGAGGCCGCGTTTTGTGGAGGTTGAAAGAGACGGAGGAGAGGAAGTCTGAGAGGTGCAAAAGCACAACATAAACAACAATGCAGAGCTCTCCGGAGGAAGAGATGGCTTTAATATCACTGCAGTCTATTTAAAACCTGCAGGAAAGGGTGAAAGGGTTAAAGGTCCCCTATGTAGGTTTATATATAAAGGTTATTGATTATAAATCAGTTCTAGGTCCTATAGTATTACTGTGAAAGTGTTAAAGATAAATACAAACTGCATGGATTCAGAAACTGAGCCTTCAAATGAGGTGTTATGGCCTCCTGTAACTTTGTGATGTCACAACAAAGCAGTCACAGCTCACAGCAGCCATCTTCCAAGCCCCGCCCACCACAACCCATCTGCAGGATTTGGTTTCTCCAAGTGTTTTACTGCTATATTTCAATTGATTACTCAGAAAACAGGCAGCCAATCAGAGAAGAGCACCAGAGCCTCCTTCTCTTCTGATTGGCTCACATCTGTTGTTTCTATATCTCCAGAAAGAGGAGGTGTAAAGCCACACTGAGATGCCTTGTGTGTCTTAAAACCACAAATATACTGTCATATGGATCAACACTTCAACACAAAACACAGCAGTGAGTGTAAAATGTGATACTTTTAAATCATAAAATATTTAAACCCCTCACATGAACCTGGCAGCTCGGTATAGACTCATGCCGCCACCGCAGGCTGACGCTCCACTGTGCGACATGAACATGACACATTTTCTGTGTTGACTCTCGCTGCAGCCAGTCAACAGAAATCCCAGCAGAAGAGCAGCTTTAGAGGTTTTAGCTCAGCAGGACAAAAGCATCTCCAGCATTTTAAACTGAACCCCAAGCCGCTTGGGTCAACATGAATACATTTCTCAACACAAAAGTGTAAAAAAAAAAAAAAAAAACATCCTTTAATCTTCAAAAAAACTGCTACCCCACCCTCCCTCCCTCTGCAGCTCTAACATCACAGCAGTGTGTCGGGGTTAAATCATAAATTTGACTTTCCTGCTGCACGCCTGACCTGCTGTTAGCTAATCTCCTTTTGCCAAAAAAGTGGAAGCGTCAGAGCTGGCTGTGAGCTTTTCTGATGTGGAGGATGATGTCTCCACTTCTTTTCAGATGCAATAAAAGAAGAAGGAAAAAAAAGTCTTCCACCCAACAAAAGAGGAGCGATCCGCACAAAGCATTTTGTCTGCGGGGTAATGGCCCTTAATGCTCACCTAAATATAGGATATTAGCTTTCTCTTCCTTCAGGGGATAAGGAGATTTTGTTTTGCAGCGGCGGCATCATGAAGCCCAGAGTGTTGCTGACTCAAACCATTATAATGACATGGTAATCCTCTCATTTAGCCGCTGACACACGACACATTTCTGCCTCCGAAAACAGCGGGGAGGCGAGAGGAGGAGGAGGGGGAAAAAGGGAGGGAGGTTCGATTCCTGCTTGTAATGTCAGCCTGCAGTAGAGGAGGCAGCGGGGGGAAATAAGCTGGTGAAAGACAAGGAGAGTGACAGGCGGGAGGGGAAGGAAAGGAGGATGTGCTTTTTTACTTTTTAAATGAAGCTCTACAATAGCTGTTTGTCTTAGATCAGGTTCAAGTGACATCTCTCGTCTCCGTTTCCATTTTAACAGCGAGAGTTAAACGATCAACTAATTAAAAGCTTAAATACTCGTCTGAGGTCTCTTTCTTTCACTGCCATGATGGATTGCTTTCTATTAAATCACAGCACGTCCTGTTGGTTAGTGTAACTGACACTGCTGTGTTGTACAAAGCCTGTCTAACACTTAAAAACCTGAAAATCCACACTCCATACATGTTGAGGCATGACTTTCCAGACGTCCTGGCACTATATCATACAGATTTTATAGCATGCTATGTCATCCTTTGCTATCAAATAACTCATTAATTCTGATGCAGAGACTGATCATGAATAAATTTTGGTGTCTCTTGTGACACATGGAGTGGGGGTGGTCGACCTAAACCTGGAACAACCGGTGCATCAATGTCAAAAGTCATTTTCTTTATAGCTGAACTGCAACTGTGAGTGTCACTGACTGACTGAGTGATGAAGTTATACTACAGTACCACTGGTGATTTGGCTGTTGGAGCTTCCTCATATGAATTAATTGACTTTCCACAGCATCAAACATGACTTTTCTAACTTTTTAGCAACGTTTTTTTGGACAAACCTTTGTTATAATAAACCTCTGTTGAGCTTTTAAAGGGACAACAAGGAGTTTTGGAAAGCGAAGTGTTTTCATACTACATTTACCGTGTGCGAATGAAAACATTCTGAACGTCGGAGGTTCAAAGACAATCAGATACCGCCGTGGTTCCGACCATGAACAGCGATTCGGTGGCGTTGTTATCATGACCCACCGGGCAGCGTCCGTGAAACCTAAAGTAAGGAAACGCTGGTCGGCTCACCCAGCATTTCCACCATTAATTAAAATAACAAAATAACGATAGAGACAAAACAATATATTTATCGAAAATGGAGCCATTAAGAAGTGTGGGTATGTGAGACTTTTTTATAAGTACAAACTCCTCGTTGTCCCTTTAACTTCCTGAGAAGATCATTGTAGCAGTAAATCTAGCAGCGCCTCAACCACATCCTAGGTTTCTTTGAGGACAACCCATTGCTTTCCAGGGTATTTTTCTTTATTTACATGAATTTATCCCTCTTCCTCATGTCTGAAAAGCCTTAATCAGTAATCCCAGCTTTTCCAGGATGCACTGGGGAAAAACACTGGGAATATTCCCAGCATGAATCCGTGCTGCTTAAATGCAGTGAGCCCTGGCGTCCCCACAGCGTCCCAGTGTTAACGTGACACACTGGTGCCACCCGTGCTGAACCTGCAGAATTAATTAAAACCTGATCCTGATGATCCTGATGAACTGCGAGCCAGGCGACAATGAGCATGTGTAATTAGTCATTTATACTCACATTTGCATTTAATTACCCCAACATGCCTCCACGTCACAGTTCATTCACACTTATGAATAAAACAAGACTAAACAGAGAAGTGACTGCGAGGTTGTATGCAAATGTGCGTCTGTCTGAGTCATAACTGGCTGAGTTTTATGGGCCTCGGTACAACTGCTGAGGAGGCAGAAGATGGAGGGGAGGTGGTGGTGATGATGGTGATGATGGTGAGAAGGTGTGGGAGGAATCACCGGCAGGCGAGGAGCAAAGAAAAAGAAGTATAAGAAAGAGCTGATGGGAAAAAGCAACATCGAAGAGTTTGGCTTCCTGCTGTGTGATGGTTACTTATCCATTTTCTGGGAGAAAAGAGTAAAACATTATCTAAAGCTCATCACTCAGCAGTGGGGGGAAAGCAGAATCCGTCTTGGTGGCACCGACGCCGAGACAGTTATCGACAAACCTAAAGAGTTTCATGGCACATTATTCATCAGATAATTTAGAAACAGTAGTGGGAGGTATCGACGGAGGAGACGGATGCGGCGGAGAAAAACAACGGGGAAAAAGATTTTCGGAGATGTTTGACTAAGAGCTTCAATAATGGCAGTTCATCATTTTGTTTCTTTTCTTCTTCTTTGTTATCAATTTAATTGATCGATTGAGTCGTTTGAGTTTCGGATGTGCAGCGGCGGCGCGATGTGGAAGTGCTGCTGCTGCTTGATGCTGCAGCTGATGCTCAGAGTTTCTGTATTTTGTTCAATCCCGGGCAGATTGCTACGCAGCAGCAGCTTTAATGAATAGATTGATTATTTGACCATATTCCCTGCTCAGCCATAGCTCTATACTGTCTGCTCTCTGTAAATATATGTAAAGATTAAACCTCAAGTGCACAAGAGAATAAAAGTAGATTGAGGAGGCTCAATTCTTTTGACCCCTTAGGACCTTAATTAGGAGCATCATGGCCCTTGTCAACATTGACATACTATACCTTGTTAGCTTAGCTGGTTAAATTCGCAAAAATTTAAATATTCAGTGTATTTTTCACCAATTACAAGCACAAAAGAAGAATTCATTTACATCCAGTGCCTTATGTTGGATGTCGCCCATTGAGAGACCGCTGTATGTCAGTGCATCGGCGGGAACGAGCATAGAAGGCTCCGGCAAAACAACACATGTAACATGAGGACTGTATTTCCACTGTTTACCTCACAGTTGTCATTAAAAATAGAAAAGCTTCTGCCACGAAGACTTCCCAGAGCTGTAAATCCTTGTCAGTGATGACTACAGCATTTGACATGTGGTAAACCTTTAACGTCTTTAATCTGTTCCTGGATCTGATTTAGTGTGTCAGCGGCACTTAAACAACGCGCCACCAACCCGCAGTGTGGTTTTAACGTGACGGTGGTATTTCAAAGAGCTCTTTCCTTCGAGGACCTTCAGGACATTTCACCTCTGATCTGAGACGCCTCTGCAGTTCTAACTGGTCGGTTCCCAAGCATTTAACCTCTAATGGGGGCATTAGCTCCTGGAGAGGTTCAGTGACTCACATGTGGTCACATTGTTGAGTACAATGGGAGTGAACATGTGAGTCACTAAATTGTTGACCAAGGCACATTTCCTTGAACTCGATGGAAAATGCCAGGAGGTTAACCAAAGATGTGAAGGAGACTTCATGGGGACTTGCTAGGAAATACAATTCAGTTGCCTTCCACTAAACAATTGTATTAAAAATAATTTTATTTATGGGCAATTAGAATGTATAACACCAGTCAAATGTGCAGAAAATGTAAGAAGGCAAAAAGGGATATTATTTCACTGGATATGGCAACGTAGTAAAGTCAAGGCTTTTTGGGATGAAGTGGGAGAAAAAAAAGTTATTGCAAAAAACCTTCTAATGGATCCTGCCTTTTTCATTGTAGGATTATATACCCTAAGGCCACAAGTACACCCAAAGAGAACGCATTATGATGGATGTGCGTTTTGCATACTAAAAAGTCAATTGCACTATATAGATATCCTCTGGAAAAAATAACATATAGTATATAGAGGAGGAGGCAAGAGTTATTTGAGAAGGGTTTGGGACCATTTGCTTTGATATGGAGCTTGTGGATGAAGAAAATTGAGCACAAATCAATGTAAAGCTCACAAATGCTGAAAATAAAATGATGAAAACAAAAGGGCAAACAGACCAGACTAGGACATCCATGTCACAAAGATAACACAGGTACTCTATTGTTTCTACATTTACATGGGTCGACAGTTGTATCGTTAAAAAAAACAAAAAATAACAAGATAAGACAACAAGGAGCAATTTAAAGTCATTATCTAAATCAAGGAGTGACTGTGGCGTCTATGTCATCGTTTCCAAATGTCTCTGCAGCCCCAGAGTTTTCAGATTCTGAGTTTTAAAATGCCTTTGCAGTGTTTCATCAATAGAGATAAAATGTAGTAGGTGATGACTTTTACCAACAACAAATTAAAACAGAAGTGGGCGAGAAAACTGTGAACATTTTAATAGAGACTTGGTATTTAATGTTTTGTTTACCGCCTGAGAATTTCTTTGTCTACAAATAGATGAAATGAAAAAACGGTTTGTTAAATGTCAAGGCTGATTGTTCCGGCTCCGCAGGAGGAAAAAAAAAAAAAAGACAACAACCTGAAAACGCTGACTTTACATTTGTTGGTCAGGCTTTTATAACCGTGTGCACATCCGCTGGAGTACAGTGTGTCATCACGTTAAACTGAACTGAAAACCCCCTGTTCCTCCCCGTCCGACATCACATCCAATAATCGGCAATCGTCACCGTGACACAGACGCACGGAGGAGACACTGAAAACTCTCTGAACCACTTCAAATGTCAAGTGGAATAAACCTGATAAAACTGCTGACATTTGTCTTTGGTGCAGCGCGAGCTGAGATCTGTAACTGAGCTCCAGCTGGGAAAAAAAAAAAAAAAAAAAAAGCTCAAACGCTCCCTGGAAACAGCAAAAACAGGAGCACATGAAATAAACAACAATTTATTTGAAATGTCCCCATAAACCACCGTAAAGACAGGGTCCTCAGAAGGCTCGTAGACAAACACACATGTTTCACCAGAGACGTCAGAGTAAATTACTGCCAGTGATTGTCTGCAGGAAAATAAGAGTGAACCATGGTTTACAGTATATCAATACACTTAAATATCACAATGTTTCCTTTCCCCATCTACAAAGTGCTGTATCTATTTTTTTTTCTAATTTCATTCAATAATTTACATGCAAACATTCACAACAGTGGTTCATTTTTGGCAGCGGTCATTCAGCTGCTACACTGAGATCTTGGGAGAGGACAGCACAACTTTGCCCTGGGGTTGTCACGAGGACAATACTTCGGTACCAAGTACATTATACTGTAGGGCAGTGCGCAAATTATACAATGATGCCTGCTTTTTTTCGGTTCTGTGAGTATCAGATATACAACTTTGCCCCGTGTCGATTCCTGTTGCGAATGACGCAGACAGTGTACGGGCCTGAGTCTGAGTTCGGTGTAGCTACAGTCGAACTTGCAGTCCGATTCTTAACGCAACCGGACCTGATGCCTGGTGCACGCCACAAATTTGAGCTCATGTATGCATGACGTGCCATGCATCTTTCTTTGATCAGTTTCTTTCTACCTTTGTATATACTGCAGGCTTACAGTCAATGGTTTGGTTTGTAGTGAAAATAATGCCAACGGTACAAGCTGAAAAATAAAACAATGTACACCCCATACTGTAGTTGCACCAGTTTGTGTGAAAACATCATGAAAGGGAATCCATTAGAGCCATATTCATCATTTCAACACTGTTCCTAACTTCATGTTGCTACCTCCTCTTTAAATGCTGTGCAATTTGAGAAGTTGTTGAAGCACAGTGGAGCTTAAATACTTGAAGGTCTGATGTGAAACTGTTAATAAAGTAGTGAATTTAGAGGTGAGTGGGTTCTGTTATGATGTTTATCATGGTATTGAATGAGTATCAAGGAACTTTGGAAATTCACTGGTATTGGTATTGACTACAGAAATGCTGGTATCGTAACAAGCCTACTTAGCAAAGTCAAAAAAACGCAATCTTGCTTAGTATCGCATTATATCGTATCGTTGCCCTTGTATCGTGATACGTGATGTATCGCCAAATTATTGCCAATACACACCCCAACATGTTTTGACTCAAGCTTCGAAACATCTCACCACACGTCTATTAAGTGGAACGGTCAAGAATAACTTGAGGTGATTTCATAAATGCTTCCAGGTTGTTATGTATATTTAATATCCCCATTCCAGGTAGTATTTCTTTTTATGATCCTTTCATGACACAGGAGGCAGAAAAACAAGAAGAAGTGAAGGAGAAACATTAAAAGGAAAAAGGTGAGAACAGCCGGATGGACAGAGTGATGGATGAACGGATGCATGGAGGGCAGTTGCGGCAGTGTGAAGGTGACAGATTGACCCCCGGGTCTCCTCTGCGCCCAAGAGAGTCAGACCGCTGGGGTGAAAACTCCAGAGGCGAGCCAGCGGGGAAAAACAACAAACTCCAACGTCAGCAAATATAGAGGAGGAAAGAGGAGGAGGAGGATGGACGAAGAGCAGGGAGAGAGATGGGGGGAGGGGTCAGTTAGAGAGGGAGAGAGATGTGTGGATGGGGGTGGAGGAAGAGAGGAAGGTGAGAGGAGACAAGCGAAGGAAACATGACAGGAGAGGAAACAAGGAGAGAGCGGCGGCAAAAAAAAAACGGCGAGCGAGAGGAGAAGGAAAAAACAAATGAGATGGATTAAAATTTCTCCCACTTAATTTTATGTTGCAGTAGCTTGAGAGCAGCTATTCCACTAACACTAATCTGAGCATAAAATTTAATAACAGCAGAGAGAAGCTTTTAACTGAACAAAAGCCAGGAGCCTTAAAGGATCATTCCATTTCATAACCATGTGTTTGGCAAGAACCGTGTGCTCCCCACATCGATGAACACATCTAAAGCTTTGTAGGATGGATATATGAAGCTTTATGTATGTATGTACACATGTCTTCACATTTTTACATAATAAATAGAGCCTATCATGTCATAAAAGCATCTCTCTTCTTTTTTTTGTTGTTATCTTTCTCTTTTTCGACCTCTGCAAAACTAGACTTTTCCAAAATGGCCTCCAGGCTCCTCTGTCCCGCCTCGTTTTGATGGAAGTCACGTCAAGCTACAAAGAGCAGAAAGTTAAGACTCAGGAGGAGCTCAGAGCATCCATTAAGTTTTCAAAATAAAATGCCTTCTGCAGACTCCTCATTATAATCACATCAGCATCAATCAGAGGATTTTCATTATGAACCACAAAGTTCGGGAAAAAGGTGCAAAGTTACGCAGATAACACCTGTTGTATTCACAAAAACATGCTTATTCATCTTTCCTGTTATGGCCTGAGTTTAAGTCATATTGTATATCCAACTCATTACCGTTCACGCTGTTAATGGGATGTAACGCCACCATGTCATGTTTTAAGATCAGACTGGTGTTACTCTCTCCCAGATAGAAAAAATAAATAAAAATGAAACCATGCCTGACCGAATCTGGGCAGATTCTGGTTGTTATCCTCCAACACTGGCTGGAGGATTTATCTGCGTGTGCGCCAGGACTGGTCCTGGTCCAGATGCAGAAGCAGCGCTTGATAATCACGCTGCGTACGGGCCAGATTCAGGCCGTGAAGCAGGGCGTTTACAGGGCCAGAGGAAAACAAGGAGCGGATTTAAAAATCCCTCATACACATCCAGAGCAACAACAAGTCCGTCCGTCTCTGTGTAATTCCTGGCATCCAGTGAATCCAGAGAGTATTTGGGGCATGAAGGACAATGTATGCGAGTCAAATTTTGAACCACAATAACAATATGAGTCCTTAAAAGGATGCATTCATTGCCGGTTTTGGTCTTTTTTATGGGATTTGCTCAGCTTAAGAAATATATAGAACGTAATCTGACATCTGCCTTTTCACAGCAGCACAGGCTCCGATTTCACATTGGAATTAAATTCTTACATAATTGTGTCTCGATCAGGCTGCATTGAGAGGAAGGAGAAAAAAAAAAGTCCGACAAGCAAATCTCAGCTCTCTGTGGCCCCGTCTTTCATTTCATGGAGAGCACATGCTCCAATGTCAAAGACTGACCTTCAAGCAAACAATATGAAGAGAGCGAGAGCGAGAGAGGCTGATGGAGTGATGCGAAGAGAGGGATTTTTGGAGGGAGGGCGGGAAATACAGTGGTGAACACGTAGAGGAAGGAGAAGGAGAGTGAAAGACAAAAGAAAAGAGGCAGACTTCATCCAGACGGATGAAACAAACGATTACAGTGAAGATATGCCTTCATCCTCTGGACACAAACAGCAGGAAATGTGCAGTCTCGAGCTCTGAGTGATTGAGCTCCGAAAACAAAGCCTGTATCATCACCACAACAGCTGTTGTTTATCTCCGAAAAAATCTCCGCGAACAAGAGGAGAGACACAGAAAAGTGAGTGGTTTGAAGTGAAGCATGCGTCGTTTCATAAATCCTTAATGAGAAAGCTTTTTTCTTTAATAACCGGAGATATGAGATACAAACTCAAGCAATAAAAAGGAAGAGGTTTGCTGTGAAAACACTCAAATCTCCATTCAATCTGCACTCCTGGAACAGAATAGATACGACAAAATGGGCACGGGAAGCTAAACGAAAACAAATCTTACGTATATTGCTCAATCCATAAAGAATTTCGATCAATTTTGCAGTTCTTTTTAGCTGATATTTTTGGTTTTATGAGTAAAGAGTAAACAGAGTGGAGTACAGCAGCTACAGAGCCAGATGCTTCCCTCAGGAGCTGGAGGAGACCAAACATGGAGCTAAAAGAGAGGGTGGCTATGCGCTAACAGGTTAGCAACTTTTTCACTAGTCTGTCAGTTACGTATTTTCAATTTGAACAACCATATCCTGTTTCGATGTATGGTTTTAAACCAATTTACTATTAATACTAATTGTGACTTTCTTTTTAACGGTTCATTAAAACACTTTGGGGTGAGAACAAAGCAAATGTGAGCTTTATGTGCCGGCTTTAGGTGAGAAAACCCAATGAGAAACAAAAGAAGTCTCAGCGGTTACATCCAAGGAAAGATCATGGTGAACAAATGTGGCGGCAACCCTATGGTTTAAATCCATCCAGGGAGCTCCACCTAATTTTCTACTTTGCTGCGTGTAGAGCAAAGTGTTTCCTCAACATCGGCGTTGGAAGAGAACCAAGTTCATTTTCATCCAGAGCCATGCGGAGCTGAACACGTCGACACTGCAGCAACACGAGTTTGAGAAAGAAAAACAGAACCTTTAATGTCATGGATAAAAGAAAAACACACAAAAACAAATACCTTTCAGCTCTTTGCGAAGTTCAATCTCATAACAAATGAACACAAACCACCTACTTCCCAGAGGGTGAGGAGCAAACAAAAACAAATCCTTCAAATGTTGAATTTGAAAGGTTTCAGAGCTTAATTGATTGTTCAGGTTATTTGACGTGGAATAAACATGTTTACAGCCATGTGCAAATAACTGTTTTGGGCTCTAAAGCTAATTTCTTTCTTCATAACAATTAATTAAGGGAGTAATTTTCACACAATTAAGTCATTTAAATTTAATTATGGCTCAAGGTTCTGCATGACCTATGTAGACATATGTACAAGCTCTAGTTGTGTTGTTAGTGTTGTGTTGTGGAATACATGGTGGTTCACCTGTTCAAAAGCTGCAGTTTCAAAATAAAGGCCCGTTTGACCTCAAGAAGTGTTGAAATCTTTCAAAATAAAAGAAGTGATGCTGTTTTTTAATGGGCTTCAACTCTGGAGCTACTGCAGGTGACTGCAAAATGAAATAAGTCAACACAAGCTCACAGCTCTGCTGCAGTCAGCCTGGCTCAGGAACCACTTGTTGTCGACTTCCAGAAATGAGAGCTGGAGACATTAGTTTAATCAGCATTACAAATGCAAATGGTTCTTAGCAACAGCTTTGCGTCGCATGAAGACGATGGAGTCACGCGCCGACTGGCTACTCCTTCTCCACAAACAGGAGTCAGCTGATGTGAACAGAGTTTCTGGGCTGAATAATGAAGTGAAACTGAAACAACAGTTCAGTGTGATTATCCTGCTGCTACACTACTTGGATGAACACCCTTGGTAACTTTCCACCACTGCAGCAGACGGGGAGAGAAAGAGAAAGAGAGAGAGAGAGTTGGCAGTGGACGCAAAGAATGAAAAACAGAGATTAGAGGAATCAGAGAAATAAAACACCGAGCACAGACGGATGGAGCGCGAGCAGGAGTGAAGGAGGAGGAGGAAGATGAGAAACAGGACGAGCAGAGGGTTGTCGGCCTCCCGCGGGAGCGCTCACACCTCCGACTGTCTGCAGGTCCGGGCTCCTCCGCCGCCTCGGCTCCTCCACGGGCTAACACCAACAGAGAGGAGGAGTGAACCTCTAGGGGGAGCGTCTGCAGAGATGAAACACAGGAAGCACAGAACAGCCCAACAGGTCTCACACTGCGGAGGAAGAGGAGGAGGAGGAGCGCTGCTGCCAGAATAACTTCATTTTTATTAAATATCTGTCGGTTCAGGTGGTTTTTCTTCCTCCGAGCCGCTATACGTCGACGTTCGAGGCCGTTTGTGAAATAAAACGATCTCGTTCAGTCCTTATCGCTCCTCGCCATTCATAGAGTGTGTGATTGTGATCAGAGGGGGGAGAAAAAAAGCTTTATAGCTTTACAAGGTGGTATTTCATAAATCAACCCCATCACCACACAAGTACGTTGACATTTACCTTTTCCTGCAGTCACAGTTCTGGGCTTATTTCCACCTGATTTTACGAGCATAATTTATGGCTTAATGCTTCTTAATGCTTCTCATAATGACATCAAAGAACCATGGTTTATTAATTAAATTAAAGACACTTGTATTAAGGCATTTTTAAATTCAGTATTTTTAGTATGTAATTTATCTCCCCTGCATATTCATTTTAGTCTAATGTTTTATTATAGTCATGTGTAAAGGAAGAAAGGCAGAGTAAGATTTTTTTTTTCTTTTTTTCTTTACAGTGAATATGACAATTAACCTCTTGAACCCTGACTCTTATATTAAATGGTTTGGTTTCACACGCAGGGCTCTGTGCCGGTTCTTGAACACAGTTTTGAACCAGACCTAAAAAAATAATAGCTTTGAAACCTGACAAGTCGATACAGAACCAAAAAATAGTCGGTTCTTCCTTGTGAACCATGACATCATCAGTGGGCGTGTCATATAGATGATCAGGAAGGAAGCGACTGACAACATGTAGTAGAAAAAGATTTTTGCAGTGGTCTGCTGAGTTCCTGCAGAATTTCAAGGAAAGCTAGAAAGCAGTACGAGAAAGAGCAGGTTGTATGCATTTTAACCTATATTTTTTGGGCTTTTTCGCATTTGGGGAGGTAGAGGGGGGGAATGACATGCAGGAAAGGGCCGCTCGATTCAGGATTCGAACTGGGGGCGCCTGCAGTGAGGACTGGAGCCTCAATACATGGGGCCAACACCGCCTCAATAATTAATAATCTTAAACAAACTGAAGAAGGATTACTAAACCAGAGGAAAAGCCATTTCACCACTGTTGTTTTTACTTCCACCAATATGATATGATTGATCAAGAGAGTCCCTGCATTTAACAATTTATCACATTTAGCACGTGTATCATCTGAATGAGGATATCCCAGATGCTTTGCTTGGTTTCCTTAATGACTGGACCACTGGGGCTCCGTCCAGTGTCCACACCGAGCCGGGAGTGAGTGATTGTTAAATGAAAAATCTCAGCTCAGATAAAAACCAGAACATATGCTTCCCCTCCATCAGTGGAACCAATGAGGCTTTTATTCCAGCAGGAACCCAGATGATTTGGCTGCCAAACACGCGCGCTGACGACTGGATGCAACGTCAAGCTGCTTCTATTTGTTTCAGATGGTGTTTGGACGGGAACTCAGGCGCAGAGCAGATTGATGGGGGGAAAAAAAGGACTGATTTGGCTTTTTCATCGTTTCTTTGGAAGCTTCTCGACGGTGAAAATGTGATCTGGATTTGAGATCCTCTGATACAGCACAGTCATTTATCTCTTTTTTTAAAAATTAAGTTCAACTTTATCTTTAATAAGGTGATGACGGCCTAGTGTTGAAGCATCAGCGATAACTAAAGCAGGACTCTTCTTGTAATCCAGATAAAGGTTATTGTTGCTTTTTTCTGAATTAAAAAGCAAGCCCACCTCCAAGCATGACAAATGGATCCGAGATACAGCTGGAGAATCCCAATCAGAGGAAGCTTTAAGTTTGTCTCTGCAGCATCTTCCACTTTCATACAGCCCTGAATTGTCAGTGCATAAACACAGACAGATGTCAGGAATTAACAAGTCTGTTTAATAAGAAGTTCATTTTACATCCCGCGTTTAATGAGTACTGCTAATATTTAGTTGAGACAGTCGCCTTCAGATCATGTGCAGCACGTTTTTATGTCCCATAGTTACATTTTGTTGCTGGGCGACATCTAGTGGTCGTCGTAACTATGACGGGAGTAAAGGGAAAAGTGCAGTGATGTTAATATAAAGAGATACAAAATCCATAGGTTGTGATTGATGGACTGATCAAAACAACAAAGACAATGTGTCACAGGTGTTTTCGGTTTTCATGTGAAAGTAGCAATCAGTGCTGTAACCATGACAACAGATTGTCTTAGGTTGAGGAGATACTAATTTAATTCAAATTACAATGTTTTCCTGCCGTGATGTCAACAAAGGCAGCTATTCTGTAATCTATTCTCGGTAAAGGTTGTCATTCCCTACTAGTGAATTCTATAATGGACTATATAGTGAACTCACTGACCAAATGAAAAACACTTTCTGACACTAGCTACTCCACTGAAGAGTTAATTACGTATTACAACGCGTAATTAAAATGTTCAAAGATCAACAGGTAAATGAGGGAAGGCTGAAGGCAAAGCTCCCAGTTTTCCAGTTGACCTCCGTTCCAACCCTCTTGACGAGCTCGGAGCGGCAACAGAAAGACTCTCACAGTTGGTTGAAGAGGCGAAACCGATGGGTTTGGTTGAGATGAGAGTAGAAGTGCCGCTGCTTCGTGATGAGAAAAGGCCACTCGCGGTTGGACACCGTGGTTCTTGGACAACTCCCTTTAGAAGGTTCTCCAGCTGGAAGGAGACTCTGGGGTCGTCTCCAAACAGACCGGACAGACGAGACATCACACGCACCCTCCCCCCAAAGGTGAATATGGAAAAAGAAGCAGGCTTAGCCACGTTGTTCTGCTGCCATGGTGACCTGCGCGAGTCGGATAAGTGGCAGAAAATGGATGGATCATTTCCTCCACGTCTCTGGGTGGCAGCCTGCGGTGCGTTCACACTTGTCTTCCCTGCATCACGCTGTGACAGGTTTTATTCCAGACCCGGCGTAGCATTAAAATGCCGATCATGTCCTGACAGATTCATTAGCTGTCTCATAAATATTGATTTACTGTCTATTAACCATTTATAAATCCCTAAATAAATATTGAATTAATGTAAGGTTAAACAAGACACCGTAGCAGCATGTATCATCGTCTCTCCATCCCTCTGCCTCCCCTGCAGCAGTCAGTGTCACCCCTCCTTTTCCAGTCGCCATCTGCCTTTTTCGAACCCAGAAATGATGAAGTGATTGACAGCTTGCCGCCCTCTGCCCCTTGGCCTGTCTGATCTCCACCAGGCCTGTCACCGGGACCGAGCCCAGAGTCGTAAAAAAGGCCAACGAGCCGGGCAGAGCGTTAATCAGACCGGTACTAAAATAAAATTAAAAGACACGACTCCCTCCTCCTCCTCCTCCTCCTCCTCCTCCTCCTCCTCCGCCTCCTCCTCCTCCAGCGCTGACAGGATCTTCCCCGTCTCTCTGGGAGGTGTCGAGCGCCAGCAGGAAGCCGAGCGGCTGCGAAACTTTCCTTCCTGTCTGTCACTGTCGCTCTCCGTCACATAGTCTGAGCTCCGGTTTTATCTGCCTATGAGGTCGTTTCCTCATCTGTGCTCTTGCTATTGATCTGACCCGGCTCTCCCGTTCATCTCTTCTTTTTTTTTTCTTCATTTCCCCTTCCACCCATCCTCCCCGACGTCTGCTCATATTAACAGCTAGAGTTTGCGTGAAGAAGACGTTTCTCTTCGATACGGCACCGGCCCTGAACTCTGAAGACCGGAGCACGCAGGGAAACGTCAGCGTGACGGTGCATTTGAGGTTCCACTCTGCTGCCGGGAAGCTGTGGTCCTATGAGTTCCCACCTCCTCCTCCTCCTCCTGCTCCTCCTCCTCCTCCCTCCCTCTGCACTGCTTTGTTTCCGTGACAACACATCCTTGACACTCGCTGTGTGGATGTGACTGGCGGCTGACACTGAGGGACGTGCAGAGCTTTCTGGGTTGTGCTAACAAACTGTTGCCATGACTCAAATTTCCAGCTGGATGCGAGGTTACTCTGACTTTCAGAGAATTTACTTTTACTGTGACTTAAGCAAAAAGTATGCGGCTCAGTCGTGTTTACCCTTATTTTTTGTATCAGAGAGTCATTAGAACAAACACACAATGATTCAACATCTTAGTCTGGGGAAGGCAAGGTCAGAGCAGGAAGGCAAGAAAATAAGTCCCACACAAAAAAACTCCTGTTCTGGTAAATATTGAATAACATGCTCTTAATTTGTGCAACTAAAATGACCCTCGGCTCGGTGTATTTATCGCTGTGTGATATTGTTAATGCTAGAAAAATTAAATTAGTTTTGGTCCCCAACCAGAATCTCACTAGAAATATTGTGGAGTCCAATCAGCTCCCAGGATGCCCTGGGGTTTTCTTTCATAATCAAGGAAAATTACCATTTCATGTCAATTTATGAGTTAATTTGAATATTTGAACAAAATAGTGGCTCAGCTGAGAGGTTGGGGGGTGGGGGCCACAAGCCTCCTGAAGAAACACTTATCTGAAGAACAACATGAGCAACAGGTGCTGCTAAAAAAAGAAAGTGTGAGAGAAACTTTTTTTTTCACACCTCCATGTTCAGGACGTGTGAGATGGAGGAGGAAGACAGAAACAGAGACGCTGCAGTGACAACTGTCCAAACAGGCCTTTTTCTTGCACATGTATAAACAATATAGGACATATAACATATCTCTTCATGTGAAATCCCCACAGGGAGTCTTCAGTGATGGTAACTGGTCAAATTTTAGCTCAGCTTCCCTCGTTTAGTGCATTTTAATCTACTCGTGGACACTGTTCAGGATGTCTATCCGACGTCAACACCTTTTAGTCTCTGGGGATTATTAAGTGTTACAGTAATGATAAATTACATAGAGCATCTTCCACATATCAGTTTTCCAAACCATATGATTAATATTTGCAGTAAACCTCTGATAGATCCCATTTGACGTTTGAAATGTTGCTCATTTGAGAGCCAGTGGGATTTTATTATATTATTATTATTCAAAAAATGCACAGTAATAAAAATGTGGGCGGCAGAAAATCCTGTTTATCTGGCAGAAATTGAAATGAGCTCCTATAATGTGTATCATTGACAACAGGAAATGAATAGAAGCCAGTGTGTGTCTGTGTGCATGTGTGTGTCAAATTGACAAACATTGTATGAAGGACATACATGTCTGGGGGCATTGTACTGTAGCATGTGCATTTTTTTTTCTTCACAGACAATAATTCAAGGCCGTTGGAATCTCAGGTTTTTTGGTATCATTTTTTTTCTTTATTGAAAATTTGAAGTGGCTAATAATAGGGGTGGGAGAAAAATCGATTCACATAAGTATCGCGATATTTTTTTGACAATTTTTAAATCGATTTTTTAAAATATTGTGCAATGTGCATTTGTTCGCCTTTTTTACATACAGAGAGTCAAGGTTTTGAAAAGGGATTAAGTTCACTTTATAATGGAGTATGTTAATTTATAGGCTCCTACAGTACAGTATGTGTGCAGATAAATGTTGGAGTTTATCCAGACTTTTGAAAAGTGAGTAAACATATATAACATATAAACCTATATTGCTGCTGAATAAATCTTAACTGACAATCAATCATAATCATTCAACTGTTTCACTGGTGTTGAAAATGCAGACTAAAAATGTAGAAAAACGGCAATATTGTGAATCACAATTTAAATCGAATCAGCGTCCAAAAAATCGTAGAAGAATTGAATCAGAAGAAAAGCATCTCGTCCCAGCCACAGCTAATAATTTATTCCGACAGGGAATTACAGCTTGTCCGTGTCTTCACATTTAGGCTTTCGAGTTAAGAATGTTATTTATTTGATGTTTTTCAATTCATGCAATTTTTGTGCACTCCCACTTTTTTATTCCTCCTAAATTGACTATTCTTGGGATGTTGAACAATTTGCTGCAGAATTTGGATAATTGCAGTGAACATATTTTCATCGTGCTTCTCAAATCAGCATTTTAAATCTGAAATGACTCATTTTCAGACGGATGTTTGGGATTCCAGTCATGCTGAAAAAATGTCCTCTGTTTGGAAAATCCAGGATCCCACACTTGGCTGCTTGATTAAAGCCAATGGCTGCACAGTGAAATGTCAGCACAGGGTCATTAAGGTCCAGAGTTGGACATAAAAGTTAAATTTAAGGGTAATGAGATGAGGAATTGTGGTTTCACGACAACAACACACACACATACCTTCCTCCTCCTCCTCCTCCCTCGCTGCCTCTGTATTTCATTCCCTGTCTCGTTAACTCGGCTGAGGGAAGAATATTAAGATGGATGGACAAGCCGGAAAGAAAGCAGTGGATACACAGAGGAGAGAGAGAAGTGGGGGGGGGGAAGAGTCAAATCACAGCCTCTTCTTTCACAGAGAAGAAAGAGTTTCTGGAATAAGTCGCAGTAATGGAACCAAACTGAGGCGTAGATGGACTGAAAGATAAACTGCACAACATGTAAAACAAACGGCAGCGGGTCTGTTAGCGCTGCGGCTAAACTGCTGTCGCTGCATCAGGACCAACCGGCTGCTTCTGTTGAGCGACGGACGTGGAAAAATGAAGCTTCATCACTTTTAATGAGGACAAACGGAGGAGATGAAAGCGCGTCGCTCAGATTTGAGTCGCTCTCTGCCCACGCCGCACCGACACGGCCGCGGGATTGAGCCGTTAGCCCTCTGCTCACAGATCTGATCTCCAACAGTTTCTTGTTAAACCAGATAAACGATTAACGCCGGAGGGGTGTGGAGGGGGGGAGGGTTGGGGACGGGCGCCAGACACACGCCAGCGGGGTCGCGCACAGCCGGCGATGAGCGGAGGAGCTTTTATTTTGGCGAGGAAAAACTGGAGCCACGCGACACTGTGATCACACCGTGGTAGCAGGTTGTGTTAGCATCCTCTGCTGCTCTGCTGTCGGACATTAAATATTTACAGCCAGTGCTAATTAGAGGAGGCACAGAGGATCAACACACACACACACACACACACACTGACACACATACACACACACACACACGTACAGTAAAATAAAGCCTTTCATTCATGCTCATACTTCTCAAATCATAAATATGTACTTTCAACACATGCACACACATATAGATCTCCTCCGTCTCGACCTTTGCCGTGGATGGAAATCCTCTTAATTACTCACACCCACACACACATACACACACACACACTCTGTCCACCGAGGCTCTGAATTATTCCTGTTTGATGAGAACAGCAGACAGCTGCTGAACTTTATCACTGCTGGTGAAATAGTCAATTAATGCTGGTAATATGTGAATCATAATAATGCAAAGCACACTGAGTTCTACACTTTCTGTCCATCTATTAGTCATTCAGAAACGCGCCTCTATTCAAGAGCAGCTGCAGGTCGGACTGTTGACTGTTTTCTGCCGCCGTCGTCCATTAATGCAACACACGACAGAGGTGGCGAAAAAAGATATATATCAAAATAAGGGATGCACATGATTCACTGTTTTCCATCACAATAACTTTGATCGTTTTATGTATTGTTTTTTTTTAAATTAGCTCCTCATGTCACGGTCTCCTGTTCCTCTCTCTTTCGCCTGGTGTTTGGCTGCACGTTGTATCAAAAGAGTCCAAAATGTGAGGATCTAACCGCCGTCTGAGCGCCAGTCAGCTGAGCCAGAGCTGCACAGCTGTAGCGAATGTGTTCTATAAGAACAATAAACATCGTCGATCGTCCTCTCAATTGCCGATCATCAAAAGCCTTAATCTTATCAGTTATTAATCAATCCTCTAGAATCGGACTTTGTTCATATATTCCTAAGATGTGACCTCATGGTGGTCATCATGGGAGAAACGGTGGTTATCTGCCAGGAGTTGGCAGCATGTGTCACCAACCCGATCCAAACCAATCCATTAAAAGTCACTGCAAGTCGTAATGGTTCCGCCTCTGGGGACAATGACCTCCTTCTTTGTCTCCTGCCAAAAACTGACCACGACCATCGATCGCGAAACAAATGTTCACCTCAGGTCATCGGCTCAGGTCACCTGGTTGGCGGTTGTTGATGATCACTGTCGTCACTGCAGCTGCATGGACCAAGACCTGCTATTGTTTTCCTCTCCCTTTTGTCCTCCCATCACCATGAATCACTCACAGCCAGGATAAATGCTGGGGGTGTGCAGAGACGCTCTTATCTGTATGTGTCTGTTTAACCCAAGAAGGATCTCTATCATCTATTGCTTTTTCTGGAGATGAAAACTGAGAATGTTATGTTAATTCTGGCAATGAAGGCATAGTATAATAATGAATAGTCGAAGAACTGTCTAGCAGTCATTGAATTGAGCAACTGCACTTTCCATCTGTTTCTCTCTTTCTCATTATAAGTGCAGCTTATAGGACTCTTAAGCTTAATTCCAACGTATAGTGTGGGCGGTATAAGAAATCTTCCTGCCAGGTCTTCCACTGCTATTAATCAACTATTACAGTTAAGTCATGCCTCCTCCACCAATGTGAGACAGTGATGGACGAGACACACTGCCAGACGGAGCTGGACAACGCTTTGAACAAAAGCCGACTGGCTTCAGCAAGCAGCTGCTGCCGTGTACAGAGACAAAGTCCACAGTATCAAGAGATTAGCTTCCATAATGTGCAGCTATGCAACAATAATAGTCAAATAGGAGAAATATCCAAATCCATCTCATCATCTGTGCCTCTGCAACTTCATATTTGAATAATGGGCAAATCCCCAGTTAAAGGGATAGTTCACCCAAAATTCAAATTTCACTCATTATCTACTCACCCTCTCATCGACCAAGGGCTGGGAGAGTCCTCTGTGCCTCCTCGGAGTTACGGGGGCATTATTTGTCCATATAATGGCTGTGAATGGACCCCTCTTTTCTTCGTCCAAAAAGACACACCAAAAAACATCCAAATACCTCCATACTGCTCGTCTGTAATGTCCCTCTTGTATTGAAGCCCCAACATGAGAAACAGTTTGGAAAAATTAAAATAAGTCTATATTTTAAGCTTGTTTGTAGCGGAAGCTCCCAGTGTCTCAGTTCACTGCTCTTCCTGTGTCACCGGCGGAACAATTTCTCATGTCGGGGCTTCAATACATACGAGCAGTATGGAGGTATTTGGATGTTTTTTGGTGTGTCTTTTTGGACGAAGAAAAGTGTTATCCATTCACAGCCATTATATGGACAAATACTGCTGCACAGACCCCTCCCCCCGTAACTCAGAAAAGGAAAAGAGGACTCTGAAAATTCTCACAGCTCTTAGTCGACATGAGGGTGAGTAGATAATGAGTGAAATTTGAATTTTGGGTGAACTATCCCTTTAATGCAAAAAAATGTCTTTATATTTCTGTATTTGTCCACTTTAATTGACGTTTCCTTTCCTGATGTTATTTTTCTTTCCCCGTGTCTCTCCGTTGATTTGGTACAGTACGTAAAAGCTCAGGCTCCCTGTCAATCTGGACGCATCTTTTCAGTTACTCACTTTCCATTTACCAGCCTTTGGTTGGTGCTGATTGTCCGTCCAGAGACCCAGGATGTGCTTCCTGACAATTATGGGGTTGGGGGGGAAAAAGAAGGGAGGAGAAAAAAAAGTAGAAATATATCTAGATTTCAGCTAGAGCTTTAAAATATACTGTCTATTGTGTGTGTGTGTGTGTGTGAATGCAGTGTGTTAAAAGGTTACAGTCATTATGTGCTCAGGAGTTATAATACACCAAACTGTCAGCACATTTACTGTGAAGAAGAAGCGCCGAGTGGGGAGGACGTGTCAGCCAAAAGTGGCGCTGCTAACACTAATGCTTAGAGACGGCAAAGAGGCAGAAAAAACAGACGTGTCAATCGGAAGACATCCTCCGTTAATCACATGTGTCAGTAAAGAGGAGGCCTGCCGTTTTCCCAGAGTGCATTGCGGTGGGGGTAAAATTGTCTCCAGAAGCAGCAGCAGCATCTCCCACGGGGGGGAATGTGCTGATTACGCTCTCTCTGTTTGATTGCCACTCCCTCCTCTCCGAGTCGGCCTGTAATGGAGAGTCCGACTCTTCTAACCATCTAACAGGCATGGAGTAACCCTTCAATTAACCTTTAATGAATAAACCCCTGAGTGGAAAACAGTGGAAATTCCTAATCCAGATGTAACAGTCGAGCAAGTCGCAGCTGTCTGTTGCTGAACTGTATCTGAACTTTTACACTCCACTGGGAATTAAGACACGTCTGAGCGTTTCTGTAGCTGGTAGACTGCATGGAGAGGGGCTGTCAAATCAGTCGGCTGGTGGGGAACCGCTCGCATTTTTTGTGCCATAAAAGTAATTTGGTTCAACTTTTTTTTTCCGAGAGGGGAAGCCAAACTTCTTGTGTTGTTTGTGTAAGGGAATACAAACTGTCATGATGCATACACTTTCAATTTTTCAAAAAGAGGATAAAACTAAGCCTCTTGGACATCAAGTCTCCGTTCGAGATTCAGCGCAAATTTTTAAATTAACTTTCAAGAGAATCTGCAAGAGAAAACGTGAATTAATGCCGGTCTGCTCTGCATCCACTGCTGCAGTGCGACGTCGCCCGGCCGAGAGCAGATGAATCATGCAGGTGATTTTATCAAATGAGCATCAAACTCTGGAAATGTGGAAATGTGTTAATATGAGAGGACGGTTTCTGTCTCCTCATCATTGCTGCATACATCTGATGTGCTCGTCTCTAAACTGGAGAGATATAATAAGTCACGTGATTTATGGATGTCCGTGTTTATTATTCTCTGTTTGTCTTCAACACACAATAACAACTTTTCCACATCAGCCAAATGAGTTTTTTTTTTCTTTCAATTGTCCCATGTTTCCATTTAGCACAAACCTTCCAGCTGGTTAACTGCCTCAGCGTCCATTGGAACTGAAGTGCCATAACAAACCAATCAAATTAAAGCGCCAACGTTGTCAAAAAGAACAAGGGCAATGTAACACGCGCTGATTTTTACAGCCAAACTGAATTTCTCATTGCAGCGTGTCATTGCTGCATCCAGGGGCTGAGACCGTTCTGAAAAACTCTTCAGGTTTTCAGAGTCACAAGTCCATGTCAAGTCGCTGCCATCTTTGTCCTCAGGGTTTGATTTTCTGACAACACAGCTGTGAACTTGGTGCTGCTGGGCAGCCGACTCTCAAAACTCTCTGAATGCCAGACTGTCCTTGAACGCATCAACAAGGTTCACAGCTGTCCCCCTATAGGGCTGGCTCATGTAAAGATACAGTCGTCTTGTGGAGGACACAACCAATCAAAGGCTCAATCCAGCAAAGCAGAGTGACCATGGAAACGACATACATGATGATAAAGAAAGCTCTTATATTGTGTAAAGGTAGACTGCTATCACTCTTTTGATTACAGAACAGCTCTAGGTTCAACATTATTGCTGCAAAAGCAAAAGTCTCGGTCCACAGAGAAATGAAAACAGCCTGCCGTCAGAAACCAAGCCTGGAAACAAGCTGTTATGACTTGTGTTACTTTGTGATGTCACAACAAAGCAGACACCAAGCCCCGCCCACTAGGACCCACTACATAACATCGCTGGATACGGTTTCTCTGAATGTTTTACCTGTAATGTGATTTTTTTTTTTATTGGATTACACAGAAAACCGTGAGCCAACTAGAAGACAGCCCCAGAGCCTCCTCTCTTCTGATTGGCTCAGGACGTCTCATTACTAGAGCTCCAGACAGAAGCCTGAGAGAGGAGATGTGAAACTAGACTGGGACGGTTTTGGCTCTAAAACCACCAATTTATCTTCTTGTGCATCAACACTAAAAATAAAATGAAGGGAAAGTGTAAAATGCGGGATCTTTACACTGACTTTTCTATCTGTGCACCTTAGATATTAAATTTTCTACTTAAACTGATATTTAATTTACTATATATGTTTTCTCAGTGAGTTGATTGAAGCTACAAGCTAGAGCCCTGCTAGTTTTCTTCAACGTGCCCGCGCAATAATAGAGATGCATCGATTTTGTGTGTTCTCCCATCCCGCAGGAGAAAACATGTCATTTTATAGGCTATTAATAAAGACAATCATGGGGTTGTTAGTTTTGTTTGCCTGGCCTGCATGTCTCTTGACGCATGGTCAGGAATGGAGCTCCTATTTCATTTTTTTCATTTACTTTTTAATGAAATAAAGGCTTCAAATTCTATTCTCCTCCTCTGTATTTTATTTATTTTTCTACCTTTAAATAACCACACGGTGATTGAGGTTAAGGTCTATTTTCTAAGAGAGAAACATTAAAGACCTTTCTCCCGTCTTTAAGTGTTGTTTGAGCTTCTTTTCCACATCAGTTGTTGATTCCATCTTGTCGCTAGGCTACATCCCGATCCCGCAGTGGGGTTTTTTGCCGCCCATTCCACAACAAAGTTCAAACCGCCGGCTCCCGCGGGATTTTTTACTGCTTATTTTTTCAAACCACTGTCTTCTTCCTCCCTCGCTTCCGTTACTGTGACTTGTTCTTGTTTTTTAATCTTCGTCGTGCTCCTCTTCCTTGCTTTATATCACATTGTTTTCATCAGTGCATCTTTTCCTCTGAATGAACTTTTTTTTTTTTTTTAACAAACCCATAAATACTCTGCTTCAAACGCCTCCTCTTCATTTCTCCTCGCCACTGCCACCGCCGCCACCACCTCCGCCTCTACTGCTCCTAATCTCCCCTCGCTGCAGCTCAGACATTAATAACTTTGGAATAAAAAATTACAGAGGTGAACGGCAAACGTTTAAGTGGAGAGGCTAAAAGAGAAAAAAAAGAAAGAAAAAAAAATCCAAAACTGCTCCGACTCCCACGTGTGCTGATAAAGTCCCGGCTTCTGCTTTCTCTCCCGGTGTAATTATCCAAACCAGTCAGATATTACGTCGCTAAATGCCAACTCTCTTTTTAATCGCCCGTACACACATATCATTTAGCCTGCACACACACACGCACACACAGACACACACACTCACCTCACCGTGGCAGCTGCAGGAGCCAAATTTAGTCTTAAATGTAAAAATCCCCTAATTACATATTTTCCATCCTATTCCTTTTGTTTTCACGTCCCTTCATCTTTCACTTCAATCCAAACATCTTCATGGTTAGATTCTCATTTCATATCATGCTGCCATAGTAACAAAGGAATAAACAACGAAATAAACATTGCAAGGAACAAACATGACGCAAAATATAACATCTCCACTTTCACTTCCTCTCTCTTTCTCTCATCCCCTTGTCCATCACGACCCGGCTCGCCCAGTTCATTTCACTCCATTATGAAATGACCCATTAAGAGGAATCAATCTCTTTGATGCGCTTTTGCCTCATCGCGGCGGCTCCCTCGTTGGCCGAGCGGTAATACCTGAGAGGATGGTCATTACAGGGATTATGGGTACAACACGGGGGCCGCGCCGCATCACTCAAAAAGCCATAATGACAGAGCGGAGCGTCCTCGAGAGTGTCAGCACAGCAGCGCCTCCAACGCCGCCGCCACCGCTGCTGATGGTGTAGCTGCTGTGGACGTGATGGAGATGTGAATCACAGACTGGTTTGGTTTGTTTGTCATATGTAATCATAAACACAGGTAGGAGTGCATTAATACATATAATGGTTAATAAGGCTCCACATAATGCACACATTTCCTCTAAAGTGATTCAACACTTGTTTTCCATACCAGCGGCAGTAGTGCAGCTGCTAGGGACTGGTTTCTATCCTTCAGCCAAAATGTCAAATATATCAAAACCTGTGAGTTTGGTTTTATCAGACAGTGAAGTATCCGACTCGGTGGAGTTCCTATAACTCTGAACAGAGTGTGTGGATACACACTTACTGTATCGATGGAGAGGGTGTAGCAAAGGGAGAGTGATTATACTGCATTCTTTGATGCAGCATAATAACCGGGTCGGGGCAAGTTATTTGAAAAACAATTACTCATGTTATACAGTTCATTAAAAAGTAATTATTGAACTAATTACTCAACAGTGGAGGTACAGGCACCTTTAAACTAATCCAAAACCTCCTCACCAACACACACACACACATACTCCTGAATGTGGATTAACCAAAGTGACTGCTACCAGCCCAACTAAAGGAGACTACCTCAGGGTTAACGCTCGTCCAGTTCCTTCTTATGGTACGCTAACGCAAATAAATAAATAACTGAATCTGAATTCATCATCACTTGTTACTGACAAAAATATCGACATTATTCTGTGTGTAGAGTAATTTTATGAAATATGAATACTTTCTCTTACATAGTGATCCGGATGATGAGTGAATAACAACTCAGACACGTCAAATCAATGAAACTGCTTCTTTCAGCAGGTTTAATCTTTCTCAATGCTGTTCAGACAAAAGATCAGACCTTTTTATGTAGACTCTGGGTAAAATCAATAAAGCTTTCGATGCAGATGTAGGCTATTTAACTGGTCAATTGTCTTTCTCTATAGGCAGATTTGAGGTGTTGTTAATCTGTGGTTTTGTCCAAAATGACTGAGCCAATCAGAGCTTTGCAGCCTGGACTCTTAAAGGGGACATATTATGGAAATATAACTTTTTTAAAAAGGCCCTTTAACTTGCCTTCCGGCCTCCAAAATGTGAGAATTGACACAAAAAAAATTGTAATTTGCAGGCTCTCTTGGTTTTACAAGATTTTCCTTGAGTTGTCATTCAATGATGTCATTAGTTTTCAAATTTGCATAATACCACCCGCAACATTGTCGCTTTTCTGTGTATGCAGCTTACTGACTACAGTAGATTTGTTAATATAATCGGGAGGAACTGCTTCTAAAGATACCACATCTTCTACTGAAGGTACAGCATAGTTGCAGTTAGTTTATTTATTTATTTTTTATTTAGCACACATTTTAAATCAATGGTGCACGGAGGGAACGAAGCCAACTGGCTTGTACAGTTGTTCAGCACAACAAATACTGCAACAATATGTAGTAGTATGTAGGTATAGTAGGTCTGAAGGATCTGATGCTGCAAAACTGCAACAGCCTGAACCTTCCTTGAGGATGCACCTAGTGAGCAGTTTCAACTGGACCCAATGTCTCAATGCATCCAACAGCTGAGAACATCCATCATGGCCACCGTACATATGGTGCACACCATCACCTGAAAGCCGCTCTTTGACCTCAGTGAGGTGTACAACTTTACCTTCTCACAGCATTTACCTCCTCTCTCTCCGTTTCTGACACACAAACCCATTTTCTTTCAGATCAGGTGCACATCACACGGTTTTTGTTGCAGTGTTTTTCTACGACGCTACGCTGTAAAAACATCCTCTCACTCTCTCAGGCTTGTTCTTTCTGTGACTCAACAAACAGAACAATGCATAAATTACCCATTTCGCAATCTGCTGTCTTCCTCTGTCTACACATCTCCCCTGACACTCTGTAATCTTTTCTGTTGGCTCTATATGCCGGAGCGCTATGTAGCAGCTCCTCAATATGTTATAGAAGCTGCTGGTGGAGGCGGAAGCAGCACAGTACAGTAGGTAATGAAAGACAGATTCATCAGAATAACGAGGTTAGAGTTCAACAGAGAGAGGGAGAGAGACGTTTATGGAGGAGAAGAAAGCGTCAGACTGTGTGGAAGGAAGCCAGACAAAGACGTAGCCTATAGGTGAGTCAGATGGTGGTGGAGAAGGTTTCTGGATGTTCTGACTCAGTCTGACTTGGTTTCACTGATCGACGGCGCTCGTTTCTCGTCGTCATTGACGCGTTTGACTCGCCGACGGCAAAGGCTAAAGGAGGGGGTGGTCTCAGTCTGGATCCAAACAAAACACCCAGACACCTTGGTGGACAGTCATCTGGGTTTCACTTGTCAGCTTCCAAACACCTTCCAAAGAGTTTTAGGTCATATTAGTTTGTTAGTCTGCTCTCCATAAGTTTAATGTTGTAAAAGAAGAAGTGATTTTACAACAGGACCAGCTCCACTCATGCAGTCACAGCTCCCTCCTCCTTGAATTCTCCTGACTGAATCGCAGCCACACAACATACTGTCTGGTTTTCTGATAAAAATGTTGAAGGTACAAACTCGTGAATATAAAGAATAACTGGGAGAAGTTAACTATGGCTCGTGAGATGTGTTTCAGTTAGAAAGGAAATCGATTCAATCATCTTATATACCACTGACTTCAGTGTGGATTATAAGAAGCACTGAATAAACATCTCACATCAGTTCAAGGTAGCTGAACCCCAATGTAATGAGTTTCTATGCAGCCATGAGCTAATTCACGGTGAGGACGCAGTGTCTGAAATATCAACAATGTCTGAATAAAAATAAGTAAAACACCACTGATTTTTCATATTACCAAGTATCTAAGATGTGCAACAGCACTACAGTATATCTAAGAGTGGTGTCTCATAAATTAGTGCCCCTATGGCTTCATTAATGAACTATAAATAAGTAAATCACAGCTTGTTTGAGGGGGGAAAAAAAAGATCATGATTAGGGTTGTCAATTAATTAAAATGTAATCATGATTATTATTTATTTACTTTAATCAAATTTGATATTTCCAAGCCCCTAGGTGTATTTGAAAAAACAGAGACAGTATCATATTTGCTTCCTAAATTGAAGAGGCAGTTTGGCGGCCGCAACAATCTATACTGAAAAAAATGTATAATATGCTATCGAAAGTATTGTTGAATTAGAAAATAAGAGGCAAATGTTAAAAGTCAGTGACATGAAAGTCAGATGAAAGACTAACAGCTTCTCTACACAGGCACTCATCTCCCTGAATGAATCATAAAATGAGGAATCTTCCACTAAGGATGTAATTCCTCAGATGCCAGGCTGCAGCTCACAACCACACTTGACTACTTCTTCTGTCTTTATGGCACATTTCATGACATTTTTCAACTTTAATTTCAGATTTAACAAGTCAACCTGCACCGGCGGAGATATAAATTCAGCTCCAGCAGCTTCCACTTAACCACTTTAGGGTGGATCATTTCCATCAAGTTTCATCTTTCAGAAGTCATAGGTTTTAAAATGGTCTACGAAGCTTCAATTCAGATCCCGGCGGAAAAATCTGGAAGCTAAAAAATACCACTGTTACCCCAGAACAAAAGTAGAAAAGACATAAACATGGGGGCAGAGAATAAGCAGATGCACAGAGTCTGGAGATAAGTAGTCGAAGCGACATTACAGCAGCACAGGAAGCAGAGAGCGGTATAGCCTCCCCTCTTCCCTCCTGAGCAAAATTCGACGGGGAGGTTTCCCGGGGCGTGAAGCCGAAGATAAGCAGAGTTAAAGCGAGATTACAGGGGCGCAGGAAGCAGATTACAGGTGCAGTGACAGCACGGCAGACGTAAAGCTGGATTACAGGAAGGTCTGAAACCTGAACACTGAGACTGAGGTTCCACTCCTCTGTTCTCCTGACGTTTCACCTTCTCTCCCTTTCTACCGTCACGCTGATTCCTTCTGCCACTCATCCGTTTACTTTCTATGAATTCAATTCCTCTGCTCATCCTTTCATCCCTGCCATCTTTTCCCGCCTTAATTTCTCTCTCTCTCTCATTTGCCTTTCTTCGTCCGCCTTCCTTTTCATGAATCCTTAGAGTTTTGAAACATTTTCATTTCCGTGGATTGAAATAAGAGGAATGAAATTCACGATTAAGTGAGGAACTTAACTTTCCCCCCACCTTCAACTTCTTGGGTTTAATCTGTTGCTGGTAAACATGACAGATCAAAGTTTCCCCACTCCTGGGTGAGTTCTGCATCCAGGAAATAGTCTTAGGCAACAAAAACTCTCATCTTCCACCACCTACTTTACCAATCTAATGGCGAGCGATCAAAGTAATAACCTTAAATCGTGTTGCAGGCTCACTCGGTGCTGTGTGACACAGTTTAGCTTGCTTTAAGCAGCCTGGGCGGTCCCTCGGGGACATCCCACAGTAGACGTGTGTGTGCTCTATCTACTGAGACCATTTAGTTCTATAAACTTGTAGTGGGCTGCTGCTGCTGCTGCTGCTGCTGCTGCTGCTGCTGCTGATACCAGCTCTCGCACAAACTCACTGCCCTCAAGAGAGACGACTTGGGAGGTTTCCGAGTTCACCTGATTGGTTCATGTACCAAAGTCAGTAGACTCGGTGCTTGTTATCCTGTCACCCTGCGGGTATTATCCCGGAGGCTTCAGTTTGGTTGATAGATTACTTTTAGTGGCCGTAAGTGTTTTTGCATATGATTAAACACATTAATCATCTCTGTTCATTTCTTATTTCCGCTGCTGGTACAACATGCAAATGAGTTGGAAGACTTTGATTCACTGTTAGAATAATACACATGTGGAATCAGCGCAGTGAGTAAAACACTTCATGACTTCAGAAGTCATTAGCTGTGGCCTACAGCTACTGTAGACTAGGTGCTGTGGAAAGATAATGAAGAAGAGATTGTTTTACTTTCTGTCAGCAGTAACATCTTTGAACCTCTTGAGAGGTCAGCCACAGTCTCAGATAGTTTCAACAAGTAAAAACTGTCTGCAGCGTTTCTTCTTCAAACGCTTTTGTAGCATTAGCAAAAAGAACTTTTCAGGCTTTCACTATAGGTTCTTGTAAAAGGACAAGGGTTTGTTCCTATGTTCTCAAAGGAGCTACTTCTTCAGAGTAAACAGGAAGCTACAGTAGCCTACAATGGACCAACCTGGAGAGAGAGAGCTGGTAGCATGCTAATATAGCTAAGAGTTAGCATTTGCGCTGCTTTTTACCTCAGGAGACATCTGTTGGTGAGTAAAGTTTGAGGCTTGCAGGGTTTATTCTAGACTGGTACATAGTTGTTAATTCTAATGTAGCAATAACAAAACTTATTTAAAATGTTTTTAAAGGTTTCACAGAGAATGAAAAAAGCAATTTCTATGTTTACAACCCAGCAAGTTATTGGCCTAACAGACAAGGCCAGAGTTAGCTGGTTAGCATGCTAATTCAAGAGGGAGAAAAAAAGTGATAGAAAGGGATGAAGTTTAATGCTGAACTCACAATGTATATTCTAGACTGGTAGGTAAACAGCTTTGACTCTAGCATTAGCTAAACATACTAACATCAGTAGATGTTTGATGATGAGTTTGTGAAGATGTGACATTTCACTCCTCGGCGGCAACAGAAGCAGACAGAGGGAGGCAGAAAGACATAAGGAGGGTATGTGAATGAGATTTTAGGATATGACTTCCTGCTGGGGGAGCCATATTTGTGTCGCTGCCCGGCGAGACTTCTCTGTGGCGAGGAGGATCAGCGGATAGACGAGGGCTCAGCTGCTCTGACCGCTGGCAGAGAGCAGAGGGAGGATGGAAATACAAAGGACAGACGGAGGGATCACAGAGGATGAGGGAGAGAGAGGGAGAAAAAAGTCAGAGAAAAAAGGGGACGGAGAGACCAGCAGGCAGAGGAAGAAAAAGAGAATGAAAACGACCAAATGTAAAGAAAGCAAGAAAGGATGATTAAATGCACAAAGGAAAGGGAAAGGTTACTAAAAAAGAGTGGATTTTAGCTTCGCCAGCACCTCTTTTCCAGGGATGTTGGTTCATCGCTTTTGTCCAGACTAGGATATTGAAATTTGGTTCAGGCTCTATGTTAACTGCAGGGTGAGTCATCGGGTCGCCGTTCTACAGTATTTCTCCAGGCTAAATACTGCAGTATTGTGAACTCAGATCTGGACAGTTATACCATTTTTTCCCCCTATTTGTTAAGACTAAATGCACAAATAGAGAAATAAATAAAATAGCACCAAATGGAATCATTTGAGTTTAAGTTTATTTTAGGTTATGCACCTAGTATTGTGGACTGGAATAAACACTTGTTTGATGGTGGGAAGCCAGAGAGGGATCATAACAGAGACGAGGTTGGTAAAAATTTGTCCTGAAGTACCAAAATGTAATCAAATGTGAAATATCTGAAATAAAATCTCTAGTTTAATATCTAGTTAGTTAGCTGGCTGAGGAATTAAACATGTTTTCCTCTATTTATAAAGAAAATAGAAAATCAAACGGGGCCCAGTAATCTACCTTGAGGAACTCCATATAACAAGTTTTCCTTGGACAACATAAAACACGATGAATATGATATTTCACTCAGAAAACTAAGACAAAGGACTGACAAACACCTGATGCCCGGTCTTTTGGCTTCTTTATTTGCCTTCATTTCTTCTTTCTACCTGAATCTTTTGAAGTGTGTGGTGTTTTGGATGGCTGACCATGTGAGTGTGTGCAAGGCAACCTGTTGAAAAGCCAGCATTTCAACAGGTTGTGAGGCCTTTGATGTCAGTCTGTTTGGATGAGCTGTGGTCTGTATCAAAGCCCAGCATCAGCGGGTTTCTCTCTATCTTTTTTTTTCTTTTTTACAGTGATGGTGGTGTGAGATGCTTCCCGCCTATCTCCCTTACTTTTAACCTTTCATGTGTCTCTGCACTGTCCGAGCTCTTGTTTTCTTTGGTTTCTCATTTCTGTCCCTCTTATCTCCCACTTGGTCTTTTCCTTCCTCCCTTTGTCTCTTTCCCCCTCTCTGGTCGGTTGACCCTGGGTAACAGAGACGATGACAAGGTGTGAAAGGTTTCCTGAGGGCTCTGAGTGTCTGTGACACACATACACAAACACACTGCCACAAGCTGGTCGACCAGTCAGCCAGATGGTGACTGCTCTTTGCTTTGCCCAGAGGCTGCAAACTGCTCAGCCTGACCAAGATAGATAGATAGAACGATAGACAGACAGATAGATGTGCAGAGAGGAGCACGAGTCAGTCTGTCTTCCCTGAAACTCATGCTGTAACTGAACCATGACTCAAAACTGTGATTCACTGGTTTTGCAAGCACCGACCTCTAGGGCTGAACAAAATTGAAGCCAGCACTGAAGTGAGCAGCAGAAAACTGCAGTTCCACGAATGTACATTAGAGTCAGACTCAATTTGTGAATAAATCCTCATACGGTCTTGTGTAAAAATGATCATGTTTACAACAGAACTAATAATGACTACAGCCTGGTAGAAAACAGCATTTTATGGCCCTTTTCCACACTACACAGTTACAGCTCGACTCAACTTGACTCATTTTCCATTACGGCTGAGTACTTCATAGTACCTCCTCAACGTGGGCAGAGTCGTCATAACACGGCTGCTACGGTCGCACTGTCTTGCTCTTGATCCTCTCGTCAGCCACCAAACACAGTCGTCTGCACGTCTGCACCTCGACGGACCACAGTGATGATTCCGCACAGCAGCCATTCAGCTCGCAGGGAAGAACAACAACAGTCGCAGTACAGATCGATGGTCGCTGTTCCCGGTCTCTTTTTTTAAAAATTATGATTGAAAATACCATAGGCAATCTTGAACAACTGTATTCTATACTTTAACTTTTCCGAATATAAAATCATGTTCAAATAAAATGCAACATATAAAATCTGAGCTGGCGCATCTTAATTGACGCGGGTCGCCAGAAATTGGTGATTGTCAAAATGGGGTCACGAGCCAAAAAAGGTTGGGAACCACTCCTCTGCAGTCAACTACCTCCTGTATTGAGGATGGGTTTTTATTCAACTTCACCTGTTCACATATAATTAGTGTCCGGGCAGCGACAGCTGCCAAGGACACTATTGTATTTGCTGATCTTCTTCTTCTTCTTCTTCTTCTTCTTCTTCTTCTTCTTCTTCTTCTTCTTCTTCTTCTTCTTCTTCTTCTTCTTCTTCTTCTTCTTCTTCTTCTTCTTCTTCTTCTTCTTCTTCTTCTTCTTCTTCTTCTTCTTCTTCTTCTTCTTCTTCTTCTTCTTCTTCTTCCGAGGAAGTCATACTTCCCATGGGCGAAAACTCACCAAACTTTGCACAAAGGTCCAGTCCCATGCCAGATTCACTCAACTCCAAGGACATGTGCCCCCCCCCCTCCCAGGGGGGGCACAATAAGCGTTTAAAATTAAAAACTTTAAAAATTCCTACCAGGCCAACAGTAGATGCTACAGCTGTGAAACTTCACCACAATGTAGCCTGGATACTGCTGAAACTTTTGTCAACTTAAACTTATTACAAATTATGAAGTCCATCACTCTGTTTTTTTCAATAAGTGTAAAACTTTTAAAATGTATCTCCTCCTACAATTTTTGCTCAATTGTCACCAAACTTGCTACAGAGCATCTCCAGACTGTCCTCCACAAAACTTGTTTCTCGGATTTTTGATTAATCAACAATTGAGCCTCCAGTGCATGAAAACGTTTGACTGTAAACACTACTGTAAACATATACCATCAAATTCCTGCTAAATACATTTTCTATCTTTCTGAAAAAAATTGAGAATATTGTAGAGTCAGGGTTGATGAAGTTTGGAAAATATCAGAATTTTATCTCAAAAACTGAATTTTCTAGAACATTTTGAATTCTGCTCTCATGGGATCAACTGCAGCCAATGTAAAGGTGATGTTTTTAAACATCACATTTTCTCTTGAGAAGCAAAACACTTAAAATTACAAACAAATCACCAACATTTCCATGCTGTGTAGATGCAATTTATGTATTAACAGATTTTTGTTTAGATATTAGAATTTCTGACATTTTGACTATTTTTTAAATCTGCCTCAACAACAGCTGCCCGGGCGCTGACGTCTTGAGTGTATTTGAGAAGACACACACCATGTCACACTACCAGATAATTAGCTCACTGAATTGAGCGCTGGTTTGTGGTGCGAGGGGTTGTGGGTTCAAGACCCAGCATGGGTGACGACGACAATGCCAGAATCCTCACGGTGACATCACAGCAAGCCTCTAAATTAAAAAAGCAAACGGATCGGACGATGGTCTAAAGCTCACCACAACCCGAATGCTGCTCTCATGGGAACAACCGCAGTCAATCCCAGAGTGACACTTTTAAACATCCGATTTTCTCTTATGAAGCAAAACAAATCACCAACATGTCCATTGTCTAGATGCAATTTATGTATTACCAGATTTTTTGTTTAGATATTAGAATTTCTGACATTTTGACCTTTTCTGAAATCTGCCTCCACAACAGCTGCCCGGACGCTGGCTCTATGAGTGTATTTGAGAAGACACACACCATGTGTCACTTCCAGATAAGTGTTGGTTTGTGGTTCCAGACGAGGTGGGTTCGATCCCCAGTTCAGGTGATAAGTATATTACATCAATATACCAGATAGTCTTTGAACAAAATCTTAGACTCATAGCAGATGATGTTTGACACAAACATCAGAATTTTACCTCAGAAACGTTGCCTGCACAACAGTGAATGGTTTACTTAATTTGTGAAGCCACCATAGCACTGCCACTTGACAATTAGCTCAGTGCGATAGACAACAGTCTTTAGTTCCAGAGGTTGCGGGTTCAATCCCCAGCTTGTGCAGAAATGAACATTCCAAGGTCAATTAACCTGTCTTCCTGTTTCTTGTGCAAAATTTGCCCGGACACGACCCATTGCTGCGCAGCAGCTATAATTGAAGCTTAAAGTTGTGTGTAACAGAGGGCATGCATCCATTTTTGGATTGGACACGCGGAGCCAGGCACTGCTAGGATGACAACTGTGGAGCAGCTCCACTCTAAGCTTCAAATGAGCTCTCCAGAAGATCGACTGCGGTGCTGAAGTTAATTAGCAATTTTGGTAGTTGTCAAAGGAAATGTTTAAAAAATGTTGTAAAATTTTTAATGCAAAAAACTCAAAAAAAAAAATCCTATTTCTGAACACCAGATAAACTTATATCATTGCAGTGAAAGAGACATTTGTTCATTCAAAGTTGATGTATGAATGTTTATTTTTCCCTTTTCACATGCACACTATGACTCTCTGTGCGAGAGGTTTTAAACGCAGCTTCTCTCACATGAAAGAAGTAAAGGAGCTCAGGATTTAGGGAGGATTTTTTTTGTGTGTCTCTGTGTGTTGTTGTTGTTGAAGTTGTTGTTGCAAAATGAGACATCCATCACTTGAAAAATGCGGCTCTGCCTCTTAGAAAACGACCACTGACACAGAAGTGATTCATGGAGGAGTGTTATTGAAGCTATTAGCCTCGGCACACACACAGTTGAATAAATGCACACGCACATACAAAAACAGACTGTGGCTCTCGGATGCTCATACACACACAAACACACAAACGCACACACACAGGGGAGAATGATAGTATGCTAATGTTAAACTAAATTACATATAATTACGCAACCAAATCTAATTCCCAGTTACAGATGGAGGGAAAACACCACATGCCTCCAAATCTGAACAATTAGTGCAGCTCTGTAGCCATATTTCATGACGCACGGACCTTCAGTTGATTTGCGTATGGTGAGTGTTTTTCCTCCGACTGGCTCATTTAGACTCTTGGGGCTTTGGGAAGTTGAAAGCAACCTTCACCGCAACAACATGTCACGTTCACTGTTTTCACCTTGTGAGTCGATGAGCGATGACTCATAGCGCTTTATATATCCAGATATAGTTGTCTGATCAGTAACATAAAACATCCCTAAAGGCAGCTGAAAACACTTCCTTCATTACATGTAATGTATAATGTGCAATGTACATAGCATTCATAACACATTATGCCATTTAATTTACTACTTTAACTACCGTCTTGTATTATTCTTATTCTCAACCATTCTTATTATTATTTAATTCATCAGTCTGTTGTTGTTCATGTCTTTTTATGAGCAATTTAGATAGCTATTATGCAAATTCCTTGTATGTATGCAACATACTAGGCCAATAAAATCCTATTCTGATTCTGATTATGCTTCTATCTGTTCAGTTTGAGCCAAAATTACCATTTAGCGACTCAACAAAAGCAATTAAAGGTCATCCCAGCTGTTAAATATCTGATATTTTTCGCTTGAATTCAATAAAATAACATCAAATACTCACAGGTATTAGTTATTCATTAGAAAACGTGTCGCTGCTGTGCAGGTGTTGCTGCGCAGAGCTGCTGCAGATCAGAGCTGGTTTGTGTTTTATTTCATCCACCTGCAGTGAAAAGGATGAGGAGCCAGTTTCCCCTGATGGTGGGAAAGGCAGGCAGCCTGTTTCACTCACACTGTTCTCATACAGAAATGATACTGGGTGTCAGTTTTTATGACAGATGAGGTCTAGTGGCGGTTGATATGGTTTTTTTTTATCTTTAATTGTGTTTCATTTGATCTGAATGAAATGAAGCGAGTGATGTGTTTTAGCTGAATCGACATAATAATGAAATAATGACATTAATATCAAGATCAGATTTGGATCCTGTGCTTCACTGGTTTATCCGTTTGATCTCTTCACAAACCAGCGATGTTACACAGAGGAAACACTCCTGTGTTTAATTAACCAGTCATTTCCAACACATCGGACATGAAACAAACCTTTGAACATGCTAAGAACCATTCAGCTTTATTTAATGCTCCATCTCCAAAGACACAACCTCATTTGATTCATCAATGGATTTTTTTTTTATGTAGTTTTCCCAATTAACACAAATACTTCCCACCTCCTTGTTTCCACAGCAACCGGCCAGGTTGTTCGGCGGGTTCAGGTGCACAGAGGAATGATCGCGGCAGGGAGAGACGAGACACGGAGAGCAGGAGTCTGAAGGCAGGAGACTCAGCTTTGATGTGAGCTTTCAGGTCAGTGGAGGATACAACCTGGAGTTAATCCCACAGAAGCTGCTCACAGGCTACATTCATGTTACACAGGTGGATCCACCTTTTTTTTTTCTCTTCTCGTCTCCTCTCACATAACCTTTACTGCCAGGCTCACATGTAAAATGCAGCTGCTCCGTGAAAGATAATCAGCCTTTTCCATGAAATAAAAGTACTTGAAAAACTCATGAAACTTTGCACAGGTGTGAGACCTGGTGAAAATTTCAAGAGCACATCCATCATCCTGTGTTTCATCACGATGTGAAGCTCAATAGTACAGCTGGGTATCGGCACTGATTTACTGAACCGCTTTGATTCCAACGGGATTCATTCATTCATTTTGAGATATTTCAGTTTTAATACCAAGTTTGCTTCGTTTTGAAAGGGATTTTCACAGAACTAATGCTGCAAATTGTACTAACCTGGTGCACTATTGGAAATATTAATTTTTACATGAAAAATTGACCCAAATGCAGCTACATTAATGCACAATCTTGTGTGGTTAGTCTTGCGTGAGATGAACAAGAAATGGCTTACATTAAAGGAGACATATCATGCGCCTTTTCTAAAAATTAAAATAGTTCCCAGGTGTCTTAAAGACATGTCTGTGACATGAATCGGTCAAAATACCCCAAGGATCAAACATCACAGCACTTTTTCCATCCGTTCAAAACAACCGGTTTGAGTGTCTGTCACTTTAAATGCAAATGCCCCACGCCCCTTCTACTGGTACCAGGTAGGGGTGGTATTATGCAAATTCGAAAACTAGTTACATTATTGCAAGGTAACCGAGGGAACAGCTCGTAAAACCACATGGATTTTAACCTCAGGAGCCTGAAAATTACAGATTATTTTGTCAATTCTCACATTTTGGGGGCCGGAAGTGAAGACAAACACCCAAATATATGTTAAAGAGCCTTCAAAAAGTGATATTTCCATAATATGTCCCAACATCTGGACAGGAAAACTGAAGATTGTCTAACCTGAGACAATGACAAGAACAAGATGCAACCAAATTATCCAACTTCCATCCACTGACAACAGGAAATAACCCAACAGTGTTCCGACCGTTTTAATTATCAATATTCTCCAGAAAACCCTCCTTCACTGTTTATTTGAAACAATAAATGATTTTAAAAAAAATGAAACCAGTGTTTTCCATCTGGTGTAATAGAGAACATGTCGTGCCGTGGCTTTAAGGAACAGGTGCAGACAAAAGTTAAGAGAAATAAGTCCCGAAGAGAAGCAGACAGGATTTCTTCTATCTTAAAAATAACAGAATAAACCTGAAACGAGAGCGACTGGGGGGAACCGGATCAGAGGAGGAGGTGATGTGAGGTAACTTCTGCCTCTGCTCCCTCTCCCTCTCTCTGTTTTTTTGTTTTTCTGCTCCCTGTGTGGGCGTAGTGAAGAACAAGGTTGTCACCTCTGATCAGAGTTCGGAGTTAGTGGGTGGCTGAGGGGAGGGAGGGGGGGTTAGGTGTCCTTGGACGTCTTCAGGGAGCAAAGGGAGGAGTGAACGATGGAGGGATGGCAGAGGTGGTGGTGATGAAATCGCAGCTGAATCACTCATCAGGATTTTTCTGTGGAGACTCTTTTCACTCGTTCATCATCAAATGACCCTCGAAAAAATCTGATTTTCTTTCTCCCTCTCCGTCGTCCGCTCTGCTGCCTTTATTTTTCTCTCTCGTCTCATCCCATCTTGTTCTGGAGCTTTAGTCTGGCCACAAACTAGGGCATCATCAACGCAGCGCACACTCACACTCTCCAGACAAAGGTTCCCAGTGAGGTGGAAATGTAAAAGCACACTCAGAGTAATAGAGTCTGAATCTGCAAATCAAATCAGAGACACCAGTGGTACCTCGGCAGCAGCGGAGGACAGTGGACGTCTTCACAGCCTCAGATGGAGCCATTTACTTAAAGGAACAGTCCAGCATTTTATCCAGTGTCTGGACGAATGTCTTTGTATCGCATCAATACAGTATGCCACAGATGCACATGGCCAGGCGGAGGGTTAGCAAAACAGCCGAAATGCAACCAGCCTTGCATAGTTCCTCTTTAGCGGAAACCCTGGATGATCAAAATCTTTATAGATAATCTCTTTGCACAGTCAGCTCTGTGCTTGAGTGTTCCTCCATGTCGCTTGCATGTAGCGGACTGGATGGGGCGGTGTCACGTAGAGGCTCTAGGCTAAATGTCAGTTTTGATTATTTTTCGATTGCTCAGCTCTAGGTCAGTAAAGAACCATTAAAATAGCTGCAGTACGAACGGACCATACACATACACTAAACTGTACGCACTGGAAAAACGATATTTTGGACCAACTAAAAAACTGTTCACTGTGTCAAACACTGATTTGTTTGTTTGTTTTTCTCAAATAACATTATATAAGATTTGTTTGAAACCTTACAATGTGATTCAGAATAAATGTTTAAAAGGCAAAAATATAACTTATCAAAAAGTAAAAACATAATTTATTATGAAACAAAACAAGCAAGACGAGGTAATTTTATTTGTATAACCCGATTTTACAAACAGTTTGTCTCAACATCAACATCCTCTGCCCTTAGACCTTCACATCGACTAAGGAAAGGCTCCCAAGAAAAAAAATGGAGTAGTGTTAAATAACCTTAAATTACCATCATTTTGTTGAAGCCATATTAATTAATTTAATTCTCAACTTAAATGTCTGATTTGTTTTAGTCACAAGTGAAAAACATTCTCCATTTTGATCAGTGTGGTATAGTTAAATAGTGTTTGCTTTTTTAAAGTTTCATTTTCCTAAATATAAAAGTATACTCAGGATCAAAGATTTTGTTAATATCTAACACCATGTCGTCCTCCACTCTCTCACACCAGGTTCATGATAAGAGTTGTTCAGATGAGCAAAAACAACCTGGTCATCTCTGATCTGATCTGAACCCTCGATGACTCTCGTGGCATCAATGTCTGAAACAGAGCGTTTTGGCTGCAAAGAGCTTCAGGTTTCAGTCTGAAGTCCGACCTCACAGTCGGAGCAGCAGGGGAGAGGGACGGAGCAGAGAGGGAGGATGTGCAGCGTAGTGTGAGGGGCAAGTGGAGATCACACATACACATACACACAGTTGTACGGCATGTCAAGATGACACTGGTGTGAATCTATTTGAGTGCCTGTTTCTGTGAGGATTAGAGAGTGTATCATTTACCTTGAAAAGGTCACTATACTTTAAAATGAACTGACTACACACAGTTAGCTATGCACTTGCTCACACACACGCTGTCAGCACGGAGCTACACAAACAGAGAACACAAAATGAGATGTCGATACGGAATGCATGAACACACAAACAGACTGAGCTTCGCAATTCACTCCAGTCTCTCAGTAGAACAAGCACTGCTGAGACGAACACCACACGCAATTGATTTTTTAATATGATCTTATATGTGTGTTCTGTTTTATTGTGGGTGATCATTTGTTCTAAATGAAAACTGACTCCTTCCCTCTGTCTTCCTGTGGTCTTGTATTTTTCTCCGCACAGAAGCAGTAAAACTGTCACAACATCGATCCTCTCAGTCCCTCAGTTTGTCATGATTTTCTCTTAACGAAGCTGCTTGAGATGAGACGTTTTGACCAGGTCTAATGTAGAAAACTGAGCACAGAGGTCTGATTAACTTAAGTTAATCAATCACATTTACTTTATTTTAATGATGACAGATTGTAACTGATTTGAACAAGATGGAAAGAAAAGTTTTTTTTAATTATCTGATGAATGATTAAATTATTTAAAGGTCCCATGTTGTATAAAGATAGATGTCCTTATTTAATTATATAGATAGTCTAGTTTCTACGTTGACAATGAGAAAAGCATCAAAGCAGAGAAATGCACACAACCTGTATTCAGAAACTGAAACCTAAAACGAGCCGTCAGGACTTCAGTTTTGTGATGTCACAACAAAGCAGTCACCAAGCCCCACCCACCTGGACTCACTATCAAACCATTGCAGGACTTGGTTTCTTTGAATGATTTACTCATGGTCTGCTACAGATAGATCTATTAATCTGCTATATTTTGATACAAACACCAAGAAAACCATCAGCCAATCAGAGGAGAAGCTCGGAGCATCCTATCCTCTGATTGGCTGACACCAACCTGTTGTTGCTAGCACTCCAGAGAGACATGTGTAAAACTACAAAGAGATATATATCTTCTTGTGAATCAACACAAATAAAACTCTTAAACTTAACAATCACTCAACTAATTGCCTCTCAGACAGTGATGGAGACACATTCTATGGTCGGTCTTTAGATGTGACCTCCAGACTAATTAGCTTGTGTGACAACACGTCCCGGAAGACAACACCACAGCATGAGTCTCAACTCTCAGTGGACAGAAATCAAAACAAATGCAATCTACTGCATTGTTCAGTGGGGGGAGGAGTATTGATGAAACGAGTCACAGGCGGCACCATCATCTATAACACGAACCACATTACCTCAAGGACGTTTCTGACAAGTCACTGTTATGTGTCAGAAACACCTGCTGCATCAGATCATGCACCAGTGGGCGTCATTAGAGACATACCTCCAAATATGACACAATTAATTAAGAACAGTTAAGACCAGTAATGGCTGTTTCTGTTGGATACCAGCTTTGGTGATGTTTTCTCTTTTCTCACATTTATGTTTTCAGAAAAAAATATCTTGTATCTTCTTCCTGCTCTCTTCCAACCAATGAAGAAGAAATGTTGCGATTTGCCATGATATTGTCAAATTGTGAAATTGCCTTGGTTGGAATAGAAAGAAAGAAAGAAAGAAAGAAAGAAAGAAAGAAAGAAAGAAAGAAAGAAAGAAAGAAAGAAAGAAAGAAAGAAAGAAAGACAGAAAGACAGAAAGAAAGAAAGAAAGAAAGAAAGAAAGAAAGAAAGAAAGAAAGAAAGAAAGAAAGAAAGAAATTTTCAAAGTTGGAAACATTCCATGGGAATTAACAGGAATATATGGGAATAAATCCAAATGTGTACATAATGAATGTATGGCAAACAAGCAGGTTTCCAGGATGCCAAGTAGCCTACTCATTTCAATGATGAGACGGAATTCATGATTGATTACCATGGCAACGAACGAAGCTTCGATATTTTTGGGTCAGCCCTAGTTGAATGATGTCATGTTTTTTTAAATTGTATTATTTTGCATGGTTGTCTGCTTATGACAAAGCAAAATATTTACATTTATGTTTAGATGTTATACAGTTTGTTTAAATCACCCACAATTTCCAGTTAATTCCCATAAAATCCCAATTTTCCCCAATAAATTCCCATAATTTCCATGGAAAGTTTCCAATTTTGAATATTTCCAAAATTCCCCAGCCTAACTTCCAATGGAAAGTTTCTGGAAATTCACCGGAAATTTTCCGCCCCTTTGGAACCCTATGTTGGATAGACTGTGATGTAATGAGATTCAGACATTCACCATCCTCTCAGGATGAAGCACAGTATCTCTGGTGACACTCTTAACTTTTAATTTCCTTATTGTGTTACGAACAAATACCTGCAAAACCCTGCTTCTCTGCTTGTTTATGGCTAATTAATAAAGGTTAAGCACAGTGAACGTGGCACAGGCTGCACCTGCACTGTCACCGTGAGCGTGTTAACATTTAGCACTTGGCTTTAAGCGCCGTTGTGTCAAACGCACGGCTTTGCAGAGCTGCACGACATATGCACACACAGAAACACCCAGATGTCAGCGCCGTTTCAGCAGCATTTAATTGACTAAGTGAACTTTTAGATGCAGACACAGAGAGGGCGTCGGAGCCACCGTTATAAATAAGCTCAGCCTGTCATGGGAAACAATAAAACGTCAGAATAAGTGAGTGTGAAACAACTCCAGAGAATCTTGCCTTGCAGATTGATTTTTTTTTTAATTTGCATTGTGGTCGTGCTGCATTTGTTTCTCATTAATGAGCCTCCATAAACTAACACACACACACACACAGACACACACACGGGTACATAAAGAGACAAATGTACATTGAGGCTGGTGATTGTGTAATGACATTACAGAGAAAAGAATATTTCATACAAGTGTGACAGTCAAAAAACTGGATTCATTTTTAGCTTTAACCAGCGACTGAAGTGGGATTATGCAACCAAACCCGCACGCACACACACACTAACACACACACATACACACACACAGCCTCTGGTCTCAGACTCCAATCTCATCTTCAACAATTTTCTCCCCTCTCTCTCTCTCTATTTCTGTCTCCCCCTCTCTCTCTCCCTCTCTCTGTCACTGTCTCTTTCTTTCCCTCTCTCTCGTCCCCTCCCTTCTCCCCGCCTGGCTCGCCATCCGCTGTTGCCACAGCAGCAGTGTGAAGAGGAGCCACGGAGGAAGAGGAGGAGGAGGAGGAGGAGGAGGGAGCGTCAGGAGGGAGTCGTGAGGTGGTGGAGGGCAGAAAATGTCACCTCAGTCATGTTGATGAGAGGCAAAAAATAAGTCCTGTCTTAAAAACTGCTGCTAATAAAGGTTGTTGAATTGAAGCAAAATGTGTAGGAGAAATACATACAGTGTTGTGATGATGCTGTTAAACACACAAACACACACTCAGGCCTGAAGCTTTGTCTTTCATACCTGATTCCTGCTGTTTCAGTATTGACAGAATTGAAAACTCAGGACTTTAAGCTGCTGTTTGGGCCACACACACACACACATATACACACACACTTATACACACACATTCACATCCACTCTAATAATTCATAGTCTCAGCCAAACATCCACAGGGCTCTTCAGCTCCGTCTCCTCCACAGACTCAGGTGTACCTGAGTGATTGAAATGCGCTTTTCCAGAAATTCGCTAGTTTCCTCAAAAACAAAGCCGACTGCACCGAGGTCTGTTTGAGGCTCCAGCATCACGCTCATCACCAGCCAGCTGGCTCATCTCTGACTGACAGTCTGGACTGCAGCAGGTTCGGCGTAAAATCTTTTTTTTTTTTAAATCAGTCTGACACTGAAAAACAAAGGGTTGGATTCGTGAACAAAGTTGGTTTCGTATCGACCTCTGATAGATTTAAATTAGGATGCATGATACCACTTTTTTTCCAAACCGATACGATACCGATACTTGGATCTGAGTACTTGCCGATACCGAGTACCGATGCCGATCCTTCAACCACAACAAAAAAATAAACGATTAGGCAAAATGCAATGAATTGGAAGACAAGTTTTATTTTCTTCTCTGCTTGTTACAACAAAATTTGTTGTAACAAGCCTCTGATCTAAAAAAAATACAACAAAGATGCAAAGCCACCCTCTGATCGCGGTCTTCATGCAGAGCAGTGGCATGCACTGGTATCGGTTCTTGTACTCGCTAAATTTCACCGATACCGATATTACAACAGTATCGGACCGATACCCGATACCAGTATCGGTATCGGTGCATCCCTAATTTAAATCGATATCAATGTGTGTGTGTGTGCTACACAAACACCAGCTCTGACAGACTGCGCTGTCTGGACCGTCAGCTCCTACTGTACTTTATTCGTTGGGTATCAAATGATTAATCGACTCCCTTTTTTTTTTTCCTGTTCCAAACTATGTATTGTTAATATAACAGCCTTTCAAACTCTGCTATCCATCAGCTTAAAGAGAGAGTTAGAGGGAAGTGAGTTGATTTTTAATCTGAATGACAGCGCTATAATGAACATGCAGAAGTATCCTGACCTTTCTTGGCCAGGTATTCAGCTTGATAGATATCAACAGGTCAGAGAGCCCTACTCTGTACAGAATGCATTGGCGAGGTCAGAATATGGACCTAAAACCAATTAGTCTGACAGTGTCAACCTCTGGAAACACTGCGTAGATGCTTTATTGAAAACTTTGATGTTGTGTTGTCTGGACAGACTGAAATAGAGACCTTTGGTAACCCCACCTGTGATTAAATCTGATCTGCTGTAAGTGTAAGTGGTACATACAACACGGAAAACGAAATACAAGTGTTACTGACTTTATTGTCTTTGATAGCAGCTGTAAAAGTCTGTATTTCAATGCTGATGTCTTTTCTTTTTGTTCATAATATTTTCTGCATCTAATCAACTGCAGGGTAGAGAATCTGCTTCCTGTGTATACAGTACATAGTGTACATGGATGCTCATGCATCTTCAGTTGTGTTAGGAGGGATGCACGATAACTCTTTTTCTACAGATAACCAATAACTACCTGCTTCTCATAACTCATGCCGATCACATTTTTTATAGTTTAAACACACCTGAGGTTAAGAAAGGCTAAGGTGTAGTGAGTAAAGACGAATTTAACATTATAGCTCTGCCTCTGGCAATAATATAACTAACATCTACTGTAATGTAGAATTATGACTCAAAAAACAACATTTATCATTGTTTCAAATCAAGTCGGCGGGCAAATGAGCTGAAAATGAGTAAACTCAAGGCAATGTTTGCTAATTAGAATTGGCTCCAGTAATGTCATCATCGGACTTATCTGTGTATGTTGGCTGATAATTATGCCGATGGTTATCAGCCAGTAATCGGCTGATAATTATCTGTATTGAGATGGAGATCAGTTTCCTTTAAAAAACATTAAACATATAAGAGGGAAGGATCAAAAGGCTTTTCACTGTCCACATAAACAGAGTAAAGCCTTTATAAAAAGCTGCAGTAAAACCTGAGAAGTATACAAAGTCGAACCTTAACGCAGCGCTGCTTTGTCTTCAGAGATTTTTGTCTTCGACGGGAGCGAAAGCTTTTCTCAAGACAAATCAAAACTGATAACATATAAAGGTTGGAAATTCATTTTGCAGGTGACATGTGTATCAGCGCTGGTCCTCCTGATGACTGCAGGTGTAGCTGTGTCTGCAGGCTAGGAGCTGATTCGTGGTAATGATGGAGTTCAGGTAGAGGACAGAATCCTGAAGAAGTCTACATTGGCTCAGTGAGGAGCTCCTACCACAGCCGTCATTACCACCTGTCAGACTGCTGCTTCCAACTTTATAAACTGTACATCAGCTTTATTTTACTTTTTTGTCCTGAACTGCTCTGTCGGGTTTTTTTTTTTCTTCCCCCATAGCTACTATTTTAAAGTTCAGTTCAAACTGTGCCATTAACCCTTTATAGGGTGCGCATTTAAATGCTAGGAAATTCAAAATTTCACCCCTGGACCATCCCTGAGTATTATGAGAGGTGTTTTTTGTTTGTTTGTTTGTTTTTTTAATTTTTTTTTGAATAACAAAAATGCTGCAAATCAAAGTTAGTGAATGGGCTCTATGCACAGCTCCACCACTTCCTGAATTTAAGGCAGGTCCGCCATTTCCTGTCACACTTTTATTGGACAAACTGATTGATCCAGGTGTGTCTGACCATTGTGACTACTCAGACACACCTGGACTAATCAGTTTGTCCAATAATGTAAGACAGGAAATGGCGGACCTGCCTTAAAGCAGATATCAGCGGCACGGCCGTTTCGGCTAATGCTGCGTTCAAGGCAGGGTTTTGAAACCGTAAGTTACAGCTTCAAGTCACAACTACGACTTTGTAGCGTTCCAGGTAACCCGTGGCTCGTGTTTTTACCGACCTGTTGCCTGTGAAAGTTCACTATAACGGCCACTCGTAACTTCTGACCCGTGAACTGGTACCAGATCGAACTGGTACGACTTCACAGGAAGGAAAAACACAAAGTACGAGTTTCCTTGAACGCACCATGAGTTAGCAGCCCCCGCCCTCGTCAGGCATCTATTGGTCCTCGTGCTACGTCACCACATTCATGCGCATCCCTTGGCTGCACACACAGCCCTTCATGCCGTTCTCTCTCCTCATTGGATAACACTTGTATCCCACAAGGAAAATTTTCTCCTCGGGTTACAGCAGAGCAGAGTGACGGAGAGACTCGTGTTACGGCTGAAACACTCCATGTAAGTGATTGCTGACGGAAAATAGGACTATTTAGGACTTATATTAACACAAACATTCCACTGATATCTGCTTTAAATTCAGGAAGTGGTGGAGCTGTGCATAGAGCCCATTAACAGTATATGGGTAAAAAAAAAATTAAAATATTTAAAAACACACAAAGTTGAAGGAATATTAATCCATAAAATGTTATGTAAAAAAACCTGCAAAAATACATATTTTCACTTAACTATTTGTAAAATAAGTTAACAAATGTGGTTACTTGCCTGTTAAAGGTTCAACCTTATGCTAATTAGCTCCAAAGACAAAGCTGAGTCATTAGTTCTGCAGGAATTAGATTAGAAGACAAATTGTTGGACATATTAAAATATGGAGCCAATGAAAAGTAAAGAGTATCACCAGAGTTATTAAAGTTCCTCCGGAGAGGAAGATCTTTCAGATAGTAGTTGAGACATTTCAGTCTGAACAGGTTGTTGGCTTCACATCGCCTTGACCGCATGTCGTCCTCTTTCTTTTCTCAGTTTTCTCACAGACACCACATGGTGTCCTGATAAAGACACGAGTCCTCCGCTGTCCTCACAGCTGTCGAGTCCCAGCATGCACTGGGGGAGACGTGTCAGTCCAGGTCACAAATATATAACCGGACTGAGACACAAGCAAACATGTTCACACACATACAAGTAATTGATCGCCATCGTTTCATCTGATCTGCATGTGTGCGGAGCGTGGGAGGGAATTAAAGGCCCGCACACACAAACAGCCATTAACACAGAGTTTGTCTCATTAAGGATCATAATGACGGCGATACACACACATGTCCTCGTCTTCTGCATCTCCTCTAGTGTCCTTTTAACAAACATGGACTTTAATGAATTCGGCATCAAACGAGCGGAGTCGTATTTTAACAGCAGAACTCCCTTTAGAGCAGCAGAGGCGTTTGAACTGTCATCACAAACTTATCTCCGTCCTCTTCCTCCAGCTCAAAAACACAGCATTTGTTTTTTATTTCCTGTCTCTGTACTTTTCTCTCTCAGAACCAGACACAGTTCTGATAACTGCTGATTGTTTCTCATTTCCATGACTGGTTCGCCGAAGCTTTCCCCGCTGCTGTAAAGACCGTTCATCTGTGTGTCTCAGTACCACCTCCCCAATGAGCAATTTTCCTCTCAGCTCTTTTTCTTTGTTTCCGATGCTTTCCTACATCTTGTCTAAAGTTGTCATTTAGTGTCTCTTAGTGAACACAGTCGCCTCTTCACTTGTCAGCTTGTTTTTATGGAGTTTTTTCCTGTTCTTTTGCTTTTATCACTGACATCTTTTTCCTATTTCTTTGTTTTGTTGTCATGTAGAAAATATTGTGTTTGCTTCCTCTTTTGTTGCGCGAATCAATAACTGAATGAATAAAGCAAGTAAAACTGTGAAAAAGATGAAATTTGTGCCTTTGCTTTGCTTTGAATTTCAGGAGTTCCTGCAGTTTCTAAAAGACATCGGCATTACTAACATCCTGGATGTAAAGAACTAGACAATTGATCACATGGGTCAATGAACACCCTGACTCACTCAATGATTGTAGGAACCGTGTCATTACCATGACAACAAAGCTGTTTGGCTAGATTAGGCTTACGCAACACAGTTTTTGGCAACAATCAACCATCCACAAACTTCTCCAGCAGTCTCTGCATTTGCATTTCGAAACAACTCTTCTCGTAACGTTGCGTTATTATCTCATAGCGTGGTGAATGTGCAGGTCACAACATGTCCACAAGAGCGTTTTGGAGTTGTTGGATTGTGTATTTGATGAGTTTGATGAGGGAAACCAAGAAATCCCATTAGCATAGCTCTGAGCAGCTCACGGCTCTGCTCCGCCGTTCTAAAAATAGCTTGCAGCGACAATTAAAGGTAACAAACCTGCTCCTATGATTATAGGGATTACAGCAAATTTGCAAAAATGTTGAACCATCCCTTTAAATCTACTGAATATTGATAGACTCATCCCAGTGTGCTGACTGGACATAATGATGGACGAGTCACCAGTCTAATCCATTGGTGTCTTCGCCCCCCAGTCCCACTTCCTGTCTCCATCTCTGGAAGGATGATGGTTCTGTGGTGCTTCCAGTTCAGGCAGCCCACATCCCATAATACCTATGCCACCTGAATGCACACCCTGTGACTCAGTGGTGTGTGAAGTGTTGCTGTGCTCAGCTGATCTATCCTTGGACCCGTTTCAATAAAAGGTTAAAATAGAAAGACCCCCCCTCCCACCACCACCACCACCACTCTTCCCCAAAATGACCCGACATTGGCCGCCCTCCCGTCTCTCCTCCCCTCTGCTGTTTATCGTTGGTTGGACTCTGTCTGGACACTGCATGCCGCCGTTCCAAGAAACACTTCATTCCAAGACTCACCTTGGTCCAAGGCTCACATTTAATTATGGCTCTGATTCATGGCCTCTTTGTTATTACTGTCAGCTTCACTTTCCACCTGCAGACCAAACAAATGGCCGTTTCCTCCACACAACACTTTCTCCTCCTTAACCCTCCTTCCTCATCACTTCTGTCATCTCCGGCTTGTCTGGCTCCCGCAGTCATCAGCAGGAGACGGTAATAGTTTTAGATACCGCAGCTGGAAGGAAGCCTAACGTTTGGTTTGTGTTGAGTTTAAGAGACTTTGATTTTTCTTTTTCTTTTTTTGTGTGAACACATATAACTTCCTATTAGTTTCCTTTCATTTAAACAAGATGGAGGAAGCTTTAGACAGGGAACAGACAGCCACTCGACAAAATCAAAATAACTACAAAGAGTCACAAGGCTACAAAGACCCCAAAAATGGCAAGAAAGAGGTACAAAAACTACTACAGAGATATGCCAAATGACTGCAAAGATATAATAATTTACTGCAAGAATATGCTAATTTCTTACAGAAACATACCAAATATTTCCAAGAAATATATACTTAATACAAATAAGATTACTACAAAGATATGCAAAATTGCTACGTATATGTACTTCAAAGAGGCTGAAGGCTAAATTACTAATTTCCTACAAAACAACAATGCACCAGTTTAAAGCAAAGACATGCGTAATTACTACATTTACACTAAATTGCTATAAAGAGACAGAACTACTACATGTAAACACCTAGTCCCTACAAATATTCCCAGAATAACTAAAGAGAAAGATAATTACTACAAAGGAACTACAAAACGGTCTGAATGTCTTGCTTCTAATGAACACCTGAATTTTGTAATCCTTGAATAACACAACTGGTCAAGTCTCCCTATAAAAATCTAAAAGGATAAAGACCCTTTAACAGAGCAGGACTCAAGGGGAAAAAAAACATGCTTTTATACACTTGAACACTGCGATGGGATCTTTATACAGGTGCAGCTAATTCTGAATCCTCACTCCCGATCTGCAGAGTGGATTACATCACCCCAGTCCTCAAATCTTTGCACTCTCGCTGCCTCTGTCTCAAAGAGCTGATTTTAAAGTACTGCTGCTGGCTTACAAAGCTCTGAAGCATATAGCTCTGTACGTTTCTGCTGCTACAAACTCTCAGATTATCCGGGACAGGTCTGCTTGTAAAGACTAAACCTTCACCACCTCTCAGAGTTTTCCGCTCCAGATTCAGTTGGATGAGAAGTTAAACAGCACTTAGCTTCAACACCCGGCAGCCATGCTCGGAGTACGTCTGTGTTTGTTGTTGTTCTTCTCATAAAGAAGCAGTCGGAGGGAGTCTGCCAAACCACAGGGACCAGAACTTTGGAGTAAATGACTCCATCTCTTTCTCATTGATTGTATCTTTGATTTGCTCTTCTGCTTTATTACCCCCACCCTTCCTCTACTCTCGTCTGCGGCGTCTCCGCGGTCTCATCTTTTCCATCATGACCGCACGCTGATGAATTCATGAATTTATGTCGCTCTGTGCTCTGACCAAAGCAGAGTGGTTTGTTAACTGCAGCGTCTGTGAGTATCACTGCGCCGTCCGTCTCTCATGAATTACATTCATACACACTGAAGCCCAACCCTCAGTATCAGTACTGACTGGTACATGTAGCTGCAGCTCAGCATTTGAAGGTCTGTACAGCGCTGAGCAAGCTACAACTCCTCCAACCTGAACAGCCACACGGGTCATATTTATCAACCTTCTGATATGACCTATAATAACCCATAATACATACCTACCTCCTTGGCCATGAACACGATAATAACATAATGGTTGGTTGTGGTTTGGGTTAAAATAAGCACTTCCTCAACTCTGAACGATCTTTGTTGCCAAGGTTACAAAGATGAAGTGGAATGAGATGGTGAATGGTCTTGGGTAATAGTAACTACCATGCCCGCATGGAAATCCAGCAGTTCTCCTGCAAGATTCATGTGTTTTGTTGGCCTATAAACCCTGAATCCTGTCTTTTTTCCACACTTCCTGTTGTATGTTTTAGGTTAACCTAAGAAATGTTTAGTTCCGGGTAATTTTCTTCAGGAACTAAGAGATTCTTATGTCCAATTTCTGTCCAAATTTCTACCATGGCCTCACGTCCCTGGCTGATGAGGTTTTGGCGTAGACCTGGTCGCTGATTCCAATTCCCACTTGGATATTATTTTTTTGCATAAATGTTGAACAAGGCCTGCAGCTCATCATTGGTCCATCTGTCACAAGCCTCCGCCTGGGACTCCATTCAAATGAAAGTCTTGAATCAAAACAAAATATTTTCTTGACCAATCAGAAATGTTCAACACTGCAGACCACTCTCCAGAGTTCCCAAACCTTTTTTGGGAGGGGGCGGGGTAGATAATCAAAAGGGAACTACAAGAATGCAAGTGTGGTCGCTTTTCCGCAGTTTCGCTAACCCTCCTCCCGGCTATGTGCATTTGTTTACAACAACGGCAGCAAGAAATCAATAAATTTAGCAGTACAGAATGTTATACATCATATATGATGTTACAACGTGTATATTTGTGTTGTCTTAGATTACGGGGCACGTTTGTGTCGCGGGGCACAGAGATGAGAGCTGGGACACTGTGGTGGCACTGATCTTGCAAAGTTGTTTTTCAGCCAAGAGACACTATTCTACCTCGTAAAAAGTTAGATGTCATTTATTAAACCATCACAATTACTCTGAAGCTGTTTAATTATGATAAAAAAGTAGCATAGTTGAGCTAAAGATCCTGCATAGTTCCTCTTTAATTCAGACCCTGGCTCCTAAGGCCTTCAAAAGGTTCCTGCAGTCAAAATAAGCCTCTCCTGTCCTTCTTCTTCTCCCTTTCCTCATCATAAGTTTGTCTTTGTCCTTTGTGTCGACAGTAACAATCTTTATTTTCCCTGTGCAGTTCATTCTGAGTGTACAACCTCTGTTCAGGTTTTGTCCTTGTCATAGACAGCTCCCATTGTATTTTTTTCTTTTTTTGCCTTGACTGAACTGTCTTACCTGTGTACAAACCCATGCCAGTAAAATACCTGAATTCTTGGAAACCTGAGCTGTGACTGACCACTTTCTACAACTAATAATGTTGGTTTCATTCTCTCGGTATCTAAATCTTCCCTCTCGAGAGAGAGAGGAGTGCTGCGTATTTGGCCGTGGGTTCTGGATGACCGCCAGGGACAATATGTGATACTTGGATTTCAGAGAGTTGTTTTGGTCTAGACTTGTCTACAACTGCTGATATAATGAACCCAATAGACTGGCAGGAGATTGACTGTCTAATGGACATTGATTTGTTGCTGCACGTTGATGCATCTTTTAGAGTCTTTTAGATCATTGTTTTGGTTCTTTATCAGGTTGAGACAATCAGGTTTTCCCGTATTTTCCAGCTCTGACAAATGCTACTATTTGTGAAGTGACTCGTATTGTTATGAGAAGGTTAAAGAGAAGGTTACACGATGGCAGGAAACCAATCTGTACTGACATTTGATTTTCGGCGTTACAGAGGCTACAGAGAACGCATTTTGTGTTTTGTTTTGTTTTTTTAATTCAACTTTATACGTTTCAGGGCCGAGCAAGGTGCTCTTTGAATTGTTAGGGTTTCTGTGCTTTAAAACACAAGGGCATCCAAATCAAATATTTATCAAGCTTATACGTCTGCCTGTCAGAAAAAATTCTTAGGGTGGCAAACTGAACATCAAAAAAGCCTTTCAGCTGCTGAAGGAAATGTCAGGGAGGGGAAAAAAAGACAAGTTTACAGAGCTCGATACAGGCTGTGTGTATTCTGTGTGTATTCACGCCTTTCATCAGATGAAAGCTTGGCTTAGATTTGTAGACGCACGTAATAATGCTCTCAGCATGCCAAGGTTTCCCCTCTGCATCTCTCCTCCCAAATGTTTCACCATATTGCTTATTGCAGGCACGCCATATCTCTCAGCGTTCATTGCTCTCTCTTAAAGCAGCCTGCCGAGACAGGGAACAACACTGTTGTGCTGGAGTCTCTTTAGAAAGTGCTTTACGTTAAGCCTCGGCAAATCTCTCTCCTGTCACCGCCATCATGCCTCTACAGCCGTAACTCGGTGTCAAGCAACAAATGCATAGGAATCTTCAAGAAATCCTCCAGCAGTGACACTTCTCCATCTTCACGCACAAAGCCAGGATGAAAAGCTTTGGCCTGTGAAACGATGCTCGCGTCACATCGTTGCTCAAATTAAAACCAAAGCTGTGCCAGCTGTAGAAATCCAAACAACGGTCTCAGTCTTAAAAATTCGGATTATCCTTGAACTATTATCTGTGGTTTGACATTGTCTTTGTATGATCGCCGATACCCGATGAGATCAGGCAGTGGGATTTGTCAGCACGCCGCCAGCCGCAGCTCAGATGTCATTCTGTCACAGACTGACAACAGCCCATTGCTGTGCTGCATTGCGCATGAATATACAAGTGCGTGAATGGACAAGACACAGCAAGAAATATTGACGCTGACCAAAACAAGAGCTTGCAGCCTTAGATTTTGTGTATTTCCAAAATGTCAGCTCCCCTCTGTGCACAGTGTGAAGCTGAGGTCAGGAGGAAAAACAGTCTGTTTATATCAGAATACATATAGCCTGATGTGTCTCCATCGATTTTAATACTGTTCATTAATACGGCACTGAAATGGTGTGAAACCAGCAGGTTTTCTCCTTGGCACCCCCTGTAGCTCCTTGTAACTTACATGTGGAATAATTAAAGGTCTCATCATTTCCATTCCACCAGTGTTTTTTTGTGTTTAAGAAAATGTATTTGTGGTTTTAAGAGAAAGAGAAAACAGCTTTTTCGTTTACCTAACTGAATTGTTCAGAAAACAGTCGGCAAAGCAAAAGAGAGACCCCTGCTTGGATCTTCAGATCCAGATCCAGTCCTGCCTCGGAGAACTATTACCGTTATTACTACAACTATTATAACTAATCGCTTCCTGCTGCAAAATCAATTCTATTGTTCGCCTGCTCCCATCACAATGTGTGCGTGCTGAAAAACAAGCTGAACAAGTTCCCTCACTCAAAGCATTTTCAAACAAGTTCTCTTCCACAACCACAGCACCTATCATCAGTGGATCAAAATGAAACCGTTGGCAGGGATGTGGATGTGTCACATGCGCCACGCGTCGAACAGGGCATGGCTGAGGGCGGCATCGCAAAGTCCTGACAGCTGGTTTTAACCCGTCTGAAAACAGGCTTTGTGGAACGAGGCTTTGATTGTTTCACTGTATCAATATTGCAGCTGGACTTTATAGACTCTATAATCAAAGAACATGTTTATTTGTTTCATTTCATTTATTCAAACGGGGAAGGCAAGCTCTCCTTTACAAGAAGGCCCTGATTACAATACATAAAACACAGAGTAATATAGGTATAACAAGACGTGTATAAAACAAACAAAACACATCTCAGTCGAGTGAGAAATTTAAATTGATGAATATGGATGTGATGGATGTGTCGAGTTTTAAAAGGCTTTGCAGGTTGTTTCAAATATGTAAATGCTAATTCCCCAGTCTGGGTCCTGACAAACACCAGATGGTCTTGATGGGACCTCATGTAACGTGACTTAACTAAAGTTAAACAGACCCGTGATATACTCCCAACAAGTGCTTTGTAAATAAACAGCCTTCAGTGCTGCCAGTCTCTCCTACAGAATACAACGATGAGTCCTAAAATCATCACCAGTCATAAATCTAAGTGCAGAGTGACTGCACCAAAGAAGTCAACATATCCTACAGACGGTGTCGAGAGCATCCGGTCTTTTAACTCTAACGTCTTTGTCTTTTCCTGTATTGTGTTTTTCACAACTGACCCGGCTGATGCTCTTGACACTGAAACCTTACGACACTGGTACAAGACCAAACGATAAACACACGGCCCACACCGAGACAAGCAAACCAAACGGATGGATTTTTATGGGAACAGTCCCATCCCTCGTCCGTAGTAAATAAAATATCCTACTAGTACCGAACTGGGGCTCTGTTTCAGTCTCATGCCAGATTTACTATCATGACAGAACATTGGCTGAACCATCTCACAGTGATAAGACTTATGTTATAATCTTTTAGCCATGAGTGCTGAACAAGATTTTTTACAACATCAACTAACCAAAGTGACGCGTCCAAGTCCAACTAACCCCAAATACAGCGACGATGATGTATTTGTCTTGTAAAATTAAATAACGACTCTACATGACAGTTCCCTTAAAGGGACTACGAGGAGTTTTTGGAAAGCAACGTGTTTACAAACCAATTCTTGGACAAGACGGATGAAAGCGAAAACATTTGCCAAGAATATTTTCAAAGTCAGAGGTTCGAAGGCGATCAGATACCGTCGTTGTTCCGACCATAAACGATGCCAACTAGCGATCCGGCGGCGTTATTCCCATGACCCGCCGGGCAGCGTCCAGGAAACCGACCACTAAATAATACTATCAAAATAACTATAAAGAAATAATAATTATCAAAAATGGACCCATTAACGAGTGTGGAAAATGTAGATTCATCCACATTAATATGAGACTCTTTTATAACCAAAAGAAAACTCCTCAGGGTCTCTTTAATCTTTACTTTTTAATTTTTTGGTTATTATTATTTCCTGGTGCAAAGTAAGCACATTCTCTCTCTCTTTTTTTTTTTTTACAACAACTTTTTTATCAGCGTGCAAATATTGATGTGTCACATGTGGGTCCTCTTAGTCGAGCATGTGACTGTTAATCAGATCATCCCTCCATGGGGCCGTCAGTCGTCATGAAACACCTTCTGCATAGGTATTAGGTTTAAAAGATGAGCCCAGCTAAGTGTGAATGTTGTCAGGGGAAATATGTCTTGCTTTAAATCTTTAAAACTGTTTTATGATCAGTGTGAAAACAACACGACTTCGATACGCACCATGAAAAACCTACTTTGGTCAGCATTAAATATTAAATTTGACACTTGAACACTCACCTATTAAAGCTCTAATGTAACTGATGTCCACTGAGATTAGCTTTTAATCTGTATCCCGCGCCTTTGGTTCTCCCTTCATTGATTACAATCATAACTATGAATCTTACATCCTCCTCCGGTGATCTCAGATGCGCCCTTGGAGATTGAACTTGGCAAAAAAAATCTTAGATTATTATTTTACTAACTAATTGTAGAATCAATCCACACAACTGTCACAACAACCAACGTTAAATCGCTCCCAGGTTGCTCTGCCTGCCTGGTAGTAGAAGCAGTCGAGCAAGTTGATGCTGATTTCCTTTTGTTTTATGAGACGAAAGTGAATTTTCTTCATATTCCTTTGATGCCAGGACGCGTTGTTCCCTCAGTGGTACTGTTAGATAAATGCTTCAGTGATTCAGATACGGTCTCAATGCCCGAGTGGTGCTGGTGATCAGATTAAAAAGGGCTAATTCTCTGGTCAGTACATCTCTTTTTTTTCTTTTTTTTAATAATGGCCTGTGTGGAGGTCCACGTTTTTCTTCGAGAAAGGGTTAAGGGAGGCGGGAGGCATTAAAATATAAATATATATAAAAATATTCATCCTCAGGGGCTCCAGGAGTATTGAAGGTAGACTTCATATCATTCAGGCCTGAAGCCGCAGAAATAATCAGCTCTGATCCACAGAAGAAAAGAAAAAGAAAAACTTGGAGGCTAACAAACTATACATGTGAGTAATGGTATCATTAGAAACCTTCAGTCTAACAATACAGGGAAAAAAATCTTCTGCAGTTGATCACAGCAGTGGGTTCACTTTAAAAGCTCAAGTGCTTGTTTGGCGGTTGCTGCTTTGTTCAGAATCTGAAGTCTGAAGAAAATATTGTGTATTATGTCGCGCTTCAGGGAAGGACGATTGCAGGCAGGCGGATAAGACGCAACTGCCAATAGCAACAGTATATGTCATGGATACGATGCCAGTAACCTGAATTATCTGAAAACACCATCTCCCTCCACTCACCTTTACCAATACATGGCATCAAAGCACACCAGCACCAGTTTACAGCTGGACAAAGAATCTGAAAGCTGATTAATCTGCAGATGCCCTAATGAAATAAAAAGAAAAGTATGAGTCATCGGTCCAGACAGCTCCGTCAGAGTCAGCGCAGTCAGTCGGCATGTGAGTGATGCAACACATTTTAATCACCATAACCCCCTTTTCTCCTCAGCTGTCTCCTGCAGAAAAGACCGTGACAACACAGGCAACTAAGCTGTGGAGTGATATTGGAGGCTGTTTATTTTGTATTCATTTCAGCAGGCAAGTGTTAAGCCCTGTTTATACACATTACCACGGGTTCACGGTGGTGCTACTCTTACCTTTCTTTTTAAATCTAAGCGACCGACCGGTGGAGGGCGTGCAAAGATATTTCCAGTGTGGTTGAGCTCTTCTCCCAGAATTAGATCCTTGTTCTTGATCTGATCCTCAATCATCAATAGCCAGCGGAACCAGGTAGGTCAGAGACGAGAAAACAAAATGTCCAACAGTCCCCCAGACCGCCTGACCTCGCGACCAGTCCGTCAGACAGCAGCGCTTTTTTTGGCAGCAGAGATTCTGGGGGACACAGAGTGGACTTCAGGAGGTCTGAAGGGACTCGCTGCCCGGGAGCTGATAACATTTAGATTTGTCAGGAAAGAGACGGAAGAGAGAGAAGGACAGACGGAGGAGAGAGTTCACTTCACCTGTTTTGTTATTACAAGTTTCTTCCAAAATGTTATTTTCACATCGAGGATGAACTGGAGTTGGTGGTCAAGGGTCGAAGGGTAAAAAGGTCAAGGACACCGTGACCTCACAAAACACTTTTTTTTGGCCAAAACTCAAGGAATTATGACACAATTCAACCCAACAGGATCTATCCAAAAGGTCAAAGGTCAACAACAGCAACACCACCTCAGGCTTTTTATTCAATGCGCTAACTCAGGAGAGAGACAGCGACCATATTTCCCGGCAGACAGAGGGACACCGTCACAAGTGATATGTTTTGATTTCCCCGCAGGCCTTTTGGTTTTTTTCTCACATTTCTCTACTTCCTGTTCTTTGTTTCCATCCATTGCTCTCCCTTTTATTTCCTACTCCTGCGCTCCCTTATTTTATTCTCTCTGTTGGTAATTAAGCGGGCAGATTTTATGCTTTGCGGCCTGACAATAGCAGCTCCTAAGGGAGTCATATCAATGCCAGGGCTCACTGTCAGCGAGCTCGCCGATAAAATACACTCTTCACACAATCGCACAAACGCACACACACAGAGGGTAATTAAAGTGTATAACATTAGCTGAAACATATGTGCATATATTATTGATGAACACACTTGCAAAATAAAGAGACAGACTCATATACTGAGAAATACATGCATATTAATGATGGTGTACCTACAGAACAGAAACACACACGCTCTTCATAGTCCATGAATCAACCAGCTCGGCCTGTCCATCACTGTCAGTGTGTTAGTATGTGTGAGAGTGAGAGAGTGTGTAGAAATGAAAAAAGCCAATCACTAGTCAGATGCTGTCAAACATGAAACCCTTCTTTCTCTTCTATTATTCCCTTTTCTTTGTGTGTGAGTATTTTATCACCGTCCCTTCTTTTCTCTGCTCTTCTACCTCCCCCATCTTCATCCCCTTCCTTCTCTCTCTCTCCGTCTATTCACAGCAACACTTGTCTTCCATTAGCCTCGCCACACGTCACACTCCGGCAGTAGAAATCAAAAGAGAGCAGCGTCAGCGCCGGCGCTGATGTCCAGCCTCATCATCAGTGGATTTGTTGCTGTTGCTAGGAGACACAGAAGCCTCTCTCGGACCGCTCCGATTGGTTGGCTGCATGCTCAGAGGAAATTTTTTTACTAACGAAACACCTCAAAAAGACGCTAACTACCTCATCGGCGAGGACGCTCCAACAGCAAAACAGCGTGTGGAAGTTGGGTTGCCGAGCAGCCACCTTCGCTTTGTCCTCCCCTCGGTGTCGGTGTTGCACTTTTTGTTTTGTCTCTCTTTTTGAGTGTCACTTCAAATGCAGCCTGTCGAGGCTTTTCAGCTCCTGCCAAGCAGCGCTCAAATGTCAAAAAGGAGACAGCACCAACTAGATTAAAAAACAAACAAACAGTGTAACACAAATAGAAAAAAGGAAAATGGTGATTTTCAGGAGATTATGCGTCGTAGGAAATCCGTGTTTGACAAAATCATGTGGGAGATTTGGAAAATGATCAGCAATCAGCAGCGCTACTCAGACTCTATTTTGGGTTTGTGATACATCGGAAAAAGGCAACGCATAGCAGTTAAGTATGATGTGCATGAGCATGAACACCCACGTGCACTATTTTCTGTGCAGCAGCGCCGTCTCAGTCACGTGCGTCAAATCTTGTGTAGAATAGCAGTTTCATCTCGTCTAATTAGTCCCGACACCAGTCTGCATTCAAATGGTGTAAAGTTATTGTACAGGTATCCGTGGTTACAGACTCTCAGGAATCAGAAGTGTGAGAACGAGCCCATCGAGGAGGGAGGAGAATAGAGGAACAGAAGAGAAATCACTTTGCAGCAGCTTCTCTTTCTTTTCAAAGCCGTGGAGAAAAGACTTTGAATAAAAATAAAAAATTCAAAAAAAGATGAGTCGAAACAACAGACGACGCAAAAGTGCTGTAATACATTGTAAGTTTGCGACTGAGAGAGAAACGACTTCATTCAACTTGACAAATCTGACAAACTCTGTTCTTTGTTAACAGAATCTAGACAGTCGGACACTTTCAGCTTCAACCGACTCAAGTTACGTTGACAGACGAACCCACACGGCGCTGGAGTGATGACAGATTGTTGTGGGCTAATGCCTGAAGTTAGCATCATGACTTTGTCTTAGTCAGACCCGTCGCCAGACTTGAAGCTTAAGGAGGGCATATAGAATGCATGGGGGGGCACAATTTCCGACGGGTTTGCGAGGAGACGATATTGCTAAAGATCTATTCGTTTGTGATGGATGAGTAGGAAACAAATCCTATTGTATATTTGCGCAGCACTGACGCATACAGTTTGAAGTAATGTGCAACATGCAACATGAGAAGAAGCATCTCAAACTGTAAAAGCACCACGGCAGGTGCATTTCAAAGCAGTCGGCAGAGGGATATGCCTTTTGACACTTTCTCTCTCTCTGTCTCTGTTTCACACAAACACAGAGCACGAACACACATTGTCCTCATCTCTTTTTTTTCAACCAAACTTTTTTACTGCATGTCACCTATTTGTCCGTGCCGACTGCCGAGGTCACTCACCCGCTGCGACTGGGCAGTGTTTGTGGCCCAGGTAGGCTGCGCTCCGTGGCCGCTGCAGGTCCTGCCAGGGTAGAGCACCACAGAGCTACTATGGGCTCAGAGTCAGACTGTCGTCCAGTCCAGGATCTCCTTCTCCAGCAACAACATCACGGTTTAGTATCCAATTTTGCAGAGCAGACTGTTCCAGGGCTTTTTAACCACGATGAACCGGCAAAGAAATAGGAAGCCTTCACTTTCAAAACGCGCGGCTGTCGGCTATCGGCTATATTGACGTCATGCCTAATTTATTTTACTGCCGTGAAAGGCTGTTGTAGGCTACTGTATTCCCACCAATCAAACAAAATCACACCATTGCTTCTTCATGTCTTAATGATAAATAATGCAACATCAATATTCTTGAAACAAAATTATCTATGATACTTTTTTTTTTTCTATAGAGATCTGTGCGTGGGGGGGCACAAGCATTTCTGAGGGCGGGCCAGGCCCCCTATGGCCCGCCCTCAGCGACGGGTATGGTCTTAGTTAAACTCTTATCACCTCACGACGGTTAGTTAGCAACAATATCATTATAAAAGCACCTGTAAGAACTCATTCATCCCCAAGTTCACAAACAATGACTAACAGACATGAATGAACTCTGATGCACTGTGTCCCTACATCATACTCTTCATTATGTTGGCTTTACACTTGTTTTTAAGGAACATATTGTATATTTTAATTGTCTATTCATTTCTGTTGTATGTGTGTGACATGTTACTACGGACAATAAAGTTTTCTGATGCTGATTATCATTACTACCGTTCAGTATGTTTACATGACACTTGAGGAAACCGAATTATTGCCTTAATCCAACTATAACTGGACAACTGAGTGCATGTAAACACGCTAGTCCGACTGATATCGGAGTTCTCCAACTCTGATTAAGACGCCCAGATAATGCGATTGGAATTCAACTTTCTTCGACATGTATACACCATAATCAGAGTTTAACTGAGTTTTAATAACGCATGTGTGCATGCACCACACGCCCCCAAGCCAGTCCCAGAAGTTGTTGTTGTTGTTGTTGCGTTCTTGTCTGCCTCTAGAAATCACCATGACCACGAGGGATGGCATGCACCTTATCTGCACAATAAGTAACGAGCACATTACGTACGAGATGAACAAAGCTGTACAATTAACCGTCTCGCTGTTGTTCAAAAATGCCGGTCTGCCGCCGCCTGGCTAATAGGTCAACTGGAAGAGGGGCCATATTATGAACCCGTATTATCCCGTCAGTTATTCGTTTTTCTAAAGTTGCATGTAAACTGGGACAAGGACAGAAGTCTCAAATTTGCAGCCTAGCTCAAAATCAAACGTAAACTGTTACAAATGTCTGCCAAAGGAGTATATGCAGTAGCTTTTTTAAGGTGGATTCAGCTCTGTTCACTGTAATGACATTTAACATCCCCGACAACCTCTGTGGTTTGAGTTAGAGACTTGTTAACTGACAGACATAAAATCATGATACAAATGTTATGTGCTTACTTTGTAGTTTCTTTATGAAATATTGCATTTGTGCCTTTTTACTTGTGTGGGTTGTGTTGCTTTTTGTATGATATTAATTTTCCTCAACACCTTGTTTTGTCTTTTTATTATTCTTACCTTTAACAGGCAAAATCCAAACAGAACAAAACAACAAAGTGAAGGAAAAATGTTGTGCCCAGACAACAAAGGATTAAAAGTGTCGTTCAGCAGTAAAAGACTAAAGCCTGGCACCTGCTGACTGTGTCCACTTCACCAAAACACCTGAAATACACACACACAACAAAAAGATTTGAAATATGTGGGTCAGCAAAGACAAGCCTGTGGTTATAAAGCACAAAACACGGAGTGTGGCATTTGAAGCGGCGAGCTGTGCTTCACAGTGTATTTATAATCCTGTATCGCTCGGCTGGATTTTATTGTGTGGAAACTGAGGTCATTTAACAGTGTTAGTTACCTGAGGGGACCTGACATTTAAATAGGCCTCCTTGTTATCGCCCGCTCTCTCTCTTCTCCTGCTCTCTATCTCGCTCTCTCATCCTTGTCCTCTAACGCCTGATATCCATTCACTTTCACCCTTCCATAGCCTCCATCCATCCAGTTTCCCCATCCACTTGCTCTCCAGGCTTCTCTGTCATTTCCCCTTGTTCCATTATTCCTTTGCTTCATTGTTTCCCCGTCTCTCTGAAACCTGCCGTCACTCGAGCCGAACGCTCTCCAAACTGGCGCCCGCCGTCCGGCAAAACCAGGCGAACGATGCGCATGAGATGTTGGGGGGAAAAAAAAAGCCGCCACAGTCAAGACATAATCAAATAAACATCTACATTCAGGTGCGGCTGATGGACGCGCGGAGTCGGCGGAGGAAGTGGCTTCGACTTTGCCGGCCCGGGGGGGCGGGGGGGGCAGATATTGACGGCTCTTTTTCCACCTGAATAATTCATCTTGAACGCTACCTTAAGGTGAAACGGCGGAAATCTGTTCAACGGTGGATGTGAAATCGCTTTCAAATTGGTTTAATGGCAGCCGGTAAAACACAAAAAAACGAGCCTCCGGGACAAAGCAAAGGTTCATTAATTAAGCTAATCAATGTGATTAAAAAAAAGAAAAAAAAAGAAAATATTTTAATGTCAGCATGCTTTTTTTTTCTCCTTCCTCTTCTTCTTTTTATATGAGCCTTTTCTCTTAAAGCACTGAAGAGTTGTAGTGGTTTCAAGTGCGCACAATAATTTTTCATTAATATGCAAATGTGGACACTGGAGGGTTCCTTGTGGTCTGAGGATTAGGTTTGTTTTCAGGTGTTTTTATTTTAAAGCCGTGTTCATAACAGAAAAAAGCAACCACAAACGGGCGGTCGCCATGACGACACATAGCAAAGACATTAAAACAGGCTCACAGCAAAACCCCCCCCCCGAGGACTGGCTTTGAGTCAGAACTGCGGGTCATGTACTGTTTGTCTACTGTATTTGTATTTTATGCAGGTTCTGGCAGTTCAAGCTCTCCGATGACAGATTTCGCTGTCTCCACGTGTAGACGCCACTCCACATGAGCACGGGGATCAAACCCTGAACCTTTACGGCGGCGCTTACCTCTGCTTTAACCCAACAGGTAATCAGATTTCCAGATAAACATCAGCGACCACCATATGTGGCCTTTACCATTTGATGCACCTCTCCATCATCAGATCACCTCTAAAGCACTTAGATTTTCTGTAACCTCTATAAAAACGGCATAAAAAATAAAGCATGATTGATTCGTTGAACTCTTTATTCATTTTAAGAATAGTCTAATAGGCTTACAAGGTCCAGGTTTGACTCCAACCCCGGGATGTGAACAATTTTCCTTCACCCTGCTGCTAATCCAGAGAGGAGAACATCAATCAGATGAAAGACGGTAGAAGACCATGAACACAGAGCAGATCAAAAGCCCATAAAAGCCTTGGTGGCACAAAGAGATTTAAGCGTGATCAAATTTTAAAAATGAATACTTAAGCGCAGCTGCCAGTAACTCGGGCTTTTTCTAAAGAGAGACGTCAGAGGCAGAGCAGCGCTAATGAGAACAGCTGGATCTGACGTGGTGCCTTCTTCCTGTGGCGTCCAACATGTCATCAAATGTCCCCGGGTCTTATCACTCTCACTTCACTGTGGGTTTTTTTTTTTTTTATCCTCCCCTCTGCGTGATCAAAGTTGTGCTGTCTTTCCAACACCAGCTTATCTAACAATCTTCTAATTAAAAAAAAAAAGAAAGACCTAAGGCGGCATAATTCAGATCGTGCTGCACAGAGGACGAGCGCTGGTTGGGTGGAACTGGTTTCACTGGGAAAACATGTTTCTCAGTCATGACAGCCCTTAAAAAGATTTATGAACCCGACAGTCAAGACTTTACTGAGCCCGAAGGACGATGCAGATATAGAATATAATGTGCTGTGATGGACACTTTATTTTTTAGTCTTTTTTTTCTTTGTTGTATTATTCATTGTTTTCCTTGATTTTAGCATTAGTGATGCACCACCTCAGCTGAATAAGTGAGCAATTTAAAAAAAATCAGCTAGTATCAGAAACCAACATATGCACTACTAACCCTGCCCTCACAAAAATGATCCGATATGCAAGTTAAAACCGTGATCCATGAGGTTATTGATCCACTGCACCCCTAATTTTGACACATAGCATAGCATCACATGGTTGCAGCAGATTTGTTGTTTGCTAACTGAGCATTTTTTCCTCCTTCGGACCTCCCTCTGTAAACCCTGGAGGTGGATTGTTTGTGAAAATCCAGTAGATCAGCAGTTTCTGAAGCCATTCTGATGCTCAGTTTAAACTTCAGCAGATCATCGCGACCCCAACCACACACCTAAACGGATTGAGCTGCCGATGTAATTGGCCAATTAGATATTTAAGCGAATGCACCTAATAAAGTGACCAGCGAGTGTCGACTGTTCGTTTCCTATTTACATAGAAGGCATTTTTCTTCTAATGGCTTAATGATTAGCTCCTGCTTCCTGAGTGATCCTGGCAAACAGGAGGATCAATTATCATTGAAGTGGGCGCCATGATGTGGACCAAGGTCACCTCTGGACTGGACTGGAGTTTCACCTATGTGATTTAGAATTCGGAAAAAATAAAATAAAATAGCCATGTTAAAACTGAAAAAGATGTTTAAATTTCGAACAAAATTGCAAACAGCCAGCACTGATGTGGGTCAAACATCTTCACTTCTTTTTATCCACACAGCAGCAGCCGATGAAGTACGTGTTTCAGCAGTTGTTCAGCGTTGTTAAAGAATCAGAATCTAATTGTTGGTGTGATGTTGGTCGTCTGGTCTTCCTGCTGATGTGCACGTGGGGAATCGACCCTGTGAACAGAGCGCCTGCTGTTTGTTTCCATGGCCGTCAGGTCCGTCAGAACGAACGGCGAGGTTCATGATGCAGGTCTCTGCACCGAGCAGGAGGCACAGTAGGAATCAATAGGGCTTCGTAAAATAGAATACACTAAAGCAATAAAGCTGAATGCTCCTGCATCACATCAGGCTGGTATCTATCTCTGGCCGCTTTTATTTAGTGTTTGTCCTCTAGTAAAGACCTGACTAACCTTGAAAAATGACGTTTAAAATAAACTGAAATTGACTTGAAGTTTTTATATTTGGGACATTTTATCAGAGAAAAGATATAAAAACTGTTGTCAGCGTGTTATTCACGTCAGTTTCTAAAAGATAAAATAAACTAACAAAATTGAATAATCAAAATCAATTGATCCCGACTGCAATCTTTCAGTTAGCAGGAGAAGGAATCTGTCTGTGATGACTTTGTAAGAATGAAGGTTGTTATTGATAATTTAAAATAAGTAAATTAATAATGATATCAGTTAGCTTTTGAGTGCAAGTATTGACCGTGTTTTCTTCTAGTTCATCCAGTTCTTTTACCTCCATCTCTCTATCATTCATCAGACCAGTGTTAACAACACAACACCTTTTTGCCTCTTTACATCTTTTATCTTCCTGGATTGTAACTTGGCTCAGGAGGAGTGGGAGTCGTCCAATAACCGGAGGCTTGGCGGTTCCAATCCCACTCCATCCCAGTTCCACTTGCTGCCATTGTGTCCTTGGGCAAGACACCTCGTGTGTATGAGTATTTGGTGGTGGTCGGAGGGACCATTCGGCACATTGGCAGCCACGCTTCTGTAAGTCTGGCCACTACAGGTATGAATGAATAATGGTTTCTGTAAAGTGCTTTGGGTGCCATGAAAAGCGCTATATACATCCAAGCCATTATTATTAGTAGTAAACGTACTCAGCCACACAAAATGAGACACAATTGGTTCTCTACACTAAGTCTAAAAAACACACCCACAAAGGGAACTACAGAGAAATGACATGTCCTCTTAGTCTGGGCGTCTCGCTGCCACGTAGGAGGGTTAAAAACTCTTTTACGATCCAGTGTCAGAGCCCATAAGTCAACTATGCAACTAAATTATTACAACCCCTAGTTACGTTTTATAGTAGTGCGACCTCTACTGGTCAGTACGATGGAAGCAAGGCAGGTGACCTTGACACGCAACACAATACGTTCATTTCCTCTGTGAAACGGATAATCAGTGTTTGCTTTAATTAAATATGTTTCATTTTATAAATGTTTCCACAACCTTAATAACCGCATGTTTATTACTGTGGCCATGACAACGGGTCATATCCCATGATAGAGTCGAGCAAACCGCTGTCACATGGCCGCCGGCTGAGCTGCAGATACAAATAGGAGCTACTTAATCTCATTTTTTAATAATGTAGAGTTTATTATTGCCAGTGGTGCCAAAGTCCTGACACATTTTTATTCATTTTACAAATGTGCCCCAGTGGCCACCACCCCCCCCCTTTTCCTCGCTCCTCTCCCCTCCCCCCCAACCGCACTCAACAGTGTGTAACCCCGCCCCTGACTGCTGAGAAAAGCAGAGAGAGCACCTCAGGGTTGCAGCGTCTCCACAAAAACAGGAGAGAGAGAGAGAAAAAAAACACACCACTCGGCTGCTTTAATTCCTTTTCATCTGCTTTCCCGTTCCCTCTCCGAGCGCTTCGACCTTGAGCTCCTCTGAGTGAAGAAGTAACAGCGGCACAGAGCTCTTTTGTCATGTTGCGACCGCAGCCGTCAGCCCATCAGCCCTCTGCAGGAAGCCGGCGTTTCCTTGAGCCTCGGCCGACACGGATCTGTAGCACGGGCTTGCGCTGTGATTAAGACAAGTGTCAGTGAAGTGGAATAATGTTATGTATGATATCGTTGCCTCCCTCTCCGCCTCGCAGACACGGATCATGTTTTTTTATTTTTTTTGATTTCTTGTTCCATTTCATTAGTCTGTTTACAGGTACGCCGCAGCACTAATGCAGCGCAGGTGAAGGGTTACAACCCCCATCTGGGAGGCTCGCATCGTCTGCAATCATGTAATTAGTCAGGCGACCTCCAGCAGCGGCATTTGATGAAATGTTCAGTGAAACCGAAGGGCCGCAGGCTGCCGAGCCGAAGTTAAAGGGCTTTGTGCTGAAAATGTGACGTGCTGAGCAGTGCTCAACACATGGAGAACCTAAAACACGGCCGCGTTGTGATTAGTATTGTTCAAAGAGCATTGCCTCGTTGGTACTGGAGGATGGCTTTGATATATACTAAGTCCAAACCCTGACATATTTGTAAACTTTCTTCACTATAATTCAAAATCCGGTTCAGCGAGTTTGATCGGCGTTGGTCAGAACAAGATGAAGTTGTATGGACTCATCTACAGGTGGTTTGTAAAGAGGGAAATAAAGATGCTCTCTTGTTCCTGGAAAGTGACTTCTTCATCTCAGTGGGAAGCGTTCAGCAGCATTGTCTTCCAAACAACATGTCGGTTTAAAAAGGCTGACTTGACCGGCATGCTCTAAGCAGAGCTCCTGAGCTGTAATGAAGCTCTTGTGGGTACAAAAGCATAATAAAGCCTCATTAAAGTGTAAACCATGAATGCCTTCTAGCGTGCAACATCCAACATTGTGCAACATCCAATTAAGACCTCTAAATTAAATTCTCCTGATTCCTGCTCTAATCCACACCTTGTTTTTTTTGAGTGACTGCGGCGGCAATTCGACCGTAATGATCCCATCCCTCATCAGACGTGCGCAAGTTACCATTGCTCAACCTTGACATGCAGAGGCGGCGCAAACAAGACCGGGAAGTGCGTACGAGCGGTGACCCCATGCTCGTACAGACTGTTACCAACAACGGGAGGACCAGCATCAACCCGAGGTAAAAAATCTTCCATTTACACAATCAATTCCTCACGCTAGGGCCTGTGCGGATTCATTGATCTTCACATCACATGGATGAGCTGGGCTCAAGTGCAGAGCATGAAGGCTGAAAGCCGTCATGCTCTTGTAGTGCATTGATTGGGTGTTATATGATTACAAGCCTCCAACTCTTGAAGGTGAGCACCACAAAATGAGCAGTAATTCTCCGTATCCACCAGGCTTCCACCAGCACAAACATTCATCAAGGTCTGCTGATGAAACCCGGAGACAGACAGGGTTTGAGAGCGAATAAAGGAGGCCCGACATGTCTGGTTTGTAGATGTCACTAAATCCTGGAATTCAGGATTTGTTTTAAAATGAAAGCTGGCAGCAAACTCCACTTTACTTTACTCTTTTTTTTTATTTTTAGTCTCAGGAGGCTGCAGTAAAAATCAGCTCCAAGGCCTGCAGAGATGGACAGTCTGCTTCACCGTCCATTACTGCAAAACAATTTACAGTCAACTGGAAGGAAAAACAACACTTGAACTGCCTGCTGTCACCAGTGGTAAATCTGAACAAACAATTTGGCCCCTTACAGTAGCTACAGTGGGTTAGTCTTACTTTGTATGGCAATGAAAGATTAAAAGGCTCTGGAACGAAAGCCTACATAACAAACCCTCGAGTCTGGGAAGTCTGACCCATATTCCTCAACATCTGCGTAGATTCTTTGTCAAAATTGGCCCAAATGTGAAAGTAGTATCTGACTCTTGTGCTGTAAACGGGCTAGATTTGGACTGTGGAAGTTATTTGTGGAAAGTTATTTTCTGATTTAAATGTCATATATTTGATTTTTTAAATATCAAAAATGGTTTTTAATAACTTCTATGTTTAACTCTGGAAAGATTTTGATGTTGTCCTTCAGTTATTTGCCCAGTCATGGTTGCTAATGCTAAGTGGTGAGTTTTCATAAAACCTCTAGAAAGCAGTTAAACTTCTTGACTAGTCTTACTAACTAATATTTTTTGCTAAAATTGAACATATTACAGTAGCTATTGATACTCTATCAGCAGCTCATGCTAACTACATATTCCTGTAATGTAAAAACCTGCAAGATGATCTTAGCATCGTTAGCTATGAACACCAGCTCTCCTGTCTATTTTTTATGCTAGCTAATTATCAGTTTCCCTACACTTTAGATATCCATGCTAACTCAACTGTCAACTTGTGCTAGCTACTTGCATCATCCAGCATGCTGACAGTTTCTATGTTAATTGCGATGTTGACTGCTAACGCTGTTCCATCTTGACCCAGTTAGCTCATAACGCTAACTGGGAAACTAGCCCCCACTATCGCCCCAGATGTTGTCAGACTTTTACAGCTATAAATCCACCAGAGATAAAGTCTTGCCATTAGCGCATTTCAAACATTTTCAAGGCACCGACAGACTTTCAGAGCTTAACAGTTTTCTGTCTGTATGGTATGATCTTTTCATTCAAAGAAAAGTGGCTGTTTCGCCGACCACTTGTCCAGGATCATCCGCCGTTTCCCACAAAGCTTCTTGGCCCTCAATATAATAAGACCGCTCCTCAGCTATCAAACCTCCTCCTCCCTCACCATGACCTTGTCAAGACGAACGCCGGGCTGCGTCAATCCTCGCCGCCTTTAAATATTTATGATCATGCAGAGTGACGGGAGCCTGTAGCCTTAAATCCTGAAGGGTGGAGGGGCGGGGGTGCGTGAATGTGATTTCAGGCACTTTGTGGACACCATATACTTTTTCATTATCTCTGGACGGCATGGAGGCGGACGAGGTCAGCCGAGGTTCGGTGAGGGGCCAGAGGGAAAGGGCGGCAAGTCGAAATTAATTAAATTATTTCCATCACCTATGCAGATCGCGCCCTTGGGTGAAACGTACAGTATGTCACCTGCAGGAGACACATCACCAGTCAGGACAGGATGGATGGATACAATTTAAATACTGTCAGTCATCACTGCCTCTCTGCCAAACTTCAGTCCCTTCTTCCTCTCTTGTTCCACCGATCGCCCGAACGCTTGGTTACCTTTTCCTATTTCGCTCCAAGGGTGATTTTCTTTACTGGGTGAGCAACACACAATTAGCTTTGGGATGATGAGCTATTCTGAGCTTTCCATGACCCCTTACGATATCTAATCAATTTTGATTTTTTTTCTTTCTTTAATTAATTACGAGGAGATCAAAGAGTCGAGATAGCTTCCGCCGTTACTGCCACAGATTCATTTCAGCAGCGCTTTTTAAATGAGGATGAAACATTCATGGTCACACACGCACTTTCATATAGACACCCTTATCGTAAACTCATAAAATTCACTTGCATGCTTTCGCACATACACACCCACACACACTCAAACACACCAGACCTCCTGCTCTCCAAACATGCGGCCTTATGTTTATTTATGATATGCCAATATGAAGCACTTCAAAGAATTGTCCAGCCCTGAAAAAGAAGAAGAAGAAGAAGAAGAAGAAACCCTCCCTGAGGTGTTCTGCCAGAGTCTGTAAATTAGACCCATAATTCTCCAGAAGAAACCAGTGGCCAGCGAGCTGAGGCTCCACTCGACACCAAGTCCTTCAAACTTAAAGTGGTTGCAGAGAAAAAGAAGCCAAAAAAAAAAAGAAAAAGAAAACTCATCATCACTGCGATCTCTTTGTTGTTAATACTGGCCATGATGCAATGCTGATGACAGCTGCAACTGGAGCTTTGACTCTGAGCTCAGGATTCACCCGAAATGAGAGAAGCTGAACCGACACTGACCAAAAAAACAACAAAAAGAAAAGACTCATACACACCAACTGTGTTAACAGCAATTAAACTCTACTATTACGTCAGAAACGCTCCACAGATTGAGTTATAACATTTATACTGAACACCTTTGACACGATGTAAGTAGAAGTCTCAGGAGGGAACAGGAGTCTGCCATCCGAACAGCTGTGTGAGGCTGTATTACTTAACCTAAGCGTGCTGACGCGGTCGGAGTGACAGTGCCAACATGCAAAATTAAAAATGTCAACCTATTGGAGTTGCAGTAAAATTGAGTCAGGGGTTCACCAGAGTGATTAAGATTAATCCTCTGGCCAATCAATTTTCACTGCTTTCACTTTTGCATAAAATTAAATCTGCTGGCGTCACCACAAAAAAAGGTCAAAAGATCACCAAGGCCACTGGGATGTATCCCCTGGGCACCCTGCATAGCTGTTCCCATAATTTCACGGCAATCTATCTCATTGCGCTTGAGACATTTCACTAAAAACCCCTCAAATGTCTCTGTCTCGCACAGACACCACAGGAAGCATCAGGAGATCAGTGAAGAAAGGAGGTTTTTACCCTCTGGGGATCAGGCATAGGACAAGTGCAATCTCTATTTAATCTCATGGCAATCCATCCTCAAAGTAATTGTTGAGACAGCCTGAACCTGGGAACTCAGCTCCTCTACAAACAGACCCATGGAAGCAGTAATGTTCACTTGGGTATTGACATATTGACACATAACACAGCAGGATGCTGCCTGAGCTGATTAAACGGGAGGCTATGTTGCTATGTCCCGAAACTTATTGCTATTTGCTCTGAAACTGCCGTGAGAGATCAATGGATCAGGGGCCAATCGCAATATAAGTGCAGTATTTGTAGTAGGTAGCTTTCTGCAGCTTTAAGTCACCATAAAGTTATCAATTCAAACTGTCTGTAGGGATGATAACAATAACTAATGGGGGAAATCTTCTGGTTCTGGTTCACTGTAAATCTCACTCTTGGTTAAACTTTCTTGGTCGGGATGAACTTGTGAAAAATGGAGTGAGACGTACTGTATTTCTAGCAGCAGACATGTTGCACTTGACTGTGTTGCAGAAATCAACAGTGTGTAGCGGTAGCAGGTCTGTGCTGTTTGCTGGAGGCTTTAACCCAGAATGTCTGACAGCGCTGTGAGCCGAGACATTTATAGCTCGCGCCGCCCGGTGGGAATCCAGATGCCACATCAATTCCCTATCAGCGCCTCGCCGCGAATGCAGCTCCGCCGCCGTCACAACACGTCTGCGCCGGCGCTAAAAAAGCTCCAAGAGCAGATGCTGCTGCAAACGACAAACCAAAACTGTTTGTGTATTCATGTACGTCGCTGCTTTCTGTCTGTGCAGAGGGGTTGAGCGGGAGTCAGTGTTTTTCTGCAGTCTCTGTAGACGGCAGAACAAACAGTCAACGTGTGCTTTGCCCCGCAGCCTGCATTTGCATTTTGGCCTCAGCACATGCCGCTATCAGCACGAATCAGCTCCCCACGACCGAGGGAAGCTGCTGAAAATAAGCCCAGGTAAGCAGTTCAGGTCGGAGCAGCGGCAGACGGCTTTCGGGTTGATTCACCCCGACAGACTCGCAAAAATTTACGTTTGTATGTTTTTACAACGGTTTAGGGGGCTGATTTTCATCTGAGGTGACGGCAAGTTCTGTACAGAGTTCACACATTTTTGTCAGCGTGCTAACCCAAATAAATCTAATTATAAGAGACTCTATTCAAAACTCGCAAACTCATCCCGTTTGCACAGATTAAGCCGTTTTAGTACTTGTCAAATATGTTTTTAATCAGCGGTGAAAATGGACTTTTGAGAATAACTCTCTCAAACTAATCATCAAATATTCCAACAGCATCATAAATCACATAGACTAATAAACAACCACCGCCACTGTCTGTGCTCACATTTAATTATTCACCATATATTAGTTTTCATTGTTAGGCAAAGACAAATTTACTTGCATCGCACAATCAAAGCACTCAGAAAAAAAAATAAGATGCACAAACAGACGTCGCCGCCTAATAACAAAACAATACAAGAAGAGAAGAAGAACTTTTGATTGTAAAACAGATGACATCTGATTAAAGTCAATGATTGAATCAACAGCAGCGCTGGAGAACACAGCAGCTTTAAGCTTCTATTTAAAGCCAGTTACAGTTCAGACAAATCGGAGCTCCACTGAGAGCCGGTTCCAGTGCAGGGCAGAGATCAATTCACCCTGTTTAGTTTTAACTCCTCCGGGCAGCACTAACTGACCAGCTCCTGGTTTATATCTAATAGATTTAGGAAAGCGGTAAGAAGAGCACTGCGGTGGTCAGCTCTGCCGGGACAGAAAGGTCAACATTAGACGTAAAGGCTGCAACACTAGTTATGGTTTTGAGATGATAAAATGCAGGTTTATTTGGACATTTATTGTGATCAAAGATTGATTCTTGTCTGTTAGGTATCGTGCAATGGATGTTAGCTAATAATGCTGATGTTAGCTTAGCGGCTCACCTCACTGTCCCCATCCCATTTAAGTCAATGGAAAGAATACTTAGCTAGCAAGAAAGTTGGTAATCATACATTAAATTGTCTAAAATAGCCAGACTCCTATCTATCTCCACAGTTTGTTAGCAATGAGCTAGCACTTGCTATTGTCTATAATTGTCCTCGATAGTCAAACTACATTAGCACTGTAACAATGCTACCTGGAGTGTGAGCACATCAGGTTACAAAGGGAAACTTCTGGCCCACACACTTCCACATCTGTGCTGTTTCCAGATGTTACTCTCCAACGCTGGCTGGCTGACGGCCAGGAAGGAAGAGTTTGTGTGCATGCCCCAGAAACAGCCCAGATGTGGAAGCAGCATCTGGCAGTTGTGGCTGAACGCGGGCCGCATTTGGGCCACGGACGTGTGCGTGCGTGCATCACGATGGTAGAAACTTCACAACAAAGGGTTTTCTGAACGCTCCATATGGCGCCTTTAACCTACAACGGAGCAGGAATTTCTCACCTGTGGTTCAGTGGGTTTCATGAAGTCTAAATATGGTTGAGGACTAATTCGACAAAGGACGTGTACAAGAGCTGATAGATTCTGATCTTATCATTACAAAGCTTGTGTCGCCTTTAATGAGTCACTGTTGGTTGTTTAATTGCTGAAACATGTCCTCTGTCTGAGTGCAGCTCACCGTTTGATGTCTTTGATAAAAACATTTCACAGAAAGGTCATTATCACCATATGTTATCTCAAGCATCAGCGTCCTTTAGTTATTCACTACACTCTTAAGTCTAAACGCTGCTTAATCAGCTCTGGAGTCAAAACTGAAGCAACCGAACGTCCATCGGTTCATTTGATGGTTTTAAATGTTTTACCCTTCCCTTGTTATCTTTGACACTGTTAATCCATCATCACAAACTCATGATGTGTGTAAAAGTTTTGTTCACACACTAATATCTCCTTTAATTAAGTCCTTGATACTTCAACGTATTAAACAAGTGAGCAAGTCTAGACAAGCTAAGGATATTTCAGGCTGCTTTCAATGCAAGTAACCTTGTTATTAGTATATTGCAATCACATGTATATGTACTTAATATTTCTTCCTGTTACAAGGCAAATGCTTATTTCTAAATGAGAAAAAAAAGTCTATTTAACGTTGAGATTTCTGTGAGAGTGAAATATTCTTACTGCACTGACAGATCTTTTTATAAAACGTATTTTTTAGGACTCAAATATAGACAGAAATGACTTGGGTGTGTGGGGAGTTTTCTCAAGTGCTCAGAATCGTACTTTAAATTCAGTTGGAGATCCCAAAGTCTCCAAATATGCCAAATCTGTCAGGCCGAATTTTGAGGAATGCTATTGAATACGTTGGAGAAGAATATTTCCATTTGATGGAATGGTGCAGCCATGAGGAGTTTGGGTCTTGGTTTTAAATATTTTACTCAGCCGGTATAAGCATCAGATTATATTCAGTTTAAAAGCCCGAAGATATTGAAAATACAATATATAAACACCTCACAGGTCCAAACCAAACCAGGGACTACTACACGGTACCGTAAACAACTTATTTTCTGAATAAATGAAGCACTTATGGTACTAACAGCACCAGAGTGGGGTAGAGGTCACAAGACTAACACTAGAGACCAGGATTTAAATTCCAGGAGTCCTGTCTGTGGTTTCACCTCGGCACACGAAGCTCTTTGGTTAAGGTTTTCTTGATGCAGTGGAGGACAATGGACGTCGATCAAATTGAAAAACTATGCTAAAGAGGAACCTAGTGCATTAAAAAGTGACCCAAGAGTCCAGTGCAAGCAATTATAGGAGAATGAGACTCGCTGGTCACTGCCATCGTCACCGGGAGCTCCCAGTCAGCAAGCTTGTGCTATGGGAACCAACCCATGGCCATGAACCTAGAGGACGCCTCACAGCTGTATGCAAGCTGGCCTGATGTATGGAAAACTGAGATGACTGGAGACGTCGAGGAAAGAAACACAACACACAAGAATCGCATCAAACATCAGCAACATGGGAGTGAAACTGTCCATCCTAAACCGAGACGTATCTTAAATCTATTTCTTAACCTAAAATGAACAAGTGTCAATGGTTCTCTATGATTCTGGCTTAGCATTGTCTTTCCTCTTTGAGAGGATGATAACCAGATAGGATGGCCACTGAACATAATTACTGCATTACACTGAGGAATCTCAGGCTGCAGCTCAAGTGTTTAGGATTAGGATTTAGGATTTGTTTACCTCCCAACTCGTGAGGAAACGTTCTGATTCCTTTCCTCCGTCCTTCATGACAAAAAACAAAAACAAACCCAAACTCGACCTGAACTTTTCACCAGCTGTGCTGCTCAGCCTGTGTCGAAGGAACTTCATGTTCAGTAATCTGCAGGGCACAGCGAGCGAGTGAGCTCATCGCAGGAAAACACTGTGACACTGTGAGTTGCAAAACACAGAGAATCAAACCTGAATGATTAATGAATAAATGCGTTTGTTCAGAAATGGTAAGAACTGTGTGAGAGCTCAAAAATAAGTTAATTTATAGAAGAAGAAAAAAAGTGTCCTGTAACACAGTTCTTATTGTTTACATATGAGTGAATATTTCAACCCCATGTTGAAAGTTAATATTAAATGTCTCTATTTTTAAATTTCGAGGAAACAAAACAAAACCAGCTATTTAAGTAAGTGGTAAGTTTATATACTTTGATGATAACACAAAAAAGAGCATAAGTAAAAAAAAATTTTTTTAAAGAACGGTGTTGTTATGACTAAAACATCTATCAATGTACAAATAAACTCACATGGGAATATTAATGATTAAGGGTGATATGTTAATTTGCTTTCAGCAGTCCATTATTGTTTGTTTGTTTTTTTATCATGCATAATTCAATTAAATCCTTTGAGAAACTTTTATGGAGGTTTTTTTTTTTTTATAGCTCGGATTTACAAACACAAACAGTTCAAATGAATAAACAAATAGATAAACTGAAAAATTAAATGCAGCTGAAACAATCAGCTGCCGTAAAAAGGTCACTAATAAACCAAAGTAGTGAATTATTCAAATTAAGTAATAAATCTGTGAAACTGAAACTACAAAAATATTAATTTATTACACCACTTTAATGATTAAAATCGAAAACATTTGTCCGTAATCATCAGCTACTGCTTGTGTTCAAAAGCATTTTTAAAATCAAGTCATTAATTTAATTAGAATGCAAATGTGTTCAATCTATTCATTAAAAAAACAAAACAAAGCAGAATAATGAAACCGACTCAACCTCCTCACTTACACAATTTTTCAATAAACTTGCAACTGCCTGATATTTTTGCATCACTGCAACGTAAGTGAATTAGACAGTTTGGGATTAATTGATTGATAATGGTTAATTCACTCGGTTGTCACGCTCCACAGCTCCGGCTCCTTACGGCAGCAGAGATGTAAACAAACCACAGAGGGAGAGAAACAAGTCAACATACGACTCCTTCCAAATCTGACACAGTCTAATTAATGGAGAAGAAAATATGACTGAGGTGACTCACATCCTTTATGCGTGTCCGAACATACGCACACACACAAAGTCACTTTCTGCTGTGTAATATCTCGGCAATCAGCCACCTCTGCATGCACACACATACACACACATACACACGCACACACAAGTGACTAAGAGACTATTGCGCAGAGATGCTCTTCAGTCACCTGTGTGTGTGTGTGTGTGAAGGGGCTCAGAGGGAAGATGCTGGCAGATAATCAATGCTGTGTGATTGGCTTGTGACCCAGTGTGGCTGCTGGCGGCGCAAGCCCGTTGTCGTGACGACCTGACTTAAACAGGATGCCTGCTTGCAAGAGAATTGGTTCGAGGCGAATGATTCCTTTTCATTTGCTGCTTGCGTACGTGTGTGTGTGTAAGACAACAAGTTGAGAGGTCAAAGTGTCACTGACTGTTACACACACGTTCCTCAAAGTGATAAATATAGGATAATTCTTAAATAAGTTGGAGAACTTTGGTTTCACAATTCATTTTTCTAGTTTTGGGTTTAACACAAGTTGCACAGCTCATGAAATATCTTCTTGGATGCAGCTTGAACTGAAGCCCACTAACTACGCCCCCAGCAGCTCCCAACATCCTAACTAATTCATGTATTTTGATTAAAACGTGTCTGGGATTTAGTAGCATCATACAGCCAGAGACGTTAGGCTAAACAGTGAAAAACACACCATCACCTTTCTGACTTGAGGCCTATGTAAATACCTTTCTTTTTCTATTATCATGGAATGTGCTGTGTATTGTAATTAGTATGAAAAGTCAAACACAGTCTATGCTACAGAGGAAGGCTGCTTCACACAGCTGGAAGTCATGCTGTTTTTGTTTTTTGTTGTTTTTTTTCTTATCTAGTCAAAATGTGAAAGATTTGCCTTTTAGGCCTACTTACAGACAAAATGACATCAACAAAGGACAACTGCAACTACAGTTTTGAAGGTTGTTGATAAATACCACGCACCAATTTCAAGTTCTGAGTGGGTTTTGACCAAGTAAACAACAACAAGCACATAAAAAACAATCGCACTTCCACAAAGCAGCAGCAGCAGCAGCAGCAGCAGCAGAACCAGCAGTCTTACCTTTTCAGACGGTCTAGAAGTCAGGTATTTGGGCCGTACCTCCATTTATTATACTCCTTCAGTTGGTAAACGTCCGCAAAAAAGTTTTCAGAGCCATGAAAAACCACAACAGACTGTCGAGTCATTCTTTATCCAAACCAGCTTCCCCTACAGTAGCCTAGCTTTCCATTCAGTTTTCCACCTGTGTCCACAGGTGTGTTTGTTCCCCTGTAGTTTTCCCGCTACAAACTGGCGGCTTCCGGTCGGGAAAAGACAACGAGCATCAACGAGCGTAAAAGACGTAATGTTTTTTTTCCTCCGTTTTTTTATCCCACAGCTTTGCCGAACGTCTCGCGTGTTGATAGGCGTCTCCACTGGCCAATCACAGCACACTATGGAGGCGGGCACTTCAGAGCGATAGCCAATGGCTGCCTGCCTATAATACATCCATGGAGTGAATGCAGATGTGAGCTGTACCAAACAGACAGGCATCTGCTCTGTTATTCATTCATGGGTCCAAAAAAAGATACTTAGACATCATAATGCATCAAAAATAATTATTTACTAATTGATAATATTATTTTTTATAACTTTACATGAAAGATTTGAAGCATATTTGCTCTTATAGCCCATTTAGTGTGCTCCATGTTGTAAGATGATGCTATCCTTGAGAAAAAAAGATAATTATTATATTTCAATTTTACTTTTACAGTGGATTTGTTGTTTTTAATGGTGTTATTTCCACTGTGGCTGTCCCATTCTCTCACCAATAGAGTTTGAGGTCACTATAGCCTAATAGCAATTAAATTCCCATTGTCACATGAACTAAATATTGCCTAAAGATGCAAAATTAACGCAGATTTATCTGAGTGTGATGTCCTTCAAATAACTGATGAAACTGACATTCATTAAAACTGGAGATATATAGTTTTTATTCAACATCTGCATTGTATTGCACTGTTATGAATATGTTTTTGTTTCTGAAGAAATAGGCTCTAAAACCTCCCGTAGCTTTGTCTTTCTCCCTGGCTGCAGCTCTTCAGGGAGCCTCTAAGTTGGACAAGCTGATTAAGTTGCATTTTTCTTGACCAATGGAGTGCAGCGACAGACAATTAGGACGTGCTGGTCTCTGCGGTTGTTATTTCTCAGGCCCAAAATGACCTCCGGGAAAGACTTGTGGAGAGGGGAGGAGGAGGAGGGGAGGGGTATGCTGCGTGTGTGTATGTGGAGGGTGGGGGTGAAGATAGCCTGCCCAGCATGCTGCTCATCACAGTGTGTTTGATCTATCGCAATGCCACCTCCCTCCTCTCCACCCCCTCCCTCGCTCAGTCATATCCCTGGCTGTTGGAGCGCCACCAGGCACCCATATATTAACCACCAGCATCCACCGAATGTGATGCAGGGAGGTAAAAATAACACCCCCACCCTCCCACCCCTCTCTTCCCCACCACCACCACCACCACTATCTCTCTCCCTAGCTTTCCATCTGTCCATCCACACATAACTCCCTCTTCTCTCGGTCTTCCACCTGCCACCTGCGCCCGGGCAAATCAGCAGGTAGATCAGCATACCTGCCCCTCCAAGGGTTAGAGGTTGCTGCTGCAGGAAGATGAACACCAAATGACACATGGCGTTTCCTGCACGACATGAATAACAGCTGATTGGATGCACTTGAGACGCACTTGAGAAGAGAAAAATCTAGACTGACATACTTTTTGCATGATACAGAGTTGTAAATTGTGGATTTTTAAAGCTGCAGTGATCTTTTACTCCCAGCCTCCAACCTGACATCTCCATATTATTTGTGGTCTAAAACCTCTTCAAGGACATTAAAGTGATCAAGTCTTCCCTATAAGCCAGATGTTGGAAGGAAAAGACTCTCAGAACTGGGGGTATACCAGTTTATTTTATCATCCTGTACGAGCAGTGTAAGGATGTGAACGTGCACCTTTGATGAATCAGCCTGAGGAGGAAAGTATGAGCCTCGGAGTGCTCAGTCAGTTCAGAGCGGGCTTTCCCCAAAAACTCAGCCCTCTCCTGTCACTGATAAGGAAAGAAGTGTTAAGTCAAGTGTGAGGGAAAGCAGGAAAACAGCTGCCAACACATTTCAGCCTTCATCAGAGCTTCACAGCCCCACCAGACTGCTGCGCACGCCGTATACACAGGGTTTCTCCAACACACATTTGCACTTGAAAAGGGTTCCAGATATTCAAAATAAGTCCTCGAGGGCACCCCTGATTTTAATGCGTGAAGGAGGCTTTACTCAAATATTGTCCTGTGGCCTGATTTAGCATCTCCTGAAAGTTGCAGAGGGGGATAGTTATGTGTGTGTGTGTGTGTGTATGTGCTCTCTTTCTTTTGACATTTACAATCTCTCCATGCATTGGTTTTGTTTGCGGTTCAATAAACATTTTCTCTCTTATCTTCTAAAGCAGTCAATTTACTCAAGTGCTCTCATCTTTTTTTGTAGACACAGAGACAATCAGCTCAGATCTGATTCCGACTTGTCACCAATCAGCACGACGGCCACTGTGTTTCTAAAAAAAAAATCTGTAAAAAGAAAAAAAAAATCAAGAAACTATACAACAGGCAAATGTGTGATTGACATGCCTGCCAGTATGTGTCCATGTTATTACCATGACAACAAGTAGAACTGACAGTAAGTATTCATAATGTTTCAACACATAAATACAAACTGGTCTCCACTGAATTAAAAAGTGGATGGTCAACTGTTTTCAATCTGGATATGTGTTTTTTTTCCTTCTTCCCCTCAATCTGTCACTTTCTCAAACTGTTTAGAGAAATTATTTCACAACTGATTCCCAGCATCATATGGCTACCATCTTTCGGTTGGTTCTGTCTTCATGTTGCAACTATAACAGTAACACTTTCATGTCATTAACCATGTTGTTTACATGCTGGCAGTGGAGGCAGATAAAACCCAATCAGGGAGTGACCGTGGGAGTCTACGTCACAGGGGACTAGTGTTTGGTAAATGTGGATGGGCAAGAACAAGATGCATTTTAAAAATGAAGACATACAGTAGCATGGACATGGAAAATGATGCATTAAGCTGGGGAGTTGTTGTAATGTGTCTCTATCAAAAAGGATATGTAGATCTTAATAAATTATTCTAGTTAAATTAAGCACAGTCATGATAGCATGAAATGAAATTAAGGAATATATCAACTATCAACATCCCAGGTGGCGAGTGAATCAATTTGTCTGTAATAAAGACATATCTGGCTGTATATTCGGTTGTGTGGGTCTGGACATATGGGTGTTTATTATATCTGTTGCCAGGCTGAACAACAAACAAGAACTTGCACACATACAATTTGTCAGAGAGGGGATGTTGGAAACATATAATCCCCTGGATGTTGGTTTTCTAGTCTGCTGCCTTGCAAAAAGCAAATAGATGACGTTTTAATGTGCACAAGCATGTTTTGGGTTAGACTTTGTGAAGCTGTAATAAAGAACACATACACATATATTGTGATAATCCAAAAATATGTGATAGAAGGAATCCGACCAAAGCTGTAAACAAGCTGCATTGGCTCTGTAATTTTGGTTCAAACTTCTTTGTATCAAGAAACAAAACACAGGAGGCCTGCGCTTGTAAACGACAGCTTCGCAGCTTAAAGACTTCCTAAATGAAAAGTGGGATTTGCCTGCAGCGTGAGGGGGATTCAACAGTGTGAGCCAGAAATGATCATGTGATTCCTGCCTCCTCACCACTGCAGCACCAGTGGCAGCAAACAGAAAGACGAATGGAGCTCTGAGGTCTCTGCAGGGAAAACAGCATTGTGCACATTTACCGTGATTACTATTTTTACGGACTGGATGTCTCGGTCCGTTTCGCTAAAATGAAATAAAAGTCCCTCTTCAACCTGAAGGCCATGTCTTTGGTTGAAGGAGAGGAGTCAGGGGAGTTGTTCAGATGAACGCCTTTGCCAAGGCCACCGGTGACCACAAGGAGGGGGGACAGAAGAGGGGACAGTATGGCTGGAGCCATGGGAAATCAGAGCATTATTAAAAGGCCAAAGACCCCCCGAGCAGATGGTCACCAGGAGAGCAGAAGGATGGAGAGAGAGCAGGGAAATAAGGAAAATGAAGCAGTGGAAGGGATGGAAAAAAGGCTGAAAGGAAGACTGATGAGGGGGAGAAAATGGAAGGAAAATTGAGATTGAAAAGGTAGAGAAGAAAAGATGACGAACAAAAATGAAATGGAGAACAAGAAGCAGAAGGTAAATAAAATAGAAATGTAAAAGAAAAAAAAGGAAGATGAAATAGCTGAAGAGAAAAAAGGAAAGATGGGTAGAAAAAAGGTGAAAAGATGGATAGAAAGAGGGTAAAGTAGAAGCAGGAGGAGACAGGAGGACGAGGTAAAGGATAGGAAGAAGGAATGAAGGGAAAAGACATAGAGGAAGCAGAGGTAGATAAGGATTAGACAGGAATAATTGAAAGAGATAAAACTGAGCAAAAAACAGGTTAAAAGACTGTGAGACCTGTGTGGAGAATTAGATGGAGACTGAGAGCTGGAAACAGAGACAAGATAAAGGAAGGAACGGAAATGAGAAAAGGAATCGCACGAGTGAGAAGTGAGAGAAGTCATTAAAGAACCGAAGGAAGTCAACACCACAGCACGAGGCGCCTCGACCTCAGCAGACAAACACTCGGCTCGTTGTCAACAAGAGCTGCTGGAACAAAATGAACAACTTCTGGAACAGAACATATCTGGCTTGACCTTTAACCCAAACCCTTATGACATTAATTGACTTAGAATATGTGGTATTTTTTGTTTCAACACATAACTTTGTTTGGCAAAAGCCTTGCCTCACATCACATTTGTATCGGAGAAAATTCACTTGACCTGGAGTTCCCCAGGGCTCAATCCTCGGTCCTCTTTGATTTCACTTTTACATGTTTTCATTAGACCAAAGTATGCCACAAAATGAACTGCGATCAGTATTTTAGGTTGATTACAACCTGTAATGCACATTGTTGTATCTTGTATGAAAAGGTTGGATGGTCTGCACTCTCCAAAAAATGTGATTTTCATGTATTGTGTATGTGTTTGTTCACAAGGTCTTTCTTGGAAAATTGATGTCAACATGGTGTGATATGAGCAAAAACCGGTAAGTAACTGGACCTTGAGTTGATTGTTTGGTCAAAAATTATCTCTGGTGTCAACAAAGACAGCGTCAAAGCCAGCGCTCAAGTCCATCTGCCCTGAAATACCAAGAAAACAACAACAACAACAACAGCTTTTTGAAATAAAAATAAAATGGTAATGAGTGTCACAAGCTTTGTGTCCAGGTATGACTCATAGAAATATACTCCGCCCTTTCCTTTCCAACAGGTTATATTACACTCACAGTCTTTTCTTAGGTGAAAAAATAACTCACTGGCAACTTAGGCTGATTCAGGAGGCTGCTGCTGGAGCCCTGACACACAGAAGAAGAAAAAAAAAACTCCATACTCTCTATATAGTGCAACTACAACTATATTTACCCTCAGCCATTTATTTCACTGTCTGAATTCTCTGCTCAAGCTTCAAGTGAAGCGAATCCCACAATGCACTGCATCACATTTTGTGGATGTGGAAACCTTATAATAGCTTACATAGCCTTATAGCCTATAGCTATCCATTTAATTACTCAAATCATGGTTACATACATTACATTACAATGGATACAATGTCACCACATCTGTCAATAGCAATGTAAAACCTTCCTTCATTACTCACTGTAGTAACTTATTTTTAATAATGCAGCGAGCAGCTTGTTTAATGTGATTTGGTGTTGTTTGTTGGTTTATTTTCTTACTGACAAAAACAACATATAAAGCAACAAGTCCCTTGTTTTCATTGGTTAGTTAAAAGAATAAAGTGTCCAGTAGGAGGGATGATGTCACACATGGACATCTAAGCCTTTGCCTACTGAGTCACCTTTTCCATAAAAAAGGCTTAGCAGCAATATTCACTTGGTATCACACAGACTGTAGACAGGTCACCTCCGAGTACAACTTATATATTCAGTGCAGACGTCTCTCATGTCTGACAGGAAGAATAAATGTCAATGGGAAGCAGTGGATGGATCAAAGCGTGTCTCCCCTTGCTCCGCGTTACGCCCACTTCCTCCTCTCGGAGCAGAGCAGCGACCCGCCCGCCGTCGTGACTCTAATCTCCTCCACATGTCTGACTCCTCCACACTATGTCAACTCTAATTGGCCATTACAGCAGCCTGGTGTCATAGCCCTAATGTAGCCCGGGTTGAACTTTTAGCCTCTGTGATTAGCCGACATTAGCCCTGTCGTTGAAATCTTGTGACGGTGAAGGGTCCCAGTGTGTCACCGCCATGAGAGTCTGATGAAGGTCAGACTTTTGTGCAGTTGATCTGTCGACGTAATGACACTGCAGACTCCAAGAGAGTCTGCACTGTTAGAGCAGGGGGGGGCGTGTCCATGTATGCACAGGCAGTGCACCACAGGTAATCTTGTTACATTTATATCACCTGGCAAAGGTTGTTTTGACATTGGCAATGACAATGCATCTAGTTTAACAGAGACTGGCTGTAACAGAAATATCTCATTTGACCTTAAACACAAACTTTCTAACATTTACTCTACGAAGTAACAATAAGAGTTTAATGGAGTTCCTCAGGACTCAATCCAGGGCCCCCCTTAATTTAACATTGATGTCTTTTAGACATGTGTGGCAAGGTGAAGAGGGCCGGGGCGGGTTTTGAACCCCAGACTAGACGGGTAAGAGTCATGGGTGCTAACCACTTGGCCAGAGGGACATCCCCTTGGCCAAGTAGCCAGGGCGCATGATCAATTGGAGGCATAATGACAGGACCCGTCAACTGTCACACATGCAACAAAATTAAACATCTGTCATAATCATACACATGACATTAAAACTCAAGGTCTGAGAAATTGACTCAAATGCAACTTTTGGCTTAAATTTTACAGCCGAATTTGGGTTGATTCAATTGATACTCAGACCAGGACACCTTCAGATGAAATCGATCAGGTAGCCACTGTAGGGACGATCCATTGCGGCTCCCTTGGTGGTGAGGAACTTCTTAGGTTTTCCCGTCTGCATAAACCTCATTTTCAACCATCTATGAAAGTTGTTACTCCATTTAAAAAGTTGTTTAAACTGGAATGAAGTGTCTTCACCGTTAATTGAATCATTGCCTGCACGTATTTGCAGCTGCACCCAAACTCTTGTCTGCTGCCTGTTCATTTTCATGTCAATAACACCAAGGGGGTTGAACACAAACAAAAACAACCTGTCCCTGAATACACTCTATTAACTTTGAGCAAAGCTGTGACTCAAAGCTCCTGATTTGCAATTTACCAGTAGCTGAGGGCCAACAGCAGCTATACTCATTAACAACAGCAGAAAACCCACAGCAGATACACACCACAGGCTTCTTTGGCAGCCTAGCAACAATGTACCTGATTGGACTAATTACACACTGTTATGCCGTTGTGTTCAGACCAGCAGTCCTGAATTAATGTGGAACTCAACAGTTCTCTTTGAATTTGAAAATCGCGTCGAAAGGCTTTCAGCAGGTTGAAATGTGTTAAGAAATACATTCAGCGAAGCTTTAACGGCTTCTGACTGAATCATCTCTCATTTATGATGTAGATATTCACAGCTCAACTTCAAAGAGGTTGTTTCAGAGTAGAAAACATCTCAGACACCGCAAGCACACAGTAAACAAGACCAGCGGAGTTCCAAACAGTGTGCTTGTGACTCAAACCTCGTGTCGATCTTCTGTGGCAGGCAGCGACAAATAATTCATCACCGATCACGTTACTGCTGCACATCTGAAAGTGGTTTTACTCTTTACTACTCTCTACTTTACCAACTTTGACAGGATTTGTTCAACATACAAATACAAATGGTTATTTGACTTCCCAGAACCAAAAACCAACTTAATTTGGCAAACTAAATTAGTTACATCAGCTTAAGCAAGTAAAGGAGTGTTTCCGAGAGGCGAATTTAAAACGGTGAAATAATTAATTTCAATCAGAGCACCTGCAGCCACTCAACCAAAAAGCCTTTCCACCAATTTGGCTGAATTTACTAGAGAGCTCTGAATGACTGAAGCTCCAGCAGAGACACTGTCCTCAAACCACAGACTTCACACTAAAAAATGTTTTTCAGAAAATGTGAAAAAAGAACAAGGAGGATGAAGAAGTGAGGTACGGCAGCTTGGATGTGCCAGTCAGTTGAAACAATTTGTCTTTTCTGGGGCGTCGACACTTGAAAATAGGACTCGTTCACCGTCGTCACAGCTCTAAGTGTTTACATTGAACATAATGAGGGCAGCTGTGGTGAAGTTTTACTTGATGCCAGAAGCTTGATGCTGCTGTGCTCCAATCTTTTCTTTTATTATCATTTTAGATAAATGGGTTCAAAACTCAGCCTTCATGTATGTTTTCATTTTTGTCAATCCTCAAGGAAACACCAGAAACACTAAATATGTGGCTATCTTTGCTTACGAAAATAACTTCATATTGCCCTTTAAAGTTGTTAAAAACTCTGGTATTATTATGTCTAAAGCTGCGTTCACACCGGACCTTTTGTTTTTCGAACAAGCGATGAGTAAGTCGATGTAAATTAAATTTTCGAGATGAGAAATCCAAACTCTACGGTCGTTAGTCGCCCGTTGTTCAGCGCTGATTGGCTGCCGTAATCCCGGTGGTGCCGGTGTAAACAGAGTGATCTGGAGTGTATCTGGAGTGATACGAGCGACAGCGACAAAAATAAAAGGTCCTGTGTGAACGCAGCTTAAGGTGATCTAATCACCCTTGCTTGTTATCGTTTTAATATTGCACAATTCTTTATCATCATCATACCTGGTCAGTTTCTTTGCTTTCCTAGTTCAAACTGTACGTCAATTCTTATGTAAGTACCGAGTAGCAATGGAGTCAAATTTCTTGTCTGCATATTGGCCCATAAAAGTGTGAACACACCCAAGACACGTCAAGAATACTTTTGATATCTGATCTGACAGTATTTGGGGATACTGTATATGTCTGATTGTCAGTTCCTCTTCATGAAGGTACTGTCAAGGGCTATACTGACATGAATCTGTCAGGTAAAAATAAAAAAAGACTGGTCCAACCTTGACTAAAAACCTAGCATGTGGAGAAGTTATGTATTCAGTGGCACACAGCTTTGGACTTCAGACTGAGCACAAACAAGTCTCAGGTTCTGACCAGATCAAGCCAAGTAACAACATATAAAACTAGAAAATTTCCTCTCGGGAAATTTTGAAAGGGCACCGGAGCTACTGCCGTTCTAACCATGTCTGTCAACATGGGAATCAAACCCAGAGCTGATCAGACACATGATCATCTTTCTATAAGCACTGATATGGAGGAGCTGTAATCACATGAAGTTACCTGTGTTAGAGTGAGAGAGATGAGTGCACGCTTACGCGCGCATTTGATGTGTTTGTGTGTCTTTAACTGTAATCACAGGAAGTTACCTGTGTGTGTTAGGGTGTGGGAGAAATAAAAGGTCCGGTTACTTGTGTGTTTTTAATGTGTGTGTGTGTGTAACTGTAATGACATGAAGCTGGTTCTAGAGTCTGTGTGTGTGACTGAGCTGCATCCTGTATCAGTCTGATTTAGCTGTGTGTCTGTGTTTACAAACATCTTAACGAGCTCCAGGTGGATTGTTTATGGAGTTAACGACCCTGGCCTGAGGATCAGAGGTTACCATGACAACTTGAGCTGGTTGCCAATGACGATAGGGGCCCGCAGGCTGAGGCAGACAGAAACGTAGAGAAAAAGACCGATTTTCTGCCTCTGCACTGGTCTCACAATTAGGCTTATTCTGACAAAACGGTAGCTCCTATCAGAACAAAACACGGATCAACGGTGCCCTAAGGCCTTCCTGAAAATTTTGGTATGATTTGGTGTTTCTACAGTAAATATTTTGGCAACACGGGCAGTTTTAAAACATCGGTCCGTTCTGCTCCTCTCAGAAAATTTTTGTATTGGAGTCAATGAGGAGGAGAGACAGACATGGCCACACTCAGAGGCTGCTAATTCAAATTCTGTAAGTCTCTCTGATATTTTGAACACATTGTGGGAGACACAACAAGTTTGTCTACAAAACTGTGAAAAAATTATGTGTGTACAGTGTAAATTGTGTCCAAGAGGAGTGTGGAAAGAGAAAGAATCAGGAGTTTTTCTGGGCTCTCTCCCCACTCTAGCTGATGACATCACGCACTCTAGCACGAACATTCCGTGCAATACACACCCATTATAATCTCATAATTTCTCCAAAAATGATCATGGTCATTGATCAGGGATTGATCAAAAACCATACAACCTATCAAAACGTGGAGTAATACACCAATACACAAGACTTGTGTCTACTATTTAAAGTTTAAATGGAGTCTCTAGGTGAAAGTATGCCTGAGCAGTAGACAACAGTTGGCAGTATGAAAAATCCGATGATTTGTTCGTTTTTTGACCTTCTCCCATTCATTCTCTATGGGAAATTTTTCGTTTTTCGCGATGTATTCTGATGAAAAAAGTAATAGGATCCCGATCAGGACAGTTTGATATATAATATGTCCTGCAACTCGAAGAGTTGCAGGACTAAACAAAAATCTCCGGAAGAGGAAAAATAACTAGGAAAAAATCCACAGAATAACAATAGTGCCCAGTAAGCTGTTGGGTCGGTGGCCGGTGCCCTAACAAGAGGTTTCATGGCTTTGTACAGTATTACCTCTGAATTGAAAGGACATGGTCTGAGTTATATAAGAAACAACATTAAGAGACTTAAAAGCAACAATCCAACATCCTGAGACATCTCCACTAGGCTCGAGGCTCCAGAGCTACAGACAACCTACGACCTGACCTGGATTATTGAAAGTTGTAAAAGGCACTACGAAAGAAGGTCGGTTTTTAAAACACTAGAGTCTCTTTTTATCTGAAAAAACATGCCCCCCTCCTTACCCTCCTCCCTTCCTCCCTGTCTGTGGAGCATGAACAGAGCGCCGGAGCAGAGACGCGTCCTCTGAAGCCGCCCGCCGAGCCCCCACGGTACAATTCCCGCCACGCAAATGACAAATTAAAAAACGAAGACATAGATCCATAATGATGTCTCCCAGCGAGCAGCAGCACCCGGCGATCTCCCGCTGATCCCTGTGTGTGCGAGGAAGTGTGAAACTCAGACAGGGGTGTGCATATAACGCCGAGGATCCTTTTCTCTCTGTTTATATTACTTGACTCTGTCTTTTCCTCCTGGGAGCAGCTGATAATGAAATAAAGGCCTTGTGATGTTACAATCAGTCAAATGTATTAAAGTGTCTCTTTCAATGAGGAGAAAATGTGGTAAAAGTCTTTAATGTCTTGAAATAAACCACAAATTATTTTTTTCCCCTAATGATATTATTATATTAAGAAGCAATTTATTCAATTAACAAGGTTTATTACATTTCTGACATATTCACTGGGATATCGCTTCACATTTAGGCTTTTTTCTTTTTTTTACATCATCCAATGCTGCAGCTTCTCTTGTAATGTGGTAATATGTCGCCTTGTGGTTCTGCAGCTCAGGATCATTTTTTCTGTTGACACATCACACTGAACCAGTTTTTTTTTTTTTTTTTTTTTGCCTGTGACCCACTGCACTGCAGCACTGAACCTCGACTGTGCTGCTCTGTCTCCTCTGGGCCCTCAGGGACCAAGGGTGCAACTGTCATGTACATTGTCTCAGAAAGGAGAAAAAAACAAAGAAAAACGCATGAACATAAAGAAAAATCATTGTGAGTGAAGAAATGGCTTACAGAAACTCTGCAGCCTCTCTTTTAGATCCTAGTTTTGGTTTTGTCTCGGTCAGTTTCTGTTTTTTCATCAACTTCTATCACGACAACAAAGCTGTGATAGTGGAGCGTTTAGCTGTACAAATATTTAAAGGTCCCATATTGTATACTGTAGATATCCACATGTTCTTTGATTATCAAGCAGCTCTAGGTTCTCTAATAATACTGTGAACGTTTTAAAGCCTCAGTCCACTGAGAAATGCACACAATCTGTACTGAGAAACTGAGCCTTAAAAACGAGCCGTCAGGAATTCTGTGACTTTGTGATGTCATGAGGAAGCAGTCACCAAGCTAATCCCACCTCGACCCATGCAGGTTTGTTGGTTTCTCTGAGTGTTTGTATCTGCTTAAATTTTACTTGATTACTCAGAATACAGTCAGCCAATGAAAAGCAAAGTTCTGAACATCCTCTCTTCTGAAACCTGAGAGGGGAGATGTATTCTTAGGGTCAACACTTTACAGTAAAGTGTGGGTTTGTGTGAGTGTGACTAAATTAACCTTCAGTCAATTAACTGTCTCCAGGTGTTTTCAAGTCATTTCTTCATAGCAAACAATATCAGATACTGGTACATCTGCTGTTAAATAAAACATTTGAAATGACCTATTTAAGTAAATGTAGCTTGTGCACCAGCATGAATGCTTATTGACTGGATGTGCTACGCCTGCTATTGACTGACTGACTGAATGACAGCAATTTTCAGCTGCGGCGACACCAGAACTGCCTTGTAACTGGAAAACAACATGAACCAGACTCAAATGATTCAGATCGGTTGTGTACTACATCATAGAAGCCACGCCTGCTTATTAGTGAGAGGGGGAGTACGTGTCAGGTGAGGTGTCCAGAAGCTGCAGGTGGCCGCTGCAGGTGTGCTGCTCCTCCAGGAAACAGTCAGAAAAACTAATTCATTCTGACAAAAGACACACACACACATGCATACACACACTACAGAGAACATGACAAACTTCAGCAGGGTGGAAGTGCTGCTCTGACCCCAAACCTCCACCGCACATCCAACACATCCATCGTCTGCCCGCAGCACGGCCGTAAGACAACGGGAGGGTGTGAGTGCGTGTGCTTGTATGTGTGTGTGTGTGTCCTGCAGTGCTGCTTCACTTGTTTCCTCCATGTGCTGCAGTAAAGCAGCCGGCAGTGCTGCGACGCTCCACTGAACAACGTTGACTAAGCAGCTCACTGAGTGTGTTTGTTTGCCATTGTTAGGGCTAACACACACACATATAGACACACACACGGTACAACAGTAGTGAGCGCTGAGATTGTGATTACATGTAAAAGTCCTAAAGGGCAAATCCATCAATCTCCAGAGTCAACTAGTCCTGGTTAGAGCTGCCTGTTGAACAGCTGTTGAACAGCTGCATCATGTCAGGTCTGAAAACAAAAACAAACTTTACCTCTGATTGAAACTGAGAACAACTCTGTCTCTGTCCCTGTTGTTTAATCTCTTCTCAGTCTCACTCCTACTCATCGGTGTAAAACAGCTTTAGACAGATTTCATCAATCAGCAAATATATGATGGGGGCAAAAAAGGACATGAGCATAAAAAAAAACAAATACAGAAATTAATGATTATGTGCATAAATAAGTGCAAAATAACTGTATTGCAAGTTAATTTATTCTTTTTATTTTTGTTCATGCATTTTGAAATACATGTATTGATTTACGTATTTCTACATTTCAGTCAGTTTAAAGCCAAACTGGTTTCAGCACTGTCATTGATTTGATGGATTTCCTCCAGCTGACTGACACAGGAGTTGTAAATCAACGGTAGACATGAATGAATGAATAAATGAATGAATGAATGAATGAATGGATGAATAAATAACAAGTAAATACAACATACGTTATTTAATTCAATATCTATTGTTGTATTTATCTCCATATTTATTCATTCTTGTCATTTCTATCCTTGATATAAATAAATAAAATTAAGACAATTTCACAGTTGTGTGACTTCGTGTTCATTCTTCCAGAAAAAGAAAACGAGACACAGGCCTTCCTCTCCTCGTGCACCTGACAATATTCATTTATAGAGCTGATTGCTGTTCCAGAGCTCCGTGTCCTGTGTTCATTAGCAAGTTTGGCTCCAACAAAACATCCACAATCCCCCCGGGAGACCTGGATCATGATGTGCCAAATGATCTGCTAGCGTCATGTGACGCTCCTCGTTTTGGTGAAAGTGCAGAAGACTCAGCAGGAGTTGCGGGGCGATTTTTGATTGTTGCCATGGGTAACATAACTGTAAACTGGGTCTGATGTGCAGCTTGAAACTGAATGTCTGTGGCTCCATCTCTTCAGCCGCTGGTGAACATCAATTATCTGGGCGCAGTTATCTGAAAAGTTGGAGGAACAGTCGAAGAGTTTGAGCTTTTCAAGGACCATGTTTCCCGTTTTCTGCATGGAAGCCCATTAAAAACACAACCTGGTTGACCCTTTCCCGTTTACTGCTTTTGGAGGGAGTCAGCACCATCTGCTTTTTTAAAAGGCCAGGTTTACAATATGTGAAAGTCAAAAGTTTGTTGTTAAAATAAAATACATATAATCCCATTCAAATAAACCAAAACAGTCTGTCTATTACTCTTAAACCTTTTATTTTTCAGTGGATTTTTCATGCAACTATACCTTTTCTTCCCTGCACATAAAGTAGTTAATAAGTAAAATCCCTTGCAGAACCACAGCAGATGAAAACCTTGTCCAGGCAAATAGGCAGAGGAATCTGCTCACAAGGCAGAACTGGTGACTCCTGTCAACAGAAGCAAATGTCAGGTGCTCTTAAAGGGCTCAGGAAAGTCAGTAAATCCAGTAGAAACTGCAATAAATTGGTAACACTGCTTCAAATCACCCTGCGATTCATTTTGAAGAGAAACAGCCAATAGGAAAACTTTGTCACTCAGTCAGTCCGAGTTGTTGCGGTCCAACCTTTATCTAAGGTACAATTTGATACTTTATTGAACTCTACTGTAACCTCAGGAAGGTAGAGACGTATAGTTGTGGTTTATCTCAGAGCACTGAGCTGCAAACTAATGATTTTGTTTTATTTCATATGGAGCACAAGCTCTTTTAATGAGCTGAAGTGCTTTGCCTTTAATCTGTATGAAACTTGACCTTAATTTATTTAAGTATCCATTTACTGTTTTTTTTTTCATGCTTGTTTGTTCCTTCGTCTATAAAAGGTCGGAACAATAAGGACAAATGTCCCATCACTGCCTTCTGAGCCTCAGATCCCTTTTTCAAAAACCACAGGCCGTCCATTAGCCTTGACTTCACGTATTGTAGGTCCAGAAACATTATGAGAACACTTCTCCTATTCCACTGACAGACTCTTCAGGTTTCTGAACGAGCACGCTTTTCATAAAATGTGAGTGGGTGTTCCTTTCAGCAGGAACCCTGGTTGATTTTTGCAGCAGCCAATTATAGTTAATTTTTCAATGATTTTAAACTTTGAATCCCGGCTCATTTAATGCTGCAGTGGTTCAGACTTGAGAAGGTCAAGAGGGGTCAGGAAGAGGGTTTTTTCCCTTCCTGATCAACACTATAATCTTGACAACTTTCCATATATTGAGCTGCGGGCTGCTTTATTTTACACTCTGTATTCTCAAGCCCCTTCATCTCCATCTCCATTCATACCTGGAGTGCACTTAAGAGGCAGGATCGATAAGAGATCAGAGCTTCTAGGAGGATTCGGTGCATTTTATGGAAAGGTCAGAGCGTCCATATTTAGTGATGTGAGCGGAGGCGAGGCTGCCGCAGCGCACGCAGGCAGATTTATACATCCACAGGTGCATAATGCTCATGCACTAATGTTCACGGGCAGACACACACGCACACGGTTTGATAGATGTCTCTATCATGCTGCGGTGATGGGACTCCTGTAGAAATGGATATGACTTCATACAGAGGAGACGATTGAAAACAAATCTATCATCGAGGCAAACGCCTTCCTGCGGCCGGCAGGGCTGTTTGTTAAAGCTGCTGCTGCGGCGGAGGTGAACAATATATGGAATTAATTTTAACATTTAATTTATGGAGCTTCACTGGAACAGGCTCTACATCAGTGGTGTGCAGTGACTTTTATAGATAGGCAAGCTGCAGAGCCAAACAACCAAGCCCCCCCCTCCACTCCCCTCACCCTGTCCAAAAAAACACCTTCTCAGTGTGTGAGTCATCTGTTTACTACACCAATGAGAGAAATATGGACTACACTAAAGCATACCTTTTTATGACAGTAGCAGCAGCAGCAGCTCTCTTAAATCCAGGGCCTGTGATTTTGCGCTCCCTGACTTTACTTAGCTTTAAAGTCACTCCCTTGTACTGTATGTTGCTGCTCCCGTCACCTGTCTTTACTCCTCCCTGGCCCAGTAAGTACGAGGAATATTCCTTTAAATTGACAATGAACATATTAAATTAGCAGCATAGAGGAAATGGTATAAAATCAATGGAAACCATTGTCCTGCTTCAGTGTTGTCAGCTCATTGTTTGGACTGTAGTCAGGTCTTAAGGAGTTGTAACAGTAATTTACTGATGTTCAATGCTACATTGCTGACACAGCGTTCTCTCGCCTGCAATACACACAACATACAGTACAGTACACGCTGATCTTTCCAAGAAAGCAGCTGCTCATGCACCTGCAACAAAATCCTGCAGATCTGCCACAGACACACATTATGAATCTGTATGATGTAATGCACAGCTTTAGCCTCCACAAGCATCACACGTCTGATCCCAGAGCAGTGGAAGCTGAGTTGAGGACAAGTTCGGTCAAAGGTGTTGTCCACCTCTCCCAAAACATCCATCCTGTATCATGTGTCTGAATGTCTTATTTATTGCCAAAATGTCTCATTTCTAATCAAAACTGAACTCTTTTCACTTAAAATAAGACTCATCGCCTAAAATGAACTTGTTTTTAGATCATTTTCATTTGTTTCAAACAAATTTTCACTTGAAATAAGTAGAAAAATCTGCCAGTTTTTTGTGCTCGTGATAAGAAAAAAACCTGCTCCATTATCAGATTTTTCTCCTTATTTCAAGTGAAAATCTGCTTGAAAGAAGCAAAAAGTGTCTAAAAACAAGCTACTTTAAACTGTTCAGGACAACTAATGATAACTCTAAACTTATTTAGAACTTGCGTCGATCGGTGAAGACGACTTTGTGAAGGCTAAGGTGGAGTATTCATCACAATCAGTGAAAATTACATCCAGTAACTTTGTAGAAATAACAAGTGTTTTATCTTGAATGAGACACACAATAAGCAATAACAAAACACAATCACTCGACCTTCATGCAAACATCCCACCTGTGAAAACCACGGTTCATTCTGGGATTCACAGCGTCACCCCGCCGCCCCGCCGCCTCAGCTCCACTGGAGCAATCAGTCAACATACATCGGCTTCCAGCTGCAGTCAACAAACATTACAGCCCCTTCAGATTTATATGAAACCATATGAATAATTCAAACACCGTCTTATTACTGACACAACTCACTATAACTGAGACATTACGTTTTCATGGCGAAAGATAAATCAGCGTTCCATATCAAATTTGATCTCTTTACTTCTCCCGTGTCTGAGCTCTGAAGTTGACCTTTTAAAAAGATCAGCCCGGCAACACAACATCAAATGTCATTTTAACATCATTACAGCAACAACCAGCGTCCAGACGATTCACTGCTGCTCCCCGCTCCAATGTGAGGAGGCATGTGAGCCTCCGTCACGCAGGTTACCCTCCGTCATCTGGAGCTTCTGTGTCTACATATAAAAACCATTGAGATTCTTTTTAATTCAGACTGACACGTCTTTAATTTTCAAATTAAACATTCAACATTGAAGGCATTTGTAATTATCACTTTCACATGAAGTGTTCAGTGAAATATCTGCTGATAAAAATAACTGCCAACAGGGCGTCTTTCAAAGCCTGATGTAAGTTTGTGGGAGGAAAGAGAAACAATAAAAACCTTGACATTTTGCTTCATGCCAACTTTGATCCAGAAAAGCTGAGTTTGATGTGAAACATGTATCAGGCTCTGGCTTTTTGTCATTTCATGCACTTGTTATACAGCTATTGAGGTGACATAAAATAAGTAGGGAATGACATGTCACTACAATAGACATGAACTGTTGCAGTCGATGCTCGGGTGATTGCATTGTGATGGGTTTTGAGTTACGAAATGCAAATGTAATGCCCCAGTTTGCATCAAAACCTCAAAATGTCAACAAATCATCCAAATGAATCTACAAAATGACCAACAGAGGCGGTTTCAGATCTCAGCAGGATGAGATTTGGCCCAAATCTCCCAAAATCTTTTGTAACATACTGTAGGCAAAATGTTGCTGTTGTGCATCTTCTACAAAATCATCAGGTATAATTATGTTTTGTCCTCCATATGCACTGTCACACAAGTTTGAATCCTCCACGAGATGTTGCAATGGTATGTTTTTGAAACTTATTTCAGGGCGCAGCAACGGTGTTTCTGCTCGACTGATGACTGATGTGTTTACAGGGTTTGTGCTCAGCACGGTAAAGCTGTGAAAATGACTTTGGAGCGGGATTCGGGACAATATTATCAGGGTTTTTTTCTTTTCTGACCAGTACAAAAGGGGCTCTGGTTTCAAAGTAAGTAAACCTAAACATTTGTTAAAGGGATAGTTCACCCAAATTTCACTCATTGTCTATTCACCCTCATGTCGACTAAGGGTTGGGAGAAGTTTCTCATGTCAGGGCTTCAATACAAGAGGGACATTACAGACGAGCTGTGTGGAGGTATTTGGATATTTTTTGGTGGGTCTTTTTGGACGAAGAAAAATTAGCCCCGTTCGCTACCGTCACATGGCAGTGCAGTGCTGCAAGAAGGCATGGAGGACTCTGAAACTTCTCCCAACCCTTAGTCAACATGAGGGTGAGTAGACAATGAGTGAAATTTGAATTTTGGATGAACTATCCCTTTAAAATTTCTCCATAATGCATCAGTATTAAAGTTTTCCCAGAATAACCAGTATTATATGGAGGTTGGCCACACTGCCCTTACTTTCACTGCTGCAGAGAAACAAGCTGCACTGATGAATTGAGAGCTTTCCCGAGGACAACAGCCTCTTTGTCTCGCCTAGTAATTGTTCTTACCTTGTGTATCACTGCATCAGTTCAGCTTTTGCACCGATAATTATGAGAAAAAATGACTCTCAACCTTTTAAAACCGTCTGTAGACACATTGTGATTTGTGTTATTTCTAATTCCAGCGTGAACTCTCTCCCTGTTTCTGCTCAGACGCCTGCGCAAAGTCAAAAGTATCCGTCTCCGCTCGGCATCGCCATTAACGGCAAATAGAGGGTGATTTTCCTCCATCACAGCCGAGCAGGATATCAATATGGCTGCCTCAATTATCGGCGCGATGCAGCGTGCAGCCCCAGACAGTGACGGAGGAGGTTTGACCCCCTTAAACCGTCCATCCACCGAGCTCCCTCTCCACCTGTGGTTCCGTGCAGGAGGGGAAGTGGAGGAAAAATGATGGAGGCTCCATAATTGTTATCTTCCTCCACCGTAACTTACTGCAGGTAATAGTGTCCCCAGACAGAAGCTCTTTAGGAGTCCGCGCAGCTGATTGTGGCGTCTAATAGAGTCAGGATGGATGTGGCCAAGTCTGAAGGCGGAGACGTTCCAAGTCAAAGTCACTTCCATGATAGTGTGTTTAATAGCTGAGGGATAGAGCCTATAAGCTTTATTGGAATGTCCCCATTTCACCCAGATTTGCTTCGAATATATCCCCACAGAGTTTCAGCTGTTTAAAAAGTCCACATGGGGATGAGTCAACGGAAACAGGGGGGCGGGGGAGGGGCAGTCAGGAGAAATCAAAAAAAAGTTTCAGTCGACAGCGAGCCACCTCAACGCTTCACACAGAGCGCGTGTTATTTGGGTGGTTAACCTCTAAGAGCCAAGAGTTGCAGGAAACACAGAATGAAACAACAAATGCTCATTAGTGTTAAGTATCTGAAGTGGAGAACAGGAAAATCTGTCACAACCTCATCTTCACTTGTCAAGTCAACTCGGCTTCACTTTGGTTTATTTGCTTCATTTGCAGATAAAAAAAAAACGATCTGTTATTTTTGGCAATATGCTAAAGTAAAAGAAAACATTATTTTTTTTAATTGCAAGAAATGTGCAGCGACAAGAGAGTTTGGCTTCCACGTCCTTGCTCTGACTCTTCACGCTGATTTATCTTGTTTTTGCAGCTTGTGTCGGCGTCTTTGTTTGCTCTGTTTCTGTAGCACCACTGACCACAGAGAAAACAACATTTCATCGCTGTTGTTTACACGTATGAGTTGACTGTAAACTCTCCTGGGTCTGAGCAACCAGTCAAGGCCGTTTAAGTACGAATGGGAAGAAGAAGAAGAAGAAATCAACAAGGAGAAGAAGAGCAGATAAACAGATGGAGACAGGATCCAAGATGGCAGCGGTGATAACAACCAGTGTTCAGTGTTTGTTTAAGCTACATGGCCCATCTTATGCATCATTTATGTGCTGACTTCTCTATAGTGTAGCCACATAAATGATGTAAACAAACACTGGTTCACGTTGGATTAAGCTTAAAGCAGGTGCAACAGTTTCATGCAAAAATAAATACTGCCAGTGGCTCAACTTAAAGGGATAGTTCACTCAAAATTGAAATTCCACTCACCTACTCACCCTCATGTCGACAAAGGGCTGGGAGAAGTTTCAGAGTTATCCGTGGCTTCTCTGAGTTACAGCGGGCCTCCATGCAGCACTGGATGTCCATATAACGGTTGCAAATGGATACATCCAAAACATCCAAATACCTCCATTGTGCTCGTATGTAATGTCCGTCTTATATTGAAGCTTATATTGAAGATGCCGAAAGATTTGCGATCTCGCGAGATTTGGGCTGCAAACAAGCTTGAAATACAGACTTATTTAATTTTTTTCGGAACAATGTCGCATTTCAGGGCTTCAATACAAGAGGGACATTACAGACGAGCAGTATGGAGGTATTTAGATGTTTTTTGGTGTGTCTTCTTGTTAAGAAGAAAGTTGGTATCCATTTGCAACCGTTATATGGACATGCAGTGCTGCATGGAGCCCCGCTGTAACTCAGAGAAGCCACGGATAACTCTGAAACTTCTCCCAGCCCTTAGTCGACATGAGGGTGAGTAGATAATGAGTCTAAATAAATTTCAATTTTGGGTGAACTGTCCCTTTAATGCATGCATTGTTTTTCAGTTTTGAATTCACCAACAAAGATCACATCTGCACAATGTGAAGTGCAGTTTCCGTGGGGGCTTCGGATTAGCGTCCTATAGCTCCTGACTGGAGCAACAAAAAAGGGTAAATGTTGATAAAGAACTCATTACAGCTGATACGTTTCATCAGGAGCCGCATGGCTTCATCAACAGGCTGTGTATGCCAAACACACAATCCCTCCATAATCAACCAATCAAGTCCTGCAGGAGCTCATCTCACTCACACACACGGCTCACCCCGATCATTTCAAATCAAAATTCAAATCACACACACAGACACACATGAATACACACACATGAACACGCGCGCGCGGTGATGCAGCGTCTGAATAAAGCCTTATTGATTCTTTCTTCCTACGCAGGAACATTTACTTCAGAGCTTAGTACTATTATCAGACGTTTAAAAAAAAAAAAGAAGAAAAGGAAGAAAAAAAAACACACGAAGGAGTGAATGCAGGGAGCGCGGTGCCTGACCGAACGCCCACGATGACGCACTCCAACACGCGCTGAAGGGAGGGAGGGAGGGAGGAACGGGGGAGGGGGGGAGGGAGGATTTAGGATGCAGGAGAGATTCAAGTAAAAGAGGGAAGAGAAGATCATGAAGGAGAATAGGGACAGAGGAAAGACAGAAGGAGTAAAAAGAGGGGAAGTAATTGTTTCCTATACAGCACATTGATATATTGTAGCAATAAAGTTATTAAGTCATTATTAAAGAAGCTATAAACAATTATTAAGTTGGTGCTTCATGGTGTAACTTCCCATCGAGATACAGATTTATTTTGAATAACTGAGAAACAGAGAGTTTGGTAATCATAATTTCATTTTGTGTATTTTTCTTTTGCTCTTCTGCTGCTCATTTCAGTGCAGGAAGCCTAACTTGGCGTTGCGCTGACAGGCCCTTTCGGCAGTTTGTTCAAAACCACAACCAGCAGCAGCAGCAGCCACAGCAGAGAGACAAAATATCCATTGAGTGTCTAAAAGCAGAAAATGGAATTTAAAAAAATAACACAACTTAAAGCGGAGGAAGTGACGTGCATGTACAATCAGATATCAGTGAGTGGCCATGGAGCAGTGATGAGTCACTAACAAGGCCGCAGCGGTTCACCTGCCTCTACAGGCTCTCCTCATCTTCAGTATTGGAACATTTAAGCTGACACTGCAGTAGCTACGTTCGGTTCACTCACGGGTTATTAAAAGAAGCTCAGAGTCGCATTGACATCAAATCCATTAAAGGTGCAGAGGGAAGAGCAGGCCTGTACCTGTCCAAAACCGGAGGTAAAGCCAGAAATCTACAGCACGGTGGAGGACACGGGTGTGGTGGCCATCTTTGAATGGAGACTATAACAAGACATAACCTTTATTTTCACAAACGCAAAACCATTTGGTTTCAACAGTTGTACCGTTTGTTGTTGAACTGAACTGAAACGGGCAACACAGGCTCCAATGCATGGACACTTCATGGCCCAACAAGTTATATAAGTGTGAGGTTAAGTCAATCTAGACAAGAGTTATCCTGAGTATGTTAAACCTGCTTCGTAGAACAGGCCTCGGGTGCATGGGGGGTAAAGGCTCTAAGTCGCTTGTCTGATTGGCTGATGATTTCAGCTAAATCATGCAACGTTGGATAGTGGGTCCAACAGTACAATATTCACATCAGTTAAAATAAAATTGCATCCCCTTGCAAAGCACATGACGTCAACCCAAGGTGAAACTATCCCAAAGGGGAAATAATACATCAAAATCTCATTGTTCAAATGTGTTCCCCTTCAAAATAAAGTGACAGCAACTTCACACCACGACATCAGCATCAGCGGAGATGAATGACCTTCACAATAAGTCTTAACTTTTTTTTTCACTGTAATAATTTTAACTGTTATAATGTGGATCGCTGCCACTCTGAGCCAATCACTGGTTTTATGGCTCCAGAGCAAACTGCCAGAAATTATCCCAGACATGAGGAAGAGAAAATCAAAAATATAAAAGGTGCTAGCGTTCACTGAGATGGATTATCTCTCTCTGCAACTCGATTTTCATAGAAATGACTTTAAACCAAGCTGCCTGGGAGGAAGAAAATCAATCAAAGAGCCGATGATGACATGATGGAGAAACTGTGAATTACATCTCCCAAGGGAGCACAAATACTGTCATTTGCTCCCATTAAAAAGTTCTTCTTTATCACTGCAAGAGAAGAACAGTGCTCTCTCTTGCTTCATCGGGAGCTATGACTCAGACCAAACAGTCCCATACATTGATGTTGGATTGAAGATGGAGTCAAAGTCACTCCCTTTGGGTGATGTTAGAGATTCAACTGAGCTACAGATAGAAACCCAGTATTAACCGAATCACGAGCCTGAATCAAAAAGTAGGCTATTGATATGCTTTGATGTTTTCATTTAGAAAATTGAGAAAATATCTCATCTGCTATTGCACATATCAACTCACCAAATTAGTTTCTGATTTAGTCCTTTGTCTATTTAATTGTTTCCAATTGAGGAGAGACAACTGTCTTTAATCATAACGACTCTAAGCCTTTACACCGCTAGTCGCAGTTCAACATACATTCATACAAATCACTATTATTTTCCCAACCAATTCATCCACATTTTTGGGGTCAGGATCTTGCCCAAGGACTCTCAGAAAAGCAGCAGATACGCATAGAGACCTAGTTCTCAGTAACAATGGTGTAGAACTGAACATTTAAAAGTGTGACCATGTTTTGGATACAAGGACAGAAAGAGAAAAGGTCAAGTCAGGTGTGTTTCGTTTGCTGCAGCTTGGAGCCCACACACAGTTGAAATGTGTCTCGTAAACCCTTATAGGCTAGGCGCCTTAATTGGTGCATGAGACTTGAATAAATATAAATTCATTCCCTTATTGACAGTTAAAGGGATATTTCAACATTTTGGCAAATTCGCCTACTGCCATTAGGTTCATTACCTTTAAGCTGTTTTAGATCTGCATGGTGTTTCCCTCATCAAACTAAATACACAACCTAACAACTTGGATAAGTTGTTGGATTTAGTTTGGTGAGGGGACCTACTCCTAAAACTATAGGGATTATGGCAATAAGAGAATTTGCCAAAATATTGAAATGTCCCTTTAACTCCATGCAAATATGGGTTAGGGAGAGTCATCTTATCTTTATGAATGTGTTTTTAAACAGAAACAAGGACAGAAGTCAGTGAGGAGTAAGTGTTTGATTGGACTCTGTGCTATGTTAGTTCAGTGCCTTCTCTGCGCTGAAGTTGTGTTTACCTGAGTTCATTTTAATCAGCTGCTTCATTCCTATGTTTCATCACTAATTCATCAACTGCCTGGCTAACAGCAAGGAAGCAGCATCCAGTCACATTCATGCAGGTGTCCACAGCTGCTTTTACAACCTGATACTGTTCACTCACTGTGTTCCTGAAGAGCTCAGTTTTATGGTATCAGTATAACTAAACTGTGAATCTTTCTGTTTTTAGCCTGTCTGTGTTAGCCTGCTAGCCATGCTAAGATCTCTGTGATTCTTATTGCTGGAATGTGGTTATTGTTGCTTGGCAAAAGTTCACTTTAGACATGAAAGAGTCAAGAGCTGCTAAGCTGGAGACAGCTGTTGAATGGGGTTTGATACAAACTCAATATTTATTCTGGACTGGTGAGTAGGCTAAACAACTGAAGTGAGCTACGTAGCAATAGCAAAACTTGCTAATATCTCCTCCTAGCGCTGTTGACATAACCGCAAATGGCTGGTTTCCTGTGTTTATGAACTGCAATATGACACGTTAGATGTAGCTATCTAAATTTGGGTAAATAATCAAACAATCACGACAAACTTGGGCTGTGCGCGCATTCTGGTAGCGGAAGAATGGCTGAGAACAATAGCTTGTGAAAACTAAACAGGCTTTATCCGTCAAAGATGGAGAATGCTACTTCAACACACTTAATTTATCAAATGGCAACCAGCTTTCAGATCGTCTACTAGATCAGTGAGTGGGAGGACGACGTTAGCAAATGGCCGAACATTCAGGGGGCTGAGACGTATTTGGTGGAGAAACCTAGCATAAATCACATAATACAGAGGCGCCAATACTTCTTGTGTTATCAAACTGCGCGTGCAGATTTTAGATAACGTAGGTGGTAAACGGGTCTATTATTTTGCACCACTGGAGTTTCTGTGAATGTCTGAGTTTGCTTGTTTTCAACTTGTGGATTAGCAACTTACATGAACTTTGTGCTTGTTGTGCTTGTGACCGTGGTCGTCCTCCTCGCCACAGCACGTCTGAGTGAGTTACACCTGGCTGGGAGCGAGGGAGTATTGGGAATTGAAGCCTGAACGAGATTGAAATGTGCGTTTTGATTCGGAGAGAGAACGATTGAGCATTTTCAAGGTTGAAAACAGCAGCAATCACAGGTACACAGAAACCAGAGGAAACCAGGGAAGGAAACTGTGAAAAGTGAAGACTCTTTTAAGAAGAAATCATTAAAAAAAAACAAAAAAACATCAAAAATCACAAATCCGTGTAGCGGAAGCAACATTTAAGCAGCAGAGCAGTTGCCAGAGTTTGACTCTCCCCAGCAGTGAGGCAAAGAAAAGCACAATCCCTGATTTTCAGGGATGAGTCAATCTCAACAGAAAGTGAACATGGTGAACCGCAGGGGCTTTGTATTGCAACTGCAACTGTTTTGTTATTTTTGTCTATGAGCAGCTTTATACTCTGCAGGAGAAAAGAAAGAAAGGAGAGGACAACTGAAAGGAAGGAAAGGTGAAGACACATCGGGAGAGAGAGAAGAGATGTACTTACAGAATGAAGATGACGACACCAGGAGCCGATACCAAAAGATTTCCTCGGATGACGGAAGCCAGTTTAATCTCAACGGGGAATCCGGGACAGACGGCCGCTGCAGAGTATAGGATCCACAAGGAGGCGAGCTGCGAAAAAAGCTCCAAGGAGAAGAGGAACTTTACAAAGAGGAAGTAAAGCTTTGGGGAAAGTTGGCGGGAGCCTGGAGGATTTCAAGTCTCTGCTCTGTCCTCTCCAGATTCAATCCCTTGCCGTTTCCCTCTCCCTCTCTTTCTTTATTTTGCCGTCTTTCTGTCCTGTTTCGCTTTTATCTTATGCTTGATTATGGGGAGCGAGGAGGCAGATGGGGAAACTTCCAGATAGGGAGGAAATTCAACACTGGGAAGGGAAGAGAAGAAAAGTCTCAGGGGAACGAATTGGGGAAAGGAGAAAAGGAAAAAGCGTCCTCCAGGTTGAGTAAATCTCTGCTTGAGTTTCGACCAAAAGCTGTTGCTAGCAAATGAGGAAGTGAAACATTTACATCTCAGGTGTGAAAAAGAGTCTTTCCCCCACTCTGTTTTCCTTTCCCCCAGTTTCTCTCTCGAGGAGCCTCCACCACTTAAGCTTCCTCTCGTCCAAATTTTAAAAAAAGAAAGAAAAAAGCGGCCCTCGTTTGTGGGAGAGATGAAGAAAACACACGATTGGGGCTGAAACAAACTCACTTCCACACCAACGGGGATAATGGCGTGTGTCGGAGGCACCTGCTCTGCCTCCTCTCCCTCTTCCTGTCTGCTTTTCCACCTGACTGCCAAGATTAAGGCATATAATCAAATTCTCTTAATTGGCCCTGATGGTGGCGACCGGCCAGGAGTCTCTCCTCTCGTTCTCTCTCCGTGCTTCCTCCTCCCTCGCTTTGCACCTACGCGGTGCAGGGAATGACAATGAGTCCTGGAGCAGCTGGAGCACCTGTCAGTCAAGACTCTGGGCTCTTACGGTCGACTTTACCTGCTGACTCTCAACCAGTTGTTATCTTTGCTGAGTGCCATCGCCCCGGTCTCGCCATAACCCTCCCCGCTGGCCCACCCTCTGCTCCTCCCTCCTATCGATTACCCCGCCTGACTGACAGCTCTGTCTTTAACCCCTCCTTCGCTCCTTGGTTGTTTTTTCTTTTTTTGGCTCCTTGTTTGTTTTTTTTTCTTCTTCTTCGTCGTCTTCTTCTGTTTCCCTCTTCTTTGTGTTTGTATCTAATCTCTCCTGCTCTTCCTGTGTCTAATCCCCCATCTAGATCTGCTGTTGCTAATTGGTTTCAGGTGTCTCTGGCGGCGGCAGGAAAGGAGAGTGGGGAGGGGGCGGCGGGGAAGATTTCACGCCGCCGTTGCCATTAATTAAAAAGATGATTACTCAGACTACAAAGATTAAAGACGAAAATAGGAAGCGCCGGGGCCGATAATAACCTGATAGCACTTTATAACTCCTTGCTCAGCTTATCGAGTGCGTGTTTGTTTCGGTTTGATGAACGTGCGTGCATGTGATCGTATGTGTGTGTACTGTATGTGTGTGTGTGGTCACACACGCAGCAGCTCTCGGCTCGTCAAATCGCGCGGACAGAAAGTTTCTGGGAGGTTTCAGCGGGTCGTCGGGGGCTACATGGTAGCATCACCTCCTGTGAGTCGACATCTCGAAGAAGAAGAAGAAGAAAAAAGAAAATTAAATTTGTCCTTGTTTGTTTTGTTCAGTTCCTTCAAATTACATCACATCCACCTCGTCGGCGCTGGAGGTTTTGTTTCAGTTACACTTGTTTTTCACGTCACAGAACCAAAACAGGATCCAGGAGAATTCTCCAACAAACTCCGACGGTCCTCTGTGGCTCAGAAACATCCAGAGTCCTGTTTTTATTTTTTTTTTCCCCCTCTACCTTTTTCCTTCCTTGGTGTCCTCACTGCAGCAGCTGGGGACCACCAAGCCTGTGAACAGATGTGGTTGCCATGGCACCTCTGAGGAGGAAGTGTTGATTGACGGAGTGGGAGGAGTGGTGTAGCGACGGGTCACCTGGAGGGCGGCTCACACCTGTTGCAATCTGGGAAACGACATGTGTGGAGGCGACACAGAAGATCTGATGAGACCTGAAAAGGACAAGAAAAATGAAAAGTTTTAGATCGAGTGATTCTCAACTGATTGATACTGTGTGAAAACCTTGTGAGTCTGATTTTCCGATGTATTAGATTCATATAAGGATTTGGAGTACAAGGTTTATACTTGCCCTAAATGTGTTGCTCTGGATAAAAGCACCATCCAAAAAGCTAAATGTTTATTTGAACATCAAAATGATAAAACACAGAGAAGCAGATGAAGACAAGAACAAAGAGGATTATAGAAATCCCAAATTCTTAAAGTCAAAAAAAGAAGAGAAAGGAAAAGCACAACACACAACAAAAACAAAATAAAGTTTTCAAGTGCAGTCGTGACTGGAGTTTGTGAAGGCATCTCAACAAGATGAAGAACATGGTGGGAAACCGCAAAAAAAAAGAGCTAGACGTTGCATCAACCTGAGAGCAAAATGAAGTCTCGGAGGTGAGTGGGAGGAGTAATGAGGTTTCTGAGCAAAGTGGGAGAGAAAACACATGTTTGTGATGTACAGATGGGAAAAGAACATGAGAAGACGAGGAGAGACACAGAGACTTCAGTTAAGTGTAGGAGGGAGGAAACTATAGGATCAAATTAGGGTCAAAAAGTAAATCAGATCAGAGCAGGAAGAGTCTCAAAGTATGAATTGCAGCCGTGGATTTCAGTTCCTTCTCAACCCACATCCCACATTCAAGATATGCTGTTGTCTCTGTTTTGACGTATCTAATATGAACATTTTGATTACTGCACAACACTTTCACATTCGTCTTAAGGACGTCAAACAACTGGTTCTGTTATCTTTCTCAAGGTTTCAGGAGTCTTTATTATCCCAGAGGGGCTATTTGGTTGACAGACAGCAGTCACGCATACAGCAGCACACTATTTGGTTCTGCACCGTGGCACGTTATTTCTGGGCCCTGAAGGCAGGTTTTTCCAAAAAAAAAGGAAGTCATAACCAACCGAAGATGCGGGTCGGGACTGGGTCAGATGCATTCATGTCATCTTAGAGTCTAAAGAACAGCATTATGAAAAAAAAAAACCCACAGAATGAATCAGTCATCAAACATTTGTTGAAACCCAAACATCAACACTCACTTCGTTCTGTGTAACTTTGTTTTTCTGTTTTTGTAGATAAAAAAAAGGAAAAGATTGTAAAGGTCACCCCAATAAAGACTTTCTGTGTTGAGCTGAAGTGAGTAAAGAGAGGCACATTAAATTCATGTCAGAGGTGCAGCTAATGGAGGAATTTGACGACAGTCCACAAACCCTTTGGATGTGTTTGTCGGGACCTTCACTGACATTTCATCATCGTGTTTGGACTTTAAATCCAAGCAGGTGGACATGAAGAGAACTGACTGGAGGTTTCACTGACTTCAGCTTTTTACTCCTTGACCCGAGGCTTTCTGCATCGGAGCGCTGGGACCACTCACATCTCCGCTGGCTTCCATTATACAGTGCTCATTTTCAGAGCCGACCCCTGCGCTCAAGCACTACACTCTGCCGGGCTGTAGGCTACGCTGTGCTAACAGGCTGCTGTACTGAGGGAGTACTTGTTTTGTTTTTTTCTATAAATATGATTGTTGTCATGACTTTAGCAAAACAGTGATGTCCTTCAGCGAGGCGCAGCAGCAGGGTGGGGGAGTGGGGAATGGGGGGGTTGCAGAGTGGGTGTTTGCTGAATGTGAATCTGGGTGATTTTGTTTGTTAGCTGTATCAGTCATGGGGGAAAATGGGAGGTGAAGGTTTTAGTTCAATGATCCGTTGAGCTCTGGGACGTTTACTTCATTGTGATTCATTTCATTTACAAGGAAAGTTGAAGTTAGTGTTTTGTCAGTGGTTTAATGAAAAGTGTAGTTTGCACCCTTGGTTTTGCTCCCTCTACCCATGTGGTTGATGGTTGAAGTTGGAGATGCATTCAGGGCCAGAATCAAAATGGGAATACAGATAAAGCTGAAGCACAAGGTGATTTTATGAAGTGAAGTTTACCAGATGTATATTATATATTCTTCACTGCAAAAACTCTACATCTTTCCAAGAATATTTGTCTAACTTCTTGTCAAAATGTCTCATTTCTAGTCAAAACTAATCTCTTTCCACTTAAAATCAGACTCATCACCTAAAAATGAACTTGTTATCTTATCATTTTCACTTGTTTCAAACAAATTTTCACTTGAAATCAATAGAAAAATCTGCCAATGGAGCAAGTTTTTCTTTCTTATTACAAGCACAAAAACGTGCTCCATTGGCAGATTTTTCTACTGGTTTCAAGTGAAAATTAGTTGAAACAAGTGAAAATGATCTGAAAACAAGTTAATTTTTAGGTGATGAGTCTGATTTTAAGTGGAAAGAGATTAGTTTTGACTAGAAATGAGACATTTTGACAAGAAATAAGACAAATATTCTTGGAAACATTTAGAGTTTTTGCAGTGTCTTTATATTTTCTTGCATTAAGGCTTTACGAAGAACATGTTCAGGGTGTGGCATCACAGTTCCCATCATGCTTTGGGTTGGTGTAAACAGAAGCCGTGTCCCAATTCAGGTCCAGGTCCCTCACAGGACACCATATATGACCATATATGAAAGTGCAGCACTTCTACTTTGTGGCTGTTGTAGTCATGAAGGCAGAACTGAAATGAGACAGTGACCTACTGGGAATTTGTCTTCTCAGCTCTACCTGCCCTTACTATTGTATTACAAAGTGTGGCTCTTGTTACTTAGCAACCTTGACAATATCTAATTCTAACCCTAAACCCAATTTTGAGGTGGCAGCAGGCCCTTGGTTTTAACACCACAGTGGAAGCTGCTGCTCCCTGCACCAAAGCTTTGTCAAATAGCAGCTTGGTTCTCCACAGAAATACTAAAAAAATGTTTTATGGACTGATTAGACTAAGGTTGAACATGTGGCTCTGTGTGCAGTGTAAAAAAGGGGACAAAGTATCACAAATGTCATGATTTTGGACTTTGCTCTTTGATTTTCTGGATCTGGACATCAGGTTTATGAAGGTCTCTTCCAGGATAATGTCAGGGTTGCTGTCCACCAGCTGAAGCTCAGAAGAAGCTGGGTGATGACCCTAAATATCAAAGCAAATCTACAACAGACGAAGAAAATCCACCTTCCAGACCTTAATACAGCAGATATTGTGTGCGGCATGATCTGAAAAGACATCCCAAAGCCAGACATCCTGAGAAAAGTCTGAGCTGAGGCAGCTCTGTAAGTAAGATAGAGATGTCCTCCTGAACCCCGAACCTTCAGCAGGTCTGATATCAGCTACTGGAAGACCTGGTTTCACTTTGTTGATGCCAAATGTGGTTTAACTAGTTACTGAATCCAAGGGTTCACCAACAATGTGAATGTTTGCAGAAAATATTATAATTTCTTGTGTGTTATTGGCTTCCAGAAGTTGTTTTTCTGGGTCTACATTTGTAACTTACATGAAGATCAGGCCACATTTATAGCTAATCAATAATGGCTGCACAAAGAGATGTGTGCATGTTTGAGAGAAAGACACTGGAGACAATAATTGATTACGGTCGATTCAAGCAAATGCACTTGGAAAACACACATTTATCGCAAGGCTTGAAATTATTACTATGATTTAGTATCAGAGCGCAAACTCTGTTAAAATGTAAACTGCACTAGAATTATCATTAATACTCAAACAGGGCGGACAGAGAGCAGAGCTGTTTAAAGAAAACTAACTGAATGCGTCTGTCTGCTGCTATAACGCTCCTGTTTTTCCCTTTATCTCCATTACGGTGGGCTGAGTCAGACAGGCAGGTCGGTACAGAGGAGGAAATATGCTGCTTTATTGCTGCAGAGTAACTTATTGCATAATATCACCTGTAGCATGTGCTGTGCTGAATGACAAGCACAGCAAATAAGTGGAAATGTCAAGGCGACTGCTGCTTTTCAGGATGCAGCCTGCGGACACACTTCCATTTCAGAACATTTCCCAACCTTTTTTATATATTTTTTGTTGTGAAGTCAAGTCTCCTGAAATGTCTTGAGACTCCACAACAACCAAATATCACAACAAACAGAAAAAAACAAAAACAAATGTGGTTGACTATGAGGGTCAAAGTCAGGACTCGCTCACATAATCACCTCCAAATTGGCCAGGATTACTCTATGCACATTATCGAAATAATGTAAGGTAGCTAAAAGCCCCATTAGTGATAGGTGTTTACTGCTAATTAGCAGTAAACGCAAAGTACAGCCAAGGCTGATGGGAATGTCATTAGTTTCGCAGGTAGTATTTGGTCCCAAACCAAAGTGCACGGTGGATTAAATGATGATGGGTGATGGAGGGGATCATCAACGTCATTATCACAACAACACAAACAAGCAGTTGACGAGACACGTCCCTTAAAAACCCTACATGAGAACCTCACTGTGATGCCAGAGGATGAAGTGGGATTTGTCCAGTGAAGGTTGTCAATCTTTCTTCACATGTCCTTCAATAGATGTTCAGATTTTTCAGTCTGGACTATAAAAATGAAGCAACAGACTGACAAGACAAGCATCACTTAAAGTCGACAGGATTCATTATCTGAATAGTTGGAGTGTGATCACAGAAATGTACGTTTTCCTGTCCATGAGCACCTCTGTTATATTTAACTGCTGATGGAAAAGTTTGGCCCCGAACCCACCATATACCCATCCATCCATGTAGGGTGTTAAGGTGGTAGGGGGGTGGAACAAGCTAATATTGGTTGGGGCTGGGTGACACCCTAAACAGGTTTTGACACACAAGGCAACAAACCTCATTTTAGGCAATTTAGAGCTTAACTTAATATTCTTTACGTTGGTTATGTGTTGAAATCTTCTTGGTGCAAGGGGGCAGTGCTAACCACTGTGTCACCGATACCTCTGTAGTTCATTCTGAAGAGGACATTAATGTTTCTACCACATTTTATCTACCCAAAACAAGTGAGATGACTATTTGTCCAGGTATCAAGTTTTTGTTGAAATCTTTTTTTTAACCATTAAAAGGAGGTCTTACCAATGCAAAACCCCAATGCTGCATTCATTACATGTAAATGTCAGACTGTCCCAGAGTACCAGTGGATAGCAGTGGAGCAGTGATATAAAGTGCTGATTTCTGCAGACAACTCGGAATGTCCCTGTTTTTTTGGTTGTTGTTTTTTTTCTATCTGTTTTTGGGAATCCGACCCCCCCGAGGGGGCTTTCAGCCACTGCTGCATTATGTTTATGTGATGTAACATCGAGGCTGCCAAACGTAACAAGCATCTCTCTGCAGTGTTTCAGCCCAAGGTCGTCTGTCCGGGGTACTGTAACACTTTTCAATAGCGCTGTCCGAGTTGCGTAACGCCATCAGAACTCAGCGGGTGCAGCGAGTGCTGCCTTGACAGGGGTCAGCTCTACGGGTGGGGGCAGCCAAGCCGTCAAGTGGGGCTCCTGTTTGGTTCCACGTGAAGAATTACTTTAAAAGAAAAAAGTGGGGACATGACAGTAGGTTGTTTGCATAAATATTCATGTTTTAGCAGCATTATGACGACTCATCTGCAAACTATGCCCAACAGTACACTACAGTGCCCTCACAAGTCACAAAAAACAGGTATGTGATGTCGTCAAATCTTTTGAATATTGTGTATCGGAAAGTATCTAAGTGATGAAGTGCTCAGTCCCCTGAAAAAATAATTTCCCTCCTCAACCAACCACTCAACCTTTACAGGATTTGGTTTCTCTCATTATTTTACCTGGAATCTGCTACATTCTTAATCCATCACCCAGAAAACAGCTTCCAGCTACCAAAATGCTTCCTCTCTTTTGATTGGTTCATCAACCTGTGGTCACTAGAGCTCCACAAAGCAACCTAAGAGATGAGGTGTAAAACTACATGAAGATGTTTTATGATTTTCAAAATCTACAAAGTAATCTTCTAATGGATCAAAACTTAAAATAAAACAATCATAAAGTATAGAATATGGGACTTTTTATAATATCAAATCTAGCCAATTGCAGTTAACAGTGGATCTTTTGACAGCCACTATATTAGAAACTCAGGCGACTGATCAGCTCAGATTGCAAACGGTCGACCTAAGGCATCATGACTAACAGAAAATGGGTTTTAATCTAAACAGCATCTGTCATCCAGTCAACAACTCAGTGACTTTTTTTTCTGTTATCTGTTCCTCCAGACCAGTTTAGAAACTTTATTTTCCAACGTTTTTCCCTCGACCAAACTTGTAGAGACAAAATGAAATGACTTGAATCTGTGACACAGAACAGATCAAACTTCTAATCACTTTCGTGCCTCAGCAGCAGCGGCAGCCGTCTGTTTGGAGCTCAACCGTGAGGCGTCTTTAAAAATGAGCTTTTTTATAAAGGCCCCGTCTTTGACCTGTGGTGTGTTTGAATGAATACGTGGAGCGAATGGGTAACACAGCTTGGATTGTGTGGTCAGACTCTTCACAGCTACTTGAGTCAGCAGGGCTCAAATAGCTGTTAAGAGTCCACTTTATTCTTGGAAAGTCACAGGTTTGCAGGGTGACTGACTGAGGGCTGAACCTACTTGGGGATAAATGTTAGTTTTGCTAAAATACTCATCTGAAGGAGCGTTATGGTATGTCATTAGGACGGTGGTGCTGAAAGGTGGATTGTGCATTTTCCAACATGTTTTTGAAATGTCACAGATGTGCAGTCAGGCTTCTGCAAATTCATTTGAAAGCACTCCAGTCAGAGTGACATTTAATTTACAGCACAGGAGAGTGTGTTTACATAGTGTATGCATTACATAAAATGACGAATCAGCTTTGCACTTTCACACATCATCCCTGAAATTACAGATATCAGTGTATTTGGCCATTTCTTCAACTGTGACTTTCTTTTCTCAGCCACACGTTTGAACTTTGTGAGGTTCAGTGCTTTCATTTTTAACATTTAATTTACCATCTGATATTATCCCATGGGGTATCACTTGGCAAAGAGACTGGGAGTTTTTTTTTTTCTTTTAATTCATGCTACCACATAACAAAAAGAAGAAGAAGAGTTCATGCTTTTGATGTAGACCACAGCTCAAGAAATTGCTATAATCATCTACATTTCTGGTATTTTCTTCCTCTTTCTTTCTTGACGGTTGAAAAAACACCTTTGTTTTATAGCTTTTACTGTAGTATATTGGTCTACTTCCACTTGCATCTGCATTTAAATGTTGCATGTACTGGATTGATAAATGTCCCTGTGTCTCAATGAGAGTACGTACCAGCATTTTAAAATGTCTAACCAGCCAGTCCTCCATCCAGAAGGAGCATGTAGGTCAGATGTCTTTACCCTTGGATACAACCCATAGGAACGTAGTAGACCGTATATACATAGGATATTGGCCCATCTGTACCTTTACTGTACAGTTTCAAAGGGTCAAGAAGCACTGGAGTCTGGGATTCAGTGCATTACGAGTGTTTATGCCAGAACTTCTCCCATGTGACTAATTGAAATTGCAACACTGTTGTAAATAGTCACATTGGCGTTCCACCCTGGGTGCAAATACTATCTGAATTAAAATAATCTCTCTCTATCTCAGTCTGTTTAATAATCTTTTGGCTGGACATTACTGAGCCATAAAGGGAAAGCTGTGGTTTTTACAGCATGGAGTGGATGAACATGCAGAAATAAACTGTTCCCAGTTTTTTTTTTACTGGGGAAAAAAAAAATCACCGGTGCGTTCAAACTGTTGAGGAGGTTCACCATTAGCAAACCTCTCCTGTCACGATGACAGATGTTTCTATTCCACACAACATGTTTCCCGTCCACACTTTGTGCCACATTAGCAAACATTTACCTCGTGCTGTGTCCTATTTAAACTCTGCTGCTCTGTTTGTTTGTCCTGCTCTGTTTGGCTCTGATCACCGGAGACATGAACCATCTGTGACTGTGAAAACCTTCACTCCAAAATGTAATGAATGACCGAGCGATCCCCTCAAGAGTGTGATTCGTTACGGTTTGTGAACCAGAGTCAGTCCTGGTTTTGTCATTTTTTTTCATTTAAACAAATTTCACAGACATCGACATTGACTTTTTTTTTCTCTCAAAGACGGCTTTTACTGTACATTTTTCTGTAGCATCACTGCAACGTTGGCTCTCTGGTTTGTGTCGTCAGGGACGTGTTGATATTGATTGCATTTTTTCCTTTAACAAATGAGCGATGCAGTCAGCCATGGACAAAACTACAAAAGACACTATCCACAGGAACGACAAGTATTGAACCTTTCACCGACATACTTACACTTGTGAAAATGTACGTTATTCAGACAATGTGTTTCCAGTACCTGGGCTACTTAAAGCACTGTGAGCAGAAAGAATCATTTTCCACAGTCCGGCGGGCTGAAGGTTAGACGCCTGATGAGGTTAATCACATTAAAGTGCTGTTGTGAGAATGTCACGGTGAAAAGCACAGAAGGAGCCGAGCACATCTTGCAGACAAAATGTGGCCGGAGACTTTCTTTCAGTCTGAAGTTATACATGTGGACAGAAGGAACAGATAAGGTACAGTCTGAAATACAAGATTTTTTTATTTTATTTTGGTCTGGTTCCACATTTCTGACTTTCTCAGCAGGTCAAACGGATCCGAGTCTGCTGCGTTATTGCTGCAGAGGTTTGTGTGATTGCAGAACAAAGACTAGGTCCAATGTCTCTCTGTGCCAGAGCCAGGGAAACAGTGTGTGGTTCAGATGCTTGCAGCTCTAAAAGCTATTTTTCAGAGTATCATGAAAAATATATTTGAGCTAACTACTGGCTACCCTGGATCTGTCCAGAGGTAACAAATCCACTTAGCAACACTATTTTGATATTTTAATCTGCACAGATCCCGGCCCTAAAGAGTTTTACAGGTGGTTACAAGGCAATTTCTAGCTAATGTCTTGATGTAAATCAGCAATAACCCATTTAGTAAGTAATGATATAATATATATATAATATATAATGATCGAGAATCCTATTGTCTGTCCATTCCTATAGTTCCTAAGGATAGTGTCTTAAGTATTTCCACTCGTGAATAAAAAAAACGTACAATGCAGACTAAAGCAGCTTTTTACACAGTATTTATCTCCACATTTCATCCAATTATCTTCTTCTTGCTGTATCTGTAGGATGATTGTTCTTTATGGAAAAAAGATGGAGGTCTCCCTGTAAAGATCTGCTCTGACTTCACTCAGGGAGGTCTGTGAGCATTAATGCAATAAAACGCTCCTGTCACTGATGTGCTCAACTTATGGGCAGCAACACCTTTTTGTTGTGTGTTCTCGATTTTGGGTATTTTCTTTTATTTTGTTGTTTTAGCACAGGCTGTAGGGAGGTCTCTGGTTGTTCTGTTTTTTTTATTGATTGGTTTATATATTTTGTTTCTTACGGTTTGTTAACGAGAGCAGGGATATGACGGCCTCCACCCATTCTTTCTAGCTGGGATCTCCAACCTCTTTGTTTGTTGCGTATGTCTTTCAAATCCCCATGTGCCATCCTCATTTGAGCCTTGGTTAGTGTTTGTGAGGCCGTAACAATTGCTTTTATCAGCCATTCTAGCCTAAAGACAGGCGTCTTCCCTATTGAGCGAGACCAATCCAGGGGAGGCTATCGACTCTGAGCCAATGCTGATTGGCTGTGAGAGTTGTGAAACCAGCTGAGGTGGTTTTGAAGTGTTTGAAAAAGAGATGGAGCCGCACAGCTTTGTAATGCCTAATATCTTTTTTTTAAGCATGGAAATGCTTCAGTAGGATTTCTATAATTTCACATTGAAGTGGTAAAGGACAATTTTCCGCAGTTTTCCTCTTACAGAGCTTTGTATTCATCAATTCAAGAAAGAAAAAGAAAAAAACTTTGTGCACCAGTGTCTCTTTAGTGATATAATTTCATTTAACCTGTCCGACTGAGTGGAAACGGCCTCCAATTAAAAACCTCCATTTTATCTCCCCACTGCGCCGCCAATCATCACACACACACACACACGCTTTAATTACAACATAAAAGTGTAAAGCCTGACATCTCTCCTTCTCTGCTTTAATTACAACATAAAAGTGTAAAGCCTGACATCTCTCCTTCTCTCTCTCTTCAACATAAAGTGTGACGCTCATCCTCATCCTCGCCCTCTGACAGCAGCCGTATCCGCCGCTCCAATGGCTTTTCAAACGGCGGTGATCAAGTTTCTAACTGATGTCATCTGGCGTGTAGGACATGACGGATGCTCCTCCCCGTGCGAGCTGAGCCGGTGGGGAGGCGGGGGGACGGGCTGAGGGGTGACGTGTGGCTGCTGGCATCATGTACGTTAATAAACTGAAGTCACGCGGAGACAAAAGGACGACAGAGGAAACACAGATCCTACTGAGGGAGGATCTACGGCTCCATCGCTCACCGTGTTCTTAAATATCTTTTACATCCATTTTCTCTTCTTGTTTCTCCGTTACCCCTCTGAGCTGAAGGTTTCCTTTCATAGATGGACTTGTGTATATTCCCTATGTCTCTCGCCCTTGCACTCTCTGAATTTCCCTCTCTCTCTCTCTCTCTCTCTTTGCTTTTGTTCACCTTCACTCAGGTCACGCGGAAATCTTCAAACAGCAGAAAACAAAGGTTCTCGTTCTGAACGCTGTGTGGGTACATGTGTGTTTTCCTCAGGTACACACAGTCCACATCTTTTCTTCTGATGGAGTAAAACAAAAAAAATCAAAGAAAATGTTTTGTTTACAACATCTTTTGTATCTCTTTGTGGTTCCTTTTTTTAGTCTCCGTGGCCTTGTTCAGTACCTGACATTTACATGCGTCTCAGGTGATCTGATCCCAAGTGGAAAAATCTGCACACGGCTGTTAATACCTGGCATTAAAATTCACCTCCGCCTCTCAAGGTACCACTTGTGATCAGATCTCTCGTCCGCCTATGCAAATAAACCTGTGTTTTGGTTACAAGCAGCATCAGATTGTGACAGATAAGGCATGTTTGGACATGGAGCATTTCACTGGTGGAGGTAGCCATTAGAAGGCGCTAAACCACCAACATCCACCTGGACTGAATGCTTGATCTGGATCCATCACAGCAGAATTTAGATCCATCAAACCAGTCTATGGTTTTTCAAGTCTTCAAATAAGGCTTAGAGTTCATTAAAACCCCTCAACACCCACTGGCCTGCTAACCACAACCTTAACCCTAACCCATTAAGCTGACTCCAGATTTCACCACAACCTTCAAGCTCAACCAGATCTCCAGATTCTCATCTTCCATACCTTCAGAAGACCACCAGTGTCTTCTTCTTGATTGCACATGGTGTTTTCTCTGACTCAACTGTCCAGTGTTTTTGAGCTGCTACAGCTTAGAGTTTCTGTTCTAGGATCTGAACCTCGCGTGGTCTTCTGTGGTTGCAGCCCATCTAAGGGTACAAGGCTGGACGTGTAAAGAGTACTTAAGAGTTTTTTCCTCAGCAGTTAAAAGGACTTCTTCATGTGCATGACTGAAATCTACAAAACAGCTTCCTCACAGACCTTCAGGTGAGACTGTTTTACTGTTTGCAATGCGAGAAATGTAATTCTGAACCTAAACAAACAGAGCAGCCCCACTAAATATTTAATAAAGGCCGTGTAACGTTTAAAGAATCCACATTTACATTTCTCGGTTTCCCGAAAATGGGTCATCTTGGGTTCAGAGCAAGCCACATCACTGTGTGCTTTTCATTTCATTTCACGCAAAATCTGAAACGAATTTACAGTCAAAATAAGATTCACATTTATCTCGACCCAACAAGTGCAAGCAGGGGCTCCACAGATTCATCTGTTTTTATCATTCTCTCCTGCAGCTTTGAGGAGTTTGTCGTTTGTTTCCCTCCTTATTTACAAATCCCAGAGGTTTACTGTCTTCTACCCTTGATGACACAACCTCCATCAATATTCACACAGCGAAAACAAAAAAAAGGAAAAGGAAGTTATTGAACTAAAAATCATTCTGTGGCCAATTAACCTAAAGAAATGTATTTTTTCTTTTAAAGTTGAGCTGTGGACATGCAGTATGGTATTTTTAGGACTTGTCCAGTGAAATGCATCATGTTATCTGGATGAAAACTTCAAAAACAATGGCTCCAGTCGGAAGATTGAGACATTGAACCAACTGCTAAGCTGCTAACCAGCTAATCGAGGCTCAACGTGAGACAGAGAGAAGCAGATAAACCAGTGTCTCCACTATCTATAGGTAAATATTGACCTGATGCAACACATTCGATAGAACATTAATGTCACGGCCTATTCAGCAGAAAGAGACCATAAGGAAAACCATTAGAGAGCTTGAGTTACAAAGGCAAAGCCAACGATTTACAAGAACAGTCGAAGGCTTAAGTTCTTAAATGGTGTTAATTTCAGGTTTTTGCTTCTTTCAGAGGTTGAGTAATAAAAGCTTTAGGAAGGCTGTTTGTGGCATGGGTCTTAATGGGTTAACTGAACATACTGGATTGTAAAATTAAGGAGCAGTGTTTACATTGTTTTAGTATTTTGGCTGCGGCCACAGCAGGTTAAACAGCTGGTGGACACTTTGAATCATTCTGTCTTCTGTAAGCAAGTGAAATGACCCATCATAGACTTTGATCGCTTTCATCATTAACCTTGATCTGATGTGAATAACAAGTAATCGATCATCTTACGGCTGTGCTCACACTACTAAAAAAAACACACACATACAGCTGCTGGGGCTGTGTGTTACTGACTCCTGCCGGTTGAGTCATGGTGCATTTGGATGTGAAAAGGTGCTGCTGGTATGTGTGTGTGTGTGTGTGTGTGTGTGTGTGTGTGTGTGTGTGTGTGTGTGTGTGTGTGTGTAGGTTGCAGCAAATATCCTCAGTTGGAGCAATATGAAACAGACTGAGTACATTTTTTTTCCTGTGAATTGCATCGCCTGCAGTTGTGCAAACACATTAAAATTTACACACATGCACCTACAGATGTGTGGGCAGGCCCTTATCTGCAAACAGATGTATATACACAGACACACACACACTTATGCAACCAAACCAAACAAATGATAATTTCCAAACATCCAAATGCACACAGTCAGACACACTCACATACACACACACCTGCAGCCTGTCAGAGCTGCTGACACTCGTGCAGAACCAACGTCGACTCCATCAGCCAGCACCCGTCACCCGCAGTGACAACAGCAACGCTAACACTCCCTGGAATGAAGCGTGCATACATTAAATCTGGAAACACTCAGCCCAGCCACTGTCTGATTATCTTTCCACCCACCACTCTTACATCTGATCGCTCTGATTCTCATAATAACACGCTCATCCCTCTCATCACTCAAACACGGAGAGAGGGTACGTGAGATACGCCGCTGTGCACCTGACACAGAACAGAGACACCGACAGAATCACACTTAAAAAGCTTTCAAGGGTCAGGACAATGTTGGTTTCGATTCTTGGCTGAACATCAGTGATGTGAAGTGCTCCTAGTCAACGCGTACTCGTCACTCAGAGGTGACTTTATACTGCGTTAACAAGTTTATTTTCCACCATCATGAGCTGCTCGACTCTGTGGTTTCAGCTCCACTGGTTCGCCTGCCTGTAACGTCGGCCGTCTCAACATTGAATTACCCTTGTTCTGCAATGTGGTTTTGTGGTGGCGTACCACCCCGGAGACCATTTGGTAAAGAGTGCCGTCAGCAGCACTTAAGTACACATACTACACAACAAGAACGTCCTCCAGGGAAGGGCCTACTGTGCTACTATATGCTGCATTTACGCATTGGATATGCGGTGCTGGATATAAACGCAATATATGAGTACTACTGTATATAACACAAGAAAAAAGGGGAAATACAGAGTGTGAGAGGAAACAGTTTGTTCCTTTTAACTTTGGTTTGTGTTGCTGAAACCTACCACTGCACACATCATCCACTTAATGTATTAAACTGATGAAAACGCTAAACTCTAATGGAAAAGCCAGTTTAAAATATAAATCAACATTAATGCAGTCAGTTTGAGTTTAAAACCACTACAATAGCTTTAAAATACTGACAAATTTCAGTACAAATCCAATTCATTACTTTCTTCAATGCTTAATTTGCTTCAAATTGACACATAATTAGCCAAATTATGGCTAAAAAGTGAAATAGGATGCTTCCAGTCATACCTAGCGTACCTTGATTGTACGCAATACTGGTAAATATGTCTAATGTATGCTACTAGCTGCCAGGAAGAAACAACAGCTGGGTTATTGGTAAAGCAATAAAACAAAACCAAGACAAAATGCTGGTCTATCAGCTATAGGAAGTTAATGTTAGCTAAACGGCTACCAAAAATACTTCGCTAAAAGGGGCAGTAGAAAAAAAAAGATGCATTTAGACTATAAACCTCATTAAAAAACAAATATATTCACATCAACCTCCATATACTAGTGATGTTATTATTGAAGGGTAAAAATCATTAGACTCAGTCTTGTACTTGGTTTATCTGAATTAGCCAGCTAGCAGTTTTGGTGACCACGCCCACTTAGGAAACAGGAAGTGCTATTTCATTGTCGCTGCCTCTAATATCTTCCTCCCAGTAAACAAAAAGAAATAAAAGTTTGTATTTGGTTACACTTGTTTACCAGTCACTTAAAATTTGTACCACAGCAGAAGAACCTCATTAAGACTGTATATTAGGAAGTGCAAGGCGAGTGGGATGACCAGCTTAGAATAATGCATGAAGCCAATACAAGGTTTCTGTTTTTCTGTCATAGTGATCTGCAGCTTAAAGACAGTAATCATGTCCCCTCCCCACTCTCTTCTTTCATTTCTGTTCTATCTAATGTGCCCATGAGGAGTTCAAAATTGGAAACACCTCAGCTAAATTATGTTTTTTTTTTTTTTGGTATAAACACAGGATTCATAATCTCTTCTGTATCACTGGCAGACAACCAACTATCAGCAGTTGGAACCGTGTCTATTTTAAAACCCCCTGACGGCTCCAAAGGAGTAAAAGTCAACTGCAAATTTTTAGAGCTGAACCTGTCACCTTGGCTGACGGGTGGAAAATAGACTCTTCACTTTTTGTTGGAAGTCTACGAAAAATATCCTACACAGGGTTGTTGTCAACAGTCAAAGAGCAGCTTGTGTAAAGAGTTTCTACTTCCACGTCTGCAAGAGTTTTTTCTGTTTTGCCTGATCGGTCAAAACCCAGAGGTCCGTCTTCTTCCTTCCAGCTCCGTGTTTGGTCTCCACCAGCTCCAAAAACTCCCTCAGCTGCTAAATATTCCACTGTGTTCACCAGTATCTGTCTTTATTGTGCCTGGGCTATTCATGCAAGCTATGAGCTTTTATATGAAGGCATGGGTTGGAGCCTGTAGTGTATATGCAATCAGTGGACAAGACATTTACCAAAACAACCTCTAAAGAAATTGAAATGCAAGACGTCTGTTCACCAGTAACTCAGTGTCTGGTAAGCACATGTAAGAATTACACTGGAATTCACACCTCATATTGGTCACACGTGAACATTTTATGAGGTTAAATGTTGTGTTTCCTTGAGCTCTGGAGACAAAAGTTCCTGAAACTTGGTCTGTTTGGTGTCGTGGTAACTTCTGTTCAGAAATCACCTCCGTTTTGAAGCCAGCTGGTGCTATTTTTTCCCCTCAGGTAAAACAAGCACACATTTCTGAAACTGCCCGTGGTCAGAATATAGTGTGTGTTTGCTTCCACTGACTCCTGACTATTAAAAGATGTATGTGTGTGGTGACTTGAAAGCGATGTGTAACTCCCAAGTCGGTGCAACTCGACTACACTGGAGTTTTGCCTCAGGTCCAAATTATAGAGTATTTCAGTCCGGCTGCAGTTCACCTATTGAATATCCGTGTTGCACACAATCACTAGTTTAGATTAAATTCAATTAAACAAATTAGATTAACAAGCATTTTAATTAACCTTTGCCTTCAGAAACACTTGTTCCCATACTAGCTTTTCCCATATAGTCTCCTGCTATTTTGCCAACGCAGGAGCATATTTGGGTCCAATGACATTGACTGACTAATAAATATGATTAGGTGCAGTTGGTTTTCTGTGGATGTGTCTGATTTAACCGATTAGACAAACAACAATTTGTTAAATTACATATGAAATCAAAATCCCATGTTACTCTGTGAATCTGCCTGAGCATCTATGCACAGCACGAATAACATCCACATCTGTGGAGTTTCAGCGTTCGGACACTGAGATCAAGACTGAGGCCCGATCTTGATATATTTCTCTTCAGCGGTTTAATCCAACAACAGCATCTCTGTCCACACACACACACTGGAGCTGCAACACACACCTTGTTGATCTGGACTCTCCGAGCAGACACGACGACGGCACAACACAAAGATCCGTTAACAACGGGGCTGCCGGTTCCAGACCAACCAAACAATTAATAAACACTTCATCTGCAAATTGGACCACATGGGAGGTTTTAGGATACGAGCACTTTTCATCTGATGAATTATTTATCATGCGAATGAATCAACTTCCTGCTTTCTCCGTGTCTGCGTGTGTGTGTTGAGTGTGTTAACAGCCGTGATCAGGTTCACGGTGTACTACTGATGTTCAGCTGTTAACACCGAGCTAACTGTAGCATGACTGGCATTTATCAGGCCGTGTGTGTGTATGTGTGTGTGTGTGTGTGTTCGGCACCTAAATGCATATTCATGTGCACCTGTGTGTGTGTTTGAGCGGCAGCGCTTATGGATGTCTGAATGCATTTGTGGCCATTTTTCTATGTTTTCACAGAGGTTAAAACGGAGTTGGAGGGAAGGATGATGGGTATCGATGGCTGTGGAGGAGTGTGTGTGTATGTGTGTGTGTGTGTGTGTTGGTAGGGAAGATAAGGCAGCGGAGTGATGGATGAAGAGAGGGCCGGAGGGATTATTGGGGTTCAACCCCCAACTGTCGATTTTACGTCAAGCCTGACGCCTCCCAGCTTTAAGCGCTGGAGTGTTGATGACTTCCAGGTTACGATGCCTGAATGTGTAAATGCATAAGTGTGCGTGTGTGTGTGTGCGTATGTGTGTGTGTGTGTATACGTGCCTTGTCTGGCTGCTTGGCTGACGGTGTGAATGAGTGATGGTTGCAGGAAAGAAGAGCGAAGGAACAAGACGAGGAGATGGGGAAATGTGGATATCAGGGAAGGTCAGTGACTGAAAAGAGGAGGGATGAGATGTCTGATGGATGGTCGTCCCGAAGAAGAAGGAGAAGAAAAAAAAACACAATGGTAGGCAAAGGAGAGGAGGAGGAGGGAAGCGACGGAGGTGACTGATGGAGGAAAAGGAGGGAATAAGGAGCAGAGAAGATGAGGAGGAAGAAGAAGAGATGACAGAAGAATAAGAGGATAAAATCACAGCAGAGGAGAGCAGGGAAAGAGCAAGAGCAACCCCCCCCCCTCCCTTCCCTTCCCCCGTATTCCCTCCAACACACACATACTAAATCAAACACACACACTCCATCACACACGCACGCACACACTTACCCATCTGCTTCTTCTCTCCAGCGAGCGAAAGCGCCAACTAGTCCCAGCACAGTTACGGCAAAGCAAAACCCGGCTGAACGCTGGAGAAGAGTGGAGGGGTGGAGGTGGAGGAGGGGAGGGGGGGCGCGTGAGCAAGAGCAGAGCAGAGTGGAGCGGAGCAGAGCAGAGCGCCGGCACACACCTCTGCACCGGAGGAGGAGGAGGAGGAGGAAAGGAAGAGGGGGATGAATAAAAGAGAGAGGAGGTGCAACAGACACCACAACACCAGCAAGCACCAGAGAAGAAGAAGAAAAAAAAGAAAAGAATCCAAAGGAGGTTTTACTCCAAATCCACCTGAGGGACGAATCTTCAGCTGTTGATGGTTTAACACACACACATACACATACACATGCACATGCACACAGCGGCAGCGCACGCACACACACTCACTCACGCACACACAGCCACTCCGCTGGCTGGCTGGCTGGCGCACACTCCCTCGCTGAGCGCCGCTGTCGCAATGACACCGTCGGCCGCCGCGAGGCTCCTGGGGCTGATGGTGCGAGAGGAGGAATGATCACTAACACCAGCACCTCCTCCTCCTCCTCCTCCTGGTTCCTCTTCTTCTTCTGCTGCTGCTGCTATTTGCTCCTCTTTATCCAACCGGCCAGTAACACAGACACAGAGAGAGAGGGAGTGATAGATAGAGGGAGGAAAAAAGAACAAATTCTTCTCTTTTTCTTCTTTTTTTTTATGATCCTCCTCCTCCGCTGCTGCTGGGAAGTCTCTCCTCTCTCCGTGTCCTTCAGTGTCGGACTGAGTGGCTGCTGCTCCACAGCGCAGGGAGGCTGGACTGCATTCAGCTCTCTCTCTCTCTCTTTCTCTCTCCCTCTCCCCCCTCCGTCTCTCTCTCTCTCTCTCTCTCCTCCCTACAACTCCAACCCCACTGCTATCTCTCTCTCCTTTCTCTCCCAGCTGCTGAAGATATCTCCATACCTCTTTTGGTTCAGTCTCCCTCCGTCTCTCTCTCTCCCTCTCTCTTCACTAAGATTAAAGTGCGCCTCACACCGGCCGTGTCACATCACTCGACAACTGTCAATTAACGCCTGCGGCACGCGCCACATGCATCGCGCATGAGAAGACGAGTTGAGAAGAAGTCTTAAAAGATGTAGAGATCGTCTGGAGGGTCGGCGCACGACGACGGCTGAGCGCTTCTGGTTCTCACACTACAACTCTGACTCACTTCTCAGATTTTTTTTTTTTTTTTCATTTAAAGACATCCACATTGTTACTTCAAAAAGATGTGTTATGATTGGATTTTTTTTTTTTTTTGCAACATTACTCATGAGCTTTGGGGCATCTTGTAGAAATCTCAGCAGTAGCAGCAAATTCAAAATGCTGCATTGTTGCTGATTTGAATTTACCCAACATGCACCTTGATTGGATCTTTCCTGTCAACATGTACCAGTAGCCGCTCAAGGGCACATTCAGGCCAGATACAGAGCTTTCTGCTCGTACTCTGGGATATTGCATCTGTCTTTATGTTAGTACAGACGCAAACAAACAAAACAGTCCCAGACCTGCAAAACCTGCAGTTTTAACCCCTTATCATCAGGCCCACCAATGGGTTAGTGGATGTTAAGGAGGAAATATTGTACGACTTAATGAGAAATTAACATGCTGAGAAATAGTTCTGTAGCTAAGAAGAAATTGTGCGTAAGTGATGGTTAGGACCAAAGAAAGAAAGAGAAATCAAGACGAGTCAGCTTCCTGTACATGTCAATCGGCTTCTCCACGGCCCCGCCCCTTTTAGGAGACTAGAAGTGAATGTGAACACAGATTATGGTCTAGTCTTTCGCCCCACCATCACTGAAGTAAAAATTGGAGTTGTTTTTCACAAGTCACGTCTCTTTTGACACATTTTGACACGAAAATGGCAATTTTCAGACTGGCACATCAGGAGAAAATGAACTTTGTTCCAGACCTGTCTCTGTCTCAACAAAGCACTCTCGCGAGATTCGGCACAGATCTCCTAGGCAACGCCAAACAAATGTTCACAAACGCCCACGCTATTTATTTTAATACTTTTCGTCATGCTAAATATGACTGTTAGCTGTGTAAATATTTAGTGTTATCGTAAGAAAATATAAATATCTCACGTTCGTCTACCTACAACGTTCACAACACGAGGTGGGGGGGTGGGTGACCACGCCCACTTAGGAGACAGGAAGTGTATCATTGAAGCAGCTTCTCATGGTTATAACATTTAAAGGGGAACTATGCAAGTTCAGTAACTTTTTTCCCCTCTAAAGAGCGCCCCCTACAGTTTCGGAGTGCATATTTTCACTGTCATAAAAACTCATTGCTAACCTTCCTGGTCCCCCCTGGTCATGTGCATTTGTTTCTGAACAAAGCTGTTGAGAAGGCGATGTCTACCGAGGTGTAACGTTAACAAGAGCTTACAGATTAGCGGGCGTGTTTGTGTTGTGTGTTGTTTGCCATGTGAGACAACAAGATCCAGGACACCGGGTCAGAGGCGTTGATCTTGCAAGTTTGGTTTTGGGCCCAGAGACGCCAGGTGGAAGCCAGAGAACCTCCTCTCTCCCCGTAACAAGTCATTTAACCTTCACAGTTACTCTGAGGCTGTTTAATTAAGGTAAAAACTTAGCATAGTTAAATGTAAATCACCCAATAAATTATCAATAGTTATATTCGTACTAAATGTAAATGAAGACTTTGGGGGTCATCCAGTTAAACACCTTTATACTCCCAAAGACACTTTTCAAACTGATCTTAAATGAACTCATTTTCAGATTCTAGGTCACTTTTCTCTTTATTCATCATAATTAAATTAAGTTATTTTGTAAAAGAGCATTTATAACTCTAAGAATTAATATTTTCTTCATATTAATACATAAGGATTACTTACTTTTACACACAATCTCACAAGTGTGTACACAACAGCGTCTCTGACCTGACTCTGTTGGTGTGTTATGTATTTTTGCATTGTAAACTCCATTGTTTAAGGGGTTAGCAAAACAAAAAATATACCTGACATTAACACTGCAAGGAGTCTGATAGAGTTCAGAGATACATCTCTAGTATTCCCAAAACACACAAACCACTGATACACACTCTCCTGTACACACACGCACACACCCAATAAAGCTGAGTCCACAGCGAGTTCTTCAAGGTAAACAGTCCAGTGGTGGAGCTTCAGGAAGAAATCAGTCACCAGGGAATCTGTGTGTGTGTGTTTGTGTGTGCATTTTCCTCTGTGTGTGTGTGTGTTTTGCATATGAGTCACTGCATAAAATCTCCATTTTAATTCATTTTCTCTCTCTCTCTTTTTTTTTTCGCCATGGGGGCTGAAAACTCCACCAGCTGAAATACTGCCGAGTCGAAGTGAAACCATGAATCCTAAAAGCCAAAACTCAGGGAAAAAAACTCATTTACAATCACACTGACAATAGTAATAATGTAAAACACTAAAACTGCGGCCTTGAAATGTAGCATTTGTTGGTAAAGTCATATTGTTTGTTTAAAGTCGAGTAGTAATGCTCGTTTCCGGCTTATTTTTTATTCTTGGACTCCACTACAGCAGCTTTGCATGATTCACAGTTTTGAAATAATCCTTATTCATGACTGCAACAGGAATATTAAACAACTGGAAATCTGCTGAGAGGCGGCACATCTCAAATCCATCCGTACATGTTTGAACCCAACAAATATAATCATTACCTGCACATTGTTAAACTGTGACATCTTTTTCTTTCTTCACAGAAAAAAGGTCAAATTAAAGAAAAAGAAAAGACATAAGCTAGTGTTATTGTTCTGAAAAGTTGTTCCTGCGTCTCTCTGCAAACTTGCACAGAGAGAGGTATCGTGGGTAAAAGCAGATTTAAATGCATAGTGTGGATGTGAATGTCAGGACGGTGGATCAAACCTCTGTTTGCAGGTGGGTTTGAAATGGAGTAGAAGAAAAAGTAAACGGATGGTCCGACTTTTTTTTTTGTGCCTTTTTCTACCAAGTCTCCGTCCTGACATTTCATAGGTCAGAGGTCGTGTCAGTCATCGTCCCAAAGCATCCATCCATTGTCTATGCTACCTATCTGTTTTTCTTTTTCTTCTTTTTTTTTTTGGGGGGGGGGGGCAGGTCTCCAGGTTATCGCAGGGCCGACAAATAGAGATGAAGAACACACTCCCATTTACGCCAGGGGACAGGGACACTGAGCTCATAAACCTCCTCCACAGCCTCTCTCACTATGTGTCAACCTCACCTCGCTCAACCACACTAACCCCCTCTTGTCCTCTCTCATCCTTTTCTCCCCCCCCCCCTGTCTCGCTTACACTGCATTATCTCTATCTGTCTCTCGCTCCCCACTCATCTATCTCTGCCACTTGCTTCAGTCTCTCTCTAAACAGAGGGCTCCCTGGGGTATACAGCCCCACCCCTCCCACACACACACCCACACACACTATTACATTTTCCATCCGATACCAGAAAAACCACTGGAGCAGGGATAATCTATCAATTCTTATTCTTGTAATATATGTACTGTGTACCTAATACGTCATACAATACGTCAGTAAATAGTCCCGTCCCAATTCCTGTAAGCTCTTAGGGTCCATTAAAAAAAAGCCTGTTGTGTCTATACGAGAGGACAGAGGATGTCTGGGACGTTAAACACCATTACACCAAACTAGAAAACATGTCATCTCACCAGCGCAGCTTTACAGCCGAGCTGTGTTTATAGACTTGTGCCTTTACAAACTAATATTACAAGAGAAAAGGCTCCTGCGAAGATGGTGAGAGCTAAATCAAGGTTTAGGCTTCGCGGTTCAGTTATTAGGTGGTAAACAAACTATCCATTAAGTCACAGCAGCACCTGTTCTCCAACTTTCTTATCCTTGTTATTCACATTCTTACAATTGCAGGGTAAAACAAATGCTCTGTTGGTGCTGTAGCTGTTGTTTCTGACCAACTTTTCTATCTAAGCCAGCGTTTAGGATTGTTAAACGACTAAAATAAAACGCACATGTCACCGAACCTTAAGCCGTACCTCAACCCTGGCTTCATTGGACATGACAGTGAAGAGAGACATGAAACAAGTCGAGGAAAAGACATGGTGACTCTGGTCAGAAAATAAGGAAAAGACATGGTGACTTTGCTCAGAAAAAAAATGAATATAATTAAAGGGACTACGAGGACTTCCGGAAAGCAAAGTGTTTTCTCACTACATTTCCCATGAGTCTCTGCGAGCACTGTGAAATTCTTGGACCGGCGCAAGACGGACGAAAGCGAAAGCATTTGCCAAGAATGTTTTTATTAATTAAGAACGAAAGCCGGAGGTTCGAGGACGATCAGATACCAACCGTAAATGATGCCAACTAGCGCTCCAACGGTGTTATTCCCATGACCCGCCAGGCAGCGTCCAGGAAACTAGGAAATGCTGGGTGAATCGACAATATAATAACATCAAAATAACTATAAAGACAAAACGATACATTAATCGAAAATGGACCCATTAACAAGTCTGGGTAATTCATCCACATTAATATGACACTCTTCTAGAACCAAAAGTAAACTCCTCAGGGTCTCTTTAATGTTTACTTATTTTACTCATAATTAGTACAAGCAATAACCACTCAAAAATAAATCTTCTTAAACATAACAAACATGAACGGCTGCTGACAACTTGTGAAATTTAGCTCCATCCCAGAGTAGGCTACACTCCAAGTCTCAAAAGTCGTTAAGGAGTGAGGATGATTTTGTGGTTCTCTCGCTTATCAAAATAAAAAAGAGAAATTGAAAACATTGGGTCCATCTAATCCTGAGAGGACATCAAGAGCGAGGGGACCTGCTTGTAAAATGAGCAGTGGAATTATCCAAATCACGTCCATAGTTGATTTTAGTTTGTCAGTGGTCCAGTTTGTGGCTCAACTGGAGCCACATCTTAACCGGTCGGAAAGGCTTTTTACAGATGTGAAGAACACAGACAATCGAAACTGCTGCGAAAAATGTAATGATGGACGAAAGTCAGTGTGTTAGTATGATCTACTACACAATATGGGGTTGAATTTATTTTTAAACGTGTGGCAAGTCTGAACAAAAGAAAAGGGCTTGGTGTGCAAAGGCTTTAAATGTTAACTTCATCTACATCATGTCAGGCTGATCATCTATTATCTCTGTAGGGAGTTTTGTGGTCACTCGGGCAGTTTGAGAAATGTTTATTTGAGACCTCTTTAAATTTGACTAATTTACTCGTCCATTAAGTGTTGTTTTGAGGGCCACTCTGAGAACGCCTGATTTAAACTAATTGACATTATAAAGACATTTGTCCGTCAAGTGCAATGATCATCAATATCCATTTTGCCTTTTGACTCTTTCTCTTCTTCATTACAGCTCTTTTCTTGAAGACATTTAACAGCAGAGTGGAACCAGTGCAAAGACAAACACACTAGTTGTTAATCCCAGTGTGCAGCTCTGTGACGCACTGACGCTGCAGACATCTGAGGCAGATTGAGATAAACGACTGCTTCTGCACAATATTGACAACAAAATCACATCTGGATATTTTCTGCTGAGTTGCCAAAAGGCGTGATATGAATTATAATACCTGTGGACACTGCTCTCCTCATGAGTTCAATCTTTCCTGTCGCCTCCGAGGGAAATACTCCTCCATGTTACTGCTTTTTTTTTCCTTTTGGCAAAATTTAAAATGTATGTAAATCTTTAAGAACCCCCTGTTTGTAGAAAGTGAAAACAAATGAGTGCATGCTGGGAAAAGTCCTTAGATGAGAGAAGCAGTTGGTGTGTAATTAAGAAGTGTGCAGTGATCAACTCCCTCTAATGATTTTTCCCTTGTGATGGACTTGAGGCACTTTGGAAATAAGCTCAACCATGACTGCTTCTGGCAAATTTGCAGTCACAGCAGCCAAAAAAAACACAGATTGCGACCAAGATCTCATCCCCGAGACAAGGATGACAGTGGAGAGGAGAGGAGGAAACCGAGGAGGTGAATCTGATGTGAGGTGACACCTTGGTTCAAAAAAGGAACCACAGGCAGAAAATGATTGGGAACAAATTGAGTGGGGCTGTTTTAAAATGGGATCAATAGCAGTTAGGTAGTGAGGATGATGAGGCGTGACGAGGGAACAGAGAGGCCGGCCGCGGCGGGATGGATCAGCAATGATCAGAATGAAAATCAGGATCTGTTTATTCTGCAGCTACAGCTCAAATGTTGTATTGTACAAACACTAACTGTGTCTTCAGTACGTGAAGTTCAAAACAGAAACTCCTCAACTCAGAAACACAAAGTGCATCATCAGCCCCTCGGTCCACAGCTGCTTTAAAACACTGGCTGGGTCCCAATTCAGAGGCTGCATCCAGAGGAAACGGCCTATACACGGTCTATGGAGGCAACAGCATCAGAGGCACCTCCAATGGCCACGTCAGTCGTTGGTAAATGGGACAGTCTAGCCTTCCGAGCATTTCCCAATTGTGCCCCAACACAATTAACGTTAGACATTCGAAAATGGTGGCTTTCTTTACACGTCTAACGCCTACTCAGCTCCTCGCCTCAGGCTATGTGGTAAGTAGGGCTGCCCCCAAATGGTCGACCAATTGTTAGTCAACCAAAAAGTCACTAGTCAACCAAAATTTCATTAGTCGATTGTCGACTAATCGCCCTAAATGATGAGTCGTGATCGACCAAGAAAATCTTTGGTCGAGTGCAGCCCTATTGGCAAGCAGAGCCCTGCTCAGCGGGCAACCACGCCTCCAAGCCTGGCCACAAAGCTGGGCGACCCTGGCTACAGCGTGGAGCATTACATTCCTATAGGTAGCATGCCAAGTGGCTAATAATTACTGATGCGCAAAGAAGTCTTGGGACACGGAAGGCCGTTTAGGATTGGTGTGATGTGCCCTAGAACAGGCGAGAGAAGCCTTTGAATGGGGACAAGCCTTGTTGCGACGCTGTGACATAATCGGCCTTCAAATGCATCCTCCGAAGGATGAATTGAGACACTGCTCCTGTGTGTCCATATGATCAGATAACACCTCCTTTCTTCTTAGGCACTTAAAGCCCCTGTACAGATTTTTCATTTAGTGTTGATTTTGGCGGCCCCTGTGAACGAAAGCGGTGGTGTTTTGCCAGAATGAAGACTGCATTTCCCACTGTCATGAAGACGTTTGTCTGCCCGGCGCATGTAGATTTGTTTTGGAAACGTCGGAAAGAACACGGGACTTGCTTTTTGTATCGTTTCATCAGTGGTCCGATCCCGACCATGCCTTCCAGAGGTACAGAATTAGACTACTTAGAAATAACGTATCTTCACACTGATGGGCTCATTTTCTGTTGTGGGTCACAGAGACACATCAGCAGAAACCAGAGATTTTGCATACCCGGTTAAGAGCTCTGTACAGAGGCTTTAAAGGGCATTTCCAGTCGTAATCAATGTTCACCTCAGATATCAGGTCACTTGTGATCAGTTCATTCCATGGGAAGTTGGAGAAATAGGTAGTCGGACAGATGTCTTGCGCCCGTAACAAGTGAACCCATGTTGTAGGACGGACACCCCACAGTTAAACCCGAAGTTAGCTCGTCGACTTGAATCCTTATTCATAGTCCCTACAGGCCTGAGGTCTATGACATCATCAACCACAGCCAGTGGGAGAGGACCAAATCTGGGTTTGACGACAATTACAAAAATTAAGCGTCTACGGTACAGTAGAGAAATATTAACAGATAAAAATACTAGTACTTCCGTTCAAAGAATATCCACATTACAAAGTATTCTGTTCTTTCTGTTTACGTTGAGTCGACACTCTGAGTCTCAATGATCTCTTGTCTTTTTGTTATCTCACTGGTGGTCTGCTGTTGTTTTCATCATCCCCCTCTGTCGCCCTTTCACCGCATGATCCAACCGTTCAAACAGGAAGGATGGAGAGAGGGAGATGGAGAGAGAGAGGGAAAGAGAGAGAGAGAGAGCAAGATGGAGGTGAATTGACACTCCACCCTGATTCCTGCTGCTCGCCGGCAGAATAATGATTAGCCGCTCGGCATGCTGGTCACATCGCCTGCACTATCAATGAGTGAGTGAGAGAGCGAGCAGGGGAGTGACAGAGAGAGAGAGAGGAAACAAGGTGACTAACGGAGAGAGAGAAGGAGGGAAAGAGGGAGAGAGGAGGGAAATGAATGGCAGGCGGAGGGACAGAGACGGAGAGAGGTAGATGGAAGAAGAGAGAGGGGGGAAGTAGGGCGAGCGCGGCAGGGAATGAATGGGAGCGGAGAGAGAGAGAGAGAGGGAGTATGAAGAGGGAAAGAAGGAGAAGAGAAAGGGAGAGAGGAGAGGGTAAATATGGAAGAGAGAGGAGATGAAGGGCAGTGACGCTGAGGTAGACGGGGGTTGGGGGGTAGCTACAGCTGTGAGTATGATAAATGAAGATTTATGGGAACACAAACACATAAATACAGTAAACACACACACACACACACACACAGAACAACAAGCCATAAAGAAGAAGCAGTCTGTGTCAAATGTGGATCAAAATAAAGATTCATTGTATTTTCGTCGGTTTATTTTTAAACAAGCAACAGCAGGTATCCGTTTTATATAACGATGGCATCACGACTGTTACCATAGTTACCTGAAGTTTGACACACCTGCTGCGCTGCCGTTAATTGTTGACAACTGGTTTAATGGAGGTGTGTTTGTGACCTTTTTCTTAATAGACTCAAGGAGTGGCCTTCCTCCAGGAGCAGGCAGAGTCGTGACTCAGAACGAACACGCAGAAATAAGTTTTAAAGGGATAGTTCAACATTTTGGCAAAATTGGCCCATTGCCATAATCCCCATAGTTTTAGCAGTAGGTTCATTACCTTTATTTGTCGGTGCAAGCTATTTTTAGATCGGCAGAGCAGAGCCGTGAGCTCCTCAGAGCTACGCTATGGAGACTTTCTTGGTTTCCCTCATCAAACTCATCATATACACAATCCAACAACTCCAACAAAACGTTCTGGTGGACAAGCTGTGACCTACACATTCACCACACTAATAATAACGCCTGTCAGCGGTTTTGCATGAATTTACCTAAAACAAACTCTGTCTCGTAACGTTCCGTTATCATCTAATTTAATGGACCAATTTGCCAAAATGTTGAACTATCCCTTTAAATTAGCATATCAGCCCTAACTTTCTTTTTTTTTGATAGGTAATTCAATAGTGCTTGGGTTTCCGTCTCCTGCTGCTTCTACCTCCAGGCAATTTTTATTTATTTTTACAATAAAGTTTAAAAGTTCACTTTTCCTAATATAACATAATTATTTACTGGAAGCAAAACCAACACTTGATATTCAATTATTTTACGTCTAATTAATTAGAAGAGCAAACGGAATATTTAAAAGTCTCTGGGAGAAGACGGGAACGCACACACAAATCCATAACAATGCGATGTTCCCATTAAACATGCCAGATGATAATCACATGTGACACTACTTAAATGTCAATCACACACGCACACACGCTCACACACACAGTATCATCAGTATCCAGATGCTGTGCGCTCCCAGCTCCAACATAAAGCAGAAGGCAGTGGGTGAATCTAATATGAACTCAATAGGAGGCAGAAATGAAAGACAAGTGTTGATTCTCATTAGTGCTTCAGTGTGAAATGAAGAAAAAGTGTGACGGATTCCTGCAGCTACGGCGAGAAATCATCATATGTGGGTATATATATTTCTATTTATACACACACACATATATATATGCAAATGTAGGTATAATTTCTCTGCAGTGGCGGATGATTTATTCTATTATTTAATACAGATAAAGATTCTTTGGTCTCCTTAACAGTATTACTGCATGGCTCTGTCAGATATGTGAGGGCAACAGGATTCGACCTTGAATAAATGTCGGCCTCCTCCCTTTTAACTTGCCACAGTCCGCAGACCTTCATCTACAAGAACCCTGTCTGAACGTACTGTACTCTGATTGTTATCGGTGACATTCCTCACACGACTCACACGAATGTAAACAATTCTGTTTTAAAGGCGCCCTGAGGCATAAACAATGTGGATTTTTAGATTCAAAACAGCTCAACAAAATACATTAGCTGTGTCCCAACAGGGGTTGCAGCCTTGAGAGGCTGCATTGGAAGAAAGAGTGCATCACATGCGTCATCCTGTGAGGTGGCCTTCAAGTGTAACTTCCTGTCCTGCTCTGCAACAGGTGGCTCCTTTGTGACCCTACCTGTACCTATCCTGAAATTTAATTGGGTGCTGGCAATGAAAACAATATGGCAGCAAATGAGCTGCTACACAGCCTGTGGGTACTGCTTTAAAATGTTGTACACAACCGCAGCGAGTGGTACGATGTTTAAAACATCGGCCTTCAAAGTTTGTGGAAGAGAAATCACACGTAATGTGCTGGTGGTGACGCAAAAAAGGCAAAAAGCCTTAGCAGTCTGCCAAACCACTGAGTGTTTTGTTATTAGTGGTAATTGGTTCATCAATCTGTTACTGCAAGCAGGCCATGAGGCAACCAGCTTGACGTGAATGTGTTGAAGACATCTATTTCCATCCAACAGGTTCTTATTCTCCACTTTGGACCTGGTCACAATGTCCAGGCTGTGTTTACCACCAGCAGACAGAAGGAATGAGTGCTCTCCAAGATCGGGCCAATATGTGCAAATGAAAAACAAATTGGAAAACAAAACAGCCTTTAGAACATATTATCCACAATCTGGTGGTCTGTCTTTATGGCTACCACACAACATCAAGGCTAATGCCTCTATTATTTGGTCAGATTATATGAAAAAGCAGATTATAATCCCATAATTGAATACCTAGATTTTAGGTATTCAATCACTTACAATATCCAAGAAGGACATGTGATATCACAACATGCAGCTACAAGATACAATTGGTTTAAAGAGTCAGCATGTCAAATCAAAATTAAAAAGGTTTGGTCATGTAGGTGATCATGCGCTCACAAAAAACCTTTTATACGGTACTATGGTAAATCAAAGTAACTCTTTGACCCCTTAGATTAAAAAAGATGGAAAGGCTGCATGCGTCCTCACGTGTCTACGTACATATTACACAATTTAAAGATGAGAATTTCTTTCCTTTTGGTGCGTTGTCACCGGCGTGCTGAAATACGGCCGCTCTCTGGCGTTTAAAAGCTGTGACAAAACATGAAATACAGCTTCAATATGTCTCTGCAGCTTTATCCTGCCCTTGTAAACATAAATCATACATTGTTAAAGTGCCCGGGATTATGGAGCAGCCCCTGATAACAGCATCAGTTAAACAGCTGCAGTGTAATGCAAATGTAATGTCATGAAAGAACGACTACATATCGCCCGCGAAATTCTATTTAATATGAGATAAAAGAGCACAGAGGGCCATTAATTCAGGTCATTTGGCAGCGCTCCCCACCATAACCATTACATGCAGGTTTTGGCCCATACTGAGCTGATTATTGCATGTTACTGGTGAGCGAGGAACACGGGGATCAGGGAACGTCACCCCCTTCATAAATAAGCCACTATAAGAGGGAGGGATGTAAAACAGAAGGGAAAAAAAAAGAGGCGAGGTGAAAAACACAAGGGGACGAAAAGAGATTTTTTTTTTTTTTTTTTTAACCTTGTGGTGTCCGCAGTTGTCATTAAGGACTGCTGCTTGGTTTATTACTAGTCATAATCACTGTAATTGAATAGCTACCTCAGTGATTTACTATCATTAAATTTGGAGGCTCGCTAGGGTCATCTTTCAAAAAAAAAAAAAAGAAAGTTGGTCCTTTCCTGATTTTATTCTCTTCTGTTGGTCAAGTCCAACAAGCTGAGGCCAGATGGTGTTAACCAAACATAAATCTAAAGAATTTTGAGTTCTATCTTTCATTTTGACCAATGAGAGCAGTTTGGAGACAGTTATTGCACTATTAGTAGATAATGGAGGTAAACAAATTCCTTTTAGTGCTGCAAGGGCTGGTAGAATCTCGAAATTCCCACATTCAGGAAGTCTGGCTGACGTCGGATGACCCTCACAATGGCCACAAGCTTTGCAAAGTTGTTCTGTATTTATTCTGCAAGTGTCACTGGACATTTGGCTTATTTCAACTTGTGGGACAAATGTCCCCCCGACGTCAAACCTCTGGCTGAAGAGCAGCTGTTAATTTGATTGTGACTCGGCCTTTGGAGCTAAATTACAGCCGTATATCCGAGGCAAAGACACCAAACCTAATGATGATCGCCTCTGTAGCAATCTCCCATGATGCATTTGAGTCCACTCACTTTAGAGAGGAAGTTCTGAGTTCAGGTTGAGCTACAGGTTATTTTATTTCAACTGAAAAGTTATATAGTTTGTATTTTGAAACAATCATATTTTCTCTCTGCACTTGATTATAAATCAATTGTGTCAATTATTGACTTAATGTGTTTCTGAAAAATGTGTAAATGTCATTTTAAAAGTTACTGTTGTTTATTTACATTATGTAGTTATTAAAAATTAGTTATCCAACACAAGCATTTTAATATGAATAAAGATGAAAATACAAAGTTGATGTTTTCTTATACGTTTTATTTTTTTAACACCACATGTACAGTCATGTTAACATTACTTATGTTTACAATATTACACTTACTGTGAACCACCTGAAAAATTTTTTTTTCAATTTAATATCAAACAAAAACTTTTCTCCCTCCTGCCTCAATTCCGCTCCTGATTCCTTCTTTTCCTCCACCCTCCCACCCCCACCCTACACACAGGAGGACAACAGGTGGTCACTCATTTACAGCTAAACTTACCTTATTCAAGGCTGACATTGTTTGAATTGAACATAAATGTGTTTAAATGAAAATGGATGCTGAAGAATGTTAATTGTAAAGCTCAATAATTCAATATTGACATAATAAATAGATGCAATGAAATGGAGTTGTGACACTGTCGTTTCCACCAAACAATGACGATGCGCTGTTCTGTCACTTGGCCAATGCAGAATTAGTTTGTCCTTGAAGATTGCAAAAATCAAAACAAACACAGTCCCATGCTGTAAGAAAGAAAGAGCAAAAAAAGGACAAAAACACACTCATCCTGAGCTCAGTGTTTTATTGAGATCTTGATGAGGAAAGAAATGGCCGACTTCACACTGCAACGGGTTGATGATCCCCCTCCTGATGCAGTTGGTGGAAGCAGGTGGTACTGTAGCATACTTGATCTATTTGAATGACACAAGCAAATGGTTTTGTCAAAATTATGTTTACAGAAAAACTAGGAGCAAAGCATTGATAAAATGCAAATTGTTTACCATCATTCTGGTCTCCATCCTGCTCAAGTAAGGAAGACACGACTCCTTTCTCCAGCGCAGCAATTCTCCTTAGTTTGGGGACAAATGATGACTCCCACCTCCTAATAAAGAGCTCTGCCTTCCCATCACACATTTTAGCAAAGTCTGCATCCAGCTGGCAGAGGAAACAAGAAAAAAAGGAAGAGTGTCACAACTCTTGTCAATCAGATTTATTTATCTAAATTGACCCTTTGTTTGTTGTGTTGATTTACAAGAAAAGCAAACGATCAGTTTGTTACTGATCCCAGCAAACAGAGTCTTAGAAAATAAAACAAGGCTGAATGATAAATATATTTATTTCAGATCAGCCATTTTCTGCCTTTTAAAGCACAAGCTTAAAGGTTGAATATGTAGAATATTTATCAAAAGCTATATTAAAAAAAAAAAAAAAATACATCCACAAGGCGTTTTGAGGGCTACAGAATTAAAGTATTGCCTCTCCTTAAAAAAATTTTTTTTGTCTGAAATAATGTTTTAAAAATTTTTTGACGGGCTCGACAATGACTTTCTGTCACGTTCTACATTCACCACTGAACTTTTTTTTTTTTTCAGCACTGTGTTGACATGTCTGTGCTTCTTTTCACCAAGTGGGAAAAGTCGTGACTGTGAAAAGAGTCTATATTATACATGGGGTGCTGTTTAGCTCACTGAGTTTCCCTTTGCTGCCTGTCATTCCCGCTCTCTGCAACGGTCTGGCGTTTGTTGTTGTTCTGATAATCTACTGTCCTGTCAATTAAAGACAAAACAACGACTTCTATTGTAATAGTAGTTTTGATTTTCAAACTGAGGAGACTTAAAATGACAATTTAAAGGTCCTATATTTCATGAAGGCAGATGTACATGTCTTTTTTGATTGATCTCGTGGACAAACGCCAGACCGTTGCTTGTGACCTGCACTCCATTCCATTCGAGGACAGCAGAGATAATAATTACATAGTTTCATTTTTACCGAAGCAAATATTCAAGGCTACTTACTTTTGAAATCACTCTGCCCAGCAGCCGTGTCTGAGATGTAGTTTCGGTTACGCAATTGCTGCATATGCAAAAGAACAACTCAAATTTTTTTTAAAAACATTATTTCAGACAAAAAAAAAAAAAAAAATTATGGAAAAGCACTTCCTGTACCCCTCTAAACGCCCGTCTGTATTATTTTTAAAACAATATAGCTTTTGATAAATATTCCAACAACTTGCAATTAATAATGATCACTCACTTACTAAATTTAACACAACAGCAATTGTGTCCGTTCTCTGGAGAATTTTCAAAACACAAACACACCCCGTAACCCATAATCTCTCGTTTATGACAGATAAGACTACAGTACAATATACACTTCCTCATTTTAAACATTAGTGGCTTTTCAGGCATAAAATGTTAACGTTAGCCTTATGTCTGGCCATGACTTTGATTAGCTTGATAGCTTCATAAGCTACGTAAAGGCCTCAACTCAAACTGGCTGGTCACGCTACCAATTAAGTTAGCGAGTACATTATCATTAGGGGGAAAAAAGAGGCCTTAGAAGAATCAGCAATTTTAGGAAAGCTAATGACCAGATTTATCCACTTGCTAGTTAGCTCCCCTTTAAAATGAGCCGAACAGGACTTCCTGCTGACTTTGAATGATGTCACAATTTAAAAACAGTCTCCGACCCCACAAAGCTGTTAGAGAAAATAACTGCCTTAAGCCACCTGCCAACTATCAACCTAACAATCAATATCTCTAAGTGTTTATTTGATTTTCCACATTTTAAAATTATTATTATGCGCCTTTAAAACATTTAAGACACAGAAATCATCCAATTTAACGTTTTCTTTCCACCTTGCTCACCCTGCCTGGTTGCTGCCTGCTGCACGTAGTGTTAGTTAATTAAATAAAAAAGTATTGGCAAGTTAACAGTCCAGGCACAGTTTAATTTGTGCAGAAATTGACGAAAGAATTTTTGGACATTTTAGAAAAAAGTCATTAATATTTTAACTTTAATTTATTTTGAAACAATCTGACCTGCAACCTTATCCATTGTTAATCATCATGATAATTTTTAAAAGGACAAACTGTTGCAACTCTTCAAAGCTACTTGATATAACTGCCTCCTCCACAATAGCATGGGATGATTAGACCTCTTCCTTTCTGTGTGGAATTCTTTGACCATTTGGAAGAATTCATATTAAATAGATGATAAAGAACTTTCAAAATATTAACAAAATCCTCATTTTGATCTCACAAACAAACATCAAACCTGCTGTTTTTTCATTTTATCCATGCCTATTGATCACTGTTGCAGAACCAGTCAAATAAGAAAAACACCCTTAATTCCAAACAATGGGGGCTCCTGTGTTATTCCTGGGGTGGTTCGTGCTCATGCTAGCCTTGTAGCTGCTGCAGATAAAATCTAAATTGACTTTGTTTGTTGTGTTCGCAGCAGTTTGTTACTGTTCAGACACTGGTTTTAAAACAAGAATGGAGAAAAGTTTATTGATTTTAAGACAGACACAAAGAGCCTGTTTCCATGCACTGAGCTGAATTTTTATTTGAGGATTTTGAAAAGAGTCTATTTATACACTGGGTGTGTATTTGTGTGTGTATTTTGTACTTGTATTCCTGTTGCAGTGAGGTATCTACTGTCCTGTCAAAAAGGCCTGTTCTATTGCAGTAATGGCCCTCATTTATCAAAAAGGTCCTATATTTCATGAAGGCAGATGTCTTTTTTGATTGATCTCGTGGACAAGTTGTGACCTGCAATTTCAGAGATAATACCAAGTGTATTCAGGACTACTGTTTTGAAATTTACAGCCGTGTCTGAAATGTAGTTTCGGTTACGCAATTGCTGCATATGCAAAACAACTTTTCCCTCCACCTAGCGTCTCTTGGCGGAAAACCAACCTTGCAAGATCACTGCCGCCGCCCCAAGGTCCTTTCTCTGCGCACCAAAACACAAACACACCCCGTAACCCATAATCTCTCGTTTATGACAGATAAGACTACAGTACAATATACACTTCCTCACATCGTATTCGGCATATAATGTTATGTAGCCTACCGCCCTATTGATTGCTTTCTCGCCGGCTTCGTCGTAAACAACCGCACATGGCCAGGAGGAGGGTTAGAAGAACAGCGGAAAAGAGACCAGACTTGCATAGCTCCCCTTTAAAATGAGCCGACAGGACTTCTGTGACTTTGTGATGTCACAATAAAACAGTCTCCGCCCACAGCTGTGCCTTAAGCCACCTGCCAACTATCAACCTAACAATCAATATCTCTAAGTGTTTACATGAAATTGACCACCCAGATTTTTAAAATTATTATTATGCGTCTCTTTGTTTCATTTTTATGCTAAAAAGAATTCCACCTGGCTCACCAGCCTGGTTTGCTCACAGTGTTAGTTAATTAAATAAGCAGTCCAAGCACAGTTTAATTTGCGTCTGAGGAGAAATTTTAGACATTTTTAGACAAAAGTCATTAATATTTTACTCTTAATTTATTACTGCACTGACCTGCAACCTATCCATTGTTAATCATCATGATAATTTTTGTGACTCAGCCTGTTGATATAACTGCACAATAGCATGGGATGATTAGACCTCTTCCTTTCTGTGTGGGTTCTTTGTGACCATTTGGATTCATATTGTAGTGATAAAGACCTGTCAATTAATAAAATCCTCATTTTATCTCACCAGACATCAAACCTGCTGTTTTTTCATTTTATCCATGCCTATTGATCACTGTGCTGCAGGTTCCAGTCAAACATTAAAGGTATGGTTTCCATTTTTAATCATCTACCACTAAGTGTGTTGTGGTGTCTGTAGGTGGCGCTGTGTCTCCTCTGTTCAGACACTGGTTTTAGAGGGAGAAAGTTTATTGATTTAAAGACAGACACAAAGAGCCTGTTTATGTGAGCTGAATTTTTATTTGAGGATTTTAGGAGCTTCACCACTGGGTGTGTATTTGTGTGTGTATTTTGTACTTGTATTCCTGTTGCAGTGAGGTTGTAAAAACCTGTTCATCCAGTCTCTCTCCCCAGCCGGGGCTCATGTGTCCGGCAAGAGAGTATTTGATTATAGGAGCATTTATTCCTGCTCTGGTGCAGGAGATGTTGGAAGTTTGTGTGTGTGATCTATCAATAACAGGTCTGTCATTGACTGTTTGTGTTTACACAGCTGATTAACGAGCATCTGTCACATCCTGGTTTTTAATTCATCTCAGTTGCTCAAAATAAAAGTCGAGTTAAATTTTCAACACGGACTTGGTTGTATCGTTTGTTTATCTTTCTTTTTTTGCTACTTTTAAAAAAATCTTTTTTTTATCAATAGGCCTATAAACATAACAACATGTGATCCACATCGCTGCGTTAATGGTTTAACAATCATTCTGACACAGCAGCACTCGTCCCTGCATGTTCTACGCTGGTTCCAAATTTGCGTACACCAGGGTCAGAGCTGGCGTGGGATTTGTGCGTACCGTACGCTCACGCTCAGATTGATAAATGCCGATCCTTGCGGTGAATTTGGTGTACACCCATTTTTTCGGTGTACGCAAGTTTGATAAATGAGGGCCAATGTGAGGACGGGAACATGCGGTTCCTACAAGGTTAAGAGAGTATTTGGGGATTATAGGAGCATTTATTATGAGCCTGAATGGAGTCTTTTTACACAACTGCCTTAAGATATGGTCATGTTTGTAGAGCTGGTGGAAAAAGGAAAAGCCTTGACTTTAGTCAGCCAGTGCCACAATGTGCCAAAGAACCTCAGTTGTTAGGTAAACATTATTGTTGACGCTTTGAAATGTTGATTTTTATACAGAGGTACAGATATTGTCAATATTTTTTTCTGTGAGAGACTATGGGGGCCCGCCACAGTTGCGTTAATTAATAGAAAACACTGTGTAAACTCATGCTGAGCCTCAAAGCTAATGATTGAAATAGTGAACATAGCCTACATTTACCTGGAAACTGAGGTGCAGACTGTAACGTGGGCTAACCTACTTGTACCATTGCACCCCTGGAGAATATATTATAATATAATATATGAAGTGTTGCTTGTTTGAACTTCAATATTTATCTGATGGTGAAAGAGACATTTCAGTTTAGAGAAACTGTCTAGGATAGCGTATGACTCCCACTCTCAGGAATAGCTATTGTGAGACTGATGGGAATACATTTGGTTTTGTAAACCTTAATATAATGCAAAACTAGTAGCCTACCTCATTGACAGAAGCACGCCTCAATAACACAAAACACAGCACATCAGTTTTGAATATGCAGCCTATTAGAGGTAGCTATGCAGAAGCACAAGAATTCAAAACCCTTTTACAGAATCCAACAAATAAAAAGAGCTAGGTAATAGTGTTTTTTCAGTCTCAAACAGTTTAACCTGAGTGCACTGCACTCTTATTACTTCAGCAAGCCTGCACTTGCTGGTGTGGGAACATGAACAACAGTACCTCAGCGTGGTGGGCAAAGGAAACAGCTCCTACCTCGTGAAAAAAAGATCCCTCCTCAGGTGTTTCTCCTTGGGACACAGCAGAGCAGCAAGGATCCACTCAGACCACCACAGCCTCACCCAGCAGAGAGGGGAAACTTCCCCCTCAGCGGGAGGCACCAGACCCACTCCCACGACAGCTGTTAGAGCTCCTCGTGAAGTTCTCGGTCTCCTCTTCCACCTGCATTCATACAGAGAAGCCCCGCGAGCGACGTCTCTTTCCCACGAGGAGACGGCGGCGGTGGCTAAGCTAAGCTAGGCTAAAAGAGTTAGCATATAGCAGCGATGTAAACAACAAACAGTCCCAAATCACCAACTTACGAGCTTGTTAAGAGTCAAGACAGCTCACAGTCCAGCAGAAAGGGAAAAACACGATGAACGCAGTGAAATCTGCAACCAAAGTCGTTAGCGCCAACATTGCACCCTCTCTGTCTCTCTCTTTAAAAAAAAACTTTATTAACAATTATATACAAAACAATACTGTTTTCGCGAGGGGTAATTAGAGTAGGAAAATAAGTAAATATGTAATATTCTGATAAATATACCAGTATTTATTTTATTATTTTCATGGGAATAAGTTAAGAAATGACAGTTCATGGTGGAGTAAAAATTTACATAGGCTATTTGATATAAATAAGATATTAAAATGTGTAGGCTAAATAATTTATGTGACTTTAAAAATATAATTTCATGGTGTGAATGTCTTTAAAAAAAGTTAAAATTAATTCTATTACGTGCATGAGTTCATTAATGTTTACACTTCCGAGAGACCTGAGAAGGAGTAGGCTAAAGTGTTCTAGCTTCACAATCATATCATTAACTTATTTTAATTTATTCAACATTAAAAGTAAGTGAGACCATTTTAAACGCTAATTATATCATAGCCTATAACTTATTTGTCCAAGTCACGCACACTGGTCTGTACTGGGATCCACTGTAACTGACATGAAGGACAAAACAAATATTTAACAGCCGGCTGACAAGCCTGTGGGGCTCCACCATTTAAACTAGAAACACGTTGGTCGAACTCAGCCATGCAATCAGCGCTCCTCATTAAGAGTGACACCTGTGATTATTGGAGTCATTATGTATTCTGTATATGGGATAATTTGAAGTGGATTTAATTAAAGAGAAATTAAAAATTTCCTCATTTGCCGTGTGAACTCCAGGAGGCCTCTGGGGGGCCCTCGGAGGTCCCGCAATCTGCTCCAGGAGCGGCTGATCCAATCAGGCTGTCAGGCAACGACTCATTACATTAATCAAAGGGTGATTCAATCAAAAAAAAAAAGAAAAACAGAGTGAGGGAGGAGGTCAGTAAGTGTCTGATCCAATAATGACCCGTTGTTTGATTTTATGATGTTACATAAACTGGACTTTGCCCTGAGACTGGTGTCGCTGGGGTCTGTGAGGTAATACTTTGGCGTCGCCCCCTGGGTCCCGCCGCATGGTTTTCAACTCAAAATGCTGCTCCATTATAATTGTATTGTGTCTCAGCGGGGATCCCCACTGCTGTACAAACTCTGGCTTTGTTGTACCAGTGTTAGTGCTCGTGTGTGAATTATGCAGTGCAGAGATAAGGCCTCCAGTCGCGCAGTCTGCTGAGCGTGATGTGATTCCTGTGACAGCGGAGGCGGAGAGGGAGACAAACTCGATTAATCGTCGCTGGTCGTGGTCCCGGGAGGAGCTGAGGCTGAGAGGAGGCGACAGATGAGGGGAGGAACTATTTAACCCCCAGCCGATTCCTGTCAGCTCCCGTCCACGCTGTGGCACAGACCGTACAGTAGCATTGTGTAGAAACCATCAGCTGAAGTGCACAGTGTCAAACAGTAATAATAGCTCTGTTTATGGAGAGATTTTAAAAGGAAAAAGAAGAAAAAAGTAACACTGACAGAAACAAAATAAACCGATCAATAAATAAATGTTCTCAGTTGCCAACATGCCACAGCTGATGTGGATGTATAGTATGAAGAAAACTCTTTCAAAGTTAATTGTAAATACTTACTGTTTACAACCATGATGTGTGAGTGATATATCCGCTCTTTATGTTTGTAATACAGTTTTCGTGACGGAGACTAAAAATGACTTTCTGCTGTAAACTGGACATGAGAGTCTATGGGGATAAAGCCACACAGCCTCTAGTGGCCGTTTGAAGAACTGCAGTTCTTTTACACTTAAGTTTTGACTTCATTTTACAACCCTGCTTGCTGGCAACTTTTCCCACAGATTTGCACCCTCATAGTATTTGTCTCTTTTTTTATTTTTTAAAATTTCTAATTCAACTTTTTCATCTTCTTTATTCTGACTGACACCTCCAGATCCTGTCACTTTGAGTATGGCAGTGCAGCGAAGCTGATGGGAATGCAAACTGAAACTATGTCCTGATGAAATAAGTGATGAAGCCTACCTTTGAATTTACTAACACCTTTTATCCTTGGAGTCAATTTGACCCTAGGCAATTACTTTACCAAGTTTATGTGTCAGGAACCAATTAGGTTTCTTTACTATCCTAATAGCCCTTTAAATAAACTTCACTTTCATGGTCAAAAAGTTATGACAACACTTTACACACAGAAAACCTTGTCTTAGAAGTCATTTTCAGTTGAGACAGAGAACACAAAGCACCAGGAGAAATGTTTTTTTTTTACTGTTTACTCCACCCTATGTTGTGTAAACTATCAATGTCTTGCGCTTCTACAATTTTGGCTATTGTATTTTAGGGCTCTAAAGCTTTTTGAGGATTATAAAGTTGCAGTTATGTTATTTCCTATACATTTTATGCAGCTAAAACCCCGATGCGTGCAGTATGTGTACAGGAAATATTCATTTTAAATCATTTAAATTTTATGTTTACCCAGTTGTTCCCATTAATGAAGTCATTAAATATGAAGAAAAAAAATACGTCAATCACTTTTTTAGAGACGTTAAACATCAGACTGGGTCAAATTGACCCAAAGATAATAAAAGGGTTACAGTAATAAATTCACATTCACAAGCTTAGAGAACTCGTGCTGAATCTTCATTGTCAGGCTGCAGAACATGTAACCACATGTCACACTGTAACAGCAAAACACCCAGCCACATGTTTTGCGGTTAAGCTCAGATTAAAGGTTAATTGCATTTATTACAGCTGACACATTAACATACAAAGAGCTAATTATATTTATGCAATCACTCATACATGCACTAAAACAGACGAACGGCTTAGCAAGTCACAACAAATTAAGTCAAAAGCTGAGCGTGCGTTCAGATGGCGTTGATGCCATCAATCAGGATTTGTGACTTCCTGCTGAACGTCGAGAGCGTGATCGTCATCCTGCTCGCTGTTTGGTTGCTTCTTTTTTTTTTTCGTCTAAGTTTGTTTTTGTTTACCACTCCCCAGCAGCTAATCTGAAAGCATTAGCCTACCGTCCTCAGCACTGGAGATATGTGATGCGACGCTGCAGCACGAAGTTCAGGTCAAACTAAGAAATAAATGTTCAGATACTGTGCAAACTAAGAGGATAAAACTTTACTAAACTGAAAACTTATATGGTAGAAACTGTCTAAGCTTCAAACCTACGAGTGGGTGTTTCCATTGCGGTTGACTGACAACTTCTAGGCTAGGAGACAAGCTGACAACTTCTGTGGTGAGACAACTGACTGTTGAGATTGTAGACGTCACATTGCTGCTTTTTGGATGATGTGGCCTCTTGCAAAGCGGGATCCTATACTGTGGTGTGTTCTGCTTTGGGCCGCTGGGACAGGAAACACAGCACAGACAGAGAGAGAGACGTGGATTTCACTAAACAGCAGCAGCAGATTCTGGAGGCAGACATCCTGCAGTCCATCGGGAAAGAGGCTGGTTCCTACGCCACTTGTTACCGGTAAGAAGCCATGTGGCCCAAAAATATCTCAGACGCTCAGGTGATTTGCAAGAAAAATGGGTGAAAATACCTACAATCTGGAGTAGAAAGACTCTTAGCTGCGACTAAAAGCATCTGCAAAGGGGAAGGGGGTCATTGAGTACTGACCTTTCAGCATTCAGCTGAATCCAGTTCTCATTGTGCAGCCATGGGAAAAGCAAAGAGCTAAGTGACTTCATTGCTGATGCTTTCAATCCAAAGCGACAAGAGGAAACAATGCATATTCAAGGTCCCATGCTGCATTGATTATGTTGTGTATTGATAGTCAAAGTATCAAAGCCTCAGTCCACAGAGAAATGCACACAGCTTGTATTCAGAAACAGAGTCTTCAAACAAGCTGTTGGGATTTCTGTAACTTTGTGATGTCATCAGACCAGTCATCTCATTCAATCATGCCCCAAGCCCGGCCTACCTGGAGCCGCTATTTGGTTTTTCTGAAATCTGCGATATACATTTTTCGTAAATCACTTAGAAATCAGAGAGCCAATCATAAGAGAGACTCAGAGCCTCCCCTTTTCTCATTGGCTGACTGACCCGTTGTTGCTATACAGTAGCTGCAGAGAGAGGCCAGAGAGAGCAGGTGCATTTGCATATGACATGTCAACCTGTGTGCGGAAACAAAGGTCACTTGAGCTTCATTTAAATGAGGTAACTCTGCATATTTTCGTGGCGACAGAGACGAACGTCAATAAGGCCTCATTTGCTCGCCGCCGTCGGTGGCCCCACGCTGTGAATTTCCACTTTACTCCTGCTGCGACCGGTTCAATAAAAATCATGGACGCCCAGCCACAGCGCGTGTGCGTCCCCTCTGCAGCACAGACATGAGAGCAGCGTAAAAACTGTTTGCCATGAGTATGAGGAAGAATGGGATTGGGGATGACCCCGTCTGGCCTTGGCAGGATATCTCCCGCTATAAAAAGTAATGCCTACACCTATTAAAAAAAGACACTGAGTCAACAGTTTGGGCGACAGTGTTTTATTACGAATCTGACAAAATCTTGGACCGGACTCAAACACGGTGCTGTGATTCTCTGCTCCATCTTTCACGTGGAGCCGAACTTCACACCATTGTTTTATTATATTTAAATTGTAACCCAAATTCCTTTGGTCAGTGTTCTGGATCAGTATTTATGCTCAGATGTAGCGGCGTTGCTGCCAACACTTTACTTCCCTGTTTCTTTCTTGTGGATTTGGCCACACTCTGAGATAAAACAAACTCAGTGACATTTAATGACCTAAAAACAGCATCACTTCAGTGAAGCCCACAGACACCAAGCAAAGGTGTGAAACACTCAAACAGTCTGTCTGTGGCTGTTTTTCTCACTTGTCCAAATTTTTTTTTCTTCTCTTCTCTCAGTTTCTTCTATAGAAACTCTCCCTGCAGCTATTTCCCTTTCTGAACATAAGGCACAGAAATCCTCTACTCCTGTGGAGACGCTGCAACGTTCAGAGGCTGCATCCCCAGTTCAAGGGCCACATCCTGCAACTGCATCGCTATTAAAGACTCAGGGCACTAGTCTGGACTAAAGGGGCTTTCTTTTTCATCCCGAGTCTTTTTTTTTTTGGCCTTCTTGTATTTTATTTTGAAAAGTGATTAACAAGAATCAAATGATGTATTTCTTAGCCACATTTGATGATGAATGAAACTTTGAAATGGGATGACTTTGTGCTGGTCTGTGATCAGTCTTCAAGCACAGCAAGAGGGAGTCAGTGGATCGTACTCATGTCTGTGCAGATTAAGATCAGATAAGACAAGATACACCTTTATCGTAGCCTAGAAATCAAGACGCACCCTGGTGGCAGCAAATATATTTGCTCTGCAGGTCAGTCTAGTCTCAAACACCGTTTGTGTTCACCAATCACAGCGCTCTATCTGTTCAGAGAGTCGTTGGGCGGGTTTAACGCGATGACGACATACTTGCGATGGTGACAAGATGGCTTTGGCAAAGGAATCGTTTAATCTGCGTTGGCATCAACTTTGAAAGAATCAAACTTGTCATTTTCTTTAAATGTCGTGCAAGAAACTGCACTGAAGTCATTCATTTCGAAGAAGGATGTATTTATACGGGATATGGGCAAAGTTTCATCTACATCATCCTGCTCTGATTAGTCGGAGCGCTACTCTATTGTGTGCAGAGGCAGTTTGCAGCCTTCATCTCGCCCCCTGGCTTGTCAGGCTTCCTTTATCGTCTATTTGCACAGAAACGTACACTCATATTAAGTCAATATATATGAAAGAGCACGATCAACATCTATACAAAAGTCAATAATGAGCTATTCGGCTATTTTCTTGTTGAACACCAGTTTAAAAAGTTTTGGCGTCCAGCTCCCTATTTCCACATCGATGGAGGTTCAAATAAAGATAGAAATGAATCACAAACTACTGAGTGAAGTAGGAGCTGCCACATGAAATATCAGAACTGGGAAAATGAGAAATTTGTGAACTGCAGATGGAGAAAATTATAGAAAGATCAGTAACAATTTCATTACTGACTCTAATGCGAGCACTGGCGCTTTTGGTGGATCTATTAATTATGCTATTGATTCTCTTTCAGAACTGTTTAAGGTTATTAAAGTCATTAGCTAAAGAGTGTCTGGGTTCAGTATATCTTGTTTTGGTTCTGCATGTGTTTCATAAATGTTCAGAAAACTGCTTTCAGTCAGCAGAATCCCTTTGACAAGAAATACTATTCCTAGGCTGCATCTCTCTGTTTAATGAGATTCATAGGAATTAATCCATGGTAAAAATTCACCTTTGATCTTGACTGTTGGCCACGGGGGAATGTTTGTCTATAGCATAAAGCATCCTCAAAGATAACCGAGGGAGGAAACACAGCAGATTTCAAAATAAATTGCTTGCGGCTGCTTCCTGTGGATCATGAGGCCTCTGCGTCCTCACTGTTCACACTGGAGCTCCTCTTAAGTGTTTTTATCAGTAACTCACACTCCAGGGAGGAAACAGAGGTCAAGGAGCTCATTCTGAACTATTGACACGCTGCATAAAAATATATGGATTTACAGACAAATTACATCAGGCCGAACTACTCGCACAATTGGCCTTAGTTTATTGTGCTGTCAATAAAAGCCAGTGGATTGTTGGAGAGACAGATTACAGCTGGAGAGACTTTTTCTCCTGCAGCGAGGCCAGACAGCCAGTTATTTATTAAATATAATGAATTATAAACAAAATGAACTTCTCTAATGGAAGAAATATGTTTATTTTAAACACAAGACAGTGTTGACATAAAAAATTAGCTATCCATAAAGCATATTAACGTTGCTACTAATATAAATGATTGAAAGCAAATTTTATAACTTGAACATGAATTACTTGAAACTGGACAAATACGCTCAGCTGCCTGTCAATATTAAGCAGCCATGCCTTCATTCACGCATAAATTTAAGCCTTATTAAAAATTAAAACAGAAGCTCAAAAGGGAGGAAATTAGCAGCTCAAGAGTATTTTGGGTGTAAGCATATTTATTTCTTATGTAAAAGGTGGGAATTTTAATAGGAAGTGTACGGGAAATTGGCTCACTTTTGAGGCGTGAAGCGGACATTTGAAGAACTGCAGTTGGAGAGTAAAAAAAAACTCAGTGAAACTAAAATTATACATCATATATACTGTTCAGGCATGAATGAACAGCAGAAATTTCAGCTGATAAAACTCTGCCTGGGACAGGATTGGACATTAAGTTGCTTAATAGTGACTTATTTAGATACATGACTGAAGATTGGATTTATGTAAGCAAATCCGAGTGTCATGGCACACACATACACACACGCAGTGCTGTCTGCTGGATGAATGAGACGACAGAGTTAATGTCTCAGCTGTATGTGGCCATAAAATTGGATGAATCTTTACGACTGTGTCATCCCATCACATAATAGTCCTTCAAGCTCCATTTTTCTCATCCGAGCCGAACTGCAGCTCTTTCAATTTGGGCGATTCAGTCGTTTCAATTCCCTCTCTGAGACCAGTGGTAAGAGTCAGTGCCGCCCACGCCCTCATCTCTCCATACCATCACCATTAGTATTTATCCTCTGTGGGTTTGTGTGTTACAGTATAGCTGAATCTCACATGAAAACCCATGCACAGTTGAAACTTCATTCAAGTGCATATTTTGTTTATTATGGTAAATTTCCTCTTTTAATTTAGGTTCAGATCTTCTTCTCTCCAAGGTCTGTGCACTTGGATTTGAATGGTGTCAATACAGATGTTGTAGAGCTGGGCTCATTGAGCAAAAACCACAGTGTGTTGCATGAAAAGTCCCATACAGTAGCATTTACCATGAGAGGAAGGTCTAGGTGCTATTAATGCTGTGAAAATATCAAAGCCTTGGTCCACAGAGAAAAGCATATGCTGAGGCTGAAAAAAGCTGAGGCCTATAATACAAAGCAGGATTTCGAGGTAACTACATATATATTTTCCTGTGGTGGTTTCACTTTTTACTGGGATAAATCACCATTACATGCTCTGGACTCCAAACCTAACCTCCTCCAGAGCAAGTTAACTTCAGGAGGTCAGATCAAAGTCATCATTCCTACAGGATCCTGATGAATAGAAGAGACTTAACAATTCAGTAACATGGAGATTTTATCACTCAAATGACTAGTCCTATGATTTAAAGTCTGACATTAACAGCTTTTACATGATTTCTCAAATCCAATTTAACTGAAATTAGCTGCAAGTATCAGTTAACCAATAAAACTAGGAGGCTATCCTGGACATGTTAAACTACACCTGCCATGTTGGGGACCAACACAGGTGTTTCAATCTGAGGTATGTTTCTGATTGGCGTATAACTAATTAATTAGTTTGAAACACATGTGGGTCCCCAACATGGCAGGTGTAGGACTACATTTGAAACTCATGGATAGATTAAAAACAATTAAAAACACACAAAAAAGAGCAAAAATATGTGGCATTTAAGGAACATAGTATCTTTAAGCCATCAACTTGCATTGCAAAACATGCATAATGTGTGGTATAGGTGCAGAGAATGTTGTAATGGCTAATTTTGATAGTGACTGGTGTATTCTTTGTGACACAGAACAAGCTAATTATTGTGTTTCACTCTTCAGGTATGTTTTCCATGGCCAACAGTGAGATATGGCAAAGTGTGAATGATTGATTGGACTTTCATGTTTTTCATACCAAGCGTTTTTTGGCTGTTACAGGTGAGTAAGAGACTATTTTTAACGTGGATCTGACCTTTTCCAAAAAGCTCTTAATCAGTTCCAAATAAAGCAAATAAAGAAAAAATCCCCAAACAAGAAAATTTGTTTACAGAATTACTAAATAATAACTGAACACGTGAGGTAGATCTAATTTTGCCCCATGCTGCCCATCCGGCAGCAGCCCGCACCCTGTTTCTTGGATGTTTGTGTTTGTCATTCATGAGTAAAAGTAAATGAAGGTTTCTTCAAGTTCTAAGATAAACATTGAACTGTCAGGCCCATATCAACATAATCACATATTTTGAATGCTTTAAATGCTTGAACTCTTCCCCTGGCTCAAGTACTTTCTAATAAAAACAGGTGTGTCTATTTTAAACTTGTTGAAGACACATCTCATCGGCACGGTGGTGCAGTGGTTAGCACTGTTACAACAAGAGGGTCCAACTCTAAATCAAGTTCCCACAGAAAGAGACACATCTCTGTCTAAAAATATATGTTTCTCTGTTGACTTAGGTTTTCATTAATGTGCACTGATAAACTTTCAGTCAAAAAATATGTTTCTCTGTTGACTTAGGTTTTGATACTTTCACAGTATTAGTATAGAACCTAGACCTGCTTTATCACAAGACAGATCTAATCTACCTTCATTTTGTACTGGACCTTTAATCTGTTGTATTTGAAGCAGTATTTAGGTTCTGATGTAAGATGTACTTTTCATTGCTTCTGATCTGATTCCACATCTTAACTGAGTCGACTGCTGTGATTTTTCACTACGCCACTTGTGATGTGGGTCCAATAGTCTTGGCATTTTGAGAATGCAGCTGTCTATTTAACTGCACAGCTGTCAGCTATTCTGGCTGGTGCACACTTCATCAGAGCTATGTTCATGTGCATTGACAAAATTGAATGAATACACAAATACATACCAACACTGTTTGTTCAACACAGATCCACTGTCTCTGCAATTACAGTAAACTGCCATCAGATAAATAGTCAGTGGCGTCCCTGATTCTACTTTTGTGGCACTCATAAATAGTTTTTTGTACATTTGTAAAGCTGCCAGAGTTTTTTGAACTTGTTGGAGAAAACACACCTACAGACGCTGTAAATAACATAACTTCCGCCTACGCTAAACAAACAACAGATTCAAGTTAATTGGCTAAGTGAATTTTCCCTTGTTGTCACAACAGATCAGACACAAGCTGTTTTCTTTTTTTACTTTTGTTTTTATTCTTGGCTTCAGTTCTGCTGCACGTCTGATGTCACAGGAAGTCAATCAGTCCTGGATCTCTAAAACCTGGTCCTGCTGGGACTTCATCTCAGACATGACAAGGAAGGATAGGATCTCTGTTTTCTTTTAAACCTGTGATATTTTTTACAGCGTGGACTGTTTACACAGGCCCAGTTGCTCATAGAGATGAATAGGATGATAATTTGCCATCAACAGCTTGATCCCGTGCACCAGCTGGTCTGGAGGTGCACCAAATAGCCGCCGTCTCGTCCTAAATCTCCGGCTGGGCCGTGCACAACAAACTGTTGAGAGGACGACGGCCAAGCTGAGCTTGATCAGGCAGCATGCTGCTCAACACACACACACACACACATGCTAATGACTGTGTGTGTTGTCATTCACAACAGCTCAGTTTCAGTCTGTTTCCAGCATCAGCTGAATTACAAGTAGAATCACAGCCCATTATTGAGGTTTGTGGGAATATTTTGGAAGATTATGTGAAGGAAGCTGTCAGTGTTACACACAAACAGCTCTAATGGGTTGGTTCAGAGGCCCACAGGTGGTTCTGACTCACACATGAGATATGTTGCAGTTCAACTATGGTCAATTTGAACAATTTCCACCACTGACCAACATCGTAACAGCCCCTAAACATAGATACACGTGTCCTGTTCAGTTTGTAGATGAAACTACCTTGCACTAGAAAAACATTGAACTCCAACAACACAACACTCAGCAGTACCTTGCTGAATTGGTTAGAGTCTCTAGCATCCAAATATCTTCAATTCATTTTGAGCTAGAACACATAAATATGATTTATCAATTCTATACAGCAGAACCAGCAAGAAGCGCTGCAAGTCAGTTGTGCATTTCCTCATTAGATGTTAGTATCACAACCTGACTCACAGATTCTGACAAAAGACAGGGAGGGACATGAACTGTAAACAATATCGTCATAATTTATTTAACAAAATACGTAAATTATACTATTCAACCAGGCGGGATGTGGCAGTCAGGGGTATCGGTAATGTGGATGTAATGTTCACGTGTGTTGTGAAGTGAAACAAAAACAACAGAAAAGAAAATAGCTGGCTCGGGTGAGGCTGCTGGCACGATGCAGAGAGAGATAGAGGCAGGCCTTAAGTAACCTGCATCAAACTCATCAAATGCTCCAACAACTTCCAAAACAATCATTCACTCAGGTTGCATGAGATAATAGAGTTATTTTCGAGGTAAATTCAGGTCACAACCCACACCATGATCACATTCATACTGGGAACAGACACCAAAAGCAGTTTCTGTATTTACCTCACATCAACCAGTGGGTGTCAATGTATCATCAAAGTACATTTACTCCAGTTTTTCTTAAAGGGATAGTTGAACATTTTGGCAAATTGACCCATTGCCATAATCCCTATAGTCATAATAGTAGATTTGTTACCTTTATTTGTTGGTGCGAGCTAATTTTAGAACGGCGGAGCAGAACCGTGAGCTGCTCAGAGCTACGCTACGGAAGCTCATGGGATTTCTTGGTTTCCCTGATCAAACTAATGGGCCAATTTGCCAAAATGTTGAACTATCCCTTTAAATTATCTTCATAATCAGTCTTTTTTTTTCATGGACTAATTAATTAGTTGATTTATTATTGAAACTGCTCCGCCATAAGCCGTGCAGTCATCTCCACCCACCATCCACCTATAGCCACTGTGTCTATAGGTGATGTTGTATAGTCACCCTCCACTCCCCACGGCGCTGATCGGGCTCCTGCAGGAAAGTTGGGTTCATTTTCCCCATAAATGTCAGGAGACTTGAAAACAGCTGAACCTGTTCAAGTCACCAACACAAACAGTTAATCATGGATGTCTCTGAGCTAGTGCTATTAAACACACGTCTGGTGGAGAAATTAATGCATTACCACACTGTTGAATGTCAGAGTCTTTGTTTAAATCCCTCTGAGAGACAAGTGATTTGCAGAGTTGCTTTCACGCTCCCAAAAACAAGCAGCGTAGAGTCTTAACCTTTCACTGGCGCATGCATTAATGTAATTAAATACAGTGTTGGCCCAGGCAAACAGTAACATCGCACAATTACAACAACATCACACAACAATGAAATGATTAACTTTCCTGGTAAATATTCATTAGTAGTTTAAAATGAGAAACGGAAATAAGAGACAGAAGGAGGAGAGTGACATACACTGGTGTTTTGTTGGATTTACATGTTGCTTCATTAGTTGATTGACAACCATTATAAAATCTCAATTCACATCTTAGTCTACGGAGAAATATTCTGAGACTGTGTTCATGAATTGAGACTAAAACAAGCCGTCAGGACTTCTGTAACTTTGTGATGTCACTGCTCTCAGACTGAAATCGTGAAACCATTGGCATGGCAGGCATCACACATCCATGCATATGCATCCACACGCACTGAACAAACATTACCAGGAGGACACAGTGATGAAAATGTTGCTCCACAGGGTGTCTTTAGTTATCTTATCTTTACCACTGATTCTACTACTTCCCTCTTTCTTGTTCTTAATTTATTTTCTTCCATCTAGGTTTTTCCTCTCTCCATACATTCCCTTTTCTACTTTTTAAATACTCTGCTTCCTTAGGCCAAGTGTTAATAAATCTCTGAAAACTTTTTACTGTTCCAGACATTTTGAAGAATCCTTATTTGTAAAATAGCCCATTTTTCAGTGTTGTGCCTATTTTAATTTGCGAATAAAGAATTCAGGGAAGAACTGATGAGGAGACAGACAGAGCAGCCGTCTCAGCTGGTTTGTGCAACAAAAAGAGGCTCAAAGAGCTCTCATTACTGGTCCTTGGCCAGCTGTGATCAAATAACTGGAAGTTGGGAGCTCTCATCAATCCACAGCTAATGGGCTGTGCAAAGTGCTACAGAGAGTCTTATCACACCGGAGATGGAACTTGAGGATTTCTGGGCTCCTGCCCAGGCAGGGACAGCTATTTGGCTTCCATTTGCATCACCGCGTGCCCCCATTTAAATGATGGCGAGTGAAAGGATCATTTTTCACCACAACAGGCTCAGAAATAGCTGAAAAAGAAGCTGAAGATTGACGGTGAATGATTCTCCCCAGGGTCTGGATTTTTACCCTGGATCTCTTGTCTGTTTCATAAAACTTTTAACTTCTTCTAACTTTAGAGGAGTTGGGCCCATCGCCCAGGAGTGACTAACATTTACTCTAATGCATTCTAGGCCTGATTTCAACCACAGATTAGTCACCTCGGCGCTGAGCTTCGAACTCAATTTTAGAAATGAACCCAGAGCTCAATGGCACACAGGTGCAGAGAGTTAAAATAAGGACACCCTTGAGATGAGGGATCAACAGGTGAAGCAGAGGTTGGAGAAGCTGAGGACGAGAGGGGAATGCGAATTCAGAGTGATCATGAGAGGCACAACAAACACACATCAAAGTGAATGAAGGAAATCAACTGTAGCCGTAAATCAGAGAAAACACTGCACACATCTGGTCTGGTGTGAAATATCTGCAGTCAATTAGTGATGGTGGTTTCTTTCCAACATCCAAAGTGAGAGGTTGGCGCCCGGTCCTAGTGCCAGAGGACATTATCTGGACAGACATTTGCTTTCCACATCATGGTCTGGATGATGCAGATTTTCTTTTTCACTGTACTTGATGCAGTGGTGCTGAACAGCTGCATCACCTCGTTTCATGAGAAATTAAATGATCAGGATCAGCCATTTTCTTCCTAGTCCCACACACTTTGTGCGATTTCAACAATTCATATATCAATGTGGCTTTTTCAGAACAATATTGCTATTTGTACTATTTATACTTTTTTAAAATATTAAACTATTTCTGTTTTTTGTTTATCCCATAAGAAAACGCTTCTTCAGATTAGACAGATTAGGACAGATTAGGTGACATTTAGCGTCATCCTCAAACCTGTGTGTTAGACCTGAAAGTTGATTGTCATGGTAAACATGCAAAATGCATTGAGAGCAATGCATCTGCCTGTGTTGTCAGGGTTACTCTTTTTTTTAGACTTGCTTTTTATATCAGATAACCCCCACTTTTCCTTTTACTCCTGTCATAATGACAACGGCCATTGGATGTCACCTGGCGATAAAACTTAACAGCCTGGGGACAATCATAATACCTGAATATCCTTCAGTTATTGTGGTGTGCCCCCAGACTCTATTTTAGGGACCCTTAATTTTTCATTATACTGATATTTGGTATGTGTTTGTGTCCTCAAACACCAGCTGAAAACAGATGAGTGTTTTCTGTGGCCGTGTTAGTAGATTTTATGCCAGTGGATCTCTATGGCAACGCCAATAAAAGCTGCAGCTCCAAGCCTCTATACGGTCCGTCAATACCAAAACTTACTCCGGAGCTGCTGTGTGAATATAAATTATATTCTTTTTTATGTTAAATTGACCCTAATCTGAAAAAAGAGCCTTGAGAGGTGAAGCGGCGTGAACTTGCACTGCTCTACTGAAATCCCTCACAGTGACAGAGGTCAAAACGACCATCAGCTCCAACACGATAAAACAACATCTCCACAGTCTCTCAGCCAGGTCCTATCTGATCTTTTGCCTCTTATCTGCTAATGAAGGCGTGTAGAGGCGAGCAGGCTGAATGCCTTATTAACACAATTAATGCCAATATAAGTAACTGACTGCGCGTGTGGGCATGCAGCTACAGAGCAGAGGGCAAGTCGGACACGTGCTGGGCAGGAACATATGGTCAACAGCACTTGGGCATATGGATCCATATGGAAGGGAACAGGCAATCTGTCGCCAGCAACAATAAAGAGCTGAGTAGACGGCAGAGAGAGCTGCATGCTCATAAACGGGGTAAGAATACACAGATATAGTGGAGCACATATATGACGTGGACAGATAAACCATGCACACGCTACTGTAGGTTGTTTCTGGAATTTATCACATGCTTTAGTGTCAGAGACGGGACAGGAAAATAATATTCATAAATCTTGGGCAAAGCCAAGTTTGTTATCCACTCTCCAACTTTTGTCCTTTGTGACACCTGGAAGTTTCCATGTTTGTCACTCCAGAGTCTCCACAAGGACGTCTTTTGTGCCGAAACAGCTCAGATGGGAGAGCGTTAGACTGAAGATCCAAAGATCCCTGGTACCGGGTTCTGGCAGAGGACAGTGTTGTCTCTCTGTAACTCCTTGTTCTGAGAATACAACAAACACTCATCATGTGAGGGAGCCAAGACTTGGCCAATGCTGCCTATCAATCTCTGGCAGAATCTGGTACTTCATCCACTTTTCAACTTCTCTGCCTCCGAAAAAGTACCTGAAAGTTTCCATGTTCGTCAGTCCAGAGCCTCTGTTTCTTTGCTGAAATAACTCAGTTGGGAAAGTTAAAGTCTGGAGATCTAAAGGTCCCTGGTTTGAGCCCGGCTTTTGGCAGAGAATAGTGTCGTATCTTTATAGGACAATACCCTGATGGTTCCCCCACTGATACAACAAACACTGCAGTGAGGCAGCCACGACTTCGCAAATGCTGCCTATCAATCTCAGGCAGCTTCATGTACTTTATCCAGTTTTCAACATTTCTAGTTTCTAAAAAAAAAAAAAAAACCCTGAAAGTTTCCATGTTTGTCACTCCAGGGATAAATGTACAGTGTTTTCCAAAGACAATACCATGATAGGTCCCCATGAACTAGTGTTTACTATTTCCATGTGCTTTCCTAAAATCTTGCTCTCACTGAAACTTTTAACCAAAAAGTGTCCATGTATGGCACTTCAAAGCCTCTTTATTTAGGAGTAGTTCAGATAGCAGAGTGTTAAACTGCATATCGGTTCAATCCAAAACAACTATTTACTTAGCATTTTTTCCCCAAATCCACCCGTTGGATCCCTCATTGTTCAGGAAAATAATGTTGCATTTGAAGGCACCTCAGGTTCATTTTGGAAAGCAATAAAATCACAAGATTTAATTTCTGAAATGTGAAATCAAACTTGTGGGAAAACATCCATGCACCTGCTCTGCTGAAGTGCCCACTAGTAAGATAGTACATCCCACAACTGCAGCTCTGTAGCCTTGACCTCTGCATGTATGTGCAGGTGATGACAACAAGCATGTTGTGGGTCCAATAAACGACAGGACTGAATGAGCTTTACAGCAACTTCAGGTCAGGACCTGCCGTAAAAGCAGGAATCGATGTGCAGCAACATAAAAGTCATGAGATGAACACCACACATACAGTACATGCAGGCAGCGCACAAATAGTGCAGAGGCTGCATTGATTGGAAAATAAACTCACTCCCATAGATTTCACAGCAGCTACAACACCTGATGTTTACTGTTTCATCTCTCAGCCTGACAGCAACATAGACACTGTTTTAATGCTGTCTTCTTGCTTTTTCTTCAGAGAAATACTAGACACGTATAAATATTTTTACACAGTGGGAAAAAAAGGCTTGCTGCATCATAACGCTCGTGATTTTGAGTAAACTACTGCAGTCTAATCATGCTCTGAGGATTTCCCGTAGACCTAAATGGTAAAGAAACAAAACAAAATGAGTAGGGAGAAGCACAAAAACAAAAAAATAAAATGCAAATCAAGTTCACCATGGTAGATACAGACAAAGGAAGCCATTACCCAAACAAGACAGCACAACCAGCTAGTAAAGTAGAAAGCTCTTCCAGATGAGGATAATGAAAGCAGCCTCTGAGTAATTTCACTTTCAGTTTCCTCTCTGACTTAGTCCTTGTTCCTGTAAAATGTTCTTCCTCAACATATATTTCTTTGCCCTTTGTTATCATAAAAATCATTAGTTCTGTCCATAAATCTCTCCTGGCTGTATTTCCATGTGGAACCAATGCAACATGATTAAACTTTATCAACCGTGTGTAATGACGTCACCTCTGCACCCTCGTAATTCAAATAGAAGAAAGATCTTCAAAGGGGAAATTGTTCCCTGTTGAATGTGCAGCTGGCTGAAGGGAGTCACCACCTTATACTATGCCACTTAAACACATCAGTACAGAAAAAAACACAAAAAAAACATCAAAGCGCTGAAACAAAATGGAATCTAGACACCAAGTCCGAGTCCGAGCTGATGATCAGTGGACGTCCCAGGTCAGCGTCATGTCTTAATTAGTTCATTACCTTTTCGCTGCAGAGAGCCGACGGTTCAGCGGAGGACAGCTTATCTTTCATGTCATTTGGCAGACAGAGAGTGAAAATTACTCTATTGTTCTCTTTAATGCTCCTTTATGTGACGAGCCGGGCCAGTTTTTTTTTACAGGAAATTGCTTCTATTTTCCGCTCACTGGGTTGATTTTAGACAAATCATAAACAGTCTGATAGTCTGAAAATGTTCAATGTACACAACATGAATCATACTGTAAAAATTAGAGCCACATATCTAATGACCAAGTGTGTATTCTTTCTACACTGCAAAACAATGTGCTAAAATACAAGACAACACACTGAATTTGAGCAGAAAATGACTCAATACCACTGAAATCCTGGTTAATTTTACTCAATACACACAAGAAATCTTAAAGCTCCGATAACTTTAAGGTTTGAAATAAGTAGAAAATGTCCGAATATCATATCAAATATGTGTAGTTCTGAATTCAATCCTACAATCTTCATTTGAGCACAATGACTAATGAGAGGGAACAAGAAAAAAAGACTAATTTAAGCATAATGATGCTGTTGAAACAAGTTGGCACATCTTGAAATGGGCTCAGTCTTTATTCTCAAAGCCTAGGCTATCTTAAAACAGGATTAGCACATAGAATCAGGCCCAGGATATAAATAATATACAGGTATAACAAGATGTGGTTGAGGTTATAAGGTCTCCCATACTGTATACTGAACATTATCTTGTAAAGTTGACATCTTATTTCTAAGGATCTCTAGGTTTGAGCAGTGAAAATCAATGTTGAGGCAAAGCCATTGAAGAAAATGTATTCATGTTAATATGCCTTACCTGATATTTTCTATTTCAATTTTGCAAAAATGATGTTCTAATACAGCCTGTTTCATGAGAAAAGTACTTGTAGTATAATTAATCAGTTTTTTTTTTACCTATTTATTGTATTACAAAGACACTTCGTCCTCAACTTCATCTTCCGAACTCAAATTCAGCAAATATTCACTGGCGGGAACAGAGAGTTGTCGCAGTCCAAAAAGCGGAAGCGTTGGTAAAACTGCCATCAAAATGCGCTGAGTTTTTATAGCTCTCTCTTTATTTAGAGAAAAGTTGGTGTAATAAGCCTTCTAAGCGTCAGTGTAATTAGCTACAGCCCTTTTTGGTGATTAATCTGATGGTTGTTAATGGACATTTTATTAAACTTCAAGGCTGAAATACGGATTAAGATCACAACTCAGGTTTTAAGACGCTGCTAATTACCAGACTAACCTAAAAGACTTGCAGCGGCCTGAGAACCTCTGTGCTGGAGCTAATAAATAAAATCCAGTCAACCTTTAAAACTGGGCCCGAGGCTCCGCGTGGAGCTGCTTTAAATAATGCTCCAGTGTTGAGGATGATTGATGGCGCTGTTATGCTGAAGGATTTATTAAATCTATAATAGAGTTGATGTCGCGTCCATAATGAGCTTCCCCCTACTCAAAGAAAAAAACAACAACACAACCTCACAGAGGAAGAGGAGGAGGAGGAGGAGGAGGAGGAGGAGGAGGAGGGGTCACATCAGCATGCCGTCTTCATCTTCGCCATCTGACCTTCTGCAGCCGCAGCTTTTCGGCGTCTCTGTCCGCTCTAATCTTTTCATTTAACCTTTAGTCAAAGCAGCTCGTGTCTGCGCGTCCCTGTTTGTGTGTAGCAAAAGCTTTTCACCCTGCTCATGCCGCCGCTCAGGAGAATTATAATCTGCTCTGCAGCCGGAGCAGCCGACCGTGAGGCAATAAACACATGGATGAAATATTTCAGTCACTGTTTCTTCTTGTTCCAACCAAACCAAACCAAACCACTTTGCTCTTTTTTTTTGTTGTTGTTGGACTTAACAGGTGGCGCTCAGACTGTTCCCAAAACATCAGCTTTCGAGACAACAAGGCCACAGACTAGTGACTGGCCTCACTTTTGTCTGTATATTTACACCACAAATGATGAGCACAGCTGCTCAGGTAACAAACCCCGTCTCCTAGAAACAGCGCACTGTTTCATGCTGCAGTCCAAGTTGGCTTTTTCAATATTTAACCAAGACCAGGAGGATCAAGAACTTGAAGTCCTGTGAGAGTCTGAACCAGACCATAAAAGTTTAATCATGCTTTATTTCAACCCAGGAAACAAAAGCAAGTGTACTGAATCACTGTGATATTCATTATCATCAGCAGCAGCATGTGTTTAGATTTCATTATATCTTCCTTTCATCATGAGTTTGGTGTCAGGTATTTATGTTGTGTTTTGTTTGGTCATGTTGTGAAGTAGTTTGTTTGTTTCTCTAGTAATTTGAGGTTCAGGAGATTTGAACTCCTCCACGTGGGTTTCCTCCTCTTCAGAACAAACAAACCCGGTGATTAAATTAATTAAAAACACTAATTAAAGCACATTCTTGTTAAAAAACAAACAAACGAACAAAAGCACAGTGTTTCTCTGACGCCGTTTGACGTTTCTCAACCTGAGCATCAACACTAATGTTTCTCTTATGCCTATAGGATCCATTTATTCATCATGTGTCCATCCATTCATCAGTTCAGCCATGTCTCCATCCATTTATTCATCCATCACATGCATATTCATCCCTCTATTAATTAAATTCATTCCTTTATGTATCTGTTCATTCATCGTCTGTCCATCCAACCATTAACTTTCTCATCTATTTATCCATTCCTCCATCCCTGTAATTATCCTAACATCAGTTCCTCCATTCAGTCATCCGTCCATCCATTAATGGAGCCTCTACTCTCTTCCTTCATTTATCTATCTAATTATCCTTTTATCCATCCATCCTTCTCGCTCACTCTCCCTTTCCCTGTGAGCATGAGATTCCCATTGATGAAGCAGATGGTCGTTCACTGTTTGGTGAACCTTTCTTTTTGAACACACAATCACAGGCGTGTAGACTAAAGCTGTGCTGTTTACTAATAGGTCACACCAACACGTAATAGCAGCAGCTCCCGGAGACAGGAGGGAGGTGGGAATCTTCAGGTTGCAGGCAAAACAAACTTGTTGACCCAGACTGGGAGACTGTGAAGTTGTAGCTGTCATAAACTACGAAAACCAAACCAAAATGATTTGTGCACTTGCTGTGCCCACCTATGCCACTGTGCTTGTCACCTATAACAATGACAACACCCTTAACAACGACTTGAGGCTTTACGGCTCTCGGTTTTAGGGTGAGGGTTGAGACAGGCTGGGCCATGAGGTGCATGTCCACCTGTTGGATCCTTTTATGCTCAGGAACAGAGTGATACATTTGAAGGAGCCTGAGTGCAACAGCTTCGTCATGCAGTTGGTCTTCAGATGCAGCATGGAGGCTGAGGATCTGACAGACTGGATGCAGTTGCTGCTTTTAAAAGGTGAACAGATGATTGCTTGTGTGATGGCAGATAGTTTAGAGAAAAAGAGGGAAAGAGACAGAAACAGACAAAACAGAAACAACACAGTCAGGCACAAAAATAACTAAAACAGCTAACCAGACAGGTGTCGCTGAGGGGGTCGAGACAAAAACATGTCTCTCTTCTGATTGACTGACTGTTTTAAGAGTGACTGGATGAAAAAATGGCGGCCAAATCCTGCAAGGATGGACGGTGGGTCCAGCTGTGACATCACAAAGTCACACACACGGCTGTGCACATTTCTCTGTGGACTGAGGCTTTGATGCTTTCACAGCTCCCAATACAGAACCTAGATCTGCTTTAAAATCAGTCAACACATGGAGATCTTTGTATTTTGTACAATATGGGACCTTTAAAGCCACTTCTGTGTTTGTTCCTGCCTCTGCCTCGAACTATAGGCCGACTCTTTCTTTTCTAAAGCTCACATTGTTTATAGTTGTACCTCGCAGCAACAGATGAGCGTCTTGCAGCCTGTTGTAAACTCTGTATGTAATTTCCTGTCCTGTCAGAGCAGCTGAGTAGCAGGAGGTAAAGCCGAGGAACCCTCCGAGGAGATAACACACACACACACACAGACAGAGAGAGAGAGAGAGAAAGAGAGAGATCAGATCGGAGTCCTCATCGCTTCACAGTGTGTTTCTACGCTTCACTGCTGCCGGCTTTTGTTTCTGCGCTGTCAGACACGTTGGTCTGCATTGTTCCTGCTGCTGCAGCCGACAACACAACTAATTAGAGGTAACCTTGGAAGGAAGAAGCAGAGTGTGTGTCTGTGTTTGTGTGTCTGTGCGGTATCTCTGCCTCCCCCCATGCCAAAAAACTCACATGTCCTCATGGATTTGAATAAATTATGATCTTACTGCTTCCCGCCTCCCAGCTGGCTCTGCCCACATTTTCCTTAAAACCAAGAACTCAGGAAACATCAAAGCAGTCGGTTTGATGATTTCGCCCTTTTCTCTTAACTCAGCGGTGACAGAAGCAAAAGACCGAAGACCTCAAAAGAAAACAGGCCCGGAGCTGTTGGCACGGCGACCGACGACGGGCAAAGCGGAGGAGAAAGTTGAGCGAGCGAAGATCTCGTGCTTCCAAGAGGAAAAAAAAAAGAAAGGCTTCAAAAAGCTGCAGGTTCTCACACTCTGACAAGAATAAAGAGGAAGGAGAAAGGAGGAGGATGGAGATAAGGAAAAAAATGTCTCTGCAGGTGAAGATAACAGAGGTTTTATCAAAGAGCTGAAAAGCTGTAGAAAAGAGATCAAGGAGGAAATAGTGAAGTGGAAATTAGCTTTCTAGGAATTAATAAGCAAACAGGCCCAGCTCTGGAGTTAAAAAGCAGCAGCTGCAGGTGGATGAGGGAGGGCAGCGTCGTCATCAACAGGTTCACTGCAGAAAAAAAAACAGAGTTTGTAAAGAAGCAGCAGCGGTTTGTTATTGTTGTTGTTGCTGCTGCTCGTGAGAATAAAGCAGCAGCTGACGAGGAGGCGGTGCGGCCCTGCAGTCTCACACCAAAACAGCCTCTAATGTACAAACGGTGAGGAGATTTTCCATTTTGCACTTAATCCTCTAAAAGCCTCTGCAGGAGCAGCCAAGTTGGCACCGACTCTCTCCGTCTTTTCTCTCACTCGCCCTCTCCATTCACTCACATGAAGCGGCGCACTGTTGATGTGACTTCATCATCAAAGTATATGTTAATGTAAGTTAATGTGCAGTAGATGAGAAAAAAAACACACACACAAAGAGTTGTTTAGAGCCAGATGTTCCAACATCGCTTCCACATCTGTTCAGCTCTGCTTACAAAAACAGAGGGTGAATGAGTGAATTGAGTCGGGTTATAGATTCAGAAGATGAGGAGAAGAAAGGTCGGCTTAAAGAGATCAAATAAATAAAACCAAGATCTCCTCATTCTCGTTATGCAAAAGTAATAAAGTAGTTGAAATTTTTACCAATCTGTGTTCATTTCTTTGCTCGTTCACTTTGCTCTATAAGAAAGTTAAAGCAGATATCAGCGATCCGGTCGTTTTGGCTAATGCTGCGTTCAAGGCAGGCTTTTGAAACCGTAAGTTACGGCTTCAAGTCACGACTACGACTTTGTAGCATTCCAGGCAACCCGTAACTTGTGTTTTTACCGTCCTTTTGCCTGTGAAAGTCACTATAACGGCCTCTCGTAACTTCCAACCCGTGAACTCGTACCAGATCGAACTGGTATGACTTCACAGGTCAGAAAAACACAAGTTAGGAGTTTCCTTGAACGCACCATGAGTTAGCAGCCCCCGCCCTCGTCAGGCATCTATTGGTCCTCGTCCCTACGTCACCACATTCACACGCATCCCTTGGCTGCACACACAGCCCTTCATGCCGTTCTCTCTCCTCATTGGATAACACTTGTATCCCACAAGGAAAATTTTCTCCTGGGTTTACAGCAGAGCAGAGTGACGGAGAGACTCGTGTTTCGGCTGAAACACTCCATGTAAGTGATTGCTGACGGAAAATAGGACTATTTAGGACTTATATTAACAAAAACATTCCACTGATATCTGCTTTAATATTCAGGATGTTTAGCTCTCTCTCTCGGCTGACTCCAATTATCTCCAGCTGTGAGTTGTTCCTCTCTGTCATATTGTCCATCACCAGATCCTGACGACAGTCCTCCTAAGCCGAACACACAACTCCTTTCTCTCAAACAAATAAATCACAAAGCTCGGTGTATTCTTATCATTTTCCAAAACACAAGTCCCTCTCAGCTTCTAGACTTTTTTTTTTTTAATTTAATTTTTTGTACTCAGGCTCTGACAAATTTGACATTTTGGAGATTTTCATTCAGCTGCAGTTATGAATAATTTCTTTGTTCCATCTCTTGTTCTTAAAAGAATAATGAAGCATGAAAGTGTAAAACACACGCTGCAGCTGAACGAGTCTTTGAAGTGAATGAGTGGCGACGTCACGCTCTCTGCATGCGATCATGTTAACAAAGACAGAATACACACACACACACACACACACACACAGTTTTCATTGTGATTCACACAGATTGCAGTTGCAAGTTTTATCCCTGGTCTTATGTAACTGGTTTGGTGGCTATTAGCATCCAAAATATAATCCTACTTTTGTTTTAGCTTTCATGACAGTGTCACTTCTCTCACAAATTATGTGACACCGGATTATGTAACACTGAAGGCTGAAATATTTTTACATATATTCAAATACTCAAACCCTAAACAGCTGTTTCAAAAAAAACCCCAAAAACTCCTTGTCTGAAGCATCATTTTAGACACATTTCACCTCTTTCCACCCTGACACATTCGTTATCTGCAGAGACGCTGGAACCCGCACTAGAATTTTAAACTTGCATGGCTTTGAAAGATTTTCACATCTGCAGGCTGAGAGTCTGGCAGGTTGAACACATGCAAATAGAAAAACCCACATTTAAAAAAAAAAGAGAAAGAACAAAAAAGTTCATAGAGCTGTGATTCTTATTAAAAAAGACTGTCACCTCATGTTTGTGTTATAACCCACACCCACACCCCTTTTTTCTATGAATATTTTCAATATATTTTGCAATATAACAAATAGTGTTATTATATTTCTTTTTTTTCTCTTAAAAATTATTTGTTTAATTTGGATCTACCTCTGCTCCCTTATCAGTACAACACAGACAGCACTGTGTTATTTTATTATCATATCATCATTTTGTTGATATTCTATAAATAGGTAACACTCAATGTAATACAAACTGAAGGCAGGAAAACACTTTGTTTTGAACTTGTGAATCACAAACCCATGAGGAACAACCATGGATGTATGAACAACACACTAATTGACAAACAGTGACACCTACTGGACAAAGAAAATCCTATGTGAAGTAAAACTAAATGGACAGTGACATAGGAGAACAATGAAAACACATGTCAAATCTGAGTGTCCAAAAAAGTAGCTTCCTCGATGAGAAAAATAATAGCCTAACAAAAGAATAAAACATCTAATTTACATAGTATCCGCAAATATTCAACAAAATAGTGACAAGGGAACCATGGTTGTAGAGCTGAAAAAACACTCTGAATACAGTCCATGTGCATGTGCTCTGTGGATCTGAACCAACTTCGTTTTTTTTCAACCCAGGCCCTGTTTTCATATGTTTTTTTTCTGTTTACGTGTCTGATGGATAATACTTTTATTGAGGCAGGCAGCCTGCAGCCCAGCTAACACTGTTCAACCAGTCAAGTGGCTCCCATCACAATCCGCCCTATAAACGTGCTTTTTTTCCACACTGACAGGCTCAGAAAGTTACAATAAGTGTCCGACAACATACTAGAAAGGAGAAATGAATGCATGTACCTTTAGCACGTCTCTTCTTCTTCTGACTGGCAGTAGTCACCCCCGGTCAAAGTGGTCACAGCAGACCCTGTGGTCGGCATGGCGCAGTGCATCCACAGGAGTGTTAGCATCCATTTGTAGCAGCACAGCTAGCCATAACTCGTGAAAGCTGCACAAAGTGCAGCCCAACATTTTGATGTTACAATTTGTAAATTCTCCGGTCGTCTCTCTTCACCTCAGTCAGGTAACCCACCGGTGTTTTGCCGCGAAATATCGCGAGATTTGGGAACGAGATTTCTAGCAGACTTGGACGCAGACAGAGAACTTCTGACACAGATCACAGTAAACAGCGACCTCCAGCTACAGAGACTATTGCGTTCATTTCTCCTTTCTGGTATGTTGTGGGACACTCATTGTAACTATCTGAGCCTGTTAGTATGAAAAAAATGTACTTTTGTAAGGCGAACTTCGACGGGAGCCACTTGCCTGGTTGAAGAGCGTTAGCTAGGCTGCAGGCTGCCTGCCCGGCTCATACTCCTCAATAAAAGTAGGCTATTATCCATCACTCACGTATACAGAAAAACATATGAAATCAGGGCTGAGTTGAAAAAAAAAACGAAGTTTCCCTTTTACATATCTATATTTATGTAGAAATTTCACACCAGAGTATAGGACTTTTAGGCTAATGCAAGACAGTGGCACATAGGCCTAATTATGGTCTCAAATCGATCTGCACGGAGCTTTTGGAGATTTGGAGACTCAAGAGAATTTGTACCTAATTCAAAGACTGATGTAATATTAGCTAGTCTATACAATTTAAAGGAATAATAGTGGTATTTTCTTGTGTTCACTTTTATTGTGCTTTCAGGGCAGTTTTCGATGTGATGATTGATTTTGATGTGATTTATTAGGCACTGAGCCAATAAGATCTCAACACACAGCACATAGGCTATGACGACACAGCTGCACCATGCAAAGGAACAAAACACACAGATTTGCTATAATTAATTAATTTAATATTTATATGGTACAATTTGAAATGTAGGAGACAGAACACCAAAGTTTGCTCACATTATTCCATCTATTTTTGAAACCTTACAGAACAGTACCACAATAAAATAGCCTACAATGGAGTTGAGATCTAAATTGTTACATAAGGTATAGTACTCAGACAATGTTAGTCTATGATTGTTATATCCAATGGCTGATGTGGTGCTGTCTGAATAGCAGTTATATACAAAGAGAATAAATTAATTAGCCTAAATAATCAAATAAATAAGATGTTACAGGGGAAAACGTATGTCATAATTAAACCATCACCATAAGGTTAGGGTTATATACATGATAAATAATAACATTTAATCATTTCCTTCAGTTTTGATAAAGAAGACCAACACATCCTAAGAGGTACTGGTCTACTTCCTATTTCCACAGAGCTGCTGTAACAACTGCTGTGAGTAAAAGAAAGCTGGTTTTGTTGATAACGGCAGAGGAGGCAGCTGTTGTAGCAACTGTTGTTGTTGTTGTTGCAGTTGTAGTTGGGGCAGCTGTTGTTGTGGTTGGGGCAGTTGTTGTAGTTGAAGCAGCTGTGGTTGTTGTTGGGGCAGTTGTGGTTGTAGTTGGGGCAGTTGTGGTTGTAGTTGCGGCAGCTGTGGATGTAGTTGGGGCAGTTGTGATTGTAGTTGCGGCAGCTGTGGTTGTTGTTGCGGCAGTTGTGGTTGTAGTTGGGGCAGTTGTGATTGTAGTTGCGGCAGCTGTGGTTGTTGTTGCGGCAGTTGTGGTTGTAGTTGGGGCAGTTGTGATTGTAATTGCGGCAGCTGTGGCTGTTGTTGCGGCAGCTGTGGTTGTCGTTGGGGCAGTTGTGGTTGTTGTTGCGGCAGCTGTGGTTGTTGGGGCAGTTGTGGTCGTAGTTGCGGCAGCTGTGGTTGTTGTTGGGGCAGCTGTGGTTGTAGTTGCGGCAGCTGTGGTTGTTGGGGCAGCTGTGGTTGTAGTTGTGGCAGCTGTGGTTGTAGTTGCAGCAGCTGTGGTTGTTGGGGCAGTTGTGGTTGTAGTTGCGGCAGCTGTGGTTGTTGTTGGGGCAGCTGTGGTTGTTGTTGCAGCAGCTGTGGTTGTTGTTGGGGCAGTTGTGGTTGTTGTTGCGGCAGCTGTGGTTGTTGTTGGGGCAGCTGTGGTTGTAGTTGCGGCAGCTGTGGTTGTTGTTGGGGCAGCTGTGGTTGTTGTTGGGGCAGCTGTGGTTGTAGTTGCGGCAGCTGTGGTTGTTGTTGGGGCAGTTGTGGTTGTAGTTGCGGCAGCTGTGGTTGTTGTTGCGGCCGCTGTGGTTGTTGTTGGGGCAGCTGTGGTTGTTGTTGCGGCAGCTGTGGTTGTTGTTGGGGCAGCTGTGGTTGTTGTTGCGGCAGCTGTAGTAGTTGTTGGGGCAGCTGTGGTTGTTGTTGCGGCAGCTGTGGTTGTTGTTGGGGCAGCTGTGGTTGTTGTTGCGGCAGCTGTGGTTGTTGTTGGGGCAGCTGTGGTTGTTGTTGCAGCAGCTGTGGTTGTTGTTGGGGCAGCTGTGGTTGTTGTTGCAGCAGCTGTGGTTGTTGTTGCAGCAGCTGTGGTTGTTGTTGGGGCAGCTGTGGTTGTCGTTGGGGCAGTTGTGGTTGTTGTGGCCACTGTGGTTGTTGTTGCAGCAGCTGTGGTTGTTGTTGCAGCAGCAGCTGTGGTTGTTGTTGGGGCAGCTGTGGTTGTTGTTGGGGCAGTTGTGGTTGTTGTTGCGGCAGCTGTGGTTGTTGTTGGGGCAGTTGTGGTTGTTGTTGCGGCAGCTGTGGTTGTTGTTGCGGCAGCTGTGGTTGTTGTTGCAGCAGCTGTGGTTGTTGTTGCGGCAGCTGTGGTTGTTGTTGGGGCAGCTGTGGTTGTAGTTGGGGCAGCTGTGGTTGTTGTTGCGGCAGCTGTGGTTGTAGTTGCGGCAGCTGTGGTTGTAGTTGCGGCAGCTGTGGTTGTTGTTGGGGCAGTTGAGGTTGTAGTTGCAGCAGCTGTGGTTGTAGTTGCGGCAGCTGTGGTTGTAGTTGCGGCAGCTGTGGTTGTTGTTGGGGCAGCTGTGGTTGTTGTTGCGGCCGCTGTGGTTGTTGTTGCGGCAGCTGTGGTTGTTGTTGGGGCAGTTGTGGTTGTAGTTGCGGCAGCTGTGGTTGTTGTTGCGGCAGCTGTGGTTGTTGTTGGGGCAGTTGTGGTTGTTGTTGCAGCAGCTGTGGTTGTTGTTGCGGCAGCTGTGGTTGTTGTTGGGGCAGTTGTGGTTGTTGTTGCAGCAGCTGTGGTTGTTGTTGCAGCAGCTGTGGTTGTTGTTGCGGCAGCTGTGGTTGTTGTTGGGGCAGTTGTGGTTGTAGTTGTGGCAGCTGTGGTTGTTGTTGGGGCAGTTGTGGTTGTTGTTGGGGCAGTTGTGGTTGTAGCCTGCCCTTGTACATTACATGACGCTGTTCAATAACAACATGGATTAGAGTCACGTTCTTTTTTCGGACCTGACTTTTTATTTTGAGTTTAAATTTATATTTGAAAATTTTGGATAAAATAGTTCCACTTGAACTTACCAACAAACAGAAGGAGGATGATACAGATCTTCATCTTCAATGTAGGCTTTGTTGTCAGAAGCTGTTTAAAATATACAATCATTAAACGGTCATTGTCTTCCTATAAAATGGCTGATTTACTACGATATAGCATTACGTTTAAAAATATGATTAGCTGCAAATTCTAAGCACCGTCTTGTATTCAGATGGGACATGTAGGCTATTTGGAGTAATCAAAACTTGAATTAGCCTACATTACAAACAACTCTCAATAACTGACAGTTCCATACACAAAATATAGAATCAGAAGATAGGCTATGTACAGAACAGTTACACATAACTGTTACAGCAATCATCATGAGCAAGTGTGTAAATTAATTATTACATTTCAACACAGCACATATTGATTTTACAACTGGACAAATGTTTAAAAGTAAAACACTTACAGAGTTGTTCTGGTGCTGAGTCGTCTCGGCTGCAGTTAGTCAAGATGTGATGTTGTCTGATTCCACTCGTGTCGGATCTTTTGCTGTTTGCTCCTCAATGTCCTCCAGTGAAGAAGCAACAGCTTTTATTCCCACAGGAGATGGGTGAAATGACATCAGGACTTGGGCAAACACGTAAAAGAGGTGCATGACTAACATGACTATGAGGTGTGACCCTTAACAGCTGATAGGTTCTTTGATTAAGATGTCAATACAATATTGTTTTTGGTTATTGAAAAAACCAGTTGAGTGACATTGCATTTCTGAGACTGCGTAGAGTTTCATGCGTCTGATCAGATAATAAAAATATATTCTTTGTCATAGGGAAGTGTGTGTCATGATTACTTATTATTCCATGCGTGCCTCAATTAAAACTAGAAACCACACCTATTACAGACAGTGTAGACAGAGTTTTCAATGCAACACAGCACTGTGAGAGGGGCAGAGGACTTATGGAAACTTTGGGGGTACAGAAAATGGAAGTGTCCAAAAAGCCTCCTCAAACAACGAATTGAGATAAAATTAAATTCCCAAATATTTAATGTAAATGATGACTGGAAAACAAAATCCCCAAATATAATTTAGAAACAAAAATGAGTAAGGTGCATTTTTGCACTTGCATAGCCTAACCATAGTACTTACTTGTGAACCAAAAACAGTTTCTGAATACAGCATGTGCTTTCCTCTATGAACCGATGCTTTGAAACTTTCACAGTCATGATATAGAACCAAGCCTTTATAAACATACCGTAGGTCATGTGAAAATTTTACAGTATGGAGATTTTAATGCAGCACAGTAAAACCAAGGGGGCAGTTGTCGGTCTGAGAAGTGAAGCTCACTTCCGTGATTCCTGTGGGGGCTGGTACTGAGCAACTCCCCATAGACCCCCATGTTAAAATCGCCGACTTTACAGCTTTCGAAAACATATTTACAGCCTGGTACCACAACGTTTTTTTGTCTCAATCGATAGTTTCTACCCCCGTACACACTCTGAGGGGGGTGATTTTTTTTTTAACGCTACCGTTTTGCTGTTATTCAGATAAGATTCTGGCCAATCAGGGCGCGGAAACGTTCAGCTACAGGTCCGTAGCGGCCCAGAGACAGGCTGCTTCGAGGCCAGTGGGCGGGTTCTCGGCCGGCCAATCCAACATGGCGCCGTTCAAACCGCCATATTTGAGGCACAAAAACGACTGCACAAAACCAATGGGTGACGTCACGGATGCTACGTCCATTCTTTTTACAGTCTATGAGTAAAACACAACTGTGGTTCTTGTTCTTGAGTCCACTCAAATCAAGGTACACTGAGCTTCTGGGGCCTTAGAGATCCAAGAAGATTTGAACCTAATTCAAAGACTGATGTAATATTTAAAATTATTATGACAAAATGTATAATTTAAAGGATTAATTGTGGTATTTCTTCTGTCCATTTCTAGCATTCTCTTCTGGATTAGGCTTGATGTTTTGGAACTAAATTTGTTTTGACATATTTTATTAGGCACAGAGCCAATAAGGTCTCAACACACACACACATCCTTGTACTTCTATCTTAGTGAGGACATGTCATTGACATAATGTATTCCCCAGCCCCTTATCCTAACCTTAACCATCCGTAACAAATACCTAAACTTAACCATTACTCTAAACCTAATATAAACCTAATTCTAACATAAATTCTAATTCTAACCTCAAAAAGCCCTTTGAAGAAGTGAGGACCGGCCAAAATGTCCTCACTTCCCAAAAATGTCCTCAGTCTGTTGGTTAAAAACTCGTTGCGGTCCTCACAACGTAGCATGTACAAGAACACCCACACACACGTAACTACAATGTTCATCATGCAAAACATTAAAACACACATATTTGCTAAAATTAATCATTTTAATGTTATAAAGTACAAATGAAAATATAACAGGCAGAACAGTCACCACAGTTTGCTCACGATGTTTCCATCTAGTTTAAACATGACACAACAGTACAATAAAATATAACAAATGGAGCTGAGATGTAACATGTCTAAATTGTTACATGGGTGCTTAGACAATGTAAGTCCATGGTTGTTGTCTCCAATTACTGAAAATTGCTCATAGTTGTATCCAAACTTAGCTATACAAAGAATATAATAATCATGTTCATTCATACATATCGCACTGTTGAAAAAATAAAATTAATATAGGTGTATAAGGTAAATGTGAAAAATTAACATTACGTCGCATCCTGCAGATTAAAGTCTTGATAAATAAAACTGTCTCAACCCATCTCATGAGATACTGGTCTACAGAGCTGCAGTGAGAACTGCTGCGACAAAAAGAAAGCTGGTTTTGTTGATAACGGCAGAGGAGGCAGTTGTTGCAGCAGCCGTGGTTGTTGTTGCGGCAGCTGTGGTTGTAGTTGCGGCAGCTGTGGTTGTTGTTTCAGCAGCTGTGGTTGTAGTTGCAGCAGCTGTGGTTGTAGTTGCAGCAGCTGTGGTTGTTGTTGCAGCAGCTGTGGTTGTAGTTGCAGCAGCTGTGGTTGTTGTTGCAGCAGCTGTGGTTGTAGTTGCAGCAGCTGTGGTTGTTGTTGCAGCAGCTGTGGTCGTAGTTGCGGCAGTTGTGGTTGTATCCTGCCCTTGTACGTCACATGACGCTGTTCAGCAACAACATATGGATTAGAGTCACATAAAAATTTTTTTCTTACTTTTCAAAGTTAACATTCATATATGGACGTTTTGGAAAAAATAGTTCCAGCTGAACTTACCAACAAACAGCAGAAGGATGATACAGATCTTCATCTTCAATGTAGGATGTCTTGTCAGAAGCTGTTTAAAGAAATATATATAGGCTAATGATTGGATTTTCTTGGACTGAGTTTTATCTGTGTTATCAGTTATCATGTTATCATGACATTACTCATTCTTTAAAATAGCTGATGTACTGCAATATCGTACAGAAAATGTTGATAAACTTTATAAGAACCATCTTTTATTTAGAGGAATTAGCATTTTATCTTGATTAATTCAGATTTGTTTCTTTAATAATAATTAAACATTGGGTTAAAAACTGCTACCTCTCAAAACTATTCTGTTCTAGGTGTAGACAAATCAAGTTATAGTTGAAGACTTACAAACTATACAAACTACAAAATTGCCCCTTTTTGAATAAGAAAAAAAGTCTACACTACAGGTTAGGCTACACATAACGCAACTGTTACAGCAATCATCATGAACAAATTTATAAATTAAACTTTACATTTGAACACAACACACATTGATTTTACAACTGGACAAATGAGTAAAACACTTACAGAGTTGTTCTGGTGTTGAGTCGTCTCGGCTGCAGTTAGTCAAGATGTGATGTTCTCTGATTCCACTCGTGTTGGATCTTTTGCTGTTTGCTTTTCGCTGTCCTCCAGTGAAGAAGCAACAGCTTTTATTCCCACATGAGGCAGGTTGAATGACATCAGGACCTGGATATACACGTAAAGACAGTTAATGACTAACATGACCATCCCTCTGTATGAGGTGTGACCCTTAACAGCTGATGCAGGTTCTTTGTATTTACTTATTTACTTTAGTCTTTTCATTTGGTGAATGAAAGAGAAGTTGAGTGACAATGCATTTCTGAGACTGTCTACAGTTTTTGTCTTTTTAGATGATCAAGGTATGTTCTTTGTCATCGGACAGTGTGCGTGTGTCATGTTCATTTATTTATGGCTACCTCAATTATGGCTGGAAGGACCACACCCATAATTATAGAGACAATGTGTTAACTCTAACATTGACAGCCAGAGTTTGTCTAAAAAATAGTTACTTCACATCAAGTTGTATTGATATTATGATTCTATCATTAATTTTTTTTCCATTATTATTTGTAATTTTTACGCTCATTGTTTATTTTCTTTTTGCATGGATATTTTTAAATGGCGGCCGACAACCAGGGCCGACTGCAGCGGAGACTGAGCATGGGGCGCCCACTCTAACCACTATGCCATGCGACGCCCCGATTTTCTCATGTATTTTTAAGGGAGGTTGGCAATGGTTGTAACATTTTTGACACTTCTGTCTGTATCTTGGAGCTCTTCTAAGCCAGTCCTTTCACAAACTAGTCTGCTGACTGTAATTAAATGGTGTAGCTGTTACACAAACACAAAATACATGGTTTAGTCTCAAAGACAAGGAGTAAAATATTACAGTTCAACCCATATAGTCTGGGTTGGTTGTTACATACCCTGGGGTGAAATGTAACAGTGTCAACGGTGTTACACTCTCACATCATTTTATTATTTTTTCCCCCATTTGTATCTGACTCTCTTTTCGCTCTAAGTAATTCTTTTTGTAATATTTTGTGTGTTTTTTGTGTATTCTTGGTTGGCGGGCCTAAGATGCCCTTTGATCATGTATCGGCCCATTTGTTGAGTGTAAGAACATCAATGGCTTTCGGCGTAAGCCAATGAGATGGATGAACTTCAGGTAGTGACTATTTAAGCAGCAGTGTGTCACCCTCTGTTCTGCTTACCTCTGATGAAGACGCACACCGCGTCAAAACGTTAGATGTCGTGTACCTGTACTAAATTGTCTGCATTTTATCGAGTGCTCCAGTTGTTTCATTTGGGTTCAGTCCCTTTGAGAAGTGACCCACGTGATTGCACCTTTCAATTAGCTACACAGTAAAGGTCATCTAAGTTTGAAGAGTTTAACTACAAGGCAGGAAAATAAATGAGATAAAATTGTCTGTGTCTGCCACACCACAGGGTGCTAACTGACCCAACCATCCCCGGTCTCTCCTACTACTGGTATAGTCTTTTTTTAGGCATATGTTTTAAACTTCATAGCTTGAAATTACTCACAAATATGTGCAGTCACGTATTCAATGTTAAAAAGCTTTTAGAATGAATAGAAAAGGGTGAGTAAAATTTGTGTCATTTTCATCTCTGATTTCTCATGTTGATATTGAGTCAGATATTGTAAAGTGCATGTGTTAACAGTTAGGCTAATTACTTTATTAACCAGGATAAAGGGTTTCAGTTTCTACAACTACATTTCTTACATTTGTCACTTTAAAAAATATATGTGTAGGCCAAAATGAATGCATGATCATTATCCTTATTATTATGCATTGCCCTTTAGATTTGTATCCAAACATACTTAAACATCCAAATCATTGCCCTGCTCTTTCATTGAAATAGAAAGAAAATAAACTCTACAGAGACCTTCTGATATCAAGGAAAATGGTCTCCCCAAATTACAGGGACTTCTAATTCAAATGGTTGGTCTGGGACATCATAATGTTCTCTTTGTTAAACTTGAACTCATTAGGTGATTGGAATTTGTAGTTTATTTCATGTTATGCAGCATTGTTTGGCATAGGCCTATAGGGTATTTGTTGCACCAGTCATTATTAGTGTCCGGGCAGCGACAGCTGCCAAGGACACCATTGTATTTGCTGATATTCTTCTTCTTCTTCTTCTTCTTCCGAGGAAGTCATACTTCCCATGGGCGAAAACTCACCAAACTTTGCACAAAGGTCCAGTCCCATGCCAGATTCACTCAACTCCAAGGACATGTGCCCCCCCCTCCCAGGGGGGGCACAATAAGCGTTTAAAATTAAAAACTTTAAAAATTCCTACCAAGCCAACGGTAGATGCTACAGCTGTGAAACTTCACCACAATGTAGCCTAGATACTGCTGAAACTTTTGTCAACTTAAACTTATTACAAATTATGAAGTCCATCACTCTGTTTTTTTCAATAAGTGTAAAACTTTTAAAATGTATCTCCTCCTACAATTTTTGCTCAATTGTCACCAAACTTGCTCCAGAGCATCTCCAGACTGTCCTCCACAAAACTTGTTTCTCGGATTTTTGATTAATCAAAAATTGAGCCTACAGTGCATGAAAACGTTTGACTGTAAACACTACTGTAAACATATACCATCAAATTCCTGCTAAATACATTTTCTATCTTTCTGAAAAAAATTGAGAATATTGTAGAGTCATGGTTGATGAAGTTTGGAAAATATCAGAATTTTATCTCAAAAACTGAATTTTCTAGAACATTTTGAATTCTGCTCTCATGGGATCAACTGCAGCCAATGTAAAGGTGATGTTTTTAAACATCACATTTTCTCTTGAGAAGCAAAACACTTAAAATTACAAACAAATCACCAACATTTCCATGCTGTGTAGATGCAATTTATGTATTAACAGATTTTTGTTTAGATATTAGAATTTCTGACATTTTGACTATTTTTTAAATCTGCCTCAACAACAGCTGCCTGGGCGCTGACGTCTTGAGTGTATTTGAGAAGACACACACCATGTCTCACTACCAGATAATTAGCTCACTGAGTTGAGCGCTGGTTTGTGGTGCGAGGGGTTGTGGGTTCAAGACCCAGCATGGGTGACGACGACAATGACACATAAAAATGCCAGAATCCTCACGGTGACATCACAGCAAGCCTCTAAATTAAAAAAGCAAACAGATCGGACGATGGTCTAAAGCTCACCACAACCCGAATGCTGCTCTCATGGGAACAACCGCAGTCAATCCATGAGTGACACTTTTAAACATCAGCTTTTCTCTTATGAAGCAAAACAAATCACCAACATGTCCATTGTCTAGATGCAATTTATGTATTATCAGATTTTTTGTTTAGATATTAGAATTTCTGACATTTTGACCTTTTCTGAAATCTGCCTCCACAACAGCTGCCCGGACGCTGGCTCTATGAGTGTATTTGAGAAGACACACACCATGTGTCACTTCCAGATAATTAGCTCAGTGAGTTAAGTGTTGGTTTCTGGTTCTAGACGAGGTGGGTTCGATCCCCAGTTCAGGTGATAAGTATATTACATCAATATACCAGATAGTCTTTTGAACAAAACAGAATTTTACCTCAGAAACGTTGCCTGCACAACAGTGAATGGTTTACTTAATTTGTGAAGCCACCGTGGCACTGCCACTTGACAATTAGCTCAGTGCGATAGACAACAGTCTTTAGTTCCAGAGGTTGCGGGTTCAATCCCCAGCTTGTGCAGAAATGAACATTCCAAGGTCAATTAACCTGTCTTCCTGTTTCTTGTGCAAAATTTGCCCGGACACGACCCATTGCTGCGCAGCAGCTATAATTATAGCCTGTTTTTGGCTCTACTGAGGGTCAGGACTCATCGCATACTATCAAAATAAATAAATCTGACAATCCTGCATCATACAAAAACAACAAAACACACTGATTCATAAATTTCAGTACTTTTAATACTTAAGATACACATAAAAATGTAGAACACAAAACAACCACCACAGTGTGCTAACTTTTCCAGATTTACATGGCAGTACTATTAAATTCACGAAATTGATTTGTACTGTAAAAAAATGTGGAATGTGTAAATCTGGATTGTTCTGGATATAAATTAGCCTACAGCTTGTGTCATGTCAACAGAAAAACAGGTTTGTTGTCAAAATAATCTTGTGTTTAGAATAAATAAATAAATATTATCAGTTATCACAGATTAATATAACTATCTGAAATACATGTGCTAAGTACAAGTGTTAGAATAAATAATTAATATAATTAAAGTAATAAATAAATGTTCCAAAGAAATGCATGAATTTAACATTCAACCATGTTCATATAGACACATCAGGAAAGTTAAAAACAAGACAAATAGTAATACTATAGAAGAGTTGCTGATCGAGTCCCTAATTCCACAGAGCTGCTGCAGCAACTGCTGTGACTAAAAGAAAGCTTATTTTGTTGACGACTGCAGAGGAGGCAGCTGTGGTTGTGGTTGCAGCAGTTGTGGTGGTTGTTGCACCAGATGTTGTTGTTGACGCAGCTGTGGTTGCAGTTGGGGCAGCTGTGGTTGTTGTTGGGGCAGCTGTGGTGGTTGCTGCAGCAGAGGTTGTAGTTGGGGCAGCTGTGGTTGTGGTTGCAGCAGTTGTGGCTGTTGTTGGGGCAGCTGTGGTGGTTGTTGCACCAGATGTTGTTGTAGACGCAGCTGTGGTGGTTGTTGCAGCAGATGTTGTAGTTGGGGCAGCTGTGGTTGTGGTTGCAGCAGTTGTGGTGGTTGTTGCACCAGATGTTGTTGTAGACGCAGCTGTGGTGGTTGTTGCACCAGATGTTGTTGTTGAAGCAGCTGTGGTTGCAGTTGGGGCAGCTGCGGTGGTTGCTGCAGCAGATGTTGTAGTTGGGGCAGCTGTGGTTGTGGTTGCAGCACTTGTGGTAGTTGTAGCACCAGATGTTGTTGAAGCAGCTGTGGTTGTTGTTGGGGCAGCTGTGGTGGTTGCTGCGGCGGATGTTGTTGTAGACGCAGCTGTGGTAGTTGCTGCGGCGGATGTTGTAGTTGGGGCAGTTGTGGTTGTTGTTGCAGCAGTTGTGGTGGTTGTTGCACCAGATGTTGTTGTAGACGCAGCTGTGGTGGTTGTTGCAGCAGATGTTGTAGTTGGGGCAGTTGTGGTTGTTGTTGCAGCAGTTGTGGTGGTTGTTGCACCAGATGTTGTAGTTGGGGCAGCTGTGGTTGTGGTTGCAGCAGTTGTGGCGGTTGTTGCACCAGATGTTGTTGTTGAAGCAGCTGTGGTGGTTGCTGCAGCAGATGTTGTAGTTGGGGCAGCTGTGGTTGTTGTTGCAGCAGCTGTTGTTGTAGACACAGCTGTGGTAGTTGCTGCAGCAGATGTTGTAGTTGGGGCAGCTGTGGTTGTAGTTGCAGCAATTGTGGTGGTTGTTGCACCAGATGTTGTAGATGCAGCTGTGGTGGTTGTTGCAGCAGATGTTGTAGTTGGGGCAGCTGTGGTTGTGGTTGCAGCAGTTGTGGTTGCTGCAGCAGATGTTGTAGTTGGGGCAGCTGTGGTTGTTGTTGCAGCGGCTGTTGTAGACGCAGCTGTGGTGGTAGTTGCTGCAGCAGATGTTGTAGTTGGGGCAGCTGTGGTTGTGGTTGCAGCAGTTGTGGTGGTTGTTGCACCAGATGTTGTTGTTGAAGCAGCTGTGGTTGTAGTTGGGGCAGCTGTGGTGGTTGCAGCGGCAGATGTTGTAGTTGGGGCAGCTGTGGTTGTGGTTGCACCAGATGTTGTTGTTGATGCAGCTGTGGTTGTAGTTGGGGCAGCTGTGGTTGTTGTTGGAGCAGCTGTGGTTGTGGTTGCAGCAGTTGTGGCGGTTGTTGCACCAGATGTTGTTGTTGAAGCAGCTGTGGTTGCAGTTGGGGCAGCTGTGGTGGTTGCTGCGGCAGATGTTGTAGTTGGGGCAGCTGTGGTTGTTGTTGCTGTGGTAGTTGCTGCAGCAGATGTTGACGCAGCTGTGGTTGTAGTTGGAGCAGCTGTGGTGGTTGCAGCGGCAGATGTTGTAGTTGGGGCAGCTGTGGTTGTTGTTGGAGCAGCTGTGGTGGTTGCTGCAGCAGATGTTGTAGTTGGGGCAGCTGTGGTTGTTGTTGCAGCAGTTGTGGTGGTTGTTGCACCAGATGTTGTTGTTGAAGCAGCTGTGGTTGTAGTTGGGGCAGCTGTGGTGGTTGTTGCACCAGATGTTGTAGTTGGGGCAGCTGTGGTTGTGGTTGTTGTTGTTGTAGAGGCAGCTGTGGTGGTTGTTGGTGCAGATGTGGTTGTTGGTGCAGTTGTGGTTGTAGTTGGGGCAGCTGTGGTTGTGGTTGCAGCCAGATGTTGTAGTTGGGGCAGCTGTGGTTGTTGTTGCAGCGGCTGTTGTTGTAGAGGCAGCTGTGGTGGTTGTTGCACCAGATGTTGTAGTTGAGGCAGCTGTGGTTGTGGTTGCAGCAGTTGTGGTGGTTGTTGCAGCAGATGTTGTTGAAGCAGCTGTGGTTGTTGTTGGGGCAGCTGTGGTGGTTGCTGCAGCAGATGTTGTAGTTGGGGCAGCTGTGGTTGTGGTTGCACCAGATGTTGTTGTCGACACAGCTGTGGTTGTAGTTGGGGCAGCTGTGGTGGTTGCTGCAGCAGATGGTGTAGTTGGGGCAGCTGTGGTTGTTGTTGCAGCAGTTGTGGTGGTTGTTGCACCAGATGTTGTTGTTGAAGCAGCTGTGGTTGTAGTTGGGGCAGCTGTGGTTGTTGTTGCAGCAGATTTAGTTGGGGCAGCTGTTGTTGTAGAGGCAGCTGTGGTGGTTGTTGCACCAGATGTTGTAGTTGGGGCAGGTGTGGTTGTAGTTGGGGCAGCTGTGGTGGTTGCAGTTGTTGTTGGGGCAGCTGTGGTTGTTGTTGCAGCAGCTGTTGTTGTAGAGGCAGCTGTGGTGGTTGTTGCACCAGATGTTGTAGTTGAGGCAGCTGTGGTTGTGGTTGCAGCAGTTGTGGTGGTTGTTGCACCAGATGTTGTTGTTGAAGCAGCTGTGGTTGTAGTTGGGGCAGCTGTGGTGGTTGCAGCGGCAGATGTAGTTGGGGCAGCTGTGGTTGTTGTTGCAGCGGCTGTTGTTGTAGAGGCAGCTGTGGTGGTTGTTGCACCAGATGTTGTAGTTGGGGCAGTTGTGGTTGTAGTTGGGGCAGCTGTGGTGGTTGCAGCGGCAGATGTTGTAGTTGGGGCAGCTGTGGTTGTTGTTGCAGCGGCTGTTGTTGTAGAGGCAGCTGTGGTGGTTGTTGCACCAGATGTTGTTGTTGAAGCAGCTGTGGTTGTAGTTGGGGCAGCTGGTTGCAGCAGATTGTGGTGGTTGTTGCAGCAGATGTTGTTGTAGAGGCAGCTGTGGTGGTTGTTGCACCAGATGTTGTTTGGGGCAGTTGTGGTTGTAGTTGGGGCAGCTGTGGTGGTTGCAGCAGATGTTGTAGTTGGGGCAGCTGTGGTTGTGGTTGCACCAGATGTTGTTGTCGCTGCTGTGGTTGTAGAGGCAGCTGTGGTGTTGTTGGAGCAGCTGTGTTGCACCAGATGTTGTAGTTGGGGCAGTTGTGGTTGTAGTTGGGGCAGCTGTGGTGGTTGCAGCGGCAGATGTTGTAGTTGGGGCAGCTGTGGTTGTTGTTGCAGCGGCTGTTGTTGTAGAGGCAGCTGTGGTGGTTGTTGCACCAGATGTTGTTGTTGAAGCAGCTGTGGTTGTAGTTGGGGCAGCTGTGGTGGTTGCAGCGGCAGATGTAGTTGGGGCAGCTGTGGTTGTTGTTGCAGCGGCTGTTGTTGTAGAGGCAGCTGTGGTGGTTGTTGCACCAGATGTTGTAGTTGGGGCAGTTGTGGTTGTAGTTGGGGCAGCTGTGGTGGTTGTTGCACCAGATGTTGTAGTTGAGGCAGCTGTGGTTGTGGTTGCAGCAGTTGTGGTGGTTGTTGCAGCAGATGTTGTTGAAGCAGCTGTGGTTGTTGTTGGGGCAGCTGTGGTGGTTGCTGCAGCAGATGTTGTAGTTGGGGCAGCTGTGGTTGTTGTTGCAGCGGCTGTTGTTGTTGAAGCAGCTGTGGTTGTAGTTGGGGCAGCTGTGGTGGTTGTTGGAGCAGCTGTGGTGGTTGCTGCACCAGATGTTGTAGTTGGGGCAGCTGTGGTTGTTGTTGCAGCAGTTGTGGTGGTTGTTGCACCAGATGTTGTTGTTGAAGCAGCTGTGGTTGTAGTTGGGGAAGCTGTGGTTGTTGTTGCAGGCAGCTGTGGTGGTTGTTGCACCAGATGTTGTAGTTGGGGCAGTTGTGGTTGTAGTTGGGGCAGCTGTGGTGGTTGCAGCGGCAGATGTTGTTGTTGGGGCAGCTGTGGTTGTTGTTGCAGCAGCTGTTGTTGTAGAGGCAGCTGTGGTGGTTGTTGCACCAGATGTTGTAGTTGAGGCAGCTGTGGTTGTGGTTGCAGCAGTTGTGGTGGTTGTTGCAGCAGATGTTGTTGAAGCAGCTGTGGTTGTTGTTGGGGCAGTTGTGGTGGTTGTTGCAGCAGATGTTGTTGAAGCAGCTGTGGTTGTTGTTGCAGCAGTTGTGGTGGTTGTTGCACCAGATGTTGTTGTTGAAGCAGCTGTGGTTGTAGTTGGGGCAGCTGTGGTTGTTGTTGCAGCGGCTGTTGTTGTAGAGGCAGCTGTGGTGGTTGTTGCACCAGATGTTGTAGTTGGGGCAGTTGTGGTTGTAGTTGGGGCAGCTGTGGTGGTTGCAGCGGCAGATGTTGTTGTTGGGGCAGCTGTGGTTGTTGTTGCAGCAGCTGTTGTTGTAGAGGCAGCTGTGGTGGTTGTTGCACCAGATGTTGTAGTTGAGGCAGCTGTGGTTGTGGTTGCAGCAGTTGTGGTGGTTGTTGCACCAGATGTTGTTGTTGAAGCAGCTGTGGTTGTAGTTGGGGCAGCTGTGGTGGTTGCTGCAGCAGATGGTGTAGTTGGGGCAGCTGTGGTTGTTGTTGCAGCAGTTGTGGTGGTTGTTGCACCAGATGTTGTAGTTGGGGCAGTTGTGGTTGTAGTTGGGGCAGCTGTGGTGGTTGCAGCGGCAGATGTTGTAGTTGGGGCAGCTGTGGTTGTTGTTGCACCAGATGTTGTAGAGGCAGCTGTGGTGGTTGTTGCACCAGATGTTGTTGTTGAAGCAGCTGTGGTTGTAGTTGGGGCAGATGTTGTTGTTGAAGCAGCTGTGGTTGTAGTTGGGGCAGCTGTGGTTGTTGTTGCAGCGGCTGTTGTTGTAGAGGCAGCTGTGGTGGTTGTTGCACCAGATGTTGTAGTTGGGGCAGTTGTGGTTGTAGTTGGGGCAGCTGTGGTGGTTGCAGCGGCAGATGTTGTAGTTGGGGCAGCTGTGGTTGTTGTTGCAGCGGCTGTTGTTGTAGAGGCAGCTGTGGTGGTTGTTGCACCAGATGTTGTAGTTGAGGCAGCTGTGGTTGTGGTTGCAGCAGTTGTGGTGGTTGTTGCAGCAGATGTTGTTGAAGCAGCTGTGGTTGTTGTTGGGGCAGTTGTGGTGGTTGTTGCAGCAGATGTTGTTGAAGCAGCTGTGGTTGTTGTTGCAGCAGTTGTGGTGGTTGTTGCACCAGATGTTGTTGTTGAAGCAGCTGTGGTTGTAGTTGGGGCAGCTGTGGTTGTTGTTGCAGCGGCTGTTGTTGTAGAGGCAGCTGTGGTGGTTGTTGCACCAGATGTTGTAGTTGGGGCAGTTGTGGTGGTTGTTGCACCAGATGTTGTTGTTGGGGCAGCTGTGGTTGTTGTTGCAGCAGCTGTTGTTGTAGAGGCAGCTGTGGTGGTTGTTGCACCAGATGTTGTAGTTGAGGCAGCTGTGGTTGTGGTTGCAGCAGTTGTGGTGGTTGTTGCAGCAGATGTTGTTGAAGCAGCTGTGGTTGTTGTTGGGGCAGCTGTGGTGGTTGCTGCAGCAGATGTTGTAGTTGGGGCAGCTGTGGTTGTGGTTGCACCAGATGTTGTTGTCGACACAGCTGTGGTTGTAGTTGGGGCAGCTGTGGTTGTTGTTGGAGCAGCTGTGGTGGTTGCTGCAGCAGATGTTGTAGTTGGGGCAGCTGTGGTTGTTGTTGCAGCAGTTGTGGTGGTTGTTGCACCAGATGTTGTTGTTGAAGCAGCTGTGGTTGTAGTTGGGGCAGCTGTGGTTGTTGTTGCAGCGGCTGTTGTTGTAGAGGCAGCTGTGGTGGTTGTTGCACCAGATGTTGTAGTTGGGGCAGTTGTGGTTGTAGTTGGGGCAGCTGTGGTGGTTGCAGCGGCAGATGTTGTTGTTGGGGCAGCTGTGGTTGTTGTTGCAGCAGCTGTTGTTGTAGAGGCAGCTGTGGTGGTTGTTGCACCAGATGTTGTAGTTGAGGCAGCTGTGGTTGTGGTTGCAGCAGTTGTGGTGGTTGTTGCACCAGATGTTGTTGTGGTTGTAGTTGGGGCAGCTGTTGTTGATGTAGTTGGGGCAGCTGTGGTTGTTGTTGCAGCGGCTGTTGTTGTAGAGTTGGTGGTGCAGATGTTGTTTGAAGTTGGGGCAGCTGTGGTTGTTGTTGCAGTTGGGGCAGTTGTGCTGTTGTTGTAGAGGCAGCTGTGGTGGTTGTTGCACCAGATGTTGTTGTTGAAGCAGCTGTGGTTGTAGTTGGGGCAGCTGTGGTGGTTGCAGCGTGTTGGGGCAGCTGTGGTTGTTGTTGCAGCGGCTGTTGTTGTAGAGGCAGCTGTGGTGGTTGTTGCACCAGATGTTGTAGTTGGGGCAGTTGTGGTTGTAGTTGGGGCAGCTGTGGTGGTTGCAGCGGCAGATGTTGTAGTTGGGGCAGCTGTGGTTGTTGTTGCAGCGGCTGTTGTTGTAGAGGCAGCTGTGGTGGTTGTTGCACCAGATGTTGTAGTTGAGGCAGCTGTGGTTGTGGTTGCAGCAGTTGTGGTGGTTGTTGCAGCAGATGTTGTTGAAGCAGCTGTGGTTGTTGTTGGGGCAGCTGTGGTGGTTGCTGCAGCAGATGTTGTAGTTGGGGCAGCTGTGGTTGTGGTTGCACCAGATGTTGTTGTCGACACAGCTGTGGTTGTAGTTGGGGCAGCTGTGGTTGTTGTTGGAGCAGCTGTGGTGGTTGCTGCAGCAGATGTTGTAGTTGGGGCCGCTGTGGTTGTTGTTGCAGCAGTTGTGGTGGTTGCTGCACCAGATGTTGTTGTTGAAGCAGCTGTGGTTGTAGTTGGGGCAGCTGTGGTAGTGGTTGCACCAGATGTTGTTGTTGAAGCAGCTATGGTTGTAGTTGGGGCAGCTGTGGTGGTTGTTGCAGCAGTTGTGGTGGTTGTTGCACCAGATGTTGTTGTTGAAGCAGCTATGGTTGTAATTGGGGCAGCTGTGGTGGTTGCAGCAGCAGATGTTGTAGTTGGGGCAGCTGTGGTTGTTGTTGCAGCGGCTGTTGTTGTAGAGGCAGCTGTGGTGGTTGTTGCACCAGATGTTGTAGTTGGGGCAGTTGTGGTTGTGGTTGCAGCAGTTGTGGTGGTTGTTGCACCAGATGTTGTTGTTGAAGCAGCTGTGGTTGTAGTTGCGGCAGCTGTGGTGGTTGCAGCGGCAGATGTTGTAGTTGGGGCAGCTGTGGTTGTTGTTGCAGCGGCTGTTGTTGTAGAGGCAGCTGTGGTGGTTGTTGCACCAGATGTTGTAGTTGGGGCAGTCGTGGTTGTGGTTGCAGCAGTTGTTGGGGCAGTAGTTGAAGTCTGCCCTTGTCCATTACTCAATGCTGTTTAAATACAATACAAATGGATTAGAACCATGTTCAATACTTTATTTTTCAAATTTAACATTTATTTTGTAGCGTTTTGGAGTATAATTTTGCAGTTGAACTTACCAACAAACAGAAGGAGGATGATACAGATCTGCATCTTCATTGTGTTGTCAGAAGCTGTTTAAAAAATACAGTCATTTTTAGAGACATTCATTTTTATTCTTTAAAGTGCCTTATTTACTGCAATGTAGGTTAACACTTTCAGAAAACATTTTTCTCAACAAAAAACTTAATTAGCTTCAAATTCTTCCAGAAAGTATGATTACGTATTTCAGAAAATTATGATAGCCTACACATTATTTCTGCAGTATTAGCCTAAATGTTTCTGTTTCACAATAAACCATGTTTTAAAAATTCCACTATTTATTGAATTTCATTATTAAGGAAAAACCTATGCAAAATATGGAGCATACAAATAATATATAACAAAAGATTACAGTTACACATAACATAACTGTTACAGCAATTATCATGAACAAATTTGTAAATTGACAATAACATTTCAACTTAGCATGCAATAGTTTTAGAGCTGGACAAATGTTCATAATTAAAACACTTACAGAGTTGGTCCCGTGTTTAGTCGTCTCTGATTCTCTCTGATTCCACTTGTGTGTGACCTTTCGCTGTTTGCTCTTCACTGTCCTCCAGTGAAGAAGCAACAGCTTTTATTCCCACATGAGATGGTTTAAAATGACATCAGGACCTTGGCATATACGTAAAAAGGTGGATGACTAACATGACTATCCCTCTGTCTGAGGTGTGACTCCTGTTTCTTTCATTAGTCAATATTTTTCATGAACGGAAAAAACTAGTTGAGTGACATTGCATTCCTTAGACTGCGTTGAGTTTTTGTCTTTTTGTCTGATGAGATGACCAATGTTCTTTGTCGCTGGGCTTTATGTTTATTTGTGTTTTCTTCTTTGCGTACATCATTTATGACTGGAAGGACCACACCTATTAGAGAAAATGTGTTTGCTCTAATATTAGCAGAGAGACTTTGTTATTTATTACTATCCTATCATTATTTATATTCTATTAATATTTGCATTTGTTAGTGATCGTGTTTATTGTTTATTTTCTCATCACGCTATTTGTGCTGTATGTCTTCTTGTTAAGGTGTGTGTTGAATTGTATTGTCTTTAACAAAAATATGTGACTATATTTGTGAGTAATTTCAATGAAAATTCAGAACTAGTAAAAAAAAAAAGGTGATTGAATATTATGTCATTCTCCATCTCTGTACTGCTTTTAACGTATAAATCACTGAATGGCCTGGCACCTCCGTATCTATCTCAACTTCTCACTCCCTATCCGAAAAATCTCATTCCACACATCAATAAAAAATCAGCCGGAGAACAGCCTCCCTCACAACATCAGTTTTTAAAAAAACTCACCTTTTTACCCAATACTTTGATTAGTTTTACCACTTTCTTCTGATTGTTTTAATATTAAATTAACCTTTAACTGTTTTAGTCATTCTCCATGTCTTTTCTGAATGTTGTTATTTTATTGTAATTATTTTATTTGGGAAGTGTATTGAGACCATGCACCAAGGTGATTTTGCACTTTAAATAATAAATTGATTGATTGATTGATTGATCTCTGTTTTCTCAGGTTAATGTTGAGTCAGATATTGTAAGATGATGAACAAATGTAAATTCAATTAACAGAGTTATTTCCAGTAGAGGGAAGTGTTGTTCCCCATTAACAAGGATTCTTAATTCAAATATTTGATCGGAAACATAATGTTCTCCTTGTTAAGCTTAAATTCATCAGGTGAAAATCTTTCATGTATGCATTGTGTGGAATATTTGTTGCACCATTTTAGGGGGCATTGTGGCCTGTTTTTGGCTGTGTGGAAGGTCAGGACCTATCGCACATCAAAACAAATATGATTTCAATAGAACATCATACAAAAACAACCAAACACACTTATTCATCAGACTTCATAAGACAATTTTAATACTTAAGGTGCATGTAGAATACAAAACAGTCACAGTCAATCAAGTGTGCTAACCTTTCAATATCTCCTTGAAAATACAGTTAAACATAAAATTGATCTGGAATGTTACAATAGATATTTTGTGGGGCCAAACAAAGCAAAACACTTTTCTCAGATCTGTGGACATGGTTGTGTGTGATTGTTGTGTTTGCTAACTGTAATTGGCTCACGTTGCTGTTTCTGGATGTGAATCGAAGGTGTATCTATGCTTGTGTCATGTCAACAGATAAAAATAAGTATTGTCATGTTAATGTTGTGTTTAAAAACAATTAAATAGTATAGCTTATTAATCATTCATTGGAATAAAGAAACTTGTAATCTACATAAACATATTAATTTAAAATATTTCAGTTCAACTGTGAGCTGGGTCCGAAAGTTTGAGACCACTTAACCTCAGATGGTTGATGTCCACTAAGTGTAAATGGCTGCTCTCTTGAAGTAAAGAGCAGTTGTAACAAAAAGGAAAATAATAAATAACTATAAGTCCTAATAAATAGATGTTCCTAAAAATGAATCTCATAATTAAATCATGTTCATATGGACAGGTAACGATTAAGAAATGCAACAAGTTGTAAAAAAGATAAATAATAATAATGAGAGTTGTTTATCTACTTTCTAATTCCACAGAAGTGTTGCAGCAACTGCTGTAACTAATAGAAAGCTAATGTTGTTGATTACTGCAGAGGAGGCAGCAGTTGTTGTCATTGAAGCAGCTGTGGCTGTTGTCTGGGCTGCAGTGGTTGAAGTTGGACAGAGATGATATGCTCGGCAGTAGCCCCCCATGGTCCTATAAAAATTTCCCAGAGGAAATTTTCTAGTTAAGAATACAGTGCTGAATCATACAAAAGCAGCTAAACAGAGTGGTTTATTGCACTTAACAATTTTAATTCACTCAAGGTACACATCCAAATGTGGAATTCACAACAGTCATCAAAATGTGCTTAAGTTGTAATAACTTACATGAAAATACATTTTTTTTTACATATCAAATTGATCTATAGTGTTGAAACATGTGATACAACACCACTGTTAGATGTGATGTACTAGCCTATCAGTAGACATCAGTAGACATAAGACATAATTATCAATTTATTCATTTTGTGTTTGGCAACATAAGGTAGATACCTGTCACTGTTAAAGCATGTTGAATCAATCAGGAATAAATAGCATGATAACTGAATGAAAAATAATGATTTTAACATGAAGAAAATAAATAAATAATATGATCAAATAAGTGACATTCATGGTATGAGTCTAGATTGATGATAATGAGAATAATTTAAATCTGAACCTTCAATTTCATGGAGTCTTGATTAATACAAACTCGTCACTGTTCACATTCCTAATTCCACAAAGCTGCTGTAACAACTGCTATGGTTAAAAGGAAGCTTGTTTGGTGGACAACTGCAGATGATGCTGCAGGTGATGCTGCAGTTGTTGTAGTTGTTTTTGTTGTGGCAACTGTGGTTGTGGCAACTGTGGTTGTTGGGGAGGATGTGGTAGTAGTTGTGGCAGCTGTAGTTGTTGTTGGGGTAGCTGTAGTTGTTGTTGGGGTAGCTGTTGTTGTGACAGCTGTAGTTGTTGGGGTAGCTGTGGTTGTAGTTGGGGAGGATGTGGTTGTAGTTGTGGTAGCCGTATTTGTTGTTGGGGTAGCTGTGGTTGTCGTAGTGGCAGCAGTAGTGGTTATTGGGGTAGCTGTGGTGGTCGTTGGAGAGGATGTGGTTGTGGTTGTGGCAGGTGTAGTTGTTGTTGGGGTAACTGTGGTTGTCGTAGCGGCAGCTGTAGTTGTTGGGGTAGCTGTGGTTGTAGTTGGGCAGGATGTGGTTGTAGTTGTGGTAGCCGTATTTGTTGTTGGGGTAGCTGTGGTTGTCGTAGTGGAAGCAGTAGTGGTTATTGGGGCAGTTGTGGTTGTTGTTGGGGAGGTTGTAGTTGTGACAGGTGTAGCTGTGGTTGTTGTTGGGGCAGCTGTGGCTGTTGTTGGGGTAGCTGTAGTTGTTGTAGCGGCAGCTGTAGTTGTTGTTGGGGTTGCTGTAGTTGTTGTAGCGGCAGCTGTAGTTGTTGTTGGGGTTGCTGTGGTTGTCGTAGCGGCAACTGTAGTTGTCGTTGGGGTAGCTGTGGTTGTAGTTGTACCAGCTGTAGTTGTTGGGGTAGCTGTGGTTGTCGTAGCGGCAGCTGTAGTTGTTGTTGGGGTAGCTGTGGTTGTAATTGTACCAGCTGTAGTTGTTGGGGTAGCTGTGGTTGTCGTAGCGGCAGCTGTAGTTGTTGTTGGGGTAGCTGTGGTTGTAGTTGTAGCAGCTGTTGTTGTCGTTGGGGGAGCTGTGGTTGTAGTTGTACCAGCTGTAGTTGTTGGGGTAGCTGTGGTTGTCGTAGCGGAAGCTGTAGTTGTTGTTGGGGAGGATGTGGTTGTAGTTGTAGCAGCTGTTGTTGTCGTTGGGGGAGCTGTGGTTGTAGTTGTAGCAGCTGTTGTTGTCGTTGGGGGAGCTGTGGTTGTTGTTGTAGCCGCTAAAGTTGTTGTTGGGGTAGCTGTGGTTGTGGTAGCGGCAGCTGTAGTTGTTGTCGGGGTAACTGTGGTCGTCGTTGGGGAGGATGTGGTTGTAGTTGTGGCAGCTGTAGTTGTTGTTGGGGTATCTGTGGTTGTTGTTGTAGCCGCTGAAGTTGTTGTTGGGGTAGCTGTGGTTGTTGTTGGGGAGGATGTAGTTGTGGCAGCTGAAGTTGTTGTTGGGGTAGCTGTGGTTGTCGTAGTGGCAACTGTAGTTGTCGTTGGGGTAGCTGTGGTTGTAGTTGTACCAGCTGTAGTTGTTGGGGTAGCTGTGGTTGTCGTAGCGGCAGCTGTAGTTGTTGTCGGGGTAACTGTGGTCGTCGTTGGGGAGGATGTAGTTGTGGCAGCTGTAGTTGTTGTTGGGGTAGCTGTGGTTGTCGTAGCGGCAGCTGTAGTTGTTGGGGTAGCTGTGGTTGTCGTAGCGGCATATGTTGTTGTTGGGATAGCTGTGGTTGTCGTCGGGGAGGAAGTGGTTGTTGTGGCAGCTGTAGTTGTTGTTGGAGTAACTGTGGTTGTCGTAGCATCAGCTGTAGTTGTTGTTGGGGTAGCTGTGGTTGTAGTTGTGGCAGCTGTACTTGTAGGGGTAGCGGTGGTTGTCGTAGCGGCAGATGCTGTTGGGGTAGCTGTGGTTGTCGTTGGGGAGGATGTGGTTGTAGTTGTGACAGCTGTAGTTGTTGTTGGGGTAGCTGTGGTTGCCGTAGCGGCATATGTCGTTGGTGGGGATGCTGTGGTTGTCATTGGGGAGGAAGTGGTTATAGTTACGGCAGCTGTAGTTGTTGTTGAGGTAGCTGTGGTTGTCGTAGCGGCAGCAGTAGTGGTTGTTGGGGTAGCTGTGGTTGTTGTAGGGGAGGATGTGGTTGTGGTTGTGGCAGCTGTAGTGGTTGTTGGGGTAGTTGTGGTTATTGTTGGGGAGGTTGTTGTTGGGGCAGCTGTAGTTGCTGTTGGAATAGCTGTGGTTGTAGTTGTTACAGTTGTAGTTGTTGTTGGGGTAGCTGTTGTTGTTGTTGGCGAGGATATGATTGTAGTTGTGGCAGCTGTAGTTGTTGGGGTAGCTGTGGTTGTTGTATGGGAGGATGTGGTTGTGGTTGTGGCAGATGTTGTTGTCGTAGCGGCAGCTGTAGTTGTTGTCGGGGTAAGTGTGGTCGTCGTTGGGGAGGATGTGGTTGTAGTTGTGGCAGCTGTAGTTGTTGTTGGGGTAGCTGTGGTTGTTGTTGTAGCCGCTGAAGTTGTTGTTGGGGTAGCTGTGGTTGTCGTAGCGGCAGCTGTAGTTGTTGTTGGGGTTGCTGTGGTTGTCGTAGCGGCAACTGTAGTTGTCGTTGGGGTAGCTGTGGTTGTAGTTGTACCAGCTGTAGTTGTTGGGGTAGCTGTGGTTGTTGTTGGGGAGGATGTGGTTGTTGTTGGGGTAGCTGTGGTTGTCGTAGCAGCAGCTGTAGTTGTCGTTGGGGTAGCTGTGGTTGTAGTTGTACCAGCTGTAGTTGTTGGGGTAGCTGTGGTTGTTGTTGGGGAGGATGTGGTTGTAGTTGGGGAGGATGTGGTTGTAGTTGGGGTAGCTGTGGTTGTTGTTGGGGGAGCTGTGTTTGTCGTAGCGGCAGCTGTAGTTGTTGTTGGGGTTGCTGTGGTTGTCGTAGCGGCAACTGTAGTTGTAGTTGGGGTAGCTGTAGTTGTAGTTGTACCACCTGTAGTTGTTGGGGTAGCTGTGGTTGTCGTAGCGGCAGCTGTAGTTGTTGTCGGGGTAACTGTGGTCGTCGTTGGGGAGGATGTGGTTGTTGTTGTAGCCGCTGAAGTTGTTGTTGGGGTAGCTGTGGTTGTCGTAGCTGCAGCTGTAGTTGTTGTTGGGGTAGCTGTGGTTGTAGTTGTACCAGCTGTAGTTGTTGGGGTCGTTGTGGTTGTAGTTGTACCAGCTGTAGTTGTTGTTGGGATTGCTGTGGTTGTAGTTGTGGCAGCTGTTGTTGTTGTTGGGGTAGCTGTGGTTGTAGTTGTACCAGTTGTAGTTGTTGGGGTATCTGTTGTTGGGGAGGATGTGGTTGTAGTTGTGGCCGCTGTAGTTGTTGTTGGGGTAGCTGTGGTTGTCGTAGCAGCAGCTGTAGTTGTTGTTGGGGAGGATGGGTAGTTGGGGCTGTGGTTGTTGTTGGGGTAGCTGTTGTTGTTGTTGTTGTTGTTGGGGTAGCTGTGGTTGTAGTTGTGGCAGCTGTTGTTGTTGTTGGGGTAGCTGTGGTTGTCGTAACGGCAGCTGTAGTTGTTGTCGGGGTAACTGTGGTCGTCGTTGGGGAGGATGTGGTTATCCTTGTGGCAGCTGTAGTTGTTGTTGGGGTATCTGTGGTTGTTGTTGGGGAGGATGTGGTTGTTGTTGTAGCCGCTGAAGTTGTTGTTGGGGTAGCTGTGGTTGTCGTAGCTGCAGCTGTAGTTGTTGTTGGGGTAGCTGTGGTTGTAGTTGTACCAGCTGTAGTTGTTGGGGTAGCTGTGGTTGTTGTTGGGGTAGCTGTGGTTGTCGTAGCAGCAGCTGTAGTTGTTGTTGGGGAGGATGTAGTTGTGGCAGCTGAAGTTGTTGTTGGGGTAGCTGTGGTTGTAGTTGTGGCAGCTGAAGTTGTTGTTGGGGTAGCTGTGGTTGTAGTTGTGGCAGCTGTTGTTGTTGTTGGGGTAGCTGTGGTTGTAGTTGTGGCAGCTGTTGTTGTTATTGGGGTAGCTGTGGTTGTAGTTGTACCAGCTGTAGTTGTTGGGGTATCTGTAGTTGTTGTAGGGGAGGATGTGGTTGTAGTTGTGGCCGCTGTAGTTGTTGTTGGGGTAGCTGTGGTTGTCGTAGCAGCAGCTGTAGTTGTTGTTGGGGTAGCTGTGGTTGTAGTTGTGGCAGCTGTTGTTGTTGTTGGGGTAGCTGTGGTTGTTGTTGTAGCCGCTAAAGTTGTTGTTGGGGTAGCTGTGGTTGTCGTAGCGGCAGCTGTAGTTGTTGTCGGGGTAACTGTGGTCGTCGTTGGGGAGGATGTGGTTGTAGTTGTGGCAGCTGTAGTTGTTGTCGGGGTATCTGTGGTTGTTGTTGTAGCCGCTAAAGTTGTTGTTGGAGTAGCTGTGGTTGTCGTAGCAGCAACTGTAGTTGTCGTTGGGGTAGCTGTGGTTGTAGTTGTACCAGCTGTAGTTGTTGGGGTAGCTGTGGTTGTTGTTGGGGAGGATGTAGTTGAGGCAGCTGAAGTTGTTGTTGTGGTAGCTGTGGTTGTCGTAGCGGCAGCTGTAGTTGTTGTTGGGGTTGCTGTGGTTGTCGTAGGGGTAGCTGTGGTTGTAGTTGTACCAGCTGTAGTTGTTGGGGTAGCTGTGGTTGTAGTTGTGGCAGCTGTTGTTGTTGTTGGGGTAGCTGTGGTTGTAGTTGTGGCAGCTGTTGTTGTTGTTGGGGTAGCTGTGGTTGTAGTTGTACCAGCTGTAGTTGTTGGGGTATCTGTAGTTGTTGTTGGGGAGGATGTGGTTGTAGTTGTGGCCGCTGTAGTTGTTGTTGGGGTAGCTGTGGTTGTCGTAGCGGCAGCTGTAGTTGTTGTTGGGGTAGCTGTGGTTGTAGTTGTGGCAGCTGTTGTTGTTGTTGGGGTAGCTGTGGTTGTAGTTGTGGCAGCTGTTGTTGTTGTTGGGGTAGCTGTGGTTGTCGTAGCGGCAGCTGTAGTTGTTGTTGTAGCCGCTGAAGTTGTTGTTGGGGAGGATGTGGTTGTAGTTGTGGCAGCTGTAGTTGTTGTTGGGGTATCTGTGGTTGTTGTTGTAGCCGCTGAAGTTGTTGTTGGGGTAGCTGTGGTTGTCGTAGCAGCAACTGTAGTTGTCGTTGGGGTAGCTGTGGTTGTAGTTGTACCAGCTGTAGTTGTTGGGGTAGCTGTGGTTGTTGTTGGGGAGGATGTAGTTGAGGCAGCTGAAGTTGTTGTTGTGGTAGCTGTGGTTGTCGTAGCGGCAGCTGTAGTTGTTGTTGGGGTTGCTGTGGTTGTCATAGGGGTAGCTGTGGTTGTAGTTGTACCAGCTGTAGTTGTTGGGGTAGCTGTGGTTGTCGTAGTGGCAGCTGTAGTTGTTGTTGGGGTTGCTGTGGTTGTCGTAGCGGCAACTGTAGTTGTCGTTGGGGTAGCTGTGGTTGTAGTTGTACCACCTGTAGTTGTTGGGGTAGCTGTGGTTGTCGTGGCGGCAGTTGTAGTTGTTGTCGGGGTAACTGTGGTCGTCGTTGGGGAGGATGTGGTTGTTGTTGTAGCCGCTGAAGTTGTTGTTGGGGTAGCTGTGGTTGTCGTAGCTGCAGCTGTAGTTGTTGTTGGGGTAGCTGTGGTTGTAGTTGTACCAGCTGTAGTTGTTGGGGTCGCTGTGGTTGTTGTAGCGGCAGCTGTAGTTGTTGTTGGGGTTGCTGTGGTTGTAGTTGTGGCAGCTGTTGTTGTTGTTGGGGTATCTGTGGTTGTTGTTGTAGCCGCTAAAGTTGTTGTTGGAGTAGCTGTGGTTGTCGTAGCAGCAACTGTAGTTGTCGTTGGGGTAGCTGTGGTTGTAGTTGTGGCAGCTGTAGTTGTCGGGGTAGCTGTGGTTGTTGTTGGGGTAGCTGTGGTTGTCGCAGCAGCAGCTGTAGTTGTTGTTGGGGTAGCTGTGGTTGTTGTTGGGGAGGATGTAGTTGTGGCAGCTGAAGTTGTTGTTGGGGTAGCTGTGGTTGTAGTTGTGGCAGCTGTTGTTGTTGTTGGGGTAGCTGTGGTTGTAGTTGTGGCAGCTGTTGTTGTTGTTGGGGTAGCTGTGGTTGTAGTTGTACCAGCTGTAGTTGTTGGGGTATCTGTAGTTGTTGTAGGGGAGGATGTGGTTGTAGTTGTGGCCGCTGTAGTTGTTGTTGGGGTAGCTGTGGTTGTCGTAGCAGCAGCTGTAGTTGTTGTTGGGGTAGCTGTGGTTGTAGTTGTGGCAGCTGTTGTTGTTGTTGGGGTAGCTGTGGTTGTTGTTGTAGCCGCTAAAGTTGTTGTTGGGGTAGCTGTGGTTGTCGTAGCGGCAGCTGTAGTTGTTGTCGGGGTAACTGTGGTCGTGTAGTTGTGGCAGCTGTAGTTGTTGTTGGGGTATCTGTGGTTGTTGTTGTAGCCGCTAAAGTTGTTGTTGGAGTAGCTGTGGTTGTCGTAGCAGCAACTGTAGTTGTGTTGTTGTTGGGGTAGCTGTGGTTGTAGTTGTACCAGCTGTAGTTGTTGGGGTATCTGTGGTTGTTGTTGGGGAGGATGTGGTTGAGTTGCAGCTGAAGTTGTTGTTGGGGTAGCTGTGGTTGTTGTAGCGGCAGCTGTAGTTGTTGTTGGGGTTGCTGTAGTTGTCTGAAGTTGTTGTTGGGGTAGCTGTGGTTGTAGTTGTACAGCTGTAGTTGTTGGGGTAGCTGTGGTTGTAGTTGTGGCTGTAGTTGTTGTTGGGGTTGCTGTGGTTGTCGTAGCGGCAACTGTAATTGTCGTTGGAGTAGCTGTGGTTGTAGTTGTACCAGCTGTAGTTGTTGGGGTAGCTGTGGTTGTAGTTGTACCAGCTGTAGTTGTTGTTGGGGTATCTGTGGTTGTTGTTGGGGAGGATGTGGTTGTTGTTGTAGCCGCTGAAGTTGTTGTTGGGGTAGCTGTGGTTGTCGTAGCTGCAGCTGTAGTTGTTGTTGGGGTAGCTGTGGTTGTAGTTGTACCAGCTGTAGTTGTTGGGGTCGCTGTGGTTGTCGTAGCGGCAGCTGTAGTTGTAGTTGTGGCAGCTGTTGTTGTTGTTGGGGTAGCTGTGGTTGTAGTTGTACCAGCTGTAGTTGTTGGGGTATCTGTAGTTGTTGTTGGGGAGGATGTGGTTGTAGTTGTGGCCGCTGTAGTTGTTGTTGGGGTAGCTGTGGTTGTTGTAGCGGCAGCTGTAGTTGTTGTTGGGGAGGATGTGGTTGTAGTTGGGGCTGCTGAAGTTGTTGTTGGGGTAGCTGTGGTTGTAGTTGTGGCAGCTGTTGTTGTTGTTGGGGTAGCTGTGGTTGTAGTTGTGGCAGCTGTTGTTGTTGTTGGGGTAGCTGTGGTTGTCGTAACGGCAGCTGTAGTTGTTGTCGGGGTAACTGTGGTCGTCGTTGGGGAGGATGTGGTTATCGTTGTGGCAGCTGTAGTTGTTGTTGGGGTATCTGTGGTTGTTGTTGGGGAGGATGTGGTTGTTGTTGGGGTAGCTGTGGTTGTCGTAGCAGCAGCTGTAGTTGTTGTTGGGGTAGCTGTGGTTGTTGTAGCGGCAACTGTAGTTGTCGTTGGGGTAGCTGTGGTTGTAGTTGTTGTTGGGGTAGCTGTGGTTGTCGTAGCGGCAACTGTAGTTGTCGTTGGAGTAGCTGTGGTTGTAGTTGTACCAGCTGTAGTTGTTGGGGTAGCTGTGGTTGTCGGTGGGGTAGCTGTGGTTGTAGTTGGGGTTGCTGTGGTTGTCGTTGTGCAGCTGTGTTGTTGGGGGTAGCTGTGGTTGTAGTGGTACCAGCTGTAGTTGTTGGGGTAGCTGTAGTTGTTGTTGGGGTCGGGTAACTGTGGTTGTTAGTTGTTGGCAGCTGTGTTGTTGTTGGTGTAGCTGTGGTTGTAGTGGTACCAGCTGTAGTTGTTGGGGTAGCCGTGGTTTTCGTAGCGGTAGATGTAATTGTTGTTGGGTTATCTGTGGTTGTAGTTGTGGCAGCTGTTGTTGTTGTTGGGGTAGCTGTGGTTGTAGTTGTGGCAACCGTAGTTGTTGTTGGGGTAGCTGTGGTTGTCGTAGCGGCAGCTGTAGTTGTTGTTGGGGTAGCTGTGGTTGTAGTTGTGGCAGCTGTTGTTGTCGTTGGGGTAGCTGTGGTTGTAGTTGTACCAGCTGTAGTTGTTGGGGTATCTGTAGTTGTTGTTGTTGTAGTTGTGGTTGCTGTAGTTGTTGTTGGGGTAGCTGTGGTTGTCGTAGCGGCAGCTGTGGTTGTTGTTGGGGTAGGATGTGGTTGTAGTTGTGGCTGTGAAGTTGTTGTTGGGGAGCTGTGGTTGTAGTTGTCGGGGTAGCTGTAGTTGTTGGGGAGGATGGGTTGTAGTTGTATCTGTAGTTGTTGTTGGGGTAGCTGTTGTTGTTGTTGTAGCAGCTGTAGTTGTTGTTGGGGTAGCTGTGGTTGTCGTAGAGGCAGCTGTAGTTGTTGTTGGGGTTGCTGTGGTTGTCGTGTGGCAACTGTAGTTGTTGTTGGGGTAGCTGTGGTTGTAGTTGTACCAGCTGTAGTTGTTGGGGTAGTTGTGGTTATTGTTGGGGAGGTTGTGGTTGTGGCAGGTGTAGTTGTTGTTGGGGTAGCTGTGGTTGTAGTTGTGGCAGCTGTGGTTGTTGGGGTAGCTGTGGTTGTAGTTGTACAGCTGTAGTTGTTGTTGGGTTCTGTTTGTTGTTGGGGAGGATGTGGTTGTAGTTGTGGCCGCTGTAGTTGTTGTTGGGTAGCTGTAGTTGTTGGGGTATCTGTAGTTGTTGTTGGGGAGGATGTGGTTGTAGTTGTGGCTGCTGAAGTTGTTGTTGGGGTAGCTGTGGTTGTAGTTGTGGCAGCTGTTGTTGTTGTTGGGGTAGCTGTGGTTGTTGTTGTAGCCGCTAAAGTTGTTGTTGGGGTAGCTGTGGTTGTCGTAGCGGCAGCTGTAGTTGTTGGGATAGCTGTGGTTGTCGTTGGGGAGGAAGTGGTTGTAGTTGTGGCAGCTGTAGTTGTTGGGGTAGCTGTGGTTGTTGTTGTTGCTGTGTTGTTGTTGGGGTAGCTGTGGTTGTCGTGAGGCAGCTGTAGTTGTTGTTGGGGTAGCTGTGGTTGTTGTGTAGTTGTGTTGGGGCAGCTGTGGTTGTAGTTGTACCAGTGTGTTGTTGGGGTTGTGGTTGTTGTTGTGTGTTGTTGTTGGGGTAGCTGTGGTTGTCGTAGCAGCAGCTGTAGTTGTTGTTGGGGTAGCTGTGGTTGTAGTTGGGGTACCAGTGGTTGTTGTTGGGGTCTGTGGTTGTGTTGTTTGTAGTTGTAGCTGTGAAGTTGTTGTTGGGGTAGCTGTGCAGCTGTAGTTGTTGTTGGGGTAGCTGTTGGGGTAGCTGTGGTTGTAGTTGTGGCAGCTGTTGTTGTTGTTGGGGTAGCTGTGGTTGTAGTTGTACCAGCTGTAGTTGTTGGGGTATCTGTAGTTGTTGTTGGGGAGGATGTGGTTGTAGTTGTGGTCGCTGTAGTTGTTGTTGGGGTAGCTGTGGTTGTAGTGGTACCAGCTGTAGTTGTTGGGGTAGCTGTGGTTGTCGAAGCGGCAGCTGTAGTTGTTGTCGGGGTAACTGTGGTCGTCGTTGGGGAGGATGTAGTTGTGGCAGCTGTTGTTGTTGGGGTAGCTGTGGTTGTAGTTGTGGCAGCTGTAGTTGTTGTTGGGGTAGCTGTGGTTGTCGTAGCGGCAGCTGTAGTTGTTGTTGGGGTAGCTGTTTTTGTAGTTGTGGCAGCTGTTGTTGTTGTTGGGGTAGCTGTGGTTGTTGTTGTAGCCGCTAAAGTTGTTGTTGGGGTAGCTGTGGTTGTCGTAGCGGCAGCTGTAGTTGTTGTCGGGGTAACTGTGGTCGTCGTTGGGGAGGATGTGGTTGTAGTTGTGGCAGCTGTAGTTGTTGTTGGGGTATCTGTGGTTGTTGTTGTAGCCGCTAAAGTTGTTGTTTGGGTTGCTGTGGTTGTCGTAGCGGCAACTGTAGTTGTCGTTGGGGTAGCTGTGGTTGTAGTTGTACCAGCTGTAGTTGTTGGGGTAGCTGTGGTTGTTGTTGGGGTAGCTGTGGTTGTCGTAGCAGCAGCTGTAGTTGTTGTTGGGGTAGCTGTGGTTGTTGTTGGGGAGGATGTAGTTGTGGCAGCTGAAGTTGTTGTTGGGGTAGCTGTGGTTGTCGTAGCAGCAGCTGTAGTTGTTGTTGGGGTTGCTGTGGTTGTCGTAGGGGTAGCTGTGGTTGTAGTTGTACCAGCTGTAGTTGTTGGGGTAGCTGTGGTTGTCGTAGCGGCAGCTGTAGTTGTTGTTGGGGTTGCTGTGGTTGTCGTAGCGGCAACTGTAGTTGTCGTTGGGGTAGCTGTGGTTGTAGTTGTACCAGCTGTAGTTGTTGGGGTAGCTGTGGTTGTCGTAGCGGCAGCTGTAGTTGTTGTCGGGGTAACTGTGGTCGTCGTTAGGGAGGATGTAGTTGTGGCAGCTGTAGTTGTTGTTGGGGTAGCTGTGGTTGTAGTTGTGGCAGCTGTAGTTGTTGTTGGGGTAGCTGTGGTTGTTGTAGCCGCTGTGGTTGTTGTTGTAGCCGCTGAAGTTGTTGTTGGGGTAGCTGTGGTTGTCGTAGCGGCAGCTGTAGTTGTTGTTGGGGTTGCTGTGGTTGTCGTAGCGGCAGCTGTAGTTGTTGTTGGGGTAGCTGTGGTTGTAATTGTACCAGCTGTAGTTGTTGGGGTAGCTGTGGTTGTCGTAGCGGCAGCTGTAGTTGTTGTTGGGGTAGCTGTGGTTGTAGTTGTGGCAGCTGTTGTTGTCGTTGGGGGAGCTGTGGTTGTAGTTGTACCAGCTGTAGTTGTTGGGGTATCTGTAGTTGTTGTTGGGGAGGATGTGGTTGTAGTTGTGGCCGCTGTAGTTGTTGTTGGGGTAGCTGTGGTTGTCGTAGCGGCAGCTGTAGTTGTTGTTGGGGAGGATGTGGTTGTAGTTGTGGCTGCTGAAGTTGTTGTTGGGGTAGCTGTGGTTGTCGTAGCGGCCGCTGTAGTTGTTGTCGGGGTAACTGTGGTCGTCGTTGGGGAGGATGTGGTTGTAGTTGTGGCAGCTGTAGTTGTTGTTGGGGTATCTGTGGTTGTTGTTGTAGCCGCTGAAGTTGTTGTTGGGGTAGCTGTGGTTGTCGTAGAGGCAGCTGTAGTTGTTGTTGGGGTTGCTGTGGTTGTCGTAGCGGCAACTGTAGTTGTCGTTGGGGTAGCTGTGGTTGTAGTTGTACCAGCTGTAGTTGTTGGGGTAGCTGTGGTTGTTGTTGGGGAGGATGTGGTTGTTGTTGGGGTAGCTGTGGTTGTCGTAGCAGCAGCTGTAGTTGTTGTTGGGGTAGCTGTGGTTGTTGTTGGGGAGGATGTAGTTGTGGCAGCTGAAGTTGTTGTTGGGGTAGCTGTGGTTGTCGTAGCGGCAGCTGTAGTTGTTGTTGGGGTTGCTGTGGTTGTCGTAGCGGCAACTGTAGTTGTCGTTGGGGTAGCTGTGGTTGTAGTTGTACCAGCTGTAGTTGTTGGGGTAGCTGTGGTTGTCGTAGCGGCAGCTGTAGTTGTTGTCGGGGTAACTGTGGTCGTCGTTGGGGAGGATGTGGTTGTTGTTGTAGCCGCTGAAGTTGTTGTTGGGGTAGCTGTGGTTGTCGTAGCTGCAGCTGTAGTTGTTGTTGGGGTAGCTGTGGTTGTAGTTGTACCAGCTGTAGTTGCTGGGGTCGCTGTGGTTGTTGTAGCGGCAGCTGTAGTTGTTGTTGGGGTTGCTGTGGTTGTAGTTGTGGCAGCTGTTGTTGTTGTTGGGGTAGCTGTGGTTGTCGTAGATGCAGCTGTAGTTGTTGTTGGGGTAGCTGTGGTTGTAGTTGTACCAGCTGTAGTTGTTGGGGTCGCTGTGGTTGTTGTAGCGGCAGCTGTAGTTGTTGTTGGGGTTGCTGTGGTTGTAGTTGTGGCAGCTGTTGTTGTTGTTGGGGTAGCTGTGGTTGTAGTTGTACCAGCTGTAGTTGTTGGGGTATCTGTAGTTGTTGTTGGGGAGGATGTGGTTGTAGTTGTGGTCGCTCTAGTTGTTGTTGGGGTAGCTGTGGTTGTAGTTGTGGCAGCTGTAGTTGTTGTTGGGGTAGCTGTGGTTGTCGTAGCGGCAGCTGTAGTTGTTGTTGGGGTAGCTGTTTTTGTAGTTGTGGCAGCTGTTGTTGTTGTTGGGGTGGTTGTTGTTGTAGCCGCTAAAGTTGTTGTTGGGGTAGCTGTGTTTGTCGTAGCGGCAGCTGTTGTTGTTGTTGGGGTAGCTGTGGTTGTAGTTGTGGCAGCTGTAGTTGTTGTTGGGGTAGCTGTGGTTGTTGTTGTAGCCGCTGTGGTTGTTGTTGTAGCCGCTGAAGTTGTTGTTGGGGTAGCTGTGGTTGTCGTAGCGGCAGCTGTAGTTGTTGTTGGGGTTGCTGTGGTTGTCGTAGCGGCAGCTGTAGTTGTTGTTGGGGTAGCTGTGGTTGTAATTGTACCAGCTGTAGTTGTTGGGGTAGCTGTGGTTGTCGTAGCGGCAGCTGTAGTTGTTGTTGGGGTAGCTGTGGTTGTAGTTGTGGCAGCTGTTGTTGTCGTTGGGGGAGCTGTGGTTGTAGTTGTACCAGCTGTAGTTGTTGGGGTATCTGTAGTTGTTGTTGGGGAGGATGTGGTTGTAGTTGTGTCCGCTGTAGTTGTTGTTGGGTTAGCTGAGGTTGTCGTAGCGGCAGCTGTAGTTGTTGTTGGGGAGGATGTGGTTGTAGTTGTGGCTGCTGAAGTTGTTGTTGGGGTAGCTGTGGTTGTCGTAGCGGCCGCTGTAGTTGTTGTCGGGGTAACTGTGGTCGTCGTTGGGGAGGATGTGGTTGCAGTTGTGGCCGCTGTAGTTGTTGTTGGGGTATCTGTGGTTGTTGTTGTAGCCGCTGAAGTTGTTGTTGGGGTAGCTGTGGTTGTCGTAGAGGCAGCTGTAGTTGTTGTTGGGGTAGCTGTGGTTGTAGTTGTACCAGCTGTAGTTGTTGGGGTAGCTGTGGTTGTTGTTGGGGAGGATGTGGTTGTTGTTGGGGTAGCTGTGGTTGTTGTTGGGGTAGCTGTGGTTGTCGTAGCGGCAGCTGTAGTTGTTGGGGTAGCTGTGGTTGTAGTTGTGGCAGCTGTTGTTGTTGTTGGGGTAGCTGTAGTTGTTGTTGTAGCCGCTAAAGTTGTTGTTGGGGTAGCTGTGGTTGTCGTAGCGGCAGCTGTAGTTGTTGTTGGGGTAGCTGTGGTTGTAGTTGTACCAGCTGTAGTTGTTGGGGTCGCTGTGGTTGTTGTAGCGGCAGCTGTAGTTGTTGTTGGGGTTGCTGTGGTTGTAGTTGTGGCAGCTGTTGTTGTTGTTTGGGTAGCTGTGGTTGTAGTTGTACCAGCTGTAGTTGTTGGGGTATCTGTAGTTGTTGTTGGGGAGGATGTGGTTGTAGTTGTGGCAGCTGAAGTTGTTGTTGGGGTAGCTGTGGTTGTCGTAGCGGCAGCTGTAGTTGTTGTTGGGGTTGCTGTGGTTGTCGTAGGGGTAGCTGTGGTTGTAGTTGTACCAGCTGTAGTTGTTGGGGTAGCTGTGGTTGTCGTAGTGGCAGCTGTAGTTGTTGTTGGGGTTTCTGTGGTTGTCGTAGCGGCAACTGTAGTTGTCGTTGGGGTAGCTGTGGTTGTAGTTGTACCACCTGTAGATGTTGGGGTAGCTGTGGTTGTCGTAGCGGCAGCTGTAGTTGTTGTCGGGGTAACTGTGGTCGTCGTTGGGGAGGATGTGGTTGTTGTTGTAGCCGCTGAAGTTGTTGTTGGGGTAGCTGTGGTTGTCGTAGCTGCAGCTGTAGTTGTTGTTGGGGTAGCTGTGGTTGTAGTTGTACCAGCTGTAGTTGTTGGGGTCGCTGTGGTTGTTGTAGCGGCAGCTGTAGTTGTTGTTGGGGTTGCTGTGGTTGTAGTTGTGGCAGCTGTTGTTGTTGTTGGGGTAGCTGTGGTTGTAGTTGTACCAGCTGTAGTTGTTGGGGTATCTGTAGTTGTTGTTGGGGTAACTGTGGTTGTCGTAGCAGCAGCTGTAGTTGTTGTAGGGGTAGCTGTGGTTGTTGTTGGGGAGGATGTAGTTGTGGCAGCTGAAGTTGTTGTTGGGGTAGCTGTGGTTGTCGTAGTGGCAGCTGTAGTTGTTGTTGGGGTTGCTGTGGTTGTCGTAGGGTTAGCTGTGGTTGTAGTTGTACCAGCTGTAGTTGTTGGGGTAGCTGTGGTTGTCGTAGCGGCAGCTGTAGTTGTTGTTGGGGTTGCTGTGGTTGTCGTAGCGGCAACTGTAGTTGTCGTTGGGGTAGCTGTGGTTGTAGTTGTACCAGCTGTAGTTGTTGGGGTATCTGTGGTTGTCGGTGGGGTAGCTGTGGTTGTAGTTGTGGCAGCTGTAGTTGTTGTTGGGGTAGCTGTGGTTGTTGTTGTAGCCGCTGAAGTTGTTGTTGGGGTAGCTGTGGTTGTCGTAGCGGCAGCTGTAGTTGTTGTCGGGGTAACTGTGGTCGTCGTTGGGGAGGATGTGGTTGTAGTTGTGGCAGCTGTAGTTGTTGGGGTATCTGTGGTTGTTGTTGTAGCCGCTAAAGTTGTTGTTGGGGTAGCTGTGGTTGTAGTTGTACCAGCTGTAGTTGTTGGGGTAGCTGTGGTTGTCGGTGGGGTAGCTGTGGTTGTCTTAGCGGCAGCTGTAGTTGTTGTCGGGGTAACTGTGGTCGTCGTTAGGGAGGATGTAGTTGTGGCAGCTGTTGTTGTTGTTGGGGTAGCTGTGGTTGTAGTTGTGGCAGCTGTAGTTGTTGTTGGGGTAGCTGTGGTTGTTGTTGTAGCCGCTGAAGTTGTTGTTGGGGTAGCTGTGGTTGTCGTAGCTGCAGCTGTAGTTGTTGTTGGGGTTGCTGTGGTTGTCGTAGCGACAACTGTAGTTGTCGTTGGGGTAGCTGTGGTTGTAGTTGTACCAGCTGTAGTTGTTGGGGTAGCTGTGGTTGTCGTAGCGGCAGCTGTAGTTGTGGTCGGGGTAACTGTGGTTGTTGTTGGGGAGGATGTAGTTGTGGCAGCTGAAGTTGTTGTTGGGGTAGCTGTGGTTGTCGTAGCGGCAGCTGTAGTTGTTGTTGGGGTAGCTGTGGTTGTTGTTGTAGCCGCTGAAGTTGTTGTTGGGGTAGCTGTGGTTGTCGTAGCGGCAGCTGTAGTTGTTGTTGGGGTTGCTGTGGTTGTCGTAGCGGCAACTGTAGTTGTCGTTGGGGTAGCTGTGGTTGTCGGTGGGGTAGCTGTGGTTGTCTTAGCGGCAGCTGTAGTTGTTGTCGGGGTAACTGTGGTCGTCGTTAGGGAGGATGTAGTTGTGGCAGCTGTTGTTGTTGTTGGGGTAGCTGTGGTTGTAGTTGTGGCAGCTGTAGTTGTTGTTGGGGTAGCTGTGGTTGTTGTTGTAGCCGCTGAAGTTGTTGTTGGGGTAGCTGTGGTTGTCGTAGCGGCAGCTGTAGTTGTTGTTGGGGTTGCTGTGGTTGTCGTAGCGACAACTGTAGTTGTCGTTGGGGTAGCTGTGGTTGTAGTTGTACCAGCTGTAGTTGTTGGGGTAGCTGTGGTTGTCGTAGCGGCAGCTGTAGTTGTGGTCGGGGTAACTGTGGTCGTCGTTGGGGAGGATGTGGTTGTTGTTGTAGCCACTGAAGTTGTTGTTGGGGTAGCTGTGGTTGTCGTTGGGGTAGCTGTGGTTGTAGTGGTTCCAGCTGTAGTTGTTGGGGTAGCTGTGGTTGTAGTTGTGGCAGCTGTAGTTGTTGTTGGGGTAGCTGTGGTTGTTGTTGTAGCCGCTGAAGTTGTTGTTGGGGTAGCTGTGGTTGTCGTAGCGGCAGCTGTAGTTGTTGTTGGGGTTGCTGTGGTTGTCGTAGCGGCAGCTGTAGTTGTTGTTGGGGTAGCTGTGGTTGTAATTGTACCAGCTGTAGTTGTTGGGGTAGCTGTGGTTGTCGTAGCGGCAGCTGTAGTTGTCGTTGGGGTAGTTGTGGTTGTAGTTGTACCAGCTGTAGTTGTTGGGGTAGCTGTGGTTGTCGTAGCGGCAGCTGTAGTTGTGGTCGGGGTAACTGTGGTCGTCGTTGGGGTAGCTGTGGTTGTAGTTGTACCAGCTGTAGTTGTTGGGGTCGCTGTGGTTGTTGTAGCGGCAGCTGTAGTTGTTGTTGGGGTTGCTGTGGTTGTAGTTGTGGCAGCTGTTGTTGTTGTTTGGGTAGCTGTGGTTGTAGTTGTACCAGCTGTAGTTGTTGGGGTATCTGTAGTTGTTGTTGGGGAGGATGTGGTTGTAGTTGTGGCAGCTGAAGTTGTTGTTGGGGTAGCTGTGGTTGTCGTAGCGGCAGCTGTAGTTGTTGTTGGGGTAGCTGTGGTTGTCGTAGGGGTAGCTGTGGTTGTAGTTGTACCAGCTGTAGTTGTTGGGGTAGCTGTGGTTGTCGTAGTGGCAGCTGTAGTTGTTGTTGGGGTTTCTGTGGTTGTCGTAGCGGCAACTGTAGTTGTCGTTGGGGTAGCTGTGGTTGTAGTTGTACCACCTGTAGATGTTGGGGTAGCTGTGGTTGTCGTTGTGGCAGCTGTAGTTGTTGTCGGGGTAACTGTGGTCTGTTGGGGTGGTTGTGGTTGTTGTTGTAGCCGCTGAAGTTGTTGTTGGGGTAGCTGTGGTTGTCGTAGCTGCAGCTGTAGTTGTTGTTGGGGTAGCTGTGGTTGTAGTTGTACCAGCTGTAGTTGTTGGGGTCGCTGTGGTTGTTGTAGCGGCAGCTGTAGTTGTTGTTTGGGTTGCTGTGGTTGTAGTTGTGGCAGCTGTTGTTGTTGTTGGGGTAGCTGTGGTTGTAGTTGTACCAGCTGTAGTTGTTGGGGTATCTGTAGTTGTTGTTGGGGTAACTGTGGTTGTCGTAGCAGCAGCTGTAGTTGTTGTAGGGGTAGCTGTGGTTGTTGTTGGGGAGGATGTAGTTGTGGCAGCTGAAGTTGTTGTTGGGGTAGCTGTGGTTGTCGTAGTGGCAGCTGTAGTTGTTGTTGGGGTTGCTGTGGTTGTCGTAGGGTTAGCTGTGGTTGTAGTTGTACCAGCTGTAGTTGTTGGGGTAGCTGTGGTTGTCGTAGCGGCAGCTGTAGTTGTTGTTGGGGTTGCTGTGGTTGTCGTAGCGGCAACTGTAGTTGTCGTTGGGGTAGCTGTGGTTGTAGTTGTACCAGCTGTAGTTGTTGGGGTAGCTGTGGTTGTCGGTGGGGTAGCTGTGGTTGTAGTTGTAGCCGCTGAAGTTGTTGTTGGGGTAGCTGTGGTTGTTGTTGTAGCCGCTGAAGTTGTTGTTGGGGTAGCTGTGGTTGTCGTTGTAGCCAGCTGTAGTTGTTGTCGGGGTAACTGTGGTTGTTGTTGGGGTGGATGTGGTTGTAGTTGTGGCAGCTGTAGTTGTTGTTGGGTAGCTGTGGTTGTTGTTGTAGCCGCTAGCTGTTGTTGTTGTTGGGGTAGCTGTGGTTGTAGTTGTACCAGCTGTAGTTGTTGGGGTAGCTGTGGTTGTCGTACCAGCTGTGGGGTAGCTGTGGTTGTCGTAGCGGCAGCTGTAGTTGTTGTCGGGGTAACTGTGGTCGTCGTTGGGGAGGATGTAGTTGTGGCAGCTGTTGTTGTTGGGGTAGCTGTGGTTGTAGTTGTGGCAGCTGTAGTTGTTGTTGGGGTAGCTGTGGTTGTTGTTGTAGCCGCTGAAGTTGTTGTTGGGGTAGCTGTGGTTGTCGTAGCGGCAGCTGTAGTTGTTGTTGGGGTTGCTGTGGTTGTCGTAGCGGCAACTGTAGTTGTCGTTGGGGTAGCTGTGGTTGTAGTTGTACCAGCTGTAGTTGTTGGGGTAGCTGTGGTTGTCGTAGCGGCAGCTGTAGTTGTGGTCGGGGTAACTGTGGTCGTCGTTGGGGAGGATGTGGTTGTTGTTGTAGCCGCTGAAGTTGTTGTTGGGGTAGCTGTGGTTGTCGTAGCGGAAGCTGTAGTTGTTGTTGGGGTTGCTGTGGTTGTCGTAGCGGCAACTGTAGTTGTCGTTGGGGTAGCTGTGGTTGTAGTTGTACCAGCTGTAGTTGTTGGGGTAGCTGTGGTTGTCGTTGGGGTAGCTGTGGTTGTAGTGGTACCAGCTGTAGTTGTTGGGGTAGCTGTGGTTGTCGTAGCGGCAGCTGTAGTTGTTGTCGGGGTAACTGTGGTCGTCGTTAGGGAGGATGTAGTTGTGGCAGCTGTTGTTGTTGTTGGGGTAGCTGTGGTTGTAGTTGTGGCAGCTGTAGTTGTTGTTGGGGTAGCTGTGGTTGTTGTTGTAGCCGCTGAAGTTGTTGTTGGGGTTGCTGTGGTTGTCGTAGCGGCAGCTGTAGTTGTTGTTGGGGTAGCTGTGGTTGTAATTGTACCAGCTGTAGTTGTTGGGGTAGCTGTGGTTGTCGTAGCGGCAGCTGTAGTTGTTGTTGGGGTAGCTGTGGTTGTAGTTGTGGCAGCTGTTGTTGTCGTTGGGGGAGCTGTCGTTGTAGTTGTACCAGCTGTAGTTGTTGGGGTATCTGTAGTTGTTGTTGGGGAGGATGTGGTTGTAGTTGTGGCAGCTGTTGTTGTTGGGGTAGCTGTGGTTGTTGCTGTAGCCGCTAAAGTTGTGGTTGGGGTAGCTGTGGTTGTCGTAGCGGCAGCTGTAGTTGTTGTCGGGGTAACTGTGGTCGTCGTTGGGGAGGATGTAGTTGTGGCAGCTGTTGTTGTTGTTGGGGTAGCTGTGGTTGTCGTAGCAGCAGCTGTTGTTGTTGTTGGGGTAGCTGTGGTTGTAGTTGTACCAGCTGTAGTTGTTGGGTCAGCTGTGGTTGTCGTAGCGGCAGCTGTAGTTGTTGTTGGGGTTGCTGTGGTTGTCGTAGTGGCAACTGTAGTTGTCGTTGGGGTAGCTGTGGTTGTAGTTGTATAAGCTGTAGTTGTTGGGGTAGCTGTGGTTGTCGTAGCGGTAGCTGTAGTTGTTGTTGGGGTTGCTGTGGTTGTCGTAGCGGCAACTGTAGTTGTCGTTGGGGTAGCTGTGGTTGTAGTTGTACCAGCTGTAGTTGTTGGGGTAGCTGTGGTTGTTGTTGGGGAGGATGTGGTTGTTGTTGGGGTAGCTGTGGTTGTCATAGCAGCAGCTGTAGTTGTTGTTGGGGTAGTTGTGGTTGTTGTTGGGGAGGATGTAGTTGTGGCAGCTGAAGTTGTTGTTGGGGTAGCTGTGGTTGTCGTAGCGGCAGTTGTAGTTGTGGTCGGGGTAACTGTGGTCGTCGTTGGGGAGGATGTGGTTGTTGTTGTAGCCACTGAAGTTGTTGTTGGGGTAGCTGTGGTTGTTGTAGCGGCAGCTGTAGTTGTTGGGGTAGCTGTGGTTGTCGTTGGGGTAGCTGTGGTTGTAGTGGTACCAGCTGTAGTTGTTGGGGTAGCTGTGGTTGTCGTAGCGGCAGCTGTAGTTGTTGTCGGGGTAACTGTGGTCGTCGTTAGGGAGGATGTAGTTGTGGCAGCTGTTGTTGTTGTTGGGGTAGCTGTGGTTGTAGTTATGGCAGCTGTAGTTGTTGTTGGGGTAGCTGTGGTTGTTGTTGTAGCCGCTGAAGTTGTTGTTGGGGTTGCTGTGGTTGTCGTAGCGGCAGCTGTAGTTGTTGTTGGGGTTGCTGTGGTTGTCGTAGCGGCAGCTGTAGTTGTTGTTGGTGTAGCTGTGGTTGTCGTAGCGGCAGCTGTAGTTGTTGTTGGGGTTGCTGTGGTTGTCGTAGCGGCAACTGTATTTGTCGTTGGGGTAGCTGTGGTTGTAGTTGTACCAGCTGTAGTTGTTGTGGTAGCTGTGGTTGTCGTAGCGGCAGCTGTAGTTGTTGTCGGGGTAACTGTGGTCGTCGTTGGGGAGGATGTGGTTGTAGTTGTGGCAGCTGTAGTTGTTGGGGTATCTGTGGTTGTTGTTGTAGCCGCTGAAGTTGTTGTTGGGGTAGCTGTGGTTGTTGTTGGGGAGGATGTAGTTGTGGCAGCTGTTGATGTTGTTGGGGTAGCTGTGGTTGTCGTAGCAGCAGTTGTTGTTGTTGTTGGGGTAGCTGTGGTTGTAGTTGTACCAGCTGTAGTTGTTGGGTTAGCTGTGGTTGTCGTAGCGGCAGCTGAAGTTGTTGTTGGGGTAGCTGTGGTTGTCGTAGCGGCAGCTGTAGTTGTTGTTGGGGTTGCTGTGGTTGTCGTAGCGGCAACTGTAGTTGTCGTTGGGGTAGCTGTGGTTGTAGTTGTACCAGCTGTAGTTGTTGTCGGGGTAACTGTGGTCGTTGTTGGGGAGGATGTAGTTGTGGCAGCTGTTGTTGTTGTTGGGGTAGCTGTGGTTGTCGTAGCAGCAGCTGTTGTTGTTGTTGGGGTAGCTGTGGTTGTAGTTGTGGCAACTGTTGTTGTTGTTGGGGTAGCTGTGGTTGTAGTTATGGCAGCTTTAGTTGTTGTTGGGGTAGCTGTGGTTGTTGTTGTAGCCGCTGAAGTTGTTGTTGGGGTAGCTGTGGTTGTCGTAGCGGCAGCTGTAGTTGTTGTTGGGGTTGCTGTGGTTGTCGTAGCGGCAGCTGTAGTTGTTGTTGGGGTAGCTGTGGTTGTAATTGTACCAGCTGTAGTTGTTGGGGTAGCTGTGGTTGTCGTAGCGGCAGCTGTAGTTGTTGTTGCGGTAGCTGTGGTTGTCGTAGCAGCAGCTGTTGTTGTTGGGGTAGCTGTGGTTGTCGTAGTGGCAGCTGTAGTTGTTGTTGGGGTTGCTGTGGTTGTTGTAGCGGCAACTGTAGTTGTCGTTGGGGTAGCTGTGGTTGTAGTGGTACCAGCTGTAGTTGTTGGGGTAGCTGTGGTTGTCGTAGTGGCAGCTGTAGTTGTTGTCGGGGTAACTGTGGTCGTCGTTGGGGAGGATGTGGCAGCTGTTGTTGTTGTTGGCGTAGCTGTGGTTGTTGTTGGGGTAGCTGTGGTTGTAGTTGTACCAGCTGTAGTTGTTGGGTTAGCTGTGGTTGTCGTAGCGGCAGCTGTAGTTGTTGTTGGGGTAGCTGTGGTTGTAGTTGTGGCAGCTGTTGTTGTCGTTGGGGGAGCTGTGGTTGTAGTTGTACCAGGTGTAGTTGTTGGGGTATCTGTAGTTGTTGTTGGGGAGGATGTGGTTGTAGTTGTGGCCGCTGTTGTTGTTGTTGGGGTAGCTGTGGTTGTTGTTGTAGCCGCTAAAGTTGTTTTCGGGGTAACTGTGGTCGTCGTTGGGGAGGATGTGGTTGTAGTTGTGGCAGCTGTAGTTGTTGTTGGGGTATCTGTGGTTGTTGTTGTAGCCGCTGAAGTTGTTGTTGGGGTAGCTGTGGTTGTCGTAGTGGCAGCTGTACTTGTTGTCGGGGTAACTGTGGTCGTCGTTGGGGAGGATGTAGTTGTGGCAGCTGTTGTTGTTGGGGTAGCTGTGGTTGTAGTTGTGGCATCTGTCGTTGTTGTTGGGGTAGCTGTGGTTGTTGTTGTAGCCGCTGAAGTTGTTGTTGGGGTAGCTGTGGTTGTAATTGTACCAGCTGTAGTTGTTGGGGTAGCTGTGGTTGTCGTAGCGGCAGCTGTAGTTGTTGTTGGGTTAGCTGTGGTCGTCGTTGGGGAGGATGTGGTTGTAGTTGTGGCAGCTGTAGTTGTTGTTGGGGTAGCTGTGGTTGTCGTTGGGGAGGATGTGGTTGTGGTTGTGGCAGCTGTAGTTGTTGGAGTAGCCGTGGTTGCCGTAGCGGCAGATGTAGTTGTTGTTGGGGTATCTGTGGTTGTTGTTGGGGAGGATGTGGTCGTAGTTGTGGCTGCTGAAGTTGTTGTTGGGGTAGCTGTGGTTGTAGTTGTGGCAACTGTTGTTGTTGTTGGGGGAGCTGTGGTTGTTGTTGTGGCCACTGAAGTCGTTGTTGGGGTAGCCGTGGTTATCGTAGTGGCAGATGTAGTTGTTGTTGGGGTATCTGTGGTTGTTGTTGGGGAGGATGTGGTCATAGTTGTGGCAGCTGAAGTTGTTGTTGGGGTAGCTGTGGTTGTAGTTGTGGCAGCTGTTGTTGTTGGGGTAGTTGTAGTTGTGGCCGCTGAAGTTGTTGTTGGGGTAGCTGTGGTTGTAGTTGTGGCAGCTGTTGTTGTTGTTGGGGTAGCTGTGGTTGTAGTTGGGGAAGATGTGGTTGTAGTTGTGGCAGCTGTAGTTGTTGTTGGGGAAGCTGTGGTTGTAGTTGTGGCAGCTGTTGTTGTTGTTGGAGTATCTGTGGTTGTAGTTGGGGAAGATTTGGTTGTAGTTGTGGCAGCTGTAGTTGTTGTTGGGGAAGCTGTGGTTGTAGTTGTGGCAGCTGTTGTTGTTGTTGGGGTAGCTGTGGTTGTAGTTGTGGCAGCTGTAGTTGTTGGGGTAGCTGTAGTTGTTGTTGGGGTTGCTGTGGTTGTCGCAGTGGCAGCTGTAGTTTTTGTTGGGGTAGCAGTGGTTGTAGTTGTACCAGCTGTATTTGTTGGGGTAGCTGTGGTTGTCGTAACGGCAGCTGTAGTGGTTGTTGGGGTAGCTGTGGTCGTCGTTGGGGAGGATGTGGTTGTAGTTGTGGCAGCTGTAGTTGTTGTTGGTGTAGCTGTGGTTGTTGTAGCGGCAGCTGTAGTTGTTGTTGGAGTAGCTGTGGTTGTAGTTGGGGAAGATGTGGTTGTAGTTGTGCCAGCTGTAGTTGTTGTTGGGGAAGCTGTGGTTGTTGTGGCAGCTGTGATTGTTGTCGGGGTAACTGTGGTTGTTGTTGGGGAGGATGTAGTTGTGGCAGCTGAAGTTGTTGTTGGGGTAGCTGTGGTTGTCGTAGCGGCAGCTGTAGTTGCTGTTGGGGTAGCTGTGGTTGTAGTTGTACCAGCTGTAGTTGTTGGGGTAGCTGTGGTTGTCGTAGCGGCAGCTGTAGTTGTTGTTGGGGTAGCTGTGGTCGTCGTTGGGGAGGATGTGGTTGTGGTTGTGGCAGCTGTAGTTGTTGTTGGGGTAGCTGTGGTTGTAGTTGTGGCAGCTGTTGTTGTTGTTGGGGTAGTTGTAGTTGTAGTTGTGGCCGCTGAAGTTGTCGTTGGGGTAGCTGTGGTTGTAGTTGTTGCAGTTGTTGTTGTTGTTGTTGGGGTAGCTGTGGTTGTAGTTGTGGCAACTGTAGTCGTTGTTGGGGTAGCTGTGGTTGTCGTAGCGGCAGCTGTAGTTGTTGTTGGGGTAGCTGTGGTCGTCGTTGGGGAAGATGTGGTTGTTGTTGTGGCAGCTGTAGTCGTCATTGGGTTTGCTGTGGTTGTAGTTGTGGCAGCTGTGATTGTTGTCGGGGTAACTGTGGTTGTTGTTGGGGTAGATGTGGTTGTAGTTGTGGCAGCTGTAGTTGTTGAGGTAAGTGTGGTTGTTGGGGAGGATGTGGATGTAGTTGTGGCAGCTGTAGGTGTTGTTGGGGTAACTGTGGTCGTTGTAGTCGCAGTTGTAGTTGTGGCAGCTGTAGTTGTCGTTGGGGTAGCTGTGGTTGTTGTTGGGGGCAATGTGGTTGTAGTTGCTCCAGTTGTCGTTGTTGCAGAAGCTGTGATTGTTATGGTAGATGTACAGATTACTGCAACATTCAGTCTTTGGATGTTTTTATTGTTATGTTTGTCTGTATTCATCTTTTTAGAGTATATCGTTGAACTTACCAACACACAGCAAAATGATGATACTGATCTTCATTTCGGTAGAGTTTTTCAGACACCTTTTCATTCAAAAACAATGTACATCATTAATTCTTTTTAGTTTGCTTCAATTTTGTCAGAGCTTGAACATTTCCCCTGCTTCTCAGTCATTCATTTCTAAATGGCTTGAAAAATGTCTTAAAACCTGCTTTGGTATTATTTCCTTCATTTTAATTTCAATCTTTTTTTTTGCTTTTTTTTAATTTTATTTTGCACAATACAATAATTACAATTATACACAGTGAATGTAATAAGAAAACGTGTCATATTTCAAACAAAGATCATGAGGACACACTTTCATTAACTATAAAAGGACAAAAGTTTTTGTCATTAAAATACTTACCAAGTTTTTACGGTGTGCAGTTCTCTTCACTGCAGCAGCTGAAGTTGTTTTATTCCACCTGTTCAGTATCTTTTGCTGTATGTTGTCTTTTGTTGAATCACCAGCAGTCTTTATAGCCACAGTACACGCATGATGACATCAGAATGTGAAAAACTACAGCCCATGATGGATGGATGATGGATGTGAGTAATGTTTTCTCTGCTGTTTTAGGTGTGGTGAACACATATTCATAGTTCATTTATTTGGCTGATATTTTAACTGGAAAAAGAAACTGGCTCAGTAGCATTTCATTCAGTACACAATGTTGGGTTTAGTATTTGGGTGGGGATTGTAACATTTATTTTTATCCTTCATTTGTTAACCAAGTTTTTCTGTCATTTATCCTCTTTCTCTAAAACTCCATATGGACATAGTGAAAAATTCTTAAACCTACTGCAAACCTGTCTTGTTTGGTAAGGCTGGTGATACAATTTGAAAGGCAGTCCCAACTTTAGGTCCTCCTAGATTGTCCAATGGGTTCTCAACCATTTACATTCTACCAGACTTCATCAGCAAGTTGAACATTTGCTCCATTGCCATGAGGGTGTCTAGGCAATTGGTTTCATCCGTAGCTTCTCTGAAGGCTTGTGAGAGATCATCTGAGCTCCTGGCTGGTTTCCAGTATCATTAAAAACAAAACACAAAACTCAAATTCATTTCCTAGACATTAATATAAAACCATACAACTCTGAATTTGCATAGGCTATTCAAATATGTCATTGTGTTTGTGTCTGTGTGTTGTGGTTGTGCAGTTCGACTCCTAATATTGAGTAAAGTTTAACAAACCAACACACACACAGATTTGAGCTTTTATGTTTGTGACTGACTCATTAACAAAATCCATTCATTAATATTAACTTAACCTAAGTATAACCTAATGCTACATTTCAAAACTGCAGTATCATTTTCCCAGAATACAGGTGAACCCTGTGCTGATTACCTTCCATTCATTTTCCCAATATGTCAATAACAGGTTACAGTTATTTCATATACAAACATATTCACTCCTGAACAGAACAGTGAGTGAGGTTACACCCGGAAACCTTCTTTGTTCAGTTGCACCATCCTCTTTGACAGTTTCTCTCAGTTACTTGACCAGTTTAATGATCATTACTCAGATCATCATTACTTAAATGACCCAGTTGGAATGGGACGATATGAGAAAAAGGAAGAAAAAAAAAACTATTGATAACTTCATTGCAATCATGTGTGCAGTGTTCTCTCTCTGTTTCTCCTGGCTACACTAACACTGTCCCTTGAATTTCTCTTCAGGACTATGAATACACCTGCACAGCAGCCATCAGAGTGAGGAGCGTATTATAAAGTAAATGGGATCCTCCCAAACCAGTAGGTGTGACTTTCTTTCTCTTGTGTTAACTCTTGGTTCCATCGTCCTGACAGCTGACGTTCTCTGCTTTAAGAAAACATTCAGCAAATAGTTTACTATTACACATCAGTGAGCTAGAATCAGGGTTTGATTATGTTTGTCCTGTGTCACACATTGACAACCTTCAAATATGGTTACGCAAGTTACAGACACAGTTTTTGATAAATCAACATTGTTTGATTGCCTTAATTTCTTTCATTTATTTTATTTTCTTCCTTTATGTTTGTATTGTTTGCACCTATTGCTCAGATTAAGCCCTGTACATTGTACAAACATTGACAGACATTGACATTCTGGCACTGCATCAAAAAAAAAAAAAAGTTATGGGAGCTGAGACAAGGTAGTTATTTTTAGACCGGATAACTTCAGGTGCATCTTTTTCCACAGTGCTTCACAAATAACTGTATCACAAAGTAATACACACATTTGTCATTATAATAAAGACATTATGTAGACAATCTAACATTTGCATACTGCTGTAACTCAAATTCAAGCTGCAGTAAGGAACCATGGCCCATTATTATTTTCAATATTTCTGCGCTCTATGAGAGTACAGGTGTGTTTTGATGCCCACCACAGTAGAGTAGCACTCCCTGTCTCATTGTATTTGATGTGAAAATATGGTAAAGGCATTTAATTCAATTCAATTCAAGTTTTAGAATTACAATTTGACAGCACTTTGAATTTGTAGATATTTTACGTCGGTGTCCTGAAATCTGTTGTTCTGTTAAGTTGAAATATTGTTATGTAGAGCGTCCAAGATGGAAAACATTTATGTAAATACATGTGGGTTTTAAACAGAAAAAAAGTGTCCAGAGTGCTCAGAAGGTTCAAAAACGTATGGCGAAGGTGCTCTTTGGTGGGAACATAGATGCAAAAGAAAAAAAGGGAAAAATCCAAGGCACTCTTCTTAAGTAATATAAAAAGCCTTTATTGTGAGATGGCTACATAGAATAAAACATCTGAGTGGGTTACAGCCCACGCGTTTCGGCAGAAGCCTTCTTCCCTTTTTTTTATAGATGACAAACAAGCTTGTGTGTTTCCGTGAATTACGAAGCACAGAGATAGTAACACACCTGTCCTGTGTGAAGTAAAGGTGTTGGCCATGATTCTGTTGAATGCTTTTTAAGTAAATACAATCGTTACCATCAGTTCCCCGCCTGCATAACTTCACACCACTTCCTGTTTATCTTCACACCTCATTCTTTTTGGTTTTATACTGACAAAAGTCATCTTGAAAATACACCCCTGACCCTGTGAGACCAAAATGTTAGAGGCGAATTTCCTCTGCAGTGGTATGGTAGCAGCTACACATTCATCTTTGTGTCCTGTGCATCAGTGGTTTGGTCTTTTTTTTTTCTTTCACTTGAATTTGAATGAATGTGAGAGCACAATTAAACCCTATTTGCTGTTAAAACCTCTGTGTAAAACTTCCGCTGTTGATTCTAATTGCTTAACCTTCCTTTTATAGTCGGCTCAGGACAAGCCTCAACTGGTCATGTTGTGTTGTTTTGATAATACATTCTGTACTGGCCCTTATTTGTCCTTCATTGCTGTCAGTTCATAACAGTCGCATGACACATTACAGTGTGACCAGACTTTTGTATTAGTGCATTGTTCTCGTTACTGAATGAGAAAATAATTCTATCATAGCCCCACCATGGCTGCATGTACAGCATGTTTGTTTATACTTTGCTATTTTAGTGGCAGAAAAATACACACACTTGAGTTCCAAAAAGTTTCTTGTTCCTTGTGAAAAACCTTCACACACTTCCTCTTCACTTCAGTGTTATTTAATACACAGAAACTGATGTGGCTGAAATAATCATTATTACATCAGATACCTCATACCCATTTTAACCCAGCATTACATCCCATAGACTGGTGGGTTTTGAGGGGTTAATATTGTCAAGTCTGGGCATAAAGTCAATCCACAGAGCATCTGATCATTTTAATGTAGTTGTAGTTGTAGTGACTGTTTTCCTCCGTTTGTCTCAATCCTGATCGAGGTCACTCACTTTGCTTTATGCAATGTAATTCATTAACTGTAAGACAATTAAAACTGTAATAGTATGCTTGTGTAACCATCTGGAAAACCCGTTTGCACCAGTGTCAAAAGGGGGAGAATTTAGCAGGTTCTGTGTTATTCTGTTCAGTCCAAACTTTGATGTAGATTTTATATGAGATCATCTATTTTTATTTAGCTGAGGAATAATGGAAGTATCAAGCCACATTATTACAATGACTGGTACTTAATATGTTAATGGTCTTGAATATGGTCTTGGTTTGGTCTTGGACAACACTAGAATGTAGTATCCAGTAGATTTGGATTTAATTGGAGTTCATACAGTTACAGGGTAGAAAGTTTATTGTCCGTATTTATAGCGGCGCAAGTGGCTTTAATCGCCCCTCGGGGATAAATAAAGTTTTTTGTATTGAATTGAAGTGATTCTCTTCTTGCATCATTTAGATTTTTAATTTAAACCTTAGGGCATGCACGTAATGAGTTGTGATTTTATACAATTACTTTCAAGATGAGATAATTATATCACACAGAGATGATATGGTGTTGACACCACTTAGAAACAAAAACTGAATCCTGTCTGTCATGTTTAGTGATGCATTGACTTGAGGAGTTGTTCCATCCCTCATGAGGGTAATTCTTAGATCATGATGTTTGTCTTCTTTCTAATTCTGTCTGTAGACAAAAGCAATGACCTGTGTGTGTGTGAGATCAATGATAAGATTTCTCTGTAGGGCATGAAAACGACAAACACAACAACTGCACAAATACAGTAACTGTGTGACACATCAATACGCACATGTCGTTAAAATTATATGTTACACATGCATATTATTATTATTATACATCTGTCATGTCAGATGGGCATTCTTTTTATTATGATTTAAATGACATTAGTTGTTATATTTAAAAAATGTAAAACATCACGGTGTATTTTTTTGTGATGGCCGATGCCTGATTTTAAAGCAGAAAAAATACATCCATCTATTCACACACCTCTCATGTATAGTAGTATTTATAGAACAACAAAACACATAACCGACCTTCCGAAACCGGTTTTAACTCTACCGTATGTCTGTTGCTTTTCTATCCGTTAGTTTGATCATGTCCCTGACTTGCGCAATGTGATCTAACAGAATAGAAACAGTGCCTGGTTCACACAGGTTTTGACGTCACGATTCGTGTGACAGCCTCATGCACGTCGCAGAGGAAATTATAAGTCACTGCTGCAGCAAACAAGTTTAACCACCAGCTATTTCCCATTTACAATAGAGGGCGGACTTCATGTCATGTCAGCTGTGATCTGATGATTATAAGATAAACATTATGCTATTGTGTTATTTTAATTATCACTTGCTTGAAATGGAATCTGAGGACGTATGGAAGTTTATTATAATATTAACAGATTTTTTCGCTGATACATCTGATATTTATCAGCTTATATGAATATAAATACAACGAAAACAGACATGGGAAATAAAACAGGTAGCTGCATATCATATTCTAGGATTTTATTATCATGTGTGTTGTAGTTTGGCAGACTTTAGATGTGTTCAGTTTCTTTTAATTCTCTTTTTTCATGTTTTTTTCCCCCAGTGGTTTGTTGTTGAAAGTTTCCAGAGCAGTGAGGGAGAAATTATAACTGCAGATTTGTGGTTATTACCCAGAAAGAGGCATAAGACATCTTGCTCTGTGGTAATGTGCAGTAGTCTTTGCAGGGGATGGGCAGCAGGTGAACAGTTGTTTGTCAGGATCCCTCAGGCTGTAGCAGACAAACTCCCAGTCCAACTGGTTGGAGATCCACAATCTTTTTTTTTTTACTCCATTCATCAACAGGATTTTTCCGTTGTGAGTCTGAACAAAGTTCATTGTGTTGATATAAGTCCTTTGGGTGCCTCTAGTGGCCAGGGTCAGGAGGAACAGGTGTGTGTGTGTGTAACACAATCTAACACATACCTATATAACAGACTTTTGCATTGATATATTTAATATTTATGAAGTTGTATGTATGCAGCATTCTTTTATTTACAATGATGAAGCCATTGTTGGTTTTTGTGTGTGGAATCCACATAAGTAAATCATAAAACAGCAACAACCATAAAATGACAGTGATTTAGGTGATTTGTATCAAACTGAAACATAATCAAGTTTAAATAAAATCAATCAGAATAGGACTATAATGCTGATGGTGTATGAATGTCTGTCTGAGGTGTATCAAAGTGCAAGGATGCCGTTTATGGTCTGAAAAAGTGTGTGGCAGCAGGAGAGGAAGCTAAGAAACAAAGTACACCGCAATCCAGGAGCTCTGTCCGTTAGCCATACTGTTCCCTGCCAAGACTTAAGGCTGTCACAACGATACATCACCCAGTGCGAAGGGTTTGTCAACCTGAGGGTTTGTTTTTATTCTGTTTCCCCTCTGAGGCGCTCACATCGTGGGGCAGAAACCCACTTTGTCAGGTTGTTATTCAGGTTCCCATCAAATGTTGCTTTCATTGCGTAAAAATTGCTGACTTATAATGACGGCAGCATTCCAAACAGAAAGCTCGATACCTGCCTGAAGGGAAGTTTAATCAAAGTCTTACACAGATCATAACATACATACAGTAGGGATGACAGTTCTGTTGTTAGTTACACCCATGTGCTGGTCGATTCTGTGAAAACAAGTCACACCTCACACGTAGCAGAGATCAATCAATCATCAATCAAAAAAATAATTGTATTATATAATAATATTATAAGTAATATAATAGTTAAAGTATATAAGACATAACTATGAATTGAGACATAACATGACAATACAATATAATAATGAATAATGTAATATAATATAATGCACTGATGTATATTTTAGAACAATATTGTGGCAGGATACAATGATAATTACTTCCATTATGTACAATACAATTCTTCATTTTCAGTGATTGTTGATCTGCCCCAGCCCCACACAAGCATGCCCTGCATGACTTATTTATAGCCTTATTCGTCACAGAGTGTCGTCAGTGCACGACGTTGATGAGGGCAGATACAGTATTTGTACTAACGTAGTACAATTTATGTATTGTTTCATTCTCTTTGCTGCTGTCCATGGAGGAAAAAAGTAGCTCTCTTGTTGTGAGGCAACAGTGCTAAACACTGCACCACCGCACTGCCCTTAATTAAACTTAAACGTATAGCATATAAAGTGTGGCCTGTAATTAAAGCAAAGAACAGCATAGATGAGGCACAATGACACATCCATTTTAATTCAAACACGAAGATCATTGACAGATTTTTTTTTTTTTAAAAGAGAGAGAGAACAGAATCACTTAAACCAAATCAGAGAGGTTTGTACTGGAGATTATAAATCTAAGTTGACCAAGAAATCCCAACCGATTTTCAAAAGCTTCCACTTAGTTCTGGGTGGATGGTGCATGAAAGCCAAAAGCAACTATGACAGGTTAGCGTTAGATAAACAATACTACACCAGTCAAACGTGTTTTAGACTCTTGGGCGCTCCTTGGTGATGACTTATTAATTAACTAATGATTTGTTATTGAATGGTATTTCCACAGCAAGAACTCCACTACACTTATTACTGTAAAAAACGATGAGTGTGAGTTTTCAATTCTAAACTTCCTTTGGAACAGTTTGCTGGCAGAGCACCACATGGGTCATGCCTGACTGCATGTTGCAGGTGTGGTCTGCAAGCACGGTATGCAATTCAAATTCCTTTATTATGTAACACCTTTGACATATTGAGGCTTATTGAAGGAGTTGCTGCACAGTTGTAGACGCAGTGTGCTGAAATGCCCTGAAGGTGGCGATACTTACCTGTGGAATCACACTGAGGTGATTCGAGTAAACTATAAATCTGTCTTATCTTACTTCATCAAAGTTGGCAAACAGTTTCTCAGCAGTGACAGTAAGAGTCGGTCCGGCCTGGGAACGGTTCACAGAAAGGAAAGAAACTATTTTTAACCGTATTAGCACAGTTTTGCATTGATGAACTTTGAGTCTTTTTTTTTCTCTTTTTTAAACAATGAATAGTTTTTAGGAATTGATGTGAGGAATGGGGAAGATCACCCCATAAAAAAGAAAAAAAAATCTCCTAACTCCAGTCACCTGGAAAGAAGCCTGCAGTGGTTTTGTGCTTGCAGGAGAGAAGCTGTAAATACTTGTGACAACCGTAGATGACCCAACCTGTGAATTCTGCACAGTTGAAACTTGTTAAACAACTTTTTTTTTTTTTTTACTGAGAAACCTTTACTGTAAGTCGGGGTGGGTTAACACAGAATCATTAAAGCATGTCTTGCAGCAAAGATCAGGATCATCACTTTCCCTTGTCTGGATGCGGTGGCCGTTCTGTGTTTTCATCGGTCACGGCCTAGACTGGAACAAGACACACCCATGTTTATTTTCTACATCTACAGTTAAATTACGATCATAAAAGCATCAGAAGTGTTAAAAGTTCCAACTGAAACAACTCTGCAGATGTTCCTCAGCTCTCCATTAATCGCTGTGCTGTCAAACTCTGTAAAATGTGGCTCCACAAGTTCAACATCTCTCACATCCAGCCATTCAGCGTCCAATTAACAGAAACGGTTCAGTGTACACGCACCCCTCCAATCATGATAACTTACATTCTTTACCAATGAGCTTGCATCTTATGAGTTTAAAGACACCAAGAGACGGACAGCAGAGATAAGCTACAGCAGGACACGAGGAGAAGGAGACTCGTTTCAACATCCAAGTGAGTCGTCTCTGAGGATTTACAACCAAGATCTTATTCGACAAAATATTTAATACCTGTAAGTGAGTTATTTTGATTTAATGTCAATTGCTTATTTGCTTTTTCATTTGTGAATGGATTTATGAAGAGTGTCAGTTGAGGCTGAGGTTTTTCAGTCGATGCACATTTTTCCAGAAGTGTGGAAATACACAAATCAAAGGATTAATCTTTGAGAACCGCTTTTCTTTTAAATTCTTCATTTCACTTCATTTTATTGTCTTTTTGCTTCTTTTCTATTTGATTTTATTTTTTACATTTTTTTTATCTGATGATACATTGAACTTAAAATCCCTAGTACGATCGGAACTTCATGGTTGGAAACTTCACCAATGTGAGGATTTGCCTTATAAAGTCAATGCCTTTGGATTAGGAGCCTATACTCTCAGTGATCTTACTTTAAACCCTTGTTGTAATTTTGATTTTGATTAATTTGATGAATTTCATTTGATTAATCTGATGGGGATCGTCATCTCATGGCTAAGGCACTTGAATTCAGTGAGAAAGAAAAGAATTCTATTCTATTCTATCAAATTCCCTGTATTACTTTCTTGTTCTAATATCAAAAGCGGTTTGCCACTTAAACAAAATGCATGATGTTCACGTGTTCTGTCACCGCCTCTTCACAACATTTTTTAGATGTTCAACTACCTCTTATTATGATTTAAGTCTGCCTGCAAAGAATGTGGACCATACCATTTAGAAAGCAACCATCCTGTGCAAAAAGGTGCCTGTTTCTAAATTCAGCGATTTATAAAGGAAGCAAAAAACTTTTTTTTGGGCTAGTGCTTACAAAAAAAATTCTAAGAGAACCAGAGGCATGCGTTTTGTGTTTGTTTTGTTATTGTCAGTACAACTGTAAATATTAATCACCTAATTTTTGCTGTTTTTTTGTTGTTATTTGTTTTTACAGGACATGGTCCAATGTAGTTTAGAAGAAGAAAGCAAAGGACACCATAAACCAATCAGAATGGTCCTGAAGGCTTTCATCTTTGTCTTTATGCTGATTGGTGAGTATTACAAAACTTGAGTAACCAAACTTGAAGTATCTGACTGAATTCTGACTAAACTGTTCAATGCAAAACAGCATTCAACACCCAGCCTGCCGAGGGAAGCCTGAAACTCAGGTGTCCCAGAAGTGTAATCACAGTGACTCAAACAACCCCTCTGACAACAACCATAGCAGGAGGATTGACAAACCTGTCGACAACTGAAGCTACAACACCATCAACACCATCACCACCACCACCAGAAACAGTAACAGCAGCAGCAACCGCAACAGCAGCAGCAATAGCAGCAACTGCAGCAGCGACAGCAGCAACAGCAGCAGTAGCCACGACTGGGGGCCCCTCGGAAAAAGCAGCAGCAGCAGCAGCAGCAGAGGACGCTGCCATAGCTGCACAACAAGCAGCTTTGGCTTCTGCAGCAGCAGTGAATGGCCAGCTATCACCAACAGAGGCAGCGAGACTTGCAGAAATTGCAGCCAAGGCAACCAAAGCAGCAGCAACTGCAATAAAACAGGCTGCTGAGTCATCACCAGAAATTCAAGCAGAAGTAGTGGAAAAAATAGCAGAGGCAACATTAAATGTATCAGCGGCAGCAGACGCAGCAGCAGACGCAGCTGCAAAGGCTGCATCTGCACAAACAGGAGAAGCTGCACATGAAGCTGCAGCTGATGCAAGAGAGGCAGCAGCCGCTGCAACAAGGGCTCTGGCAGTCATACAGGCAGCATTAAAAGCAGCCAATGGCTCAACAACTGATGGAAACAAAACAACAGAAATAATGCAGTTAACCGTTTTTGCAGCAGAGACAGCAGCGGATATGGCCATAGCAACAGCAGCTAAAGCAGGAGAAGCAGCTGAAGCTGCAGCTGCAGCTGCAACAGCAACGACTAGAGAAACAGCCGCTGAGAAGACGACTGATGCAGCTGAAGCAGCTGAAGATGCAACAGCTACAGCAAAGGCAGCTGCAGCTGCAGGAAGAGCAGCAGCAGTTGCTGCCGCAGCAGCCATTGCTGCAGTGACACAACCCACAACAACAACTACACTGGCAACAACAACTGGCTCAGCTGCAACAAATGAGTCCCTACCACTTGCCACAGCCATAACAGCAGCAACAGCAGCAGCCACAGCAGCAACAAATGCAGCAACAGCAGTCGCAGCAGCTGCTGCAGCAGTGGCAACAGCAGCTACTGCAGGACAAACAGCTTCAGCTGCAGAAAATGCTTCAATAGCTGCACTAGTAGCCTCCGCTATTGCCACAGCATTGACTGATGGGAAGAGATCGCCAGCAGAGGCAGCAGAAGCAGCAAAAAATGCAGCAGAGTCAGCTGTAGCAGCTGCAATAGCTGCCACAGAAACAGCTGCACCAGCAACAACAGTAGTGTTAGCAGGGCAACCACTTATAGCCTCAATAAAAGCCGCTGCAGCAGCACAACAGGCAGCAACAGCAGCAAGATTAGCAGCAGAAACTGCCGCATTGAAACCAACACAAGAAAGTACAACAGCTGCCATAAGAGCTGCAGAAACAGCAGCCAAACAAGCAGAAGAAGCAGCCATTGCACTGAAAGCAATTCTTAACACAACAGCCATAGGATCAACACCAGCAGGAACAGCAGCCACGGTAAAACTGGCAATTAGTGCAGCTAAGACAGCAGCAGAGTTTGCAGCAGAAGCTGGAAACAGAGCTAAATCTGCCGCAAAAACAGCAGCAGATGCAGTTGCAGCAACATCAGAAGATTCAAGAGAGACTGCTTCCAAAATGGCATCAGCATCAATTAATACAGCCAAGGAAGCAATAAATGCAGCAAAAATAGCAGCAGCTGCCGCCAGAGCAGCAGCGGTGGCAGCATCTGCAGTAGAGCCAGGTACAACTGCACCAGCAACAACTGCACAGCCAGTGGTGACCTCAAGTAACACATCACCTGTAACATCAACAACAACAACAACAACAACAACAGTCACAGCAGAAGCAGCAGCAGCTTCTGCAGCAGCATCAGCAGCAGCAGCCTCTGTAGCAGTAGCAGGAGCCATATCTGCTGGAGCAACAACATCTGCTGCTGCAGCAAAAGCAATAAAGGCGGCAAAAGACACAGCCATAGTTGCTGCATTAGTGGCAGAAGGAAAAGAACCAGCAGCTTTGGCTGCTCTGGCAGCAAGAGAAGCTGCCAAAGCAGCCAAAGAGGCAGCATTAGTAGCAAGACTAGAAGCAGTGACGGCACCAGCATCAGAGGCAGCAGAACTTGCACAACTAGCAAATGCATCATCAATAGCAGCAGAGGCTGCTGAACAAGCAGCAACAGCAGCAACAATGGCAGCATCTGGTAACATGGCAATTATCAAAGATGTTGTAATAATAGTGGCTGGAAAAGCGAAAGCTGCGGCAAAAATATTACGAATAGAATTATCATCTGCCAGTGGGTCAGTGGCAGTGCAAACAGCACAACTAGTGGCAGACATTGCAGAAGCAACATCACTGACAGCATGTGCAGCATCAGCAGCATCAGGAACAGCAACACCAGAGGTCGTAGCCCTAATGGGAGCAGCAGCAAGGGCAGCAGCAAAAGGTGCAGCCGCAGCAGCAACGGCAGCAGAAGCTGCACTCAAAAATACAGGTGTCAACCCTTCTCCAGTACCATCAACTACTACTGCAGCAGTCACAACACCAGCACCACCAGCCACGGAAGGACAAACTAAAGCCTCAGCCGCAGCCACAGCCGCAGCAGCGGCAGCAGCAGCTCTAGCAGCCTCAACAGCAGCAGCCGCTGGAGCAGGAACATCTGCAGAGGTGCTACCTGCAGTATATGCTGCGCAAGTAGCAGCTAGAGCTGCTACAATTGTTGCTGCAGGAAACACAACAGCAGCGTTGGCAGCACAAGCAGCCATGGAGGCTGCGGACAAAGCAGAGCAAGTAGCAACAGCAGCAATGCTAGCCACAGCAACAGCACCACCATCAACAGCTGGCGTAGCAGCAAGAATAGCACAGGCATCAATACTAGCTTCAATGGCAGCAAGGAAAGCAGCAATAGCAGCAACGAAGGCAGCTTCAGAAACACCAATAGCAGGAGCAATTCCAGAAACAGAGGAAGCTGCGAGATCAGTGGCACAAGCAGCAGAGGAAGCGTTAGCAGCATTATCTGCAGTCACACCAGAACAAGCAGCAGTTATGACTGAGGCAACACTTTCAGCAATCGCAACATCACAAATAGTGGCAGATATAGTGGCAACAACTGCGGTTACAGTCGAAGCAGCAGCAATAGCTGCAGCAGGAAGTAACATAGAATTAATGACATCAACAACAAAAGCAGCAGCAAGAGGCGCCACAGCAGCAGCAGAGGCTGCACTGCCTGCAACTCAAGGATCAGCCACAACTGCACCACCAACGGCAACGGGTGTTAATCCTGCCTCAAGCAGTGATCCAGCATCAGTAACAGCAAGCACATCTGGAGCAACAGCAGCAACAACAGTGTCAACGGCATCAGCCACAACTAGAGCAGCAGTAGTAGGGTCAACAGCAGCCGCAGCAGCTGCCTCAGCAGCAGCAGCAGCAACCGCAGCAGGTGCTGCAGCCACTGGACCAACAGTATCCGATGCAGCAAAAAACGCAGTAGTATATGCAAAACTAGCTGCAAGAGCTGCCATATTGGTTGTAGAGGGGACAATACCAGTGGAGAATGCAGCAAGTGCAGCCAGTAAGGCAGCTGAAGCAGCAAATGCTGCAGCAAAAGAAGCACTAAAAACAGCATTTAAATCATCCACATCAGAAGCACTAGAAACAGCACAAATTGCAGCATCAGCATCAAAGTCAGCAACAGCAGCAGAAATTGCAGCAGCAGCAGCAGCAACAACGGCAGCATATCCAAATGGAACACTGGAAATAATGTCAGCAACTGCAGAAGCTGCCAAAACTGTGGCCACAGATGCTGCACAGGCAGCACAGCAGTTACAGAACTTATTATCAGACATCACAAGGTTGACAGCAGAAAAACGTGCATTATTAGTAGAGGCATATGCAGCAGCAGTGTTGGCAGAAGCAACAGCAACAGCAGCGTCGGTAGCCGCAGAATCAGCGGTTGACGCAGTATCTGCAACAACTATACAAACTGCAGCGTACTTAGCAGAAGTGATGCTATCGACCGCTAGGGTGGCAGCAACTTCAGCTTTAGCTGCAGCAACGCTGGCAGAAGCAGCGCTGGAGAGAGCCACGTCTGACAACACAGCCACAACAACCGCAGGATCGGGAGCAGGAGTTGGAGGTGGATCTGGATCTGGATCTGGAAATGGAAATGGATCTGGAGGAGGAAACGGCACGGCAATAGCAGCTGCAGTCAGCAACAAATTCAGCCTGATTACTGCGACAGTAGCTGTCCTGGCTGCCTTGTTTTTGTAACATCAGAGACAGACTCATGTAAGTTAACTGTAGAATATCAAAAGCTGTTTTTATTTTTGTACTGTATTTTTACTTCTCCAACTTATCACACATCATCCAAAAGAAGAAAACACCTAGGTGGACCAAACAAGAGAACTGTTGAGAAAGATCATAATGTATATTCACTAATCAAAAAATGTGGTTTGTATCTATCTTTAAAATACTGTTTAGTATTCTATTTATTATTCTATTTATTGTGTGCATGTGTCAGTTAGACTGTACATACATGTTATTATCATGATTGATAACTCAAGTTAAGTTAAAGAAGCATACACAGCATATTTGGAATTAGTGTTTGAAAATATAGAAGTATGTGATTAATTGTGGATAATAAATGTATGTATGTATGTATTATAACAGCATTTAGTCTCATTCTGTGTCATTAACCTGATTTTTTGGAACATTTTATTCATAATTGGGATCTTGGTTCCCATTCAACCAGGAGTAATAGATGTTCCCCTTGGAATATCATTGTATGATTTGCACTTTAGCTATTAAAAAATTGAAGATGACAATTTCCCATATAGGCATCATCTTCAGTGTATGTCACGCTGGGTAAATTATAGTTTAAGATTACAGTAATAATGAAGTGTAGCAAAGCCCTGGGGCTGTCATGGTTGACCTCGAACACATAACTATGAGCATGTGCATCAGGGCAGTGCAATGTGAGGTGCAGCACCTGCAGCCACCAGTTGTACTTAAAAACATAAATGCTGCTCAATTAGTACATACCAAATGCCATTCCTTTACAATAAATAACCAGAGACACTCACAGTGATGACAGGATGAGTGTTATGAGTGTTCCCATCACAAGAAGAGCTATTGTGCTTTCACTGAGTCTGGTTTTGGTTTATATACTGTACTGTATACTGAAAACATTCCTGTTAAATAAAAAAAATAAAAAAAAGACATTTATTTCCATTGAATGTCCCCACAAGATTTTTATTTTTATTAAATCAGACTAAGATGCCTCATTATATCTTCACAGCATGGGGTCGGGGGCTATAAATCAGCAGGGTGGTGTGCATGCATGCTAATTGAAAAGTGTTTCGACATTTGAAACTGGTTAGTCCGTTTCGGTGAACCTTTTCTTTTAATCAAGTGAATGGCATGCTGCTTTGTTCAGCTTTCTTTCCCTTTCCAGCAGGACATATCCTAAAACCACCCCCTTTTTTTCTAAACAATGTAACAGATTATGTAAAAAGTTAGTGCTGCAAGTGAATTACATTTATTTCACATTTTATGAGTGGTTCAGTGTCGCGGATTTGCATCATGTCACTGACCCACCAAGTATGAAAGCACCCCAAGTGTGTGTAAGGCCTGTACATAATCTACAAGAACATAGAAATGTGTTCCCTCTTGCAGGGCTGCAAAAAAAGAATTGCAGCCCTGGTTTAGGAGTTCTTGCAGCTTGTTCTTGACACATAGACTGACCTATTTTTGTTGTATGGTGTCCCAATGGCTACGGTGAGAAATGTAAAGTTCTGCACTTGAGCTTCTCATGAAGTATGAAATGTCCTGGTCAGAACCAACATTGTTCTTGTTCCTGCCACCTTGAGAAAATGAACAAATTTCCCTGAGAAGAGGATCAAGAGTTTCCCAAACTTTTTCTAGAAATTTTAAACTTTTTATTTTTTTATTTTTTTTTATTTTAGAAATTTTACCAGACCCACGTCTCTTGCAAAAGAGGTCTTGGATCTCAATGGGACAAACCTGGTTAAATAAGGTTATAATAATAATAATAGTAATACATTTTTTCCACTTTTTTCTAGAAAATGTCAAACTTGCTTCTTTTTTTCTTTTTTTTTAAGAAATCTTTTTTCCCCAGAAATTTCCCTACAATATTTCCAAAAATTAACGAAAAAAAAAACATTGACTGGAAAAATAACATTATATTCAGTCTCAGAACAAGTGTCGTCTTGTGAGAACCACTGCTGTGGCCTACAGGCCTTTTTGGATAATCTCTTGCAATACTCCCACACTGGCCGCTGGGAGGCGCTGATGACGCGGAGCTGCAGCCGCGGCGACAAGCGACTTGTTCCGGGGAGCAGAAGAAGAGGAAGGAGAACATCGTTAGCTAGCCGCTGCTGGTGGGCTTTAGAAAATGTTGAGCTCTTGATCCTGTTTTTGTGTTTTTATTCATCCTGCGTGGCTCAGCCTGAACTAAAGCTGCGCTCCCCGAGAGGACGAAGACTCGGGTGGACAAAGAGCCGCGGTGTGCGTTGTTGAGGGGGATTTACAGAGGAGTTTCTCGCCGTGTTGTGTGTGTGTTTTTGTGTGTTTGTGTAGCGGGAGGGGGTCGTGTTTCCTCCGGTCAGCTGTCCCATCACTTCAGCGTCAGGTCAGGTGAGTTTTATACTGAAGGTTTCCGCTGTCTCTGCTCACTGTTGCACAGTTTACAGCAAATGCACGTGAGCAGTTTGTCTGCATATGAGTCACAGCATGAGATGAGCAAAACTTTGAAAACTTCGCTAAAGGTGGAAATCGTGCAGGAGAGTCTCTGTTTAGTGTGTGTTACGTGACTCAACAGGAAGTTTTCATCTTATAAACATTAACAATTCAAAGCCCCTTAATCCCGACTGATCCATTTGCAGTGATGAGTTGTGTTTCATCGTGAAGTTTATTTATTTCTAGGTTAGCAAATGATCTCCTACCTTTGTGTGGTCCAACAGCATAATCATTTAAAGGCCCCATGAAAGATAGATTTGCATGCATGTCTTTTTCTAAATGATAAAGTAGGTCCTGGTTCTATGTTATTACTGTGAACGTATGAAAGACTTAAATTTGCAGAGAAACCTTCACAGCCAGTGTTCAGAAAACTGGGCCTCAGATAAGCCGTCAGGGCTTCTGTGACTTTGTGATGTCACTAAGATTGGTTCACTGATCTGTTGTTACTAAAACTGCCCAGAGGACATGCAATATTAGACTACTGAGGTGATGTTTAGTTTAAGATAAGAAAGGTGTCCTCTTATTGATCAATTCTCGAGACAAAATACTCAAAAGTGTAACATCCAAACTATTAAAATAATAACAATAATAATAATCTTATTTATAGAGCACTTTCCGTCAAACATTTCAACCAAAATGCAAAGACAAAGGGGAGATACTTGGCAACAGTATACAAGCGGAGGAAGACTGTTCCACAGAGGAGGTGCACGGAAATAAAAAAAAGCCCACTCACTGACCCTCCTCTTGAGAAATAACATTGTGTTTAGTCGGTTGTCAAATCAGTTGCTTGATTTTTTTGTGTTAAATACCAAAGGCTCCTCCAGCTGTAGATGTGCAGTTTGGACATTATGTTTTCTCTTTGTCTCTCACCAGTGAGGATTGTGGGAAACGGCCACCATGGCAGCTCCAGTAAACATCCAGACTCCCAGTAAGACTTGGGAGCTGAGTCTCTACGAGCTCCACAGGAGTCCTCAGGTAAAATGTGTCTGTGAGACTTGGAGAGACGATGCAATGTTGCTCATTTTGCCATCATATTATGTACTTATGTTTTTTTTTTACGTGGTTGCATCCAGGAAGCGATCATGGACGGGACGGAGGTGGCGGTGTCTCCTCGCTCTCTGCACAGCGAGCTGATGTGTCCCATCTGTCTGGACATGTTGAAGAACACCATGACCACCAAAGAGTGTCTCCACCGGTTCTGCTCAGACTGCATTGTCACTGCACTGCGATCAGGGTGAGAACAACACTAAGAGTTTTGTTTAATTGTTGTATTATCATCAGAAGTGAAGTAAATTCCCACACCAGAGAAACAACTATACACATCAAACTAGTTCATCAGCAGATATCTTGGACTGAAGGTTCAGAATAAACACACCACCACGTCTCATCCTTCCTCCCTCAGGAACAAAGAATGTCCGACCTGCAGGAAGAAGCTGGTTTCCAGACGTTCGCTGCGCCGAGACTCGAACTTCGACGCCCTGATCTCCAAGATCTACCCGAGCCGCGACGAGTACGAGGCCCACCAGCGCCGAGTCCTGGACCGGCTCAACAGGCTGCACAACAAGGAGGCGCTGAGCTCCAGCATCGAGGAGGGGCTGCGCCAGCAAGCCCGCTACAGGTCCGAGAGGTGGGGGACAGAACGGGGAGAGGACTGGGGGGACATCCCAAAACAACAGAAAAATCTAAAACCCAAACACATGTCCCAGACTTCTGAGACAAAAAGGGATAGTTCAACATTTTGGCAAATTGGCCCATTGCCAAAATCCCTATAGTCATAGCAGTAGGTTCGTTACCTTTAATTATTGGTGCAAGTTGTTTTAAGAATGGCGGAGCAGAGCCGCGAGCTGTTCAGAGCTACGCTACGGAGGCTCATGGGATTTCTTGGTTTCCCTCATCAAACTCATCAAATACATAATCCAACAACTCCAAAACGCTCTGGTGGACAAGTTATGACCTGCACATTCACCACGCTATGAGATAATAACAGAACGTTATGAGACAGAATTGTTTTAGAGGCAAATTAGATTAAATGGAGCGTTTTGGAGTTGTTGGATTGTGTATTTGATGAGTCTGATGAGGGAAACCAAGAAATCCTATGAGCCTCCATAGCGTAGCTCTGAGCAGCTCACGGCTCTGCTCCGCCGTTCTAATAACAGTTTGCACCGACAATTAAAGGTAACGAACCTAATGCTATGACTATAGGGATTATGGCAATGGGCCAATTTGCCAAAATGTTGAACTATCCCTTTAAACATCAAAATCAAAGAGGCATCCCAGTTTGTGATCATTAGCTTTCTCCACACCTCTAGTCCCAGTCCTCTGCTCACCTGAAAGTGAAATGTAACGGCTTTGTTCGTCATGTTTCGACGAGATGGTTTGTTGGCGTCAGAATGAAACCAGACAGATGTTTTTTTCAAGTCGACCTGTTTGTGACGTGTGTCGACCAGGAACCACCGGGTGAAGAAACCAGCTCAGGAAAGTGACAACACCACCTTCAGCGGCGGGGAGGACAACGGCGACGCCCGGTCGCACCTGTCCCACGACTCCGCCCCCTCACAAAACCCCCACCCCTGCGGTCAGACGCCGTCGGAGGCCGGGCCGAGCCGCAAGAGACCGCGGGTCTCGGACGACGGCTCGGGGCCCGAGGCGGACAGCGGGAGCCCCACGCCTCCGCTCAGGCGCCACAAAGAGGGGCCGGGCTCGGAGATAGAGCTGGTGTTCAGACCGCACCCACAGCTGGTCCTCGCCCAGGACTACAACCAGACCAGGTGAGGCTGGACCACAAGGTTTGACCGGCCCCCCTGCAGAAAAAACTATATTATTTAGTCTTCCTTTTTGAATAAAATTTCACATTTTATTGGTTTGGTTTGAATCCTTATTTAAAATTTCTAATTGATATTATAGATTAATATTTAGTAGATAGATAAACAATATATATAGTATAAAATGCAATATTAATTAGAAATTGCAGCATTTAACTTGAACTTAAAGCAGATTTAGGAAAATAAAATCAACATTTAATTTGTCCAGGAAACGAAATGTAAAATCCTCCGACTGTGACTGAGGAAATGTTCCTTCATCCGTCTTTTTGTCTGATCAGATATGTGAAGACGACTGCGAACGCCACAGTGGACCATCTGTCCAAATACCTCGCTCTGCGAATCGCTCTGGAGGACAGACGGAGCAACAGCGAAGCAGAGGACAGAGCGAGGGAGGAAGGATGTGGAGGAGAGGAAGGAGCAGCAGAGGGAGGAGGAGGAGGAGGAGAACCTGGAAGAGCAGCAGCAGGAGGAGGAGGAGGAGGAGAAGGGTCGAACCTGACTAACATCAGTGAGAAGCAGTACACCATCTACATCATGACCAGAGGAGGACAGTTCTCTGTGAGTCATCGAAACAAACACCTTCAGTTTGAAAACGTGTTACAGTACAAAACTTATGAGTGTGTTCATTCTCATCACTGATTTGTCTTTGTAAAAGACGTCACGTCAGAAGACACGCTCTTCAAAGACACGGCCCTTCATTTGGTTTTAATATGTTGTACCTTTTTTAGCTTTTGAGCTGAAACGCATAATCCTTGAGTTCTGTTGATGTTTGATGCCACATTATCATCATTTCTAATGCAATGCATCTTGGGAAAGGTGCAGTCTTTTTTCCTGGTAAACTTCTTCTTTCTTTTTTTTTGAAAGTTAGTCATTTACAGAATATCATGACATATTAACCACAACAATGAACGCCTCTCAATAAGGCACAATAGTAACAGTATATAGTTTATGACTATGACATAACTTAAACACGTAATTTTATGCTTTTTGTTCCCATGCGTTGAGTGCCAATAGTGTAATTTTTTTTATTTTATTATTATTATGAAAACAGACTCAGGAACAGAGGCACGTAGAAACAGTCGGTTTATGGTCGTTTGAAGCAGTATGTGTTGGTGGCAATAAAATAGAATACGCTGTGGCTCTACAAAAATCATCAAAAATGGTCTAAATTGCTGGTATACTTGACTAAAACTTTGGTATGATAGGGAAAATTTTAAAAAATGAAAAAGTAAATAAATAATGAATAAATAAAACAAATAAATGCATCTGCATATTATTTATACATCTTCCTCTGAGGGTCTTCAAATATTTTCATTTCCTCGTATGCTGTAAGGAGAGTTAGCATGTTTTGTTTTGTTTTTTTCCCATCAGTTTCAATGCACTTTTTTGTTTTCCTTGTTTTTGGATGTGGATGTAGAATCATATTGTTCAAAATCAGATCACATTTGGTGAAACCAGTGCAGCAGCTGATGAAACGGACAGTTCTCCTCTGTTAAACTCCCGTCCTCCTCTCTTCTCCAGACGCTGAACGGCTCTCTGACCCTGGAGTTGGTCAATGAGAAATACTGGAAGGTGAGGAAGCCTCTGGAGCTTTACTACGCCCCCACCAAGGACCAGCAGCAGCCCCAACCACAGCCGCCCCCCCAACAGAAGTCTCCGCCTCCTCCCCCTCAGAGGGAGGGATGAGGACCAGGTGTGTGTCCCATCACGATGCTCACGTCGTTATCATCCTGTGTGAACCCGTCTAACCTGAGACCTGTTTTTGTTTTTGTGTTTTTTAAGGAGGATTCATAAGGAAGAAGAAGAAGAAAAAAGAAATCAAACCACTAAATACGAGCTGGTAAATCAGTTTCTGAACCGTCACTGTGGCCGATGGACCTGGAGATGAGCGGGACCACTTTTGTTTTTTTTTCTCCTCCTGATATGAAGCACCTGCTACTTGTTAGCTTATCGCTTTTCTAGCATTTAAAAATGTATCGTTTAAAAAAGAAGTAATTTCACAAAAAAACCCAGATTTTAAAATGACAGGACTGTGCAGATTCACAACGTAAACCAATGAGTTTTGTGTGTTTTACATGAAAACCTTCAGTTTTGACTCCAGATGTGATTTTTTTTGTCACTTCTTCTTAACCACATTTTATTTATTTCTCCAAACACATCTGTTGCATAACAACTAACTTAGTTTTCAATTTTTAGATTTCGGCTTCAAAAATGTCTTTTTGTGTAATGTTTAATAAAAAAAAAAATCATGAGAATCTAAGCAGGTAGTCTCTACTAAATCCTGCATTTACAAAATAAATCTTCAAAAAGTCTAATTTAAGATTTCAGTTGTTTTTTTTGCAGTATCAAAGAAATAGTTAATGAGCATCAGAGTCAGTTTTTGTGTTTAAGATTTTATTCATGAGGGGAAAAATGTTAATTTATGATTTGATCTGAAATTAATGTCTGACTGAAGCTATTTATGAAATCTTTGTGTGATTTTTTTTTCTTTTTTTATTTTTAAAGAAAATGACTGAAGCTCTTTGCTGCTTTGTGTCTGTTTTTTTTCTGAGTGTCAGATTCAGCATGGGACAGCTAGTTTTAAAAAAAAGAAAAAGGTAGTCCTACGTAATGTGTACTTGATTGATTTATCTTTTTCATCCTGCTTAAAAAAAAAACACCTAACTTACTGTGGTGTGAGCAGCTTTGTTTTGTTTTTCTTTTCGTCTTCCTTTTGAGCTGCTCGTCCTGTTCAGGGTGGTTTCCCAGCGTGCACTGCGGCTGTGTTATATAATGTATGTAGTTGATTTAAGGTGGCGATGTCAGGCAGGTGGTCTAGTTTTTCTTACGCAGCTGCTTCACCTTTAGATTTCTATCACACTGTCGGGTTCCTTCAACGTTTTCTTCTGTGTTTTACTACGACTTAAGAGTTTCTTCATTTAAAAAAAAGATGTAGCTGTAACAACTGTGTTTTCCCTTAAAGAGCTTCACTATCTTCTGTCTTTTCCTTAAAAACAAAAAACAAAAGTCTTTGCATGAAAAGTTCTCAAAACAGTTTAAAAGCCATAAACCAGAGTGTCCCCCTCGCTCCTCGCTCCACTTCTTCTTCTGTCCTTACGCACTTTATATTTCCTGCAGCCATATCATTTCCTACCTTACCTCAGTTTTTATGGAATATTTGTATATTAAGAAAAATGCAATACTTCCCTTTTGCTCTGTTGCATTCGTGTACACTCATACTCTTTGTCAGCAATGCAACACAATAAACTGAAGCAATGACCATCAAGTGTGTGGTGGGTTTCTTTTCTTTTGTGAAGAGGCTCTGATCTGAAAATCTATGCGTTGGCCAATTCTGAATTTTTTTTTTCGCAAAATTGGAAACTTTTCTGTGGCCCCATTTACTTCCTTTACAATAAAAAGCTTGCATTTAGATTTTAATCATTTAAATATTTCCATAACAGCTCAACAGAATTTGGTGGCAATTTTTTGTTTAGTTAGAAAAATGCAAAGAAATGATGTGATATGTGAAAAATGCTTCATAACCAGTGTTGGTAAATAACTCTTACCAACTCTCTTGGCTATCAGTTTTATGTATTATAACATAAAGTATATACTGTGTATAATATAATTTAATGTTATTGTCTCACTCTGAAGTTCAGACTTTGTAAATAATGGCATTGCATTACACTCAGCTCATTACTGTTGAGATTTACATACAGTATGTGGAAGAAAATATAAAGATGAGTTAATCCTTCATATTAAAGTGATGGGGTTAAAAGTAGTGATGATTACATGCCCTGCCTAGAAATTGAAACACTCCCAGTTCTTGATTGACATTTGTCAAAAAGCCAAGTTTGACCTATAAAGGCTGATATAATCGAGACGTCAGGTGTCATTATGGGATTCCAGTCAATTATTTGAAGACACACCCGTCTGTAATAATCCGTCACACTGCTCCTCTGATCGTGACGGTCTGTTCAAAACCCCTGTTCTTTCTAATTTGCAGAAGAGCTACAATTTTTTGTGTTATGGTCTATTCAAGGAGTTATAGAAAGTTATGTATTGACATCAGTGAAACATCAGTAATACTGCAAATCTCTCTTTAATCTTAGAAAATGTGGAGCACTGAGCCTTTTGAATGTTGTAAATGCCTGCAAGGACCCTTTAACAGAACTGTATCGAAATAAAATATCTCTGAAACATGATGTTTGCACACACATTCAGCCTTGAACCCCGACCCCACACCCGAGCTGAGACACGACACACTGGGACACAGACGTTTTGTGAACTGTGGTGTTTTATTGAAACAAAAGGGAAGCAGGGGAGTTTACTTCTTCTTGGACACACCGACAGTGCGACCACGACGGCCGGTGGTCTTGGTGTGCTGACCACGCACACGCAGACTGGAAGGAGAAAGAAGAGAGAGAGAGGTTGGAGTTAAAAATATGCCACAATTATCATCAGGATAGATTTCAGACAGAAACATTCAGAAGAACAGTTGTGTCCTCTTGGCCTTTGTATTAATTAATCAGACAGTTCAGACGGGATCAGGTCTCTTACCCCCAGAAGTGCCTCAGACCACGGTGAGCCCTGATCTTCTTCAGCCTCTCCAGATCTTCTCTCAGTTTGTTGTCCAGACCGTTGGCAAGGACCTGAAACGCAACACGACGACAAGTCAGCACGGTGTCGTTTCATTATCAGACACAAAAGACAACAGAAATGTAGCTGAATAAACAAACTGCTCCTGTATTATAATAAACTTTTGGTTCATAAACGCTGATACTTTCCAAGCCTGTAGCTCATCTGCTGTGTCACAATCCACACAAAATATCTCAATCAGCAGCTTCGCCATTAAAATCCTATTATGCTACAAGTATTCATTAACAGAGGAAACTTACAGTAGAGATTGTAGATTTGAGGTAAATACCAATTTTAAAAAATACCTGACAATGCAAGTGCTGTTTAAATAATTTTTAAACATTAACAAAGAATGAATCTTGAATTGGATCTCTGACACAGACGTGATTAACGTTACTGCTCTGTTGGAGAAACCGTCAACCTTGACACAGTTTCTACAACATCTGACATTTCTTGGTCAGTTTAACGCCAACGTGCTGAGACAATATAAGGACGTGCATCAGCTGCTTTTCAATGCATTTCTGACACGATGCTGCAAAGCTGGAAATCCTGCCTGGGGAACTGAAATCTAAAGGTTGATTTATTCTGAATTAAACTGATCAAAAGCTCCTGAGTAGCCACTAAATGGACTTTAAACACTTGAGATAGAGACTTAATTTCTCAGCTTATAAACATGAGTAAAAAACAAAAACGCCATGATCCTCCATGAAACAGGCAGGTGCTGTTTATCTCAGACTGACTGGACTAAAGTCAAGTTGTAGGAATGTGGTTTCCAAAAAATGTGCAGATATAAACGTCCGTCAGAGGAGACAGAAAAATAAAAATGACTGCATTCTTTCAGACTATTTGAAAACTGCTGATTTATATCAACAGCTTGAAGAGTGAACCCGACAGCTGTGAGTCGCACCAACACACAACGTCACATGGCATCAAAAGCGTCAGATGGCTTTCATTTCACTGGATGCATCTTATGATAATTATGTGAATTCAGAAGTTTGTTTATTTAGCAGTGACACTGACTCAACATGCAGAAACTGACTAAACTTCAGCTCTTTATACCCAGGATGCACCATGTTTGTTCCTCTAACCCCAGACCCAGAGACGAGCCGCCTACCTGGCTGTATTTGCCATCCTTAACGTCCTTCTGCCTGTTGAGGAACCAGTCTGGGATTTTGTACTGGCGAGGATTCTGCATGATGGTCACCACCCGCTCAACCTGAGAACAAACAAACAAACACACATTTGTTAATTGAGAAAGAAATGTAATATGCCAATATCTAAAATCAAAGCAGCATTTCCACTGCAAGAGCAGCTGCAGCTAAAGCACAATATGTACATGCACTTGCAGCCTCCTGATCTACTGTAAAATCACCTGCACAGACAACTTTTGGTAAACTGTAACAATGCATTTCCCTAATTTCTCAAATTATTTTTGTGCTTGAATCTTATGAATCCATCATGAAACTTTCTGGTCTAATCTGAAAATCTAAAAAACACAAAGTAGCTGATAGACTTTGCACAGAGGAGATGCATCAACGTTTACTGCATCCTTTTTAATTGACAGTCATACAGCCAGAGAGAAACTAACTAAATGTGTTTCTGTCAGGAAAGCAGCATCTGCATGAGGTGAAGCGAAATATACCAGAGAATAGGACTACAGTTCTTCTTCAGGTAAGTTTTAAAAATGTACTCAGGACCAGGAAAATGGAATGGAAAACCATTCAGGTTGACCCCATCCTCCATATCCTTGATGATTTCTAGTGGTTGGACAACTTTTACAACAATCTGAAATCTGTACATGTCCACATCAGCTTTATGTTGTGGTGTAAACACTCTCCATCGTCTTCTCACCTCCTCTTCCGTCAGCTCTCCAGCCCTCTTGTTGAGGTCGATGTCGGCCTTCCTCAGGACGACATGGGCGTAACGTCTGCCAACACCCTGAAACAGCACAGAGTCACTGTTACACACACGGCCTGAACAACAACATCATGTGATTGCAGTTTTTTAAATTTCCCTCCGCTGCATCTTTACTAAGACACACCAAGCCAAGCGAATATCTGCCACATTAATTAGCAGTATGCCCATGCAAAACCCGTCATAAGGAGTAATTAACTCACCTTAATGGCAGTGATGGCGAAGGCGATCTTCCTCCTACCATCGATGTTCGTGTTAAGAACACGAAGAATGTGCTGGAACTTCTCAGGGATGACCAGAGACTGAAAACCACAAGAAATACACATGTTATCAGGGATAAATTAATCAACTGGTACTGATGTAGGTAATCGTTTGACAAAAGCTTTGAGTTGCTGTGTCATCACATAACACTGACATGTTACTGTGCATGTTAGATTACATGAAACTGCATTATTGAATTTACTTGATGCAATGTGACAGATACACTGCTTTAGGCTAAAGATCAGCTTTTGCCAATTCCCAAGACTGCAGAATACGGGAGCCATTGAATCAGGTCAGACACATTTGCTTTTACAATATTAGCTACTTATATTACAGCAGAAAGCTTCTTCCATATCCTAAATAGCTGCTTCATACAAACTTATTTCACAAAGAAGCAAGATACATATACTTTGAGCGGGACAGATAGTTCATAATAGCATCAGTACATCTGCAGCTAACACTTTTAGCTCCCGCTACATTAACTTTCCCGACTCTTTGGCCTCATCTTAGGTTTAAACTCTTGCTAAATTAAACATGTTTCAAGAAACTGCAAAACTACAAAGGCCACTTGCTGTAAGCAACCCGGTTATCGGACACTCACGCCGGTGTAACGTGTACTTGCTGGGGCATTGAGATGTGCTAATGCTATGTAGCTTTTATATGTGACTCAGTTCAATAGTTTTGCAGGTGTTTGTAGAGCCAGAAACACAACGGGTAATGTCCGGTAACGGTTCTGCATAAAACCGGGACAACACATGGGGTATTTGGGCTGAACACGCTGAAATATATAGTTTTTAAACCGGAGTTATTAGCTACAACCAGACCGTACCCCGCACTGCGGTGGCGACACGAATCTGTCTAAGTTTATGCTCATCTTGACCAAAATATACCAATAATTCCTCAGCCATCCGCTAACACAATATATATAACATTCAATTTGACTCTAAAAAATATAAAACGCGTGAGATTAGAGCAAGATGACGGCGGATTTCAAGAGTATCTCAGGTTGATAAAAAATGTACTCACCATCTTGGAAGTAGGTTCCGTGCGAAGAGGAAGCTGCAACGATCTCGCGAGAGTTTGACCGTGCCGGCGAGCGGAAGTCAGTCCATCACTCCTCACGGTCCGGCGAGTGAGTGAGTTGCTCGCGGTTTCTCCCGAAAACAAACAAATGTTTTTACAGTAAATGTAAAATGTGACTGAATAAATATCAAACGTTTTAATGAAGATGTTTCGCGGTCATAAAAAAATATGGGTTTGTTCTAACGTCTTATTCAGTTCACAAACCGGAAAGACCCTTCGTCAATTTCCGGGGGACGCGACGCGAAGGGACCGTACGTTTGTAGTTTTCTTGGACGTTAGCGTATATTCGCCGCAATGGCGGAGGTAACTGGAGCTGCTGTTGGAGCCGGACTCGATGTAAACACAGCTGGAAACCCAACAGAAATCGCAATGGCTTATTTACAAGACGAGGTGATCATTGTCTGTTGCTTTTATTACAAAAGCTGTTCCTGGCGTGAAAACACATCCAGCGTTTAATGCGATAATTCAGCTCCGCTTTGCCCTGGTGACGTTTGCAACAGGGTGTTAATCAATGAAGTGAAACGTCAGCTTTAGAAAATCAACGTAGTATCTAGTTGGGTTAACAGCCCGATTAATCTGCAGTAGTTGGTGGTGAATTATTGTCCGTCACAGTCTGTGTATTGACTCGGTGTAATGATGTAGCTTGAAGCTAATGTCGCTGTTAGCATCCTGTCAAAACACAGAGCTGAGTGACTTCCTGAATGCGCCCCGGTCGCATCATCCATGTCAATCACATTGGACCAGTTAGCTTCCAATCGCTTAATCAATTCTATATAAAATGCAATTATAATCATCACCGAGGTCATTCATTTAGCAGAAAATAATCCAATGATCCTCTGGCTCCAGCTTCAATAATGTGAATCACTGAAACTAGTGTGTGTTTGGGTTTTTAATCAAACAGAACTATAAGATATTATAATACACAATGATAGATGAAATAAATATTATACAAATCAAGTGAATGAAGTCATAGTTAACGTTCTACTATGAAAACATGTAATGATATCTATAATATAAATGTAACAATATACATGATCTGTGTTTGTGTGTGTTTGTGACTTTGCTCCAGAAGACTGATGGAGACATGGCAAACCTGAACCTGGGAGAACTGGACCTCACTACTGATGAATTTATCTTGGATGAAGTGGACAGTAAGGCAGCGTGCATCATTCCTATGTCTGCGTATTGGATGCAAATGTGACCCCACATCATCACAATCAGTGTTGATACTTTTATATCATACATCCCCTTGGGTTGAAACAGACCTGTTCCTATTGTCTTTTTTTTTTTTTCTGTCGAGTGTCTGTTATGTCATGAACATTGTTCCTCTGTGTCTCCTGCAGTTCACATTCAGGCCAATCTGGAAGATGACCTCGTAAAAGAGGCGCTCAAAACGGTGAGTGACAGCGACGTCAATGTTTGACTGAGCAGTTTATTACGTTTATTTGACAGCTGATCTGAGAAGCATTTCTAACACCTCATGAGCAGTGAATGAAATTTGAATACATATAGAAAGCAATTATTGTGATTGCGTGAGGGGCTTGTCAGGAGCTCAATCAGTGGTTGCAGCATTATGTTTGCTCACACTGGTGTGATCTCAGAAGAATCTCTGTTATTTAAAGTTGGCTTTTCAATCGTTTCTGCTAATTAAACTGAATTTATTTTTCATCATTAGTAGGAGATGATTACTGGTGAGGAAATAAAGGGAACAGGCTGCACATTTTGTTCTTTCTCTGCATGTTTTATGTGGTGTTTTTTAGCTTCTATATTAAGCTCAAAGCTTAATTCTGACTTTTACAATGTCTAGTTCAGTTTTATACGATGTAGTAAAAAGAGAAAATATTAGAAACCTCCTGGATTATGACAAAATAATGAAACTATATTAGATTAGATCAACCTGTGACTGCATTGCAACCATGATGAGGATGGTCTCCCTCTCCTGTCTGTTTCCAGGGCGTCGACCTCAGACAGTACTCCAAGCAGGTGGAGGCGGAGCTGCAGAGGATCGAACAGGCCTCCATCAAAGACTGTATCCTTCCCGCTGGCTCACAGCGTGAACATGGTGACATAACAACACACCGGTTACAACTATTTTAATGAGGTTTGGCCTTTTAAGGGCAAAAGGAGTGGAGTGCTGCTTGAATCACATTTTGACATCTTTACTGTCACAGGTGGAATAGTCAGTTCATATAGAGAGAAACCGATGTATTTCAGTTAAAAAATAAAGCTTGTATCAGTCCAACTATTTCACAGACAGTAGATACTGACTATTATTTTTTAATAAGTGCACATTTTAGCCTTTTATCTAAGAGCATGTCCACTAATGTAGCTGTCAAAAATACAAAAGATATAGCATTAAATATCCTCATCTTTACTTTCATCTTAAAAACAGATTTATTTATATACTGTATGTGATGAATTTGTTGTATTTTCCTGACCTGGCGTCTCTCAGACATCAAGGAGAGTCAGAACATTGCTCTCCTGCACAACCAGATCACCGCCTGTGACTCCATACTGGAGGTAAGAGGAGACACTTTAGTCCTGAACCTGATCCTACTGGGCCTGTGGAGAAATAGATTACACTCTTGCCTTCATCTTTATCAGTCTTGCTGCATCGCCAGAGAGAATGAACTCAGACTTTCAACACAGAGCTCCATCCTCTCCCTTCGACATGTAGAGCCACAGTGTCTAAACACAACATCAGGTAGAACTTCAATCAGATTTGTTTCTGTCCGTCCGTCTTCTCAGCGCATGGAGGGCATGCTGAGCGGCTTCCAGAGCGACCTGTCCTCCATCAGCAGTGAGATCCAGACTCTGCAGCAGCAGTCGGTCAGCATGAACGTCCGGCTGAAGAACAGGCAGGCCGTGCGCAGCCACCTCAGCCAGCTGGTGGACGAGCTGGTGGTGCCCGGAGCCATGATCTCGTAAGTGAAGCACCATCTGCTTCTGCTGTGCTGATGCTGCAGTCAAATGTGCTCCATGAAGTGAGTTTGTGTGACATCCCAGCCCTGTGTCGCCGCAGCACCATCCTGGACAGCCCCGTGACGGAGCAGGAGTTCCTGGAGCAGCTCCACGAGCTCAACAACAAGATCAACTTTGCCAAAGAGCTGAGCTTCAGAGAGACGCTGGCCTGCTCCGACATCCAGGACATCGTGGACCGCCTCAAACTCAAGGTGAGATGCACGGAGGAAAAACAGGTGTCATGTTCCATTTTTGTATTTATTTCATTTACAAAATCACACTCAAAGTTTTCCTGATAATTAAAAAAAAATCTAAATAAACTTTATTGTTTATTGTCAGTGCTGTGCTTTGCTGTAGTTCACAGTCATACAACCAAACAGTAATACAGGAGTAACTATTGATTTCCAGATTGCTATTAAACTCACCACACCACAGCAAAAGTTGGGATCTGGACTAGTGTTTTTTTTCTTCGACAGGCCGTGTCAAAGATCCGAGAGTTCACTCTCCAGAAGATCTACTCCTTCAGGAAGCCGATGACCAACTACCAGATCCCACAGAACACGCTGCTGAAATACAGGTCAGTATCTGAGGCGATAAACATGATGTCACTACTGCCTCTTCTTTAATAAAGGTGGACTGATTTGATGAGTGTCTTCTACTTACTATGAAATAGGTAATTGGATTTAGTATGAATAGACATGCTTAATAACCTGTAAACATTTAAACATCAACTCTGTCTCGTTGCAGGTTTTTCTATCAGTTCCTTTTGGCCAACGAGAGGACGGTGGCGAAGGAGATCAGGGACGAGTACGTGGACACGATGAGCAAAATTTACTACAGTTACTTCAAGTCGTACAGCGGCAGGCTGCTCAAAGTGCAGGTCAGTGGATGGATGTGATCATGATGCTTTACATAACATGTCAGAGGGGCTGCACCTGCTGGAGCTGCACACACTCTGTCAGGATTAACAGGTTCTGCACATGTTATGTAACATGTCACACATCTGTCCTGTCTGCAGTACGAGGAGGTGGCAGATAAAGACGACCTGATGGGGGTAGAAGACACAGCCAAGAAAGGTATCCATTAAAATCTGTGTATTTGCATTTAAATGTGTATATCAGCACACACACAATAGAGAATCAATCATATCAATAGTATTTTACACTTTTTGACCTATAATAACTCACATTTGTGGTTTCAAGAAACAAAAATCATCGTGGTTTATCTCCTCTCCTCTCTGAAGCTCTAATAAGAACAAATCGGTGAGCCAATCAGAGGAGGCGGGGCTCTGAGTCTCTACTCTGACTGGCTGACTATTTTCTGTGTGATTCAATAAAAAAAATATACCAGACTTAAACAGTTAATATTATTTATTATTAGACTCCGAGTCCATTTAAAAAGACTCAAACAGCACACATTAAATAGTTTGTCATTTCACAAAAAAATGGTATTAAAAAAATATAAAATCGTATCATAATCGTAATCGGAAATCAGTTTTTCAGAGAAGAAAATCTGGAATTTCTTTTTGGGCAAAATCGAACAGCCCTAACTGTGACCTTGATACTTTCACAGTATTATTATAGAACCTATGGGACATTTTAAAGAAAGACAGTTTAATGTACCTTTGCACAGACGTTCTCCTCACACAGAGGTCACAACTTTCACATAATGCAGGTGTTGTGTTGAGCCAGAACATCTGCAATTAAAGAAACTTGGCTCGTCTCCAAGAGACACTGATACTGAACCAGAAGACAATTACAGTAATTGTCAGAAATTTAAATGAGAGATCTGAGTGTGTGTGTGTGTGTGTGTGTGTGTGTGTCTGTGTAGGTGTGGCAGGTTCATATGTATATATATAGTACGGTACATGTTTGGTATGTTCTTCATTCACATACATACCGATCATAAGAACACAGAGATCAGTCATGTGTCTCCCTCATGACCCCGGGGGCGGTCACTCATTAGACCTTGTGAAGCTCCAACTTCCCGCCAACGTAACCTGAAACTCACCTGTGAGGCTCTTTGACCCCCTCCTCCCCCCACCCTCCTCCTCCTGCAGGCTTCTTCTCCAAGCCGTCGCTGAAGAGCAGGAACACCATCTTCACCCTGGGCCAGCGGGGGGCCATCCTGAGTCCCGCCGAGCTGGAGGGGCCGATCCTGGTCCCACACACGGCTCAGAGGGGAGACAGCAGGGTGAGACGTCACAAACTGTCGCACACACTTTAAATGAGGCTTTGTCTGTCACTATGATTTATCACAAATGTATATATCGCTCATGCAGATTGATAAAATGATGAATTCCTGATCAGGAGATGGATTTTATGAATAGTTTGTCTTTTAAATTCAGACCAAAGTCAGAAATCTACTATAGAAAAACTCCTGTGTCTTTCAGACCACAAATTAACCACAGCAGTGTTCACATAAGTGCATAGCCTCCACACCGACACCACCCATCCTGGCGCACACACCAGAGAGAGTTTGAAATGAACTCAGCAGGTCACAAATAAGAAAATGGCAAAACATCTGACGTGGCAAATGAAAAACAACTAGACTGGTTTCTTTTGGGAAACAGCAGGAGCATTAAAACAAAAACAGAAGATCTGAATTTCATGGAGCTAAAACCATGAAGGATAACATTAAATGTAATGTCTTTAGGAATATTGTTTATATGTACAACATGTAGCTTATTAACATCTGTAGCTTTGATGTTAGATGTTTGCTTTAGATGCTCCCTGGAGTTCATCATATGCTTCACAACATAGAGCAAAAGTGATCAGCAATTCAAATGTGTTGATTTTTAACTTTATTTAATCAGTGTAGCACTTTTCAAAACAAACCTACAAACTGCTGTGCACACTGCGAGACAGGGCAAAGCAATAAAAGAAAAGGCAAAAAACCATAAAATCTATAAACCAGAAGAAAGTTGGTAAAAGCCCTGAAGTCAAGAATTGAAAGCAGATTTATACAAGTGCATTCTTCCGTTCATCTGCTTGACAGAGAAGAACAAAATAACAGAATAGGGTTTTGTTTGCGTGTTCAGGCTGAAACCAGGGTGTAATTATACACACACACACACACACATACACACATGCAGGAGCTCTGGTTCAACATGTACATGCTGGGAGCAGGTTGCATGTTAAAGATCAGCACTGACATCTTGTGGTCTTTTGTGACACATATTAATAATATAGTTTTTGCATAAATGGATATGAAAATCATTATATTGACTGTATTTGTCTGTGTTTCCTGCAGTATCCCTACGAGACGCTGTTTCGCAGTCAACACTACGCTCTGCTGGACAACGGCTGCAGGGAATTCCTCTTCCTGTCCGACTTCTTCATGGTGGCGGGAAACTCGGCCCTCGACCTCTTCAACAGCATCATGGGAAAAACCCTCAGCATGTTCCTGGTAGGAACGACGAGACGTCTTTTCTCCTATCGGTGCTGTGATTTAAAGAGGTCATCGTTACTCTGATGTAGTCAGAGAGTGAGAGAAGCAAAACTGTAAAATCACGAAGCAGGAGAAGGAAAGTGAAGGCAGCACATGGACACGTGCAATAGAAATAAAATAAAAACAGGGTGAGGCAGTAGTTTATCAGCTAAATACAACTGTGTTTAAGACTTTTTCCTAAAGATAAGTTAAAAAATAAATGAAATACAACTCCTAAAACCAGTTAAGTGCCATCTTGAATGCAAATAACGTAATGCACTCTTCTGCTAAATGGCCCTTTGACTCATTTCCTTACCGACACAAATGCACCATGGTCAGCCTGGTACAATCTCAGGAAATTAGCTATCAGGAAATATCTGAGTAATTAAAACCTCAACATGATAAAGAATCTGACCAAACATTTGCTGCTTTATTCTACTCTACGGTATATTTTGCATGAGTGTATATCAACGGGAAATGATGTCAGGACCAATGCATTTACTGTTTAGAGCTGAAGACAGGATGTTACGGAAAATGCATTATACCTTCAGTAATATTGTGTTAGTGAGTCCTGTTGTGTTTGTGTGTCCCTGCAGAAGAGCATGTCCACGTACGTGTCCGACTGCTACGACAGCATCGCCATCTTCCTGTGCATCCACATCATCCTCAGGTTCAGAGCCATCACGGCCAAGAGGAGCATCCCCGCTCTCGACAAGTCAGTGTCCAGTCGTCACGTTCACCTCCACTGGATTATCTGTCCTTCGACCTGTAGCTGCTGCACAGATAAAGACTGAGCCATTGTGTGTCCTCCTCAGGTACTGGGAGGCCGTGCTGGAGCTGCTGTGGCCGAGGTTCGAACTGATCCTGGAGATGAACATCCACAGCATCCGCAACACAGACCCTCAGAAGCTGGGAGTGCTGGACACCAGACCGCACTACGTAGGTCCACACACTCACATCTAGTATATGTATATAGAGGACAAACACACACAAACACAGACACACACATGATCAGTGTGAGCAGAGCAGTGTGTACGTCCATGACCGAGATGTGTGTGCGTGTGTTTGTTGGTTTTTCAGATCACCCGTCGTTATGCAGAGTTCTCCTCAGCCATCGTCAGCATCAACCAGACGTTTCCCAACGAGAGGACTAATGCTCTGCTTGGACAGCTGCAGGTAACACACACACACACACACACCTGATCTTAAAGGGATAGTTCAACATTTTTGGCAAACTGGCCCATTGCCATAATCCCTATAGTCATAGCAGCAGGTTCGTTACCTTTAATTGTCGGTGCAAGCTATTTTTAGAATGGCGGAGCAGAGCTGTGAGCTGCTCACAACTTGTCCATCAGAAGAGCGTTGTGGAGTTGCTGGATTGTGTATTGTTTGATGAGGGAAACCAAGAAATCCCATGAGCCTCCATATAATGTAGCTCTGAGCAGCTCACGGCTCTGCTCTGTCGTTCTAAAAATAGCTTGCACCGACAATTAAAGGTAACAAACCTACTGCTAAGACTATAGGGATTATGGCAATGGGCCAGTTCGCCAAAATGTTGAACTATCCCTTTAACTAAGTTTAACACTGAATTGACAACAATACAAGCTTTTCTCTTTTGTTAAGAATTCCACATGAATAAAAGGTTTGAAATCATACATCTGTTGCCCCTAATCCCTGTGAACATTTAAATCCAGGTTGAGGTGGAAAACTTTGTGCTGAAGATGGCGGCAGAGTTTCCCTCCAGGAGAGACCAGCTCATCTTCCTCATCAACAACTATGACATGATGCTCGGAGTCCTCATGGTGAGTGTCAACAACACTGACTGTCTGTGTTCAGGACAGAGACTGTAACCAGACTCCTGTTGTTGTTGTTGTTGTTGGGTGGAAAATCTTTGACCTCACTCCCCTATAACAGTTGTTTTTTCCCCCTGTTTGTCCAGGAGAGGGCAGCAGACGACAGTAAAGAGGTGGAAGGTTTCCAACAGCTGCTTCTGGCCAGAACTCAGGTAAACCACATCACACTGTTGCCTCTCTGTGAACAGGGCTTTTATTTTGACATGTTCACACTTAAACTATAGGTTATGAAAGAGGAAATACTTCAATAATAAAGATTCTCATTCTTCCTCTTTAGGAGTTTATTGAGGAGATTCTGTCTCCACCCTTCGGAGGGATGATTGCTTTTGTGAAGGAGGCCGAGGCGCTGATGGAGAAAGGGCAGCTTGACCGACTGAAGAACGAGGAAGGTGAGAGAAGTTTATTTCATGTGATATTTTCTGGTTTCTGTGATAGATATTTTATATTTTTTCTGTGTTTTATTGCAAGTCTTTACACATAGGAAAATATAAATATGGTAAAGAATCGTAAAGCATTTCAGCGTAGTTGTAAATCTTCTCTCTGGAGCTGTGGTGAGGTGGAGCGGAGGCTCTGAGTCTCTCTTCTGATTGGCTGGTAGTTTTCTGATTGATGTGGGAACAGAGATTTCTGGTTAACACACTCAGTGTAATAGAAACTGCTTTGTTATGACATCACAACGTTACAGGAAGTCTTTTTTTCTTTCTTCTTCTTCAAGTATTTTAGGAGGATTTTAGACCTTTTATCATCAGGACAGCTGTAGAGAGACAGGAAATGGGGAGGCAGAGACAGGGAGAGCAACATGCAGCAAAGGGGGCACCGGTGGAATCAAACAAAGTCAATGCAGCTAAACGACAGCACATTTTAAGGCTCATTTGCTGAATTCAGGCTGTGTGCATTTCTGTGTGGCCTGAGGCTCCGATGCTTTCACAGTATTGATACAGAACACTGCAAAAACTCAAAATCTTTCCAAGAATATTCTCGTCAAAATGTCTCATTTCTAGTCAAAACTAATCTCTTTCTACTTTCTACTAAGACTCATCACGTAAAAATTTACTTGTTTTTAGATAATAATGTAAGTAGGAAAATCTGCCAGTGAAAGCAAGTTGTTCGTGCTTGTAATAAGAAAGAAAAACCTGCTCTACCATCAGATTCTTCTACTTATTCAAATGGAAATACAGTATGCTTGAAATAAGTAAAAAGTGTCTAAAAACAAGCTACTTTTTAATGTGATGAGAGTTATTTTAAGTATAAGTAGATTAGTTTTGACTAGAAATGAGACATTCCGACTAAAAATAAGACTAGAGTCTTTAAAAGGCGACTCAGACTCAGAGGAAGGAAACGGGTCCTGTGACCGCTACCGACCCCTCACTATAGGTTTCAGTTATCTACATCCTGACAGAGGAGCTGTGGGCTTGTTTCGCTGCTAGGTTAAGTTTCGTTTTACAGGTTAATCAGCAGCTTTCATTGAATACACTATCCATCAGCTGTGTTAGTTTTGTTTCTCCGTCAGCCTGAGGCTTCTCATATCTCCCCACAGTCGCCGCCCTCAGCTTCCCACTTCCTTTTTCTTCTCAGTCTCAACTCACATTCACCACAATATGCATATTTAGTCTGAAGTGAAACTGCACAGTAGGAGATAAAACACTGTGTCCTGTTGTGTTGACACAACAAACAAACAAACAAGAGATAATGAAGTGTCCATCTCACTCTGTGCCCCCCCCTCCTTCCCTCCCTCCTCCCGGTAGCTCGCATCACTCAGCTGGTCCGAGGGTTTTCCAGCACGTGGAAACAGTCGGTGGAGTCGATGAGTCAGGACGTCATGAGGTCTTTCACCAACTTCAAAAATGGAACCAGCATCATACAGGTGAGACGACAGAGGACAGGTGTCGAGGCAAATCTGAAACTCCACAGTTTTGTTTCTCTGTTCAAACGCAGCTGTCCTCAGGCTTTCTAGTTTCCCTGCGATAGAGGGTTTCAGGCTTTATATACTGGTACATAAAGAACCCACTCGGGATTCCCACTCGTTTCTTGAAATCATTTTCCAGATGTTATTACCTACACTAATGCATCCCCCCGTCCCATGGGGCATGCAAAAAGGGGCAATTAATTTTGAGCAGCAGGTTGTCGTGGTTTATATAGCTTACATGGCCCACAATAAATCGCCAATAAATAAATAGCCAATACAACACACATCAGACAACATGGAGCTTGGAATGGATAATAATACAGAAAAGCTTTTAAGAAATAAGTCTATGGTCTATGGCTCTAATTTATGTAATAATCTCTTTCATGCTTAGAAATCATGAAATTCGTTTTCAAACCATGCCCACTACAGCTTCTCTATCTGTCACTCAGCAGAGGAGCCTGTGGCTGCAGGAGAGAAAACCCTCACGCTCAAATCCCAATATTGGAAACACTTATCAACTCAAAGTCTCTAAATCTCTCGCTATAGGCACTTCTTAGGAAAATAAATCCTCAGCGGGGTCTTAAAAAGTCAAATAGAGCTCTGGTAGCTGATGTCACGATGTGATAAATACATTTCCAGGACAAGTCAAGCTCCATGATTGGACCAGTGGTCAACCGTGTTCCAGGTTTTCTAGAACATGTGGGAACCCTGTCACTGAATGATGACGGTGACCTGGAGTTTAGGGGAATTCCTTTAAAAAGAAAATCAGTTTCATATTCAACATCCTCTGACGGTGTGTCAGAGGAAGTAAACATACCGCTAAGTGCTAAAAACCATAACTTCCTGTCGTTGCTGCTGCAGGGCGCCCTGACCCAGCTGATCCAGTACTACCACGGCTTCCACAAGATCCTCAACCAGCCGACGTTCCGCAGCCTGGCGGTCCGCTCCGAGCTCATCAACCTGCACCACCTCATGGTCGAGGTCAAGAAGCACAAACCCAACTTTTAAACAGGACGGGTTTCGGCTCGGTCCCCGAGAACTTTGCTTCTTGAACAAACCAGAAACACGAAGCATGACACATGAAAACCATGCAGCGTCTGGTAGAGTCTGTAGATTCTTGGAAAGCATTAAATAAAGATTAAAAAAAGCCAGACGAGACGCCCTCCCTCCGCCTTCCATCCAGGTAAAGAACGAGTGATCAGCGAGGACAGAGGAGCCAAAACCAGAGAGAGGAAGTGTTTTGTTTTTGTCAGTTTGAATTTATTGTCATCTTTGACTGTGAAGAAACTCAACCGCTCGTCACTCGGTTCATCACATCTCAGTCGTCAGGCCTTCATCGGCTGAAAGTCACACCAAGTGTCAGCAAACAAGCGAGTAGGGTGTGTGTGTGAGATGCTGTGGTTTCTTTACAGTCAACAACAAAACTTAACAATGTGCAAGAAACTGAATTCATGACCAAACCTCTACTGTACACGACGCACATGAAGCTAAATGTACAAATTAGAAATCAGAAGCTGAAAAGAAACTTTAATGATGAAAATTATTATTTATCTTGAAACTACTGATCAGAGTGCAGAGGTAAGAAGTAAGATGGATGCAAATTTGGACTTTTATTGTGAAAGTATGAACTTTGAGGGTGTTTTTTTTTTCTTCTTCTAAAGTTGTATAGTCTGGCTTTTTACTCCAGTAACATGAATCATTCATTTGTAAAAAAAGATTTAATTTATAACACTGCATTAGTGAGAGATGAGCTCTCATGAACAAGTTACTTGAAAAAAAATGTCTTTTTTTGTCCGTGTGTTGCAGCTTCAGACTGATGGTTGAAGACGCTCTTGTGTTTTTCCTCTAGTCATCAAATCTCAAATCAGAAAAGCCTTGGAGGAAATGGTGCATTTATGAGGTGCTATTTCCAGTGGTGGATTTGGTGCTGTAGTTGATAAACCCAGGGCAACAGTGTGGCTGAAGTGTTTTTCACAGTGGTTTTGCTGTAAACGCTGGCGCTCTGCCTGCCGTTGGGTCGTCGGATGAGATTTAATGACGAAAGGAAAAGGAAGTGTGACCTGAAGTTGTCGTTGTGTGCCTTTTTTTTTTTTTTTGCTCATTTATCTCCGGTAGCTGTACAGAGCTCATCGTGTTGTGCGGATCTTATCCGTCCGTGTCGTTCCAGTGTAAAAAACAGACTGTGCAGTTTAACACGGAGTCGTTGAAATACAACATAGATGTGTTTGCGTCTTTTATTAATCAATGTCCTGAAAGTTTAGTTGGAAAGAAGTACAGTCACATATGGGACATTTATACACACACTCAACAAATCACAGCAAAAAAAACCATTATGACATAATAGATCAAATTTTCAGAATGTCTGTTTTCATTACTGATTGATCTGAATATAATTTTTCTGTTATTCATTTATTAATGTAGCTAGTCTAAATGCTGCTTTATAGGGATCAATTCTGTTCTTTTGCCAAATCCTTTTTTTTTACATTAACAGATTACCATTTTATTTGCACAATATTTTGTAAATCAGGGCTGAAACTAATTTCTTTTCCTTGATTTAATTGGTTACTAAACTTGAAAGCACCAAAGACTTTTGGTATAAGAGGAAAAAAGCAGCAGATTCGTGAGGAAACCAGACATCTCAATGAAAAATGATCATTAATCAAATCCATCAACTTCAATACAAGAATCAAAATAGCCTTATCAACATATCAGCCATGACAGTAAAACTCAGAACTCTTACAATAATCAAATAAACCATGAAAAGATATTAGATTAGATACAGATGCCATACTGACGTTAATACTAAATAAAGTATTTTGACCTCATAGTGTTGTAAATCATGTAAATGATACGACTACTTCTTCCACCACAGTATAAGACAATACAACACACTACACTAGCAACAGGTTCATCTCTTAATGAAGACCTTTTTTCTTGAGATAAGAATCTTTAAGTCTCATGAACTAAAAAAATTGGGCTCAATTTTCTTTCATCCAAAAAACAAATCAACTAAGACTGGAAATAACCAGCACAGAACAGGTTATTCCATTTTCACTAACTTGCAAAACCAACTGAGAAAGACTGTGATTGTCACTTTCTGATACAAACAAGCTTTGTGTGCACATGTGAAAGCACGTTGAAGGATCGTCAGCCAACAATGCAAATTGGATCATAGTCAAAGCAGGTATTATAATAAAAGTCACACCAAAGCACTGACTGAACTGGACTGAACAGAAGCACCTCCTCCTAAATGAACCAATGCCACACACTGAGAAACCTCCACAGCTGTTACTTCTTCAACCTTAGGTTCAGGTTCACTCAGCAAATGTAGAAAACAGGTTTCATAACTTAATTACTGATAAATCACGTGCACATGGCTGCTGATCAATCTTCAGTTTGCTGGTCTTTAAAAACTACATTTCACTTCAAAAAACACATCAATATTGAACAAAATTACAATTTACATAATGCATGTTTTACAAAAACATATTACATAAAAATTGCATGTATACAAAAACATAGCATTGTAAACATTACACATAGTTACAAGAATTATTAAATTTTTTCAAATTCTTGTAACATCAACAATGCCATGTTTTTGTAACTGTATGCAATATATTTCTTATGTTTTTATGGTTTTAAACATTTCTTTTGGAAAATGTAATTTTGTATAACATTTTTTTCATATATACAGGGATAATGTATAGTTGGTACTAGCCTCGTAAACCAGCCTGGGAGAGGCTGGTTTACGAGGCTAGTTTGGAGGTTGTTATGGAGAATTAGCCCCGACAGGTTGTATGGAACATTTTAAACAACAGCAAATTGAAGACTGATAATTGGTCACATGACCCATATTTCTTTGTTTGTTGAGCGAACCTGCAGCTGAAGCAGCTTCGGAGTGAAACGTGTTGTATAGAAAAGAAGTCACAGAGAAGTAATTTCAGTGTGCAACATAGATTTTATCACAAATGCGCACTTTAACTCAAATCTTACACACACAGACACACGTACATGGAAACAAACCATTATAAGGTTTTTCAGTCAACAGTTCAAAAACATCATAATAAATAATCATATTGTTCCATATGTTGTTAAAGTGCTCAGTGTCGCTGTTGTTGCAGAAGTTGTCTCAGAGCAGATGAAAAAATCGCAAACTTGTTACAAGACAACAGAAGAAGAGAAGAATTTCTGAACAAGAGTTTTTGGCAGCGTCACCTAAAAAAAAGACACCAGAGGGTGGAGACAACGCAGGGTTACTCCAGGTCACACCTTTCACTCTTTCAAATCCTTTTTTTTTTTAATTTGCAAGAACACGCGTCTCATTTTTCTCACCCGTGATTGTTTCCTCTTCCATAGACTGCAGGACTTTGAGAGCGGTGGAGCCGTCTGTGGACGAGGAGTTACACCGATTAATATGCAAATCTTAGTTCAACGTACAAAACCTAACAGAGGTAAGAGCAACAGTCAGTGTAGAAACGCTTTATTTTATGCAATCAGCTTCTACAATGATGATGATGAAGGTAAAGAAAGCTGCTGACCTTCCACAAAGAGTTGCACGGTGCTGACGGCCAGGCCCCGCTCATCCAACACTTTGTACGTCCCCTCGTCCGAGCGACTTAAGTTCTTGATGGTCAGCTGCTCTTTCAGCGGATGTTTCTCCAGACGTGGACTGTTCTTATCCTCCCTCATCCACACGACCGACGACTCTGAGCTGCCCCTGTCGAGCACACACACACACCAATATGATTGTGATGGACCAATCAAAATAATACATTTGTAAGAGGCTCGCCAGTCAAAACTAGGTTCATCAAATCTTCCAGTTGGTCTGTTCAAAGAAGAACTTAGGTTGAAGCTCATGAAAGAGATGAAAAAAAAAAACATCTTCAGGGGAACATGAAAATATATTAATTCATGACCAGCTACTGCACAATTAACAGAAATCAGAGATCACAGGTACAAGTTTACGTTTGCAGGAAACTAGTGTCCTAAATAGCAAGGGTTCATCCTCTGGGGAGCAGAATTGATCTTAGCAAAATTTTAGGAATGTTGAACTGAAATGAGAGTAAAGGGAAACAGCTTTAATTAAGGTCAAACAAACTGGCTCATCCTCTGGGTACCACAAATATCCACCATACAATAAACTGTGAATGTGGAGCTTCCATGAGAAAGTCTTTCTTTTCTCCACCAAAACCCACATAATCCTGTCATCAAGGCCTCTGTTTCGTAAGCAGAGGTCACTGGATGAGTCAGAACCTTTCAGCAGCTTTTAATCTATTCCAGTTTGACATAAGCAATATCTTTTTTTTAGTGGGCTGCTTTCTGTTAATAGATCAGCATCATCTGTGTGGGAGCCCAGACATGAGATGGAGCGAAGTGAGACAGGACAAAGAAATGACGAGACGTTTAACGAAAAAGTAGTGATTCCAGTTTTTTCGTTTTATTTTGAAAACAAAACTGCAACTCACTTTCTGTGGAAGATGACCCTCATGGAGTGCGAAGTGTGGAGATCCAGAACCAGGTCATCACCTGGAGCACGAGACTGACGGGATTTATGGTCTGAGAACGGAAACAGAACAGTTAATGAGAAGTTAATGACAATAAACACTGATAGAGGAGCGGGAATGAAATGAAAAAAAAGAAAACAACCAAACTAACCGAACACAATCAGCTTGACACTCTGAATGAAGACCTTGGTTTTTGTGGACCGCTCTCCGTCCACCACCATGTAGCTCTCGTATCTCCCCGTGTCTCCGATCTGAACGTCTCTGATGATCAGAGAGCAGTTCCCTGTCCCCAGGCTCTCCTCAGGAACCTCCACCCTGCCCTTAAACTCCTCCGCCTGCCACTTCTCAGACCCGTGCTGCTCCAGCACGATGTCAGCCAGAATGGTCCACTGGATGTAGCAGGCAGAGGGCCCGCCCTCCTCCCCCTGCTGCGGCTTACACATGCAGGGAAGGACCACCTGGTCCCCCACCGTGGAGGTGACGGACTGGACTTTGGTGGCGAGGGACAGGGAAGAGGAGTCTGGAGGAAGAGAGGCATTGAGGATGGAGATTAGGGGTGGGAATCTTTTACCATCTCACGATTCGATTCAATTATATTCTGATTTTTGGGGCTACGATTCGATTCAAAACGATTTGATTCATAATGATTTCTGCTTCAGTCTATCAGTGTGCAAAGGATCCTCATGATCTACTCCAGTCTGCTTTGCAAGACAGAATGACTAAAGTGTCTTTTTCACATTTATTGAGTTTTAAACATTCGTCCATGCTTTGTTGAAACTGTTGCATAAAGGCAACAACACATGTTGCTTAAGTAACAAAATTAAAAGTGCCTATAGTGCAGTTAAACATGCTGCCTTTTAAATTCTAAAGAAATGGAGGCCGAGAAATGTCGATTTTGGGACATTTTATATCGATTCAGAATTGTATTAAATGAGAATTGCGATTCTTATGTGAATCGATTTTTTGGGACACCCCTAATGGAGATAAAGGGAAGCGTCCTGGACCGCTTGGATGTTAGGAATATGTTGTACAATGAGGTATTACCACTGCATTTTTAGAGTTTTTATAAGTTTATAAAATAAAGCACCCACAGGAAAGTCCCGATCTCAGTTAAACCTCAGACCTCATGACCTTTTTTGGTGCAGTTAGGTGTTTTCTGCACATCGCAGGCCGTTAAGCCGCAGCTTCTCACAGAGGTTTCAGATGACACAAAAACCTGATTTACACCATAAACCACAGGTTAGCTAATTACAGAGCGCCAGGAGCAGAAATAATCACCAGACACTCATTACTCACCAACTAAACTGCCAATCAGGAAACATTGGAGGTGGATGAATAACCTGGAAGAAACATGAGAAGAAGAAGCGACAGTCACTCTTTGAGTTTTTGATTCTTCTCAGGAGAAATATGATTATTATCACTAATCGGATTAACAGATGGCACAGCAGAACAGATAAATCTTAATTTGTCATTAGTGGAAATTCTAATGTAATATATACTTCTAATATGTAAGTATAAGATATAAATAAATAAAAAACGAATACACTATCAGCAATTAATCTGAAAGAAACTGATGATGATAAGACCTGATGGGAAAAAAAGTTTAATAATATAATTTTTCAGTCTTTATGGACTGATTAATTATCTTTTTCCACCTTTGAACTATTCCTAAAATCCACTGTCTCAGTCGACCTCTAATAGTAATTACATTTATTTAATATAGACAGCAGAAAAAACAGCAGTATAATTAAGATATTGCACTGTTTTGAGGCCTTAATCATAAAATCTTATGCCAGTAAAGGCTAATCTGCTTAACAACTGACTGAACAAATTAATTAAGATTTTATATGAAGCAGCATGAAGTAAAAATACTCCATCCAGTGCAATAAAAACACTCCCGTGGTCCATGGTTCATGGTGACGCTGGGAGAATCGATACCTACGGAGAATTGGTAACATATGGATATGGATGGTGCCTAAGTTTCGTTTCCTTTGGAGAATTACTATCAAACGAAAGCTGAGGCGTGGCGCGAGGGGCGCTGTTCGCTCACAGCTGGTCAGCAATGCACGCGCAGGCAAATGGACCGTGCAGTAGTGCAAATCAACAAAAACAGACTTTTAATGATGCTGTTTCTACCTTCTTTTTTGCAGGTAAACGCACACCTGCAGCCTGCGAGGCGTTGCATTAAACAAGCTCATTCTGTTCATCCTGCATGTGCAAGTCTCTTCAAAACAGTTTTAAAAAACAATAACAACGACAGAGTGTTTGAATTTCAAATTAATGTGTAACATTTCTTACCAGTGCCAGTGCCGGATAATCACTGATCTCATGATGTCAACTGTTTGGAAACTTAGCTCAGTCCTCTTCTCCTCCTCAGCTGCACCGGTGCTGTCAGCGTGTGGACTAGAGTGTGTGTTTACGCTGTGCAGGCAGCTGCATTTATCAGTTTCGACTTCCTGGATGGGACGGCGGCCAAAATAAAAGCACCTCCCAACCCTTAGCTATACGGTCACTGATAGGGTAGTTGATAATTGAATATTGATTAACTGATAATGTCAATGGAACAACACAAAGCTAAGCACTGTTCTTCTAGTTTCATTTCATCATTAAGTAACCTGTTGCCTCTTCCTTCTTTTTTGTCAATTAAAATAGGAATATAAATAAGACAAAAAAAAAACTTGATTTTTTTTCATGTTATATGGTGTATATTTATTTTTTGTTGTTTTTGTTGTTGATTATGTTATTTATTTTTATTTTGTATGTCATTTAGACTAATTCATTTCTGTTTGTAGCTATCTTATTTTTGAACAAAACAAGATCGCGGATGTTGTCCTGCCTCTGCCGTGTGGTTTGTTTGGCCAAGTTTGTTCTGAAGAAAATGGAATAAAACAAACCACTCGAGGGGGTTTTCTGATGTTAAACCGCCTAGTGGAGTTTTACGGTGCTTTTATTTTGAAATAGAGTTTCACACCAGCATGAGGAGACTTCACTATTTTTCCGCAGAAACGAAACTTAGCGGTGCATCTGCGACTCGCGGGCGACAGAGGGAGCTGAAGTGTGAGTAAGGTGTGATTTTTTTTTTTTTTTCTGGAAAGAGTTGCCGACTTGAGTCTTGGTGGTCTGTAGCCTAACTGTACTATGTGTCCCGGTCTGTATTAAAGTCACCACTGACTTCCTCCCCCCCTGCAGTCAGATCAGATCAGTGATCAGCTGCACACAGATCCCTGCACAAGAGCTGGACTCACTCAGTTATGGCAAGTCTGACATGGATCCTCACGTTTCTCTGTAAGTTCCTGTTTATTTAATGATTTACATGCACACACATAGCCTACACTCAGGCGCTTCAGTGACTTTCAAATGGGTGATTGCAAAGTGTTTAGTGTTTGTTGTTTTGCTGTTTTTATGCTCATGAACTGTTTGTGTTTAACACCTGTTGCTATAGCAGTGAACTCATTCATAATAGTAAAACCAAAACTAAAGTGAGGGAAAACAAGCAGATGCCTTTTGAGGGTGTGGCCTGAAACTCTGTGATCTTAGGTCGTTTTGGGGTCACAGCGACATGGGGTCGAAGCCAGGTCTCTGTGGTCCTGCTCTGGACTCAGACCCGCTGGTGGGGTTTGGGGTCAATCCGCCGATGAGGATGATGAAACATGCATGAGAGGGAACATGTTAAGTTTTCTCTCCTGTGTTAATGTGTGCCTTTGCTGCAGAAACAAAACAGAGTGAACTGGATCTTGTCATCTGAGATTATGATTGGCAGCTTGACCTCTTTGACCCCTGGTGTACAGTAGTCACATAATGATGAGCTACAGTAATAGCTTTACCTCAGGGACAAATCCTATTGCACAATGATGGCAACAGTCCAACATGTTACGGTTTTTGTTTTCCAAAAATGCAATTTGTGTTGAAATGAAACCTGAAATTTAAATTTTCTTTCTTTGTTTCTTTGTTTCTTTCTTTCTTTGTGCCAAATGCAGTAACTTTCTTAAACTTCAACTCTTGAAGCATCGTTCACTCTGAAATCGCCTGTTGTTATTGCCTTTAATGTGTTTTTACTTTTAATTGTCTTGTTTGTGAGTTATAATGATGTTTAAAGCAGTGTATGAGACATAATGTAAGACAGGAAATAAAGGAGCTGCCTTATTTCAGGAAGTAGTGGAGCTGTGAATAAAGCCCATTCTGTTCAGATTAAATATCTTTAGATGTTTATCTGAAGGTCAACATCAGCCTGATGATGCTACATCATCTCTCCTCAGGTGTTGCAGGGTGTCACTGGTCTTCGGCCTCACCTGTTCTCCGTCCTGCCCTTGTGGTCCAGACGAGGCAGAACGTCACACTGACCTGTAACCTGACGATGAGCACGCAGACCAACTGGTACTTGATGCGTTCAGACCAGCTGCTGCCTCTGCTGACAGTAGAAGAGACTCGACTCTCTCGAGACTCGAGAGGAACCGTGGTTGCCTTTCACTCCGCAAACAGCCGCATTACGACCAAACCAAACATCACCCCTGACCTGGTCAGCCTGGAGATCCTGGAGGTGGAGGAGGAAGATGCCGGGCTGTATTTCTGCACAGGCCGGTGTGCACAGGGTGCATGTTTTAACAGAGCCATTCTGCTAATTGTGAATGGTAAGATGATTATCCATTGATTCAGTTTGATTGGTATCATCATCTCTATAATTTTCAATTTTTATCACTAGTTTTTCACTTTTTCATTTATTTGGATCTCCATTAGCTTTGGCTGAGGCCATTGGAGTCTATACCCAAGACAATTATCTTTCCACTGCAGTACACAGACACAGAAAACACATCACACAACATCAACGCACACCCCCACACAAAAAACAAAACAGAAAACAAAAAAAGTTGAGCATGGGGACTTATTTTTCTATTAGTAACATTAAAAACCAGAAAGAGTCGTTGCAGTGACTTTTACCACACTGAGGCTGAGGCTGCATGAAGAGACCGCGGCATCACGCAGAAAAGCTCAGGTGGTTTCATAAGTGTCAGATGTTCCTCAAAAAGACATCTCGTTAGCGGTGTCGCTCTGATTTGAAAAGGTCAGATGTGGGTTTGCTCGGGGTTTGTGGGATTGTTCTTGCAGCCAGAGGAGGCTTACAGTGCAGTGTTAGGTTTCAATTTGGAAAATTACATATACGTTTGGTGTTGGCAGGGTATACCAACAGATACCATGTGGTCTGTTATGACTCAAATCTGCCACAAATAATGTTCAAATGAAGGGTTTTATAGCAGAACCTTTTGCAAATTTAAAAACCAGACCAACGTTGGACAAATTATATTTCTAAAATTACCCAAATCAATTTTTATCCACTCGACTGAATTAGAAATAGTCCAACCTTGCAGAATTTTTTTGATTTACTCAAGTTTCAAAGAGTTCAACAGGATGCTCAGATGTCAAATTATCAACTGATGAATCAATAACCTTGCTGGTGTTCTTGCATCTTTGTGTTCCCAGGGGATGATGGGTCAGCCAGAGACAAAACGAGGCAGCCATGTCTGACTCTGGGCATCTGTGTTCTTCCAGCTTTGATTGTCCTCATTACGGGCTTCATCTTTGGGCTCTGCCTCTGCTCAGGTAAGTGACTGGTTGTGTCTCGTATTTCAGGACCAACTATTTTTAAACAGAAGGGGGAGGACATTTCATATCGCTGCTAATATGTATAGTAATTTTGTATGAAGTGAGAATAATCACCTTAAAACTCCCTCTGTGTAGGATTTTGACCAATATGATTCTTTACTTGCACTGACATCTAGTGGTTGACTTTGTGAACTGCAGCACTCACAACAGAGCAAATCTACATTCAGCTTAGTCACCAATCATACAAACTTTCCAAATGCAACCCGATAACTAATAACTAATACATCCACATGGAATTGAGCTATCTCTAGATTACTTTTGAGGTACTTTTCCATTTACTTCTAACGTACAGTATTACTGCTTTGTGGCTCAATCACATTTACTTATGAAAAACTGAAAAACTCTTCCTGTAACGTCCATGTAGTCTTTATGTACTTAAGATGTTGACAGACATTTCAAAGTAGCTGTTCTTTATGGTACAAGGTGTGACTCTGCCCTGTATAGAAACAGGATTTACCGGCTCTGGTAAGGTGTCGATTCTGATAAGCGAGCACATTAAAAGGAATGCAAGACTAAATATTTCAGTCTTGTGAAGTTTCAAATGACAAATCTTTTAGATACCAATACCAACATGTGAAACTATGAAGAATTTTGACATTCCCTTTATATAATAACAGTATTAATTCAACAACAATCAGCTTCTTCACACCAGGATCTGTCTTTTTATTTACACAGTCAGACATACAGGGAAAACAGGCTCTGTATTTGTACTGTAATTGCACCCCTTATAGAATATTTGGCATTAGGATTTGATGTTTTACTGACAGAGGGTAAAACAATGAAGACTGCAACCAAAACTTTGTCATATCTCATAATATTTTCAATCACATGTAACAATAAAACGGAATCAAATCACAATCTGGCCATGAAAGTGCTTCAATAACAAACCTTTCCTATAGAACGAACTGAAATCTGTTTATTATCAGTTTGTGCAACAAAAAAAAGAAAGAAGAGAAATCAACCCCGATACAGATATAGATACACAGTCTAATTATGCACAACTGAAAACAAGAATTAGAATATCACTTGAAGGCAGCATAAGTCAGTCTACCAGACTCGAGGTTTCCTGCAATATTGCATCTTGCTTTGTTGAAGTGACAGTCGTTTTCTACATTTGAATGCAACGTGGAGATTGGGTCCAATGTTTGCAGAAAAAAACAAAAAATGTGTGTTTTCATGGTTGTAAACTGATTTTGGCAGAGATCGTTAAAACATTACTAAACACAGTCAGAGTTCAGGAGATTAGCATAGAGTTCCTAATGTTAGTAAAGAAGGACACAGAAGCTGTTTGAGGAGAATCAGTCCCACAGTGAAGCTCGGTTAAAACCCAATAAACATAGAAATGCATTGAAAGACTTCAGGTCTTTACTTGGTTGATCATTTCCTGAGTTTTTTTTTTTTTTTGGTTGGTAATCAAGAGAACATCATTTTCATTGGATTCCCTCCCTGAAGCGGAGCCGCTTTCATAGGTTTGGCTCACACCTGTTTGAGCAGCAGCCCGTACGGACGGATCGACTCCTGCACGATCACCCTGGTCTGGACGTCGTTGCGGCCTTGAGGGATGTAGACCAACCAGATGTCTTCTCTCTGGCACTTTGTCCTCTTCTTCGTGTTGATGCGGTTCTGCAGGACCACCTTGTACGTCTTCCCGTCCACCTTGGACTTGAACGTCTTGCAGTACTTTTCGGCCATCTTGACGTCGGGCGTGGAGTACACCCCTCTGCCCTTCGTCTCGGTGGTGGTCAGAGAGGCCGCGGCGGCGTCGAGGAACTTGGGCTCGTCGCTGGGGCAGCCGCCGTGGGTCAGGATGATGCCGAGGGACCCGTCCATGTTTTGCCCGTGGTAGGAGACGGGCCAGGCGTCGTTACCGGTCCCCAGCCAGCGGTCCCCGTCGTCGTACTTCTGCGTGACCCGGAGGGCGGCGCGGTTCCACCCACAGGGACGCACGTACGGCTCGTTACCGCGCATGAATGTTTTCTCGCCATCCTGGAGGTCAACAGAACAGAAGGGTCAAGAGTCAGAGCCACAGAGACATGACGATCACTTTATGTGCTCTCTGACTCATTTATTCACTCTCAGTGTCGCACAGTAAAAGAAAATACCTTTATTGACAATACTCAAACTTATACTTTCATTTTCATTTACTCAGACTTTCAGCTCTGTCTCTAATAATCATATTTGACATTTTTCCCAAATGAAATGGATCATGTCCAAACAGCTGATTTATTTATTTATTTAGTTCATTTCAATTAATCATCATCATCACACATCATCTTAATTCAATAATACAATACACATGACCGAAAGCGAAAGCGGGAGAAGCAAGAGCTTATCTAGTTCCGCCCCCAGTACTCACATAATGAATCTTTATCATAATCTTTTCTTTGTCTTTTGCATTTCAACAAAATATGTTGCAACAGTAGACAGTATGTTGAGCTGAAGTCTAGCTCTAGACAGTACAGATTATGTGTGTGTCTGATTACGGTGCTGTTAATGTATTAATTAACCATTAACACTGAGAGAAAGAGTAATGAGCCCCTCTGCGACCCTGCTCACCTTGATGTTTGTGAAGTCGTAGTTGTACTGAGGATGGAAGAAGTCCTCAGGGTTGATCTTCACCGTGGCCTTCAGGCTCTCCTGCGGGCCGGGGCCCTCGGTCAGAGCCAGGGGGGAGCTGTACAGGTCGACATCGTCATCCACCGCCTGCAGGGACAGAGTGCCTAGACTGGGGTACTCCAGCTCGTTGAACCCTTCCTGCTTGTAAAACTGCTTGAGGGCGACGATGTTGACAAAGTCCTGCGGGCTGAGCTGGGAGGGTCCGCTGGTCGACTCGACGTTGCAGCCGGAGAGAGCTGACAGAGCTTCCAAGCACAGATTAGTGTCCGGCATGTTTCTGATTGGAGGAAGGAGGCTTGAAAGAAGAAGTTTTCTCTTTCCTTAGACTGCACTGAAAGCAACAAAACAGCCTTTGTTAATCTTTCCTGGGTCGATGAGTTGGTATCTGTTGAAGAAAACACGGAAAAGAAAGCAGCAGAGCTCCGTTTGCCTGCTGCCCTGGCATGAGCAGCTGCCCTAGTTTCACTTTTACACTTTCACTTTCAGTTACACACCGTGTCTCTTTTGTAACATGACACCAAATCTTGTAACTAAAGTGTGCAGAGATTGATATACAAGTTATTTTTTCTGTAGACAGTGCCTTACCTTTATCTTGTTCAAACCCAGAACGCACCACTCATTCTATCTGATTTATTTGTTGTTAAAGTTTAACCAGTGACCCAGCTGCAGTCCGGCCCTCCTCACTTCCTTCCTTTGCTTTGCCTTCAGGGAAGTCAGCTGGTTGCCGCTGTCAGAGGAGGGCATCCAGAGTGAGGATCACAGAGGTCAGTAGATGATCACATGTCAGAGCTTTCTCCTTTTCTACAAGTTCTGATTGACTTTTTATTATTCTTTCAACAAACACTACAATTACTATAATAGTACTAGATTTACCACATCATTTACTGCAAGATATTATTCGCTGGATATGTATATAACGATTTCAAATGATCTTTTTTCTCTTTTTGCTTTCCCTTACCTCCCCTTTGTCCTTCTTTCTTGTATCATTTATTTCACTATATATATGTTTTTTTCCCCCATTTCTTACATAGTGGAGCTAAAATGTATTTGACCTTGAACTACATGTGAACAGTCTGAGTTTATCAGACAGTCCGGTCATAGAAACAGTTGTATGTTGTATGTACAGATGTATTTCTGTTATAGTTTAATGTTGTTGTTTTTTTCTCTGCAGGATGTGCCTTTGCATTATTCCAGTCTGAAGCATGCATACCGACCCCACCACCCTGGCCAAGGAGGAACAGGATTGGCTAAAGAAGATGTCATATACTCGACAGTGATGACTCGCAAAAACCCAAGCGCCTCGCATCACCACGTATAGAGGTTTTGTTGTTTTTGTATGTTTATTTTTCTATACAAGTTTCAGTGGGTGAGTTTTGTCACCACCTGCTGGTCAGAGAGTAAACTACACTCTCATATGCACAAAAAAACAAGATATTATATATTAACCAGCTAACCAGATGTTTCTGAAATTCATATCTAATGGACCTGAATAAGCAACAGAACCTGCAGATATCCTGTGTATACAACAGACAGATACTGTTAATATGCTAGAGAAATGAATGTCTCATTTATCTTTTTGATATTTCACTGTTTATGTCACTGTGACTGCTGTATAGAAACGCTGCTCTCTTTTGGTTTTATCTATAACCCAAGTATTGTGTTTCCAATCACACAAACCACAGAAGATGACATAGTGATTGATTTTTAACTTTATTTGTATGGTGTTTATTATGTAGCTCTACACTGTGTTTTAAGCTCCTCTGGTGTTAGTATTGTATTGCATTTACCTCTCACGTTGATTTTGATATTACATATTGTATTTGTCTTGTCTTCTCTGTAACATCAATAAAATCCAATGCTCATCAATTAACACAGATTGTCTTATATCTGAGGAGAAAAGGAGGCTTGAAAGAAGAAGTTTTTCTTTTTCCTTATAGAAGACTGAAAGCAACTGTTAACCTTCTTTGAGTCAATAGAGTTGCTTGTATGAGCCGCCAACCTACAGTAGTTTCACTTTTATAATTTCACTTCCAGTTTCACACTGTGTCTCTTTTCTAATAACACACCAAATCTTATGATTAGGCCGTGCAGGGATTGATAAAAAAGTTATTTTTCTTTATCTTTTACCCAGAAAACACTGCTTATTCTGTCTGATTTATTTAGTGTTCTGGGTGATGTTGTACATGTCAAAACTGTGAAAAATGGAATGAAATGAGTTACACAGAGTCTACCCAAGTGTTTAATCACATTTGGGATACATAAAGTGTGTGTTTGCACAGACTTGACATGCATTTGTTTCGAGCCTATATAACAGCAGGTCTGGTGATGACGGACGAGTAGATGACATGGTGCTGGTCCTGGTCTGCTGGTGACGTCCTGTTGGCCCTCTCCCTCCAGTTCTGATGGCCCAGAGAGGCGTAGTGGATCGTCTCCTCCGACTGGGACCGACTCTGTAACGCCTCACACTCTGCAGACAGACAGACAGGTGTGTTTTATTAGTGTTGCACATGATAACTGAAAGTAATTACAGCGTTGAGACGGAGGACTGGCGTTGTTACCCGCTGGTCCAGTGATGGACGTCGACCGAGGCTGCAGCTCTGCTTCCTCCTCGTGTGTCTGAGCTTCTGCAGAGAAAACACAAGTGTCACACATGTATGGAGGACAAAACCTGACAAATAAAAATATAAATAAAACAACAAAATAACACAATAACAATACATTTCAACAACATTTGTGACAAAGGTTGATAGATAAATTATTTATTGCCATCACATACTTTCTACACAACACAATTGAGTCTGGCATCAGTCATCAACCTTGCAGCCTCACAAATAAGTTAATAGATATAAATAGAAAGTATGTGATAGGTAAATATGAAAATAAAGACCCCTTTAATTGCAATTCTACAGTAAGTAGATCTTTTGTAAATGATCTTTATCTTTATTTTACATTTCACATCACCTGTATATAGATGTTTCCTCTTTCTCCTGCACCTCATGCTGGTCAGTAAAACACAGATGGCGATCATCAGGAGGATCATTAACCCCAAGCCGCCGACGGCAACCATCAACACAGCTGAGAGAGAGAATCTGATCAGTAAACTCAAAAATATCAGTGAAAACTTTAGTTATGACAGTAAAGTGTATGTTAAGTGTTACTGTGACCAACCATTCTCAGTCTTTTTCTTGTCCTTCTTCTTAATTTCAGCCACATCTGTTCAACACAACAGCAACAACGTAAGATATACATGTCCAACAGTATTGCATTTAATAAAGGAATAAGCATTTTAATTTGTAGTGAAGTATACACTTAAATTAACTCTAAAAAAAACCTCAATATAACTGTGCTGAATTGGAAATCCTACCTGTTTTCTCCACAGCAGAAGTAGCAGATGTACTTGTGGATGTCTGGATGCTGCTTGGCTCTGGAGACACTGATACATACAAAACATTGATACTTCTGAATGATTCAGTCAATAACAGCCCAATAATGTTCAATTCTCATTAAAACTGTCTTTTAACATGCACAAATCAAATTATGTTTTTTAGGTGTCAGCGAACACCATATAAATCATCATACATGTTCAAAAATATTGTTGAATTTTAGATTTTAGAAAAGAATAGACATGAAAATTATATATACAGCATATATGCAATGTTCATTTTATATATAAATCAATAGTAAAATTGGGAATCTGATTAGAAAAATGAAATAAAAACATTATACAGATAGAAATGGCCTTTAACTGGTATTTCAAAATGTCATTAGTAATTCAGATCAATTTTAATTTTACAAACTTGAAGTGATTACAGATAATGTCAGAGCAGAACCTTTGTATGTTTGTAACATCATAAACTGATGATTAAATCCATGTTGTCTAATAACCCACCTGTGAGGACGGTGACTCTGCCCTGCAGTTCTCCATTACACTGGTACTCTCCAGCGTCCTCTGGCTGCAGATCCTGGATCTGCAGGGCATCGTTCTGGAAGCTGAGCCGGCTCCCCTCCCTTTCCGCTTTCGCTGTGCCGTTTCTGTACCGGGTGAAGATGGCCTCCCGCTTGCCCCCGTACCTACGGTGAAACCACCTCTGCTTGGGTTTGGGGGCACGACCGCAGGGAAGCAGCAGCGTCCGGCCTTCAGGGACCACGAAGTCCTGACCTGTGGAGGTAGATTTAGAGAAGTGTTTGTCGTCGAGCTGGTCGGTTAGTGGCACATTAGACGATGGAAGGGTTTTTCCACTGCAGTGCTTTATTAATAGACGCCCAACTGAGCCTGACTGTCTACTGAGTCACTTTATACATCCTCTCTCCTCATATCTAGATTTTATTGTTTTAGATAACCTTTATGTATACTGTATATAGACTGAGTAGAGCTCACAGCAAGATAGGAAGTTGCAGGACTGTATATAGCTGATGGATGGAGGGTTGGATGGATTGATGAAGCCTTTTTCATGATGGCGTCCCCATTTAGACTACTCACCTGTTTCCCAGTGGAAAATTTGCATCAATAAAACTCAAAGTTAATACGATTTAGTGGATAAACTCTGACGTACAGTATACATGAATCTCCTCAGAAAAAAGGAAACTGTCAGACTTCAGCAGAATACACAGTGTGGTTATATCTTGAGTAACGGCTCTTGGCTCGCGATGACATAACTGGAAAGTCACTGTTGGTTTGAAAAGATGTTCAGATCTGAGATTCAGACTTTGCTCAGTCTTTGCATTTCTTATCACCATTTTAGTGACCAATACTGTTTGTTCCATCCCTGTGTTTTCTATTATGTTTCACATATAGAAACATTAAGGCATGTGTGACTTGTCACTTCTGTAGAATACTTGTTCCCCTTTTTTTAAGGAAGATATTGGGCAAAGTGGCTGCATGGTGAGAACTTCAGACTATGCCATGGGAACGTTAACTTTTAGATTCTCAAATCATCCACATCATTGTTGTTTCTTCCTCTTTTCACACCTAAAACTGAAATCACACATTTGTTGTGTAAAAGTGGTTTCACAACATGACAGACAGATTTAATCAGGTCCTTAAAGGGATATTTCAACATACTGGCAAATTCACCCATTGACATCAGCACAACACCGGCTTTGCATTTACCTCGAAAACAACTGTGGTGAATGTTCAGGTGCAAACTTGTCCACAAGGATGTTTTAGCTTTGTTGTATTGTGTATTTGATGAGTTTTGAAGGATAGCCCGGAAATACCATGAGCCTCCGTGGCGTTAGCTTGGAAGCTCATGGCTCTGCTCCACCGATCTAGAAACAGCTTGCACCAATAATTAAAGGTAATGAACCTATAATCCTAAAGCTATAGGGACTATGGCAATGGGCGAATTTGCCAAAATGCTGAAATATCCCTTTAAGATGGCACAGAGGGACTGCATTGGTGTGGCCATACATGCATATATAGCAAAGCAAAGTTCTGCAAATACACTGTGCATTTATGTCTAATTAGGTTCTCGTGCATGTTCTATGTAGTTTAGAGTCAACATCTCTTAATCCCCCCCAATCAAAGCAAAATACTACAACTGGGCCTAACTGGATGCTCATCACGTTTCCTTTCCCTGCCATAACACCATATTCACCTGTGAGCACCTGCAGCTCGGCCACCGGCAGCTGGTTACAGCGATACAGCCCGTTATCAGAGTCGTCGAGCTGCAGAACACAGAGGCCTCCGTCAGACATCAGGAGGTAGCGCTGCCGGTCTTTGTTGGTCTCGTAGCTGCCCTGTCGGGTCACCAGGACCTGTCTGTCCTGATGGGTCCAGACCACTTGAGACCCATCAGAGCCACCACATTGCAGACAGACGTGATGATCCTCTGGGACTGAAAACCGAATCGCTGCAGAGAGGAGGACAGATCTGAAACTCCCTGCAACTCAAAATCTATAAGTCTATTAACTTAGTTTTCATGCAGTAGCCTATTGATAAAGCTACACATCAAGCTTTGCACACTGCATCATGTTGGCTAAAATTAGCAGCTGCAGTTTTGATGTGTCACTCATATCCTGCTTCAGTTTTTAGCCTGGTTTCCTCTTTTATCTCTTGGAAACATGCTCACTGTCGACCAGTCACACTCACACAACAACACAGACACTATTCTGTCCAATGGAAATTACAATTAAAATACAGATGTGGGTTATTCTGAGTTAAAATGTTATACTAAATGTCAATATTGAATTCACTGGATTACTTTTCCTTTCATTCCAGAAGAATTACGAAGATTTTAGAACCTCAAACTTTATTTATTTATTTATTTATTTTACTTTCTCTTGAATAATTTGCAGCTTATGGATTAAAAACATACTATACCTGCTGAATTTGAAATGGCTCAGCAATACACTTAAGTGCTTTGTCATCCCTTTGGTTGGCACTTACACAATACTCTTGTATCAGTACATGCCATTTATATAAGTAATGCCGATTTGAGTGTAGACATTTTATAATATCAATATAAAGGCTTAATACAATACAATACAATACAATACAATTTAGTGACAGTTTGTATGTGAGTAAAGTGTAAGTAAGTCAGTAAGTATGTAACCCACCAGGTGGGCAATTTGTCATGGACTCTACCCATGCATGCTGCAAAATAAAATATAGCCTACATATTGCAAAAATGTACATTCAGCATGCACATGTGTATGTACAGTACAGCACATACTGTACATAGATAAATTAAGTGCTCAATTCATGGCCACTATTAAGGAGTCTGGCACATATAAGCAATGACTGACATAAATGTAAGCAACAACAATAATAATCATGAATGGATATTATATTAGTAGAATATTATAATAAAATTGTAATTAAGAGTCTACATTTAGTGCACAGCGCAAATGTTACTGCATATACAATAAAAAAAATGTATCAAAAGTGAATGAAGAACCAATATCAGTAATATTAGAGATGTAGTATTCAAAACATTTACCTGTGGAGTTTTCATTGCAGGAGATCAGAGAAGTTTGTAGAAACCAAATGTAACAGAAGATTGTAAAACTCAGCATCTTCTGGAACAACATCAGACAGAAGAGCAGCAGCTGAGAGCAGTTGTGTGTTTGTTTGTGTGTGTGTGTGTGTGTGTCTGTGAGAGAGAGACAGTTTTCCACTCGTCCCTACTTCTTGTCTTCCTCTTCCTATACAACAAATCTATGGAGAACCCAACGTCACCGTCCCTGAAACTGGAGCTGTAAATGTGAATGTAATTTAACAATATTTAACAAAAGGATATTTAAATTCTTACATAAAAAAAAGAAAGAAAAAAACATCTGGATATAACAACAAAAAATATTTCAACCATTTCGACTTTACTTAGGTAAGTTTTGGTTTTTGTTTTCCATTTATGGTTTCAATTTTCATTTTGTGTCTGTCATTTCAACATCGATCTCTTTTTCAGTCAATTTCCTTTTCAGTATCTAACAACTGACAAATTATCTTTATCCCTAAACTATTTTAAATTGTGCCTCTTCTCTATTCTCTATTGTATATCCTTGTAAAAACAAAATACAAAAATAGGCAATTAACACAAAACCCAATAATTATGTACTTCTTTTCTTTATTAGACATATTTTAGATCCATGTTAGCAGGAAGATTTGACAGGAGGAGGATTTATTGTAAAACTAAGAAAAAATGTTACAATTAAAAAAATACTTTTATTTTTGTACCTAAATATATTTTTGGCTACTTTGATAAACTGTAAACAACATTCACATCTTTAAAAAAGTTGTACTCAAAACTTACAATACACAACACATTATCAACCATCATCCAAACAGTCGCCTCAGTTGTTTGTTTTGATTAAGGAGTAAATGGACTCGTTGGGCCGAGGCACAACTGTAAAAACAACAAAACAGATATGAAAAAAATAGTATGTTATGGTTGGTATCACATATAGTGTAAGTAAAGTGCAGCTGTCAAATATCAAAAGTGTATGGGCATTAATGAATCGTTACCATTGTTGTTTCCCACTGGGTGTTGATGCTGGACGGTTGTGTAGGTAATATCTTGTTGACTCGATTCATCTACAAATGAAAACATTTGTCAACATGAAATTATTTACTCAGTCAAAATTAGATCCTAGTTTAAAGTCTATTAAAATTGTTTCTAATGATTGACTTAAACTTAAACTAAATTCATCTTTAATACAAGAGTATGTGAGTTTTTTTTTATTATTATTATTTTATTTTGGAACAAAGATGACCTTGTGTTTTGAATCTGCGTCTCCAAACGAGGAAGAGGACAATGAAAATAACGAGGACGAGGGGGATGACCACTCCGAGAACCAAAACAAGCACTGTGGGAGAAGCTCAAAGATGAGGTAAAATGACAAATCATGACAGTGTTGATTATTGTATAATTCACAATCTTTACCTTTGAATGTCTTCACAGTTAAATTTTGAAGTTTAAAAGACGTACAAAGTTGCTTTTCATCAATCTGCACGGCATTAATACATCTGTATTTATCATATAATAATAACCAGGTGTCTGAGTGTATGCCTTCATTTGTTGCTGTTGTCTGTCTGCACTTTATCACTCACCGTTTTTAGATCCTTTATCTTCAACCACATTCAAGTCAACAACTGACTTATTATTACAGAAGTAGAGTCCAGAGTCACTTGGCTGTATGTTTCTTAGAATCAGGTTCTGCCCTTCAACGTGGTGGGACCCTTCTGTCCTGACAGTGTCGTTCTTTTCACCAATTCGTCTGATCCATTCTGGACGTTGTGACCCAGGGGGTGCACCAGGACATGTCAGATTGATGTTGGTTCCTTTTGTACGATTCAATAACTCTGTACCTGCACGTGATAAATATTTAGAATGAGTAAAAATCACATGGATTTTTTTTCTAAATAGGATAAAACAGAGCCTGATGTTACCTGATAGGATCACAATCAGTTCCGCAGCTGGTTCGTTGTTGCAGAAGTATCTTCCACTGTCTGTGATTCTAGGTATAAAGTTCAGTGACTTGTCTGGAGATGACTTGAAATGTCCGCCTGGGTTATTGTGTCTTATGTCACGGTCCCCAACATTTGTAATCAAGTCAATTTTGCTTCCATTAGAAAACTTTATGCTCCACGTCACATTACCATTCATAGGACGAGCACAAGGTAGTGTCACTGTTTGCCTTACCACAGCGATTTGAGAAATTATTTCTGCAAAAAAACACAATAACAGGCTAGTGAGACAGGTGAGATAAACTGATTCACAACAAATTAAAGTAAAAGGTTCTTACCTGCAGTGACATTCCAGCCCAGAATGAAGGCTAACATGCAGCCGTACACGTTCACCCTCATGTTGACAGTGAAATAAATGATTCAGGACTAATGTCTCATCACCAGTATATGTGTAGAAATCAGGAAACTGTGGGTTCATGTTTCCAAAAAAAGGCTCTTTCTTAATGCATATCCGCTCACTGATCTTTGTTGGTCAAAGACACCTGTTTCCTTATAAAGCCCTGCTACGGTACGTGTATGATTGGTACATAATGTGCCAGCGCTAGAGGACAATCTGAGATGAGAACAACTGTTAACCTTCACCTGTAAACCAAAAACTGAGATCAGACACACAGACTTATTTCCTTTAGACGTTGGGTCTGTGCTGCTTGTAGCAGTCTCTATTTGAGGAAGTGTTTTATAGCACACGATTGACTGAAAACACATCCGCTGTGCCACAGAGCTGTTCCTTCCACCCACTTCAATCTGCTTTATTCCCTCATTCCTTAGTACAACCACTGAGGGGCGCTGCTGTACATGTACTTAAGGTCTTCCTAAACCAAAAATGTACTTTTTGAAATAACATCTGTTTGGACGTTTCAGCAGCAAAGATGCTAACTGAGCATTTTAGATTTGAAAATGCAATTCCAAAGAGTCTGAAAATGTTGGATCAGGTGTAATACATCAGAATCCCTAGCAACCAATCCGACTGATTTTTTTTTTTTTTTTTTGCATCTCATTTGTTGTTCACCGCCCCCTCTGTCTCCTCTGCCCCGACCGAGCAACATGGTGGTGGTGGGCGGGCACAAGTCATGAGCCATTTGCATATGCATGAATATTCATAGAACCTGGATTTTTCAGTGAGGAAGAAATTGTAGATGTGTTTTTAGCCCCTTTGCGAGTTTTTTTAAACAACTTTTTTGTGAGAAAGCAATTTTAATCAAAAAATAGTCATAGCAGAGCATTTTTTCACATTTTAAAATGACTCTTTAGGGGGACTTTACAGGCCACCTACTACTGTCATTGTGGCACACCAGAACTTTATTCACACAAAGTATTAAACAATTGCTCTGAATTACTCAATTACAAACCCTCAATTACATGATATTTACTGTTGTTTTAGTCACTTTGGATATCCTCTGTCCTCATATCTAAATTTGCTCATTTTAGAAAACATTACAGACTGAGTGGAGCTTATAGCAAGATGGCAAGTTCAAGTTGCATGATAACTGGATTTAGCTGATGGATGGAGCCTTTTTCATGCTGGTGTCCTCACCCAGACTACTCACCTGTTTCCCAGTGGAAAACTTGAAGTAGGTGTATTAATAAAACCCAAAGTTAATAAGACCTATAGATAAATACTGACGTACAGAAGAGAGAAAACTGTGAGTAATACACTTCAGTGTAATTCAGCCACTGTGGTTATATCTCGAGTAACATCTCTCGATGACGTCACATTTGTAGCAAACTGGAAAATCACTGTAGGCAAAAACTGGTTATGCAAAGAAATTGAGCTTAACAAAGATGTTGTATTTCTTTTTATCATTTTATTGACCAAAAAGGGTTTAAAATGGACACTACTGTTTGTTCCATCCCCGTATTTACAAATGTTTAACATATAAAAACATGAAGGCATATGAAACAAATATTTACATACATTTTCATATAACACTATTTTCTCTCACTATTAAAGGTGCAACTTCGTGTTCTCACATCAACAGTACCAGAGTTCTGAAATATGAAATATGTGACTTGTTGTTCCCCTTTTTTAAGGAAGATATTGGGCAAAGTGGCTGGTGAGAACTTCAGACTATGGGAACGTGAACTATACAAACTTTCAAATCATCCACATCATTGTTGTTTCTGATGTCCACTTCCTCGTTTCACACCAAAAACTGAAACTACACAATTTGTTGTGTAAAAATAATTTCACAACATCTGTCAGATGGATTTGATCCACTGGCACAGTCACTATGTTGGTACAAACAGTGGACATTGGTGCTATTTTATTGTACCTTTTGTTTCTGATGTCGTCTCGCAACAAACTGTAACAATGTCATAATAAATTGCAGAATGGCCACCGGCAGCTGGTTACAGCGATACAGTGGTGGTACAAGGTGGAGAGTTAAAGCATTTGTATCTAAAGGATTAAATCAACATGAGACATATACAACTCAATTATCAAGGGGTAGAAGAAAGGCAAATTGTATCAGAGAAACAAAGACCTATAGACGAGAAGGTGTGTTGAGTGAGTGTGTATTTTCTTCCACACCAGACCACTTGTCACATCGCAGACAGACCTGACGATCCTCTGAAAACCAGATTGCTGCAGAGAAGAGGACAGATCTGAAACTCCCTGCAACTCTGTCAAAACTTATTTCATGATATTTCTGAGCATGTTTTCCTTGGATCACCGTAGCGGTCGTAGACAGCTGGTAAAGACCACAGTGTCCAGCCAGGAATTATTACAGTCTTTCCATTTTGTGGTTGTTGCCCATCTGTTTTTTTTTCTCTCACTAGTTATAGTTTTCATATAACATTCATTTTTATGCAGAATGATAAATTATAACCAACATTCATATTGTTCTGCAATCTTTTAAAAAAAGAGAAAGACTCAAAAAACAGATAAAACAGATGAAAAAAAGTGATAAAGTGCACTCACTTGTTCACACAGTAAATGTGCATGATCTCATCTGTCACCTTGTGTGCATTCAAAGTTGGGTTCTATGTTAGCATAGATGGGGGAAGGTCCGTCCTCACTATGTCCTGCTAAAAGAACCAGAATGAAATAATGACTGACATGAACTCATACCACAGCATTTTCATATACCTGTCAATTTGTGTGCTCCAAAACTATAAATCCTCTACTAATGAAGCAGTTTAAACTGTTTCATGCTCATAAGATACATTAAATTGCTCAATCTATTTTTCACCGTTTTTATTCACCTTGTGTTTTGAAAATGCATCTCAAGACGAGGAAGAGGATGATGAATATAACGAGGGTGACGGCCACTTTTAGAACCAAAATGACCCATGTGGGAGCAGCTGAAAGATGGGGTAAAATTAGAAAACATGACAGTGATGATTATGATAATCCGTAGGGCACCTTTAAATGTGTTCAGAGTTAAATTGATGGTAAAAGATTTACAAAGGTGCTTTTCTGCCCAGTTAATAATACATGCTTATTCAGGAAAATATAAACTTCATGAGAAAATCAAGTTTTTATATAATCAAGTTCAGTATAATAATAACCACAGGTATGTGAGTGTATGCCTTCATTTGTTGCTGCACTTTATCACTCACCGTGCTCTGATCCTTTATCTTCAACCACATTCAAGTAAACGACTGACTTATTGTTACAGAAGTAGAGTCCAGAGTCACTTGGCTGTATGTTTCTTAGAGTCAGATACCGGCCTTCAACGTGGTGGGACCCTTCTGTCCTGACGGTGTCGTTCTTTTTACCGATTTGTCTGATCCATTCTGGACCTTGTGACCCAGGAACCACAGCAGGACATGTCAGATGGATGTTGGTTCCTTTTGTACAATTCAATAAGTCTGTACCTGCACGTGGTAAATATTTAGAATGAGTAAAAATCACATGGATTTTTTTTTTTAAATAGGAGAAAACAGAGCCTGATGTTACCTGATAGGATCACAATCAGTTCCACAGCTGGTTCATTGTTGCAGAAGTATCTTCCACTGTCTGAGAATCTAGGTATAAAGCTCAGTGACTTGTCTGCTATTGACTTGAAACGTCTGCCTGGGTCATTGTGTCTTATGTCACGGTTCCCAACATTTGTAATCAAGTCAATTTTGCTTCCATCAGACAACTCTTTGCTCCATGTCACGTTACCATTCATAGGGCGAGCACAAGGTAGTATCACTGCTTGCCTTACCACAGCGATTTGAGAAATTATTTCTGCAAAAACAAACAAACACAATAACAATAACAGGCTAGTGAGACAGGTGAAAAAAAAACTAATTCACAACAAATTAAAGTAATAATTCTTACCTGCAGTGACATCACAGCCCAGAATGAAGCCTAACATGCAGCCGTATACGTTCACCCTCATCTTGACAGTGAAATAAATGATTCAGGACTAATGTCTCATCACCAGTATACGTGTAGAAATCAGGAAACTGTGGGTTCATGTTTCCAAAAAAAGGCTCTTTCTTAATGCGTATCCGCTCACTGATGTTTGTTGGTCAAAGACAACGGTTTCCTTATAAAGCCCTGCTACAGTACGTGTATGATATTAAAGTATTGGTACATAATGTGCCAGCGCTAGAGGACAATCTGAGATGAGAACAACTGTTAACCTTCACCTGTAAACCAAAAACTGAGATCAGACAGACTTATTAGACATTGGGTCTGTGCTGCTTGTAGCAGTCTCTATTTGAGGAAGTGTTTTACAGCACGCGATTGACTGAAAACACATCCGCTGTGTCAAAGAGCTGTTCCTTCCACCCACTTCAATCTGCTTTATTCCCTCATTCCTTAGTACAACCACTAGGGGGCGCTGCTGTACTTCAAATCTTGAAATTATTAATAAGTGTAGTGTTTGGATTCTGCTTGAAGACGTTCCAGCAGGAAAGACGCTATAACTGAGCATTTTAGATTTGAAAATGCAATTTCAAAGTCAGAGGCAACATGGTGGTGGTGGGTGGGCGCAAGTCATGATGCATTTGCACACTCATGAATATTCATAGAACCTGGATTTTTCAGTGAGGAAGAAATTGTAGATGTGTTTTTAGCCCCTTTGAGAGTTTTTTTTAAAACAACTTTTTTTTGTGGAAAAGCAATTTTAATCAAAAAATAGTCATAGCAGAGCATTTTTTCACATTTTAAAATGCTTCTTTAGGGGGACTTTACAAGCCACCTACCTACTACTGTCATTGTGGCACACCAGAACTTTATTCACACAAAGCATTAAACAATTGCTCTTAATTACTCAATTACAAACCCTCAATTACATGATATTTACTGTTGTTTTAGTCACTTTGGATATCTCTGTCCTCATATCTAAATTTGCTCATTTTAGAAAACATTACAGACTGAGTGGAGCTTATAGCAAGACTGCAAGTTGCATGATACATTTAGCTGATGGATGGAGCCTTTTTCATGCTGGTGTCCTCACCCAGACTACTCACCTGTTTCCCAGTGGAAAACTTGAAGTAGGTGTATTAATAAAACCCAAAGTTAATAAGACCTATAGATAAATACTGACGTACAGAAGAGAGAAAACTGTGAGTAATGCACTTCAGTGTAATTCAGCCACTGTGGTTATATCTCCAGTAACATCTCTCGATGACGTCACATTTGTCGCAAACTGGAAAATCACTGTAGGCAAAAACTGGTTATGCAAAGAAATTGAGCTTAACAAAGATGTTGTATTTCTTTTTATCATTTTATTGACCAAAAAGGGTTTAAAATGGACACTACTGTTTGTTCCATCCCCGTGTTTACAAATGTTTAACATATAAAAACATGAAGGCATATGAAACAAATATTTACACAAATTTTCATATAACACTATTGTTTCTTTCACTATTAAACCACACAGGTGTAACTTCATGTTCACACATCAACAGTACCAGAGTTCTGAAATATGAAAAATGTGACTTGTTGTTCCCCCTTTTTTTAGGAAGATATTGGGCAAAGTGGCTTTTATTTCTAATGTCGTCTCGCAACAAACTGTAACAATGGGTCATAATAAATTGCAGAATGGCCGCCAGCAGCTGGTTACAGCGATACAGTGGTGGTGGAGAGTTAAAGCATTTGTATCTAAAGGATTAAATCAACATGAGACATACAACTCAATTATCAAGGGGTAGAAGAAAGGCAAATTGTATCAGAGAAACAAAGACCTATAGATGAGAAGGTGTTTTGAGTGAGTGTGTATTTTTTTCCACATCAGACCACTTGTCACATCGCAGACAGACCTGACGATCCTCTGGGACTGAAAACCAGATCGCTGCAGAGAGGAGGACAGATCTGAAACTCCCTGCAACTCTGTCAAAACTTATTTCATGATATTTCTGAGCATGTCTTCCTTGGATCACCATAGCGGTCACAGACAGCTGGTAAAGACCACAGTGTCCAGCCGGTCACAGAAATTATTACAGTCTTTCCATTTTGTGGTTGTTGCCCATCTGTTTTTTTCTCTCACTAGTTTTAGTTTTCATATAATATTCATTTTGAATGATAAATTATAACCAACATTCATATTGTTCTAAAAAAAGAGAAAGACTCAAAAAACAGATGTGAAAAGTGCACTCACTTGTTCACATATGTGCACGATCTCATCTGTCGCCTTGCGTGCATTCAAAGTTGGGTTCTATGTTAGCATAGATGGGGGAAGGTCTGTCCTCACTATGTCCTGCTAAAAGAACCAGAATGAAAGAATGACTGACATGAAGTCATACCACATGCAGTATTTTCATATACCTGTCAATTTGTGTGCTCCAAAACTATAAATCCTCTACTAATGAAGCAGTTTAAACTGTTGATGCTCATAAGATACATAACCACTCAAAGTTCATTGAAATTGCTCAATCTATTTTTCACCGTTTTTATTCACCTTGTGTTTTGAAAATGCATCTCAAGACGAGGAAGAGGATGATGAATATAACAAGAGTGACAGCCGCTCTGACAACCAAAATGACCCATGTGGGAGCAGCTGAAAGATGAGGTAAAAGTAGAAAACATGACAGTGATGATTATGATAATCCTTAGGGCACCTTTAAATGTGTTCAGAGTTAAATTGATGGTAAAAGATTTACAAAGGTGCTTTTCTGCCCAGTTAATAATACATGCTTATTCAGGAAAATATGAACTTCATGAGAAAATCAAGTTTTTATATAATCAAGTTAAGTATCATAATAACCATACTGTAGGTTTCTGAGTGTATGCCTTCATTTGTTGCTGCACTTTATCACTCACCGTGCTCTGATCCTTTATCTTCAAGCACATTCAAGTCAACAACTGGCTTATTGTTACAGAAGTAGAGTCCAGAGTCACTTGGCTGTATGTTTGTTAGAGTCAGGTACCGGCCCTCAACGTGGTGGGACCCTTCTGTCCTGACAGTGTAGTTCTTTTCACCAATTTGTCTGATCCATTCTGGACCTTGTGACCCAACCACACGACATGTCAGACGGATGTCGGTTCCTTTTGTACGATTCAATAAGTCTGTGCCTGCACGTGATAAATATTTAGAATGAGTAAAAATCACATGGATTTTTTTTTCTAAATAGGAGAAAACAGAGCCTGATGTTACCTGATGGGATCAAAATCAGTTCCACAGCTGGTTCATTGTTACAGAAGTATCTTCCACTGTCTGAGAATCTAGGTATAAAGATCAGTAACTTGTCTGCTGTTAAGGTGAAACGTCTGTCATCGTGTCTTATGTCACGGTTCCCAACATTTGTAATCAAGTCAATTTTGCTTCCATCAGACAACTCTTTGCTCCATGTCACGTTACCATTCGTAGGACGAGCACAAGGTAGTATCACTGCATGCCTTACCACAGCTATTTGAGAAATGATTTCTGCAAAAAAGCACAATAACAGGCTAGTGAGACAGGTGAAATAAACAAATTCACAACAAATTAAAGTAAAAAGTTCTTACCTGCAGTGACATCACAGCCCAGAATGAAGGCTAACATGCAGCCGTATACGTTCACCCTCATCTTGACAGTGAAATAAATGATTCACGGCTAATGTCTCATCACCAGTATATGTGTAGAAATCAGGAAACTGTGAGCTCATGTTTCCAGAAAAGGGCTTGTTCTTACAGTAATACATATCTGCTCACTGATTAGATCTTTGCTGGTCAAAGACAAATGTTTCCCCATGTGGCAGGACGAAGGACGGCCTGGGCGGAGTTTGAACCCCAGTCTCTTGGGTAAGAGTCATGCGTGCTGACCATTAGACCAAAGGGATATGCATAGTGACAGGACCATCAACTGTCACACTTATAAAGCCCTGCTCCCTGTATGATAAGTATTGGTACATACTGTGCCAGCGCTAGAGGACTGAGATGAGTGCAAATGTTAACCTGCACCAGTAAACCAAAAACTGAGCCATTTTGTAACATGCCAATCTATTGAATAAGTGGTTTGCAGCATATGATTGACTGAAAACACATCTGCTATTTCAAAGAGCAGTTTCATCCTCCCAATCTGCTTCATTCCCTCGTGCCTTACTACAACCACTAGGGGGCGCTGCTGTACTTAAAGGCCACCTCCTGAAGACAATGATGCTGTTTCCCTTGTCTGCTTATTGTGGATGCTCATCACAACAGGTGGATGGATGGAAGTAGTGTCAGAATGGGACACCATCACATAATAAGGCATTAAAACATTACTCAAGAACTTAGTTACATGGTATTTTAAAATCTGCATTATTGAGTCTCATCGTGAGAAGAGTGATTGCACTGGACAACTCCCTATTAAAGAATAATACATATGAATAATGAATTAAAACCACCACAAAATCACTTATATTATTAAATATTTATAAAATTACAGAACTATGCAAAACACAAACACTATACATAGGCTTTTTGAAAGACTTGATTTTCATCTAAAAAAGCACTAACAGTGTAATAACATGGTAATGCACCAGATTTTACCATCTATTTCCTTTCAAAGTAAAAAACTGTCTGGCCCTCCTTATAGATTATAAAACACTACTGATCATTGTTGTTTCCAGCAGCTTTGGGTCTCTCCAGGAACCAATATGTGTTGGTCGGCTGTGAGGAACCTGTTAATCAAGAACAAAAAATACAATCAATAATATTCATGAAATTTCCAGCTGGATAAGAATTAGACTTGGAAAACATCTGATACTAATTTTGCCTTTCCAATTTCAGATTATATGATCAAAGTGTTTCGTTGGAACCCATAGGCTATATGTTACTGAACCATACTGACACATAAAATAAAACAACATAAACAAAATGTGGAATGATTACATTGTGGAGATGTAAACAATGATCAGACCGGAGACGGAGGTGAGTCGAGTCTGTTTCCTCTCCACACAACAAAAACACTGAAACTCCAGGTTGCTAAGAAACCATCTAAAATCTATAGAACACGGAACTGGCATAAACTCTCAGGTTGCTAAGTAACCATCTATTCTAAACTATAGCTCTTAAAGGTACAAGCCCTCTGGTACCTGGGTGAATGTCTTTACCATGTTCCCTATTGTGGGTCACCACAACATGTTCTGACATGGATGTTCATTATAGTAGCTGTGTAGTTGAAATGTATGGTAACACTTTAGCCTACTTGACGAGTGGGTGCATGCATAGCACATTCATAAGACCTTTCATAAGGTGTTCATAATGCATTCATACATCAGGTTACACTGCTGTGGAATAACAACGTGGGTTTTTTTTTTCTTCCCCCAAATAAAAGTCCCCTTATTGCACCTGGAAATAAAATAACAAAATACAGCATTCAGCTAATAATTAAATTTACCTTTATTGTTTTGAGTGAAACAAGTGTCGCTGATCTCCGAATATGGGGAATCAGCAGGTTGTGACGTCACTGTAAGAAGAAATTGCAATAATGAGTATAGCCTACTGTTGGGTGTGATCAGGAGAAGGTTATATCACCAGAGTTAACGGCATGTGGTCACACTCTGTCCCGTTTACCCATGACCTCATTCAGAAGCTGGTTGGTTCTCAGAAAGTCTTCATGACTCGTTTCCTCATTAATGCATTTGGTGTAGGCTACATGAGTTTCAGTGGTGAAAAAAGATGTATTTAGACTATGTGGGTTCTAGGTGTGGCTTTAGAAAACATGTCTTTGAACCATGTAGGAAAGAAAATCAACAGCAGCCAGGGCTACTCATCAATTGTAAAGAGTATAAAGTTTTGTACAATTAAAAGAATGTTAGGTTTCCTTTCTTCATGACAGAGATCTCATGATCAACCTGCAGGGAAACATGTTTCTCTGCTTCCCTTAGCCAGTTACAGAAACCACTTCATTTCTTCATAACCAACCTGGTCACTGAAGTGCACATTCAGTCTTTTTTCTTTAAAAAAAAAAAAGGGAAAAAAAGTGAACAGTTTGTTTACCAGTCTTGTTTGCTGACAGAGGGAGATCACTGATAGTAGAGTATGTGGGATCATTGGAGGTTGAGACACCTGTTGAAAAAATGAACCAACAAACATTTATCAGTGACATCAAACTGAGTTTTTGAAATACCAATATCAGATTATATTACATCATTTCAGGCTACATGTGATATTAATTACAGGAAGAACATATCGATATGATCTACAGAGATAAGATCTTTAATACTTATTAGATGAAATATTTGGTGCTTAGTGATTGTGATACTTACCTGGAAATGTTGCCAAATAATATGTAGCTGTTGGTGCAGTGGAACTTCCTATATATGCAAAAATGAAATAAAAAATATGTTTTTGTCAATAAAGATACAAAATTACAACAAATTAAAGGGAATGGATCATGTTTGGATCCACGATCTTTACCGTCTCAGTCATAGAAGTAAAATTATTTGATTCCTCACCATGTGAAGGGTGACACCCTGATATGTCTGGTATCTCTTCATAGACTGGATTTGTCTCTTCAGTTTCTATTAAAAAATATTGTCAATGTCACAATGTCGTACAAGATGAAAACATTTCCTACATGTATACATTTTGTATTCTTCAAATTCTGTTCCCCATTCTCAAATATTTTCAGATCAGATTTTATTCACCTCGTCTTTTGGACCTCGATCTCGAAGTAAGGCAGCGGATGACGAAGATGATGATGAGGAGGAGGAAGAGGAAGATGGGGATGAGTACTCCACATAGCAAAGCAGCAGTAATCTGGTCTTCAGAGAAATTGAAAACAACTAATGATTTTCATGATTATGTTATTTTCACGGTTCAATAACATTCATGAAATGTTGTAGTTGTCAGTTTTTATTTTTTTATGGTATTCATACTTTCAATAATTGTCACTGTTGTTGGTGCTGGTGCTGGTGTTGACGTTGTTACTGTTGTTTCTGTTGTTTCTGTTGTTTCTGGTATTGTTGTGGGCTTTGCTGTTGTTGTTGTGGTTGGTATTGTTGTAGGCTTTGTTGTTGTTGTTGTGGTTGGTATTGTTGTAGGCTTTGTTGTTGTTGTTGTTGTGGTTGGTATTGTTGTAGGCTTTGTTGTTGTTGTTGGTGGTGCTGTTGTGGATGCCGGGATACCTGAGGGTTATTCCAGAAAAGAGGTTCAACAAACTCTGAGCCTGAACTCTGAGTTGACTAACTCTGTGAAGTGAAAGTAGTTTACATCTGACGTTCCCTGAACACTAACACACCTAACTCTCTGCATTGCATACACAACACAAAATTACATGTGAGCAACAGGCAAGTTTAGAGGAATCTAATGAGATTCCTGATAGAGCCATCCCATAATGATGGAGCAGTGATTTTATTTAATTTTAATTTTATGAATTTAAGCATTGTCAGAAGCACTTCCTGCACTTTGCTGCAGAATTATTTTCTACTCCTCGTTAGTTAAACACTCCACTCTGCTGCTGCAGCTGATGTCACACGTGTCTATGTCTGTGATTGGTCAGATACCCTGAGTATGTTGAACCTGCTTCGCATTAAAGGCCCCTGGTGTCTTTCTTTATATTATGGGAAACTGAAACAAAATTTAAGATGAATCAAAATATAAATAATACACAAAATTGATAAAAGTTGTCTTATGAAGCTATAGACAACAGCTGGGTTGCTTAGCTTAGAGTAATGAATGTGTGGCAAGGTGAAGAGGGACCCGGGCGGGCTTCGAACCCCAGCCTCCCAGGTCGGAGTCATGCGCGCTAACCAGTCGGCCAAAGGGACATCCCCTTGGCCAAGTAGCCATGGCACATGATCAACTGGAGGCATAACCAGGCTGTCAGCGTCCAAAGCTGCAAGCCGAAACAAATGGTGTACCAAAGATTGCATGACAGTGGTGTTCAACTAGAGTCTTACTCAATAGACCAATATGAAGGTTGTATCAGTCAGAACACACAGCTCTAAATAAAGAACTGCTTCGCTGTGTCTTATCTCCCTCCATGTTTCTGTCCCTCCCCCCTGACATTTGTCTATAACCTCACTCACTTCTGGTGACGTTCAGATACACAGCTCCTCCTCCACAGTAGTACAGTCCAGAGTCTTCAAGCTGCACATGTGATGTAGACAACATCTTGTCCACATAGGAGAAAGAACCACCAATATTCTTTTGTCTTCCAGCAACTTCTCTTCTCCATGTTTCATGATTTGATCCTCCAGGACATGCTAGAGTGATGCTGGTCATCTCTGTAGCATTTTCTATTGTTGTTCCTGTACAGAGCAAATACAGAGTAAGAAAATATTTTTGTTGTTTGATTTACAGTCAGGAACTTTTCTCATGTAAAAAGTTACACCTGATCTGACTGAAGTAGAGGAGTGTTGTGTTGCTTCGTCCTCTGTCACATGTGGTGGACAAAATGCATTACAGTCTATCAGCATTACAATCTCCAGCTGCCACATTGATCATAGAGTCCGACTCACGCATACACACACTAAAACAGACTTCACACAGACTGAATGCCTACATTTTCCTGATAAAACTGGTTTCCAGCTGATAACACAGTGTTTAACATGTTGAGCAGGATGCTGCTAAGTCTTTACAGTATGTAATCTTTTAAAATCAACTTAGCAGCTCATTTATGAACAGAAACATGAACAATATTGGTAAAGGTTGATGTTACCTGATGGGATCACTGTCAGATCCACAGCTGTTTGGTTGTTGCAAAAGTATCTTCCACTGTCTGAGACAACAGCTCTCTGATTGTACAGTGACTTATCTGCTATCGAACTGTATCGTTTCTGTGGATCATTGTGTCTTGTGTCTCTGTCACCATCAGTGGTAAGAATCTGAACCACCTTTTTATTAATCTTACTGCTCCACGTCACTGAACCCTCCACAGTTTTAGGACAAGGCAGAGTGACTCCTTGTTTCTCCACAACAACTATGGATTTTATTCCTGCAAAAGAAACACTTTAGTTTTAATTTATGAAACATAAATTGTGTGATAACAAGCTCTTCTTCTTCAAAAATGTCATTAGTGTTTCCATAAAAAACAACAACCCATTAACAAACAAAAACAAAACAAAAAAACACACACACACAAAACAGACACCCCACCCCAGGCAGCAATGACACAAGACACACTTGGATAGTGTAACAATATAATTAGAGTAAATAAATTAAAAAATATATATTAATAACACAGAAAAAAGAAGATTTTTTCCTATTGAGGAAGTCGAGGTGATAGTGGCTTGCTTTGCATTGTGCATTCTCACTACTGACAGTCCATGTATAGAATATCTAACAGAGGAAATAAGTTAACCAATGAGTCCAAGAGAGTGTGAGTGAGGGCGTTGCCAGCGAAGTGCTACTGTAGCAACAGTATGGTGGCAGTTAGATAGGGTTAAAGCAGAGACGTCATTCAATAAAAACAATTTAGGACAGTAAGGAATTACAACGTCAACAAGTTGTGTCAGTGTAGACGACGCCATTTCCCTAAAAATATATGACTTCTGGACAATACCAGTACACATGTAAGATCTAACATCAGGATTTGGGCAGAAGTCGCAATAAGGGGAGGATACAAGTTCCATTAGATGGAGTGTAGTGTTTTTAGAAGTGTGGTACAAATGATTCCAGCTTTTCTAGGATTGTGAGCAAAACAAGAGGATGGGCTATCTGATGCAAAAAGTGCTTGTTAACATGTGAACCTGTGTTTGGTGACAATACACTGAGGTTTTCACACCACACACTCCGGCTGCTTCTATGGCGGCGTACCGATGAGTGCTGCAAACAACCACATGTCAGATTAACCCAAACCGTCACTTTAAACGTACAAATATATGTCTTTATGGGTAAAACCTTCAAAGATAACGCACATTAAGCATGAAATACAAATCCTTAAAGGAAATTATAAAGTTGAATGAAATTGTAATGACCTGTCAATCCATAGAAAATGAATACATCATGAAACAGTGTGTTAGTGTGTCTCTCAGTCTGACTCACAGCTGTGAACTTATGTAAGCTGTGAACTAATACTGAAAATAGTGTGAAAATCTGCTTAACATTGTGCTAATCCACCATCAAAGACACCGAAAAAAAGAAACTATAAAGATTTTTTTTTTTTTTTTAAGAATATTTCATAAATGTATTGATGGATTTAAAGAGTCCTTACCTGCAGAGATGTTACAGCCCAGGACCAAGACCAACAGGACGCTGCAGAGCTGGACCCTCATCCTGACACAGACTGAACTGAAAACAACAGACCAGACCACACCACACTTTCTATATTCAATGAGAACAGGAACTCAGCTGTTTGGGTGTATTCATATTTGTTCCTCTTCAACCACATTGACGTGTCCAACATCGAAACCACACTGACAGCTCAAGGTATCTGTAAATGTCTTGCAAACAAACCTGTGCATGTCAAGACTTAAGAGTCTTAGATCAGGAAATATGAGAATGGTTTAAAAGTTAAAGCTACTTTCAATTAACATTTCCATTTGTTCTCTTTCACAATGATAATAATAAAAAAGGTTAAAGATTCTATGAACCAAACTTAAATTGAATTGTTTCATGCCCGGATTGGGAACGGGTTGGGAACCGATGGTTTAGAGGATAAGGACTATTTATAGGTTCAGACTGGTCTATTTCAAGATGCACTGCCTTGATTCAAGTAACCACATCAGCATTGACTCAGCCCTCAATGTTAAGTAATCTACACTTCAAAATCAGTGAATTTGGAAATATTTAACAAATGCAGAGGGCAGTGGTTAGCATTGATGCCTTGTAACATGATGCCTGGTCCTGCAACACGTGCACACACATTAGATTGATTGGTGACTTTAAATTGTGGATAGTGCAACAATGTGCTTCCCAGGTCATTTGTGTTGTTTATCTGATTCTATCATTGTTTCCTCTTTTTGAAGACACAGTATGTTACACCCAGAGTCAATTGTCACTGCTATGAAAAGCATGTTTGTGGAGGAAATGATTGTAAGTTGTGAACAAAGATAGTTTAATGTTAAAGTGGTGGCAAACAGCTTAACGTCCAGAATACAGGAAACCAAGAAGCAGCAAACAAACAGGAACAGATGAATGATAAAAACATAATCAGCTATTTAGTTGCACAATCAGCTGATGTGTGGGAGCTGATGTGATGAGAACCGATGAATAGAAGAAAATTGTCAAAAACAAACTATGGTCAAAGTTTCAATAGCTCAAACAAAATGACAAAACGTTGAGAATGAGACAGGAAAACAAAACCACAGCATGCTTGTACAGACCTAGTTTCAGATCATTATTAGATCAAAATTTGAAGATAAAAAAAAACGTGAGAAAACATTGTAGAAAATATTCATCCGGGGTCAGTTGTTGGTTTTTCTCCAATCACTGCAAGCAAGTCGAACTTTTTGCACAAGAAACCTCCAAAAAGCAGGTGTTTGTTCCTATAAAACAGTGCTGGTTAACCTATTTCAGACCATCCACCACTAAAATAAACCCCATATGGACCAAACCCCTCAAACCCAAACCCCACAAGGGCATAATGTGTGGGTAAGATTATGGAAACCTGTTGTTGAAGAATGTCACCACATTCATGTTGGATAGGGCGACGAATAACCATGAAAATAATGAAGACTTGTCTCTTGTATTCATTATGTTGTAGAATTCATCTCATCTTCTCATCAAATCAAATCATTCACACATTCAATGCACTCAATGCAAGGGGGGGAAGCTGTGGGTTCAGTGTCTCGCCCAAGGACACTTGGTTCTTGCAGTGACGACCTTTCGGTTAGTGAATGACGCTCTACCTTCAGAACCACAGCCGCCCAGTAAGTAACCAGATGTCCTGCTAGTTTTGCAAGTGCAGCATACAGTATCTGAGTCTGTGCATCTTCCTCTTCACCGAAACTTTATGTGAAAGGTGAAACTAAAGACAGAAGGTGAAGGTGAAAGAGAAAGCTTCCTGAAGGAATTGTTTTCTCTTTCACCTTCTCTCTCTCTTTCACACAGACATGAAACACTAAAGATCCAGTGTGACTTTGTGTTACAAAAGAAGTGAAATAAGTTGCGACAAAATCGTAACATTTTTGAGTTTTCTTTCAGTATCACAGTCATTTGTGCACTACAAACATCATAAAAACTTGCAGGGTGCAGGGTTTGGTGAAGGGGTTAACAAAGGGCTCAGAGCTCATCTCTTTCTACCTTAACCACACAGTATCAGACACAACTTCCTTTGTAATGTGTGATTCTGTCGATTCACTGTGGGTGGGTGAAAGGGCTGCAGACAGACAGACAGACAGCGTGCTACAGGTTTATTAGTAACAGGTTGTCTGTAGCATTACACTGTCAAGCACATAGACAGCATCTGACCAACTTGTCTCAATGTGTAAGTTAGTTTAGTCAACTTTTCATTCATTTAGCTTAGAATTGATGACTTTAGAGCTCATGAGCATGACTCCTCCTCATCCTAACAGTGTGTTTGTGATCATGCAATAAATTCTCACGGCCTGTCCTGGAAAGGTTTCGGGGTTTATCATCTCCAACATGTGCAGCTGGTATTTCTACATAGCAAAAGAAGAAGTGACGTTTCCACATGTGAAACTGTGAGAGGAAGATGAATCTGTAATGACTAAACTGTAGGCATTCTATGGGGTCAAGTTATGTTCATGGAAAAATGTGTTTTTCATGTGTCATTGGTTAAAGAGAACACGAAACAAAACGAAAACCACTCTGCATCACCCACTGAGTTTTATATATCATTAACCTTCTCATGAGTTCATGGGTTCATGTGTCACTCAGACAATGTAGCTTAAAATACAATAACTTCAACCTCTGACACACAACTACTGTACAACCAAAAGAATACACTGATGCAGAAGAGTCATTATTTACACAGAAACTTCTTCATTCTATATTTACATAGTCGCTTTCATCCACAGGAGGAGGAGTTTGGAGAGGAGGTGTAACAGATTCTTCAAGTCTCTCCTTCTATATCTGTTGAGCTGCAGAAGATGGAGATGATGGGTGATGTGTTTTATTTCACCTCTGAAGCAACTTCTCAGCCAGTGCACAAGTATAAAACAGCTCAGTGTCTGTTTGTTTAGAGGAGTTGTTAGAAACAGCACCACCAAGTGGCCGTTTAAGGAGCCTACAATGTGTGACTGACAGATCTTGTATCATTTGGATATTTCCTCCAAATCTGGTGCAACAAACATCAAATGTCTCAGCTTCAGCATATTTTGTATTTTCAAATGTAGAAACATACACAGACAATGTTATTATTTACACAGTGGAAACTTCTTCATTCTACATTTACATTGTTGCTTTCATCCACAGGGGGAGTTTGGAGAGGAGGTGCAAGAAAATTCAAGTCAAAATTCAAGTTTCTCCTTCTGTATCAGTTGAGCTGCAGAAGACAAACATGGAGATGATGGATGATAGTTTTAATTCACCCATATTGTAACTTTTCAGCCAAAAGGAGGATTAGTGGTTAGAAACAGCACCACCAAGTGGTCGTTTAAGGAGCCTGCAACACTGGAGGTATGACTCATATTATTTGGAACTTTGTTTAATCCTCAGATTTGATAAATTTCCTCCAAATCTGATGCAACAAAACATCAAATGTCTCAGCTTCAGCACATTCAGCCTGCAATATATTTTTACATTTGACTTTGATTTGTATATCTGCTCTCTCTTGTCCAGTCATGTTTGTTCTGTTTGAATATCAATTAACTGTGATTATGATTATTAGACTCCAGACTCCTCTGTTGATCTTTGTCGGTAAAAGACAAATGTTTCCTTATATAGCCCTGCTACATTTATGATATTTACTGTAAGTATGGATGCATATTGTGTCAGAAAGCTTCTGCTTCATTCCCTTGTGCCTTACTACAACCACTGGGGGGCGCTGTTGCGGTGTCTGCTTGTTACTGCCATGGTTGCAGGTAATCAGCTGGGGTGGAGGTGGAGTGAAGTAGAGTCCCGCAGCTCAAGGATGAAAATGTGTGGCTATTATTACCACATGCAAATGCAGTCAGAGTTCCTATGTATCTGGCCTCAGTTTATAAAAGTTATTATCAAGTGGTCACAGGGAAATGAATGGAATTGGGAATTTCTAACTCTAGATATTTACGGGGGAAAATCATGTAAACAAGCAAGAGATTAGACGTGATATTACAGATCATTATAGATCATTGTTGTTTCCAGCAGCTTGGGGTCTCTCCAGTAGCCAATATGTGTTGGTGGGCTGTGATGAATAAAAATACAGTCAATAATATTCGTGAAATTTTGTATATAAACATGAATATATATGCGTTTTATCTTAATCAATACAATTTTTATTTCAATGCTATCAATACAAATTAAAGATATGCTATTAATGGTTCTAACATGTATGATGTAGATATCTTATAGGTATACAAATGTTACTTTAATTTATAAACTTATATTCACAGTGGACATACAGGTGGCATGCAGTCAAGTGTTAGTAAGTGCAGCTAATAATTAAATTTACCTTTATTGTTTTGAGTAAAACAAGTGTCGCTGATCTCCGAATATGTGGAATCAGTAGGTTGTGACGTCACTGTAAAAAGAAATTACAACAGTGAGTATAGCTACTGTTTACTGGGTGTGATCAGGAGAAGGTTATATCACCAGAGTTAACTGCATGTGGTCACACTCTGTCCCGTTTACCCATGAAGCTGGTTGGTTCTCAGAAAGTCTTTATGACTCGTTCTCATCAATGCATTTGGTGTAGGCTACATGACAATGTGAGTTTCAGTGGTGGAAAAACATGTATTTAGACTATGAGGTTGCTTGGTGTGACTTTCACTATCAGAGCTACTTTAGAAAACATGTCTTTGAACCATGTAGGAAATAAAATCAACAGCAGCCAGGGCTGATCATCAACTGTAAAGAGTATAAAGTCTTAGCTGCAGTTTTGCACTTAAGAATGTTAGGTTTCCTTTCTTCATGACAAAGATCTCATGATCAACCTGCAGGGAAACATGTTTCTCTGCTTCCCTTAGCCAGTTACAGAAACCATTTCATTGTTTACTTGACAACCTGAAGTGCACATTCATTCTTTAAAAAAAAAAAGTGAACAAACAGTTTGTTTACCAGTCTTGTTTTGTGACAGAGGGAGATCACTGATAGTGGAGTATGTGGGATCATTGGAGGTTGAGACACCTGTTGAAAAAATGAACCAACAAACATTTACATCAATGACACCCAACTGAGTTTTGGAGATACTGATATCAGCTCTGTCTTTGAACCTTAAAAGTGCTTATTTACCTGGAAATGTTGCCAAAGAGTAGGTAGCTGTTGGTCCAGTGGAACTTTCTATATATGCAAAATGAGAGGTTAAAGATACAAGATTATAACAAATAAAGAAATGGCTGGGAATGGATCATATTTGGATCCACGATCTTCACCGTCTTAGCTCCCAGCCCTAGTTACAAACTTTGAACGGCTTCAATCATAGAAGGAAAATTGTTTGATTCCTCACCATGTGAAGGTTGACACACTATGTCCGGTATCTCTTCATAGACCGGATTTGTCGCTTTGGTTTCTACGGAAAAAATATTGTCAGTGTCACAATGTCGTACAAGATTGTAATGCTGACTTTAAATTCTGAAGATGTTTTTACCATCAGTTGTGAAAATACCTAATTAAAGGCTAGGGAGGCAGCTTTTTTTTGACAGTATTAGGCTGGGGATAATGTAAATGAAGATGTTTGCAAAGAATCTACCCGTGACCATCAGTTGTGAAAATACCTAATTAAGCAAAATTGAACTCTTATAAATACATCAATGGTAAATATATCCAATAAAACACAGTAATGGCATTAGGTCTTGATCAGGGTATAGCAGGGGTTTACTTACTCCGTTCACTGAGATCATAGATATTTTAGAGATCATAGTACATATCATAGCTGAAAACATTTCCTATATTTTTACATTTTGTATTCTTCAACAATAATTACTGTGAGTTTGTTTGTTTCAAATATTTTCAGATCAGATTTTATTCACCTTGTTTTTTGGACCTCGATCTCGAAGCAAGGCAGCGGATGACGAAGATGATGATGATGAGGAGGAGGATGAAGGGGATGACATATTGCAAAGCAGCAGTAGGCCCACTTGTCGCTGTTGTTGTGTTTGGTATTGTTGGTGTGTTTGGTATTGTTGTAGGCTCTGTTGTTGTTGTTGTTGTTGGTGGTGGTGGTGGTTGTGTGGTGGGTGTTGTTGTAGGCTTTGTTGTTGTTGTTGTTGTTGTTATGATGGTTGTTGGTGATGCCACTGGTGTTGATGTCAGTGTCAGCGTACCTGTTGTATTGGAAATACATAGAACAGTATTAGATTTCTATTGAAATATCCAGTTATTACCAGTGAAAACTTTAAGAGAGACAACCTAATTCCAAATTGACTGGTCACATTTAAACGTCAGGTATCTGTGATGATATTACTATAGGCTGCACTTTTAAAAGCTGTGTGGAGAACCTGTAGAGAGGAGATAGGCTGCCCCCTGTTACAGTACTTCTTACTTAAATTGAGATTTGAATTCCGGTGTATATAATATACATTTCTTTATATTATGAGAAACTGAAACAACATTTCAGAAGAATTGAAATATAAAATTTACACAAAATTGATAAAAGTTGTTTTATGAAGCTATCAACAGAAGCTGGGTTGCGTAGCTTAGAATAATGAATGGAGTGTCCAAAGCTGCAAACTGGTGTTCAACCAGAGTCAGACCTGTTTCACGTTTATTTATGTCTTTGTTCTGAGCCAGTCAGCTGTACCATTTTACTTAATAACAAATATTATAAAATAAAGGTGTACCCATCATTACATTACAGTGGTTATGAATCAGAGTCAGGCTATCTTGCGTTGTTTGTGGTATTCATACCTGCACTTGTCCCTGATGATACTGTTGTTGTTGGCGTTGATGTTGTTGTCAGCATACCTGTAGGGAATACATACAACATTACTGGAAGGCCTATCAACACTTTGAGGACTGACAGGATTTCAATTAATATATTAACATCTATGACCAGACTTTCAAAAACGTGTCAAAAATGTCAGCACCTTGTTAGCACAATACACTGGTGTTGAGTCAGTTTTAGAGTTTTACAATTATGAAGGTCGTATAATCAGTCAGAACATTGAGCTCTAAATAAAGAACTGCTTCACTCCGTCTTTTCCCTCCATGTTTCTGTCCCTCCCCTCTGACATTTGTCTATATAACCTCACTCACTTTTGGTGACGTTCAGATACACAGCTCCTCCTACACAGTAGTACAGTCCAGAGTCATTAAGCTGCACATGTGGTATAGACCACGACGTTTTGTCCACATAATGACCTCTCATATTCTTTACTCTTCCAGCAACTTCTCTTCTCAATATATAATCATTTAATCCTCCAGGACATGTCAGAGTGATGCTGGTCATCTCTGGAGCATTTTCTATTGTTGTTCCTGTACAGAGCAAATATAGAGAGAAAACATGTTAATGTTGTGTGATTTACAGTCATGAACTTTTTCATGCATTCCTGATGTTGTGTAAACTAATGCCCTCTGTTGCTGATGTAAATGAGGTGGACAAAATACTTGTTAATTACTAGCACCACAATCTGCAGCAGTACAATAATCATAGAGTACAGGTCACACTTCTCTAAAACACACTTCACACACACACATAAATGCTCCTAATAAAACTGGTGAGTGACTGTGATGAATATTTAAGACGTTGAGCCGGATGCTGTTGGAATCTTGACTGTGAAATAATCTTTACACTTAAAGGGATAGCAGCATTGTTTTACAGTGGGGTTGTATGTTCTACAAATAGCCCCTAAGTACTTTAATGGCAGTATTGAAACAAGAAACGGCCTATTTTCATGGCCTAAAAGAGGTTTTACCTGAAAAAAACAAAAAACAAACATAGTTCCATTATTTGCTATGATATAATTTTTTTCCAGCCCCTCAAGGTGCAGGAAAAATTAAGTTTTTATTTGGAGCTAACCAACTGCTGATTGGTGGGCACTAACCCTGGGCTGGAGGAATACGTGAGTTGGTTAAATAAATTTTTTTTCACGTAAAACCTCTTTATTTTAGGCCGTGAAAATAGGCTGTTTCTTTGAGTCCATTCACAACAATGTAAATCTCTGGGCAGGGCTATTATGGGCTGGCTAACGGGAGGAGTGCAGAGAGTCTTCTACTGCAATTAAAGTACTTAGGGGCTATTTGTAGATCATACAACGATCACTTTTAAAAAATGATACTATCCCTTTAAAGTGTGAAGGAGCTCATTTAAAAATCCACACTTAACATAAACATGAACAAGATTGATAAAAGCTGATGTTACCTGATGGGATCACTGTCAGATCCACAGCTGGTTGGTCGTTGCAGAAGTATCTTCCACTGTCTGAAATATTAGCTCTCTGATTGAACAGTGACTTACCAGTATCTGCTAACGTACTGTATCGTTTCCCTGGATCATTGTATCTTGTGTCACTGTCACCATTGTTTGTAAGAATTTTAACCACCGTCCCATTAATCTCTCTGCTCCACGTCACTGAACCCTCCACAGTTTGAGGACAAGGCAGAGTGACTCCATGTTTCTCCACAACAACTATGGATTTTATTCCTGCAAAAGAAACAATTTAGTTTTAATTTATGAAACATCAATTTTATGATAACAAGCTCTTCTTCTTCAAAAATGTTATTAGTGTTTCCATAAAAAACAACAACCCATTAACAAACAAAAACAAAAGGACACAAGACACAATGACAGACTTAGGACATCAGACTACACGTGGATAGTGTAACAATATAATTAATTAGAGTAAATAAATTTTAAAAATATATAATAATAACACAGAAAAAAGAGTGCGCACGCACACACGCACACAGGCCTCTGATGACAAAAAAAAGAAGATTAAGGGTTAAAGCAGAGAGGTCATTCAATAAAAACAATTTCAATTCAAAATGTTCAACATTTCCCTAAAAATTATGACTCCTGGACAATGCGAATACATATGCATAAAGGATCCAACATCAGGATTTGGGCAAAGGTTGCAATTTGGGGAGGATAAAAGTTTCATTAGATGGAGTCATTTGTAAGCAAAACTAGAGGATGGGTTATCTGATGCAATCTGTGTTTGGTGACAATACACTGAGGTTTTCACACCACACACAGAGATAGTCCAATTACATTCAAATGAAGCTTAATCCTTGTCTGTATTTGAAAGACCAGCATTTTTTATGGGCTCATGTCCTCCTCTCCTCTCCTTCTCTCCTCTCCTTCCCCATTTTTATGTATGAAAAGTGCTCTATAAATTAAGTTTATTATTATTGTTATTGTTATTATTATTATTATTATTCACAACACTGGGATGATTTTTGGTTTTTAAAACTCAGGATGTTTGATGTGGTTGTGTGAAGGAGTAGCACCAGTACAAAAGCTACAAAACGATGTACTGCTGCGAATGTGTTCAGTAAAAAAGAACTCCGGCTGCTTCTATGGCGGCGTACCGATGAAACAACCACATGTCAGATAACCCAGACTGTCACTTTAAACGTAACTATATCTCTTTAAGGGTAAAACCTTCAAAGATAACACACATTAAGCATGAAATACAAAACCTTAAAGCAAATTATAACGTTGAATGAAACTGCAATGACCTGTCAATTAAGAAAATTAATGCATAATGAAAATTACCTTCTTATTGACAACAAACACTGAATCAAACAGTGTGTTGCTGTGAACTTGTGTAAGCTGTGAACTAACAATACTGAAAATAGTGTGAAAATCTTCTTAACACTGTGGTATTCCACCATCAACGACACTGAAAAAAGAAACTATAAAGAATTTCTTTTTTTTAAGTATATAAATGTATTGATGGCTTTGAAGAGTCCTTACCTGCAGAGACGTTACAGCCCAGGACCAAGACCAGCAGGACGCTGCAGATCTGGACCCTCATCCTGACACTGACTGAACTGAAAACGACAGACCAGACCACACTTTCTATGTTCGATGAGAACAGGAACTCAGCTGTTTGGGTGTAGTATTCATATTTGTTCCTCTTCAACCACATTGACACGTCCAGCATCGAAACCACACTGACAGCTCACACTAAGGTATCTGTAAATGTCTTGCAAACAAACCCGTGCATGTCAAGACTTAAGAGTCTTTGATCAGAAAATCGTCAGAAGACAAACTGTGGGCAAGGTTTCAATAGCTCAAACAAAATGACGCTGAGAATGAGACAGACAGGAAAGCAAAACCACAGCAAGCTTTTACAGACCTAGTTTCAGATCATTATTAGATCAAAATTTGAAGATTAAAAAAAAAAAAACGAAAAACGTGAGAAAACATTGTAGAAAATATTCAGCCAGGGTCAGTTGTTGGTTTTTCTCCCATCATTGCAAACAAGTACAACTACTCCAAAAAGCAGGTAAGTGTTTGTTCCTTTAAAACAGTGCTGGTTAACCTCTTTCAGACTTAAATAAACCTCATATGGACCAAACCCCTCAAAACCAAACCCCACAAGGACATAATGTGTGGGTAATATTATGGAAACCTGTTACTGAAGAATGTCACCACATTCATGATGAATAACCACGAAAATAATAAAGACTCGCCTCTTGTGTTCATGATGCTGTAGGTTGCATTTCATTTTCTTTTAGCTGAATTCATCTCATCTTAATGTAAACTAACCCAGCTTAGCTAACTTAGCTAACATTAGCTTTCGGACACATTTTCTTTCAAATGTTGCACATAGTCTCATTAATGACAAAAATAAACACTTATTTTAAGATGTGAAGCTCAGTAACATTCACATTTACACATGAACTGATTTATTATTGAAGACAATACACATAGCCTACAATGTGACAGAGTAGAGTTAACAGTTAATGGTACATGGGCTCGGCCTTTTATAGCGTTTTTCTAGTCTCTCTACGCACTTCACACTGTACAGTATGTCACAATCACACAGCACTAGACAGAGTGTGAAAGCTAACCATTCACACTTTCAATGCACCCTGTGCAAGGGGGAAGTGTGCGTTCTGTGTCCTTGGGTGGGTCCAATTCTTGGTTCTTGCAGTGACGACCTTTCAGTTAGTGAATAATGCACTTAAACCTTCAGAGCCACAGCCGCCCAGTAACCAGATGTCCTGCATGTTTCTCAAAACTGCGGGCGTGCAGCATATCTGAGTCTGTGCATCTTTCTCTTCACTGAAACTTTATGTGAAAGGTGAAACTTAAAAGAGAAGGTGAAAGAGAAAGCTTCCTGAAGTTTTCTCTTTCACCTTCTCTCTCTCTCTCTCTCTCTCTCAGACATGAAACATGAAAGGTTGGTATTAGTTAAAGATCCAGTGTGACTTAAGCTTTTAGAGGATATGTGTTACAAAGGAAGTGAAAGAAGTGGCATCCTATGCCAAAATCGTAACATTTTTGAGTTTTCCTTCAGTATCACAGTAATTTGTGCACTAGTACAAAGTCATAAAAACGTGTGCAGGGTTTGGTGAAGGGGTTAACAAATACAGAGTGGTAGCAGGGCTCAGAGCTTATCTCTTGTATCTTACTGTAACCACACAGTATCACACATAACTTCCTTTGTACTGTGTGATTCTGTCGATTCACTGTGGGTGGGTGAAAGGGCTGCAGACAGACAGACAGTCTGCTACAGGTGTATTTTAGTAGCAGGTTGTTTCCATACATCTGTAGCATTAACACTGCCAAGCACATAGACAGCATGCATCGACATGCCAACTCCACATAGAAAGGACCCGGACGGCCGGGGATTCGAACCCGTGACCTTCTTGCTGTGAGGCAGAAGTGCAGTGTATACTGCATACAGGATTGATCAAACATTGCAATTACTGTAAAACAGTTGGCATACAGTTCAAATATACCAAAATACACGCATGCTCCAATTCCACACACATAAGTATTGAAATGCACAGATTTTCATTAAAGGCCAAAGAGAAGAGTTTTTTTTTTTGTGGGAAACATCAGATCTGAGGAGCATGGACTCTTATTCCTTCATCCTAACAGGGTGTTTGTGATCATGCAGTAAACTCTCACGGCCTGTCCTGGAAAGGTTTCAGGGTTTATCGTCTCCAACATGTGCAGCTGGTATTTCTAGCAAAAGAAGAAGAACTCAGTGCATCACCCACTGAGTTTTATATATCATTAACCTTTTCATGGGTTCATGGGTTCATGTGTCACTCAGACAATGTGGCTTAAAATATATCTACGGGGTAATGATACAGGTGAGTAGATACCATTTCTGGTCTGAACCATGACCTGCCATCTTGGCGGGAGGTGATCCAACAGCATGAAAATGGTTTGTAAATACTTTATAAGTCAACTGAGTGAAGACGTAAGTTGTGCCTTTAATGTGTGTGTATGTGCATTTAGACATTTAATCAGACTTGTGTTGTGGTGGAGATTCTGTAGAGACACCACAGGTAAGTGCTGGACTGTAGAAGCCTTTTAACGATTTAGCAACATATTGAACTGCATCATTACTAAATACTAACAGAGACAATACTATTACCACATCAGGCCAACAGAATACACTGATGATCACCTCTGTAGCAACTTCTCAGCCAGTGCACAAGTGTAAAACAGCTCAGTGTCTGTTTGTTTAGAGGAGTTGTTAGAAACAGCACCACCAAGTGGCCGTTTAAGGAGCCTACAATATGTGACTATGACAGATCTTGTATCATTTGGATTTTTCCTCCAAATCTGATGCAGCAAACATCAAATGTCTCAGCTTCAGCATATTTTATATTTTCAAATGTAGAAACACACACAGACAATGCTATTACCAGGTGAACAGAATACACTGATGCAGTCAAGTCATTATTTAGACAGTGGAAACGTCTTCATTCTACATTTACATAGATGCATTCATCCACTGGAGGAGCAGTTTGGAAAATCTTCAAGTCTCTCCTTCTGTATCTGTTGAGCTGCAAAAGACAAACATGGAGATGATGGATGATACTTTTCACCTGTATTGTAACTTTTCAGTCAAAACGAGGAGTATAGGAACAACACCACCAAGTGGTCGTTTAAGGAGCCTACAACACTGGAGGTATGACTCATTGACAGATATTATTTGGAACATTGTTTAATCCTCAGATTTCATACATTTCCTCCAAATCTGATGCAACAAAACATCAAATGTCTCAGCTTCAGCACATTCAGCCTGCAAAATATATTTTACATTTGACTTTGTATATCTGCTCTATGTTTGTTCTGTTTGAATATCAATTAACTGTGATTATGATTATTAGACTCCACACAGGCTCCTGTGTTGGCAAATTCAAAAGTTACACAAATATGTACCATCATTACATTACATTACATTGGTGTTAAATCAAACTTGGGTTCTCAGTGATATTCATACCTGCACTTGTCCATGATGTTACTGCTGCTGTTGTTGTTTTTGGCGTTGTTGTTATTGGCATGGTTGTTGTTGTTGGCGTTGTTGTTGTTGTCAGCATATAGGGAATAGGCTACACACAACATTATCTGCTCACTGATCTTTGTTGGTAAAAGACAAATGTTTCCTTATATAGCCCTGCTACATTTATGATATTTAAGTATTGATGCATATTCTGTCAGAAAGGACAAGAATCTGAGATGAGAACAAGTGAAAACACATCTGCTTTTTCAAAGAGCTGTTTCATCCACCCTCTTCAATCTGCTTCATTCCCTTGTGCCTTACTACAACCACCGGGGGGTGCTGCTGTGATGTCTGCAGGGCTTTTTACTGCCATGGCTGCAGGTAATCAGCTGGGGTGGAGGTGGAGTGAAGTCCCGCAGCTCAAGGATGGAAATGTGTGGTTGTTACTCCATGCAAATGCAGTCAAAACTCCTATGTATCTGGCCTATCAGTTATTATCAAGTGTTCACAGGGAAATGAACGGAATTGGGAACTTCTAACTTTAGATATTTACGGGAGAAAATCACACAAACAAGCCTGGATGTTACAGGTGAGATCGACGTTTGTTGCCCCGGAAGTGAGACAGCCTGTAACAGTGAAGCAGACGTCACAGAAGAGACAAAACGACTGAGTTTATGCAGTTTCAGAACAATGACGACTGGTTTCATTTCGATGGGCGTCTCTATCATTTTGAGACTGAGTTTACCGAAGACGAGCTGAAGGAAATGGAGGAGTAAAGTGAAAGAGGGAGAGCTGCGGTGGAGTCTCGGGGCTGGACGACTTTCTGCCGCTGAACTTTGTGCTATCAGAAGAGTCGGACTTGTTTTTTCAGTGCCTGGGTAGCCTATGCTGGACAGAGAAAGTTGCTGCATGACTGGAGGAGAGTGGGTGAGTTGTTTTTGTCTCTTTTCAATAGAAACCAAAAATGTTTGATGCCTCGTATTATGTGCTGGGACCCTGTTTGTAGTCTACTGTTGATGACGTTTGGTTCTGTTCTGAGCATTATTTGTGGCCATAAGTGGCTTTTTGATCGGTTTGGATGTGGAGAAATAGACTGCACTAGGCTATTTGTTATCCTGCGGTCTTTGCTACAACTAGACCCTAGCGGTCAGCTGGGGGGGGGGGTTCTAACTCGGTGTCATGGTGCATTAGACCATGGGAACAACTTACGCCAGAATATATTGCTTTAAAGAATAATGAATATGAAATACATAGACATATTTGATTTGATCTAAAAACCAGTGTAATGTATGGTGATGCACCAGATTTTACCATCTATTTCCTTTAAAAAAAAATATATATATATAGTAGCCTGGTAAATGTAAAGACAGGCACTATAGATCATTGTTGTTTCCAGCTGCTTTGGGTCTCTCCAGTAAAGAATATGTGTTGGTGGGCTGTGATGAACCTGTCAATCAAGAATAAAAATACAATCAATATTATTCATGAAATTTTGTATATAAACATACAGAATATATATGTGTTTTATCTTAACAATTCTTATTTCAATGCTACCAATACAAATTAAAGATATGCTAATGGTTCTAACATGTATGATATAGATATCTTATACAAATGTTACTTTAATTTATAGTGTAGACTTATATTCACAGTGGACATACAGGTGGCATGCAGTCACGTGTTATAACATTACCTTACTATAATAACATAACTGTCCATAATTAACCTTAGAGAGTCTAAATAGGCAGCTAATAATTAAATTTACCTTTATTGTTTAGAGTAAAACAAGTGTCGCTGATCTCCGCATATGTGGAATCAGTAGGTTGTGACGTCACTGTAAAAATAAATTACAATAATGAGTATACTGTTACTGGGTGTGATCAGGAGAAGGTTACTGTATATCACCATAGTTAACTGTATGTGCTCACACTCTGTCCCGTTTACCCATGAAGCTGGTTGGTTCTCAGAAAGTCTTTATGACTCGTTTTCTCATCAATGCATTTGATGTAGGCTACATGACACTGTGAGTTTCAGTGGTGGAAAAAGATCTATTTAGACTATGGGTGGGTTCATGGTGTGACTTTCACTATCAGAGCTACTTTAGAAAACATGTCTTTGAACCATGAAAAGAAAATCAGCAGCCAGGGCTGATCATCAACTGTAAAGAGTATAAAGTCTTAGCTGCAGTTTGCACAACTAAAAAAATGTTAGGTTTCCTTTCTTCATGGCAAAGATCTCATGATCAACCTGCAGGGAAACATGTTTCTCTGCTCCCATTAACCAGTTACAGAAACCACTTCATTGTTTACTTAAACAACCTGGTCACTCAGAAATTGTGAACAGTTTGTTTACATTCTTTTTTCTTTAGAAAAATAGTAATGTGGGAAAAACACCTAAAAAAATAACAAAAACAGTTTGTTTACATCAAACTTTTTTCTGACAGATTATAAATCACATATCACATGATTTGATGATTTGTTTATTTGTCCCCACGGGATCATTGGAGACTGAGACACAAAGGACTGTTGAAAAACAGAACCAAACATTTATCAGTGAAGAAAATATCAATATCAAACTGAGTTAAGATATTTAATACTTTTGAGATTAAATATTTTTGTCAATTAAGTGCTCAGCTTAGGTGCAATACAAAAAGGAAAAAGAAACACCAAAGCTTGGACAGTTTGGTCCGTCTTTGTACCCTAAAGGTACTTTCTTATTTACCTGGAAATGTTGCCAAAGAGTAGGTAGCCGTTGGTCCAGTGGAACTTTCTATATATGCAAAATAAGAGGTTGAAGATACAAGATTACGACAAATAAAATAAAAAATGGCTGGGAATGGATCATGTTTGGATCCATGATCTTCACCGTCTTAGCTCCCAGCCGTAAACTTTGAACAGCTTCAATCACAGAAGGAAAATTGTTTGATTCCTCACCATGTGAAGGTTGACACACTATGTCCGGTATCTCTTCATAGACCGGATTTGTCTCTTTGGTTTCTAGGGAAAAAAATTGTCAGTGTCACAATATTATACAAGATTGTAATGTCGGCTCTAAATTCTGAAGATGTTTTAATGGTAAATTAGAATAAATCCAATAAAACACAATAATGGCATAAGGTGTTAGGGTAAGGGTATGGTTTACATTTACTTTTTACATTTTGTATTCTTCAACAGTAATTACTGTGAGTCTGTTTGTTTCAAATATTTTCAGATCAGATTTTATTCACCTCGTCTTTTGGACCTCGATCTCGAAGCAAGGCAGCGGATGATGAAGATGATAATGAGGATGAAGGGGATGAGTACACCACATAGCCAAGCAGCAGTAGTACTTGTTGTCGCTGTTGTTGATGTTGTTGTTGTGTTTGACGTTGTTATTGGTGGTGTGGTGGGTCTTGCTGTAGACTTTGTTGTTGTTGTTGTTGTTGTTGTTGTTGTTGTTGTTGTTGTTGTTGTTGCTGTGGTGGTTGTTGATGGTGCCACTGGTGTAGATGTCAGCAAAATAAAGGTCCATCATTACATTAGACTGGTGTTGAATCAGAGTCAGGCTATCTTGAGTTGTTTGTGGTATTCATACCTGCACTTGTCCCTGATGATACTGTTGTTGTTGTGATGGTCGTTGGTGGTGCCACTGGTGTGGATTTCAGCATACCTGTTGTATTGGAAATACCTAGAACAGTATTAGATTTATATTCTATTCTAATATCCATAGTTATTGTCAGTGAAAACTTTAAGAAAGACAACCTAATTCCAAATTGACTGGTTGAATTTATCTATCAACACTTTGAGGACTGACAGGATCATGTGATCATGTCAGAGTCATGTTAGCTGCTTAGCACAGTTTTACAAATATGAGGGTTTAGTTGTAAAATCAGTCAGAACATTGAGCTCTAAATAAAGAACTGCTTCACTCTGTCTTATCTCCCTCCATCTTTCTGTCCCTCCCCTCTGACATTTGTCTATAACCTCACTCACTTTTGGTGACGTTCAGATACACAGCTCCTCCTTTACAGTAGTACAGTCCAGAGTCTTCAAGCTGCACATGTGGTATAGACAACAACCACGTCCTGTTCACATAGGAGAAAGGACCTCTGATATTCTTTTGTCTTCCAGCAACTTCTCTTCTCCATTCATCATGATATGATCCTACAGGACATGTCAGAGTGATGTTGGTCATCTCTGAAGCATTTTCTATTGTTGTTCCTGTACAGAGCAAATACAGAGAGAAAAATGTTAATGTTGTGTGATTTACAGTCATGAACTTTTTTCATGCATTCCTGATGTTGTGTAAACTAACACCTGATCTGGATGAAGTTGTGGAGAAGTGTTTAAGCCCTCTGTTGCTGATGTAAATGAGGTGGACAAAATACATATTAATTTCTCACAAATCTGCAGCAGTTCAATAATCACAGAGTCCAGGTCACACTTCTCTAAAACAGACTTCACACAAACTGAACACATAAATGTTCCTGATAAAACTGGTGAGTGACTGTGATGAATATTAACATGTTGATGCTGTTGGAATCTTGACAGTGAAATAATCTTTACACTTAAAGTGTGAAGGAGCTCATTTAAAAATCCACATTTATGAACAGAAACATGAACAAGATTGATAAAGGTTGATGTTACCTGATGGGATCACTGTCAGATCCACAGCTGGTTGGTCGTTGCAGAAGTATCTTCCACTGTCTGAGACAACAGCTCTCTGATTGTACAGTGACTTATCTCCTAACAAAGAGTATTGTTTCCTTGGATCATTGTCTATTACTGTGTCTTCACCATCACCATAACTTGTAAGAATCTGAACCACCTTTCCCTTAATCTTACTGCTCCACTTCAATAAACCCTTCACACTTTGAGGACAAGGCAGAGTGACTGTATGATTTTCCACAACAACCATGGATATTATTCCTGCAAAAGAAACAATTTATTTTCAATTTATAAAACCAATACCACACACACACACACACAAATACAAACAATACAAATGATTCCAGCTTTTCTAAGATTGCGAACTAAACTAGAGGATATTTGATATTCTATATGCTCTGATATTTGATATTCTATATGCTCTGCCTTATTATGCTTTATTATGTATTATGTGATTATGTTTTGTTTTTTCTGTGAGGCGACCTTGAGTGCCTTGAAAGGCGCCATACAAATAAATCTATTATTATCTGATGCAGAAAGTTCTTGTTAACATGTGAACCTGTGTTTTTCATACCAGAGGAGCGAAGCTATTTGTTCTTTTATTTGATTATTGTTTGTTGAGATAGTCTAATTAGATTCAAATTAAGCTAAATGTTTGTCTACAATTGAAAGATCAAACATTGTTTATGGGCTCATGTCTTTGTCTTCTCTACACTGAGATGATTTTTGGTGTTTAAAGCTCAGGATATTTTACATAGTTGTGTTTAGAAGCAGTAGCAACGTCACAGAAGCTGCAAAGTGATGTACTGCTGTGGACATAGTAAAAAAACAACAACTCTCGGCTGCTTCTCTATGGCGGTGTGCTGACGTGTGCCGCAATAAACCACATGCCAGATAAACCCAACTGTCACTTTAAATGTACAAATATATCTCTTTATGGGTAAAACCTTCAAAGATAACACACATTAAGCATGAAATACAAAACCTTAAAGGAAATTATAAAGTTAAATAAAACTTGATGACCTGTCAATTAAGAAAATTAATTCTTATTTTTTATTTAATCGAACAGTGTGTTAGTTTGTCTCAGTCTGACTCACAGCTGTGAACTACTACGTTCTCTCATGCTAACAATACTGAAAATAGTGTGAAAATCTTCTTAACACTGTGGTATTCCACCATCAACGACACAGAAAAAAAAGAAACTATGAAGAAATGTTAAAATATATGTATATTTTATAAACGTATTGATGGATTTAAAGAGTCCTTACCTGCAGAGACGTTACAGCCCAGAACAAAGACCAGCAGGACTCTGCAGAGCTGGACCCTCATCCTGACACTGACTGAACTGAAAACGACAGACCAGACCACACTGTCTATGTTCGATGAGAACAGGAACTCTGTTTGGGTGTATTCATATTTGTTCCTCTTCAACCACATTGACGTGTCCAACATCGAAACCACACTGACAGCTCACATGCATGTGTAATGTCTTGCAAACAAACCTGTGCATATCAGGATATATGAGAATGATTTAAAAGTTTAAGCTACTTTCAATGGACAATTTTATTTGTTCTTTGTTGTTCTATAACAAACTTAAATTGAATTGCTTCATTCAAGAATCATGGATGGACACTGATTTTCACTGCTCAAACTTATTGTCACACATTTACTTAAAAGTTTTGTGTGTGCAAACCGTTGGCTTAGAGCCGTGGTTCCCAACCTTTTTTCCTTTAAGCCCCCCCTGCTTTTGTCCTCAGGACAGACAAAGCTCTGTGGACTCTCTGAAGTCCCAGATCCCAGGTATGGTTTAGAGGATAAGGACTATTTATAGGTTCAGACTGGTCTATTTCAAGATGCCCTGACTGGATTCAAGTAACCACATCAACATTGACTCAGCCGTCATTGTTAAGTAATCTACACTTAAGAAAAGTGCATTTAGAAATATTTAACACATGCGGCGGGTGGTGCAGTGGTTAGCGTTGCTGCCTTGCAACATGATTGTCTTGGTTTTGAACCCTGGTCATGCACAGACATGCACACACACATTAGGTTGATTGGTGACTTTACTAGCCTACTGTAAATTGTGCATAGATATCAATGTGATCTTGTACATTTCGGTAATTGCTTGTGCAGTGCAACATTGTGCTTAGTTACAGTTCCCGGATCATTTGTGTTGTTTATCTGATTCTATTATTGTTTCCTCTTTTTGAAGACACAGTATGTTACATCATTTTCACAATGAATCATAATTATCACAAGCATGTTTGTGGAGAAAAAGATTGTAAATTGTGAACAAAGATATTTTAATGTTAAAGTGGTGGCAAACAGCTTAACGTCCAGAATACAGGTGTGACAGTTGAGGTTCCTGTCACTATGCCTCCAATTGATCATGCGCCCTGGCTACTTGGATGTCCCTTTGGCTGACTGGCAAGCGCGCACAATAAAAACATAATCAGCTATTTAGTTGTACAATCAGCTGATGTGTGGGACATGCGATGAGAACCAATAAGAAAATTGTCAAAAGACAAACAAGGTTTCAATAGCTCAATTAAAACAGCAAAACGCTGAGAATGAGACAGACAGGAAAACAAAACCACAGCATCCTTGTACAGACCTAGTTTCAGATCATTATTAGATCAAAATTTGAAGATAAAAAAAAAAACGTGAGAAAACATTGTAGAAAATATTCAGCCGGGGTCAGTTGGTGGTTTTCCTCCCATCATTGCAAAGCAAGTAGAACTTTTTGCACAAGAAACCTCCAAAAAGCAGGAAAGTGTTTGCTCCTTTAAAACAGTGCTGGTTAACCTATTTCAGACCATCCACCACTAAAATAAACCTCATCCCAAACCCCACAAGGACATAATGTGTGGGTAATAGAAACCTGTTGCTGAAGAATGTCACCACATTCATGTTGGATAGGACGATGAATAACCACGAAAATAATGAAAATTTATGATGTTGTAGGTTGCATTTCATTTTCTTTTAGCTGAATTCATCTCATTATGTAAACTAACTTAGCTAACGTTAGCTTTCAGACACATTTTCTTTCAATTGTTACATAGTCTCATTAATGACAAAAATAAACACTTATTCTAAAATGGTGAAGCTTAGTAACAGTAGGTTGGAGTTAAAGAGCCAACGTTAACTTATTGGATTGAAAATTTTCTCCTCGACAATACATATACAAACACTGTGTGATTGCAAAATGGGACTACAGTATCTGTCAATTACAAAAATAAACATAAAAATGCAGCACAGTAGACAGAGAAGACAATACATATACAATCTGGGCACTGTACAGTAGGCTATGTCACATTCATACAGTGCTAACCATTCACACTTTCAATGCACTCAGTGCAAGGGGGTTCAGTGTCCTTGGGCGGTGTTGGTTCTTGCAGTGACGACCTTTCAGTTAGTGAATGACGCTCTACCTTCAGAGCCACAGCCGCTCAGTAACCAGATGTCCTGCTAGTTTTGCAAAACTGCGGGTGTGCAGCATATCTGAGGCCACATCTGTCTGTGCATCTTTCTCTTCACTGAAACTTTATGTGAAAGGTGAAACTTAAGACAGAAGATGAAGGTTAGGGGTTAACAAATACAGAGCAGTAGCAGGGCTCAGAGCTAATCTCTTTCTACCTTAACCACACAGTATCAGACACTACTTCCTTTGTGATTCTGTAAATACACTGTGGGTGGGTGAAAGGGCTGCAGACAGACAGACAGTACTGTGTGCTACAGGTTTATTTTAGTAGCAGGTTGTTTCCATACATTGTAGCATTAACACTGTCAAGCACGCACGATCTGATATCACCAAGTAAACAACAGCCCAGTACTAACGCTAACCCTAACCAGTTGGTTAGAACAGCGCTCCTGGGCTGTTGTTTACTGTTGAAATGTCCAGATTTCCGTTAAAGGCCAAAGAGAAGAGTTTGTTGGATGTTTTTTTTTTGTGGAAAACATCCGATCTGAGTAGCATGAACTCTTATTTCCTCATCCTAACAGGGTGTTTGTGATCATGCAACAAACTCTCACGGCCTGTCCTGGAAAGGTTTCGGGGTTTATCATCTCCAACATGTGCAGCTGGTATTTCTACATAGCAAAAGAAGAAGTGACGTTTCCACATGTGAAACTGTGAGAGGAAGATGAATATGTCAGTAATGACCACACTGTTGGCATCAAGTTGTTCATGGAAAAATGTGTTTTTCATGTGTCATTGGCTAAACAGAACATGAAACTAAATGAAAACCACTCTGCATCACCCACTGATTTTTACATATCAGACAATGTTATTATCACATCAGGTCAACAGAATACACTGATATAGAAGAGTCATTATTTACACAATGGAAACTTCTTCATTCTATATTTACGTAGTCGCTTTCTTCCTCAGGAGGAGGAGTTTGGAGACGAGGTGCAACAGATTCTTCAAGTCTCTCCTTCTGTATCTGTTGAGCTGCAGAAGACAAACATGAAGATGATGGATGACAGTTTTATTTCACCTCTGTTCCAACTTCTCAGCTAGTGCACATTTAAAACAGCTCAGTGTCTGTTTAGAGGAGTTAGAAACAGCACCACCAAGTGGCCATTTAAGGAGCCTACAATATTGAATGTATGACTATGACAGATCTTGTATCAATTGGACCTAAATTTAATCCTCAGATTTCATAAATTTCCTCCAAATCTGATGCAACAAAGATCAAATATCTCAGCTTCAGCATATTTTGTATTTCAAATGCAGAAAACCAAACAAGTCAAACTATATTCACCTTTTCTCCGGGTAACGACGATGACATTGATCATGGCGGTTAGATAGAGAATGACAAGCACCGGGCGAGCAATCATCAGCCACAGGTCCAGACAAGTCACTGTCATTTTTGTTTCTGTTGTTGCTTTGTATTTTGTGTGGGGACATTGAAATATGCATTAAAACACATGAAATAGAAGCTTTCAGACACATTCACCTTAAATAACCTGTGACCCTGACCACAGTATCAATGTTTATGTAAAATGATTCATTATCCCTGTCAATGACATACATTAATGTGTTTGCTGTTAACTTTGTCTGTTTTGTTTTGTTTTTTTTGTTCCCATTTTTTGAAGGGGAAAGAAGGGAAGAAGAAAGATTATCTGTGATGTATCTATTTATTTTATTTTAGTATTATTGTCATTATTATTATTATTTTTTCCACTTAAAATGCTTAAAGTAACTTAAAGTAAGAGTTGTAACAGGGTAGGCATTATAAGCTATGCTTCAGCCTATTCCTTTTCGGTCCAATTATTTTCCTTGATTTATTTATTTATTTTTCTTCTCTTGTTTTTCTTTTGTACATTATTGTCTTACTGTATTTTGATGTTCTTTGTATTATTATTTTCCTTTTGATTGTAAAAAAAATACATATATATATTTTTAATGAAACGTATCGACCGAAATAAACTAAACTAAACTAAAACTAAACTTAATTATGGGGAATTTCCCATTTTTTCAGATTATCTGTGATTGCATGATAACCAAATTGGAAAAGGTTGGTTGATGACCAGTTCAGACAGTTTTAGATCCATACAGGCTGGAGTGACCCTGCATGGGGAAATTGAGCTCGCTTTGTGGTCCAGGCCTAACCCCTATTTGCAAGAAAGGCAATAACCAGCCTGCAAAATATTATGTTTGACTTTGTTCCGTTTGAATATCAATTAACTGTGATTATCTATTCTAGTCCGAAGCTACGCAACGAAAAAAGTTTTACCCCTCATTACATTACATTGGTGTTGATTCAGACTACGTATCTTGGGTTGTTTGTGATATCCATACCTGCACTTGTCCATGTTGTTAATGCTGTTGTTGTTGGCATTGTTGTTATTGTTGGCGTTGTTGTTGGCATTGTTGTTATTGTTGGCGTTGTCGTTGGCATTGTTGTTACTGTTGGTGTTGTTGTTGACATCGTTGGTGGTATTGTAGTTGTTGTTGACATCATACCTTTAGTATACGGAATACATACATCAGTATGTTGTATCAGGACTGACAGAACATTTTCGAACTGATGACAGCAACTTTTTAGCTTAGCTTTATATAATGAGTGGAAACAGAGGAAAATAACCAGACTGGCAGTGCATGTCCAAAACTACACATTATAGCCTATATATAAAAAAAATCAGCTAATCATTACAATACATTGGTGTTGAACCAGAGTCAGGCTAGTTTAGCACCATTTTACAGAACATCGAACTCTAAATGCAGTCCGTAACTGCTGCAATACATTGTCGGTATGTCACTAAAAGACATCAAAAATAAACAATAAAGAAACTGTTTTTGATGGATTCAGATGTTGTTACCTGAGACGTTACAGCCCAGGGCAAAGGCCAACAGGACGCTGCAGATATTGACCTTCATCCTGACAGAGACTGAAATGAAAAGTCAGATCAGACTACGGACTATGTGAGATGAGAACAGGAACTCAGTTCATCGGGTGTATTAATATATTCAACCACATGAAGTGTTGAACCCTGAAAAAGTATCTTTTAATGTCTTGCAAATTTAACTGTGCTTGTCAGTAGCCTAAGTGCAATCTTCAGTCAGGAAATATAAGACAATAATTACAGTGTTTTAGAAGTTTGAAGTTGTTTTTTCACCTTTGGATTTACAGAGTATCCTTAAACCTTCCATTCACCATTTTCCTGATTTACTCATTGATGTTGGTTGTTTCATAGTGACTTTGATGCTCAGTATCCCTCAGTCTCCCTCCTTCTGCATAGTGCACAGTCTCAGGATGCTGGACTTAGAGTGAAACCCTCCATGCATGGTCCTTTGGCCAGGCAGGATATCTGATGACTGGTAGGGTGTATGTGTTGATGGCATTTGTCTTGTTCCGTCCATGAAAATGACTCTTGAGGGCCTGCCGTACCCAGTGCAGGTATCTGACTGGTTGGTGCTGACTTCCTTGCAGACAGGGCTCAGAGCTAATCCCCCTAAAACCATGTGTCAGACATTCACTTCCTTTGTATCGTGTGATTCTGTTTAATGTGAACGAGTGAAAGTGCTGTAGACAGAAATGCATTTTAATAGAAGGCTGTTTCCATATATGTAGCATTAAAACTTTGAAGCAAATAGGTAGTATTATTTTTGACACTGTTAAACATCATACAGGAAGTGTTTTAAAAACTGTAGAAATCTTCTGATGTGATGATAAACATTTTATTCCACATGCTTTTCACTCATAAAAAAGGGAAATGCAGGAAATGATCTGAGGCACATTGACTCTGACTTCCTCATGTCGACATGGAGCTCTGACGATGATGCAGTAATGATGTAGTTCATTAGATACGATGTTGGAGACGCACATTTCAGCTCACAGTAGCAGGTCAGTTCTTATGTGTGTGTGTGCATTTAGACATTAACTTGTGCTGTGGCGGAAGTTCTGTAGGAAGCTTCCACTAATTATCTATTTACAGTACATTTTTAAAGGTGTACAGAAATGGTCGTTTGTCCCGTCTGTCGCGCTGAGTTGTCACGAGCTGCAACACGAGTTTAGCCGAGTAAGGATTTGATTGGTCGTTACCAAGCGGGCGGGATATTCAAAGCTTGGGGCGAGTCCGAGCTCCGTGTGTGTGTGCGTGTTTCAGACGTTTGAATGACAGACGACAGATCCAATATCAGTGGCTTTTGAATCGTGTACAGGCTGACGTATAATCCGTGCGCCTGCAATGCGAAAAAAAAATACCACACTTTCATCCCGAATTTACTCAAAAATAGAATTTTACACAAAGTTAGGCCTACAGTACACCGTCTGATAGATGAGTTTTTACACTTTTTATTTTATGACCCAGAGTGGACTCAAATTCAGTTTTCTTTTCTGTACAGCTTTAATGATTTACCAACATTTACCATTACTGAATATAAACACAGATCATGTTATTACCACATCAGTTCAACAGGATATAATTATAAGAAAATCTGTTCTTAATTTGCTTGCCTGGTTAAATAAAGGTTAAATAAAAAATAAAAAAAAATATGCAGAAGAGTCATTATTTACACAATGGAAACTTCTTCATTCTATATCTACATTGTTGCTTTCATCCACAGGAGGAGTTGGGAGAGGAGGTGTAACAGACTCTTCATGTTTCTCCTTCTTTATCTGTTGAGCTGCAAAAACCAGAGAACAAACATGGAGATGATGGATGATAGTTTTAATTCACTTTGTGTTGCAACTTTTCAGCCAATGCACATGTTCAAAAGGAGGAGTAGTGGTCAGGAACAGCACCACCAAGTGGTCGTTTATGGAGCCTACAACATTGGAGGTACAGTATGACTCATTGACAGATATTATTTGGACCTAAGTTTAATCCTCAGATTTCATAAATGTCTCAGCTTCAGCACATGTTGTATTTTCAAACATAGAAAACCAAACACATGCAGGTCAAACTATATTCACCTTTTCTTCGGGTAACGACGATGATGCTGATCATGGTGATTAGATAGAGCATCACAAGCACCACGCGAACAGGCATCAGCCACAGGTAAGAAGAAGCTGAAGCTGTTGGTGATGCTGTCATTGTCGTTTGTGTTGTTGTTTTTTATTTTGTGTGGAGAAATTGAAATATGCATTAAAACACATGAAATAGAGGCTTTCAGATATATTCACCTTATAACCAGTGTGAATTATTATTATGCTCATCATGATCCCTGTCAGTGACATGAATTAATAACAGACATTATCGGCAACTTCCCTTTGAATGTCATCATCACAATACAGTGGCATTGAGTCAGACTCTGACGCTGTTTACTGGCATTTTGCAGATATGATGGTTGTAGGCCTATCAGTCAGATCGAGCTCTAAATGAAGAACTGCTTCACTGTGTCTTATCTCCCTCCATCTTTCTGTCCCTCCCTCTGACGTTTTGTCTATAACCTCTCTCACCTTTGGTGACGTTCAGATACACAGCTCCTCCTCCACAGTAGTACAGTCCAGAGTCTTCAAGCTGCACATGTGATAAAGACAACGTCTTGTCCACATAGGAGACAGAACCTCTGATTTTTCTTGGTCTTCCAGCAACTTCTCTTCTCCATGTTGTATCATTTGATCCTCCAGGACATGTCAGAGTGATGCTGGTCATCTCTGGAGCATTTACTATTGTTGTTCCTGTACAGAGCAAATACAGAGTGAGAAAATATTAATGATGTTCGATCATATACTTTTCTCATGCATGATAGATGCTGTGTAAACTAACTCATGATCTGACTTAAGTTATGTGGAGAAGAATTGTATTGTTTAGCCCTCTGTTGCTGATATACTGTACATGAAGTGGACAAAATACATGACAATTTCAACATCAAAATCTCCAATTCACACTTCTCTAAAACAGACTTCACACAAACTGAAAGTTTTATTGACTGTGTTATTAGTTAGCTTGAGTTTTGCCTAAATGTTCCTGATAAAACTGGTAACCAGCTGTGATGATACAATATTTAACATGTTGAGCAGGATGCTGCTGACAAGTCATCAGAGACTGGGAATCTTGACAGTAAAATAATCTTTGAAAAACCACTATACAGTAAAGTAAAGTGCTCATTTAAGAACAGAAACAAGACCGATATAGGTAGATGTTACCTGATGGGATCACTGTCAGATCCACAGCTGGTTGGTTGTTGCAGAAGTATCTTCCACTGTCTGAGACAACAGCTCTTATTTTGAACAGTGACTTATCTGCTAATGAACTGTATCGTTTCCCTGGATCATTGTATCTTGTGTCTCTGTCACCATCACTTGTTAGAATCTTAACCACCGTTCCATTAATCTCTCTGCTCCACGTCACTGAACCCTCCACAGTTTGAGGACAAGGCAGAGTGACTCCATGTTTCTCCACAACAACTATGGTTTTTATTCCTGCAAAAGAAACAATTTATTTTCAATGTATAAATCAATTTTAAGATAACTAGTTTTTCTGAGATTGTGAGAAAGTGGCCTGGATTGGTCTGTGACTCCTGTGCCAGTCAAAGCCTTTGAGCAGGTTTTTCTAGATAACTAACCTTATTTACAAGCAAGGCAATGACCAGCCTGCAAAATAATCTTGTACTTGACCTTGGTTTGTTGATACTTTTGTTCAGTCATGTTTGTTCTTTCTGAATATAAATGTGATCATTATCATTTGACTCTATGCTCCTGTGCTGTCACAGTCCAAAGATACACAACAATAAAAAAGAGTTGCACCAATCATTACATTACATTGGTGTTGAATCAGAGTGAGGGTATCTGGGGTTCTTTGTGGTATTCATACCTGCACTTGTCCATGATGATACTGGCATTGTTGTTGTTGTTGGTTGTTTCGTTGTTGTTGGCTTTGTTGTTGTTGTTGCTTTTGTTGGCGGCGTTGTTGTGGATGCCAGCATACCTGTTGTATGAGGAACACATACAACAGTATTACATAGGAAGGCTTTTAACACTTTGAAAATTGACAGGATTTCAATTGATATCCACATTTATGACATTGGAAACTTAAATAAATAAAATCAAATTCTATACTGACAAGTGGAATTTCAAACGTCTTTTAAATTTTGTTTAACAATTTGTTAGTGTAGCTTAGTATAATGAACAGAAACAGAGGGAAATCACTAAGCTGGCATTTTTCAAAACTGGGGATGCACCGATATGAAAATTTTGGCCGATACCGATATCCGATATGAATTTTTCTGTTATGGCCGATAACCGATATTTACCAATATCGATATGTGTTGGGTTTTTTAAAAGTTTCTGAGATGATACATTTTTGTACAGACTGAAAATCATGCAAACTGAATTTTTGAATGTCTTGCTTTATTTTCAGAATGTATTTTACTTCCAAATAACAAGGTTACAGGCTACCATCCTCCTAGCATTACCTCAACTTTGCAGGTTTTGCATACGGATATACTGTATATCGGCCGATATACATCGGCCCAATTTTACTCATCGGACCGATACCGATATGTTAAAAAATGACTAACATCAGCCGATACCGATATTAATGCCGATATATCGTGCATCCCTATTCAAAACTACACTCTAAAAAATGATCATACCAATGATTACAATACAGTGGCAATGAGTCAGACTCTAGAAGCTGTTTAGGGCCATTTATAAATATGAAGGTTGTATCAGTCAGAAGATCAAGCTCTAAATCTTATCTCCCTTCATCGTTCTGTCCCTCTGATGTTTTTTCCATAACCTCACTCACTTTTGTTGACGTTCAGATACACAGCTCGTCCTCCACAGTAGTACAGGCCAGAGTCTTCAGGCTGCACATGTGATATAGACAACGTCTTGTCCACATAGGAGACAGAACCTCTGATATTCTTTTGTCTTCCAGCAACTTCTCTTCTCCATGTTGTATCATTTGATCCTCCAGGACATGTCAGAGTGATGCTGGTCATCTCTGGAGCATTTACTATTGTTGTTCCTGTACAAAGCAGAGTGAGAAAATGTTTATGATGTACGATCATGAACTTTTCTCATGCATGATACATGCTGTGTACCACAATGATCTATCAGACTTCACACAACGTTATAAACTTCTATTGACTGGTGTTAGCTTGAGTTTTGGTTCCTGATAAAACTGGTAACTGTTGATGAACAATATTTAACATGTTGAGCAATGTTTCCATCAGGAACTGAACAAGATCGAAAAACCACTTAACAGTAAAGTGTGAAGCAGCTCATTTAAAGAAACAATATTGATAAAGGTTGATGTTACCTGATGGGATCACTGTTAGATCCACAGCTGGTCGGTCGTTGCAGAAGTATCTTCCACTATCTGAGACAACAGCTCTCCTATTGTACAGTGACTTATCTGCTAATGAACTGTATCGTCTCCCAGGATCATTGTATCTCGTGTCTCTGTCGCCATCACTTGTTAGAATCTTAACCACCTCTCCATTAATCTCTCTGCTCCACGTCACTGAACCCTCCACAATTTGAGGACGAGGCAGAGTGACTCCATGTTTCTCCACAACAAAAATGGTTATTCCTGCAAAAGAAACAATTTATTTTCAATGTATATGTACATGTATATATTTTGAGCAGCAATTCAGATTGAAGGGAAGCTGTTGTTACTAGAAGCCTGAGAGAGGAGATGTAAAACCAAACAGTGGTGAGTTTTGGTGTTTAAAATCAGGATATTTGATGTGGGGTTGTGTGAAGCAGCAGCGTCGCTGACACAGAAGTTGCATACAGCGATGTACAGTGCTGTGGGTGTGGTCAGAAAAAAAACCAACGTGGCTGCTTCTCTAAACGGGTAAGACACTGAAATGCCTCAAACAATATGTGAGATAATCCAAACTATCACTTGATATGAACCTTACAAACACAGTATATCTTGTTATGCATCAGACCGTAAAATAAAATACATGTTAAGCGTAAAGCCTACAATACTAAACCTTTTCTGATGGAGCCTTAAAGAAAATTGAATGAAAGTGTAATGGCTGATCAATCGATGAGAAAATTAGCAGATGAATATAATCCTTTCATTATTGTGAACAAACCTTGCGAAAACACAGTGTGTTGGTTTGTTTCTCAGTCTGACAGCTGTGGGAAAAAGGTATTTGTACTTGTTCTTTACTTCATGCTAACAATAGGCTTCATGTGAAACTCCCTTAACCCTGTGGTATTCCACAACATGTTGTCAGTATGTCACTTAATGACATCAAAACAGAAGAAACAGAAGTTTGTGATTTTTGATGGATTTAAAAAAGTCCTTACCTGCAGAGACGTTACAGCCCAGAACAAAGGCCAACAGGACGCTGCAGAGCTGGACCCTCATGCTGACAGACTGAAATAAAACGGACAGACCAGACCACGGACTATGAGATGAAAACAGGAACTCAGTTGTTTGCGTGCATTCAAGCTATTCAACCACATTGATGTGTTGAAACCACACTGACAACTCTACTTATAGTATCTGGACATTTATTGCAAATGTTACTTGTAAACAATTGCAACCTTAGACCTGGAAATATGACAATGATTATATTGCTTTAAAAAAAAAATTTACCTTTGGATTTACAAAGTATTCTTAAACCTTCCATCTTGACCCTGTGACCTCCAGCCCTTAATTACTGTAACATAGATGCTCCTGGACACATGAAAGCCATTTGATTCACTGGAGACCATTTTCCTTATTGATGTTGGTTGTTTGATTGACTTTGATGCTCGGTATCCCTCAGCCTCCCTTCTTCTGCATAGTGCACAGTCTCAGGATACTGGACTTAGAGTGAAACCCTCCATGCATGGTCCTTTGGCCAGGCAGATATCTGATGACTGGCAGGGTGTCTGTGTTGATGGCATTGATCTTGTTCTGTCCATGAAGATGACTCTTGTAAACAATTGCAACCTTAGACCTGGAAATATGACAATGATTATATTGCTTTAAAAAGTATTCTTAAACCTTCCATCTTGACCCTGTGACCTCCAACCCTTGATTAACATAGATGCTCCTGGACACTATGGTATTCTGGACTGATGTTGGTTGTTTGTTTGCTGACTTCCTTGCAGACAGGACTCAGAGCAAATCCCCCTTTGGCCAAACCACAGTGTCAGACATTCATCTTGTTCCTTTGACTATCGTGTGATTCTGTTTAATGTGACTTCCTTGCAGACAGGACTGAAAGAACTGTGGAGAGAAAGAACTGTGGAGAGACTGTGTACAACAAATGCATTTTAATAAAAGCTTAAGCAAATAGGGAGCATCATTTTCACACTGTTAAACATCATCAAACATCAACTTCCAAAAGTGTTTTAAAATTTGTTGAAATCTTCTGGTGTGATGATGAACGTTTTATTTCACATGGTTTTCCCTCATAAGAAGTTAAATAAAGAAAAGGAAATCAGATCTGAGGCACATTGACTCTGGCTTCCTCATGTTGACACGGTGCTCTGACGATGATGGAGTTTGATACGATTTTGGAGTCGTGCACATTTCAGCTCAAAGTAGGTCGGTTCTTATAACCCACAACAAATACTGAGTAAAAGTGAACAAGTTGTGCATTTAATGTGTGTGTGTGCATTTAGACATTAAATCAGACTTGTGCTGTGGCGGAAGTTAAGTAGGAAGCTTTTACTAATCTATTTGCATTTACTGTATCATGATTGAATATAAACACAGGCCATGTTTTTACCACATCAGTTCAACAGGATACAATGATGCAGTAGAGTCATTATTTACACAATGGAAACTTTGTCATTTACATAGTCACTTTCATCCACCGGAGGAGGAGTTTGGAGAGGAGGTGTAACAGATTCTTCAAGTTTCTCCTTCTGTATCTGTTGAGCTGCAAAAGACAGAACAAACATGGAGATGATGGATGATAGTTTTATCTCAACTCTGTTGCAACTTCTCAGCCAGTGCCGATGATGCAATGATTGATGATAGATGTAATTAACCTGTGTTGCAACCTTTCAGTCAATGCACATGTTCAAAAGGAGAAGTAGTGGTTAGGAACAGCACCACCAAGTGGTCGTTTAAGGACCCTGCAACATTGGAGGTATGACTCTATGACAGATATTACTGTAGTTGGACCTAAGTTTAATTCTTAGATTTCATAAATTTCCTCCAAACCTGATGCAACAAACATCAAACTCAACTTCAGCACATTTTGTATTTTCGAATGCAGGAAATGAAACACAAGTCAAACTATATTCACCATCTCTCTGAGTAACGATGACAATGCTGATCATGGTGATTAGATAGAGCATCACAAGCACCACGCGAACAGGCATCAGCCACAGGTACGTCACTGTTGTTTTGTAATTTGTGTGGAGAAATTGTAATTAAAACACAGGAAATAGAAGCTTTCAGACACATTCACCTTATTCTATGTAAATAATGTATGTGAATTATTATTATGCTCATCATCCTCCTCTGTGTTACACCTCCTTCGTGTCACTGATGCGCTGGACTGACAGATCCACAAGCACATGGAGTTTGTAAACGGCTTATGATCCCTCTCAATGACATAAGTTAATTACTGTATGTACATTATGACCCAATAGGCAACCTCCCATTTTTTGATCTGTGACTGCACGATAACCAATTTAGAGGCAAAGTGGCCTGGATTGGTCCATGGCTCCTGTGCCTCTTTCAGTTAAAACCAGTTCAGACAATAAAACATGTGAGCAGGTTTCTTTTGAGTAACTTATAAACTTTAAAAAATAATTTACCAGCCTGCAATATATTTTTACATTTGACTTTGATTTGTATATTTGCTCTCTCTTGTCCAGTCATGTTTGTTCTGTTTTAATATCAATTGAATATCAAAAGTTACACAAAAACAAAGAAAGTAAAGGTGTACGTGTACCCATCATTACATTACATTGGTGTTGAATCAGAGTCAGACTATCTTGGGTTCTCAGTGATATTCATACCTGCACATGATGTTACTGCTGTTGTTGTTGTTGTTGTTGTTGGTGGTGGTGGTGGTGGTGTGGTTGGCGTTGTTGTAGGCTTTGTTGTTGTTGTTGTTGTTGTTCTTGTTGGTGGTGCCACTGGTGATGATGTCAGTGTACCTGTTGTATTAGAAACACATAGAACAGTATTAGATTTCTATTGAAATATCCACAGTTATTGCCAGTGAAAACTTTAAGAAAGACAGCCTGATTCCAAATTGACTGGTCGAATTTAAAATGTCAGGTATGTGATTACTGTATATTACTATAGGCTACACGTTTAAAAGCTGGGTGGAGAACCTGTGGAGAGGAGATACCCCCTGTTACATTTTACTTTTAGTGAGACAGCAAGTCAACATACCTGTAGGGAACACACACAACATTATTGGAAGCCTTATCAACACTTTGAGGACTGATGGGATTTCAATTAATATCCACCTTTATGACTAGTGGAATTCAAAATGTCATCATTACAATACAGTGGTCTGGAGTCGGAGTCAGGAGAGTTGTTTAGTGGCATTTTGCAGGTATGAAGGTTGTATCAGTCAGAACATTGAGCTCTAAATAAAGAACTGCTTCACTCTGTCTTATCTCCCTCCATGTTTCTTTTCCTCTGACATTTGTCTATAACTTCACTCACTTCTGGTGACGTTCAGATACACAGCTCCTCCTTCACAGTAGAACAGTCCAGAGTCTTCAAGCTGCACATGTGATATAGACCACGACAACAACAACAAACCTCTTCTCCATGGCCAATAACCTCTGGAGCATTTATTTTTGTTCCTGTCTTCCAAATGCAAACTTTTTTCTCTTCTAAATATATAATCATTTGATCCTCCAGGACATGTCAGAGTGATGCTGTTCATCTCTGGAGCATTTACTATTGTTGTTCCTGTACAGAGCAAATACAGAGAGAAACATGTTAATGTTGTGTGATTTACAGTCATGAACTTTTTTCATGCATTCCTGATGTTGTGTAAACTAACTCCTGATCTGGATGAAGTTGTGTACTTTATCAGCATCACAATCTGCAGCAGCACAATAATCATAGAGTCCAGGTCACACTTCTCTAAAACAGACTTCACACAAACTGAACACATAAATGTTCCTGATAAAACTGCTGAGTGACTGTGATGAATATTAACATGTTGATGCTGTTGGATCTTTACAGTGAAATAATCTTTACACTTAAAGTGTGAAGGAGCTCATTTAAAAATCCACACTAAACAGAAACATGAACAATATTGATAAAGGTTGATGTTACCTGATGGGATCACTGTCAGATCCACAGCTGGTTGGTCGTTACAGAAGTATCTTCCACTGTCTGAGACAACAGCTTTCTGATTGTACAGTGACTTATCTACTAACGAAGAGTATTGTTTCCCTGGATCATTGTGTTTTATTTCTCTGTCACCATCAGTGGTAAGAATCTTAACCACCTCTCCATTACTCTCTCTGCTCCACGTCACTGAACCCTCCACAGTTTGAGGACAAGGCAGAGTGACTCCATGATTCTCCAAAACAACTATGGATTTTATTCCTGCAAAAGAAATAATTTCTTTTCAATTTATAAAACCAATACAATACCACACACACACACACACACACACACACACACACACACACACACACACACACACACACACACACTGCAAAGCAATGTACTTCTGTGAATGTGTTCAGTAAAAAATTGAAAGTTGATTTTTTTTAGCTGTTGAAAGTCCAGGATGACTTGCCTTGAGGGGGAGTCTAGCCTGGACAGTCCATGTGAGGATATCTAACAGAAAAATAACCAATGAGTCCAAGAGAGTGAGATTTCTGTGATTGACACAGCACGTTGGCCAATCATCTTTTGGGCAAAGCTGTCAGACACTGCGTAAATAAAATCACTGTGGTAAAATATAACTATAAAGAAAGCAAAAGGGAAGTCCTTACCTGCATCCATTACAGCAATTAAACAAAGAGCAACAGTCACGCTTGCAGATTTCTGGACCCTCATTTCTCTGTTCTTCCAAATGAACTGAAAAGTTTGACATCAGACCACTGACTGATTGAGAACAGGAACTCAGTTGATTACAACGCATTAACCCCAGTATTCAAACCACAGTGGAGATGAGGACACTGAAACCACACAGAAACTAAATGTATCTGGACATTTCTTGCAAATGACCTGTCAAGCCACAGAAAATTAATACATCATGACAATGTTCTTCTTATTGACAACAAATCACTGAATCAAACAGTGTGTTAGTTTGTCTCTCAGTCTGACTCACAGCTGGGAACATAATGTCCTTAAGCAGTCTTCTTGCAATAAGCTTGAAATGAGAAAAACTGAATTCCACCATCAACAACACAGTAAAAATATTCAAAAATAATTTTAAAAAGTCTTAAAAAGCAAAAAACAAAGAACAAGATTCAACTGAGGTATTTGTCAAAAAACTGTCTTGCTCCTGAGACAGACTGAACTGGTCCGACAGCTCAAGACCACTGACTGATGTCATCAGAACAGCATAATTAAACCACAGTTCCAATTTTAAGTATCTGGTCAACTATAAACTATTGTAAGCAAAACAAATATGGCTCTATGGTTTTAAAAGGTTTTTTTTGTTTTTTCATCTTTGAACTTAAGGAGTACTGTATTCTTAAATTGTCTGTCTTGACCTTGTGACCTCAAGCCCACTTAACACGGATGTTCCTGGACACTATGCAGCCACTTGGCCTGTTCACCTTCCCTGCCTGCATCTCACACCCTGGTGTGATGTGTTGCACAGTCTCAGCTTCTATTGATTTTGTGCATTCGGCCTGTTCCTGTGTTGACTTGTCTGTCCATGGTAGCTCCTCTGGCTTCTCCTCCATTTTCAGGCAGGATATCTGATGACTGGCAGGATGAATGTGTTGATGTTGTTGATCTTGTTTTGTCCATTAAACTGACTCTTGAGGCCTGCTTTACGTGGTGTGTAGGTATCTGGCTAGTGTTGACTTCCTTGCAGACAGAGTTCACAGCCAATCCCCCATAACCACAGTGTTAAACCTTCACTTACTTTCTATCGTGTGATTCTGTTTTTCATGGTGTGTGAAAGATCTGCAACAGACTGTTCGACAAATGTATTTTAATAAAATTAGATCTGAGACACATTGACTCTGACTTCCTCCTGTCGACATGGTGCTCTGACGATGATGCACATTTCAGCTCACAGAAGCAGGTCGGTTCTTTAATGTGCATTTAGACATTAAATCAGGCTTGTGCTGTAGTGGAAGATCTGTTGGAAGCTTTTATTAATTATCTATTTACATTTTTAATGATTCACTAACATTTATAATTGTATCATTACTGAATATAAACACAGATCATGTTTTTACCACATCAGTTCAACAAGATACAATGAGGCAGGAGAGTCATTATTTGCACAGTGGAAACTTCTTCATTCTACATTTACATAGTCGCTTTCATCCACAGGAGGAGGAGTTTGGAGAGGAGGTGTAACAGATTCTTCAAGTCTCTTCTTCTGTATCTGTTGAGCTGCAAAAGACAAACATGGAGATGATGGATGATAGTTTTAATTCACTTTGTTTTGCAACTTTTCACATGTTCAAAAGGAGGAGTAGTGGTCAGGAACAGCACCACCAAGTGGTCGTTTAAGGAGCCTGCAACACTGGGGATATGACTCTATGACAGATCTTATTTGGAACATTGTTTAATCCTCAGATTTCATAGATTTCCTCCAAATCTGATGCAACAAACATCAAATGTCTCAACTTCAGCACATTTTGTATTTTCAAATGCAGGAAATGAAACACAAGTCAAACTATATTCACCTTTTCTCTGAGTAATGACAATGATGATGATCATGATGATTAGGTAGAGCATCACAAGCTGCATGCGAACTGTTGTTTTGTAATTTGTGTGGAGAAATTGTAATTAAAACACAGGAAATAGAATCTTTCAGACACATTCACCTTATTCTATGTAAATAACGTATGTGAATTATTATTATGCTCGTCATCATCCTCTTCTGTTACACCTCTCCCTGTTACACCTCCTCTGTGTCACTGATGTGCTGGACTGAACACAGATCCACAAGCATGGAGTTTGTAAACAGTGACCACAATATCTTTATGTAAAATGACTTATGATCCCTCTCAATGACATAAGTTAATTACTGTATGTACATTATGACCCAATAGGAAACTTTTTGGGGGGCATTTTTGCCTTTATGGATAGTACAGTTGAGAGACAGAGAGAGGGGGAATGACACGCAGTAAATGACGCCCGACATGGGATTTGAACCAGGGCCGACTGCAGCAAGGACTGAGCCACTATAGATGCGGTGCGCGCTCTAACCACTACGCCATGCAACGCCCCAAGCTTCCCATTTTTTGATCTGTGATTGCACGATAACCAATTTGGAGGCAGGTGGCCTGGATTGGTCCAAGACTCCTGTATCAGACAAAGTTTTTCAGTGAACTGCTAAAACCAGTTCAGACAATAAAACATGTGAGCAGATTTCTTTTAAGTAACTTATAAACCTTAAAAAATAATTTACCAACCTGCAATATATTTTTACATTTGACTTTGATTTCTATATCTACTCTCTCTTGTCCAGTCATGTTTGTTCTGTTTGAATATCAATTAACTGTGATTATGATTATTAGACTCCAGGCTCCTGTGTTGGCAAAGTCAAAAGTTACACAAAAACAAAGAAAGTAAAGGTGTAACAATCATTACATTACACTGGTGTTGAATCAGAGTTAGGCTATCTTGGGTTCTCAGTGATATTCATACCTGCACCTGATGATAATACTGCTGTTGTTGTTGGTGGTGGTGGTGTGGTTGGCGTTGTTGTAGGCTTTGTTGTTGTTGTTGTTGTTGTTGTTGTTGTGATGGTTGTTGGTGGTGCCACTGGTGTTGATGTCAGTGTACCTGTTGTATTGGAAATACATAGAACAGTATTAGATTTCTATTGAAATATCCACAGTTATTACCAATGAAAACTTTAAGAAAAACAACCTAATTCTAAATTGACTGGTTGAATTTAAAACGTCAGGTATGTGATTACTGTATATTACTATAGGCTACACTTTTAAAAGCTGTGTGGAGAACCTGTGAGGAGGAGATACCCCCTGTTACATTTTACTTAAAGTGAGACAGCAAGTCAGCATACCTGTAGGGAATACACACAACATTATTGGAAGCCTTATCAACACTTTGAGGACTGATGGGATTTAAATTAATATCCACCTTTATGACTGGTGGAATTCAAAATGTCATCATTACAATACAGTGGTGTGGAGTCAGAGTCAGGAGAGTTGTTTAGTGGCATTTTGCAGGTATGAAGGTTGTATCAGTCAGAACATTGAGCTCTAAATAAAGAACTGTTTCACTCTGTCTTATCTCCCTCCATGTTTCTGTTCCTCCCCTCTGACATTTGTCTATAACCTCACTCACTTTTGGTGACGTTCAGATACACAGCTCCTCCTCCACAGTAGTACAGTCCAGAGTCTTCAAGCTGCACATGTGGTATAGACAACGACATCGTCCTGTCCACATAGGAGAGAGAACCTCTGATATTCTTTTTTCTTCCAGCAACTTCTCTTCTCCATATATCAGAATATGATCCTCCAGGACATGTCAGAGTGATGTTGGTCATCTCTGGAGCATTTACTATTGTTGTTCCTGTACAGAGCAAATACAGAGAGAAACAAATGTTAATGTTGTGTGATTTACAGTCATGAACTTTTTCCATGCATTCATTGTGTAAAATAACACCTGGTTGAAGTTGTGGAGAAGTGTTACAGCCCCTTGCTGATGTAAATGAGGTGGACAAAATACATTTACTCACAAATCTGCAGCAGCACAATAATAGAGTCCTCACTTCTCTAAAACAGACTTCACTCAAACTGATCACAAATGTTCGTGATAAAACTGCTGAGTGACTGTGATGAATATTAACATGTTGATGCTGTTGGAATCTTGACAGTGAAATAATCTTTAAAGTGTGAAGGAGCTCATTTGAAAATCCACATTATGAACAGAAACATGAACAATATTGATAAAGGTTGATGTTACCTGATGGGATCACTGTCAGATCCACAGCTGGTTGGTCGTTACAGAAGTATCTTCCACTGTCTGAGACAACAGCTCTCTGATTGAACAGTGACTTATCTGCTAACGAAGAGTATTGTTTCCCTGGATCATTGTATACTAGGTCTTCTTCACCATCACCATAACTTCTAAGAATTATAACCTCCTTTCCCTTAATCTCTCTGCTCCACTTCACTGGACCCTCCACAGTTTGAGGACAAGGCAGAGTGACCTCATGATTCTCCACAACAGCTATGGATATTATTCCTGCAAAAGAAACAAGTTCTTTTCAATTTATAAAACCAATACCACACACACACGCGTGCACACACAGAAAACAGGTGCTCTACAGACCAGTTAAGCTACCAGATATTTGACATGCGGTTGTGTGAAGCAGCAGGAGAAACGGCACAGAAGCTGCAAAGCGATGTACTTCTGTGAATGTGTTCAAGAAAAAAACACCTCCCAGCTGCTTCTCTATGGCGGCGTACTGACGAGTGTTGAATACAACTCTCCCGGAAATGCATTTCATTTCACTCCTGAGGGGGAGTCTGGCCTCATCTCCACTGTGAGCGTTTGGCCTGAAACCCTCAGAAGGATGAGCCAATCAGCATCGCTCCTCAGCGTCACTGTTCAGATTTCTGTGATCAACACAGCACGTTGGCCAATCAGGAACCGACTGGTGCAAAGTCCCGCCACTACACTGCATGACTCTTACCACAGCGGAGCTATCTAGCTGTAACAGCCTAAAAACAGCAACAAGGGAAGTTCTTACTACATCCATTACAGCAATTAAACAAGAACAAGAGTCAGCCCTTGTTGAGTTTCTTGAAGGAAAAGACAATTTCTCTGTTTTTCCAACTGGATTCTGCAGAAGTTTGATATAGCAACTTGTTGATTGGCTGAATTCATTGTCTGTCAGCGCTACTACTCCCGCCCACCCCAAACGCTCACAGTGGGGATGAGGCCAGACTCCCCCTCAGAAATGAAATGAAATGAAATGCATTTCCGGGAGAGGCTGGTTTACGAGGCTAGAATACAACTGCAATGACCTGTCAATCCACAGAAAACTAATACATCATGAGAAATTTCTTCTTATTCTTCTTATTGGCAACAAATCACTGAATCGAACAGTGTGTTAGTTTGTCTCTCAGTCTGACTCACAGCTGGGAACTTGTAAGTTCTTTATCTCATGCTGAAAGTAGTGTGAAAATCACTGTGGTATTCCACCATCAACAACACAGAAAAAATATGACTATAAAGAAATTTAAAAAGTCCTTACCTGTAGAGACATTACTGCCCAGAACAAAGACCAACAGGACGCTGCAGATGTTGATCCTCATCCTGACACTGACTGAACTGAAAAACACAGATCAGACCACGGACTATGAGATGAGAACAGGAACTCAGTTGATTGCATGTATTAACCTACAGTATTCAACCACATTGACGTGTTGAACACTGAAACCACACTGACAACTGGTCATTTCTTGCAAATGTTACTGTGCTTGCAAACAAGTACAATCTTAGATCTGGAAATATGACAATGATTATATTGTTTTAAAAGTTTTTTTTTTGTTTTTTCATCTTTGAACTTAAGGAGTATTCTTCAATCGTCTGTCTTGACCTTGTGACCTCCAGTTTACACTTAACACGGATGTTCCTGCATGATGCCAGCCACTTGGCCTTTTATTATGATGTTGTTTGTGCTGTTTTTTACTTGTTGTTTGTTTTTTATGAGACCCAAGACGAAACCCAAGACGATGTTGTTCTTGTTTTGTCCATTAAGATGACTCTTGAGGCCTGCTTTACGTGGTGTGGGTATCTGGCTAGTGTTGACTTCCTTGCAGCAAGAGTTCACAGCCAATCCCCCATAACCACAGTGTCAAACTTTCACTTACGTTCTATCGTGTGATTCTGTTTTTCATATGTGAAAGAGCTGCAACAGACTGTTCGACAAATGTATTTTAATAAAATTAGATCTGAGGCACATTGACACTGACTTCCTCCTAATGACATGGTGTTCTGACGATGATGCACATTTCAGCTCACAGAAACAGGTCGGTTCTTTAATGTGCATTTAGACATTAAATCAGATATTTTCAACGATTAACCAACATTTATAACTGTATCATTACTGAATATAAACACAGGCCAAGTTTTTACCACATCAGTTCAACAGGATACAATGATGCATTATTTACAAAATGGAAACTTCTTCATTCTACATTTACATAGTCACTTTCATCCACAGGAGGAGTTTGGAGAGGAGATTCTTCATGTTTCTCCTTCTGTATCTGTTGAGCTGCAAAAACCAGAGAACAAACATGGAGATGATGGATGATAGTTTTAATTCACTTTCTGTTGCAACTTTTCAGCCAATGCACATGTTCAAAAGGAGGAGTAGTGGTTAGAAACAGCACCACCAAGTGGTCGTTTACAACACTGGGGATATGACTGACAGATATTATTTGGACCTAAGTTTAATTCTCAGATTTCATAAATTTCCTCCAAATCTGATGCAACAAACATCAAATGTCTCAACTTCAGCACATTTTGTATTTTCAAATGCAGGAAACGAAACACAAGTCAAACTATATTCACCTTTTCTCTGAGTAACGACGATGATGCTGATCATGGTGATCAGGTAGAGCATCACAAGCACCGTGCGAACTGTTGTTTTGTAATTTGTGTGGAGAAATTGTAATTAAAACACAGGAAATAGGAGCTTTCAGACACATTCACCTTATTCTATGTAAATAACCTGTGTAAATTTACAGTTACACAAAAACAAAAAAATAAAAGGTGTACCAATCATTACATTACATTGGTTACTGTACAATCAAAGTCAGGCTATCTTGGGTTCTCAGTGATATCCATACCTGCACTTGTCCTTGATGTTACTGCTGTTGTTGTTGTAGTTGGTGTTGTTGTTGTTGGTGGTGTCGCTGGTGTTGTTGTTGTTGGTGTTGTTGTACCTGTTGTATTGGAAATACATAGAGCAGTATTAGATTTCTATTGAAATATCCACAGTTATTGCCAGTGAAAACTTTAAGAAAGACAACCTAATTCTAAATTGACTGGTCAAATTTAAAACGTCAGGTATCTGTGATGATTTTACTACTGTATAAGCTACACTTTTAAAAGCTGTGTGGAGAACCTGTGGAGAAGAGATACCCCGTTACATTTTACTTAAAGTGAGACAGCAAGTCAGCATACCTGTAGTATAGGGAATACACACAACATTATTGGAAGCTTTATCAACACTTTGTGGACTGATGGGATTTCAATTAATATATCCACCTTTATGACTAGTGGAATTCAAAATGTCATCATTACAATACAGTGGTGTGGAGTCAGAGTCAGGAGAGTTGTTTAGTGGCATTTTGCAGGTATGAAGGGTGGATAATGGAAACAGAGGCAAATGACCAGGCAGCATCCAAAGCTACAGACTGAAACAAATGATACGGCAGTAGTAACAAAGGTTGCACGACAGTGGTGTTCAACCAGACTCAGACCTGTTTCACGTCATTTATGTCTTTGTTCTGAGCCAGTCAACTGTACCATTTTACTTAATAGAAAATATTACCAAACAAATATTCCATTACAGTGGTGTTGAATCAGAGTCAGGCTATCTTGAGTTGTTTGTGGTATTCATACCTGCACTTGTCCCTGATGATACTGTTGTTGTTGTCGTTGTCGTTGTCGTTGTCGTTGTTGTTGTTGTTGTTGTTGTTGTTGTTGTCAGCATACCTGTAGGGAATACATACAACATTACTGGAAGGCCTATCAACACTTTGAGGACTGACAGGATTTCAATTAATATATTAACATTTATGACCAGACTTTCAAAACCTTGTCAAAAATGTCAGCAACTTGTTAGCGCAATACTCAGGTTAGCTGTTTAGCACAGTTTTACAAATATGAGGGATGTAAAATCAGTCAGAACATTGAGCTCTAAACAAAGAACTGCTTCACTCTGTCTTATCTCCCTCCATGTTTCTGTTCCTCCCCTCTGACATTTGTCTATAACCTCACTCACTTCTGGTGACGTTCAGATACACAGCTCGTCCTCTACAGTAGTACAGTCCAGAGTCTTCAAGCTGCACATGTGGTATAGACAACGACATCGTCCTGTTCACATAAGAGATAGAACCTCTGATCTTCTTTGGTCTTCCAGCAACTTCTCCTCTCCATGATCCATAATTTGATCCTCCAGGACATGGCAGAGTGGTGTTGGTCATCTCTGGAGCATTTACTATTGTTGTTCCTGTACAGAGCAAATACAGAGAGAAACAAATGCTAATGTTGTGTGATTTACAGTCATGAACTTTTTTCATGCATTACTAATGTTGTGTAAACTAACACCTGATCTGGATGAAGTTGTGGAGAAGTGTTACAGCTCTCTGTTGCTGATGTAAATGAGGTGGACAAAATACATATTAATTTCTCAGCATCACAATCTGCAGCAGTACAATAATCATAGAGTCCAGGTCACACTTCTCTAAAACAGACTTCACACAAACTGAACACATAAATGTTCCTGATAAAACTGCTGAGTGACTGTGATGAATATTAACATGTTGATGCTGTTGGAATCTTGACAGTGAAATAATCTTTACACTTAAAGTGTGAAGCAGTTCATTTAAAAATCCACACTGAACAGAAACATATGGAAGCCCGTTTCCGCCACTTGAAAAAAAAAAAAAATGAGATCCTAAGTCATAATTATGAGATAGCTAACTCGAAATTATGAGATACTAAGTCGAAATTATGAGATACTAAGTCATAATTATGAGATAGCTAAATCGAAATTATGAGATACTAACTCGAAATTATGAGATACTAAGTCATAATTATGAGATAGCTAAGTCAAAATTATGAGATACTAAGTCGAAATTATGAGATACTAAGTCGAAATTATGAGATAGCTAAGTCGAAATTATGAGATACTAAGTCGAAATTATGAGATACTAAGTCATAATTATGAGATAGCTAAGTCGAAATTATGAGATACTAAGTCGAAATTATGAGATACTAAGTCGAAATTATGAGATAGCTAAGTCAAAATAATGAGATACTAAGTCGAAATTATGAGATAGCTAAGTCAAAATTATGAGATACTAAATCGAAATTATGAGATAGCTAAGTCAAAATAATGAGATACTAAGTCGAAATTATGAGATAGCTAAGTCAAAATTATGAGATACTAAGTCGAAATTATGAGATACTAAGTCGAAATTATGAGATAGCTAAGTCATAATTATGAGATAGCTAAATCGAAATTATGAGATACTAAGTCAAAATATTGAGATACTAATCAGGAAATGAAGCTACACTAGTCTAGTCTAACACTAAAATGGATCTCATCATTGAAGACTACTTCAGACGTGGGTTTACAAATCGTGAGATTTTAACCTTATTGGAAGAAGTACATGACATTAAGTTAAGCCTTCGGACGTTGGAGAGAAAGCTGCAGAGGAACCAGCTTTGGCGGAGACGAAATAAAACAGATGAAGCAGAGGTCGCCTCCTTCATATCCCAACAGCTGCAAACATCTGGCCAACAGCACGGATACCGATGGATGCACCAGAAATGTTGGATGGCCGGACTCATCACAGACAGGGAAACTGTGCGTCAATTAATGAGGCTACTGGACAGAAATGGGGTCGATCTCCGTGCGCACAACCGTTTGCGACGGCGCATTTATGTCAGTCGTGGTCCAAATTATGTTTGGCATGTGGACGGGTACGACAAGTTGAAGCCTTACGGCATATGTGTTAGTGGGTGCATAGATGGCTTCTCTCGGAAGATGATATGGCTCGAGGCGTTCAAAACCAATAGCGATCCCCGAATTATTGCGGGGTATTTTATTGATGCCGTGAGTGAAAACAGTGGATGCCCACACAGAGTCAGAATGGATCACGGGACTGAAAACACGCACCTTGCAGAGATGCAGAGGTTTCTCTGCAACAGAGAGGATGAGAATGGAGCGGAGTGTGTCACTTTTGGTCCAAGTACCGGTAATCAGAGAATCGAACGCTGGTGGTGCACCTTGAGAAGCGAATGCACCCAGTTCTGGATGGACCATTTTGATCAACTGAAAGCAGACGGACATTTTGCTGGCAGCTTCATTGACAAATCACTGATCCAGTTTTGCTTCCAAAATACCATACAGGTACAGTAGGCCTATACTAAAATCTATTGCTTGCCCTTGCTATTTTTTACACTGTTGGCTGGTTAACTAACAAGCAGCTGTAGGCCTATATGTGTTATCTTTTTTGTGATGTGCTGCTTGAACTTCCCTTCAGGGAGGGATGGATACACGTCTTTCTATTATATTCTAATCCCCAAAGGAAAATTCATTAGTCAGCTCTTTTTCACATGTTACGTACTGAATGATAGGCAAACACTTAAGATTCATGTGCACGATGATTTTATTGCTGATCACTCACTGAAATCTCAAATCCTCTGAGTGTAAACTACTGTCACCATGACAACATCTAACACAATCAGGAGGAGCGACGAAAAATAAAAACAATAAAATAAAGCATACTGAAGCCAAGTTCGACCTGAAGTTGTAACACACACTGTATTTATTATTTACAGCAGTCTGAAAAGACAAACAGATAAACACATACACTTAGTTGTAGGCTAGCTCAAACGGAAACTACTAGGCTACAACTGTTGCGGCTGGACTTCCTCTCAGCTGACACTTGTTGCCACGACAACGGGGGACCGCAGCAACCACCCGTTGTTTTAGTCCAGCCTGAATCAGGTGTGTCTGTCTGTCTACACAAATAAATGAACTGATTAAAATGACCAGGGTGCCACACCTGCACCATACAATCTCCTATCACAAGGTAAATAACCAGAACTAAAGATCGAAGCTAACATGTCGATATCATTAGCGGCCGATGCTAGCTTAGCGGCCTCGTAGCCTAGATCTTACCATTCTACACAAAGTTAAATATAACTGAATACAACTGGGTTAAGCAGAACATTGGGGCTTGTGTGTACATTGTGAGTTATCACCATGGTTATCACGTAGCTCGTGTCCACTCCTACGCATGGATGTACGTCGTTAAACCTGAATGAGTGTAGCCTACTTCCTCTGAGGAGCGAGTCACCCATCAACAAGTTGCTACTGCCATCTACTGGCGGAATGTAGAACCAATTCACCAGCTCGCACACAAGCATCCCAATCTTGCAAACTTGTAAAGTTACTGTAATAAATAAGTGTGTGTGTGTGTGTGTGTGTGTGTGTGTGTGTGTGTGTGTGTGTGTGTGTGTGTGTAAACAAAGGTTATTTAGCCTACACCTAAGCCTAATTAAGTGAAAAAAGTCACACAAAGTTAATTTTCGTCACTAAACATGAGATAACGGCATAAAGCACTGATTACTCTCTGTGAAACATTTTATTCTATCTCTTGCAGGAGGAGCTTGATGCAGTTGTAACTGCCTGGAATAACCATCGGATAAGAAGAGCAAACAATCCTCGGGCTCCCAATGGTCGCCCTTCCATCATGCATGCGGTCCCCAGTCTTTATGGGGCACAGGATTTCCTGCGGCCAGTTGAGCCAATGAAGATTGAAATTTGTCAAGAGGACTGCAGCTTTAAGGACTATCCTTGTGATGAGGACATGTTCCACTTATGTATGGAACTGATTGCTGAGCACAACCTGGAGATGTCCGATGATGTGTTTGCAATTACTGACCTGTATCTTAGACTTCGCCAATTGATTAATGATGGGCTGAGGGAGTAAAGTACTGTAGGCCTATGGGCCTTATGTGTCACTTAATACGTAAATGTATTTGTTTATTTCTTTGGTTATGTTTAGTTTTATCTGATAAAAGTGTATTACATCTTTTGTATAGTATAGCAGAACATTCTTCTAAATATTGTCAGTAAAATAACATCACCACACAGTGCAGGATAACAATTGTAATTGTGACAAATTCATCAACAAGAACATTTGAACACAGACAGTTAAACATTTTTAACCATTTGCTGCTGATGGGAAAACCTGGTCATGGCAGCCAAAAACAACAGTAGAATAGCTGTTTTATATGAGCATTATCAAAGAAAAAGATGAAGAGGACCTTTCCTTGAGGCATGTATTTGCACAAAAACATGTTTTGGCCTTGAACTTAACTGTCATTAAAGACAGCCAAATTTTAACTCTTCATAAGTGACTTTACAAAAAAAGGATTGTCATGTGGCTCAAAAACAAAAATACAAAGAAGATAAACACATTTTTGCAAAGACCTTGATAGATAAGATTCTCAAAGGTGCAAAGTAACATAAGTTAAGTTAATATGTTTACCATTGTTGATCTTCACTACTGTGATGCTATTATGTCATGTTAATATGCTTAGCAAATGACCTGCTAACAACAAGAAACAATAGTAGAACAGCTATTTTATATGAGCATTATTAAAGATTTACACCAAGACCTTTTCTTGAGGCATGTGTTTGCACAAAAACATGTTTTGGCCTTGAACTTAACTGTCAATAAAGATAGCCAAATGTAAGCCCAGGAGTGACTCAAAAAAAAGGACTGTCAGGTGGCTCCAAATAATAATAATAATACAAAGACAAAGTAAAGACATTTTTGCATTGACCTTGATAGATGAGATTCTCAAAGGTGCAAAGTAACATAAGTCAAATTGATGCCACTGTTGATCTTCACTACTGTGACGCTATTATGTCATCTTATTTGCTTAGCAAATGACTGGCTAACAAGAAATGTATTGTCATTTTACTGTAAAGTTACCTGTTCAACAATTTCAACACTGTAATGTTTTACAGATGGACACATGGTCACTGATAACAGGAAATGAACATTTTATGTTGTATATGTATCATATACAAATACTGTCTTGACTGAGTTAGATTATGTCCATTACCCACACATTGGAGGACAACACCTTGTTCATTTCAGAGCTGAAGTCTGGGTTGTTATCATAATGGACTGACAGCTCCAGCACACAGCCACATGTATGGGCCACAGGTCTTCTTTGGAAACCTTGAATCTGATTGAACTCAACTATGATGTTCTTCCCTAAGAATAGATCTGAACCTGTGCAGAACCTGAGGAACAAACACAGATGCTGCATATCAGTGTTCCTTAAGTATGTAGTGAGGTACTTTTGAATGTCCTTCTGGTGGACATTCATTTCCTCTGGGAAGGTGAGGGACTTCAAAACCTTTCTCACGGTTGGTTGCAGTGTTTCATACACTTTGCTGATTTCCTGAAGGCTGTGTTTAGCCTTGCTGAGTATTTTTGCCCATTGCTCGATCACATATGCAGGCTCTTGGATAAGCGTTTTGTGGGCAAGTTCTTGGAGGATTTCATTGGCATTGTTGGCTGTTGGTATCCTTCTGCAGCTGTTGTTATCAAGGATCTCAATTAACTCTTCCTGATCAACAGTGTCAAAATCTGATTGCCAAGATTCAAATACTGTACGCTCAGATTCAGGCAAATATTTAAGGAAATTCTCCACCAAATCACTCTTCACATAACCCAAAGCAGCTTGCTCTAATAGGACAGGTGCAATCTTCACAGGAAGATATTTCTCTCTCTCCCATCCAAAGGCAATTATTCTGCCTACACTCTCCCACTGCTGCTCTCCAAAATCATGTCTCAGGAAAGGTACTTTCCATGTACTTCCCACTGTGCACTGGTCATAAAATTCAGTCCAGAATTCTGAGAGACAGTCTCTCACAACTCCACCATCATCATGTGCCTTCTCAGGATTTCCATCTGGCAGTACAAGCTGGATTTTAATGTCAGCCTCTGTAAGTCCATCATCACTGAAATGAGCAATGAGCTCTTGCAATACCTGCCCCCTGTGAACAACCAATATTTTCTTCACTCTCTCATTAGATGGCGTGGCTTGCGGCAATGTATCATCCAAATTCTGTGGTTCATTTTCAGAAAAGTCTCCAACAAAAACAACGTTGCTGCTCTCCAAAACATCCTCAATGTTGCCATCTGTTTCATACACTAACTGCAAACCTTCAGCAATTACATTACTTCCAACAAATAGCACCTCAGGGCTGACTGTTTCAAGTGTATCTGATGGTTTGGAAGTTGCAACACTAACGAGTGTAGTAGAGGACTGAGCTCTCTCCTGTCCTTCCACAGATGGAGCCGAATCTGGGCTGGGTGGTCTGTCATTGTGTTCTTTTCTTTGTGTGGTCAGATAAAACCGAAGAAGAGGAAGTTTTGTCTCCTGGTACAACTTCCCAACTGTGGTCACCTCATCAAGTGGAACCTCTTGATAATTTGTGAGATCTAACTCAAAATCTGTTAAGGATCCCAGACTATTTCTCCCATTTGGAAAGAAGAGGCGAGCTGCTTCCTGCATCAATTCCCTTTTCTGAGCATCCTTTGAAACGTTGAGCTTTCTTGTTCCTCCTCCTCGTTTGGCTCTCACTTGCTTGAAAACCTCATTTTCATTATCATAATGCATCCATCCCATTTCAATTTTTCTTATTGTCTTTATAGCATTCTTTTTCTGACTTGGTTGGCCTTCGTGTGAGCTACTGTCTCCTTCACAAGATTTTCTTTTTGACAGTTTGTTTTTTAAGCGCTCATACAGTCTTGTTTTGCGAGTGTTGCAGGGGCTGTTATCCCTGCGCCTGCAAAATGCAAGTACTGCTAGGCGATCCCCATAGGATGGCAAATAATGCTTCAATTCTTCATCCGTCATCAGCAGTATGGTGCTGGCATCAATCTAAAAATGGAAAATGCATTTGGTTAAAAAACAGTGATTTCCGATAGATGACCTTGTAATGGGGCTTTTGATAACATCTAGCCTAGTTATGTTGAGTTTCAGGAAACAACTATACAAGAAAGCTGTTAGTCAAGAAATGTCCATGAAAAGTATTCCCTTTTCGTGGAATAGGGTGCTTTTACAGTAAGTAGCCCACCTTCTGTTGCTCCAGGGCTTCTACTGTTTCCTCAGAGACATTTCTCTCCCTCAGGAATTTACTTAGGTCATCCATCCTGTAAGTACAGTACAAGGAAGGTAACAGTATAATCGTTTAACAAAACCCACAATCTTTTGTTTATGACAGTTAACACTACACACACGTCATAACATCGAATGTGTTATATAACGTTATCCACCGCTCCGTGGATGTATTTTTGTAAACAAATGCACATGGCCAGGCGGTGGGGTAACTTAGCAAAACAGAGGAAAAGCGACAAGACTTTAATAGTTTCCCTTTAGCATGAGACTTTATTTAGCTTAACTTGGATGTCACCTTAATGGTTTGATCTCACATGCCAGCTTTTAAAATTCAAAACTAAATGATTCACTTTAAAAATGTTAGCAGTTACCTAAACATAAAAAGAAGGCGAGACACATTAGCATCTTAGCAAAGGGTCTAACTACTGTCGATAGTTACCTTCATTTGTGCATTGAAGTCCGCGTGGTCCAAGCTTGTGAACGGAGAGATGACGAGTGGCTGCGGTTAGCACCATGGATGTATTAGCACTTAGCACTTCTGTTAGCGCCAATAAACCGTCTTTGCACTGCAACGGCTACGCCACCTACTGACAAAGAAGCGTCATGACCTTTTACAGTCTATGATCAGGACATAAATCCCGTATGATCCACTGATGATTTATTATCACTTACTTATTATGACAGGAGCTGGAGCCTTCAGCTGGACCTAAACAAACCCCATAGGCTACGTAACATAGCAAACTTGTTTTGATTTATCTCATAATTTTGACTTAGCTATCTCATTATTTTGACTTAGCTATCTCATAATTTCGACTTAGTATCTCATTATTTTGACTTAGCTATCTCATAATTTTGACTTAGCTATCTCATAATTTCGACTTAGTATCTCATAATTTCGATTTAGTATCTCATTATTTTGACTTAGCTATCTCATAATTTCGAGTTAGTATCTCATTATTTTGACTTAGCTATCTCATAATTTCGACTTAGTATCTCATAATTTCGACTTAGTATCTCATTATTTTGACTTAGCTATCTCATAATTTCGACTTAGTATCTCATTATTTTGACTTAGCTATCTCATAATTTCGACTTAGTATCTCATAATTTCGACTTAGTATCTCATAATTTTGACTTAGTATCTCATAATTTCGACTTAGTATCTCATAATTTTGACTTAGCTATCTCATAATTATGACTTAGTATCTCATAATTTCGAGTTAGTATCTCATAATTTCGATTTAGCTATCTCATAATTATGACTTAGTATCTCATAATTTCGAGTTAGTATCTCATAATTTCGATTTAGCTATCTCATAATTATGACTTAGTATCTCATAATTTCGACTTAGTATCTCATAATTTCGACTTAGTATCTCATAATTTCGACTTAGCTATCTCATAATTATGACTTAGGATCTCTTTTTTTTTTTTTCAAGTGGCGGAAACGGGCTTCCATAGAAACATGAACAATATTGATAAAGGTTGATGTTACCTGGTGGGATCACTGTCAGATCCACAGCTGGTTGGTTGTTGCAGAAGTATCTTCCACTGTCTGAGACAACAGCTCTCTGATTGTACAGTGACTTATCTGCTAACGAAGAGTATTGTTTCCTTGGATCATTGTATACTATGTCATCACCATCACCAAAACTTCTAAGAATCTGAACCACCTTTATATTAATCTCTCTGCTCCACTTCACTGAACCCTCCACAGTTTGAGGACAACGCAGAGTGACTCCATGATTCTCCACAACAACTATGGATATTATTCCTGCAAAAGAAACAATTTCTTTTCAATTTATAAAACCAATACCACACACACACACACGCACACACACACACACACACACACACACATGCGCACACAGAAAAACGGGGCTCTACAGACCAGTTACCAGATATTTGACATGTGGTTGTGTGAAGCAGCAGGAGCAACGGCACAGAGGCTGCATGTGTTCAGTAAGAAAAACTCCCAGCTGCTTCTCTACGGCGGTGTACTGACTGAATACAACTAGCTTCATAAACCAGCCTCTCCCGGAAATGCATTTCATTTCATTTCACTCCTTAGGGAGAGTCTGGCCTCATCCCCACTGTGAGCGTTTGGCCTGAAACCCTCAGAAGGCCGAGCCAATCAGCGTCGCCGTTCAGATTTCTGTGATTGACACAGCACGTTGGCCAATCAGGGACCGACTGGTGCGAAGCCCCGTCTCTACACTGCACGACTCTTACCACAGCAGAGCTATCTAGCCTAAAAACAGCAACAAGGGAAGTTCTTACTACATCCATTACAGCAATTAAACAAGTGCAAGAGTCGGGGCTTGTTGAGTTTCTTGAAGGAAAAGACATTTTCTCTGTTCTTCCAACTGGATTCGGCAAAAGTTTGATATAGCAACTTGCTGAATCAGTTGTCTGTCAACGCCACTACTCCCACCCACCCCAAACGCTCACAGTGGGGATGAGGCCAGACTCCCCTTCAGAAATGAAATGAAATGCATTTCTGGGAGAGGCTGGTTACAACTGCAATGACCTGTCAATTCACAGAAAATTAATACATCATGAAAATTTTATCTTATTCTTCTTACTGACAACAAATCACTGAATCAAACAGTGTGTTAGTTTGTCTCTCAGTCTGACTCACAGCTGGGAACATAATGTCCTTGTACACGTTCTTTCTCTCATGCTAACAATACTGAAAGTAGTGTGAAAATCACAGTGGTATTTCACCATCAACAACACAGAAAAAATATGACTATAAATAAATTTAAAAAGTCCTTACCTACAGAGACGTTACAGCCCAGAACAAAGACCAACAGGACGCTGCAGATCTTGACCCTCATCCTGAGAAAGACTGAACTGAAAAGGACAGATCAGACCACTGACTATGAGATGAGAACAGGAACTTAGTTGATGGCAGGTATTACCCACAGTATTCAACCACATTGACGTGTTGAACACTGAAACCACACTGACAACTATAGAATCTGGACATTGCAAATCCAAACGTTACTGTGCTTGCAAACAAGTACATTCTTAGACCTGTAAATATGACAATGATTTTATTGTTTCAAAAGGTTTTTTTTGTTTTTTCATCTTTGAACTTAAGGAGTATTCTTAAATCGTCTGTCTTGACCTTGTGACCTCCAGGCCACTTAACACGGATGTTCCTGGACACGATGCCAGCCACTTGGCCTGTTCCCTGCCTGCATCTTACACCCTGGTGTGATGTGTTACACAGTCTCCAACTTCTATTGATTTTGTGCGTTCGGCCTGTTCCTGTGTTGACTTGTCTGTCCGTAGCTCCTCTGGCTCCTCCTCCATTTCCAGCCAGGATATCTGATGAGTGGCGGGACGCATGTGTTGATGTTGTTGACCTTGTTTTGTCCATTAAACTGACTCTTGAGGCCTGCTTTACGTGGTGGGTATCTGGCTAGTGTTGACTTCCTTGAAGGTAGAGTTCACAGCCAATCCCCCCAAACCACAGAGTCAAACTTTCACTTACTTTCTATCGTGTGATTCTGTTTTTCATGGTGTGTGAAAGAGCTACAAAACCTAAAGACAAATGTATTTTAATAAAATTAGATCTGAGTCACATTGACTCTGACTTCCTCATGTCGACATGGTGTTCTGACGTTGATGCACATTTCAGCTCAGAGAAGCAGGTCGGTTCTTTAATGTGCATTTAGACATTAAATCAGACTTGTGCTGTGGTGGAAGATCTGTTGGAAGCTTTTATTAATTATCTATTTACATTATTAATGATTTACCAACATTTATAACAGTATCATTATTGAATATAAACACAGGCCATGTTTTTACCACATCAGTTCAACAGGATACAATGATGCAGTAGAGTCATTATTTACACAGTGGAAACTTCTACATTTACTTAGTCGCTTTCATCCACAGGAGGAGGAGTTTGTAGAGGAGGTGTAACAGATTCTTCATGTTTCTCCTTCTGTATCTGTTGAGCTGCAAAAGCCAGAGAACAAACATGGAGATGATGGATGATAGTTTTAATTCACTTTGTGTTGCAACTTTTCAGCCAATGCACATGTTCAAAAGGAGGAGTAGTGGTTAGGAACAGCACCACCAAGTGGTCGTTTATGGAGCCTACAACAGTGGAGGTGTGACTCTATGACAGATCTTATTTTGAGCTACGTTTACTGTAATCCTCAGATTTCATAAATTTCCTTCAAATTTGATGACAAATCAACAAACATCAAATGTCTCAGCTTCAGCACATTTTGTATTTTCAAATGCAGGAAACCAAACACAAGTCAAACTATATTCACCTTTTCTCCGGGTAACGATGATGATGCTGATCATGGTGATTAGATAGAGCATCACAAGCACCGTGCGAACAGGCATCAGCCACAGGTACGTCACTGTTGTTTCTGTTGTTTTGTAATTTGTGTGGAGAAATTGTAATTAAAACACAGGAAATAGAAGCTTTCAGACACATTCACCTTATTCTATGTAAATAATGTATGTGAATTATCATTATGCTCGTCATCATCCTCTTCTGTTACACCTCCTCTGTGTCACTGATGTGCTGGACTGAACACAGATCCACAAGCACATGGAGTTTGTAAACAGTGACCACAATATCTTCATGTAAAATGACTTATGATCCCTTAAAGACATATGTTAATTAGTGTATGTACATCATGACCCAATAGGCAACCTCGCATTTTTTGATCTGTGATTGCATGATAACCAATTTGGCCTGGATTGGTCCATGACTCCTATGCCAGAGAAACTCTTTCAGTTAACTGCTAAAACCAGTTTAGACAATAAAACATGTGAGCAGTTTTCCTTTAAGTAACTTACAAACCTTAAAAAATAATTTACCAGCCTGCAAAATATTCTTACATTTGACTTTGATTTGTATATCTGCTCTCTCTTGTCCAGTCATGTTTGTTCTGTTTGAATATCAATTAACTGTGATTATGACTCCAGGATCCTGTGTTAGCAAAGTCAAAAGTTACACAAAAACAAAGGAAGTAAAGGTGTACGTGTACCCATCATTACATTACATTAGTGTTGAATCAGAGTCAGACTATCTTGGGTTCTCAGTGATACTCATACCTGCACATGATGTTACTGCTGCTGCTGTTGTTGTTGTTGTTGTTGTTGTTGTTGTTGTTGTTGTTGTTGTTATTATTGGTGGTGTGGTTGGCGTTGTTGTAGGCTTGGTTGTTGTTGTTGTTGGTGTTGTTGTGCCTGTTGTATTGTAAATACATAGAACAGTATTAGATTTCTATTGAAATATCCACAGTTATTGCCAGTGAAAACTTTAAGAAAGACAACCTGATTCCAAATTGAATGGTTGAATTTAAAACGTCAGGTATCTGTGATGATATTACTATAAGCTACACTTTGAAAAGCTGTGTGGAGAACCTGTGGAGAAGAGATATCCCCTGTTACATTTTACTTAAAGTGAGACAGCAAGTCAGCATACCTGTAGGGAATACACACAACATTATTGAAAGCCTTATCAACACTTTGAGGACTGATGGGATTTCAATTAATATCCACCTTTATGACTAGTGGAATTCAAAATGTCATCATTACAATACACTGGTGTTGAGTCAGAGTCAGGTTAGCTGTTTAGCACAGTTTTACAAATATGCAGGTTATAAAATCAGTCAGAACATTGAGCTCTAAATAAAGAACTGGTTCACTGTCTTATCTCCCTCCATCTCTCTGTTCCTCCCCTCTGACATTTGTCTATAACCTCACTCACTTCTGGTGACGTTCAGATACACAGCTCCTCCTCTACAGTAGTACAGTCCAGAGTCTTCAAGCTGCACATGTGGTATAGACCACGACAACGACCTGCCCATATAACCTCTCATATTCTTTTGTCTTCCAGCAACTTCTCTTCTCAATATATAATCATTTGATCCTCCAGGACATGTCAGAGTGGCGTTGGTCATCTCTGGAGCATTTACTATTGTTGTTCCTGTACAGAGCAAATACAGAGAGAGAAAATGTTAATGTTGTGTGATTTACAGTCATGAACTTTTTTCATGCATTCCTGATGTTGTGTAAACTAACACCTGATCTGGATGAAGTTGTGGAGAAGTGTTGTGTACTTTCTCAGCATCACAATCTGCAGCAGCACAATAATCATGGTCACACTTCTCTAAAACAGACTTCACACAAACTGAACACATAAATGTTCCTGATAAAACTGCTGAGTGACTGTGATGAACATTAACATGTTGATGCTGTTGGATCTTGACAGTGAAATAATCTTTACACTTAAAGTGTGAAGGAGTTCATTTAAAAATACACACTGAACAGAAACATGAACAACATTGATAAAGGTTGATGTTACCTGATGGGATCACTGTCAGATCCACAGCTGGTTGGTCGTTGCAGAAGTATCTTCCACTGTCTGAGACAACAGCTCTCTGATTGTACAGTGACTTATCTGCTAATGAACTGTATCGTTTCCCTGGATCATTGTGTCTCTGTCGCCATCACTTGTTAGAATCTTAACCACCTCTCCATTACTCTCTCTGCTCCACGTCACTGAACCTTCCACAGTTTGAGGACAACGCAGAGTGACTCCATGTTTCTCCACAACAACTATGGTTTTTATTCCTGCAAAAGAAATTATTTCTTTTCAATTTCATAAAACCAATACCACACACACACACACACAAAATTAATTGAAAGTTGATTTTTTTTCTATTGAGGAAGTCCAGGAGGTGACTTGTTGTGGTGCGTTCTGGCTACTGACAGTCCATGTATAGGATATCTAACAGAGAAAATAACCAATGAGTCCAAGAGAGTGAGGGCGTTGCCAGCGAAGTGCGAGAATGTTTTTGGCAGCTGTCAGACTCGTAAATAAAATCACTGTGGTATTCCACCATCAACAACACAGAAAAAATAGGACTATAAATAAATTTAAAAAGTCCTTACCTGCAGAGACGTTACAGCCCAGAACAAAGACCAACAGGACGCTGCAGATCTTGACCCTCATCCTGAGACAGAATGAACTGAAAACGACATCAGACCACTGACTATGAGATGAGAACAGTATTCAACCGCATTGACGTGTTGAACACTGAAACCACACTGACAACTCTACTTATAGTATCTGGTCATTTCTTGCAAATGTTACTGTGCTTGTAAACAATTACAATCTCATCTGGAAATATGACAATGATCATATTGCTCTAAAAGGTTTTTTTGTTTTTTCATCTTTGAATTTAAGGAGTATTCTTCAATCGTCTGTCTTGACCTTGTGACCTCCAGGCCAGACTTAACACCGATGTTACTGGACACGATGCCAGCCACTTGGCCTGTTCCCTGCCTGCATCTCACACCCTGGTGTGATGTGTTGCACAGTCTCCAGCTTCTATTGATTTTGTGCATTCGGCCTGTTCCTGTGTTGACTTGTCTGACCATGGTAGCTCCTCTGGCTCCTCCTCCATTTTTGTTTTCTGCTGACTGAAACTTCACTTAGCAGGTTATCACTGGGGGCTGTCTTCCTGATGTACTCATTGATGTTGGTTATTACATAGTCACTTTGAGGCTCAGTAGCCCTCAGCCTCCCTCCCTGAGTGGCAGGATGAATGTGTTGATGTTGTTGATCTTGTTTTGTCCATTAAGCTGACTCTTGAGGGCCTGCTTTACGTGGTATTTGCGTATCTGGCTAGTGTTGACTTCCTTGCAGGCAGAGTTCACAGCCAATCCCCCAAACCACAGTGTCAAACCTTCCTTTCCTTTTTAGGGTGTGATGCTGTTTTTCATGGTGTGTGAAAGAGCTGCAACAAGAACATAGGCAGCAATTATTTCCACAACGTACAATTTAGTGATCTATTTATAAACTAAATAAATCTAATTTCGTCAACTTCAAGTTCATTTAGCTTAGTATTTCTTACTTTATAGCTCATGAGGATGACTTGACGTGACTTGATATTCCCTCCCAGACGTGTTTTAAAATATGTAGAAATCTACTGTGATGATGAACATTTTATTTAACATGGTTTTCCCTAATAAAAAGTTAAATAATGAAAAGCAAACTAGATCTTTGGCACATGGACTCTGACTTCCTCATGTTGACATGGTGTTCTGATGGTAATAATGCAGGCTGTTAGACACTATGTAGGAGTCTTGCACATTTCATATCACAGTAACAGGTTTGCTTTTGAAGCCCAGAACAAATAAGAACAAGTTGTGCATTTCATCTATAGACATTTAATCAAGTCAAGTCAAGTTTATTTATAAAGCCCTTTAAAACAACCACAGCTGAAACAAAGTGCTGTACATAGCCTAATGCAAAGAAAATAAAACAATTAACACAACAGTACTATAACATAGTAATAATTGTTCATTGCTTTTAACACAATAGACTTATTATGTTGTGGTAGCCTAGAAATCAAGACGCACCCTAGCGGCAGCAAATAAATGTATGATATAGTCTGACTCGTCAGGCTAATGTTGTGGTGGAAGTTTTGTAGATACATTACAGGTAACTGTATAGGCCTGACACTGGTCCAGTTGGCATAATACATAATAACAGTAAATGACCTGTTTCAATCTGGCTTCCCACCCACCACAGCACATAAACCGTCCTACGTCCTGATTGATCTTGACAAAAACATGTATGTATGTATGTGGTTAAACTCTCAGTCCTTGTCCTCATGGACTGAAGTAAAGCATTTGGCACCATAGATCACCATATCCTTCTGAACAGACTTCCTACGTAGGTGGGATTGTCCAGTCCTTTTTTAAGTTCTCTGTTGAACAGAGTTTTTTTTGTATCCATCGACTATTTCTCATCTGACAGACTTCCTCTGACTTGGGGCGTTCCACAAGGTTCAATACTCGGCCCACTCCTATTCAATTTATACCTGCTTCCCCTTGGTCATATTTTTAAAAAGACATAACAACGCAAATGGCACATAGATCTACATCTCTGTCTTCCACAATGATCTGAGCCCCATAGCTACATGGTAAACACAAATAAACACAAATCATGTTATTACATCAATTCAACATGATAGAACAATACAGGAGAGTCATTATTCACACCTCACAATGAAAACTTCTACACTCTAAATTTACATAGATGTCTTCATCCACATGAGGCGGAGTATGTTGAGCTGCAAAAGACAGAAAACAAACATGATGGATGATGTTTTTCTTTCACTTCTGTTTCAACTATTCAGTCAGTGTGCCACAGAATTATGAATCAGGACAGTGTTTCCATGTTTAGAGGAGTTGTTAGCAACAGCACCGCCAAGTGGCCGTTTAGGGGGCTTACAACATTGGAGATGTGACTCTGTAATGAGGACATCTAGAAGCAGAAACTGGATTTAAATGACCACATAGGGACCTATGTTTAATCCTCAGACAAACATCCAATGCCTCAGCTTCAGCACATTTTTCATTTTCAAACACAGAAAGTCAAACGTAGGTCAAACCTTTTCTCCGGACGATGATGCTGATCAAGGTGATTGGACAGATTATCACAAGTACCGTGCCAACGGGAATTTGCCACAGGTAAGGAGAAGGTGGAGAAGCTGAAGTGGTTGTTGTCTTTTCTTTTGTAGGGAGAAAATGATATTAAAATACAAGAGAAAGACCGGCATGTTCACTTCATTTAAATCAACATGGCCTCTTTTTTGCTAGAGGAAAACTGAAAGTCTGAAAGTACCTGGTGTTGTTGTGGTTGTCACTGTCTCTACTGTTGTTGTTGTCATTGGTGGCGGTGAGGATGGCCGCGGCGTTGTTGTTGTTGTTAACGCCATTGTCATCATACCTGTCGTATAGCGAATACATGCAACAGTATTGGAAGGCTTTTAATACTGAAGATTGACAGGATTTCAGTTCCACTTATGACCATTGAAAACTTAAACCAAGAAAATCTAATTATATATACTGAATAGTGGAAATCAAAATGTCATCTGTGATTACATTATTATACACCATTGAACTGTTATACACCATTGTGTTGACAATCTAAAGAGATACTTTCTGTTACTTGATGTGAATTCCAGGTGTCTCTGTTTATATTATAATCAACAGAGATTAAATGCAAGAAGAATTTAGAAATTTCAATCTAGGATTTCCTATTTTGCTTTGAATTAAATGTCCGATTTGGTTATGTTTGTCTATAACCTCTCTAACCTTTGGTGACGTTCAGATACACAGCTCCTCCTCCACAGTAGTACAGTCCAGAGTCTTCAAGCTGCACATGTGGTATAGACAACGTCTTGTCCACACGGGAGACAGAACCTCTGATTTTTCCTGGTCTTCCAGCAGCTTGTCTTCTCCATGTTGTATCATTTGATCCTCCAGGACATGTCAGAGTGATGTTGGTCACCTCTGTAGCATGTTCTGTTGTTGTTCCTGTACAGAGCAAATACAGATTTTTTTTACAGAGTGAGACAATGTTTTCTGTTGCGTAATGTACTGTCATGAACTTTTCTCATGTGGAGAAGTGTTGTGTGACAAAATGCATTACAATTTATCAACATCACAATGACCTTAGAATCCAATTAACTCTCCTCTAAATAAACTTCACACAAGCTGAACGTTATAACCTTCCATTGACTGCATTATTGTGATTATTTCATGTTATGTCAAGTCATCAGAAACATGACGGTTAAATATTATTTGGAAAATCAACTTAAAGTGTGAAGCAACATGAACAACATTGATAAAGGTTGATGTTACCTGATGGGATCACTGTCAGATCCACAGCCGACTGGTTGTTGCAGAAGTATCTTCCACTGTCTGAGACAACAGCTCTCATTTTGAACAGTGACTTATCTGCTAATGAACTGTATCGTCTCCCAGGATCATTGTATCTTGTCTCCCTGTCACCATCAGTGGTAAGAATCTGAACCACCTTTCCGTTTATCGTTCTTGTCCACATCACTGAACCCTCCACAGTGTGAGGACAATGCAGAATGATTCTATGTTTTTCCACAACAACTATCGATTTTATTCCTGCAAAAGAAAATCAAATTATTTTCCATTTATAAAACATAAATTTCACAGTAACACACTTTTTCTCAGACTATGAGCAAAACTAGAGGATGAGGCTGCTGTGACTTCTTGTCTGCTTGGATGGTTTGTCCATCTTGTATCAGGGGAGGTTTCATGTGATTTATCTTTAAAGCTGTCAATAAAGTGAAATTATACTAACCTAACTGGTGTTTAGACATTACAACAAGGTTTTCATACTGAATACATCATCAGAGTTTTGAGCACAGTAAAACAGATGGAAGGGAAGCTGTTTTAGATTCAAATGAAGCTTAATGTGTGTCTATAGTTTAACGATCCCACGCTGTTTATGGGCTCAGAGCCTCCTCTCGTGAGAGCAGATGTAAAACTACACTGAGCTCATTTTTGGTGAATAAAGCTGAGAATATTTGATAGAATTCACATAAAGCATAACACATAAAGCATGAAATACAAATCCAATGGAGCTTTTGATGTGAAATTTGAATGAAACTGCAATGACTGGTCAATCGACAAAAAAAATAATTGGTAAGGAAAATCATTGTTTTATTATTTTCAACTATGAAATCACAGTGTGTTAATTTGTCTCTCATTCACAGCTTAAGACATGGACATACTTTCTTGTTATTTACGTCATGCTAACAATAGGTTCCGTGTGAAAATCTCTTAACCCACAGGTACTGTATTCCGCTACATGTTGTCGGGATGTCACTAAATGACATAAAAAAAATAGAAGTTCACAAATTTTTTGATGGAATTCAAAAGTCCTTACCTGCAGAGACGTTACAGCACAGGACAAAGGCCAACAGGACGCTGCAGATCTTGACCTTCATCCTCACAAAGACTGAAATGAAATGGACAGATCAGACCACAGACTATGAGACGAGAGCAGGAACTTAGTTGTTTGCGTGTATTTATATATTCAACCACATTGAAGCGTTGAGCCCTGAAACCGCATGACACCTCTACTTAAAGTATCTATTAATGTCTTGGCTTTTTTTATCTTTGAATTTTTACAGAGTATTCTTAAACCTTCCATTTTGACCCTTTGACCTCCAGCCCACACAGATGTTCCAGCCATGTGATGTTCTGCTGCCTGAGACATTCATTCAGGTTATCCTGATATACTCATTGATGTTGGTTGCTTCGTCTTTGACGGTCACTGCTCCAGCCTCCCTCCTTCTGCATAGTGCACAGTCTCAGGATGCTCGACCCAGTGCAGGTATCTAGTTAGTGCTGACTTCCTTGCCACTGCATGGGTTCAAAGCTAATCCCCCTTAACCACAGTGTCAAACAATCACTTCCTTTTTACCGTGTGATTCTGTCTTTCACAGGTTGTGAAAGAGCTGCAGAAGGATGTTTCACTATATCTGCTGCATTACCAAACTGTGAAGCACATTGTCACCATTATTATTATCATTATCATACAGGTATTGAGTGCAATCAACTGATCTTTTCAAATTAACTCAATATGTATGTTTGATTAACTTTGCCACCAACATCTGCAGCTGTTAGTTCTACGTGTCAAAAGAAGAACTGATGACTGGATGGATGAAATGCAGGAGACGTGCAAGTTTCAGCTCACAGTAGGAAATACTGAGTAAAGATGAACAAGTTGTGCATTTAGACATTTAATTAGACTTCTGTTGTGGAAGTTTTAGAAACACAGGTAATTGCAGACTGTAGAAGCTTTTACTAGCTCAGGAAGAGTGTTGCACTGCATACCAATTGATTTCCCTCAATATGATACATGTGCACTAAGAGCATATACTGTATATATAGTCTGCTTTAGGCATGGCGCCTCCCTGTGGTCATTCAGCACTGCATGTTTTACAAGTCATACACTCTGTGCTGACCACATGTCATCAACATTTGGGAAACTGAGTATGTAACACAGGTCTTGTAAACTGTAGATATTGTAATATGTGAAAAGTACAAGCAAGTACGCAAATGTATTTCAGAAAACATGGTTTATTGTAGCATATTATTACATGAATTAATAAATTAATTAATATATGTATTAACTATAACAATAATAACAGTAATGATGATTATAACTCTTACTCTTGAAATAAAAAAGCACTCTCCAAAACTATTCCTTTACCTTAAACACATTTTGATACATTAATGTGATAATAAAGTTATTGCATGCAATAGCTAAAAGTTACAGCATTTTCATACCATATGTAACTTTTAAAAGTTGAAGCTTCATTTGCCTGTTCTGCAGGTTTTAACAGCAAGGTGCACAATAATGAGTATAGACTACTGCCGTCGTGCAGGCAGCTCATCTCTGGTCACATTCAAATAAAAGAGTGGTATCCCTTCACAGCTGTACAGCCCGGCGTCACTCAGCTGCACATTTGTTATACTCAGGCTTGACCTGTTGCTGAAAATAGAAGTGCTTTTCCCACCAAAATCTCTGCTCCACATGAAAACATCAGATCCTTTGACGTCAGGAGGGCACATAAGATTGAAGGCACTCCTCTCCTTCACAGTCATCACGTCTGTCTCTGTGCACAAGGGACAATACGTATTTCATAATGCACACATTATAACTTGGATAGAGTCCAGTCTTAATTCAGATTTCCCATATAACATATGCTGTATGTCCCTATCAAGCATGATGTTGCTAAATACGTCACAAATGTAATCATTTATATGCATCCAATGGATATACAAAGATACAAATAAATATCTGATATAACATGAGAAATCCCATATAGTACAATGTGCATATTACCATCACGTCATTATTTTTATGCCAAATGCAATGAGGCCTTTGAGAGTTTCTAGACAACACCTGCCACTATTTTTCTATTTTTAGTCAATGTAAAATGAAATCACATAAGTAAAACAAGTATATTTGTCCATTATCATTATTACACATTATTTACTAATCTCTTTTACAGAAGTTTTGAACAAATTAATTTGCAGTGAACAACAAGTACTCTGATGTTACCTGATGGGATCACTGTCACCACGCCGGCAAGCTGGTCATTGCAGTAGTATCTTCCACTGAGTGAGATACGGGCCTTGAAAATGTGCAGCGACTTATCTGCCAAGGAGCTGTATGGTTTGGGTGGGTAATGAATGTATTTTATGTCGCTGTCACCCTCAACTGAAAGTATCATTACCCTGGGTCCTTCCTTCTCTCTGCTCCATACAACATCACCCTCATGAGGGTGAGGACAGGGCAAAGACGTGGATTCTCTCTCCCGGATGATCCGATTGATTATCTCTGGAAAAGAAGATGATGTTTGTGATACTGTGAGAGAGATGCGGAAGGATAAAGTTGAATGAAGACCTAATGATCGGTCAATCAATAGAAAATTAACAGACAATGAAATGAAAACACAATGTGGTAATTTGCCTCACAGCTGTCACTGTTCTCTGTTACTGATATAAATGAGGTAGACAATATGTATCATGGTTTATCACCATCACAATGATTATAGAGTCCAATCGACACCTCTCTAAACTGAATGTTATAACCTTCTATAGTCCAACATTCAAATGAAATGTGTGTGAAATTATTTAATCACAAACTTATTATGCAATATTTTGAGAATAGAATCTTCTAGAATTGACATTTTTGGAATTGTGTAATAATAACACAAATAAATAAAATGAAGTTTTACCTGCATTAGCAGTAGAGGCCAGAACCAACGTGAACAGGCAGCTGTAGATCATCATCTCCATCTTGTTGCACTGACCCTGGCACCATCTGAACAGTAACTGTTGAAGTGTCTTAATAAAGTCCCAAAGAATGAAGAAGTCACAACCACAACATAACTTTTTATGGTCATTGTCATGGTGACCCTTTCCCTTGAAAAGTGTATGTCACTACAAATAATGTAATAATGTGATATTATCATATAATTTCCCACATGACATCATGTAGCCCTAAAATAGCAGCCTTTTGCTGGACAGCTCATTGACTGGTGACATGCCATTGAATCCTACAAGGATTTCCCCCAGCACTGGTTCATGCTTTTCATTTATATGACATTTTCCGATGTTGATATTATTAATTATGCTAATTCAAATTCACCCAAGGACTAATAAAGAACTGACTCATGACAAATCACGATGCTAGATTCCTATGATTCAGGAAAGTGTTGAACTCAATATGTAATAATTAGGAATGAATGAACTTTATTTATATTGACACAACAAATTAAAAGTGAAAGCGTGAAAGCACATGGCCCAGTTTTCATATGGGGGCATCTGACGACCCTCAAGCCTGCATCCAATGGCTGCAACAACATCTAAGACAGTGGGGAGGTCGTCTCAGATATTACTGGTCATCTTCCCCAAACGGCAGCATGCAAATGGAAAACAGGGGTGGGCCAAGAATTGATGCCTGTGGTACCCCATGCATCAAGTTTACACTGGAAGATTATACATTTCCAATACTTAAAGATCTGTTGGCTAAATAGGAATAAAAACCATTAAAAACCTTTTTTTACTGGAATTTCTAAGTCCTTTGTTGTAGGAGAGATATGCCTTCTGATGTGAGAGACCCTGTTGACGCAGTTGTGGGGAACGGAATCACTTAAAAAACTGGATTACTTGGAATAAAACTCTAGGGTGTTGGTTTCCAATTAACTGCTTTCTGAACTTATATGTTAAAATTACTCATAAGTTCTTTCAAATTTCCAGATTTACTATCAGGAAGCTGTCCGTTTCCATTAAAGGGAGGCAGTTTCTATAAGTTGACCATTTTCAGTTCCTTGTTAACCAGCACTTTATTTGGCCCTGTTCTTTCAGTTCACTTGTTGCAACTTTTGGCTTTCTGCTGAATAACCCACTTATTTGTTACACCTTTTTACATCTGTTATATTATTATTATTGTATGTTTCTTCCCACCTTCGCCTTCCAAACCAAGCCAGGTCATAACAGGGCTATGAAAGCATCAGAAAACACTGTTTGGCGACTTATTGCTCCACTGATTGTTTTGCAACACAGATGTAAACATGATGCACTTGTGGTGAGACAGGTGGTAAAACCTTTTAATGCATTGGTTTTTGTTGTTTAGGTGGCTTGAGTTGCATCATGCAGCCGTGGCGAACCATGGCGAACATTATAGGGATATTGACTGACATTCAATTAACAGTTTAACAGATTAACAGTTTTTGCTTGTTTGTTTTTTTGTCCAATGAAAGGTTCACTATTTCCCTCTATTAACAAGGTATTGTGATAAAGACCTGACGGTGACATAAGAAACTGATGATTAAAGTCACCTTTATTATTTTTTCCAGGTTGCAGGGTGGCCGATAACAGAATATGGAGGTGCCATTTGTTTTGGAGGAACGCCTGTAAGAGGAAACAAAGTACAAGTGACATATACTGCAAACAGTCTGTGTTTAAGGACATACAGTAATTTGTTCAATTGTTTGTTGATCAGAGCTTGGACTTTACCACTGTTGTTTCTTGTTTGTGGAGGAGTACCAGAGATGTTGGAATAGGTAGGGTTAATAAGGATTGTTCCACCTGTGTATTACCAAAGACAACTTATTAACTTTTGTTTGACTTTGAATTTATATAATGCTTTTACTTTGTAATAGAGAGAATTGTAACATGAGAAAGAAAGATGGATGTCAATGAAATTATCCAATGTTTCAACCAGTTCCCAAAATTTAACCAAATGAGCTAAATCTTTTTGTTGTAGTTGGTGGTAGTGTTGTTTTGTCTGGTGTCGTATTGGATTTTTTCCCCCCCAAAATTATGATTTTTCTGCTGTTGTGCTTTAACATGGAAACATATTTAACCTGTTGAAGTCTTGTGGAAGAATGGTACCAGTGGTCGAGCTGAGTTTTTCACACCTGCTGAGAAAGAAGAGTCAACACTGAGCTGGAGGCTACAGAGGGAGTCATTGTGAACAAGGCATTGTATGGAGATAAGGCAAAGTTTCATTCACTAGTTTTGTTCTCTGGGGTTTGCTTCTTGGTTTTCAAAAGACAGAAAGAAGCTGCTTGCTCCAGACACAGATAATACATAGCAGCATAGCATGGTGTGTGAACACATGTCATGTCACAGTCTCACCATGTGTGGGCTGACACACAAACCCATCCTGTATCTCATCGTAGACTGGAGGTATTTCTTCACTTGCTGCTGAAAAAAATTGAACATCACAGTATTAGGAGTCAGCTGAGTAAATATACAATGACCTAAATGTCTCCTATTTCAGGCCTCTCTCTGAATTTTTACTAACAACTGGTCAGTGAGCCAATCAATGGAGAGGGAAGCCAAAGTCTCTCCTGATTGGCTGAATGAGAGTCTCAGTATTTACATAACATAAAGCAGATTTAGAAAAACACTCATAGTGGTTCTAACGTTTTGTTGTGACATCACAAAGTTACAGAAATTCTCACAGCTTGAGAAGAGAACACATTATAGCTGATATATATTGAAACACACATGGAAGTCTTCCTATATAAAATATTAACATGATTTCATCCAATCAATTTGCTGTCCATCGAACAAGTTTGTCAGTAGGACAAACATTTTATTTTACGTTAACCGTGTTTTCCAGATAAAAAAGTAGGCTAACGCTCACCTTGTTTGTTGCGCCTGCATCTGCGACAGAACACAATGGTGATGATGACCATGGCAAGGATGAGAAGGATGAAGGTGGAAGCTATTCCTAACACCAAACTAAGCAGTGGTTGGTGGCCTTTGCGAACAAAGGGAAGACAAAAGGAAAAAAATATAAAACAACTTGCAAAGAAAATTACGTAATAGAGGTAGTAAGCAAATGAGACAATGGAAACATTGATGTACTGTAGGTTAAAACTGATGTTACTCACGTGAGGTTGGAGGTCGACTGCTTGTAGGGGAATCTGTTGATGATGATCAGACGTATATGAAAAAGGATGGTAGAATTTGTTGTCCATTAGCGGTTATTTTACAGTGTTGCATAATGTAATGTTAATCTTTTCATCAGTAATCTAAACTCCGTTAGTTTTCATACCTGTCGTCGGTGAAGTTGTTGTAGTTCGTACTGGTTTTTTACCAAACGGGATCACTGACAGCCGCACAACTGATTGATTGTTACAGAAGTATGTTCCATCGTCTGACGGTATCACTTTGAAAATGTGCAGTGACTTATCACCCATTATAGTGTAATGTTTGAATGGGTCAGGAACTGGAAGGATGTCAACTTTAGTCCCTTTAAACGTTTTGCTCCATGTCACACTACCCTTTACAGAGGGAGGACAAAATATAGTGAAGGGTTCATTCTCTTTACGTGTTTTATGTTCTAATCCTGTGGAAAAAAGGAAAGAAAATCCCATCATTGACAGTAAGAATGTATTTAAGAAGATACTCAAGACTCATATTGTAACATGTTAAAAACAAAGGGTCGCTGATTAATACAAATGTTCTTACCTGTAGTGCAGCTGTACCCCAGAAAAAGGACTAACAGGTAGCAGTAGATGTCCACATCCATCCTGATACACACTGAAACTTCATATAAACGTCTCCAACAGGAAACACAGTTTTTAACTGGTTTGAAAACAGGAAATCTGTCACTGCTCTCAAAACAAAGTCCCACGTTCTGCAGATATTTATGTCTCTTTGTGGTTAACACACACTGATGACGATGATGTTGATGATAATTTCAGTCACAGTGCTGTTACAAAAGAGACATGACTGACTGACTATCTATCTATCTATCTATCTATCTATCTATCTATCTATCTGTCTATCTGTCTGTCTGTCTGTCTGTCTGTCTGTCTGTCTGTCTGTCTGTCTGTCTGTCTGTCTGTCTGTCTGTCTGTCTGTCTGTCTGTCTATCTGATTAATTTCTTATTCATTTTGAACCCGTCAGAGTTTTGTTGAGGAAAGACTTCACATTAGACGAGGGGACAGTGTTCGCCACTGCCCCACGGCAATGCCCAGGCCTGCGACCAACAAACCCATAAATGGAGAAAAAAAATGACAGCGAGGGAACTTTACATAGAATTTTAACAGATACAAAAAACCAGACCCGTTCAAAAACAAAACCACTTTTTGAGGAAGTTCAGGCTGATGTGGGGGTTCTCAGACACCAACCACTTAAACCACACAAATGACGATGATCATGTTGGAAATCATGCTGTCATGATACAGTGAACAAGTGTTATTACCATGGTGGCATTTCTTAAAGCTACAGTAGGCTATAAGTCGATGGAAGTTGAAAATCTCTCTTACCGGCTTTCTCTGGACTTCTGTGACTAAAATGACATCTGGTTCGTAACTTTTTCAGACTGCACCTGAATGCAATGAACTTACACAATGTACCTTTAAGTTTGAAACATTGGTCTTATGGTGTGATATTACAGTATGTAAAAAAAATTTTAAAAAAATAAAAAGATTTGCCCCCTAGTATTTTTTCAGTTACTTCATCCTGGCGTCAGGCCTGCCTCCGTTGCCAGACAGTCACTGCAACCAGACAGATTGTTTTCGCAAATGTCTGATATTCTGACCAGGTAATGACGCAGGTTGTTAGATAGATATCATGCAGAGACGTGCACATTACAGCTCTGAATCATGACATGTCATTTTAGCAGCAGGTGATGCAACAGCGATACGATAACTGTGTTACTGTAATCAGACTTCTTCTTCTTGTGTTGGAAAGTTTTTTGATTTTGTTGTTTTTTAGAGAAATTACAGGAAACCTGGAGTGTAGAAGCATTTATTTATGACCATTTACATTTGTGTGTATCATAAATATCTGATCTTTGCTTCAAAGCACAAATAAAAAAAAGAGTTATGTAATCTTGTTTTGTGCACTTGAAAATAATACCAAGGAAATCAGACCCTTTTTATCTGCCCATGATCTCAACAGACTTGTTAATGCCTCCATAACCTCTCGCTAGATTACTCTGATCCCCTTTGTTCTGCATTCAACCAAGCTTCATTACATCGTCTTCAGCTGCTGGAAGATATGAATGCATTACTCTTGTTTTAGCTTCACTTCACTGGTTGTCTGTAAAATTCAGAATGTTTAAAGCATTACACGGCGTAGCTCCCAGCCATATGTCTACTTTTTATCCCTTATGTAGCCTACTATCTTGCAACCTGAGGTAAGAAGGCAAGGCCCTCTTGGTTGTTCCAGGTATAGGTTGGTATAGGGGGAGAGGGCTTTTCCTAGACTCTGGACCAGCCTGTTGACTTCAAATTAGCTGGCTATTTAGAAAAACTTACCACTTCTTGGCATTTTAACCCCATAGGCAACCAGTGGTGCACCTTTTTCATATGGTTTTTATTTTGTTGGGCTTGTATATGTAATTTTTCAAAATACCATGGGCCACAAAATTTTACTTATCTTTTCATTGGATAGGGCGGCATTTTGCATTCTTTTCTCCTCATTTTAAGTGTCTTACAGCACTTTGTCACTTTGTTTAAAAGTCTGAAGCATTATGTTATATAAATAAAGTGTATTCTTTTGTTTTGTTTGTTTATTCTTTTGTTGTGGTGGATCTTCTGTAGAAACATTACAAGTAACTGCAGACATGATATGAAGAAGCCTTTATTGCACATCAGCTCTACAGGAAACAACGATGCAAGAGAATCATTATTCATACAACACAAAGGAAACTTCCTAACTCTAAATTTTTCATCCAGGAGGGGGAGTTCGGAGAGGAGGTGCAAGATATTCTTCAGACGTTTCCTTCTGTATCTGTTGAGCTGCAAAAGGCAGAGAACAAACATGGAGATGATGGATGATAGTTTTAATTCACCTCTATAGCAACTTTTCATCCACTGCACATGAATAAATCAGCACAGTGTCTCTATGTTTGTAGGAGTTGTTAGCAACAGCACCACCAAGTGGCCGTTCAAAGAGCTCACGATATTGCAGGTATGACTCCACAATGATCATAAATAAAACTGCATGATTTTTGCTCTTTGAAATTATCTTACACACAGGAAGGTAAAAGCTTTTGTTAACATCAAACAAAGACTTGAACAAACAGGAAAGAAGAAAGACTACATGTTGCAGGGAGAGTTGCAGCAAAGCAAAAGGTGGAAATATTGATGCAAAGGTTAAAACTTAGGTGTTTATTTTGGTTATTTTGGTGGTTATTTTGCAATGTTTCCAAAGCTCGTTTGTAATCTAAACTCTGTTAGTTGTCGTACCTGTTTGCTGAGGACAGTGTGGTCGTCGGTTAAGCTTTTGCAGTTCGCCTTTTACCCGACGGGATCACTGACAGCCGCACGACTGATTGATCGTTACAGAAGTATGTTCCATCGTCTGACGGAGACAGACTGCGAATGTACAGTTTCTTGTCACCTGTTGCACTGTAATGATTGTCTGGGTCATGGATGTGTTTTGTCTCTCTGTCACCATCAAATGTAAGGATGTCAACTTTAGTCCCTTTAAACTCTCTGCTCCATGTCACACTACCCTCTACGGGGCGAGGACAAGATATAGTGAAGGGTTCCTTCTCTTTACGCACTTTATACTCCATTCCTGTGACAAAAAGAAAAAAAATTGTAGCCTATACTGTAATTGACAGCAAATAAGAATACCTTTGAGAAGATACTCAAGATTCAAGGGTCACTGATTAATTCAATGTCCGTACCTGTAGTGGAACTGAACCCCAGAAGAAGGACCAACAGGCAGCAGTAGATCTCCACCTCCATCCTGATACACTATGAAACTTCTCCAACAGGAAACACAGTTTTTAACTGTTCTGAAAACAGGAAATCCGTCTCATGTTCTGCTTCTTTTTTTTTGTCTTTTTACTTATGATAATGATTCACAGCCAATGGGCAATCCCAATTAAAGGGACAACGAGGAGTTTCTCCGTCCAAATTCCACGACAATAAAAAAGTTTCATATATGAATCTATGTTACCCACACTTGTTAATGGGCCCACTTTCGATAAAAATATCGTATTGTGTCTATCGTTATTTTGTTTTATTATTACTGGTGGTGGAAATGCTGGGCGAGCCGACCAGCGTTTCCTTACTTTCGCGCACACTGCCCAGCAAGTCATAAGAATAACGCCGTCGAATCGCCATTTATGGTCGGAACTACAACGGTATCTGATTGTCTTCGAACCTCTGACTTTAATTCTTGATGAATGAAAACATGTGTCAGTCTTGCACCGAATTTCACAGTGCACGCCGAGGCTCAAAAATGTATTGTGAAAACACTTTGCTTTTCCAAAACTCCTCACTTTAATTGACTGTAGTAATAACAATAAAAATGGCAGCTTTAGCCAAAAGAGAGTTAAGACAGAGGATAAACCACAATTAAGATACTGTAAAACATCAATTCAATCCTGCATATAATCAAAGCATACAAAAGCAGCACATACTCTATATCATGTTCGCCACTCTGTCCCACAGCAATGCCCAAGCCTGCAACCAACAAACCCAAAAATGGAAAAAGAAAAAATGTCAAGGAAGGAAACTTTGCCAAAATTACATAGAATTTTAACAAGTACAAAAAACCAGACCTGTTACAAAACAAAAACTAAGCCACATTTTGAGGAAGTTCAGGCTGATGTGAGTTCTCAGACACCAAATGCACAAACCCCATGACGATGATCATGTTGGAAAACACGCTGTCATGATAAACAAGTGTTACTACCTGGAGTCATTTGGTGGCTTTTTTTAAAGCTACAGTTGGTAAGTCGATACCATGGGCGACAAAATTTTATCTTCATTGGATTGGGCGAAGTTTAGTTATTTTATCTGTAGCCTACTGCACTTTGTAACTTTGTTAAAAAGTCTGAAACATATGCTATGTAAATAAAGTGTATTATAAGTTTATTCTTTTTTTGTGGTGGAAGTTCTGAAGAAACATCACAAGCAACTGCAGACATGATAGACTGAAGTGGCCTTAATGAAATATTAACATTTTAGTTGGTTTACAAACATTTATAACTTTATATTATTAAATATTAACTCAGACCGTGTTTTAACCACATCACTTCAACAGGATACAACGATGCAAGAGAGTCATTGTTCATACACAGCACAATGAAAACTTCGTCATTCTACATTTACATAGTTGCTTTCATCCACAGGAGGAGGAGTTTGGAGAGGAGGTGTAACAGATTCTTCAAGTTTCTCCTTCTTTATCTGTTGAGCTGCAAAAGACAGAGAACAAACATTGAGATGATGGATGATAGTTTTATTTCAACTCTGTTGCAACTTCTCTGTCAGAGCACACATAAAACAGCTCAGTGTCTCATAATTGTTAGCAACAGCACCACCAAGTGGCCGTTTAAAGAACTCGCCACATTGGAGGTATGACTTCTGACGTATAGAAGCATAAAATTTAATGCAACAAACATCAAGTGTCTCTAAATTTTAGATTTTAAAATGCATAAAACCAAACACAGGTCAAACTGTGTATATTCACCTTTTCTCTGGGCAACGACAATGATGCTGATCATGGACAAGGTGATTAGAGAGAGTATCACACACTCCCGAAAAACAGGCATTTGCCACAGGTAAGGAGAAGCTGGAGAAGCTGCAGCTGTTGGTGAAAGAGACAAACAAAGGAAAGAGACAAATTTACTTTACCAAATTAAACAGATGTAATCATCACTTTCTTTATTTTTATTCTCTGTGATTATTAATAAATCTGCATGAATTTTGCTCTTTGAAATGCGTTCATCAGAAAGTTTGGCTGAAATGGCAAAGTAGAAGCAGAACAGTAGCAAGTGATGAAAAAAACGACCTTAGTTTTCATACCTGTGTTTGGTGTGGACGGTGCAGTCGTCGGTGAAGTTGTTGTAGTTGTTACCGGTTTTTCACCAGACGGGATCACTGACAGCTCCACAACTGGTAGATCGTTACAGAAGTATGTTCCATCGTCTGACGGTATCACTTTGGAAATGTGCAGTGACTTATCATCCATTATACTGTAATGTTTGAATGGGTTAGGAATATGTTTTGTTCCTCCGTCACCATGAACTGTCAGAATGTAAACTTTAGCTCCATTAAACTCTCTGCTCCATGTCACATTACCCTCTACGGGGTGAGGACAAGATATAGTGAGGGGTTCATTCTCTATACATATTTCAAGGTCTAGGTCTGTAAAAAAAAAAAAAGGGGGGGGGAAATCAGTGACAGTAAATAATAATACATTTAAGAAGATAATCAAGATTCATACTGTAATATGTTAAAAACAAAGGGTCGCTGATTACAGTAATATGTTCTTACCTGTAGTGCAGCTGCACCCCAGAAAAAGGAATAACAGGTAGCAGTAGATGTCCACATCCATCCTGATACACACTGAAACTTCATATAAACGACTCCAACAGGAAACACAGTTTTTAACTGGTTTGAAAACAGGAAATCTGTCACTGCTCTCAAAGCAAAGTCCCACGTTCTGCAGATATTTATGTCTCTTTGTGGTTAACACACACTGATGATGATGATGTTGATGACGATGATGTTGATAATTTCAGTCACAGTCAATACAGTGCTGTTACAAAAGAGACATGACATGACATGATATATTTATCTATCTATCTATCTGATTAATTTCTTATTCATTTTAAACCTGTCAGACCTTTGTTGAGGAAAGTGTGACAGTTGAGGTTCCTGTCACTATGCCTCCAATTGATCAGAGGACGGAAGAAGTGTGCCCTCCCCCCCGCTGTCGTTTTGGTTTTGGTTTTTGTGTTAATTTGGATGTCCAGAGACTTTAAAATAAAACCTGAACTGAGCCACGGCGCGACGCATGACTCTGAATGCTCTGGAGTCTGGTCCGGTCCGGTTCCAGTTCCGACCGGAGTACCCTTCCTCACCTGGTCCAGCCAAATACCATATCACACTCAATGCATCACATCCACACACACCCATAGGGAGTTCGTAACACTATCTTATTCATTTTAAACCTGTCAGAGTTTTGTTGAAGACAGACTTCACATTAGATGAGGAGATAGTTGGCCTGCGACCAACAAACCCATAAATGGAGAATAAAAATGACAGCCAGTGAATTTACATAGAATTTTAAGAGATATGAAAAACCAGACAAAACAAAAATAAAACCACTTTTTGAGGAAGTTCAGGCTAATGTAGGAGTTCTCGGACACCAACCACGACCATGTTGGAAAACAAAACTTTTCTTATATCAGAATGTTTTTGTTAATATAAGTCAAAACCACTTCAGCAATCTGGAGTGTTTCAGCCGTAAGTTCAGGCTGATGTAACCCGGTTTCCTTGTTCAAGTGTTATCCAATGAGACACTGTGTGTGCAGCCAAGGGGTGCGCAATGTGGTGACCACGCCAAAGATGCCTGACGATGAACTCATGTTGGAAAACTCGTACATGTGTTTTTCCTTCCTGTGAAGTCATAGCAGTTCGATCTGGTACGAGTTCACGGGTTTTATAGTGACTTTCACAGGCAACAGGACGGTAAAAACACGAGCTACGGGTTACCTGGAACGCTACAAAGTCAGTTGTGACTTGAAGCTGTAACTCGATTCCATGCCGGTTGGTAAAAATTTTACTTTTACTGTATATCTTCATTGGATAGGTAGATAGATAAGATTTAAGTTATTTTATCTGTAGCCTACTGCACTTTGTAACCTTGTTACTGTAAATAGTCTGAAATATATGCTATGCAAATAAAGCGTATTATAAGTTTATTCTTTTGTTGTGGTGGAAGTTCTGAAGAAACATCACAAGTAACTGCAGACATGATGGACTGAAGAAGCCTTTATTACAGTAATGAAATATTACTGTAACATTTTAGTTGGTTTACGAACATTTATAACTGTGTATTATTAAATATTAACTCAGATCATGTTTTTACCACATCACTTCAACAGGATACAACGATGCAAGAGAGTCATTATTCATACACCACAATGAAAACTTCCTCATTCTACATTTTCATAGATGCCTTCATCCACAGGAGGAGGAGCTTGGAGAGGAGGTGCAAGAGATTCTTCAAGTTTCTCCTTCTGTTGAGCTGCAAAAGAGAGAGAACAAACATCGAAATGATGGATGTTGTAACTTTTCAGCCATTTACAGTAACAGTGCTTATATGAGTTGTCAGCAACAGCACCACCAAGTGGCCGTTCAAAGAGCTTACAGTGTTGGAGGTATGACTTCACAATGATGAGGGTGTAGAAGCAGAAAAATCCAACATCTAGTGTCTCAGCTTCAGCACATTTTAACCAAACACAAGTCAAACTATATTCACCTTTTCTCCGGATAACGACAATGGTGCTGATCATGGTGATTAGATATAGCATCACAAGCAGTGTGCGAAGAAGCATCTGCCACAGGTAAGAAGAATCTGGAGAAGCTGAAGCAGGTGATGGTGTCGTCACTGTCATTGCTGGTTCTGTTGTTGTCCGTTCTGTTGTTGTTTCACCTTTTGTGTGGAGAAATTAACACAAGAAGTAGAAACGTTCAGACTTTTCCTTTATTTGTAAATGTGCTTTTTTAGTTGTTTTTTTTGCTCTGTGAACTAGAACAACTTGATTGAAGTCTGCTGGTACCTGAGGGGATCACCGTCAGTTTCACAGCATCATCGTTGCAGTAGTATGTCCCACTGTCCGAGACGACAGCCCTTTTAATGAGCAGCGACTTTTCTGGCGATGAACTGTATCGTCCCTGTGGGTCATTGTGTCTGATCCAATGATCACTCCTGGCTGTAATCAAGGCAACTCTTTCTCCATTCATTTCTCTGCTCCACTTCACTGAATCCTCCACAGGTCCTGGACAAGGCAGGTAGACCCGCTGTGTCTGAACAACTATTTTATCATAACTCAACCCTGTAAAACACAGAAATATGTGTAAATAAACATGCAACTGTCAAACACAGTGAGAAGACACATGATTGTCACTGTTTTTAAGTTGTTTTTTTGGTACAAAGTGATGTGAACATTGAGCACAGAAACATATCCAGCAACAGGGCTCTTGTCTTAATGAATTATCATTAAGAAGTCAGAATAATACAACTTTTTAAAATTGTAGTTCTACCTGGATTTATATGTGTTGTGGTTGTTCTTTTCCTTGTCGTTGGATTCATTGTTGTTGTCATCATTGTCGTTTTCCCTTTTGGAGGAGAAATTGAAATAACAGTAACAAATTTGATATGCGCTGGGAAAAAAAAGCAATCATTTGTAAAACAAGAGAGACTGAACTGGGTCACGCCTACTTAAGGTGTCAACAACAAAAGTGGTGTTGGATAAAATTCAGACTCAAGAAACATTGTAGAACATAATAACCAACTGAGGAAATTAATTTTTTTCTGCTAAAAACATAGTTGAAAATGTCACCATTCTTATTTTAATAGGGAAATACACAAACAACAGCTGGTTAGCTTAGTTTAGCATAGATTATGGAACCAAAGGGAATTTGGAAAGAGAAATCTGAGCAAAACTGATAAAGCCTGATGTTTACCTGATGGGTTCACGGTCAGTTCTGCTGCTAACTCATTGTTGCAGAAGTATCTTCCAGTATCTGAGGCAAGAGCGCTGCGAATGATCAGTAACTTGAATTTGTCTGCGTTTGAAGTGTATCGATCATCTGGGTCATTGTGCTTGGTCTCCTTTATTCCATCAGTTGTTAGTATGTCAATTCTGTTTCCATTGCTCTCTCTGCTCCAAGTTGCAAAATCCTTGACAGGTTGAGGACAAGGTAGAAAGACTGTCTGTTTCTCCTCAACTACTTTATGAATCACCATTCCTGCAAAAACACAGATTTATTTTGTTTTTATTTGCCACTCCAAATTGCTTTAAAGTTGTTTCATGTTCAGATTAACCTACGGCTGAGTTCAGCTGAGTATGTAAGTGAAATAGGTAGCCATAATCAATAAAAATGTAGCCTATCGATTTGATAAAAGGTCTTACCTGCAGTGACATTAAAGCCAAGAACAAAGGCCAGCAGGCAGCTGTAGACACTCATCTTCACCCTGACACAGACTGAAATAAATCGCAGCATGTCGTGATGTCCAACCTCAATGTTGAGAACAGGAACAGAGTGGTGACACAGACTGTCTGTCTGTTTGTGGTCAATGCTCATCATCAGTTAGCAGGTAAGCATTCTTTCACCACAATAAGTTTGGAGTAGCCTATTAGCTAATTTTCAGTTAGACTGCAATTTCCCAATATAATTTGTAGCTTTGTCTGAAAATTAGAAATTGTATTTTATTTGTAGTCACAAAAACCTAGGCTAATGTTTTTCTTCATTAAACAACTTCTGGCCTACTGTTGAAATGGATATTGCTTCAATGTCTTTGTGTGGCAACCTAAAAGAACAGGATGGCAAGGCTGCATTGAGACATTGCCCCACCAACAAATAACTATGTAGGCTTACATAACAGCCACCTCGCTTTATTTTTTCCTGTGTAACTTACATTGCTTTGTGTTCTTTACTTTTGTTTTTTTTAATCCTAAGATTTTGAGCATATCTAGGCCTAGATAGATAGATAGATAGATAGATAGATAGATAGATAGATAGATAGATAGATAGATAGATAGATAGATAGATAGATAGATCATGTCAGGTCATATCTCTTTTGTAACAGCGCTGTATTGATTGTGACTGAAATTATCAACATCAACATCATCGTCATCAACATCATCATCATCAGTGTGTGTTAACCACAAAGAGACATAAATATCTGCAGAACGTGGGCTTTTGCTTTGAGAGCAGTGACAGATTTCCTGTTTTCAAACCAGTTAAAAACTGTGTTTCCTGTTGGAGTCGTTTATATGAAGTTTCAGTGTGTATCAGGATGGATGTGGAGATTAGTCCTTTTTCTGGGGTGCAGGTGCAACGTAAAGAGAATGAAGCTATCACTATATCTTGGGTAATGTGACGGAGCAGAGAGTTTAAAGGGACTAAAGTTTACATCCTATCCATAGATAGATAGATAGATAGATAGATAGATAGATAGATTGATAGATAGATACTTTAGCTATCTATTCTTAAGGTAGTAAGGTGGCTGTGTATCTCAAGGGGGCGATCATGTTGTTATTGTTAGGCTATTCTGTTTAAGTGTCCCTAGATGGCACTAGTTCTGTTTTCTTCCAAATACTTCAGTGGACTAAAAGCAAAGCTGCAGGTCTGTGTTCATCCACCTTAAGACTTTCTTTAGTGCACAACACCGTCCAATCCTCGAGTGGCACATCCTATCTCTGACCTAAACACAAGTTACTGAGTCAAGCTTAGAGGGTTAATGCTGCTGTTTTCAGACTGTCCTCATTCACCCCTTCTCTAGAGTTATGTAATAACTCTCCCTCATACTTCCATGGAATTAGGCGTAGAAAAAAACAAAAGAAAGCAGTGGACTGATATGCAAAGTCAACGTGTCACTTGGTTTAGTTGTATAAAGCAAGTGTTTACTTTATGTTGTGCAAAGGGTGACAAAAACATTGCTTTATTTTCTAATGCCTGAATCAACGTGATTTCCAGCAAAATATTTTTTTTTTCTTCGCCTTGCTAAGCTGTGATTGTCCAGTGTATTTGTCAATCAAACCCGACGCTGTGGTTCCCTCATTTTGATTGGTCAAAATGTACGTCAATCAAATTGCAACCGTTGGATTGGGCTGAATCATCTTTAAAACCCTCACCCCAACGTCAGGGTCCCTGACTGCTCTCATTGGCTGATCCTCTTGTCTGTCACGCCAGCCTTACTCTCATTGGCTGCTCGGTGCAAGTGGGCGGTAACATTCTGGGGAAAAACGTTTCCTTGTCTGTCATATGCGAAGCAAGAAGGGGAGACCGGATAAATCCTTGTGGGGACACTAGCTGCCTACAAATATCACTCTTTGCGTCAAAGGGAAGCCCTCGTAATTTGAACAATAAATGGAAATCTTTGCCTAGTATCAGATAGCTCTCTTAATGCTAAAGATAGTAGCGGTATTCGGTCGCTGTTCGCCGTTATCACGTCGCTATCCGAGTCTTCAAACACACCGCCGCCTTTGTGGCGATGAGCACGGAATTACTATCAGAGTTGGACAGCCGGTTCTTCGCTGATAACCTCCTGACCAGCGAAGACTGGGGTGAGTAAACATTTAAATCCTCCAGAAGTGGAAATTAAACTGATATCTAAGCGGCTACAAACAGTGCAGAGCCGGGTGTGATAACGAGAGCGTGGATGGATGCACGTCAGGGACGAGGCGAGGCAACCGGGGGCAGGGACGTTATAAAACACTAGGTGAAGCCGCACTGTGCGCGACGACTTCGCCGAATGCCGCGTCGCTCCCATTGAGATTGCATTGGGTCGCGCCGTCATGTATCCCAGCATGCTTAGCGTCGCGAAGGGATCGCCTTCGCGGCGCAACCCAATGTAATCTCAATATGAGCGACGCGGCGTTCGGGTGATATCGTCTCGTATGGTTCGGCTTCACCACGCATAATTTCTTCTCCGTTTTTTCGCTCACTTTTCGTGTTTATGTGTTGATTTGCACGTGAAATGTGCGTTACAGTACGACAGTGGGGGGTTTGGTGTATTTATATTCGTGTATGTGTCTGTTTCCTCCGGATATGTCTGTTTATCTTTAACACACAGTGGGTGGAAGCGTGACCATTAATACAACCACGTCTCCCCCTCCTCCTCCTCCTTTCACTTTGCATTTTATCTTCCTGTGTTAACATGTTTCTGGTTAAAATGGCCTCTAACATAACTTGGTGGATTTGATGAGCTGCAACTAACGATTAATTTACCATCGATTATCTAATCTCAGTCACTTATGTTCACAGTCGAAAGTCGTTAGAGAATTGTAGGTTATTACTGCAGCTGAATAAAAGGTGAAATAACAAATGGTATATTATATCAATATACAAATGAATGCATTCACTAACTGCTCTCAGTTCTGGGATGTTTGCTTAAAATGAAACCAAATTGCATCATCCAAACACAGAGCAAAACAAATCAGATCACCTTCAGTAGCTGAGGAAACAACTGCCCAAGACATGTGTAGTCTCTGTATAAGTTGGTTGTTCTAAATTTGCTTATTTTAAATTAATTTAACACAACATGATCACACAGATCACCCATCCTCCAAGCCTGGTCACAGACAGTGTCAAAATCTGTGAAGACATGATTAGTTAATTAGTTGACATTAAGCTAATTCATTTTAAAGTTTTGTTTTTACTAACAGTGTCCTTTTTTCTGTGTGAAGTGAGTAACAGGCAGAAAACCACATGGCAGCAATAGCCTATTTCATCATAAGGCTGCAACCAACAATTTGTAATCAGTTATCTGTATTTACTGACTGATTAATCAGGTTATAAAGAGTCAATAACTTTATTGTAAGTGTGTGCACGGCGGCATATCAGCCATGAAGCTAATTCAAATAAAAAATGCAGAACTAATAAGTCACAAAGAGGGAAAAATACATAAAATTGCATTAAGTGTAAATGAAATGCCACAACAAGAATGTATTAATTGTAATAACTGATCATATTGAATGGTAACCCAGGCCTGCAGACACGTGCTCCGCTCTCTGAGCCATTTTATCTGGCAACGAGGAAGTAAGTGTAAAACTGACACATTCATTTACGCTCACTGGGTTCAGACAAAGACAAACAGTACAAAATTAACCACAAACACCAATGAGCCACTTTGGAAAGTTTTCAAATTAAATTGGTTTGTGACAGTGAACGTTGACGTCGGTTTGATAACCCACCTGCTGCGATTGGTTGACTAAAGTGTTTAATTGCTCCGTTGTTGGTCGTCTGCAGTCGCGCAATAAACTCGATTAGATCAGATTAGATGAAACTTTAATGATCCTTGTGAGGGAAGTGGGTCAATGGAGCAGCAAGAGCCAAAGCACTGGAGTCAAAAAACACATAATAGAAATTCACACGTTGTGAAAAACATCATTAAACAAGGTCGGTTTGTTTTGTTTTTCTAACTGGTCCATGAAGGACAAGCCTTGGTATGTTTTCACTATCGTCAAAACCAACAACAAATGTCTCCAAACAATGTCCTGTGTAACAGAAAACGAAGGAACTTTTAAAAATAAGTTTGATGAATTTCCTTTGAGTGAACTACTAGCAAATTTAAATTGAAGTCCCACCAAAAATAACATTTTCGGGTCTGAAATGCAAAAATGACCATTGCAACTAAAACTGTATCTCGTCATATCATTATCACAATATCTTCCAAAAGGATTGCAGCATTATTTTCCTTGCTTGTGTTTCACCCCTGGTTTAAAATCATGTGATTGACCTTAATGCACTGAACCATGTCCGTGTCTTATCATCTGCAGAACGGAAATGTGAGAATGAATTTTGTGTGCAGACCGCAGAGCAAATAATGAACTGAACTGAACAACTTGCAGCTTCGATACGCACCTGCTCTCTGACAGAGCCTCGCCTCAGTGAATGGCCTCGGTGTGGCCTGTTTGTTCCAGTTTCAAAGTCCAGATTCGTGTTGCGTGCACCTCCATCAAAACATTGAGTAAGGCATGATGGGAAATGATGGCCCGCAGGGTCACGGTTACAGCCAGTCAGCGTGTTGGTTTCCTCTCTATTCAGATACAGACGGGGTTAGCAGTGAGAGAGTGGAAATACCAGCACAACAACATGATTTAAAAGCTACATATGTGCAGTGTAATACATAAGCATAATGAGACATGTGCTGTGTGACTCCCATGGTGCCTCAGTGCTTTAACAAGGGAGAATTACAAGGTTCAAGGTGGAATTTATCACCACTCTCTCCATATACAGATTGCAAAATACAAAGAAGTACAATAAAAAAGACATAAAACCAAGTCTATAAAGCACAGGTGTCGGGCTGAATGAAATGTGGTGTTGTCGTACACTCTCTTCAGTCTCTCACAGAATCAAAGGAATTACTTATTTATAGCGTTTTTTTGACACTGATGTTGATAATTAACCATCAAACCTTAACTGTGGACATTCTGCAGAGCTGAAGAAAACATCATAGTGAGAATAATATTCATTTAATTTGATCATCTCATCGGTATCAGTTCAGTAAAATCTCTGATGTTTTGAACTGGATCAACTTAGAGGAGACAACTGATCAAAATTAACAAGGTCCTCGTTAAAGGGATAGTTCAACATTATGGCAAAAACCACTCAGTCTCGTAATGTTCTGTCATTATCTCGTAGCTTGGTGAATGTGCAGGTCACAACTTGTCCACCAGAGCGTTTTGGAGTTGTTGGATTGTGTATTTGATGAGTTTGATGAGAGAAACCAAGAAATCCCATCCGTTATGGCAGTGGGCCAGTTTATGCCAAAATGTTGAACTGAAAGTTATGAAGCAGAAGTCTTTTTATTGACATTAATGCTTCATGATTCATCTGAAAAGTAGCGAGTGTTAATAAGGCTATTGTGCATTTATGCACATCAGTCTTTTTTATTAAGCACATGTAGAGTCAGAGCAAAAGCAAAAAAAAGACCAAAGAGGCAAAAAAACAAACAAACAACTTATAGCCTAAAACATCTGTTAGTTGCAGAACTTACGTGATGCAAATATCAACCTCATTTCACCCAAAAGAAATGTAGATAAGGCAAATCCTAATAATAACTTTGAGTATAAATAGACGACATAGTGACAGGAGTTGTAGTTGTATCCATCGGCAGCCCGGTACAAGTCACAGGTTTGTCGCTGAGGTTGTTGTGTGTTTATATCTGTGTATCTGTGCAGGTGTGTGACAGGAAGCTGGTGTCATGGTATGAGTGTGCAGTGGTTGGCAGGGCCCCTCGGCCCTGGGGTGGGGGGCGTAGGAGCAGCACAGTCAGATCATGGTTTAATCTGCTAACAGATAATGAACATTATCACAAGCAGCCAAATATGGTGATGATGTGTTTGTGTTTGTAGTATTTACAGGTTTCAGACAGCAGACGTTTCACCACGGTGCCTGAAATTCACCTTTTTACAGTTTATAATGAAAACTATTTCCTGTGTACGTGTGAGTGAGCGAGTTAAAAAAAACCAGATGGACGTGTTTTTGACTGACTTGCATTGTCGGAGATTTCTAACCTGTCACATACTTTTTTTATGATTTATGTGATAAGGCAAAGAGAAACTATGCAAGTCTGGCTGCTTTTCTGCTGTTTTGCTAACCCTCCTCTCGGCCATGTGCAAATTTTGTTTTCAACGACACCGGCAAGAAATCAATCACTAGAGCCGTAAATAACGTTATATATCATATACGATGCTACGACGTGTATATTTGTGTAGTCTTATCTGTCGTAAACAAGAAATTGCAGGGACAAGAGCTGGGACACCGGGGTGGCGGCACTGATCTTGCAAAGTTGTTTTTCAGCCAAAGGTGGAAGAGCCTCCACCCTCTGTCGTAACAAGTTACATGTCATTTATTAAACCATCACAACTCCAAAGCTGTTTAATTAAGCTAAAAAATGATTAGTTCCTCTTTAAGGTGACGCTCTGCTGTGTTTTGTCCCTGCTCACATGTCTAAACTGTCCTTGTCTCCTTGTGTGTGTCCTCCACAGATGCCTGCCTGTACCAGTGTGACAGCATGGAGGAGGGAGAGGACGCAGACTTCAGCCGAGGGTTGAAATACGACACGCTGGTACGGACACAAAATGAAAGCGCTGGTTTGCCGCTTTGTCGCTCTCAGATCAGCTCTGGTTTCTGCCTGGGAGGCCGAGAGAGTGTAACTGATGCTCAGACCAACACAATGTCCAACACACACACACACACAGACACACACTACACCTTCGAACAGGTCACGGTTCATTAGGTTTTTGCAGGAAAAGTCAAAAAGTAACTCGACTCAGGAGAAGCTGTTTACTGTCGGTCTGTCAGTGGAAGTTTTCCTCAAAGTTGAAGCGTCTGAACGTGTCAGTGGATGTTTGTCTGTCCAGTATCTTGACTACAGGGGTGTAACAGGAACCAGTCCTTTGGTATCAAGCTGTCTGAGAGCAGGATAGTTTCTCCAGGACATAATGCATGATGCCATACAGCGGTGAAGTCCTTCTGTTTCTAGTACATGGGTCCTCAAAAGAGAAAAATTATCAATGAGATTCAGTGGGTAGATTGAATTAAGATTATCTTCTGGTCCCGTTTGAATCGTGCCCTGGATTTCACATGTTGTTCTGTGATATACAAAGATAAGTTTTCATGCAAAGAAGACAACAATTAAGCACGAATAAATTTGATAATGTTAGGTTTTGTGTGAGCCGCTTCGTGAACTACAGCTCTGCTGGCGATCGCTCTGCTCCACTTCACCACCTTTTTCCAAGGGCAGGAGGATGAGAGCATAGAAAGACGGGAAAATCCTTATAAGTCGGAGCAGGTGGAGAGTTGAACCTCTGTGTTTTCTCAACAGCGTTTAATTGAACAATGGCACAATAAACGGTCAAACTCTTGACATGAAAAAATATCATTTAAGCCTATTAACAACATTTAATGTAATCCACTCTATTGCGATCACTCTGAGCTTCCAGAGCAACCTGTTTGTTCCTCTCTATGATCTGTGGAGTCCCTTGGAAAGCGTCCTCATGGCGTGGGATGTTTGATTCTTGTCTGTGCTATCAACTCGTCTAAACTTAGCTGCAAGTTCACAACTTCTCAGTTGGTTTGTGCAGCCAGAGCTTCAACAGCAAGTTGTGAAACCAGAGAATTTGTAGCTTGTGGTCTTCAAATAACACACTCACTGACAAAGGGACAGTTTGTTCCTGTTTTTATGATCGCCCTGAAGACGGGGCCGCCGGCTGAAACGTGCTGGTCACACAGTCAGGTTGTTCTTTAGGCTACAACTTCTCAAATCTGCACGTCGTCAGGCTGCATGCTGCCTCAGGGATGTTGAATCTGGCTGTGCAGGGTCTGAATGTCCCACTATGGCCACCGTAGGACGAACCTCACAGATGAAAGAACAAGAACCAGTTCTCTCCGTGAACTCTCCTTGTTATTTATTAAAGAAAGCTAGTTAACCATGAAGGGTTAACCAGGATGTGTTGGCTGTTATTTATTGGTGATCTTACTCCGTTCTGATTGGTTGACTGGTTTTCTGAGCGATTAGAATAAAAAGAATTGAATATTTCAGGTTAAAACATCCAGAGAAACCAGATCCGTGTTGGTTTCTGGATGCTGAGTCAGCTGTGTAACTGGACGTATTCATATTCTCATCCATCAGTAGGTACAGATGATGGGTCAGAGGATAATTAGGCTAATTGTCTGCCGGTTGGATGAGTGACACACACAGACACACACACACACACACACACACGCACAAATCCAGCAGTTGTTTGGCCTAATTTTTCACCCCCCCCTCCTTCTTTCTCCCTCCCCCTCACTCTCTCTCCCTCTTCTTCTTTTTCCACCTTCTCACAGTTCGACAATGACCTTGTGCTCACCCTCGATCCTGACAACCCCACGTCGCCGTGGCAACACAGTGACGACAAAAACCTGCTCACAAGTACGTACGGGCCTGGGAACCTTAAACCAACCTCTGCTGCTGTGTTGTTTTTTTTTTGTTTGTTTTTTTATTGCTGCGACCCTGAGACAAGAGACACTTTATCCACACAGGACGGAGGGAGTCTGTCGGAAAATCAGTGTCATGTGCACGTTGACACAATTAAAGCAGAAAAGAAATTAAAATAGCTGCTGAGAAGTAGCACACAAATACATTTTATAAACATCTTTAGTATGATAACGATGAAACAAATCTCCAAAAAGAAACAAACTGACAATATGTTAGTGTCGCTTTCACCAAACAAACATTAGGGTAATATATCGCAGTGATAATAGGGACTACTTTCAGTGGCGGATTAATCCACGTTTGGTGCTGCAGTGAGTATTTGTGGCAGCAGGATGGTGTACAGTATGTTTACGTGAGTCAGAATAAACTACAGCGAGCAGTGATGAAGGAACATGTGAACACAGTGAGACACACTGATGTGTTTTTAATAGTTTGTGGAAGGAGATGCATCACACTGGTTAGTAGGAGCTGGTTTGGGTCTCATAATGGAGAAGCTTAGAATATCATCACACTGGTTCTTTAATAAGCCGAGGCTAATTGCAGATATATTAACGAACCTCCCAGCCCAGTGTTTTATTGTACTGCATAAACTTTTATCCTGCCCAAAGGTTAACTGTAAAGACGAGCCGCTTCCAGTGCTGTTCAGATCTCGCTGTTTTGTCTAATTGGGAACTTCAGTAGCAGCAAGAGCGAAAGCAAAGCCTCATTTAACTCGTTAGCTTTTTACAAGCATGTCACACTTTCCTCCCCCATTAAAAGTTCTGGCGTGAAATCAAGAAAGTCGGTGGCCGTGGAGACGACTTCCTGTTTCTGTTTCTGTTCGACAAGAAAAGTCAGATAGTTGGTGTTTATTATAAGAGTCGGCCTCTTTGTTAAAAACATTACATCATTATGCATTTATTAAGAAATCACTGTTATTGGGACTGCGCCCAGACAAGAGAGAATCTCTTAAAGAGACAGTGTTTTCATTTTTTATTGCTCATATCTCAGCTGTTTGCTCCTTTAAATCCTCTGAATTTTAACCATTTCTCACTTTTAAATCGTCTCTGACTGTGTGTCTTTTTTCTCTGAAGGCGATGCTCCGGTGATAAAAAACGAAATGACGATAACTCAGCCGTTGCCGGTGGAGATGTGTAAGTTTGAATCACCTGTAACAATCAGCTGTTAAACAGTTGTCTGTGTTTATGTCTGTGCCCCTGTTTTACATCGGTCTGCTTGTCTGTGTGCAGTGTTTCAGGTGAAAGCGGAGCCTCTCTCTCCTGCGTCGTCGCTCGGCTCCGACTGCTCCATGTCGTCACCGGACCCCCAGGTGTGTTGCGTTCAAACACCAAGAGCTGCAGCGAGGGAGTGGGGGTTGATTTATCTCACTGTGCCACGTCCTCGCTGCCGATGCTGTCCTTCGATCTGTGGCCTCTTAGCGCTACTTTCATTTTCAGCCACATGTTCTGCATAGTTGGTTTATCTGCCTGGTGACCTAAAATAACCCACCATGGCCTCCATCTTGACTGCAGAGCGTTAAACAGACAGTAAAAGCGTGAAGCTCATCATTAAAACTCATTATTCTGTGAGAAATTGTTTAATTTATTAGATTTTATTCATTCCCTCTGACGTCGCTCACTGAGTTTCCTTCTCCCGACCCAGATCACAGTCAAAGGCGAAAACCCTCCGACTCCTCCCTACATGTACGGAGACGTGCTATCGCCTCCGCTGGGGACCATGGAGGTAACCGTGGCGACGACGGCCGTGCCCCCACAACAGACCCCGGTGCCCTCTCTGACACAGACGCAGCTCCAGACGCCGCTGACGACACCGATTCCTGCAGTCATCAGCGGATTACAGACGCCGGCCGCAGGTACGCTGATGCTCCCAGGACAGCGACCAATAGGATTAATTTAGGTTTCTCTTTTAAAGGCTGCACAACTGTCAGTACGTTCACATGCACAGCTTAATCGAGCGATGCTCACGGCTCGATTTTGGCGTCTAATCGGACTTCTGTCCTTGTCCCGGTTTACATGCAACAGAGAAAATCAAATAACTAATGATGTCCTCCTCCTCAGACGGCGATATGTGTCGTTTTAGTCAGTTATTACGGCCCCCTGTCCTGTTGTCTTTTCTGTCACTGAGTAAAAAACTGAATATTAACAACTTAATAAGATAATAAATTCTCAACTACAGTCCGGGCTGAGGATAGGATACAAAGAAAGTTTGTTTCAGTCCAAAATAAGGGGAATACATGCTGAAGAAAATCGCATCATCTTGGTGTCTATTAGAGTTGGAGAACTCTTGTCCAGTTTTCCAGTTACAGTCGGATTAAGGCAATAATTCAGTTTTTTTCAGTGTCTTGTAAACATACTGTGTGGGGGTGGGGTGCGGTGAACTTCCTGTTACTGTCACTGACAGACAAGATAGGGTGGTTGCAGCAGGGATGAACTGCTGAGACCCAGAGAGAAAGTTTTTTTTTTTTTTTGGCACATTCAACTGGATTTTCAGACCTGTTGTGGTCGTGGAGGGTGGAGGAGGAAAACATAGGAACGATTCAGAGAGAAACGATAAGACGTCCTCTCCCATGGGGCTGAAAGTGGAGGTGGAGACGAGTTGGTGACGTGAGAGCTGAAAGCAAATCCTCTGAGTCACTATTCTGTGCAGAGGCCTCGGGGCAGACCCTGAACACAACGCAGGGGTCATGTCCCATCCAGTGTAGGAGCCCCTACTTTTTTCACCTCAGACTTTACCTTTGTATTTGCATTATGCAAGTCGAGGAACCACTGTTTGTCTTTGTGTCATTCAAGTGATTTAAATGGGAGAGCTCATTTGTTTAAGCTGAAATAACTCAAGCGTGTGCATGTGACTGTCCTAAGTGACCACTCTTCTTCTTCTTCTCCTCCCCCCTCAGTCCTGCCAGGTTCCACACTAAAGGCCAACACCATCCTGAGCACTAAACCTCCCATCCAGCCCAGACCCGTGTGCGTCACCACGCTACCTGTCCCCCAGTCCCCGGCACCGGCCAAGACCCTCATCCTGCAGGGCCTCCCCTCCATGGACCAGAGCAGACCCGGTAAGAGAAAAGAGATGCAGATGCAGATGAATAAGAAATAAAACAAATCTGACAGACTGAGCCCTCGCTGAGCTAAAAATAGAGAAGTGAAGACCCTCTGTCTCTCGTCTCCTGCAGTCGTCCTGTCTCAGTCCGTCTGTCTCGGCTCGGCTCCGGCCATCGTCAAAATGGAGCCGGTGTCTCCCAGCATCCCCCAGCACTGCTCCAGCCCCACCACGGCCCCGCCCGCCAGCAAACCCATCGTCCCGGCGACCCCGTCTTTACCCGGCAACAACTCCAACGATATCGACGTGAGTAGGCCCGAAAGCACACAGACTCACACTGTTTTATCAAACGACGCCCACAAACTCATCATGGCTGCTCCTGCATGTGTGAGAGGAGAGCGTCAGGTTTTATAACAGCAGACCTGAGCTCAGCACTTCGTTTGACACATTATGTAACTTCTGTGATATATGAACTCAGTCTCCCTCAGGCTGTGGGGTTACATCATACATTATGCTGAAGTTTTGTTTTGTTTCCATTCTGTCTCTCCTCCTCTGTCCTGTCTCTTTAATCTCTCAACATCCTCCTCCTCTTCTTTCTCTTAATTATATATTTTTATCTCAAACTCCTCGTCTGGCTCATTGATTTTGCAAAACCTCTCTTCCATAACATTCCTCCTCCTCCTCCTCCTCCTCTTCTTCGTGTTGGTGCAGATGAAGGTGCTGAAGCGGCAGCAGAGGATGATAAAGAACCGGGAGTCGGCGTGCCAGTCGAGGAAGAAGAAGAAGGAGTACCTGCAGAACCTGGAGGCTCAGCTCCGGGACGCCCAGCAGGAGAACGAACGCCTCCGCAGGGAGAACCAGGCGCTGAGGGAGAGACTGGCCGGGAAAGAGGTGAGACAGGAGGAGGACGAGGAGGATGAGGAGGAGGAGGAGGAGGAGTCCCCTCTGGTTGTATCAATCCACAATCATCCAAAGAAAAACCATGTCAACAAAGGGCTCTTCTTCTTCTTCTTCGTCTTCTTCTTCTTCCTCGTCTTCTTCTTCTTCATCTTCTTCTTCTTCCTCGTCTTCTTCTTCGTCTTCTTCTTCTTCCTCGTCTTCTTCTTCTTCGTTGTCTTCTTCTTCTTCCTCGTCTTCTTCTTCTTCGTTGTCTTCTTCTTCTTCTTCTTCGTCTTCTTCTTCTTCCTCGTCTTCTTCTTCGTCTTCTTCTTCTTCCTCGTCTTCGTCTTCTTCTTCATCTTCTTCTTCCTCGTCTTCTTCTTCTTCGTCTTCTTCTTCATCTTCTTCTTCTTCCTTGTCTTCTTCAAGGTATCACTCATCTTTTCTCTGGTGCTTTCATTGATTTATTATTTATTTTTATTTATTTATTTATTAAATATCTAGATTTTATCTGCAGACCAAACAAAACAAGAGACAACAACATTAAACCATAAAAGGAAGATAAATCACAAAAAATAACTACATAATTATAATGCAGGCAGATTATATTATATTCCATTTAAATAATAATACCATTAGGGCAGGTATTTCATGGGTGAGTGAATAAATGAATAAACACCACGTTACACAGACCCTGTCTTCTGAAGTGAAGGGTAGATGTGTGATTACAGTAAAGAAGCAGCTGATTTCCCTGTGGAGACGCCGTCGCCGCCACCACCGAGGGATGAGGAGTCGGTGAAATGAACAACAGGCTGAGCTGCAGGAATTAAAACCACGTGAACAGCAGCGTGTGTTCAGACCTGTAAAACCTGTTAGAAAATGACAGCGACTGTGTCAAAGAGGGATTCATACACCGACTACAGTCATGTGTCAGCTGTTATTTGATAAGTGAGCAAATTAGAACAAGAGCTTGTTGGATTAAAATAACCTGCAGCTATTTTGTCTCTCAAAACCACAGAGGTTCAAAAATATAACAGGAACAGATACGATGCCAGTTATTGTTTATTGTTTTCCTATTTATATTTATATATTTACAGTATTATTTCCTGGAGAGATAAACTGACTCAGTGTTGTTGTGCTTTTCTCCCTCAGGGAAGCGACTCGGCGAATAACAAGAGAGCCGTTTGCGTCATGGCCGTCCTGTTGTTCATGACCTTCAGCTTCGGACCCGTCAGGTAACCGTCACACTGAACGTCTCTTCTACTTTTACATGATTATGTAACTTTATTGTTTTTTCACTTTTTACATTTTGTGTCTGATAGATAGAAAGAAAATACACAACAACAGATTGTGTGATGAAATGCAATCAATCAATGCCTATATTTGTCCCCAGTGGGGCAATTTATACAAATACACATAGCATAATAAATAACATTATGCACAAGCCTAATAAATTATGTGCATGAGAAAACACTCACTCATACTCAATTAAAAAGGTTCACTCAAGTTAAAAGGATATTCCACCCTGATGGGTAAACCACCTTTTCCTCCTGGTGTTCAGAAGAGAGACAGCATTAACACTTCTTTACACTTTCACTGTGTTTTGTCCACAGAAACAAAATCATTTAGGTGTAGTTTCACATTTTGTAATTAAAAACATATATGGAAATCCTACTTTATGGGACAATAAGGGACCTTTAATTTTTTCCCCCACATGAATGAATAAGTTTATTGATTTGCATGTAGTTTTGTGATTGGGGACATTTCTGAAGAGTTTAAAAAAGTATAAACAGATTCTGTCTCTGCTGCTGAAACTGATTCTCCATCAGTTTAATTTGACTCTGTTGAAACCGTCCTCGTCCCTGCAGCATCACAGACAAGAAGCTGTCGACGGGCCTGCAGGACAGCGTGATATCGTACACTGGACGACGGCTGCTGGAGATTGAACAGCAACAGAATCAGCAGCAGCAGCAGCAGGAGGCCACTCAGCCTGCGAGCAGAGTGGAGGACAGGACGGAGACGGAGGAGGACGGAGGAGACGCAGAGAGATACGCTCCAGAGTCGTATCACTTCAGGTCAGAGGATCTTATCGTACTCGCTGGACTGAACATGAACAGTGTTCATCTGAGCAGCTTTAAAGAAACCAGACCAGAGTCTTTCTACACCATGTTTGAACTTTGCCAACCTCTATTATGTTTGTTTTTTTATACTTTATTTTAAAAGATCCAAAGTTATTATAATTTATGTCGTTCAACTGGGGCAACAACTGATTAACAGATAATCCAGTTTGTCCTGCAAAGAACAGTACAAACTTCCTCCTGCAGCTCTGATCAGCAGGATGAGCTGGTTTCAGCTCACCTTTCTTACAGATATATAATGAAACTGACTCTTTCATCATCACCTGTTGCAGAGCAGTTACAGAGAAATGTCTAACAAAGCAGGTTCTCCACTATAGAAGTCACACACCTTAACGGTCTCAGAGGGAAATATGTGGAACAAGCACCTGGTAATTAGAATGAAAAGGCTTTGCATAGATCCATGAACACTAAATCCAACCTGTTGTGTTTGTGTGTGTTGCAGGAACCTGAGTGATGTCTTCAGCGACATGAAGGACCTGGTTCTCCAGGACATCGATCGTTATTTCACCTCCTCAGACTGCAGGCAGTTCAACCGCTCTGAGTCCCTCAGGTCGGTCCAACACTTAACGCTGCAGCTGATCGGTCTGTTCTCTGACCTTTCTTCATCTCCTCCTCATCCTCCTCATTCAGATTCTTTTAATTTTATTCAGCTCATATAAACACACGTTAATTAATACACAGAAAGTTCCAAAACTTTTCAAACCCGAATTATTCTGAGGTGAATCTAAAGCTTTAAAACATGCAGCTGCAGCTCGAAACAGATCATAGATCATAGAAAATGGCTTCAGCATCAGTCTGAATGTTTGTAAATAATAACCAGAAAATGCACAGAAATTATTTATTATACACCCTTTAAAAAGATACTGAAATCCTAATCAGCCAGAGACTGAATTTCAGGAAGTAACTCGTTTAAAATCCTGACTTCAGCGTCTGTTTTTGAAAATGACAGTCAGATAAACTGCAGGTGTTTTTATTTTTTATATCTATTTAATTTGTTGGTCTTTAAATGAACTGTATACGTCTCATTTTGACCTTTTACCTGCTGCCAAAAGCTGACTAACCGGACCTGCTTCTGGTTTTTCAGGCTGGCAGACGAGCTCAGAGGCTGGGTTCACCGACACCAGATCGACAGGAAGAAGTCTGGCGGGAAACCAAAGATCGCTAAGAAGGCAAAGATCGCCCAGGTACGAAAACATCCACCTCTTATCTTTTCTTTCTTTTTTTTAATTTTACAAAGCTTTGTCATGTGTGAAATATAATATATGTCAAAACAAACTCATCAGATTTATGTATAGAAATCATTGATTGATTGTTTTCCTGTCGCGTTGCTCTGCAGCAGAAAGCTCAGCTGAGGAAGACCAACTTCTCCAGATATCTGCCCATCCAGGCTCATCCCTCCATAGAGAGGTACAGCAGATTTCTCCAAAAGGATTATACTGTATATTCTCTGTCTCTGAACTGTGACTTGTTGCACGAATGAAGATGTTTTTCATCAGGTGTCCAGAAAAAGGCAAATTTTTGTGAAACTGAAAAAATATAGTGAAAAATGAAACTAAAATAAAACTAAAGAAATAACTGAAAACATAACACAACACAACAAAGAGGGGATTTGTGACTTCTCTGGCAACTTATTTAAATATTCCTACGTGTTCAGGGTCTTTTATGTACTTGCATAAAATGCCAAAATTATAAATCTGGCAGTGTTAAGTTTTGTTTTTCTGAACTTGCCCCTTCCTTCTCCCGGCTCTTGTGTGTCCCTGCAGTCAGCTGCAGGTGCTTCCTGGTCCTGAGGTCACGTACAGCGACTTCCTGGACGCCATCGACCGCAGAGAGGACACGTTCTACGTCGTCTCCTTCAGACGGGTACGAACAGACGAGCGGCGACTCAGCGCCACGTCTAATTCATACTTCATTCATGCTTTTGTTTTAGTGAATGTGTGATTTCAATTGCACAGATGCAGGTCAGACATCCTGTAGGTCGTTGTGAAAATACAGGAAGTGACCTGGAAGTGAGGTAGTTGAATGTTGAACGTCTCGTGTGTTTCCCTCCTCAGGACCACCTGCTGTTACCGGCCATCAGCCACAATAAGACCAGCAGACCCAAAATGTCTCTGGTGATGCCAGCCATGTCTGTCAACGGTGAGTTCATCTGGATGTGTAACTCCTCTGCCACTAACCAGTGATGTAACACAGATAGAATCAACTGAGATGCTAGAAATCCATCAGCCAATCGGAAGAGAGGAGGCTCTGAGCCTGATTTTTTTTTCAAAGTAAATAAAAAATCATAAAAATAAAGCAGATTTCAGGTTAAACGGAGAAACCAAGACACTATGAGTGATAGATGGTGCATCCAGGTGGGCGGGGCTTGGTGACTGCTTTGTTGTGACATCACAAAGTTACAGAAATCCTGATGGCTGGTTTTAAAGCTAATTTTCTTCCGGCTGTGTGCATTTCTCTGTGGACTGAAGTTTTGGCACTTGAACAATGTCAATATTTAACCAAGACCTGTAAAAAAAACACACATAGAAATCTACCTTTACACTATGTGGGACCTTTAATGAAGGTGTTTTGTCCTTAGGGGCCACCATACAGCTCTTATGTGTTACAATAACTATCATTTTTAACACTGTTTTCCCTCTCCGTCCTCAGAGAGTCTGTACAACTCCTCTCAGGGCTACGAGATGATGATGCAGGTCGACTGTGAGGTCATGGACACCCGGATCGTCCCCATCAAGTCCTCCGCTGTCCCACCGTCTCTCCGCGACCCTCCCCCACCTCCTCCCTCCTCCCACCACAACCCGAACCACCACCATCACCACCACCACCACCACGGCAACAACACCTCGCTCCGAGGACGCCACCACCAGCATCATCCGTCCTCCCCCTCCTCCTCCTCCTCTTCTTCTCCGTCCTCCTCCGCCGCATCTCCGAGGCAACCCTTACCCGCCCGCCGACGGACAGCTGGATATTTCATCAGCCAATCAGAAGGGGTGTGAGGAGGACTGGAGGATGGCGAACGGAAAACATGGAGATTAACGTGAGAGGAAGGAACCAGCTGACGATCGATCCCTCCAGCCGGTTTCTCCTCGTCTCTCCGCGGACGACAAAACGTCCTGCAGGTTGTTCTGGACTAAAAACCTCCGTGAGACGCATCCCGAGAGATCAAATCAGCCAATACTGTCTCGGTCCCATCCACACACCTTGTTACTGTCACTAACTCCTCTCTGGAAAATCTAAAACAAAGAGCCTCTTAAGAAGATAATATCCTAATATATAAGAAGATATTTCTAAAAGATAAAATAGTTAAAGTCAGATGCAGACACAGCAGCACACTGCACTTAGAATTAGTGCTGCGTTTTAATATTTAAATATAAAAAAAAATGTACAGTTGGAGTGTACTGTAGAGTGGGGCGGTTCATGTGAGGTGCTGAGGTAGAAGTTGAGTGGCAGCGCTCCGTGTTGACCAGCAGGGGGCGCTGCAGGGCTGCACAGTCACACTTTCACACACACATTCTCTCACACACATACACTTGTTTTCTGTCCTTGGGCAGATCAGCAATAAAACAGAATAATAAACCACAGGAGCTAAAAAAAAAAGTGAAACAGATGTGACCGTGCAGCTCCGACGACGGGGACAAACACATAAAAAACACTCGACGCTACCGACGCTCTCGCTCTGTGGTTTTCTGTGGAGTTTGTATATTTGTGTTGTTTTGTAATCAGATTACACAGAACAGTGTAGTCTGGACGTTCGATATCAGAAACTGACGGCCGCCGCCTGAAGAGATCTCCGTCTCTGAGTCAAGAAATATATATCACCAGATATTCACTTTTAACACTGCGTCACTACTTTATCCACTAACGGATCTGAATGGGATTCTTTTCATATCGACGTCGATCATTAATCGGTCGTCAATAAACCACAAATCCACAGATCAGCAGCAGAAACCACTTCAGAGATCCGGCTTCACGCGGCGTCCGTCAGGTTCATACTTGTCTCTTTTTGTTTTTTTAATACGGAAAATTATGTTTGTGTTTTGAATGGGGATTATTTAATAGCTGTAAATGAGTGTTATAACTCTGTAGATATTTTGTTCGTTTTTGTGACTTTTTATAATTTTTTTATTGTTTGTCTTTTCGCAACAAAAAGTAAAAGGAAAAACTAAAAAAATAAATAATAATACTTTTGATCCTCATGAAGCTCAGTCAAAATAATAAGGTTTTATTTTTTGTTGTTCATTGGACCAACCACATTAATTAATTCATCCTGTGCTCACAGTTTGACCTCAGGATTGTCTGTCCTGGTACTAAATATATTTATGGAAATATAAAAATGTAGCTTTTTTTTATTGTACAGAATTAACATGTAGGAAGCTGCAGTCCCTCATTTAAAATAAAAAAAAAGTCAAACAAAGTTAATTTTTTTCTGCCAAAATGAGACACGATAATTGAGCCTTTCTGACTGGATGACATGATGACTGAATACTTTTATTTAGAAAATGAAGTTTATAAAAAAAATCCTCTGAATTGGAACATGGTGTTTTTTTTTTCCATCAGACCAAAAACTTTTTTTTCTGTTTTTGAGTTTTTGCCACTGTGCGAGTGTGTGAGAGAGAGTTTCAGCAGCATTTCATCAAATCTGAATCTATAAATTCTGAATTTGTCTGTTTTGAGTCCTGTATCGACGCTGTACGAGTTAAAGGGCCAGGCCGACAATTTTGATATTTCCCATTACTTAGGCATTATGGGAGATGTACGAGCTACTGTGGTTCTGGAAGGTGCTCTCTTAAGTCATGTGACATTTCTCAGATTAAGGGTGGTTTAGCAAAAGATATAAGTTGCATTGTGGGAAATGTAGGAGCCAGTTAAGTGGAGATTTCAACTTTTTTTCTCCGGTATAGTGGGAGTTCTGTCAGTGAGCTGTTGGAGTGCCTCTTTAAGATTTTGGGGGATTTTATTCAACAAAACTTAAAACGAAAACAAAGATTGACAATCAAAGAGCGGAAACTTCCAGTTCAACCTTCACATTTGTTGTGAATACCCGAATGTTCATAGAAATTAAAGATTCAGTAAGTGAAATGTGGCATTAGACTTTTCTTTTTTTTTTAAAAATCCGGTTAAACCTACAATAAAATCTAATCATCACATGAAGGTGAAAAGCTGCTGAAGAGTGTTTGTGTTTTTTAATTGTCGTGTGTGTGCGTGTGTGTGTATGTCCTGCTGCACTGCTGCTCCTCATGTCTGGAAAAGAGAAAAATGATGCTACCTTTTTTTATTGTTATTATTCTTTTTTATATTGAATGAATTTGTTACTTTTGTGTAAAGAAATGCAAAGATGGAAAAAAAAGTTAACATGGAGTTTTTGCAACATGATCCTGTTTTTTGGGCAATAATGTTTCTCATCAGGTCGGTGGTTCTTTACTGACAGGATGAAGGTTTTTCTTTTTCCAGGTTCATCCTATCAATTTGGATATTGATCTGAGTTAGTGCAGAGGAATTCCTCATTATCATTTCATCAATCACAATTTCCAAAATCCCAATTTCTTTGAATTGTTCCATTTTATATCATAAAGTAAGAATAAACTAAAAATTCTTAACATTTTACAAAATTAAACAATTTTTGTGAAAAAAAAATGCTGGAAAAATGTTTCAAAATTGTAAGAAAATAACTAAATTGATCAATTTTCTGTTAATCGGTACCTAACTTTATGATTCATGAATCTAATGTCTTCAAATTTCTTCATGAAAACAGTCAAAAATACAAATATGGACCAAGAAAACAGGCTGATTAGTTATTTAAATAACAAATTGTTTATGCATTATGAGCAAACTGTAATCATATTAATTGTAAAGTAACAATCTTTTGACAAAAACTAAATCCATAACGTTGAAATTTGACTTTGAATACAATTTCAGAGGCAGTTTTAAGAACGACCGACCTGATCGATCAGATTTCAGTGTCTTCAGCTTCAACATGTTTGTTTGTTTTTGTCTTCATTTACACAGCTGAGCGTGACAGCATGCAGTCTGTGGGGGAACCATGAAATGTAAATATGATTCATACAGTGCTTTTGTCTTTTTGTTGTTGTTGTTTTTTGTATTTAAAATGGATTAAACTGTGTAAATAGATCTTTGTAATTCCCTCCTGATGAGACGAGCTGTTTGAACTGCTGCCTTTTATGTTTGTAGGAAACCAAACGTTGACTTTGATAAAGATAATAAAGTAAAAAACCCGGAGCTCCTGTCGTTTCTCCATTCACTGCTGGATAAAGCAGGATAAAGTGCAGTCATAAAAACAACGGTCGTGGTCACATGGTGTCGCTGCAGGTTAATGAGCCGCCTGAACAGAGGAGAGGAGTGAGCTGAATACACGCCTGAAACAATGAGGCTCTGAACAACAACTCTTTAGCCCATTTAAGTTGATTAACATACAGATACAACACAAGCAGGACATTAACTCTAAACAGATCCCATGGAGATGGGCGGGGCTAACAGAGTTTACACCACACCAGGACGACGTGCTGTTACAACACAGTCACCAGGTTGATGTCAATTACAGTCAATATTCTGTTGATTGAAACGTTAGATTTGGGATTTTGTCCTGTGAAATGTGATCTAACTTGTCGTTTTAACCTGCTTCACTTACTGTTTTATAAAATGTGCTCAATACATCAAATATTTTCCATATTTATGCAAAAATATTTGAGGTTTCAGATTTGGGATTTTGTCCTGCATCACATGAAATCTTAAATTTGATATGATGTTCTAACAGTTTTTTGTTTTTTTAAATATTGTGTCTTGTTTTTTGTTTTTTTTGTCAAATTGTCAATTTTGCTTTTCCTGAATGTGCAATTCTGCTTGGTCCTCAGAATTAATCTGTGATCTGGTGTTTGAAATTAAGAAAAATCTTAATCACAGAATGAATCAAAATGAAAATGTTATCACTGAAAAAATGTACAGTATTTACGGATGTTCTTCTTGAAATAACTTTGAAGATCCCCCTCCAGTGTCTTTTGTTAATGTTTTGAGGAGGACTTTTCCTTTAGGGGGCGACAGAGCTCTGCGGAGAAACACAGTCTATCCCCATCATCATCATCATCATCATCATCATCATCATCATCATCATCATCATTATCATCATCATCATCATCATCCTGCTGCTGCAAATAGATGAAATATCTTAACATCACAGTATTTATGACACAACTTGAGACAAATGTGTTTTTTAATGAACAACTGTGCTGATTTGTTTCTGAATCATTATGACTTCTGACCTTTGACCCCCGACAAGGATCAAACAAGTGTCATCATCATTATGTCATAGCAACATAAGGCCGTTTAACGACAAAATAATTGTCTTGATGAATTATGAATAGGTTCATATGGAAGAAACACAGAGTTAGGATATGATATCATGCCGAGGATTAGTAATCAACTCATTGATGAGTTTCCCTGGCAGAAACCCCTCAGTGTGTGTGTGTGTAGTGTGTAGTGTGTGTCCTCTGACAGTTGTTTTCCTCCTCAGGAACGTGGAGACTTGGCAGCTTTTAAATCCACAGTGATGACAGACACTGGAGCGAGAGAGAGGATACTCTGTCTTAGTTTCTCGCCCATCCTCCAGCTCTCTCACTCTCTTTCTTTCTCTTTCTCTCTCTCTGACTAAGTTAACACACTTCTTATCAATGTCACTAAAATATAAGTCACTATAACTGAACCTGATCCGAAAAACAGAGACTATAATGAAAATCATTATAAAAAAAAAAACAAAAAACAGTGCAGTTTATTCTTCATGAATGAAACTAGAAACTTTTGTTTTGTAAATATTTAGTATCTTTGATTCATTTTTGAATCATTGTTATCATGTTAGATCATCCAGGAAATCTAATCTTCTATTATTATTTTAATATTGTTCCATTGATGTTTGGTTTCTACAGTTTTGTTCAGGTTACATCACAACCCTTATCCCCAAACCTAATCTTTACAAAAAATGGTTAAAAACCAAACCAATCATGTTACTTAAAGACTATAAAAACTTCACTCGAAACCAATAATGTTTGCTAACTATATTAAGCATTAAGCACTTTGATGGAAAGTGCTCTATAAATAAAATTATTCTTATTAATTATTATGTTTAAAAACAAAATCTTCAGGTCATGAGAATCAAATGTGATTAAAAAAAACACACAACAACACTTGAATTTTACTTTTCTTTTACTTGCCCACATAAGACCATGTGGTGTGTTGGATGTGTGTGTTTGTTTGGATCTGGAGCACTTAACAAAATCAAGCCTTTTGTTGAGTTCAAAGCCTGTTTAAAGTACAATGAATGACTGCGTGTGCTGATCAAATTCAACCCCTACAAAACTTGTTGAGGTCGTTGATGGATCAAAAATCCAGGGCCAGTGTTTGATCGATGGAGAACTGAACCATGACACGTTGTAACTAGGATTAAAATGAGTTTAAACAACAAAAAGGTTGTGTAACTAAAGGTTAACAAGGAAAAATCCATTGTTTGTCACTCATACTAATGCTAGTTCCCAAGTTGAATCCTTTTGATTATTACAAAAAAGGTTACTTTAAAAAGAATACATCAAAAAATGACTTGTTATACTGTTGCATCTGTGCTTATTCTGAAAGGTCGGAGTTACAGGGTGAGGTATGAATGGATGCTGGAGTGAGTCAAGAGGATTCCTGGTGTAAAGGGACACTGCTGCTGTTTACGCTGTTTTTATAACTTCACTTGGAGCCGGGTTTTAAGATGTTTCTGAACTTACGACGGCGGCGTAACGCTCCTCCACAGTTAACGTCCCACCGAAGCGTAGATTTACACCGGCAGGTCTCAGTTACAAGGTTTGAGATTTAGAGCTTCTGTTCTGGGGGCCAGAAACATGAGTTCACTGCCCAGAGAGAGAAAAACGGAGGAGGTAGGTTGGAGTAGGAGGGTTAGAGCTGCTGGTGTTTTCTCTTTGTGGATGAACTTGCATGAAAATAATGTAAAATCTCTGCTGCAGCATCGCGTTGAAAACACAGTTAAAGCTGCTGCCAGAGTCCCGAGTCCATAAACTCAGCTTTAACCCCTTTAATTGCTGTTTACTGTTTAAAACACTGGTAATTAAGCAGCTTGTTATTGGGATGAATTAAGAGCATTATCTTTTTATGAACAGCCAATTAGAGCTTTAAACGGCTCTGAGTATTTGACTGATGGCAGCAGTTTTTCCCCCCACGATTACCTCATAAGAGGAAGCGAAACCTCGTAAGGCTCAGACTGAGAGAGGCTTTATGTGTGGATATATGTGAGTGAGGGCTGATGGACGGACAGAATGTGTATGCGCAGGTATTTTTCCAGTATAAACATGATGCAGCGATGGAGGTTTCACTTAAACGAGCAAATAAAGAGGTAAATTAGCTCCAAACTGGAAACAGGAGGAGAAACTGTCTTCACCGGGCCGAGCAAGGAGAGGGTTTATGAGACGCAGCTATATGGTACGGTGAGCTCATGAGGGTCTTACATATATACATAATGCATATAGAGTTATTAGAGAGCATGGAAAAATTGATGAATAAAGCAGTCTCAGTGTCGGGGAACAGGGCCGTTGCACAGGGGAGAAAGGGGGCCCACAGCCCAGAAGAGCCCCCCCCCCTACTTTAACGATGCCTGATGCAGTTCGTGGGCACAGGATGTTTCAGAGCGACAACATTTGATCAATACATAGTTGAATGCTAAATGTCCATCTTTAAAATGTGACTTAAAGTTGCATGAAACACTGTCGTATAATTAACATCATCTCCGGTTTGAGAATCGATGGAAACATTTGTGATAATAGAAGAATTCAGCTCATCGACATCTACAACACTGGTTTTGTTGCTTTTAGACATTTTAATGTGATAAAATGTCATAAGCTATATTATTATCAACTTACCATTGGCTGGTGAAGGAAACTCCAGCCTGTGACTCTAAAACAGGAAGAACCTTCTTCATTCTTCTGTCCATATTGATCAGATAATATGATTAATTGACTTTTTAATATGTTTTAGATTTTTTTCAAAAGTAATCAACAGATTTTATAGTTCTTATTAACAATGCTTATCTTTATGCGTTTTCTTTTTAAAATAAAAAAGAAAGACCTAAATTGCTTTGTATAAGCTCTGTCTACGTGAGTGAGCTGCACCACAGGAGAGGATTGGGACATTTTGCTCAAGGGCGCTTCAGTACCATCATGTATATATGATCCCACTGTTGTTGGCTCATACCATCCCTCTGACAACTGCTGCACATTATAGCCAATGGTTGTAAATGGTGAAACGATGGCGCAGGTTTACAGCAGCCATTACACAGCACCCAGAGCAGTTTGTCTTTTCCTGCGTTAAACACTTTATGGACACAGCGAGGGCCTGTGTGCGCCGGGAGTCTACCTCACAGGCCGCTCAGCTGGAGGCCCGAGGGCGGCCATGTTTGTCTTTGACGTCTGATCAGATGGAAATGCTGATGGCCCCGCCTCCTTCTGCAGGTAAATTCACTCGTGCATCTCCTCTTGCTATGTATAATCAGTATGGTTGATCCTCTGAGGAGCGTGCACGTGCTCATTTGATTTTTATGTCTTTTGAACAATCAGACATGTTTTATTTTGGAGCGAAGGTCAGAGACTCGTTAAGTTTATCTTCATCCCCTCCACAGAAGAAGTAGCCTGACATCATCGTCCCTTCAGGCTCGGCCACTTGTGGGGTAAAATTAAAATATATGGACGTTACCATACCAGAAGCTCGTGGAGTTAAACCTCCAGCCAGCTGCGCGGCGCTGACAGTCAGCGGTCTGTCTCTGTCTCCATGCCAGCAGAAACACGGAGATCAGTCACAAAAACAAACAAGAACTTCCACATGTTGGTCGTATAATCTGTTCTCTCCTTTTACATTTATTTTTTTAGTTATTTATTTCTTTAAAGCTCACGTGTGTGAAGCCACAGGAGGAGAAGGAGGAAACATCAGGACGCCATGCACTGTTACCCGTTCACCTGTTTACCTGTTCACCTTCCCAACAGGTGAAACCAGGTGTGACACATCAGACAAAATCTCTCCTTTGGGGATTAATAAAGTATTTTGATTGTTATTTTTTGAAAACAAAGAAAGAAAATGTATTTTTAACCTTTAAATCTCTCTTTTTTTCTGCATGTTCACAAAGCAATAAAGTGTTTCAAAGAGCGTCTCAGATGTCTCACACTTAGTCCCAGTCTGTCACATTCACACCTATGTGCACTTTTCTTGTAGGCTACTTATGAATGAACTCTTTGATTGTGCACTGTATAATCTTAATTTTATCCTCCATATTATTCCATCCTTTTGTTTTCTTTCTCTCGTTCCCGTTTGCTACTTGATTTTATTGTTCAAATGCCTCCAGTTTTCACTTCTGACTATTTATGTTCCTTTAAAACACAATTGAGTTGCCCTTAAATGTGCAATGGAGAAAATGCAAAGAAAATGACGAAAAGCCCCAAGTCTCAACTTGAATTCAACTGAAATTAGGTACGTAAGGAATTTCACTGTAATTACTTGTAATTATATGTGACAATAAAGTAAACTTGAAATGTATTTCCCCCCGTCTTAATTTCAGTGTCATCTACATTACAGTATGTTTCTGTTTGTCCTTTATTTGCCCGCAGATGTTCCCGCCGTCGGACACGTCGCTTCTCCTCACAGCGCGACAAAGACAAGAGACAGTTTGGACCTGGACCTGGATCCTCGGACCTGCTGACAACCTGACATTTCCTCCAACCTGGAAATGAGTTCATGGCAGGAGACCTGTGCCGTGTGTGTGTGTGAGCAGAGAGTCTTATCTGCAGAGACAGAAGAAGGACAGGGCGTTCATTGTTCTGGCTGAGGTGGAATATCCCTGTCACTGCTGTAAAAAAAAAAAAAAAATCAGACTGAATGGAGACGCAGACGAGGAGAAGGAGGAAATAGAAGCTTGGTGGAAAAGAAGTCAGTGAAGTTCTGGCAACACGAGTGTGTAAATCGGTGCTAATCTGTTCCTGGGACGTTTAAAGAGGAAATGATGTCTGAGTTTTTCTGCCCTTTAGGACAAAAACCATCACAGTTCATCTGCAGGAGACTCAAACCAAAGCTGCAGGTTTTCAGTCAGTGCAACACACAGCTGCACCTGATGGACGTAAAGAGCGTGGCTGACCAGTTCATTCATTCCTGATCCTGCACGGACCTGCTGCTCCCAGTGTTTCCCTCCCAGTCAGAGCTGCAGAACTGAGACGATTAGATGATCAATTGATTTCATGATCAAGAATAATCGTACCAGCTTCTCAAATGTGAATATTTGTGAATAATCACAGTGAACTTTAGAGCTTACAGCGACGTTAACTTTTGCTTCAGGGTTTAATGAGCAACATTTTGACAGTCAGTCACTGTATCTGTCCACAGAGGTCAATTAGTTGTAACACAAAGAGCACCAATCCATCACAAACACTGATTTGAATTGTTTTGTTTTTGCAAATTAAAGAAAAGAAAAAAAGAGAAAAAAATTATGTTGTCTGTCATTGCTTGTTTTCAAACACAAAAACAAAGAAACATGGTCATTATAATAACCAGTATAATAAAAATACGGATGTTCTTCTGACTTTCAGAGCTTCTGTAACTTATGGGTCATATCAGACTTTACAACCAAATAATCTTAATTTTCAACATATTTTAAGTCATTTTTCAGGCAAAAAAAACAAACAAAAAAACACCAAACAAGAGTCTCAGTATCCTTCGTTTTATAATGCTTCCACATGCTGTTTAATTTAACTTAATTTTACATGATTTATATCTTAAAACAAGCAGGCCACGTGGTAAAGACTGCCTTATTGATCTGTGGATTTCATTCTTGAACCTCCTGTTAATGATTTTTCACTTGAATGACTGTGACTCAGTCGGCACAGACCAGTTGCCAAGCACGGCTGAAAACCTTCCTGAGGAATGTTGGATTGTGGGAGTTTGAGGATTTCTCTACTCTGACTCAGGAAGCGGGGTTGGATGAGGTCATCACACAGGACCTGAGTGGTAACCCGGGACGACACGAGCCAAAACAGCCTCAATGAACACTGGAGACGGAGAGACTCTGAGGGGTTTGCCCTCTATACTTGCATTTTCTCATCATCTTTTCCTTCTTCTGTCATTTTTAAAGGGATAGTTCACCCAAAATTCAAACTGCACTCATTATCTATACTCACCCTCATGTCGACTAAGGGCTGGGAGAAGTTTCAGAGTTATCTGACGGTGGCTTCTCTGAGTTACAGGGGGTCTCGGCGTAGCAGTGCATGGTTGCAAATGGATACAAATTCTCTTTGTAACAAAAAGACACACCAAAAAACATCCAAATACCTCCATGCTGCTCATATGTAATGTCCGAAGCTCCTCTTCCCGGTTCGTCCAAGTGGAGCTTCTGCCACAAAACCAGCTTGAAATATAGACTTATTTAATTTTTTTGAGTAGATAATGAGTGCAGTTTAAATTTTGGGTGAACTATCCCTTTAAAATCAGTGTCAGAGTCCTCTTTATTCAAAGTGTTTCCTGCTCAGATCGACATCCATTCACCAGCTCAGAGGCAGCTGCAGCAACACAGATGGTGCTCAGGTGTTGATGTGGTGTCGTGTTCCCTGCACCGCTCAGGTGAACCATAAAACCTGTAAAACTGACTGAGCTCCTTCAGCCAAATATCACACTAACAGGAGCCAAGTTTCCATCCAAACACCTCGTCGTCACCATCGCCTCCTCCATGATCCGACGTGGAGTCACACGCGTCAAGTGCGTCAGACTTTTTTAGTCACTGTCTGTTTCCACTTTGTTTGACACCATTGTTTCCACATCAGCCAAGAAGATTTTTCATTTTTTTCATTTAAGATTTTCTACATTTTTTTCTCTAGCTTCTTGAAAATGGGCCTAAAGACAGGTGGATGGATGGAAACTGGCCACGTGTCCAACACTTCACCTACTACAATATGAAATAAAAAGTTCTGTACAGCTCTCACTTACTGATGGCCATAAATCTCACGGTGTTTTTAAAGGAATATCTGGAAATCTTTAAGAGTGGAAGAATCATGCTTTTATTTGTTTGGACTGTGATTGACAAGAGGCAGAACTCGTGTTTGGATGTTGGGTTGTTCATTCATGGCAGAGAAGGAAAATAAGAAGGAAACACTGACAGTGACGGACTGGAACATGAAAACAAAATCCGTCTTGGATGTTTCAAAAACAAATAACAAAACGTTCAAGTCCAATTCAAGTCAAATTGAATCCTTTGTGAGTCCACAGCGAACAGGATGAGGATGTGATTGTCTTTAGTCAGATGCTGAGCTTCATGATGGAACAAACCTCTTCATTTCATGGCACCGGTTCCTCCCTAAATTGGATCCATCCCATTACTGACCCATTCGAAGCTCATTCTTCCCTTTCAACTGCTTTTATTAGTCAGCCTAATCACCAGCATTGCTCCCTCCATCTCATGCATCATTACCAGAATTTGGGAGGACGTTTCCAGACGACGAGCGTAGGGCTCTGCCCGTTACTGTCGCTCAAATGAAAACCACTGCACCGCAGCCACCTCGCTCGTACCCACGTCCTTTTATTTTTCCACTGCAGCTCCGACCGCTGTGACCACTTCACTGTTTCCCCCTCGAAAAAAAAAAAGCCATTTTGTCTCATCACGGTGCAGCTCCATCATGCAGCAGCATCATTATCTAAAAACCATACCACATCTGCTTTAAATTCATTATGGGCGAAAATTACTTCAAGTTACTTCAACGCTGATTAAACAGAATGGCCGAAATAATCCAAAGTGTTTCACATGCCACCTTACGTTACTTTGGATTTAGTACAATGACCAATGCATGCAGACAAAAGAAAAGAAAAAGTAGGCTACATGGTGCTGCGGGTTGTAACAGGTACAGAAAGTGCAGGTGCATTCAAAGTTTAAAGGAGCACCAGAAGCATCGGTACAGAACCTGATAGATATGATGTTGTGGATGGGCCTTCTGCAAAAACATGTTAAATATCTACAATAAAACTAATTTACAATGAAGTTTATACTATATTAATTTATCTTGCTGTCAAACCGTTGCCTCTTCCTTTGGAACTACGTTTTGTCAATAGTTCAGCAGTTAAAATCTGCTGGACGCTTTACTATGGTTTGAGTTCCTCCCTTTTATGAAGAAATAAGGGACCTGGCTTTGAGGATGACCCCATCCACTGCAGCTCATCAATCAGCTTCTGTGCTGGTGCTGTTCCTCTAAACCTCAAAACTGCACCGACCATAGACAACTGATATCATGAACTGCCGTGTCCCAGTTCAGAAGCTAGATCCTCTGGAGGACCCAGTCTATGGAGGCACCGGCTTCGGAGACACCACCAACGGCCATGTCAACCATTGGTAAGTGGGACAGTCCAGCCTTTGGAGCATTGTGCCTGAACGCATCGACGTTCTAACATTAAACAGGTGAAAGTTGTGGCTTTTTTACATTACCGAAATGCATCCTTTAAAGGAAGGATGTCAAGCAATTCAAGCAATTCACTTCAAAGTATTGTTATATTTTAGCCAACATTTCAAATCTGTACCAGCCAGTCTAATGTAAACTATATTCGTATGTTGCTGACTCCAAAATAAATATTATAATACATTCCAGTATTCAACTCAGTCATTTGTATCGGTGATTAAAAAAATGTGAAACATAATCAAAGAGGTTTGGTTGAACTGTAAGAGACAAACGGAGGTAAACACACATGGAGGCGGGGGGGGGGGGCTTTCACCTGGGAACCATTAACCTGACAGCTGTGTTTCCAAGGTGGGGGGAGGGGAGGGGGGGGTTCGCAGTGCATTCATGTGTCCCCAATAAATGTGTTCCCTCTTCAGCCAGATGTTCAGGTTTGCATTGATGGTTTTAACAGCTGTGAGTGAAATATGCATCACTAATGTAAGACAGGGACCTGCAGACGGCCGTGTGTGTCCAGCTCTCAATATAGTTCTCAATAACTGTCAGTCACACACAAACACACACGAGCTCGGCCGAGTCCACGACGTCCGTCTGCTGCTTCAGCCCCGTCGCAGAAGCTGTAAAACACAATTAGCTCAATTACAGTTTAATTTCAACATTTCATTGATTTATCCTAAAGAAAAGTATCATAATGTTTCAGTAATATGATATATAATAATAATAACAATAATAATAATAAAAATAATTGTAAATAAATTGTATTCAAATTTTTTTTAATTGAATGAAAATAAAAGAATAGTGGAAATAATGTGAAATTGATCATAGCTAGCATACTCATTTTATCTTTTAAGCTAATCTTGCATTTTTAATATTGTAATATTAAAACTGCATATTTTAATGCATATGATAATATGCATATTTTTTCTTTAATAAATTACATATATAGTCAGATATAAGTTCAAATTTTGAAAAAAAAAAAAGTATTTCTTAAATTACAAATTATTGTTCATTATTTAGGTCATGTTTGAACTTTTTTCCTCTGAAGAAAAATGGACTAATTTTGCAAATCTGCTTTTCATGAACAGGATTTTATCAGTGTGACGATTTTATAATTCATATGCAACTGCGGGGTAATCACTTGTATTTAAGAGTTTTAGTTCATATAAATTCAACTTCACACATCTTTAACTTGATTTTTATTGCTCGTCTATAAAGTGAGAACACCCTGTTCTTCATATCTCTCTCTGACGTTTCCATTTTTCATATTTCTGTAAATGATTCAGTGAATTCTTCAGTGCCTTGCTCATGAGTAGCACCTGCTGATAGAAAGGGAATGTACCCCCCCCCTCCTCCGCTTTGTTTTCACACCATCACAGACTATTTGAGTGGAAGAAGCAGGAGAATTTATCACGTCATAAATCCATGTTTTGAAATTCTCCAGACGGGATGCTGAGCCAGTTGGCAGCGGTCGACATGTTTGAAAACAGGAAGCGGATTCAAGATGGAGATGCAGCTGCAGAGTTAAAGCTGTGATTCAGGTCCACTGTGAATCCACCACCAATACGCACTCACTCACACACACGCACATGTTCAGTATCAGAGAGATTACAGGTTTTTTCAGCACGGTCTCCAAGGACTTGACCGCTTGACTTGACAAGGGCTCGCGAGACATGACAAGATTAATATTATAAACAAATGTAAGTGAAACGGGGATTTCAGTTTGACTTCAACTCCAATTTTTTTTTTTTTTTTATTAAAATCTGATTACTCTTTGGTTGGATGAGACTGTGAGATCACGATAAAAGGTTCAATAAAAATCAATATTGAACAGAAGAACATCGGACACACAGTTTAATTTGTACTAGCATAGCTCAATCATTTAAACAGGCCGTGAAATAAAGTGGCAGCAGGTTCAATGTACCTGCCAATTTTGCACAAATACCTGTTCACTTTTCTTTCAGTTGGGTGTTTTCCGTCACAGTTTGCTTAAGGTTGTGTACTTTCATGTGTGTTTGTGACAGATTTTAGTCGGTGTCCTGAAAATAAAGTCAATATTGGCTATACGGCTGTTTCCTTTTCCTTTTCAAGTGTACACACTTTAGATTCACTGTTTGTCTGTCACCTCTGAAAAAGCTGCAGGAGTCTGAACAGAGACTTGTTGTGCTCGCTGAACAGACACAGCTGTGGACTCAAGGTTTAAATAAATTAAGTTTAATGAGTTTTGACAATATCAAGAATTTCAAACGAAAGAGTTTGACTTTAACACGTAAACTCCTTTCATCACATTTACTAAATGATGCACCTGCACAGTTGCAGGCTTGGATATCAAATCCTCTCCTGCTCCATGGACTCTGTCAGCAAGCCAAAGTCAACGGGAGACCCGTCCTCCTAAAATTACCTTTGCAACATCCAGACTACGGAAACTGGGTTACTGTCTTGGAGCCAGACCAAAGCGGGGGAGACGCACGCACAGCTGGAGGAAATGTCATGGAGCCTCCTCCCTGTGGGCCCACCACCACCTGCAGGAGTACACATCAGTGCAGTGGAGTGCAGCGTAAGCAGGGGCCTAGGGGTCAGTGTGTTATAAAACCTTCATCATAAATTAATCAGGTGCTCCATCCATCCATCCATCGAAGTGGTGATTGAACTAGAATCAAATTGAGACAAAGTGAATAAACACTGAGGTCCTGTGACTTAAGGTTTAATGTCCATCATGTCTTCCATCGTTTCAGCTTTGATGGATCTTTTCAAGACATCTTCTTCTTCAAGTGTCTCCTGAAATAACACACCTACATCAGCATCAGTTATCATGGTTACCACAATAAACACATTTCCATAGAGGTGTATTCATCATCACCATGGTCATGGTTTGATTTGGTGCAAGCACAAATCGGCTACTATTATTTCAAGGCAAATGCAGAGACTGTTGCAGAGACAGGGATCGTGCATCAGTGGTTTTGCATGAATTTATCTCTAAAACAACTCTGTCTTGTAACGTTGTGTTATTATCTCATAGCGTGGTGAATGTGCAGGTCACCACTTGTCCACTGGAGCATTTTGGAGTTGTTGGATTGTGTATTTGATGAGTTTGATGAGGGAAATCCCATTAGCCTCCGTGGCGTAGCTCTGAACAGCTCGCGGCTCCACTCCGCCGTTCTAAAAATAGCTTGCACCGACCGTAACGAACCAGTGTCACAAAGCTAAGAAGAGACTCTTTTTGTGTGTGTATTATTCACTGGTGTGTTGTTTTGCACTTTTTTTGTGTGTGATTTCACTTTGTTATGAGTTTCTCTTCACCGCTCAGAAGGACCTCCCCATCACACCTGCAGCGAGTTGCCAATTACTGTGCCACGCAGTGAATCAGGCAGCAGGCTGAAAAGCATTCAGAGCAGGACTCTGTGCGAGCTGGCGGGCCAGTAGAGCTGAGGAAACAGACACTGATCGACGGCAGAGAGCTTGGTCGATCGAGCCGATGGAAGGACTGTGAACGAGAGACAAATAGCGACGGCTCGTCGGAGGTAAAGGACGATTGTCAAAGACACGCTGCCTCCCACGGAACCAGAGAAATACTGCGGCCATGCTGTGTGTCGGGACCAGGATTCCGCCGCCTTCCTCACTGCACGTCCTCTGACCCCCTCCCCTTCCCCTCTCTCTTCCACTGCCCGAGCCCAATCATTGAGGTGAAGTAAACGTTTAAAGACTCTTTTAAAGACTATATACTCCCTATCCCCCTTGCCACCAGCGTCCATTATTTTAGGAAGTGTGAACAATTTTCCCTGTAAAAAAATAAACTTCCTTTATCTGGAACTTACCTGTCTCTGTCTGTTCATCTGTGTGCCAGAGAAAAAGAAGTAAACCTGTGACACCTACTCCTAAAACTATAGGGATTATGGCAATGAATTTGCCAAAATTTCGAACTATCCCTTTAAGTGGAGGAATTCAAACTCGCAACCCTGCATCCACAGGCTGCTGCTCTGTGCACACAGGATGAATGAACATGATTAAAGCTGCGACGGCGCTGCCAGCTTTCCTGTCGTGAATCGAACAAGTACCTGCACTGTGCTTCGGTTCATTTATTAAGGCAGGAAATTCTCTGCTCCTGGTGGGAGAAGTGTGAGTATAACTGAATCAAAAATATTTGAAATGTAAATCCTCTTTCTTGCTTTAGATATAAAAGAAGTTGTGTGAGCTGAGAGAGAGACAGGACACGCATTCAGTTTGCTCAGCGCGCAGCTTTTCAGGAACTGGTGGAGGGGAGAAAAAAAGGCTGTTTTACCCACTCACTCTCATGAGTTTGCTTTTTAAAGGCCAAAATAAAGATGAGGTTCATTTATATTGAGACTCAAATGACAGATTTAAGAGCTCTGAATGTGTGAAATGACACATGAGAGAAAAGGTGGGTTTCAAGGATCTGTCAGAGCAGCAGAGCGAGAACAGGATATGAAAAGAAACCATGAGCTTCAGAGTTAATTTCGCATCCTTCATGGTGCCTGTGGAGGATTTTCACTGTACGTCATCAGCTCTCACCACCTTAATGGTTGCATTTCAGTTACATTTACTTCCTAGGGACCTGCAGACGTTTCCTACAAAAACATGAGCTATTACTATGAGAGGAAACCCAATACTTCTACTAAAAAATGTAATCCTTAGACGCTTCCAGTCCAGTTCGGCGCTATAATATTCTTTTCAATAAATCTTGGGATTGGTTATGCCATGAAGGATGAAGGATCCACTCATTGGGCCTGTGTTTCCATGGAAAAGAGGGATATAGCCACGTCCTCGCATGCAGCCTCCAAAGGATGCAAAGCAGTTATTAATTGATAACCTGTTTGTTGAGTGAAATAGTTGACGTGGAGTGAGTTATCGCTCTGTTGTGGTGCACTGCAATGGAGATTTTCCTGACTTCCACATCAGTCAGTCCTCATGGGAATGGGGAAAAAGCATGTACAGGTGAAAGGTGAGGTGTTTTGGCTTCTTTTTACTAAATCCCAAAGTGCAGCTCAATCTCTGAAAGTCAACTGTGCATGACAGTGAACAGTCAGCAGGGACTTGAGGTTTGGCTACTGGTGTTTTCTTACCAGTGGAAACTAGTTTTCTTCTAGGGAAGAAAGAAAGGAATTAATAAAGACAGAAAGTACTCTAAATCCCTCTTCTTTCTTTATTTCCAGTTTCTCCTTACTGGTGATTGTTATTTGAGAGAGGAGGGAAAGAAAGAAACAAGTTGTGGTGAAGAGGGATGCGTCACACCCCCTTGTCCTCTGACCTTTGACCTCAGTGCACAAGGACAGCCTGAGGAGCTTGAGTGCTTCCCTGCAGGATCCAGAAGAATAGCTCACAGAGGGGAAGCATCCAAGTCCTGCGCTCTGAGGATCAAGTGTGTAGGCGATTTTTTATCACAGTAACAGAGTTTTGTCCAGCAGCACTGAGAAAGATGAAGATGGAGATGAAGATGATGATGATGATGATGATGTCTTTGGATCCCTCCCACTCCCCGCTGAACCTGCGATGACATCACTGTTTCTCCTTGTCCCTGCGGTGTCCTTCCAGCAGTACTTACCTTCAAATATTTAGTTACCAGATCCCCTGATGATAAAACAAACTCACATCACAGATGTGGCTTCACAAGCTGTTGATGTGGATCTGCTCCTGTTGGCTACTGAAAACACCACACTGTTGTGTTTTTTTTTTTAACCCGCCTGGCTCTCCGATGGCAGACTAAGTTTCACATTTGGATCTGAGACTGGAACCGTTCAGGACGACCGGCTTCGGAGGGCAGATGATCCTCTTTTTCTGTATTTTGTTTTTTTCATCTGTAGACGCTGAGATGATGCTGATGTGGATTGTAAAAAAAAGAAAAAAGAAAAAGCCCTTTCAATACAGAGATGCTCTTTGTCAGTATATAGGATTAGAAATGGCTGCTAGAAATGATTCATCTTTATGTTTAGAGGAGCTGATTGTTATTGCATCTACAGTATCAGCATTAACAGCTCTTTACTGGACCAGTCTGGAATAAATGATGGTAATTCAGCATCAACCTCCGTTCCTTTACTTTACCGACAGCTGTCTCCAATTCTGCAATGCAAGACTGGTAAATCTCTTGCTTGCTTGGCCGCCGTCGCTTTAGACATCTCCTCAACATGTTCCATGGGACATGAAAAGAAACAGCAGCCGGGTCCAATACGTGTTAAAAACCAAGCCCATTTTCTAGGCCTTTTCTCGAAAATTACATATCCATAATAAAATGAGTATATCTCTGCTACCACATGGTCTATTTGAATACTTTTGGTGTCATAGTAAAGTAAAAAAATAAAAGAAATTGCTGAGATGTGTAAATTTCAGTAGCCTATACATGTGAAGAGTTGTAAATGAAGATGGGACACAGAAAAAATTAAATAAAATTAATATTCGCCCCAAAAAAACTCATATTTTAGATTAGTGTCCTTCAGAAAATAAAAAGTGAAGATAAAGTGAAGCAGTATAAAATTATTGAGATTTTACTACAAAATATTCAGGTGAGCTTTCCAAAATGTCCATTTTTGACACAGCTCAGAACCACCTGCCACTATAAACCATTGTTTAATCTTTATTTTCACACAATTTGCATAAACTAACTAAAAAAAATCAACCGGGACTATAACAACTACTTTCTAGGCCCTTTGTGTCCCTCTGCATAAAGTTGCCGTGACCTGCTGATTTGGGTGCAGTTACACCTGGCTCTATCTCTTGCAGCGGATTGGTTGATTCGAGTGATTGAGCTGCCATAGAGCTATACCCACGTTGGTGTGATTGACAGCACTGGGAGCCAATCAGAATCAGCCAAATCCTGACACGTGTGCTGCGCAGGTGCTCACAAAGGTCTCATATCCCGTCCGGACCGATTAAGATGTAACACCGGTCAAAGTTCGAGCTGGAAATACCGTGGATTTACCCATAAAACAAACTTTTCACTGCAAAACAGCAAAGGTAAGACGGCATTTACAGCCATCTTTTGGCCAAGCAGTGTTTGTGTTTGCTCGAATTTGCTCGTTTTTGGCTTGTCTCTCTGTCGTGCTGCTGTGTAGCCGCGGGTGCTATGTAGCTGATGTGTTTTGCATAATGTAGGCTACAGTAGTGTATACGAGCCAGAAATGTGGCGACGGGGTCCACACAGAGCTGCTTCATGAAGTTTGATGTTTAGTTGTTTGTTTGAGTAGTGTTTGGGCTGTGTTTGGGCGATGTAAACATGGTTTTTACACGTTGTAGGCCAGCTTCTGTTTGTGCTAACGGCTCTGTATGTCTGCCCAAATGGGGGGCTTTGGGGAAGGCTAAACTCTTTTTCAGTTGACCCATGTGTTGAGTTTCCCCATTATTTTGAACTCCAATGTCCTGTCTTCCTGTCGTCTCCTCTTGTGATTGCCTGATGTGTCTCACCTGTGTTGATTACCTCACCTGTGCTGTGCCTTATTTCTCCTCATGTAGCCTATTTAACCTCTGTGTTTTCCACTGTTGGATCGTCTGCATCAGTTCCCTGTGTTTTCCTGGTTGTGTTTCCTAAATATATTGGTCTGCATTTGGGCCCATGCAGGCAACAAAACACTGACTGTGATTCATACCCCAGCCTAATAATAGTCAGTCATATTAGTGAAATGTTCTGCTACTGATTACAGGAAAAAATACTTGAATTCCTTTGTTATATCAAGTTCTTCTTGAGCATTAAAGACTTAGCCCAAGTGCTTCAACAAATGACCAAACCCTGACTGGGATTTGAACCTGCACCTCCTCAGCAAGACTTAAAGTAGCTGGAAACCTGAGAACAGAGGCTCACAGGAGAATTATAAGCTTATGTGATAAATCCCAAGTATAAAGTGAGATCAACAACAGATTAATTTGCCTCTCTGATGTTGTTTTGCTTACCCAAATGATCTCTCTTTTCACTGTCGTATCTAATAAAGTCATACAAAGAAAAGAAAAATACTATAATCAATGTGAGATCAAGACAAATATGTATTGTGTTTGAATGGTTTCAGCGATGCTGTGACTTCAGCCTGTGGCGATGCAGTCGTGTTTTCCCAGAGCTTACGTTCATTATGCTGTGTAACTCGGCGCTGCTTGGATTATGTTTCTAATCAACGTAATGCTACGTTAAATAATCTCCCTGCCAAGTTTCAAACTGCCCGTACACACGATATCTGCTAAATGTTCTCCGACAGTTCTTCTATAATCCACCTCATAGAGACTGAAGCATCATTAAGCTTTTTATGGATCCGTTTAGATACTCAAAGCCCCAACGTCATTAAACAAACATTAAATGCGTTTAATTTCCACGACTCAGCTCTGGCTTTTTTTTTTTTTCTTCTTTGTTTTGCTTTTTTACAATACAAAGTTACGTCTTCATAGTGGAAACATCAGGGGTTAAACTGTGGATATCTCACATGGAAACACTTTGACAACAAACCTCCTCCAGCATTTACCTGCAGGAGGAAACGAGATGTCCAAAAATATTCTGCTAAAATAATTCACAGTCGTCCAGGGACCATTAAAATTTTCTGTTAATCCCTCTGCTTGCTTTCTGTTTCTGTTTGAGATCGCACTGACTGCTGTCTGTCTTTCTTTCTTTTTCTTTTTTTGCAACAGCTCAGATATTTGTGTAAGATAGATCTCCCACTCCTCCGATTCCCACTCTGATTTGCGACTCTCTGCATACTTCACATTTTCCAGCACCATTTGTGATTGAATATTTGAATATTTCACAGAGGAAAATCCTCTTCCTCCTCTCAGACCTCACAATGGCTGCTTTCAGCCGCCTGGGAACAGCAAACGACCTCTTTACTCTGCAGCTGATGTGCAGAAAAATCAGAATTTTGATGGTAATTCACTTTTATTTTTATTTTAAAGAAAGCACAATAATTGGCTCGTCTTAATTGTACAAAATGAATTGGGGTTGCACAGTGATGCTCTCCACGTGCATGCGTGCGTGCGTGCGTGCGGCTTCCTCCCACAGACTAAACATGCAAAATAGGTTCATTTGCAACTCTAGATTGCCTATAGGTGTGAATGCAAGGTTGTCTGTCTGTTTATGAAGCCCTGTGGTATGAAGCCGGCCCAAGGCATAAGCGAACTAAGCACCAGCATGGGAACCCATGAATATTGGGGGCCCCTAAAAGGCAAGTCACTTTTAAAAATTGTAATGTCGATCCTTAGAGAAACACTGCGTATTACAAAAACTTTAATTATTGTTGCATTTCAAATTGTTGTTGCACTTTTCAGTATTTTAAACCAAAAAATTACAAAGCAGATGTGTTTACAATAAATGCATTGTCTGTTATTTTGTTACTTTTAGTCGACCTAGGTGACATTCAATATCCCAGTACTAGTATCAATTTGAAGATTAAATGTAAATCAACCCCAGGCTGCACTTTTAGTTGAATTTGGTGCCATTTCAGAATAAAAACCATAGATGGGTAAAAACCTGTCAGGATATGATGATTTATAATGATAGAATGAAATAGTATTATTGGCATTAATAGATGGCACCAAAATAAAGATTTTGCTTAGGGCCCCATGGAGGCTTGGGCCGACTCTCACCCTATAGGATAAGTGGCACAGATGAATGAATTAACATATGAATTATTAAGTATGATAATATTTAGTCCACTTGTACCACTCTCTGACAGCAACCAATGAGATCTCTACTTCCAGTGTCAGGCCACACTCTCCATCACATCCAGATCTGCAGTTTCTCCTCTTCCTGTGCCAAAGACTCTTTTCTTTGGCAAAAAAAGCTTTATTTACACAAATTAGTCTTTTCTAATTGAAAAGATCCGTAAACAGAATCACAGTGTGATTTCCCTTAACAAATTATCAAGATACAGGAACTCCTTTGATCTTGTTGTTGTAAGTTTCTTATATTACTCTCTGTGTTTTTATATGGATTATAATTCATGCATCACTTTGTACCAATAGGATATTTAATGTTTATTTCAGGATTTGTGTGTTTATTGAACGGAATTGCTTTTATATTTATCTATTTGCTTCAGTGATTTTGTTTTATTGCAGACAAATGCAACTGTTTGTTATTTATTTGGCTGCACAATGTGCCCCTCTGGGATAATAACGATAATTCAACCATAAAGGAATAATTATCAGCTGTCCTTTGAGTACTTCAGACCGAGGTGAGGTCAGACGCGAGTAGAATCTCTCAGTTTTTGGCACAAACGGCTGCAAAATGTGCCAAAAATGCTAAAAATCAAAACGGGGGCTCAAACAGCGTCTTCACGCCACCGACTCCGACAACAGTCTGTGTTTCGGTGACATATGAGTAACTTCACAAGCATCTCGGCGTCGTCCCACAGGAAGTCTTTTCCCAGAGCGTTACTCAGCCAAAACAAAGGCTGCCCCCGTCGCCGCAGCCCATCCAGCTTCACAGCCAGACGTCATATCAGTGAGAAATATTTGACCTTTGACAGCGCTGATGAGAAACTTCCCAGCAGACAGATGTGGACAGATGCTCGGTGAGAATGTGCTGACACGTTTACTTGTCACATTGTACATGAGTGGCCTGCGGAAGTGGGATTTTGATATTGAATTGTGCACAAAATATTGAAATTAACATGAAGCTTTGACTAAACGTTATTGCATATTAGTTAAATTTAGACATTTTTAACTCGACAACAACAAAGTGTTTTTAAATCTCCTCCTCTGTCTGTGTTTTTTAGTCTTCTCTTCTCTCTGTTCTTTCTTTTTCAGAGGTCACGTTTTCCACCCCTGGCTGCTCCAGATTTCTGTCCTTCAGCCTTTTATGAGTCGAGGGGTTAGGAGCCCCATATGGTGAAGGAATGATGGAGGGGCGGAAGAAAAGGAGAAAAGCGCTAAAGAGAGAGAGAAAGAGAGAGGGTGAGAGGGTTGTGAAGCAAATGCCAGATACAGAGAGAAAAAAGAAAGAAAGACAAAGGTAGGCAGGTTTTTTTTTTTTTGTCTTTCTTGTAAAAATCTGCCCCCACATCCTTCTCTTTACCTCCGTCTCTCTCAGAGGAGCGATAGCTGTGTTGTTTCTTGATGTTCTTCCAGTCTCAGTCGGCTCCTCCCTGTGATGGACAAACCAGAGTAACGAACAAGGCCGCTAACGCACAAGGTAACAACCATAACAACCAAAACAGCACAAAGCTATTAGAGTCAGTAAATCACCTTCTGCTGTTTGTGTGATATCAAAGGCCAGTGATGGATTTTTTTTGTGAGAAACTTTTTATTCAGATCCCAAATGGCATATGACACGAAATTAACTGTTCTTTATTTAGTTGAAGAATTGAAAGGGGCCGAGACGTGATCCCTGTGGGACTCCTGTCTGAGCTCTGGCAGAGCTCCTGGGCTCATTCATCATCTCGTCCTAATGTGGAGAGTTTTTCCTACTAAAACATCACGATCATATAGGTCTATAAAAAAAAGAGCAGCCACAAGATTGCAGGGCAGTTTTTGAAATTATTGAACTCACTGGCATCATCCCCTCCGTGTAAAATGTGCTGAAATATTCAATATTTTATTGAATGTTCCCCATTCTGCCTGGCATCAAGGTATACAAACTTTAACTAACAGAGGCTGCACAATCTTCCTCTTCATCATTAAATCAGAGCAACTGGTGACTCTGGAATTTGTGTGTAAAGGATGGAAAAATCAAGCTGACAGGAAAACTAATCTTACTTTCTTAACTTCCACATCACTGACCACTGTTCAGCCGGACCCTCCCTCTAACCCGACATCAGATAGGCAGTGTACACTGGCACTTTTATGCCCGGCATGCCCTTGGTTAAAGGCCTCTCTATACATGACTGGGCTTAGAGTCTGGATATTGTGGGAGGAGAGACTTGTGGTGTCACTTGGAAGAACTACATTTAATCAAATTACCACAGACAAGTTGACTCTAAGATACTTGGGAGTTTTTGGGAGGCGTCTCAGGTCTCTACAGCAGTTTATTGTCCAGTCTGGTCTGAAAGTTTCCCTTCATATTTGATGAAACCTTCAGATGGTTTCACTCTAGGGTGACCAGCTCCCAGAAGAAAGTGGGATAAAGGCATTTTTTTATGTGGGACAATGTGGGGCCATCATTGTTAAGTCTGAAATGTTGATAGATTCTATAGACCATATCCAAGTGTTAATGAAAAGGGCTGAAACTGGATATTTTTCTATGCGTTTGGGCCTATCTTCCACGTGTAGACTGCATTTTTGGTCCTTAAAAACAGATATTATAGTCAAAGTCCAAGATAGAATCATGCTTTCTGATAAAATAGGACATTTAATGACTCCTCCAGCATTGTTGTTTACTGCAGGTTCAATGTTGCATTCATTTGTACTGATTCTACATTAGTGGCCTGGACCAGTAGCACCTGGTTTATCTGTAGCTCTGTGTCTCCACATCAGCCCCGTCTGGCAAGCAGCTGATTGGTGGAGAGAGTCCTCGCCCGTTCCGCATGGCTTCCCTATGGCTCCAACTCAACTCTATGTGTGTGTGCGTGTTGTACCTTCACATCTGCCTGTAGGCCCCAGGTATCGTTCACCTCGTCCATCCAGTCTCTCGCTGCTGCTGCTGCAGCTCGTTGTGTTTCAGTGGAAACTGTGAGTCAGAGGAAACAGGGAGTCATTGGTCAGACTGGCTCTCTGTGTGGCCAACATGTGCCCATCTCATACCGAGTGTATGTTGGCCCGTGCATCGGCATCGCAGCCACGCATTGGAGGGTGTGCATTTAACGGTACGTTCATCAGCATGTGGAAGCATTTCAAATATGGAGTTGGACAAATTCAGCTTTGTGCTTCCTTTGATTTATGAAGCTAACAGATTTTAACAACTGGAGCAGAAAAATCAGTAAATTATGTGTTCCACAAGGACATAAATGGCCTTAAAACTTAAATCTATGACACAAGAGTAATGTCTAAACTATCATTACTCAAACCTCATGTGTTATTCAGATATACAGAGGTCAAAAAATGTTCAAAACATTGACGCACCAATCCAGAATCATTGCGTCAAACAATAACTAGAAACTAAAAACAACCAGAAACAGGACTAAGAATTAAATCAACTAGTTCAATGTCAGGACAACACGACACATTCAGCTTCAGTTTGAGATTCTTTCTCTTGACACGTGAAGTTGACATACCAACCATAGCCTTCGCCTGGTGTGTGTTTGTATGTGTGTGTTTTTAGTGGATGTGTCGGCTGTGTTTACATTGGAAACATGTTAAAGGTGTAACAGTGCATGTCCCATAAAGCTGACACAGGACCTGTCTCTGTCGCCGTCAAACTGGCGGTTTTACGGTGAGACGGCAGTGACCCATTACACGGGGATGAAATTCCTTCCAGGAGCTTCTCAGCGTCACCAGCTGGAGCAGGGTGAGCGGTGTGAGGTCAGCTCCTGCACAAAAAAGACATTGGAGATTGAAAACTCACAAAAATTTAAGATGCTATTTCTACATCAGACTTTTAGATGTTGTTGTAGTTTTTCTTGGAGGAAAAGTTGATCTAGAAATACCCTGGCTCCAAACCAGCTTAGTAGGAGGTCATGGGAAACATGTCCAGGATCACCGTCTCGTGCCTTTTTAAGACCACAGAGTGAGATCCCCGCGGTGTCAGTCAACAGAGAGACTCGCCATCAGGTGAGAGAGGCTTTGGCAGGTAGGGCAGATGACTTATGTGCATTTCGTTGTGTTGCGTTAAGCCGAGCAGAGAGCGGGCGTGCAGCCAGACGGACAGACAGGTCCTGACGGGCCTGTTGTACGCGAGCTGCACACATTAATGAAAATCTGATCCGCCCTGATGTAATGCTGCAGCCACTTTGAGCTGGAGTCGGACGGAGAACGGGGGCCGAGCTGGATCCCCTCGTCTATAATAGATTCTCAGGCTGGACAGTCGTATTTCATAGAGAGGGGAACAACAAAGACTCATATATATACCAGACACATGCATATATACAGTATAATCATATACACAAAGTCTGTGAGGACATGGTGTGTGCTTGCTTGCATGTGTATATTAACAATATTCTTGATGGTATGTGTGCAGATTTCCAAAATATAGTGCCCTTTTTCATACAGGGAACAGCGCTTTTCTCACTTGCAACAAAGACCTTTTCATTTTCTGGCATGAAAGTTGACGAGGGCTCATCATCTGCATAAATACTGTCATATGAGTCCGACTGATGTGGAGTATAAAGAGTTTTGCACCACTGATGTCAGAAACACATAAACCATCAGAAGTTTAGTTTTCAGTCCCATTAAAAAGAGTGAAAAACGATCATTAGTTGGCATCTGAGTAAAGCTGTGGTAGAAACAGAGGGGACATGATTTACTGTTGAATTAGATATGAAATATAAATGAAGCACTTAAGCTGTTGTAAGAAATTCAAGGGAAAGTTAAATGACACTGACCACTGAACATTCTTGTAAAAGCCCTTACATTGGCTATAACCGGTTGTCAGATTTGTTCAACTTTATTTTATTGAAATTACATTATTTGATAAGACGTACTGAACAGACCTTTAATTTTTTTTTGACCAGTACAACATCGTATATCAATGTTTCAGCTCATAGAAAGGACTTTTATTCTGAAATATAAATTATTTAATTTAGCACTCTTTACTGATAATAAACTCCACACTGGATATTATAGTTTTTAGACACTTTGGAGGCACAGGTCAAAAGTTACATTTACAACTTATGAACCAATGGTTTCTTTTTGATGACTCATTGACTGAGGGAAAATATAACGTATGAATTTTAGAAGGTGAGAGGTCACGGCCTCCTCACCACCTCTGCTTCGTTCAGCCGGTGTCTCTCACAGAGGAAACTGTACTGTAGGTGCATTGTGAGAATGAAAGTCAGCTCGTGTGCTCAGATGTGGCAATGTGGTTGAGGTGAGAAGAGGCCGTAAGTCGCTCAACCGCCGGCGGTTAGCATGACGCAGCCTGAGTCACACAGCGAGGACTGTGCCTCGTAACAGGAAGTCGAGAACCGATACCTCACACAGTCGACCACGGGCCACAGAGCAGCTTTTCAGTTTCACATGAACTCCGGTGAGAAGTAAAAACCACTGATTACTGAGACTGAGGGCTCTTTCTGTACTGTCTGCAGGAGAGGCCACCTACTAATACTCCACTTTAGACCATGTATGAAGAGCCTCAGATGAACTTATTCATGTGTATTTATATCTGATGATGATGAATTATTAGAAAGATTCATTTTCAACCTCATTTCTCATCTTTGCTTTTCTTGTTTCTTGTCAACCTCCCGCTATGAGGAGTGCTAACTTGTTATGAGTGAAAAGTTATCGGAGGGTCTCTGCCTTCAACCTGGCGTCTCAAAGCTCTGCAACATTTTATTTTGCCACTGAAACCCTGATATGTTTAAACAGTTACGCTAGGAGTACACTGGGAACGTGCGCGAAAAGCGGGGCGGAGCGGAGCGTTTTACCTGCTACACTAGGCACGGAAGCGACGCGCCTTTTATTTGTTGTTGCAGCTCAACCTTGTTCAGCCTACAGTAAATGAGTGCACTTTATGTATCTCAACACATTTTGTACATCCCTCCTGTTAAAATGGACTGGCAGTACATTTTTCACAGGTAATTTGACTATGTTAAAAATTTATCAATTAACTGTTTAACTACACGAGTAATCCAAATGTAAAAAAACAAACCCCATGTTGGCTTTGCTTCTGGTACACGAAAAAATAAAAACGTAATATAGTCGTTTTACTCTGGAGTTTTCTACCTGTTGGAAAAGTACAAAAATACCTGACAATTCTACTCAGCCGGTGGAGGAGCTTCCGTTGACTGAATGGGTGCAAGCTGCTGCGGGTGTCGCGCGACACACGTTTCGCGTCGCGGCCGTGTCCAGTGTATTTCAGCCGTTACAACTACACAGATATACATATTGTAACATCATAAGTGTTACCTAACATTATCCACCGCTCCAGGATTGATTTTTCGCCAGTTTTTTAAAAATAAATGCACATGGCTAGGCGGAGGGTTAGCAAAACAGCGGAAATGCGCCCAGACTTGCATAGTTCCTCTTTGAAGGACATTCAATGTGTTTGGTTCAATCATTTATGTTCCCCTGAATTTGTAATGTGAATAAAAAAAAAAATGTTACCATTGTTATTGTAAGATATTAGCATGCTGATGTCAGCATTTAGCTCAAACCACCGCCATCCTTAAAGGTCGGAGAGTTACTAGCTTACTACGTATTAGCGCCAAACATCTATTGGTAATTAGCTCTGCTACGAAATGCTACATTAGCTTAGTAGTCTCACCAATCATTTCCACCTTTGGCTTATTTACAACAACAAGACATTAGCTGCTACGTTAAAAGTCTAAGCCCCAACTTTTTGCCTATTTCTGGATTAGCCAGGAGTTAGGGGCGAAGTCATGCCGCTGCCAAGATAGTGTCAGTGCAGCCAGCAGCCGCCTCTAAACTCCAGGAACCGATTGGTAAATTCACATCATCCAGTGTCATATAAAAAAATCAAAATACAGAAATGATGAATCATAAGTCAACCAAGCATCTTACTCCAGATCATTTTAATTTGTCAAAAAAACCCTGTATTAACCACAAATCATGCTTTCTTAGGAGAAATATTTCTTGCAGCTTAAAAGTCATACTCACGGGAATGTTTCCAAAACCGCAGCTCATTTTCAGTAGCAAATGGATTTGGCAGGAAGTGGTGAGCAGTATCTGGTTATGATGACTGGACTGTCATTGATCAGCCGATCAGCCAGAAACGCCAGAACCAATGCTCTGCTCGTGCATGTGGCCTTAGCGCAGGAGCTCAGCACATCATCAGTTAAGCTCGCACAGCGTCTTGACTTCCTCAGAGAGCGAAGGGCCGTTCAAACGCTGACAGACTCGATTAATTTCTCCACAAAAGAAGAGCGAGCCGGTTCCAATCGTAGAAAACCCACTGTTTCAGTTCAATCCAGTAAGTTTAACTGATCGATCACCTGCCTGGAGCTCGAACATTTTCCTTTTTCCAAACCGAGTTCTGACACTGCGAAATATCAGCCGGAGCAGGATCAGTGCTGTGGATTTCCAGCGCCAACCTGCCTTAAATGAAAAGTTAATAAAGAAGGAAAAAAGAAGCAGAGGAGCGATTGTTCCTGCAGAACCGCTGGTAGCTGCTTGGATCTCCAGTAAAAGATCGAGGCACCAGAACCCGCTCGTCTTTTACGAGCTTCTACTTTCCTCCTTCTAATGACTTTTTTTCCTCCTCTTTTCTTTTGGTTCCTCTCAGCGCTCCAAGTCATTTATCTCTTAAAATCATCTTCTCTCCTCTAACGACTTGGCTGTAGCTTGTAACGAACTCCCCTCTCTCATAATGAGCAATTTCCTCTGTTGTCATGGTGACTTCACCTTTTTCCCCCCCCTCCTATATATATTCAAATGACTCGTTTTCCATTTTCCTCGTCACTGCACTTTCATACTGATGAATGATGTTTGCTTAAGGCGGTCAAAGGTCAAATCAAATAAAAACCCAATCTGATGCTGACTCATTGGTAATTGTTTAGCTACTTTCAGGACAGAATGAGATTTGATTAATTGGTCTGCATATGATGGAGGATCCAAAATTAGACAATCAGGTCTACAGAGGATCACCAGATGTGCCCACCCATAAAGTTACAGCCCAAAACACAGCTCTGTCACTTGGCAACCATGACCATGAGTAACTATTTTGAGGTTTTAAGGCCCTTGGCTTTAACAGTTGTACCATTACCTGCTGAACTGAGCTGAATTGAAAAAAAGTGTAATCTTCAGGCTCTCTGTCCATACAATATTATTTTTATTACTGGCACATAATGCAAAAGAGTACTTCTAAATAACCTAACATAATGTCCTGATCTGTATCTTAATGTTTTCCTAGGTTCATATTTTCATTAGTTCCTGTTTTATTTTAAACCTGTCCTCTCATTTCAGATCCCTTGCCTCCTCCCACTGTGATTCTTTGATTGTCCTTGTTGGTTTCACCTGTGTCTCTTTGTCTTCTAGTCCATTCATTGTCCGTGCATCTCTTGTTCTTTAACTCATGTTCAAACCTTAGTTTCCTAGTTTTTAATTTCAACTCAGTTCACTCTTGAAAAAACTTTGGCCCAGTCCCATTTCTCTTCCCTTAACACCAACACTTGGTTTTGAATGGCCTCCAAATGGAGATAACCCTTGTCAATGAAGTGAGCTGTAAAGATCTTACCCTACGAAATGGGACGCCACTTAGCTGAGCCGATGTGTACACCTACATCACATGTAGCGACGATGTAGGAGACATGTTCCAAATCTGCACCTGACCTCTCCAATTTTGGGAGGTGGTTTTAAGGTTTGAAAAGCATTTCCCCTCACTTACATGAAAACACACAAAACCAAGTGCTGGGGCCAAAATTGAGTGGTTAAAATGGGACAGAGCCTAAAGGATGAATTAAACAATGAGTGAAGAACATCATCAAACACATTCAACTTCATCAGGACTCGATCACTTCCCATCCCCGCCCCCCAGAAACGAACAACTTCTCACTTATGCCAAATAGTAAAAGTTGTGGTTTTTACAGTTTCACCTTGAACAACGTTTAGTGACAGTTGAAGTCGTTACCTTTTTGTGTTTAATTAGCGTTCAGCCTGTCTGGCTGCCATCTGCGAGTTGCTGACTTAACTCTGATGACCTGATGAGAGAGAGGCCGACGCTCTCCTCTGTTTCCAGTCCACTAACTGAACAAATGGAGGGCGGCCTGCTCACAGCTTCCTGAAGAGTAAATGAGCTTGACAAGCGATGGCTGACGAATGCTACAACCACCCACCTGCTCACACACTGCTGAGAGGAAAGAAGTTTGTAAGTTTTATGTGCACGGCGCTTGGCCCACAGCTCAGAGACGGGAGCTGTTTATAACGTGCGTGACCACACACGAAAACTTCTGTGGTCACGATTGTTAAATCTGTTGGACGACTCGAACAGAAGCTGCAGATTTGACTCAGGATGAAACAAGTCAAACAGACTCCATCCTTCTTCACCCCTTCATCCTTAAAAGTCATCAGTTATAATGAGTTTCTCTCGACCCATTACATTCAATTTCATAGATTTTCATTCAGTTTCCATGGATGTCCATTTCCCCATCTGACCACTAGATGTCCCTACACTATCCCTCGATCCCCCGCCACCTGACCTCCTCCACCCATTCACACACTCGATTTTAATCAACTTGTTTCGCAGACACCAGCTCAGATCAACTAGATCTGTGTGTTTCTTCTGCTTTGATTAGTTTTTTTTTCTCCTCCATCCTCTTCCTGAGCTTTCATTGTGGTCTTCTTCTTCAGCTCTTCCTCCTGTAGTACTGATATCTGTGACTCAAATCCTGTCATTTGCCATAAAAACACTCAAATAGTTTGGCAAAAAGTTCTCATTGAGAATAATGATACTGCAACTACAGAAGCCATGAAGGGTGCCTCTGCCGGGTTGATTTTCCACTGATGAGAAAGATCTTTTTTATTTTGAAAGGAACTTAGAGTAGCTCCACATTTATAGAGGAATTAAACATCTATTTTTTATCTAAGAAAAGAAACCACCCAAGAAGCAAGTAGGGAATTCCTACTTGAATAGAAAAACTTGATGAAAGATGCCTACAACAAACGCAGCAGTTTCACATTTAAATGACTGATGATTGAATTATCCCTAAATTACAATATACTACTGAAAGGAAATTGAAACGTCAACTTCACCATTTCCTAACATTGTTTTAATGATCTGTATAAATAAAAAAGAGGACGTCATAAATTCATAAAACCTGCCAGGAGAAATTTCAGGCAGTGTTTTCTCTGGCTGCAGACGTTGACATGAGACAAGTATTGAAGATCTTTTTCAAGGCTTCTGCTTTGTTTTAATAATTACTTTCCATCTTTTAATGTCAGGAAATATTTTTTCTAACATCCTCTAATCACTGAAGTGGAGACGGTGTGTTTTGCCAAAGCTGGAAACAAATCTACCTTCACTCAGTGAAATTGATGCAGATGCAAATAAACTCTTCCTTAATTCATGTTTTTCTTCCTCAGTTATCATTCAGAGATAAAACACTCACAGACACTGACGCAGACTGCAGCGATGACCGGAGCAGCGGCATCACATTATCTCAACAATCTGGCTTCAACCCCTGTAGCCGAGATCAGTTCGAAGTGTGAGTGAAACCAGAGTTATTCTGCGCTCTGACACTTTGTCATTTTGTTGGTCCAAAAACTCGCCAGAAACCTCAGCGAGGGCATGAAAGAAAAATAAATAAATGACCCAAGGTTGAAAAATGTCAGTTTCCTGGTCGCACACAAGCACAATCTATCTCGGTTATTGACAGAACAATCAAGACTGCAGGCTTCAACTCCAATTAGCATTTTCCAGCTTTACAGGATCCACACTCTCCAGCTCCCACACAATCCTGCTCCACTTGGCGCAGCTCATAAAGCATATGGTACAATTAGCCTTGACTTTATCGTGCATGTGGTCCTGGTTTCTGAGGCATTTCTGCCATTTTCGGGGGCTCCCACAGAGACCATGAAGGTCCCGTTGATGAGTCTATGAGGGCAGGCTTAAGGTTTTCGCGCTGCGTAGTTAAACTTGAAGGTGATTAGCTTGCTGCAGTGGAGCACTCAAGGCCTGAAGGAAAACACATTAAATCCCCTCAGGCCATAGACATTGAAGCTTAATCACACAGTAAAATATACAATCATAGGGTTCAAAATATGGTGTTAAAATGACGCCAAAATGAGACTTTTAAACAAATCGATCGTCAGATGCATCTAATTGTCTTCAGCTCAGTTTCTTAAGCCCAGTTGTTTTCCAGTTGTGTAGAAGAATCACCACTTTGATTTAGTCAAATGCAACGCAGGTGAACGTCCTCTGAGTTCTGCTGGAGGCTCAAACACTTTGATCTGCAATTGGAGAAACCACCAGTTGTAAACATTAGAGAATCAGGATAATAAAGAGAACAGGCTGCTGATGGACGACGTGTCAGGTGGACGGTTTTAACACTGTACTGTACGCACTACGCAATGTGGGAGCTCATGGTAGGAAATCCAACACGTGAATTGTGTTTTCAGGCCACTGTACAGAAGAAAGACGCAGACTCACAAAGAGACAGAAGACTTTGAGTCGTTGTCTCTTTGTAATTGGTATGTCTCTTACTGTATGTCGTTTTTATGTCTCTTTATGTCTTTTTGTTGTTGTTTTTATGTCTCATTGTGTCTTTTTATTGTTGCTTTTTTTCTCCTTGTATCTGTTTTGTGTCTCTTTGCTGTTGTTTTATGTCTTGTCCGTGTTGCTTGACATCTTAATTGTTGTTTTTTTCTCTCCTTGTAGTTCGTTTATCCCTGTTAATCTCACTTTATTGTTGTTTCATGACTCTTTGTATCTGTTTTGTGTCTCTTTGTGTCTTGTTTTAAAGTTGTTTTACAGCAATAAATCATAACAGTGGCTTCAGACACATGTCCTGGCTGAGGACACACTCACTTGTTGTTGGATGCCTGGACCTGGTATGCATCACTCTCGTGTAATGATCACCAATTTTTGTTTGTTATCTGCTGGTACAGTGGCCAAGAGGTTTGTATCCAGTTTCCCTGCAACGTGCACGTGTCCCATTGTCCACTGTCTCCGTCTGGACCGCAGCCTCAGGTGAGTGTCTCACATTACGGGACTCCGAAACAGAGTTTGATCTCTGGCACATTAACTTCACTCCACTTGAATCATTCTTGACTTTAATTGAAAAAATCCACTGCACAAATGTTTTGAAGGCAGAAAAAAAAAAGAAAACGGCACACCTGACACCGATTAGTCATCAATACACAACTGATTGATAAGTGTTTACTCTACGAAGGACTTGGAGAGCTTATTGTTTATTCTTTATTTTGTATCCCCCTCAGCTGTTACTTTGGCAACAACAACAACTCCTCCTGTGGTCCATCAGCGAAGGCGCCCTGCAGCAGATCTCACATGTTCCCAATACGAAGACACTCTTATTTTTAGACGCCGAATGACGTCAATCTTTGAACTAAATACTCCGATTCAAACGGTAAAGACTGGCAGAATCCAAATATTTCCCCAAAAAGAGGGAAGATTTAGTTTTATTCTGAAAGGGGGGAAAAAAAATCAACAAACTGTTGATTTTGGCAAAATATTACGATAATATTATTTTTGCGAGGCTTTAGAATTTCTCAAATGTTAATTTTGTTCTTTTGAACTGACATTTTAATGTTATTTTATTTCTCTTTTTTTAGTTTTGCCAGATATCCGTATTTATCTGGTAAAGTCTGCTTCTGTTTGACATCTCTATTTTCCATGAGTCTTCAATAAGAGAGTTTTTTATATTGAATTCAAGATGTGCATTAATAAAATCCTCCTTTCCATATCTGGAGCCGACATTGGAACAGTAAACTTGTAATTATTTGTTTTATACGTATATAAAAGGTTTTTGTCCTTGTGTTGCATGAGGTATTCACTCACATAAAGTGGTGCGTGTGACTGACAGGGAGATTCAGTGCCTAGCTTCTGGATGAGGAGCCCAGGGGGTGGGAGGGCAGTGAGAGTTAGCGCTCTCCTGAGGTCTGTCAGGCTTTAGAGCCAGGTAGTAAACCTGACAGTAAAGCTGATTGGCCTTCAGCCCCTGATTAGTGAGGCTGAAGCCGCCACGGTGTGTATCGGCACACTTGTGGTCGACAGCTCAGCTTAACATGATTCTGACAAAAGTGTAAAGAAAGAAAAACTATTTTTTCATTTAAAAGCAAGAGGTTAGGTTGTTGAAGGACTGACCCAAACCAGGACAGACGGGGGAGTTGTAGGATGCCGGGGTCAGTCAGAGTTTAATATTGGGTAATAAACCTGATTGGCTTCAGCTTACAGCCAACATAACAAGTCTGAAACCACCATCGACTCCTGTTTTAACTAGCACACTCATCACATCTCCTAGCTCTGTAGATGTCTAAAGATTATAAATAAGTTCTTTCATTATTATTTATGAGACAAAATACACATGAGCAATGATCCATGTTCTCAAACTATTAACACATGTCACAGAGCACTTGATTATTCATAATCACGCAGATTTGCGTCAAGTATCCCACTGCTTTCATGTATATTTATTTATATTTGAGGATAAAAAAAGAAAATGATTAATTGAGTGTTGGTTGAAGCCCACTTAAGTGATTAAATTGTTTCCCTGTGACACAACATTAAACATAGCCAATAACATGAAACATATTGACACCACTAAGGCTATTTATTACAAGTTTTCATCTGGGAGGAAACAAGCGTTTTCCATTTATCTGATTAAAGATGACAAAATCCTAAATAACACAGTGGAAATAAGAAAACAATTAGTAAAACAATGACGTGAAGTTGTAATTACGGTAAAACTCCATTAAAGTTAAGGTTTTCAAGGTTATGTCATTGAGATAAAAGACTCATTTGTGATGTTTGTGTTGTTTTACATGATCTCAAAGATGCAACGTTCATATGTCATGGTTTCTCATAAAGCAATGTTCTTAGTTGCTCATTTTATCGCATCTTGTTTGGACTTTGTGTTCAAAAGAATGACTAAACAAAACAAAGTCATAGCCTGGTAAACCTGACAGAAACACAGCAGGAAGTTTCCCCAACAACTCGATCCAAACCATTAAAAAAAAACACTGGATTTTTCAAACATCATCTCTGATGTTTCTCATTTTCCAACAGTCCTCTGCTTGACCTCACCTGAACCACCGAAATCCAACGTCTTGCACGGACCCTGGTTCAAAGGCCCCATACTTGACTTCTTGAACTCGGCCTTTGATCAACAGACAGCTCGACCTTCCCACGTCGCTCACGTTAAACCGGACTGACTTTACTAGAAGAAGAAAGAGAAGTCGGCTGCCGGAGGGATGAGAACAATACAGCTGATCTTCTCATTGTTTCCCCTGAAGTTTAACATCTTCCAGTCTCACTCTTGTACCCATTAAAAAACAATAAATCAATCATCTTTAACTCATTACGTGAGGAACATCTCGGAAAAGGTCAATCTCTGGTACTTTGAGAGTTTTGCCATCATATGGACAAAAGACTATAGTGAGATTAAACAGGAACTGGAGGTGTTGGAACGCTACACTCACACCGGGGAGTTCCTCAAACAGCCTCCGTTCTTCATTCATGGAAACTTTCTTCTGAGACTCTGACTAGTCTGCATCACATCAGTGCAGCAGATTCATCAGCTGCACGTTCAAGCTGCCAAACTCCTCTCCTACCAGATCCTCGAGGTCCTCCTGTGTCCAGGTCTGGAGACGGAGGAGACCTCTGAAGTCCACTGGATTGAGACATGGCGCTTTATTGTACCGGACGGTAGCCATTAGAAGATGGTCCACTGCTGAATGTGGTCAGCAACATCCAACATCCATCCATCCATTGGGATTACAGAAGTCTGTCTCTTCAACAATGCTTTCCCAATCCTCATGGGAGGTTCCCAGGCCACATGGGATATGTGATTGCACCAGAGACCCTCCAAAGGAAAGCTTCCAGGACATATCCTGATTAGATGTCAGTACCGCCCCGACTGGCAGCTCCACTTTGAGGTTCCTCCAGACGTCTAAGCTCCTCATCCTATCACCTAAGAGACTTGTTTGATAGTAAAGGGCTGAAAGTGCAAAGAAAACATCCACGGCACCACCATCAGCAGATATATGGACACAAACTTGGACTCTTGCATCTGTTGCTTCCACACAAACCCAGATCCATCAGACCAGGGTACACCTTTCTTTCCCTTGCTTACAGGAAGTGGAGCCTGATGTGGTCTGCTGTTGTAGTTGATCCACCTCACGATTGAACATTTTGGACATCTGAGTGACCATAGCCCTAGACCAGTCTGTCCAGCCTCCTCTGACCTCTCTCCTCAACAAGGTTCAGACGGTGCATCTGCAGGATTTTATGCATGGCACTGCTGCACCGTCATCGATTGATTTGATGATGCATCAACAAGGCGTGAACAGACTTTATGCATCTTCTTGTTTAAGGACAACACCCTCAGTGAAATGGGCTTGAGATAAGAGTTACAGTGTTTTTTCTGCAAGAACATGTGAATCTTTGAGATTTTTTTATTTATTTTTGTCATGCATCCTCCCTGAACAAAACAAGACTAGAAGCCAAGAGCCAGTGCACGATGTCAGATCCTGGAGCTGCTCCACTGACAGTGAATGGGAAGGCAGGTTTATCAGCAACAGCACCAAAATGAAACCCAAAACAAAAGAGTCAAACAAAGGGACACAGTGTGGACTGTCTATCTCTGTATGTCTGTCTGTCTCTAACGTCATGGAGCATCCAGCCGAGGACAGAGACAATTTCAAAACACATTAAAGTTTTTAGGCCCCTGCGTTCCCTTAAAAAACATCTAAAAATTCAGATGTTTTCCATCGCAAATCCCCCTCCGCCCCCCGCCCAACAGGGACCTGTAAAGCACATAGAATTACATCAGAGAGAAAGACAGAAGGTGGAGGAGGAGGAGAGAGAGAAACAGAGAGAGAGAAAGAGAGGGAGAGAGAGGCAGGAAAAATTCTTCAAGTATGAGAAAATTTTACTGCTCTCCTCCCCTCTCTTTCTCCTCTTTTTTCTTTCCTCCTCTCTCTCTGTCCATTCCCCCTCCCTCTGGTTCTGTTGGTCAGTCAATGAGAGCTTCACAGATCTGGACAGAGGCAGATGTCTGGACCAGTGGAGACAGAGAGTCGTCACAGCTCTGAGCAGGTAGGCTTTTTTTTTTTTTCAATTTTCTCAAAATCTGCAAAAAATCTCGGTCAAGCATCTTTGATTCATCATCTCTAAAGGGATTTCAGAACAATTCCATTGATTTTTGAGCATGCAAATGTGCAAATTGCATGCAAATAATTCACTTAGAGCTGCAAAAATCAGCTGATTTTTATTGATTAATACGTTTCTAAATTCTGTTGTCTTTCTTTGCACATTATTTCTTTGCAAATGATTGAGATTTTCTGTGGTTTTTGGCATTTTAAAAATCAAAAAAATAAACCTTTAGTCCATTATTTAGTTAAACAAATATATGATAGAGGCGTCAATAGAAAAATAACCATAAGTTGGTAACATAAGGCTGTATTCATTATAATTATGCACAGAGCGTGCGGCTACAAGAACTCTCAGACCTCTGGGCACCGCTATCTGTATCACTGGATATCAAACCTGTTACATTATTAAAAAAATATTGTTTTTACAACTCATTACAAATCATTCACAGTTTTTGAAAGTTATTTTGTCCAGTTTGATACTTTCTGCCTTGTATTAAGTTGTGAAACAAAATGTGTTCAACACTAGTTCTTTGTAAGAAGAGAGGATAAAATCATCAGCTCATATTAAGTTCCACGTGGATTCAGATTTTTATTTGCATCAGGAAATCAGGTGGTTTCCAGAATCTCGACTTCATATGATGGAGCGGCAGTTTCAGTCTCACTGAAAATCAGTGTAAATGTGTGTTGTTGTCTGAGTGCTGGTCTGCAGTGCCTTCAAAGATGTCTGAGCTGCAGTGAGTGCATGTGACGCCTCTGGGTCTTGTAATTCATCAGGAACCTGCTGCAAATCATGAAGTTGTTTGGACCAAAAAGTTTTAACTTAGCTACTTTCATACAGTTTTCTGCCATTTAAGGCTGCTTAAAAACCTCATACTGTAAACTGACCTTGAGATTTTTAATTTTTAATTTTTGTTCTTTTTCCATGGTCAAAAATAAAGGCTTAATGGAGAGCGATTATTGTTAAAGTTGAACTCTGCATCAGTGTGGCTCCAGATGTTTCTGCTGCAGATCTGAAATTGGTATAGTTTAATTCCTTTACTGTGTCCAGAGGGAGCTGAGTGCAGTTTGATAAATATCCTCAGTTGATGTCACCTGAGTCAAAGTGGGTCGGGTCTGAAGACAAGGTGAACAGATTTAGGGGTGTGGCCTCAGAGAAACAATAGACCAATAGAAGGGCTCCGAATCTCTTTACTTTCAGGCATGTATGTGGTGACTGCTTCGTTATGACATCACAAAGTTACAGAAGTCTTGACAGCTGATTTTAAGGCTCAGTTTCTGAATGCGGGCTGTGTGCATTTCTCTGTGGTCTGAGGCTTTGATACTTTCACAACATTATAAATATTTTTTACTATCTTAAATTTCACTTTATACAATGTGGGACCTTTAATGTTTCTGCCATTTATAAGCACTGTTTAATCCATTGTTGGTGCGTTTTTGTCAGTGGAACAAACTTTATAGACAGATATTTTATTATTCAGGGAAATAAAGTTAAGATTCAATAGCACAGGCTACTCTAACGATATAAATATTGATGAAATGGTTGCTAAGTAAAATAAAAAATGTTTTATATGGACTAGTAAAGTTAAAGGTTTCTAATGGATATCAATTTCATAAAAATCTGGAGTACAGGAAGATCCAGGTGTTAATTTTTAAGTGTTTGGCAACTTTCCTGCACTGCGCACCAAACAACAACGACTGGTTTCCCAGAGATGCGTTGTCACTATGTTGGAAAGAAAAGTATAAACCATGACCATCCAAGAAAACTTGTGCTTCAGTTAAAATAACAAAGCAAAAAAAAAAAAAACTAACAAACTCAGTGTTCAGAGGAAAAGTTATCATTGGTTTGTATTTTTCCTTATTGGCAGTTTGTGTAGTTATTCTCACTACAAGTAGGGGGCCACAAAAACTCTGCACCACAATTTATAGAAATATAAAGTCTCTTAATTGTCAGTTTAAGCTAGTTAAGATTGAATAATGTGCTGCTGCCAGATTGCTAACTTCAATCAGATGTAGATAAATGTTAAACAAAAGAAAAAGAAAAACATAGTAAACACATGGTACCAGGCCTTTAGTGTCACCAGGTTGTGTGTGTGTGTGTGTAGTTTACTTTGGCTGCTGAAAGCTGCACTGCGTGAACAGCAGCAGTCAGAGGGCGAGAGTGAAGGCGGAGGGCGAGTGTGGTGGAGGCTTTATGGTGCATTGAGGGAGTTTCTATTGCCCCCTCATGTGTTTTCTGAAGGGGTTCCGACCACAGCAGCTGGAACAGCTGTCACAGGCAGGTATTTACAAGCTAATTGTAGTGGATAGAGCAGGCGCAGTAACCGGCTGAGGTCTAGACAGATGTGAGTTAAACGGCAGATGTTGACCCCTCTTTGTGTCGGGTCGAGTCAAATTAGTAGCAGAGGGCGGGAAAAGGTGGAAAATGTCAGGTTCACATATGAGCTCCATGTTCATGCACACTGAAAACTGACTTTTCAATTACAACAGTATGATGGAGTGTTTTTGTGGGGAGAAAATATAAATGCAGGCGGCCTTTAAATGCATTACTGACACTGAACCAAGAGGAAATAAGTAACTATAAGGGAATTAATGTCCAGCATTACAACATTATAATAATATACTGTATATAATTTATAAGTCTAATAAAATCCAGAACAACGAGATGAGAGTACGTTTAAAGCTGTTTGACCGTCATGAACATTTAAACTTTATTGGTCACCACTCAGTCCATATCGAACTCTACAGAATAATATGGATATTGATAATAGACAGTTTGAAGATATTTAATTAATAATGTAATTTAAGTTTGTTGTTGTTTTTATGTAAATACATACTATTGATGAGGATCCTGCATTTTTTTTTTATTAAAAAAAAGATCCACTGTGTGGTCTCTGCTCTTTGCTGCATAAATTATATAACGACAACTTCATTTCTTCATCGTGTAAGATGTTTATTGATGTATTGGATCAAAAAATAATTGTTTTTATGAGTCCTTAAACTCCCATAATTTATAAAGTTTCCTTGTAATAAGAATATTTGGTTCTAACTCCAGAAAAAACAGAGAGTAATCAGGTGGTAAATGTCTTAATGCTGCGCTACATCACTGCCCCGAGGCTTTCATTCTGAAATTCTGTCAACAAACTGACATAAATGAGAATAACATGTTTTTAAAAGGGGAAATTTCTTTCATATGTTGTTAACAATAAACTCCACACAGTTAATTCAACTAATCAGAATCACAGTCTCTTTCTGTTTTTCCTTTCATTAGAACCAAATTACAAGTTTCCCCACAGGAAACATTCAAGAAATCATAAGCAAACAAACAGCGATATAAAACAAACTCTTACCTAAACTCTTCATCTGTGAGGAAACTAAAACATCTGACTGTATTAGAGATGTTTAAGTGCTCAGTGACAGCGAGCAGGGTCTTTATGTCCTTCATGCTTAACAAAGATCCAGTTTAGAGCACAGAAAATCTTCATCTTTGACTCCTAAATGATAAATCACAGCCTCTTAGAATAACATATTGAAAATTATTACCGATCAAGAGGAAAATAAACGACTCATCTGACGAGAAGAAAAACATTTACAGATGCAGAACCACTGTAATTCAGATATTTATGAGTTAGTGCATATTTTGGTCTTTTCCAGCCGATTGAGTGACTGACGTCAGGCTGCTGTTGTTGCAGCACCGGTGACTCTCAGCAGCTGGTTTCTACATCCAAACCTGCAGCTGAAAGTGGATTTGAGTCGAACTCTCAAACATTAACAAGCTTTGGGTTAAAAAACCTCTCTGGGGAGACGCGGCTGGTTAGATCATTGAGGGATTGACTCATATTTGTGGACACGCTCGGCTACTGTGTGTGTGTTGGAGGAAATGTCAGGGGAAAACTTTCTAACTCAAAGTGTGGCAGGATTATTTTTTTTTACTCTGATTTAATAATAATGTGGTCCTTTGTGCATTTCTTTTACACTTAGCCTGGAAACTTTTCATAAAGCATGTAATTCAACATGTGTTACATGTCACTGACGATAAAATATGGCAGAGATTTGAAAATAGCAGCTAACAGTAATCAGTGTAATGGCACAGGCCCGAAGGGGATATTGTGATTTTATTCTTTCAAACCGTGAGCAAACTGATAAAAGACAGCCTGCTGGACATTTTACACTATTATTGTGTTACTAAGCAACTGTCATCAATATTTGGTTTTATCAAAGTTGCCAGAGTTTTCATTTTATCTCCCTGAAAATAACACATATCAGTTCAACACAAACACGCCAATCGTAGATGATTGGATATGAAATTGGATACAGTGGTATTTTCATGTCTTTACTGATTATAGATCAGGCCTTTGTTCTATATTATTAGAGTGAACAGCCTCAGTCCACAGAGATATGTTCATGGCTTCGGAAACTGAGCTGAAATCATAAAACAGTCAGCCAATCAGAAGACAGACTTAAAGGGATAGTTCACCCAAAATTCAAATTTCACCCGTGCCTCCTTGGAGTTACGCGGGGGGGCAGTATTTGCAGAAATTGTTCCGAAAAAATTAAATAAGACTATATTTTAAGCTTGTTTGTCGCGGAAGCTCCCGGTGTCTCAGTTCAATTGCTCTGCCTGACCGTTGGAACAATTTCTCATGTCAGGGCTTCAATTCAAGAGGGACATTACAGACGAGCAGTATGGAGGTATTTGGATGTTTTTTGGTGTGTCTTTTTGCCCCATTCACAACCATTATATGGACAAATACTGCTGCGCGGACCCTCCTGTAACTCCCTGTAACTTGAATTTTGGGTGGACTATCCCTTTAAAGCCTCCTTTCTTCTGATTGGCTGACACCAACCGGATGTCACGAGAGCTGCAGAGAGAAGCTGAGGGAGATGTAACACTATACTGAGATGGTTTTTATAAACCCACAAATTTATCTTCATGAAAATAACCATGGAAAGATTTAGCAGTCGTAGTAAATGAACTCAAGCGTGAATGTACCATCATGTAATTTACAGTAACTTACAAATGTTTCATGGATATGAACTGTCATCAACAAACTTCATCTACTGTAAACATCATCTAAGCTTCAGTTTTAGACCTTTAGTGTTTTGGGAAATTACAAACAGGGCCATTGAGACCGAACCAAACAAAACCATAGCACATGGAGATCTATTTCATGGAATACTCCTTATAAACTTTGCCAAATTGCCCCAAAAGAACCAATTAAAGTATATCCAGCAGTTTAAATGGTCTTCGGGTTGACCCATGTGCCACCAACCTGTGAGGTGGTTCTGTTAGAGAACTGGCTGCGGGACAACAAGTTTCTCCTTCAAACCAAGTTACTGTTTCCATTGTGGTTCTTTTGGCCGACACGCTGCACTGACAGACCTATAAACAGCTAATGGCCTCATTTCTGCTAATTGTGACCAAAGTGGAGTCTGTCGAGCTGACATGAAATTTTAAGGTGGGTTTAAATGTGTAATTCTGTCCATGTTTCAGGGGGAAAATCCCTGAAGTCCAAAGGAGGAAGGAAAAACATCCAGAAGGTCTCATCACCTGTGTGGAAACCCAGAGATAACAGCTGACAGAGACCTGCACAGCGTCTCCTACATCTGTAAAGATCTTGGAAACACCCATCCTCAACTCGAGCAGACAAACTAAAGCTCAGACCTTCTGAGCAGACCAACAGGTCGGCTTGCTCCCTCCCCTCATTTTCCCAAACAACCACAGGGACTGTCATCCTTGTCGGACCCCAGACATGCCTCCATTCATCCCCTCCCTCTTCCTAGCCCTCCTGCTGGCTGGTCCGGCCCTTCTGACCCCAACGACCTCCAATGAGCTGCAGGTCAGAGGTCACAGGACACCAAGGGACACCAAGCAGGACTCCATCAAGGTGAGAGAGTGATGACACTGTTACAGCTGCAGGCTCAGTATTAATTAGAGGCAACAAGACCCACAGGGCAGGCAAATGTTTATATCTGCCTCTATCAACTGGAAGTTTCCAGTCAGTTAAAGGAATAGTTCTACATTTTGGCAAATTGGCCCATTGCCATAATCCCTATAGTTTTAGGAGTCGGTTCGTTACCTTTAATTGTTGATGTAAGCTACTTTCACACTTTTTCAGCAAGCAGTCTCTGCGTTTACCTCTAAAACAACTCCGTCTCGTAACGTTCTGTTATTATCTCATAGCGTGGTGAATGTGCAGGTCACAACTTGTCCACCGGAGTGTTTTGGAGTTGTTGGGTTGTGTATTTGATGAGTTTGATGAGGGAAACCAAAAAATACCATTAGCCTCCCTAGCGTAACTCTGAGCAGCTCGCGGCTCTGCTCCACCGTTCTAAAAATAGCTTGCACCGACAATTAAAGGTAACAAACTTACTGTTATGACTGTAGGGATTATGGCAATGGGCCAATTTGCTAAAATGTTGAACTATCCCTTTAATAACTGGTAAATACCAGTAATAAACTGGATATACAGTAGGAGTCTTGATTTTACCTGAGCCTATAAGAAGCAACACTCTGTCCTTTGCTGTCCCCTAGTGGTTAAACTTCACCCTGCGGCTGTGATGCATTGGTGTGACGTACACAGTGATGTCATTGTTGTGGGCTTGGCTACAGGACATTAGCAACAAGCAGCACGCAAACAGCACATGATTGAGATAGTTATGTTTTTTTATGTTCAGACAAACGAGTAAGGAGATGTTACCTGCTTGACAGTTTCGACTGTGACTCCAGTCTTCCTCAGAAGCGTCATCCGACAACGTGCTGCTGACATATCATTTGTCAGCTGGCTGGTCTGCTGAGCCCGCCACCCTTTTACTCATCTTTTTTGACAATTACATCCTAGATTTTTTGTCCAGTTCATCTTGTTAATACCAAACAAATTGACTGATGCATCCAAGGATCTTGGGACTTGTTGTGTATGGATCTTAATAAGCAAACATGGCACACTGAACTTTTCCATTATCGTTGCTCCAGGTGGTGATCTCAGAAGGCTGCGCCAATCAGGGGGATTCATCTGATGCCAGCCAGGGAGGTAAAGACTTTCACTAAACTCACTGTATATTTATGTTGATGTTCATCAATTCACATGTTTAAAAGACTAAAGTCAGACAGCAACGGGAATGGTTGAGTTCAGTTTCCATCTCATCATCGCCTCTGTCTCTCCCAGGTAAAGAAATCGACCTGGTTCCTGGTTCCCCTCTGGTCCTGACCCACAAGATCAAACTGGTTCCATCCGGTTCAGGATCAGGGTCCTGTGGATGCGAGGCAGACTTCGCCGCCCTTCGGGAGCGGCTGGAGCGGCTGGAGAGGGAGGTGTCGACCCTCAGAGAGAAATGTGGAGGAGCTGAAGGAGGCTGCTGCACCTCCAAGGAGAGTAAAGGTAAAAACGGCTTCTCATTGAGACTGTTGGAGAAAACTGCATCTGTACATGTAGCACACAGTATATCACAGTTTATTGCAGACACTGTCAAAGAACAACTGGTCAATATGGTGCAGCAAAAACACCTTAACTAAGATAAGAAGTAATGACCAAGATTTTCCCGAAAGTCTCAGTTAAAGCTTCTACAAAATGTTCACTTAACGTTTCTAAAAAACAGTCTTCTACAAATGTTCACACTTGTTAATGGCTCCATTTATCAATATATCGTTTTCTGTCTCTATCATTATTTTGTTATTATTAGTGGTGGCGGAAATGGCAATCAACAAATTAACGCATCTTTCAATAGTTTTTGAACCTCTGTTTAATCCTTGATGAATCAATCTACAGGTTTATGCTAAAACATGAAAACTCGTTGTCCCTTTAAGTATTTAAGGTTTTCTGCAACAAGAGTGAGGGCAACCAAAGTTGCATCTTTCCAATATCCAGAGTTTAATGATCAATCTGCAGGTTTATGCTACATGACCTTCCCAATAAGTTACAGTAAGTAAGTTATAAATGTCATTTCCATTGATTAGTTTTACCCTTAATAAGGACTAAGAAGAAATGTAATCGTAAGTGTCATTTAAAGCAACTACAAATAACTTTTAACTGGATATCCAAAAGTCTCTCATTTCTGATGAGTGTACAGTTACATAAATATCTATTTTTTCTTTTATAAAGAAGCATTTTATGGAGCTAATTTATACCCTCATTCTGAGAAAGATGTACTGGCGTGGGCGGAGTTGTGTTTTGTTTAGTTTTTCTGTATGACAGACAACAGCAAATGAGGCCGTCGGTTGGAAGATTATAAATAGTGTAACTCTATACCTTCAGGAGGCAGTGGTCGGGTTGGACGAGACGATTTACTGCACTCACGACGAGGCTATAAATTAGAATTGAGTTGTTGCTACTCTAGCCAGTAAAAACCAAGCTCAATGTCATCGCTATAATATATATTTTCCTCATGACGGACACTGGGACAGGAACCGTGAAGAGAAACCTACCGCTTTTGTCCACAGGGGTCGCCAAAATCAACACAAAATGAAAGTTCTTTGTGGTCTCTATAAGTAGAAAACTTGAGCTGTTTTGCGCAAATTGGCTGTATTTCCCACAGGAGATGGTGGAGACCAAAAACAGAGCTAAAAAAAAAAAAAAAGAGCGAAAGAGAAAGCCAAACCCCACAACTCATGACTCATCGTGTTGCTCTGCGACAAGACAGCTGTGTGTTGAAATCAGCAGCTGTTTGCAAACGTATTCGTCATAAATACTGGAGAGACGATAGCAGCACGTTTTCAAGGATCCTCAAGTGGCCACGTTATAAATCTTTTCATAAACTTACTGATCCTCACAAACTGTAAATGACGTTGCGTTTTTTTTCCCCAACTGATACGAGGGAGAAACCCCTCACAAACACAGAAAAACTGGGTGTTTTCTTGGATAGGGAAGATAGTGAGAATGTGTTTTTTGGACATTCAATGCTCGTAAAAATTGACCAGACTGGTGGGAATCAAAGTTCAAAATCAATCCAGACAGTTATTTAGTCCAGTATAGAGATAATCAAGTCTTTCCTGAGGGTTTCTCAACATGTGGATGCTGTAAATACAAATATTCTCAATCTCAAGTCTTTGATACTTAAACACAGGAAATTAATTTTAATAACTCCAACCAACAACTGCATATTATGTGAGAAGGATGATGATTTCAGTCATAGTTAATAACTCTTAACCATGACAACAAACACAAACACAAAGCTCCTCACACTGATGTGTTTCCTGTGGGAGTGGCAACATAAAGATCAGACAGAAACCAGTCTAGACTCTTATTGCTGAGAATTTTTCACCGCTTTACTGTCATTACAACATCTGGGCTTTCATCTTGTTATTCTGCTGCACACCATGTGTTTATAGCAACATGTGGAGGACAAACACTGGACTGGATCTTCAATGTCGGTTGCAAAATCCCCTCTTTGGACGGACACTGGTCACTGAGTTAATCCAGAAGATGTTTATACCACTTTAAAGGTTGCTAGTTCAAATCCCCTCATTTTTACACATTCTCTTTACCAGCAGATTACACAGGGAGAAGGTAGAGATGTTTATTACCTGTTGTCATAGCAAATAAATAATGCAAATAATAATAATTTAATGACTTTTTGGTACGATGTGCAGATTCTCAGGTTGTTAATTGTGTTAGAGACGAAAAGAGACGTGAAAATAGAAACTAGAAAAATTCCTCTCACTCTCATTCTTCATCAGAGTCACATGCACGTGAGTGTTTCGGCCAATCCCATTAGTTCATATTACTTTTTCTGCCCGTAGCTGCTTCTCCTGTTCCACTGACTCATCCTGCTGCATGATGACACACACACACACACACACACACACACTGCATGGCCAGGAGATGACAAATGTATCAAGCAGCAGAGAAAACTATTTAACAATAACACTAAAAGTTGAAACCTGCTCCTAAATGAGTCATTTCCTCTTTTAAAGTAAACACACACAACATTAGAAAGAAATGAATGACACAAGAAAAACAACAAAGGAATTAAAATGAATCCACCCATCACACACCCCAAGGATTGCCATCAATTCAAAACAGCAGTGTGCTTCATTCAGAAAGTATATTCACAATAGCATCTAGTAAATGTATACAAGCAGCTCTGTGCATGATCACAGCATAGACAGATTCTTTAGTAAAAGCAGCAACATGACAAAAAAAAACAAGAAAAATCAGGCTCAATCCACTGCACTTTAAGGACACAAAGGTAATTTGATAAAACATGGGTTGCAATGGGCACAGAAAAGTGTCACTTTAATACTGAATCTGCATGTTGTCATAGCTTCATGTCCAGTTTTTCAGTATTTTTCCATTTCAGAAGTCAAGAACTGGACAAGTCTTTGCCAGTCTGACTCATCACTTTTTTTTAACTGTCTCCAAGGGAAAACTTTTGCCTTGTTGTGTTGTGTTTTTTGGTGTATTTTCAGCAAATGTCAATGTTGATGGAGATGTTTTCTGCTTGGTTTTGTGTTTTGTCTATTAGGAAAATGTGTTTTCACTTTCACTTTATTAATCCCAAAGGCAATTGTTCTAGGGCAAGGCCTTCAGACCAGCAATAAAATAACAATGAAACAATAAAATATATATATATAAAAAATATGAGCTAGAAAGTGACACTCATGTGCTAAAAGTGAGATTGATTAGAAGCTTTGACAAAACGTTAAGTTGTGCACTTCCAAGTCCAAGACAGAGTGGTTGATTGATTTTCCAGTTTAAATCTTCTTAAATTCCATATTTGTGAAAATAACCACAGTTGCACTAACAGCTCTTCAATGCAGCAGCTGCATCAGGTGTAGTTAATTCACTGTATAATGAGAAATTTCTCTGCAGAATAAACAGTGAGTGCAGTTTTCCTACGTTCAATGGAGGAAGGATCCAGTTGCAGTGAACAGGAGGAACTGACTGACAGACTGACAGGGCAATGAGCTCTGACACATTGATGTTAGAACCAGTTCATCACACACGGAGCTGACCTCAGGACTGATCTCATTATGACCTGGCAGAGCTCGAACCATGAGCTAACGCTGCGTATATGTGTGTGTGTGTGTGTCCTTAGCTCTGTGCCCAGTGTGATCTCACACTCCGTCTCCTCCCACACTGGTGCAGATTCCCCTCCACCCTCCTCCTAACAACACACACACAATTAGTCAAAATAAGACTGCGTGACAGTCCAATTAACGAGGATTAGATCTCCACTCCCCAAAAACTGAAGCAGGAAAAAATGTAAAATCATGTTTCAGTGATACTCCATCACCATCATCACCATTGACTTGACTGTGGATGTTCAGGAGTCTCCATTTGGCTGACGTGACCTGTTGCCTCTCAACTCGTGTTTCCCCTCGTGTCTTATCCCCTTGTGAGGATGGAGGGATGGTTACATGTAGAGTAGGACTAATAATAATGGCATGATGTCACAGCAGCTGAATATTCTGACATGGAAAATTTTAAAAATGGAGGAAAATGATTCATCCATGATTCAAATGTCATATTTATGTTATGACTACATCTGATAAAATGTAGAGCTGCTGTTGGATTTCCTCATCTTCATCCTCCCTTTACTATCAGATAAGCTGAATCAATACGCATACAGCTCAAAGGGAGGTGGTGTTGTCCACTAGAGTCAATCCCCATTGACTTGTGAGAAAACATGTTTCCAGTTTGGTAGAAAAAAACTTGAATTATACACCCTACTACACATTTCAACCAAATATCAACCACTAAGGATGTTGGTGTCCATCTGTGTCTGAAGGGTAAATGAGGGGGTAGCTCCATTTTTGCTTTAACTTGGGGGCAACCGCCATTCCGACATCCCACCAGTCCGACATAGGCCTCTAATCGTCTAAATGACAACGCTTAAAGAAGGGAGTCACCATTTCCTTATATTGAAAGCCTTGTCGGAATGGGATAGCGGTATGCCGGAATGGTGGTATGTTGGAATGGTGGGATGTCGGAATGACAGCATGTAACCGCTTTAAACTTTTCTTCCCCTCTCTTCCAGGTGCGGGTTGCTCCATCAAACCAGACCTCAACGAATGTCCCAACGAGTGCAGCGATCAGGGCCGCTGTGTGGACGGCAAGTGTGTCTGTTTCTCTGGATTCAGTGGACCGGACTGCAGCGAATCCGACTGTCCTGGAAACTGCAACGACAATGGGAGGTGTGTGAATGGACAGTGTGTTTGCGATCCTGGATTCACTGGCCCGGACTGCACCGAGACGACCTGCCCCAACAACTGCAACAATCGTGGACGGTGCGTTAATGGTAAATGTGTCTGCGACAGCGGATTCACTGGAACAGACTGCTCTGATAACTCATGCCCAGGAAACTGCAACAACAAGGGGCGCTGCGTCAACGGACAGTGTGTCTGTAATCCTGGATTCACAGGCCCAGATTGCTCCAAACGAGCCTGTCCTGGGAACTGTAACAACAAGGGGCGCTGCGTCAATGGACAGTGTGTCTGTAATCCTGGATTCACAGGCCCAGATTGCTCCCAACGTGGTTGTCCTGATAACTGCAACAACCGTGGCAGGTGCGTCAATGGTAAATGTGTTTGTAACAGTGGTTTCACTGGTGCAGACTGCTCTGAGGTCGCCTGTCCCGAAAACTGCAACAACAGGGGGCGCTGCATTAACGGGGAGTGCGTTTGCGATGAAGGTTTTGGTGGCCCAGACTGCTCTGAAAAAATCTGTCCAAATGACTGCTACGACCGTGGGAGATGCGTCGACGGTCAGTGTGTGTGTGACAGCGGCTTCACCGGTGACGACTGCTCTGAAAAGTCTTGCCCAGGAAACTGCAACAACAGAGGACGCTGCGTTAACGGTCAATGCATTTGTGACGATGGGTTCACAGGCACGGACTGCTCTGAAAAGTCTTGCCCCAACAACTGCAGCAATCGCGGGAAGTGCGTAAATGGGAAATGTGTTTGCAACGTTGGCTTCGCCGGACCAGACTGCTCTGCCAAAGGCTGTCCGAACAACTGCAGCAACAAAGGGCGGTGTGTCAAGGGCAAGTGTGTTTGCCGGCGAGGGTTCACCGGACCAGACTGCAGCCAGTGTGAGGACGGGATGACTGGACCAAACTGTGACATAGGTGAGTCAAACCAACTAAAATGCACAATCCTGAGTCAAAATGAGTCTCCAAACAGACCTAGATCCTGTAGAGATAATCAGATGTGCAAAGAAAAACAAACAAAACATATAACCTAGTATAATGCTGTTGGTGTTCATTTGTGGTGTACCACAAGGTTCGATTCTGGGTCCTGTTTTCTTTGTTGTGTAAATGCTTCTTCTTTGAACAGACAAGGAATTAGTTCAGTTAGCTGCCTGGAGACACAGCTAATCTGCAGTCACTTAGATCCTTCTGGGCTACCGTAACTCCCTGAAGCTGAAATACTGCCACTCCACCTGGCATCATTTTCAGTGGTTTCAGAAATTAGATGTTTATAATTTGACACCACTATGGTCAAAGACTGGTTCAGTTTAGGCAACAAAAAAAAAATCTACTTGTTCAGAAAGAGGTTGTGGTTTGGGCTGAAAAAACACTTGGTTAAGAGTGGGGAATCGTGGCCATGGTCAAGAAAACATCCCTGACTGTTGGTTGGAAACTGGAAACAGACAGGGAACCTTCCTGCCTCCTCTTTTGGTGAACATATGGCTTTAAAACAACATCACACAACTTCCTCCTTTGCTCCCAATGGACAAGAGTAAAAATTAATACATTCACTAAGGGGGTTTTATCGCTTGAATGCACACAGATGTTGTCATTGGGAATTTGCCGAAATGACTGTTGCTGTAGTTTTTCTTGGGATGGGGACAGTCTTCCTTTTTCGCTTGCCATTGGAAACCTTCCCTGAATCACTTACATGCAGCCCATAATACTCATGCATGGCAACTGACCAGGTCGTCTAAAAAGGTCTCATGTGACACCAGTCTGGAGTGTTTCCTAAAGGGTTTTGTGATCCAGGTTTTAACTTTTACACGTAACTTAAATTGTTACTCAGCTCCCAGCTGGTCCCCCTTGCCTTCTGTTGGTTGCCTTACTTACTTTTATTTCACCTGATTTTATATCTGTTATTGCTTCTTTTTAACCACACAGCACTTAACAGGTCTGTATTTATTATTTTCCCTTTGTAGCTTCTGCTCCGTCATTACAGGCTACAGGGGAATGAATCACACTTCCTCTATAGTGGCCATTTTAAATTCATCAACATCACAGCATCACATTTTTGGCTTTTGTTTTTCCTCCATGTGTATTGGTGATTTATAACCCCAGGGCGAACACTTTACATGCTTGCTATGTTTACACATCCCAAAAGCCTTGCTTTGGTGTAATATCTTCTTTCATAATAACTTAATAGATCGACCACACGAGAGGAGACAGTATATCATTTTTGGGAGGTGCAGTTGATGAATGTGCTCTGAAGTGTTGTAAACATTTTTTGAGTGTTGGGTAAAATCTCAATGTTTTCCCTCAACAACAGTTATTTTCTCAGTTTTTTTTTTATCAATCTCTGCTCATGACTGTGGTTTGACACAATAGTATTCTGTAACCACGTCCTTTCAAAGTTGTATTACCTCCTCTGGTTCTGTTGTCTAGCTGCTTCTGTTGTTGTTGTCGTTGTTGTTGCCAGGCTACGTTAGTGTATTTGCTCGTGTGTTTGGAGCTGATTCAAGCTGCAGTGAATCCGGTGACGGAACTGTTTCATTAGCGGAGCAGCAGGATCCAGATCTGTTGCCCATTAAACTCCCCAAGGCTGCTGTGCAATGGCTTTCAGTGCTGCCTGAGGCACGTGTGTGTATATGTGTCTGCGTGTGTGTGTGAGAGAGAGGAGAGAGAGAGAGAGTGTTAAGTGTTTTCCCAAATGTAACTGACCTGTGATTGGAGTCAAGGGAGGGATGTCCCATAATCTGAAGTCCCATATGAGAAGGAAAGAAGTTAGTGGACCTTGCACAGGCCGCTAAGTAGATTTCCAACCACCTGTTTTTGTGCACATGTGGAACTTGCGCAAAAATACCTCAGTGGGGACACCTGGGTTTTTTGTTTTGTTTTGTTTTTTGCTCAAAAAAGTATAACAAAAAAAATATTTTGCTTAGTAAGAAAGGTCGACAAATTGACAAAGTCATGAGGAAGCCTGAGCCTTTTGTTAGCTTTTTTTTTCATTAGCTGGTCTCATCTCATTGGATACTTTAGCAAGAGAGGTCATAAAGACACAACAAACATGAGTAGTCAACATTAGAAACAATTGTGTAATTATGTAAATAGAGACAGAAGTTCCAAATACTGATACAATACCTAGACAAAAATTCCAGTGGGGAAATATTATTATTAGTGGGTTTTTTTGTTCATGTAGTAGCTAGCTTAAAAAGAACACTATACTTGTTATTGTTTAGTTTTTCCCTTCATTATCCACCGAGAATAAATCTTGCTGGATCCTGTGAAACATTCACAATTCCTGGATGGAGGTGCATGTGATGTTATTCAGACATTCACGGTTCCCAGGTTTCTTTCTGACGATCTCCTGCACTGTGAAGAAATCTGGAAAGTGTTTGAAATTTCCTCTAAACTTTACTCTAAACTAAACTTAACCCTCATTTTCAGTTTGTTTGAACATTTGCAAAGCTTTTGGACTACTGAGAAAATGAAAATGGCATGCTAACATACTAAACTAAGATTGTGAACATTGTGAATTTGCCACACTGCTAGCATAGAACTTAGCCATTAGCCTCCACATCAACCTTGTACCCCCAAAAAAGTCATAAAGTTGTAGGCTATAGCGATTTCACATGGGAAGAGCAATGACAACTTTAGACTTCGCCAAGAAGAAAAGATTAGTTCATGGGAAATATCCTGATCATTTCCATCAGATTTTTGCAACATTTTATATCTTGAGGGGTGTATGAGGTTGTTTGGGTCCTCCCTCATGGTTACCATGTTTCCCTCTGCGTTGTTACAGTTCACTGTGTATGTGAGGTGCTTGTTGGATTTGCTGTAATTACTTACGGGAACGTTACGTCAGTCCCTCTGTCAGTGACCCGTTCTGCAGTGAATTTTTCAGCTCTAATTTTATGAGAAACTGGTGCCGTAAAATAAATCTGTGAATTATTATCGACTGCACCTTCCTCACCCCTCGCTGTGTGCAGTCATACATCAGCCGTCAGGCAGGCTCCGCCAGGCTGATGGCTTCATGTTGGCAGCGCCACACAGCCCCACGTGTTTCTGCATGAGACTCTGGCACAATTGTGAAAGAGTGACACACTGTTCATATAATGTAGATAGAACATGACAGGAGGTCTGAATGATTCTTACAGTCAGATAGTTTTATGGAAACTTTATTTGATAAACTTTATCAGTCTCTACCACTGGGAACGCACTGGCTGCACTACAGTATGTGCATGGTCGTGAATCACCGCTAACCAGATACAGTATAACTCTCTGCATGCCTTGCAAGTTACTGGAATATGATTTCATTATGAATTGAGTTATGATTTATTTTTGACAGTTTATGTAACATAAATGCCACTGTCTCCACATGCACCTGCCAGAATAGCTCAAAACTAGGGATACATGACAACCAATAGGTCCATTGTGTCCAATTTTGATGAGTTACATGCAGGTCATGTGTTAGAGCTGCTTTCCATTGAGATATCTTACTGTATGTATTGTGCTCCTAGGTAGAATCAAAATCTTTTAAATAACCAAGTTATTCATGGTTCTTTTAGAGTAGTGGCATTCAACCAAGAATAATGTTGTCTACAGTGTTTGTTTTTTGCCACCGGGTGGCAGCACAGCGCGATGTGAACTTGACAACTTGACAACAATGTTTTTGGTTAGCTCTGTTTTTGGTCTCCACCGCCTCCTGAGGAAAATATTGAGATATTTTAATCTGAATCAGTTCCATTCTTGACTTTTGTGGCCCTCATTCAGCTGCCTTTCCCAGATGCTGGTGGCTCCCAAATCAACAACCTGGACACTGCTCTTAATGACAAAACCATCCCTTGTCACCTGAGCTGTATCAGTTTCAAACGGTAGATCAGATTGGGGTTAGTTTGTTTTATTGATGTGGTGCCGCTGAGGAGACAGTTTAACGGAGCCAAATGTTGATACTTTTGGTATATTTCACTCTGCTGCGGTGATGGTGGCCAGAGAGGAAAGACATTTTTAGTTAGACGCCCGCTGGTTATTTTGTTCCATTGCCTTTATCTCCATCAGTCATGAGGATGGGTGAAGGATGGATGGAGCACAGAGTTTAGTTTTCTCTTAATCGATCTGCTGTGGTGCTACTGTACAGGGACACTGCAACTCAGGATGATCCCATGATGTTATAAAATGCAAACATTCAAACAGGGATATTAACATAAATAAATGTAAGTATTGTATAAACGGGTCTGACTGACTGAAGCTGTCTGTCTCTCTCTCTCCTGTGTCCAGTGATGTCAGGTGTCACTCAGCTCAACACTCGGGACATCACAGAGACGTCTGTCACTCTGGTGTGGACGCCACCTGCTGTGCAGTACGACACTTATCACATCACCTTCACCAGCCAGGTAACTTGATGTTGATCTTTCATATCGCTGCATTGATTAAGTGGTTGTCATTGCGATTTTGGATGATGCTAGACGGTCATTTTTAGGATGTACAGGACTGGGTGACTTGAGGATATAAACCCAGACAACAAGTATATGAAAACTAGAGACCAAAGTCTTGTTGCATGTTTCCAAGTAAGGTTTTCAGGAAGGATGGTCTATTTAAAACTCAAAATCTCAAAATGCATGATGATGATAGTAAATGCATACATAATAAATATTCAGAAAATTAAAATCACCTTTTTTAAAAACAGTCCCAAGAAGTGAATGGAAAAAAACATATTTAAACATTTTTTGGCATCAGAATAAATGAAAAGAAATTTACAAAAAAAAATCTCTTTTTTCATAATAAGTCCAAGAAAAAAAAGAAATTCTTTCATTAAAAAAAAAAAAATCCTCTGAGAAAACACACATGCCTCTCGGGTCTTGTTTTCACAGATGAAAACCAGAAAATCGATAAATGCACACAAATATTTCTTGAAGTTGAAGAGGGACAGCAGATGTTTTTTGTCAATAGTTGTGGTCCAGCAATGAAACATCAACAAATTAGCTCACACTGAGTCCTTGTTGTCCCCTCGTTCAAGACTCTAAAAGCTGCTCGGGGGGTCAAAACCCTCCGCCAGGTCATGTTGAGAAGACGTAGGAGAACAGGGAACAGAAACTGTGCCTGAAATTTACTCAGGGTCCTCAGGGGCTACTAAAAAGGGGCTGATGTGGCCTCCAGACAAGATCATAAAAATGTTGTGCTTTAAACAACCTCCACTGTCCAAAATAATCAAATAAATAACAATTTTGACCTTTAACCTTAACATAGTAAGTTTGTTTTCAGATCGAAATGAAAGTTTTGTGAGGGCAGCTTCAAGTGTAGATCATGTTGAAAAGACATTTCAGAGTATCTTTTCCATGGCAACGAAAGGTACAGCTGTTTCCACCAACTCCTGAAAAGATGACAAACAATAAATTTAACAAGGATTCAGAGAGTTCAGCAGCTCCAAGAATCATTTCCACCGCAAACACTGATAAAAAAAATGTCCAGTGAAATTTCCTTTAAGACAAACCCAAAAAGGATTTAGAGCACAGATGGTCCACAGTAAATCAACCCAAGGATCTTATAGTTGTTTGAAGCCAGAACTCAACACAACAAGTCACACCGTGGAGCATCACTTTACTATAATGCTCTAAAAAAAAAAAAAAGTGGAACAATTGGATTTGGCATAAAATAAGGCCTGACCGGATATTAAAAGTTCTGCAGAGTTGAAATGTGTTTCACAGCTAAACAAAAGTGGAACCAGGCCTATACACTGACCTGTGCAGCTGAAATGAACACATCATTGCTATTTAAAGGAGCTGTCTGTAAGTTTTTGTTCATGCTGATGTGCACTCACTCACCCATAAAGGACGTGCTAACCACACGGAACGGTTAGCATCGTCGCCTGCCGTGCACAAGACCAGGGTTTGAACCCCACCTAGGGCAGGCCGTGAGAAACACAACGCAGAGGTCCAGATACGACATTGGCTACACTGATAGCAGCATTATGCCTAGCAGTCTAAGGGAAATTAAAACACATTCCTATTGCTAATTTTCTTCTCCTGAAGTTAGCATGGTAACCAATTAGTCTGTCTTCTCATTTTCCAATACCGAGTCACTAATAGCATCCAGACCTTTAGCTTTAATACTCAAAAATAAGACATATTTTTTGTAAGTTTTGCAGTTGCTACGTTGCTAACATTGGCAATAACAACTGTTTACTCATCAGTCTAGAAAAACATTGTGAGTCACTTTCCAATACTGAGTCACCGTAGAGTCCAGACTGCTTGTAGCTACTAGTAGGGTGATATTGTGATTTCTTGTCCTGTGAACCCAATGTTGACTAAACTTCTCTTCAGTAACGGTAAACAGCTGTTGAATGCTCATGTTAGCTTTGTAGAAATAGTGAAATTTACAAATCCCTTAATCCCTCAAGATCAATATTTACATTGAACATTTTGGAAAACACATTTATTTACTCTCTGGTGGAAAATCAAGATGATAATATTATTATGTGTGAGAATATGAAAATAGAGCCATCAGTTTTCCATAAAGACTGACTGTTACAAGTTACGTCCACTTCTGCAGCTCAATGATTAAGGTGCTGCATCTTGTTAAACTCCCCACACACGGAGTGAAATATAAAAATGACAGTTTGTGGTTTCATGGGGAGTTTCAGAGATGACATCCATCTGAACATTTCAGTCTCATAAAGAAACCAGATACCCGAGGTGCAGAAGTATTTCATTAAGAGTTTACTGTAACCTATCCACCCCAAACAGTTTCACTTTTATAAGGCTTTTTTCAGCTCTTAATTTGTTTCCCTGCTGACCATGGAAGTCCTATTAAGGTCGAAGTTTTTCTTTTTTCTTTAGACACTTTCCATCTTAAAAATGAACCATGGCCTAAAATGACCTTCCTGCACAAACACAGTCTTCATACCAGACAGTTTAAGAACGTGGTCTTGAAGGTTGCCTCATGTCTTTGAAGATGGCGTACGCGCAAACATAGTGATGTTATTGCTGACGGGTTTAGGTTCTTTATATTCGGTGGGGGGAAAAAAATGACAGCGGCAGGTTAAATAGAAACCGAACGGTTTGTCATTTCCATGACAGACTTGAGAAAAAATGATCTGTGAAATTGACTTAAAGCCCCAGAGGAGATCTCTGGATGCCATAAACAGTAAATTACAGCAGCAGTTTTATGATGCCACAGTTCACCGACTCTCTGCACTGAATCCTGGTTTAAGTGCAGCTTTCATGTTTCCATGACCGAAGCTGCGGCTCATGGTCTCAGAAATATTGTTTTTGAAACGCTAAAAGTAAAGTAAACACAGATATAAGAAGGATGAGAGTAGGTTTTTCATTTTAACTTAAGAGTCTGGGACAACTGATGTTTTGTGATGTCTGAAAATTTTAAAAGGTGCAGAATATCATCAGAAATACCTAACGAAACAGACAAAAATATCCAGTTAAAAACCGCAAGTAGCCAAGTTCAAATGAATCATCCACAGATTAAATCATTTCTGTTACAAATCCAGATACATTAGATTGTAAAAAAGCCACAAAGATTACTGAAATTTATGTCGATGACATCTAATAAATCAGACAGGATCATGAGCCACGTTGGGAGGGCGAAGACTGTTAATTCAGCAAAGATTCTCACCAGGTTTTATTTCCATGACAAATACGATAAAAAATCTAACGTTCGTTTTGCGGTAATCCCCGCGGACTCTCGGGATGGCAACAGCAGGTTCTGCTCCTCCGTGGAAAAGAATATCGACTTCTTTTTTGGCGATGTTTGGATAAAAATGCCAAGTCTAATCTCGTCTGAGTAACTGTTCCTACCCTGACATCATCCTCTGTGTGTGTATGTGTGTGTGTGTGTTTTGGATTCCCCTCGTTATCTCAACCAAGACTTAATTACTCAGCAGCTCCAGAGGTTTTTCCTCTGCTCTGTTGAAGAGCGTCAAATGTTTCTGAAAAAAAAAAGAAACACTCTGTGCACAGGAACTTTAAGGTCTCACGTTGTGTAAAGGTAGATTTTCCATGTCTTTTTTTAAATTATAAATTAGGTCTAGACTCCACCGCAAATGTTTCAGAGCCCTCAATCCACACAGAAACGGGCAGAGTCCATCACAAATACACAATTAAAAAGAGCCTTTTGTGCAGGCTGACCTCTGTGTCCTCAGTGGTAGACATGCCATGTAAAGTATGCATACAGGACTGGAACACCATAGACAGCTGTTTGTTTCCTGTTTCCTCCCAAGGAGACTGAGCTGCAGGCAGATAGTTCCTCCTGGCCACAAGCCACAGTATCTTTAATCCAGACACTGACCAGACTCCACAGTCCTCCCTGTGTGTGTTTGCATGCAACCGAAACAACTAAACAGGTTTGATTTTAACAATCCTCATTCCTCTGATACAGTCCTAACGACCCATAGGATCCAGGGTCATTACCTCTTTCACTTCTGCAGATATTTTCCTTTCTTTTGCACTGTAAACATTAACATTTTAAACCAGTAATGTAATTTCTATCAACATTTGCTTTAAAATGAGTACTTACTGTAATTATAACACGGCCAACTTTGCTTTTAAGACTCATAAAACAGAGGCTTGACCACTAATTTCATGTTTTATCCACCTAAACCTCCTCTTATGTGGACTTTGGCAGTCTAGCGCTACATCACACGTTCCCCCTTTCTCCTGTCATAATTACTATGGCCACTAGATGTCGCCTGGCAGCAAAATGCTATAATGGATCGTAATAAACTGCAGTGCAAGCATTTCTCGTATTAATATGTTACATATCGAATATGACAGATACAGTATGATCAGGTTCATGCATCCAAGATAAATTAGAAAAAGGAGAAATTCCATAGAAGGTATAAAAGATGCAGCAAGTCGCCAACATGTGGCTCATTATGTGGCTGGTTGAGAGGCAAACCACTGAATAATTTGTATTTATGAGGTGGATCTATAATCTGACATCCCATGGGTAATAATATTTAATTTTGGTTTGACTCATAGTGAGGTGTTTAAGTAGTTAGAGACTGACTGTGATTACGCCACAAACAGATATTTTGTGGTTTGTACATGCATAAAACAAAGGTTTATAAAGTGAAGCTCTGCAGAGAAGTAAAATCTGCTGCAGGTTTGACTAAAAACAAAAAAATATAGATGAATACCCCGGTGGAGGACACTGGCTCTTCATCCTGTCTCTTCAATGATGTGATGCATTTCCTGGATTGATCCTCGAGAAACCAGATTTTTTGACTCAGGCAAAGAAAGTTTTTGAGATAATTCACCAGACTGGGAGGGCGTGTGTTGTTGGTGACAGCACTGGCAATAAGCCGAGCACCAAATCATCCGTCACGCTGGCTGTGTTGGACAAACACAAACTGAAACATAGCAACAACGTCTCGGTATAACAACATCTCATCGTTCAGGTGCCAGACTGTTAAAATTAATGTGCAGCATTGAGGTTTGACCAACAAACACTAACATCACAGAGTCCCAAGTGTTGTGGTAGGCTATGTGATGCAGGTTGTGACCTCCAGGGGGCATCGAGCCTCAGAAAAGGCCACTGTACTTTGTCAACCTTTCTGTCTGGGCAGATCTCTGGAGGTCATGTGACTTTCTAGTGTTGTGTTCAAGTATCTTTATCTTTATCTTTATCTTTATCGCTTGAAATAATAAATTGAAAAACCTCCCTGTGTCCTGTAGTTAGAACATACAGATACTGTATATACAAAGACTTTTTATCAAAATGAAAGATGAAGAGGTAGATACTTATTTTCACAATAAAGGGTTGTTTTATTTAAAGGGATAGTTCAACATTTTGGCAAATTGGCCCATTGCCTAATCGGTCATAGTCAGTAGGTCATTTTTAATTGTCGAGGTAAACGGTGGAGCAGAATTTGCTCAGGGCTACGCTACAGAGGCTAAAGGAATTTCTTGGTTTCCCTCATCAAACTCATAAAATACAAAATACAAAAACTCCACAACGCTCTGGTGGACAAGTTGTGAGCTGCACAACCACCATGCTATGAGATAATAACACAACATTACGAAACGGAGCCATTTTCGAGTTGTTGGGTTGTGTATTTGATGAGGGAAACCAAGAAATCCCACTAGCCTCCATAGTGTATAGCTCTGAGCAGCTCGCCGCTCTGCTCTGCTGTTCTAAAAAATAGCTTACACCGACAATTAAAGGTAACAAACCTACTGCTATGACTATAGGGATTATGGCAATGGGCCAATTTGCCAAAATGTTGAACTATCCCTTTAACCGTTTCCTATAACCCATAGAGGTTTCTCCAGATCTTGGTTGTCACAGTTACAATAATAAACACACCGGCTGCAACAAAAAAGTAGCGTATTCTCGCTCTCGTCGCCATGCTTACCATAATAACAGTCGTGGCTTTGTTAGGTTTGAGAAAAGTTTGTGATTTGAGTCAAAATTAGCCCTTCCTCGACATGAGACAATTTCCGTTGCCATGGTTGCAATAACAACACGGATAAATTATGGATAGGCCATAATAGAAACAACAAAAGCAGCTGCTTTCACGTGGGAAACGAACCCTCGACTCTGTCATTGCGCTGTATAGCCTACTACGTCACCGCATTATACAATACAGCCACCAGATGTCGCCATAGTAAGCTGTCAGTACATTATGTGAATAGCCTATTATTCACAAACACCACATCAGCAGTCCTAGTGGACCGTTCTTCTACATGTGTTGTGCAACCACAGTTAAGATGTACAGGGTTGTGTCGTTGGCGCCCTGAGGTCAGCGGGTCAAACTCGTCCTGGGCTGGATGAGCACGCTCTGGTGAACCAAGACCGACTTGATTCTCCTCCAGCGTCACTCAGGTTGCACTTCATATAATCCCATGATGTCACAGCCGTGGAATTTAATGAGCATTTCACACACGCACACACAAAAATAGAGTAAAATTATCTTGGCGTTGGCTCCGCCGGCTCCCGCAGGACAAACTGTACATTTACGGTCGCGGCACTGAGAACGATCAGGATGCTGTTGTTGTTCTCCTCCTCCTCCGCCGTTGTGCTGAGAACATTAAAAATCTCAGAGGGAATATGAGGAATGTTTCACACCTGATTTAGTTTTAGGACCCAGAACATTTTTTTCCAAGAGGAGATCATTTCTTATTTCTTATACTGCGTCTATGTAATATGCATGTGAACATAATTTTAGCAAATGATGCAAACACATTGTAAATCCCAAGGAACAGAGGAGCTTTAGTGTTTTGTTTTTGTTTTTTGTCCCATACCAAGAGGCTAGAGTCGAATCAAACCTGAAACACAGTGAGACAAAAACACCATGTTTTGTTTTTGTATTTTGTTTCATCTTCGTCCAATTCAAACTCCATCCTTTTCAGTCTCAGAACCTCTTGGACGTCCTCTGGAATCTCAGTCAGTCACTGGCTTTGTCTTAAGTACGGTGGCCCTGAGAGCTCAACACAATGCAACTTAAGAAAATGCATTGCAGATGCACAAACTCAGAAAACATCTAAGCGAATTAGACAACGCATGCACTGCAAATTCACACAAAAACAAAGACAGAGAAGTGTTTCCAGGGGGCAATAAAATGGGACCGGCTGGGACTAAACCGTGACGTTTTAAGGAAAAAAAAACATTGAGTAACAAGTGAGTCCTTAATTCTTTTCATTTTGTGATTTTTGGCCTTAATTCTGATGGAGAGAGACAATGATGTTGTGCGAAAGGCCACAGGGTGCACTCGAACCCAGGTCGTTGTGGTTAGGATTTCATGGTAGAGGACAGAACTGATCTGTTGAAGATATACATAGTGAGAAAGAAAGATGCATCACTCCTACAGAAAGCAGGAATGTCAGGTCTGTCCACTCTCACACATGTGTGATCAATCTGCTGCAGAGGGAATTAAAGACAAGGAAAATTACTAATTGTGTTGGTATTTGTGTTGAAGAGAGGAAGAGAGAGACTGGACTTGACTTTCTAAACCAGTCAAAATCAAAAACATCACTGAGAATGAGGGAAAACCATTTCACTGTTTTAGATCACTGCAGAAACACTCACTCACACACAACTGGACAGTTAACCACCTGACTGCATGTCTCTCAGGCATGTTTTCCCACACACACACTTCCACACACTCAGTTTGAGCGATGGCCTCTTGTTGTAAACAGAGCCGTGTCTCCTCACGCTGACATCATGAGGGATTAAGACCCTGGACCGGAGCAACAACGCCAGAAAATATCCACAACCACCCACAACTGCTGAGAGACAGAGACAGAGAGAGAGGAGAGGAGGAGGAGGGGGAGGAGGGAGGATGAAGAGTCAGAAATGGAGGGATGCCTGCAGAGGGAATAAGACTGGAGGTGATGAGAGGATGTGATGGAAACGACACCGGAGAGTCTTGATCGTCTTTGTGAACTCACAGAGAGGAGACGTGATCCTGACTGGAGGCCATGTGAACCAGAGAGAGGAGGAGGAGGAGGAGGAGGAGGAAGAGGATGGAATAAACCCAATTAGAGTAGAAACAAAAACAAACCCAACAGTAGAGAATAGAACCGAGTGGAAAAGATCAGTAACTTTAAATAAACAGGGTTAGAAGAGAACGAAAACAACGGTGCGTCATCATCTCAGAGAGGAGCTAAAAGCCATTGAGCAGCTCACATGTAAATACAGCAGATGTTTGTGTTTAACTGAAGACACCGAGGGTGTAAACATCAGCTTGTACGTGTCCGAGCTGATGTAGAGAAACAGCCTCTGAGGTATAATTCACATGTCGACCTCAGTGGCTGCATGTCTCAACAGCAGCTGCTGCTGTTGCTGCTGCTGCACCGCTCAGCAGCAACCAGAGCTCCAGAGATAGATGCATTTTGTTTTATGGAGACATCTAGTGGTCGTAGTGGTTATTACAGAGAAGTGCAGTAAGATAGTTCACGTTAGGAGAGTGTGGTTTGACTCCTGCATGAAACACGTTTATGCAGAACCTGTGATCGTTATCTTCTAACAATCTGTCTGTATGCAGGTACAGTCTTGCGTGACCGAATTGCATTACGTGTTGTGTTGTTACCACTGGAGCAGTTTTTCAAGAAGCTCAGTATGCAGCTCCTCAAGATCTTTGCATCTTATCTTATTATCTTATTATGACCCCGTTGTTATGTTTTGCTGCTAATAATAATAATAATAAATTTTATTTGTAAAGCACTTTTCATAAAAATAATCTCAAAGTGCTAGGCGACATCTAGTGGTGGTACTAATTATGACAGGAGCGGAGGAGAAAAAGTGCAGTGATGCAAAGCAAACACTGTGTGATTGAAGCCAGGGCGACATGAAAAGCTCTGTTATTAAACATTTTAAGTAATTACAGGCAAAAGGAAGTGCGCTGACTCCATAACACGCGGGTATTACACATAACATGGGGTAAAAATCAAAAGGTGTAGATCCGGCCTAGTAGGTCCATTGCATGATCACACTGTGAGGGATGGGTGTAACTAAATTAGTATGCAGCAATGAAAAAAATCCAAACAAAGTCAAACTTTGGGTGTAACAATAACAGTTTTTTTCATGCTTGTATTCTGCATCATTTCATCATCTGACTGGTGTGTTGTATATTAAACACAGCCAACCAAGCAAAAATTGGGTTTTGTAGGAGACACAGTTGTTATAGGGTTTTGTTTCTGTGATTATTTTTGATTTATGCCCCTTGCAAGTCAAAGAGTTTGTCTTTAAGAGGATAATCCAGTCAGAGATTGTGCTACAATGTAATTGTTCTTACACTTTAGTCGTATAGAAACATAATTTATCAGAGAGGAGCTGAGGATACAGTTGTCACAAGTTGGTTTTAACATCAGTCATATTTTGAGAATTTGGTCTTAAAGTCTTGGGCCATATGTTGTGGATTGATGCTGCAGCACTGACAATGATTTCCCAAACAATCCTCCACGATAATAAACACACAGAACCAAAAAAATACAGAGCATGCAGAGTGACACCAGCAGAGCGGATTAAATTCAGAGGTAGCAGCTCAGAATTAAAACAGAGGAGCAGTGAATGAATCGAACGGTCGCACATCAGGGGGGGAGAGATGCAGATGTGGGATGCTTGTTGCCACGGAAACGTGTAAACACTGTCAAAAACATGGCAACTGCCAGAGAGCTGAGATCACCACCAGCCTGCAGCTGTGACAGAGAAAGAAAGGGAGAGTGAGAGAGGGCAGGAGCGAGGGAGTGAGGGAGATGTTTCCCTCCCTCAGCAGACAAACAACAGACAAACAACCGACTGTCACAACAACGACAGCGGCTCACACAGAAGAGGATTTATCTGTGACAGATGACGGACAGAAACTGTATCTGAGTCAGGATTTTACCAAAGTGTTTCCCAGACATTAGATGACCTCGTTCAGGCATCCTGCAAGTATCTGTTCTTTGCAGTCAATATCATCAGTGTCAAGATTATAATATTATTTATAATATTTATTTTTTTTAAATCATAATATGAGAAGCATTGTGGTGCCCTTCTTCTCCCTATAAGACGGACACTGTGGCTGGTCTCCAGTGTTTGAACGTGTGCAAGTGCAGCCAACAAAGAGTGCCCAAGGCAAGGTTTCAGTGCCACACATTTATTATAACAGTATACAATACACGACACGAAACCACACAAATATACGAAACTGCACAACAAACACGGCCAAAAAACTGTTTGCCTTGGACAAGCAACACCTCATTGTCCTGCAGTTTAAATAGTTCTCCATGACCCACAGTGTGTTGCACTTCCGGTGTCGGTGGAAGTTATCACAATAAAACCTGCCAACATTAAAACAAAATAAAAGCAAAATGGCTCCTACAACCACTATATTATTATTATATTATTAGCCTATGCACATTGTCACCAATTATCTACTTGCTAGCTAGTTAGCACGCTAACTTAAGTTGATTAAAAGTAGTGACGAAAGGAAATCATTAGCATTTCTTTCCATCTCCAAAGACAACTCTTGGTTCGTAAAGATCTGCAGTTTGATGCTGAATTTTCCAAGTTTCCTTTCACTGACGAGTAAATGGTTGCAGTATCAAAACTTCAAAATCTTTATAAATAAAACTGCAAGATTTAACAATGACAGTCACGGAAAACTAACACAATTTGTTCACATTTCATTCATCACTATGATTGCAATACCAATATCATCACTGTCCAACACAACACCACTAACGACCAAGAAGCATCGTTGTGCTATGAGATAAATGCTAACATGTTTTCAAATCATAGGCTAATGCTTACGTACGGATGTTCAGCAGGTGTAGTATTAACCATGTTCATATTCACCATTATCACTTAATATATTTCAGCTGAGGCTGATTTACAGTAGAAATTTAATTGTAAGGTTTGGTTTAATCCAAGCGTGACATTTCAGGTATTATTTAAGTTTGTTGTTAAGGTATTTTAGTTTGGACCAGAGCAGTGACCTTGAAACATTTTAAGTTATATGGCACCATTGAGGACATCTTGTTTTTATGTCCATCGGTTCATTGAAGAAGATTTTGGTTTCCCGTCTTGACACATTTGATATTCAGCCATTTCCTCAACTGGAAATAGTTTTGTGGTTGATTGAACACAACGTGACCGAACAACATGAGCTTGTAAAGATGATGTCACTCATTAATCTGGCAGACGTTAAGAGGTTAAACATGTGCATTTCAGCCGTCAGACAAACCTTGGAGGACAGAATTAAGACTTGCCTGCGTGATGAGGAATAACTTTGACCTCTGAGCTCATCAGAGACCCAAAATCTCCTGGTAACAATAATGGTTTGCAAAAAAAAAGAGACTTAAAATGTCTCCAAAGAATATTAAAAAGAGCTTTACATCATCACCATGAACACACTTCTTGGTAGTGAACAGAACAAGTCGAGATGATTTATTGTCGTCACTATATCATATGGAAGTAGTTAAAGACATCATCACATGCTAACGCTGTTCGCAAGCAATGAATCAGTGAATAAGGGGAATAATATCAAAGTTAAACCTCTTTGGACCGCAGACAACAATACTGAGAATCTCAGACTTGGAGGCTTGAGGTGACCTGTGCAGCAGGAGGAAGTGGGAGCGGTGAATATAAGCAAAAACAAGGTGTAGCAGCACATTCCAGCGATGCTAACCTCGGATTCATCGTACCAGCATGTTAGTCACTGTTTAACTTTGGACAGCAGCCCACGTTGCTGACACGGGAAGTGAAAAATGTGCATAAAGTCAAACTGGACAGCAGCAGGAGAAAAAGGCCAAAAGAATGTCCACCAGAGATAAACGGATGCAAAAAGTATTTAATGGTCCGTAAAACAACAAAAAAGTGCAACCATGGTGATAAGATGAAAATGAACAGAAAATAAAGAAGACAAAAAAAAGTCAAAATGGAAATGAAGCCCAGTCGGAAATATGGCTCAGTATTGAAAGGATATTGAGTATCTATAGTTCACATTTGAAAGCTCTTAGTCCCTTAGCATCTGTATTAACCGTCCCTTTGTGTGGCCACTACATGGCCAAAAAGTATGTCGTGGTATGAACTGTAGAACATCACGCCCATGTGTGATAGCCGAACATGTCACTACAGAACAATGGTCATTAATTTGCTGCTCTAACAGCCTCCGCTCCTCTGGTTCCAGGCTTTCCAGCAGATGTTGAACCTGCTTCAGGGACTCGCTCCCATTTACACACACACCAACAAAAAAAAAAAGCATTAGTGAGGTCCAACACTGATGCTGGTCTGGTCTGGTTTTGAGCCTGTGTTGAAAAGGGGGTCAAGGTCAGGGCTCCACTAAACTGTGAAAAGTTTTATCTTTATAAGGCTGGCAAACATGTCACAAAACCTCGCACGAGTAAGACTTTCACATTTTGTTTGCAGTTTGAAAGCAAACAGGTGGTTTGCATGAATGTAAGATGTAGTTTTAAAGGTCTCTTAAGTGCTGATCCATGATCAGAGGCTTCGCTCTAGCGTTGAAGTAACAACAGGTCAGTGAGCCAATCAGCAAAGAAGAGTCTTTGAGCATCCCTTCCAATTGGCTGACTGCTTTCTGAGTGGTCTAATAAAACTATAGCAGATTTCAGGTAAAACCAAATGCTGCACAGACTGGATCCAGGTGGGCGGGGCTTAATGCATAGCTGAGAGTGGTAACCCTTGGTTTTGACATCACAAAGTTACAGGAAGTCCTGGCAGCTAATTGTCAGGCTCAGTTTCTGAATACAGGCTGTGTGCACTTCTCTGTGAACTGAGCCTATGAAACTTCTATGAAAAACTCATCCAACTTTCAGTCAGAGAGTCAGAAAAAGCTACAGGACACTGCATAAGAGCTGCACTGCAGTTTAACACTAGAACAGCCAACATTCCATGTATACCTAGAACCGCCAAGAGGTCATTTTGACCTCCATCTGTCCTTGTAATGACACATGTTCAAAACACTTTATACTAATGCTTCACATTCAATACATACACATATTTTACAAAAAATAACAAAAGTGGTTGCTAGGCAGTCAAATTTTTCTATTTTCGGTGTGACCAAATTTTTGAATTCATGTCCATTTCTCATGAGAGCAAGGGATTATCATTGTTATGTTCAGTGTTTATGAGTAATATTAGTTTTTTATCTGTTTGACCTGTTTTAACTGTTTGACAACTTTCTAGTATCTGAACTCGTGTTGTGTTGTGGGATGAGGTCAAAATGACTAACTAACTAAATAACTAACTATAACTAACTAACTGGCAAACTGAGTGACTAAATGGACATTATTTAGCCCAGATTGCAATTATTGGAAAATCAATTTTATACATGTTTATCTGAACAGTAGAAAAATAAAGAGTCATCTATATTGGTTGCCTAAACCACTATTGTTATTTTTGGAAAGTATGTGTGTGTAATTCAGAACTAAATTAAAGTCTTTTGAACTGTGTGTTGGCTTTTCAGGATGTGCAGTCCATTTAGATTTTTGCATTAATGAATGGAGGTCAAAATGACCTCTTGGCGGTTCTAGGTAAAATCACTCTTTTCTTCGCTCTCTTTTATATCAGAATCACAAAATAAGATGATGTAGAACACACTTTTAGGAAAAGTCACCGACTGGGAGACCTAGGGTTTTTACGCAAACAGAGTTACGCGCATTTTAAGAAGCGAGAGAGGTCAAAATGACCTCACGGCGGTTCTAGTGTTAATGACGTCTGTCTGTCCTTGTAATGGACATGGTCAAAAAGGTCCACAGTCAAAGATGACCATTACAGCAGAGACGTTTATGTCAGTGGGGAGGATGAATCAACCACCAGTACTGTACAACCAGCAGTTACATGACTGGTTATCTGAATAAAAGGAAGTGAATTCAGAACTAAATTGCAGTTGTTGTTTTTTCTTCAGGATGTGGATGAATCATCGGAACCAAAATTACGCAGAATAAATCAGAGGTCACTGCGGTTCAAGCAGGTCATTCAGTTTTAGTGAATCACAGACTGATGTGTTCAGTAAAGAAGCTGGACCCTGATTTTCCTCTTAGACGAGGCATTCAAGTGCTTTTTGTCTGATGCATGTTTGGTGGACAAGCAACTATAGAAAGGTGTTCACCAAGTCATCCAGGTGGCAGATCAATACACTGCCATATGCTGCTTTAATTGGATTGTAATAACAGGTGTTAACTTAGCTGATATCACAGGTTTGTGCTGCTGATTACAGTACATTAACGACTTCAATGTCTTTGTTTCCAATTTGCTCTTCGTACAGAATTCAGAAAACAAAACCTCATCGATCATTTTTCAAAACTGACTTGAGAACCATCTGTTTTTATTCACAGTCATGGAACAACCGTGTTTTAAACATAACATCATTTTAACATTCATCATATTCAGTTTCTGATTTCTCAGCAAAACAAAAACACCTGTCAGTGGTAAAAAAGCAGACAAGTACATCTAAAGTACTGGTACAAATTCGAAATAGCTTACTTTAAAGAGAAATATTGTAGTTTTTATTTTACTTAATAGGTGCAGTTACTTCCCACAATTGAGAGCTTAAAGGCTCCATATTTTACACTTGAATGAGTTTTTATTTGAAGTGTCGTTCATTTACATCTCCTATCTCAGGCTTCTCAGTGACAACAGCTCGGTGTCAGCCAATCAGGAGAGAGGAGGCTCTGAGTCTCTATTGCGATTGGATGAATGTTTTCTGAGAGAGCAAATAAAAATAGAGGCAAATTTAAAACACTCAGAAATGTCATATCATCCAAGTGTTGGGTGGTGGGTCCAGGTGGGCGGGACTTGGTGACTGCTTTGTTGTGACATCACAAAGTTACAGGAAGTCCTGATGACTGGTTTTAAATCTCAGTTTCTGAATACGCATTGTGTGCATTTTTCTGTGGATTGAGGCATGAATACTTTCACTGTATTAATATGGAACCTTGACCTAATTTATAATCAAAAAGCACACTGGCATCTACTCTATTACAATATGGCACCTTTAAGTTGGGATCTGAAAACTTTCTTCACAGCAGACTACATTCGAGGAGCTGTTTTTACACATTTGATGGCACCAAATCGAAGAAGTCTTGAAAGAGAATCTTCAGAGATGTTTGATTTATTTTCCAGCAGGAAAACGATCATAAAGATGCAGACTGAGCGTCTTTCAGTTGGCCAAGTTAGTTTTTCTCACCCTTCTCCTCCTCATCTTTGTCCCTGAACGCCCCGCAGAGATACAGCCTCGACTTGTTTTAAAGCGTATCATGAATTTATTGGATGCTCTGTCTTAATGATGTCATCCTCATTCATATGGAAATGGATGAAAGCGCTTTGACACGCTGACGCTGATCCGGGGCGACCTCTGAAAGTCCTGTCACCAGGCAACCAACATAGTAACCAACGTGACAACCAGCTGTGGTGCATTTACTTTACAACATGGTATCCATTCATTAAAAATTAAAAAAAAAAAAAAAAAAACGCCAGTGCTGTGCTCCCAGCTGAGTAATTGTTGAGTAAGACTGAGCTTTTAATGCATGGGAAGGTTCAGGCTTTCCAGAACATAAATTATAATAAGAGGAACCTGTTGCTTTTTTAGGATTGAAAAGCCTGAAATTATCCTGACTGCAAACAAAGCATAGGAAAAATCTAATCTGTGAATCTGAAATTGAGAAGACTTGGTAACGTACTGTACAAAAAAACACAGCAGAGATACATGAATAATTTCAGATATACTGTGACAAAGATAATCTTAAATGGAGACACAGTTGCCTGAGCCAGGAAAAGTCTGGTATGAGGTGAAGTGGGCAGGACGAGCAGCATCTTCCACAGCTGACTGTGATAAAGCAGTGTGCACCTGTCAAAGTCCATCTGTGGCTCTTAAATCAAAAGGTCCTTTTGAGAAATGTACTTTTATTTACCTTTGAGGTCAGCTAAGGAGAGTGCCTGACTCTCTTATCCACACTTTAAATGTGCAGCATAAGAGGATAAGAGATAAAACATGAGGAAACTGACTCACTGATTAACATGTTAAATCTCAACAGTTTAATCTATGAAAACCAAAGTAGTGGCATAAAGGACAGTTTCTTCTTAGTGTTAGCAATTTCCTCAAGCAGTGAGATTCCCAGATGTTAGGCTTCCCTCTCCATCCAGTGTGCTATAACATTTAAAAGCTCTGCTTAATTGCATATCCTCTCAGATTTCATGTTTAAAAAATTTACCTAATCAGAAAGGATCAGACTATGACTGGCTCCCCGACCTGTTGTTATGAGATCTTTAGAGAGAAGACTAAGAAAGGAGATGTAAAACTACACTACAGATGGTTTATGTTTTTAAATCAACAAATATCTCCAAGAAAAGTGTAAAAATCTGGGACCTTTGACAACAGGAATGTTCTCACATGTGACTAATTGAAAAAAAAGTTAAAAGATGTGACCACATATACAGGATATCCAAAATGAAAATGAAAACAGAGAGCACACATTCACCTGCTCCTCACGCAGTTTCCTAGCTGTTGGATGTTATTCCTTGTCCACAGCTGATGCTGATGCAGGAACTTGATCTGCAGAGCTTTTTATTATTTGTGTTGTCTCTTCACTCTGCAGAAGGAGAGTGACCAGCAGATAACGGCCCAGGTGGAGGGCAGCCTGACCACCTTCACTCAAACAGGACTGGCAGCCGGTCAGGAATACAGCGTCACCATCACCGGAGAAACTGACGGCAGGAGGGGAGCCGAGACCTCCGCTGAATTCATGACCCGTGAGATTTTTAATTTAATTTGTCCTCTAATAAAAAAAAAACATTCATGATTCTGTATTTGTCTTATCAGGTAACTTGAACAAAGTAGACAAAGTTTTGCATGCACAAGAAACTGTAGCGTTCATGCAAAATATCAACACCTGCACTGCAGGAGCCGCATCCATCAAATATGGCAGTCAGTGAAATCATGACGTTGACAGTCATAATTACAAATGTAAAAGTGCACTTTTGAGTGTGCTGGTAAGAAAAGGGAGACTCTGACCAACATGTTGGCAGATGTGAGCAGCTCAAATGGCCAAACTGGCAGAGATAATTTAAACATTTCCCTCCTGCTGCCCGTACTGGGTAAGATCTAATCTGTGACGGCTGCGGGGACTCTGCCCAGTGGCCAACAGTGAACAGGAAGACTGAGGCTGCGGGATCATAACTGTAGGGTGAGGAGAGTCTAGAGCAGGAAAACTGCTGAGCCAAGTCAACAGAGTAAATTTAAAGTTGAATGAGTGTTTGTGCACCTATTTCCCCCCATGGAATAACGCCTAAACATAGATGGATTACCAAATACATGCACCTCGACTCAGGAGCCTCATGCCGACTTGGGCCGGTGGGTCCAAGAAGTAGAGTTCAGTTAAAATAAATAAAATTACTATAAAGATGAGGGGGGAAGGGATTTGAATTCAGATCATTCAAACAAGAAACCTAAGAATAAAACCTCCCACAAACAGATACAAAATGTACAAATAGGAACACAAAATAATAAACAAATAAGAAGAAAAACTACCGCAGAGAGCCACAAACAAAAGACATACTAAACCTGTGTCTTAGCCATTTTCTTCTTCTGCCTCTCCACTGCCAGTCATCTCCGGTCCCACCAACCTCCGAGTCGTCAAGACGACCACGACATCTGCAGTGGTCCAATGGGAGAAGTCTCAGGGTGAGATTGACAGGTATCATCTGACCATCACGCCCAGTGACGGAGCAGGGCGGAGTGAAGAACTGACCATCCAACCTGACCAAGACTCTGCCCACATTCCGCGGCTGGAGGCGGGCCGTACGTATGACATCATACTCGTGGCGGAGAAGGGTTCAAGCCAGAGTGAACCAGCAACCACCAAGGCAGTTCCTGGTGAGTAGGACTGACAATGAGATTGATTCAATTTTGTTTTAGATCAACGGATCTGACTACAGGCTTCTAATGTACCTTTGTCATATATATCCATGGGAGGTCATATTCACTAGAGCACCAAGTGTGGATTAATTAACAGTCTGCTCATGCACTGTTGTAATTACCTGCTGTTTGAGTCTGAAAACCCAGCTATATATTTGTGGGGTGTTTTTTTCATGGCCCCACTGGGCTTGGAGCTGAGAGCCACATACCAACACATTGTTGTTTTTGTTCCATGTGAATTGTGGAAAATAAGTAAAGTAGGACCATGCATGTCAGGTTTTACTGTAAGCTTGATGATCCAGAGGCATCTGAATATGTTTCATAAAGTTTTACTCACTCTTCATATTGTCGGAAAATGTAAATACTCATCCAACATTATTATTGGAACTGTGCAAGCAAGTTAGAAACAAGCCAAAGAGGCAGATCATATCTATGATCAATATGATAATATGAGTACATGTCTCTAATAAGTTGCATCCAAGAATTCTTCAACCTTCCTTCTGCTGACTGTGAACGAGTTAGATGTATTCAGGTGAGAACAGCCTTATTGTTGCTAAGTGGGAGTTAGAGGGACTTTATGTGTCCAGACACCTCAGTAATAAATGGAACACATCATATAAAATGCATTGCACTGTGGAGAAACGTTACTGTGAAAGTTAATGAAGCAAGAAATATTCCACAAACTGCACAGTTTTCCTGAACTCATTAAATTTCCTCCTCAGCAGTGACACAGAGCGTGTTGAATTCCTCTGTCCAGCTTGAAAATGTTTAATTGTATTTTTTTCCCATTTCAGGGCCTGTATGGAGACCACAGCATTTGAGTTGTTTGTTTTATTTTGCACATCATTAATGATCCCATTTACACTGTGTCACTTCATGTGTCTCGGGTAGCTGTCACATCACAAAAAAAAACGTCTAAATGCATCCAAGAAGTGCTTAAGATGGATTGAAATCTGGCATTTGGAGAATTTGAATGAAGGTTAAATTAAAATAAAATCAGATGTCAAAAAGGTGTGGAGATATTCTCAAGCTAGAAAGAAGTTAAAGGGCCAGCACTCGAAAATGCTCACCTGGATTGCATCTGTAAATGAGACCTTTGAAATGACAAGTGTAAATGGGGCCAATGAAGATTAAAATAGCTTTTTCTTCCATTTGTTAGCGACAATCTCATGTTTGTGATTAACAACAGGATATAATAACCTTAATATTGAATCCAAATGCTCACTCCCTTCACATCTTTAGGGAAGTCAATACCAAAGGTTACCATGGCATCATTGACCAGGCAGGTCACACCAGCACCGGGACAAGATGTTGGTGACATGGACCAAGAATCTAACCAAACACCCAAGGTGCAAGCTGGAGGTGTCGACGAACCTAACAGAGGCGCAGCTTCTGTGATTGCAAGAACCAAACCTCTGGTCAACAGGAAAATGCCGATAAATGGCACCAGACCCAAACTTGCTGAAAGACCCACATTGTCCGGGAAGCCAAAATTCCCAGGCCCCTTCCGTTTCAACACAACCAGAGTTGTGCCCGAAAGAAGAAAGATTGGTCATGGCCCTTTGAAAAAACCCCTAGTGGGGGAGAAGAAGAACGTAGGCCTACCAGGAGTGCTCAAAAAACCTAAACCAGGGGCCTCTAAAATAGGAAACAGGACAATAGCTTTGACTGTGAATGAACCCAACATTGAAGCATCAAGCACTGAGGGGAGGGATGACAAAAATCCAGCTATAGCGTCTGGAACTGATTCAGAAGCAAACAGACAAAGTAGCTTAGAGGAACCAAAAGAGCAACCAGATGTTGGCGTGGATGGCCAAGGAAAGGACACTGATCCAGTGTCTTCAGAGCCAAGTGGGGCTTTTCAAAGCAAGGAGAAGAAATGTCTGAACAAAATTAAAGTGACGCACGTCAGATTACCCCTCAAGGACGGAGGCAGTGGGTGTAGAGGGGATGGGACAGTGGTGGGGACTGATGGTATACCCCCCTCTGATCTGATACCTGTGTCTGGAGAGACGGACGCTGACCTCACACAAGATCCTCTATATAAACTAGTGAAAGACACGTTTAAAAGTATGAACATCACAACCTTTTCTGTTCACCTATCCAAAGAATCAGGCATATCACCTGATGCAGATTCAGACAGGGTTTTAACAGCACTAAGGCCACTTTCATCATTCCCCTCCTCCTCAGCATCCTCGTCACCCTCACAATCATCACATGACACACAGCCGCCACCATCATCATCATCACAGCTCTCAGCTGACCAGTCACACTCATCAGAACAATCTTCACCCTCATTGTCTTTAGCATTCCCTTCACATGTTTCATCCTCATTGACAGAAGCACCATCATCATCACTAACAGATTTAATTCCATCATCACCATTTGAAAGTGATGGTGGATCACAATTGCCATCATTGTCACATCCATCATCATCCTTTTCCAGCTCTGATGAATCAGATTTAGTTGGAAACAATGACCTAAATCCTAATAACATCAAAAGCAACACTGACACAGCATCTTCAGAACAAAGACCACAACCAAATTCACAGGAGAGCAGTGAGCCTCTTTATCGCCACACACCTCCAAAACATGGCTTCACTCGACGTCCACACCCAAAGTTTGGTTTGTCGAAGAACAAAACTAGTCTAAACTTCAGAGTTTCTCATCGTCATCCTCTTCCTTTGGACATTATCCCTGGAGGAGAGACAGAGCCTAGACATGTATCCACAGATGACTTGTTGTCTCCATCTGCTTCAGATGAATCATCTTCAATTGAGGTAAATACTCCAGTTAGGGATACAAGTGGAGACAAAGATGTGGAAGCTACACATGCATCCTCTGAAGAACAAAACCAGAAAAAGGTTTCAGGCGAAAGAAAACCAATCCCAGTTCGTCGCCCACTTCCAAATGGTACATATGTGCGTCGACCCTTCCCAAACAGGCGACCTCTTCAGAACCAAACACGTCCAAATTCAAGGACTCGTCCACCTCAACCTTTACATCCAAAAATAGAGACACAGAAAGAGCCAATATCTCCCACTGAATTTCCAGCGACCTCCTCTCCTCCTGTTTCCAAAGAATCAGACCCAAGAGAACATACAGACCCAGTAGAGAAGGACAATGAAGACAGATCCCAGTTGAGCATCTCCATAATAAGTGTGTCCAATGAAAACAAGACTCTGAGTGGTGATGGTAGTGGTGTGCCTTCTTCCCATCGCCCAGCCACTAGAGGTGGTTTCTTCCGCCGTACCCAACTCTATGGTGGACCTTTCCAAAACAGAACACGTCCAAATCTGAGACCACCTCAACAGCCACACAGAGTCCCAAATCGCAAGCCTTACCCAGACAGAAAGCTTAATGCAGGCAATGGTATTACGGTTGGAAGGCAAGTGAGCCAGCGACAAAATGATAGTACCCCTGGAATCCCAGAGAACGTTTCAGGGGAGCAGGATGTTCCCAGGCCTACCCAAGAAGTCCAAATTAGAGAAGAAGAAGAACAAAGAATTGAAGAGATCATTCCAAGTGGCCTTATGGATGGTCATGGTACTACCGCCAGACCAGACAGTGCTCCAATCCAAACTACCAAACCTGGGGTGGAAGAAACTAGCACCCCAGATTCTAATATTCACTCTGTCATTCCTGATCAGACAGTCAATACAGGTAAAGATTCTGCCACTACTATTCCAGGTAAACCTGCTATCAAACCAAGTAGCCCTAATTTAAAACCAAGACCAGTCACACCTCCAAGAAGACAGCCACCAAGAAGGATTATGACAGGACAAAATCGTACACAGCCAAGAAAATACATCACTGGGAGCCCAAAGAGAGTGGAACCAAAAACAAATATTACCACAAAAACTGTATTTGAAAGTGAATCTCCAATGGAATCAGATATCACTTCTGATGGAGTCACAAGGGAACCTCTGGATTACGTGGGAGTAAGAAACAAGACCGCAGATGGATTTACACTTGTATGGGACTCACCGGAAGGCAAGTACAAAAACTTTGTTGTGACAAAGAAACAAGTTAGAAAACCTGAAAGACCGAAGCATCAACCAACCAAAGAGCCTGGATCAGGAGGGAACATTGAAGATGAAAACAGGGTACCTGAAAGAGTCGTAACAGAAAGCCCAAGAGTACAAAGTCGGACAACAGTCATACCTCCATTAGACAATGACAAAACATCCAAAGAAGTTCTTCCAGGTTCAGCTCGCTCCCTCAACTTTGAGGATCTGCCACCTCAGACCGAATACGTCATTACCCTGCTTGGAAAGGGCCCTGGCCTTCTGTCCAGACTGCACAAGCTTGTCATCAGTACAGGTACAAGCCATTGTGACAGTAGATCAACATGAAATACTACTGTACAATGCAACAACATTATTGTCAATGTTGTGAAACCTCTACAAACAATTCACTTTCCTCTTGAGCTACCTCAATCAGTCTCAGTCATTCAGTCACAAAGCTGTTCACGTGTCTGTCATATCTTAATTACACTTCATGTTCAGCTGATTAAAACATTTAATCAATTGTTAACTAATCATCGCTTCCCTTGAGTATGACTGGACATATTTGCTTAGGCTACCAACTAAATGCCTAATTTTCATATTCATTTCAAGAGCTGCTGCTCTTGGAAACTGTAAACTTGTATGTTTTACAGTTCCAGACTTGTCAACCATACTGTACATGTATGTCTCTCATTTAAACATTGTTGCAGTGACATAATCTGTTTTTTGTTTGTTCTCAGCTCATATTGATGTTGAAAAATCCCATTCAGATTTTGTGTTTTGTGTTCATACTGTTTGTGCATTCACTTCTCAGCTTTAACGAATATGTGAGATATTCGTATTCATGAATTAGCAATCATACAACACTATCAACATATGAAAACACACTCAGTTATTTGATGTCAACACTCAGATATACACTGGCACAGAGTGCCACCTTAAACTTTTCCTAGTTGGTATTGGCTTTTAGGTGCATGTTATCATTAGTGTCAGTTCCTTTAGCATATGGCAACTACAGTGTAACCCTCGGTTCTGGATGAGTAGCGTGCCCGGACCGTGGGTGTTGCGGGTTACAAAGGTTGATATTCTTCAATGAAAAGGCACCGTTATGGCAGGACAGAAAGACTTTATTTACTTCCCTTTACAGGTGAGGTTCACTGGCGAGGCACAGACACGAGGGGCTGAACTGGAACTCTCTCTCGTGTGTCGGTATTATCCGTCCCCACCGCAACTAGTGCAAGCGGAACCCATATACTACTAGTTTCTCTCTATCTTCAAAACATGTCTTAAGTGAACACTTAAAATGATAAAATAAGATATGATAAAATATTAAAGGCTAAATTAAATAATTAATTAAATTAATAATACCTTAACATTTAAACACAAAATATAACCAATGACATTATGTCATATCATACAAATAATAAGTGTAATAACATAAAATGCATAATAAATAAAATAATAAACACATAATAAATAATCTTCTAATAATCTTCACGGTTACAACAGTAAGCTAGCTAGCAATCCTGGAGTTGAGGACTAAACTATACTTCCTGTGCTGATTAGTTATCAAGTGATTTACATATTTGGTCTCGGGTAGTATGCACTTCTTCAAAGAAATTAAAGTACGATGATTGGTTTTGTTGGTTTAATAGGATAATTAGTGAAGAGACAGGCTAATTCTCTGGCGTGAGTTTTTTGGGCTGAAGACAGTTACGTATTTCAGGTTTGGCTGAACCCAGCTGAAAAAAACATTATTTATATCCAATGAGTTTCACTTGCAGAGGAAATATGTGGGACTGTAGAACCGAGCAAGATCAATTTGTGTGTCATCTGTGTCATTATGATGACTGCTTAAGGAAGCATACGTTAAATGTTAAATAGAAGAGGTCCAAAGACTCAGCTGTGGGGAATTCCACACATCATGTTGGTCCAATCAGATCCGGTATAATTATCAATTAAGACAAAATTGTTTCCTGTAGTAATGTTTTGAATCACTTTTGAAATCTGTGCAGTATTACTGTGCAGCCAACTGAGTTGACATCAAATGAGAGTTTAAAAAACAGTAACAACATAACACTATTCATTCATTGCTGCTCTGGTCTTCTCTCATTCAGGGTAAGCTAACAACCAGCTTCACTGACACCCCTTCACCTCTCACCCAAACCAGGGTAAGACCACAGCTGGTCTCTGTACATTTGGTCTGTCTTCACCTCTAACATTAAAATGCAAAGTCTACACATGGCAATCCAGTTAGAAAAAATGAACCCAATAGCAGATCAATGTTAAATGTTGCAAATTTAACAGTTAAATTGACTTGGGTGTCAAGACACATACGTATTACAACACTGTAAGTTGAGAATCTGGGACATATTTAACATTGTAGATTACAAAGAAGTGTTTAATTCTTTGTAAGACACATTTGCAAATGTTGCGTAGTATATATATTGACAGATTCATTGTTGTTATTGTTTTTAATGCATTGGTTTATTCAATGATACCCCGTTTTGGCCTATTTCTAAAGAGTGTAATTAGGTTTATATTTAAACTGCTCAAATTTAAAATCTGCCCTCAGAATCATTTCCCTAACTCTTTACATGTGGATCTTCACTTTCAGCTCTCTTGTGTGTTGAATTAATATCCAACTATTTGTTTTCATTCCTCCTAAATAATCTTGTGAAATTGTCTACTCCTCTTCGTTTGGTTTGATGTCACTTACTCCTGCCATGCTTTTATTTTCAGGGTTGAGCGACCAGCTAACTATTAAATGTCACCATTGTCTCCTTTGCTGCTGTGCAGGATCCATCGTCTGCGTTTAATTGTTACACTTATGTGTCTGTATATGATTTGTATACTGTATATATGTTTGCACTGTACATATATACACATGCACTCATTGAGGCACTAATACCAAATGTGTGGATGAATAAATAATAATATATACATTATTTATACTCTTCTTGTGGCCAATGTTGTCTTTTCTCTCCATATATTTTCATGAAAGTTATGCTTATTTTACATTTCTTGTTCCTTCAAAACATTTTCTTATTATTCTCATTTACACAGTTGCTTCTATTTCTTCTTTATGTCTCAACTTTTCCTTTTCCTTCTTCCTCTAATTCACTTCCTTCCTTACTTTCATTCACCTCTTACCATGTTATTCTGACCAACCAGGCCCAGAACCACCAACCAACATAATCTTCAGTGAGTTGACAGAAAACTCTCTGACGGTGTCCTGGACCAAACCAAAGAGTCCTGTCAGTGGTTTCAAAGTCACCTACACCCACACAGAAGAAGGTGAGTGCCTGACTTCATGTTCTATTTGACTTTTATTTTGTTATTCTATTCAACACCTGCTTCCTTGGTAAGCAGTACCGACCAGTTAACATTTTTTAAAGCAATGATTCTCAAAGTGGGTTCCCCAAGAGCGTTCAAGGGGGTCCCCAACCTTTTCTTGAAATTTTACCACTTTTTTCAAAAATTTTTAACTGTTTTTTTTAAAATAGAAATCTTACCACTTTAAGCCAGAAATTAATTATCTCTACAAAAATCACATCACTGGCTTGATCTTGTGTGTACAGGAGAGCCTGTGTCTGTGTCCCTGGACTCAGAGGAGTCCACCCTCAGCCTGTCACGGCTCAGTCCAGGTTCCACGTATGAGGTCAACGTCATCTCCATCCTCGGGCTGGACGAGAGCGATCCAATCAAAGACTCTGCCATGACACGTGAGTGCTGCCGCAGGTTTCCCACCACATCAATATGAATAATTATAGCCTTCTTATACATATATGATGCAAAGAAATTGAAATGAATATAAGTGTCCTTTGTTCCTCTCTCAGTCCCTGACCCGCCCACCGACCTGCGGGCTGTAAATGTGACCGACACCAAGGCCTTGTTACTGTGGCGCCCAGCATTGGCCGCCATCGATAAGTATGCCATTGTTTATGGCTCAGGTACAGGTATGTGATGGTATTTCTTTCTACTCACCTGCTCTTGAACTTTTTAAAGGAGACATATTATGCCTCAAATTGAAATAGTTCCCAGGTGTCTGTCTGTTACATGCATTGTTGTGTCTGTCCAGATTCAGAGGTCAGGGTCACGGTCTCTGGAAACGCAGCAGAGCAGCACCTGAGCGACCTTAAGGAATCCACCACCTACACCGTCACCATCACCAGTCAGCTGGGCAGCCAGCAGAGCTCACCAGCTACCACCACCTTCACTACAACCAGTGGTCAGTACAGAACATGTCACCTCACTCATGTATCAGACACATGTTAATGACTCCGAGATGAAAAGTGAGGCTGAAATTACTCTCCAGGCTCCGGGAAGGATGGGAAGAGCCCCCGTGATCTCCAAGCCCACGATGTGACCCCTCGCACCGCTCTTTTGACATGGAAACCACCCTCAAAACCCGCTGGTAGCTACAAACTGATCTATGAGGCTGAGGGTCAAGAAAGGAAGGTAAGATTTCAATTGTTGAAATTGGGTTGAAATCTTCTAATTTAATGGAAAAATCCACTCAGTGTATGGCTCTTCGTCATCAAACTCTTCTTTTGTTTGTATTTTGCTGGACAGGAAGTGATAGTGGACGCCTCAATGACAGCGTACAACCTGACCAGACTTCACCCTGGATCTAAGTACACAGTTGAGCTACAGGTGGAGGGAGGAGGGCAAGACTCCACCATCTCCACAGAGTTCACCACCGGTAAAACAGCTTCCTCCGTGTTATTTCATGATTGTTGAAACTGTTGCCCCCTCATGTTCCTCCCTGTCCTTCCTCTTCCTCAGGCACCCTGAGGTTCCCCTACCCCAACGATTGTTCTCAGGAGTTGCTAAACGGCATCAAGACGTCGGGCGAGGTGGAGATTTTCCCATATGGAAAACAGGGGAAACCGCTGATGGTTTACTGTGACATGGAGACAGACGGCGGAGGCTGGACGGTACGGTGACATCAGAAACAGTTCACGATCCTCGGCTTCAGGTTAGGTTAAGTTTTTCCGGTGTGGAACTGAGTCTGTCTGATCTCCTGTCTACAGGTCTTCCAGAGGAGGAAGGACGGCTCGGTGAACTTCTTCAGAGGCTGGAAGGACTACATCCAAGGATTTGGAGATCTGAGTGGGGAGTTGTGGCTTGGTGAGAGATAGCAGGATGCATGTCATTCAAGAAGTCCTGATACTGATTCCTGAACAATATTTTCCTTTGATATTTAAAAAAAAAATCAATTTAAACAAAAAGTAAATGAGATATGAAAGTCAAACTTTAATTTACTCAGCAACAGACCTGATTAGAATTTATCTGGGCTCCTGATCAGAATATTGAAGCCAAATGGGGGGGACTCAGAAACATGAGGATTTTAGGCATGAAGCAAGGTGCACAAATCTACGTATATTGAATCTGAATTCATGTTTGTCTTCTGCTTCTCCAGGCCTCGATAATCTCCACAACCTGACAACAATGACCAGGATGACTCTGCGTGTCGACCTGCGAGATGGACCCGAGGCAGTGTACGCCAAATACTCGACATTTGAGGTCGCCAAGAGAAACTACAAGCTGACTGTAGGCGGATACAGCGGCACTGCAGGTGAGACGAAGCACCACGCTCGAAAAGGAAAATGCTGAAAAAATAATTTTCTTTAGTACCAGTCATAACCACCTGGCTCCTCTCTTTCCCAGGCGACTCTCTCACCTACCATAACAACCGGATCTTCTCCACCAAAGACCGGGACCTGGCACCGTTCATCACCCGCTGCGCCATGTCATACCGAGGTGGATGGTGGTACAAAAACTGCCATGAGGCAAACCTCAACGGCCTCTACGGCATCGACGTCAAACACCAGGTAACTTCTGATCAATGACAGTCGTGGTTTTGTCAAGGCATCTTCTGAATCTCTGGACTTGGAAGCCACAAACCAAAACATGCCAGTCTAATAGTTGCTGGGGCTCAAAAGACTTAGGAATAAATTTGAAGACATCAACGTCAATTTCAAATGTATTGTCATTTACATACTGCTCCAATAAAAGACACTGTATCAGAATGTCCTGTACCAATGCTTGACATTGATGCTTTGGACCATGAATATGTGAGTCCTTAACATTAGAGGATTTATTGTCATGGCTACAATAATAATAATTTGTAATTGTCGTGAATTAGATTTCACATTTCACATCAGGATCAAACACCAGCATCCATCCAACTGTGATGACTGAAACCAGACTTCCTCCTTTGAGCCTGTTATAATCAAGACAGCCACTAGATGTCGCCAAATGATAAAATGTAACAGGGTTTTGTGTGTGTTTGTTTTAGGGTGTGATCTGGACCAGCTGGAAAGGAAAAGATCACTCCATCCCATTCACTGAGATGAAGATGAGACCAGCGTCCTTCAGTCCTCCTGTCTTTGGATGAGAGGGAGAGAGACGAGTGTGGCAAACGATGGACTGCTAAAAAAAACACACGCATGCATGGACAGCAGTGTGCCGACACATGTGCAAACACACATGTGAACACACAAATACACACAAACTGAACACACACACACTCTCGTTTTAACAGAGCATCGCTCTCACCTCAGAGGAGATGAAGACTTCTTTTTTTTTCATTTGTATAGAGGCAAGTTATCAGTATATTACTGTTGATTGTACAGTTTCCTCTGTTTTATCTTGTGCCCTTTAAAGCAGGGCTGGTCAAGCTATATTTAAAGGGTCAGTTCACCCAAATTACGCAAAAAAAAAAAAGTTCCATCACAAACGATTGTAATGCAGGTTTGTCTACTTAAACAGTCCTCACCACGTCCTACAGGAGTGTGAAGCTGAATCAGGAACAGCAAACATCTGAGGGTAAGAAGGGACTGGAGCGAGTTATAATTAATGCTTCAGAGTTACCATAATTACCTGTCTCCCAACTATAAGGGTGTCAGCAATACATTCAACTTTGTCACTGATACAGAGGTCCCATCAGCTCATCCCAACAGCCTTTAGTGGTGCAAAAGAACCGATGTGCCCACAACACAACTGAATCAACCCAATCCAGATGGACATGATTATTTGGATGATTGGTTAAACAGGATTTCCAGTCTATTGGATAATGGATTGATCTTTAAACTCCAAAGATAAACTACAGAAAGCACCAACACTACATCTGTCAAGAGTAATCCTAACCATCTAAGCCAAAAAGAGTCGACTTCTTCACAAGCTTTAGTCTGATAATCGTCTCAGTGGAGCAGCGAGTTCATCGTGACGCCTCCTGGAGAGGAAACGTAATGAGGCTCCAGAGTTGTGGTCATCGTTTGCATTGTGATGAGCAGTAATCCATGTTTTGTGTACATGTTGCAGTTCGGTATGAATCTGTTTAAGCTTGTCCAACACCAAGTAGATGCTGCTGCAGCTTATTAATAATAAAAGTTATATTTACCTCAGCTCAACTTGAAACCTGTTGTCGGCACGATTCAGAAGTACATTTTTGCCACATTTCGTCAACAAAGTCATGAAGAACATGTGTGAAAATGTTTTTGTTTTTTTACCAGGACCTGGATGTGAGAGTATGTGGTGCACAGCAGAAAAAGAAAATCCTGTATAATACTGTTCAACCAATTAAACAACTACATGTCACTGTCCATTCATTGGTTCGTTCACACTATTAAAAGCTTCAAGTCAGCCAGTCCCCCTTTTCTCTTGTAAGTGAAGCTGATGTTCGCAGCACTTTTTTTTTGTCTTTTTGTGTTGATGAAATTGCCACTTCCCGTCTGTGCATGCAGGCTTTTCCACCATGCTTAATGTAAATAAAAAAAACAACACTACATGCCACATTTTTTGAAATGGAAAAAGGAAATAGTTACACGTACAGAAAAAATACAGAATTGTTATTACAGTAATTTGTTGACAGCGTCTCAAAAATGTTTAATTTTCATGAACTAATAAAAACTGTTTTGTTTTTATGTGGATTTGTTTCTGACTTGATGCAGTGGCCCTTCATTCATAGGTCTGCCTTGTTAGACAATAAATATTCAACAATAATTGCAGTTTCTGATCAAATTGTACCTCAAACCAACCCAGGCACACGCCAGACCAGGATGTGGATGTGATTTACTCAGCACAGGAGCCACACTGGTGTCACTACAGCCCTGGTTTACAGCTCAGCAGCGCCCCCTGCTGCTCCTCTGTAATACAATTCAGATACGCCGACTCTCAGTCACTCAGTGCAACTCTGGACGCATTCAGGTGAGTTGTACAGATGCCCTCTTAGTGTTTATTTTACAAGTTGGACTATAATAATACGATTGAGGTTCAAATATGTATGGTTCTGTCAATTGTGTGTGATCAGAATCTTGATATGCAACTCCTGTCAGGTGTCAGGTAAATGATTTTGAAGACATTTTGTGCAGTAAGAAAAAGTGTAGTGAGGGTAAAAGCACTGTTTATTCATGAGATTAGATTTATGTCAAATGGAAAAAAAAAAAGAAATAAATGGAAAATGAAAATGAGAAAAAGAATAAAATAATTGTACTTTGCTGCTCAATTTTAGGCCATACTGTGGCCTATTATGTGGGTTTGAAATCAATCTATTTTGTGAAGAAGTAGTATATTGTTCTGTCTTGTAGCTCATGTCTTTTAAATGGACTCAAGCACAAATTACATCCCATCATGTGACTTTCAGCGGTGTCATCAGTTGTGTTTCTTCAGTTAAACAAGGAGAAAACATGTAGACATGATGACAGTTTGGTCCACACACATACAGCTCAGGGATCAAGGGGGGAAATCTTTTCTCTCCTTCAACTGCAGATCCCAGATGTCCTTTTAAACACCTTTTGTTTGTTTTTTTTTAATTGGTCCCGTGGGTACAACCCCCCACCCATCTGCTCACCAGGTGGCCAATCACATTGGTTCTTACCAACGCCCTGAGCCTCCAGGGGCTCTTGTTTACAGGTGTGAGCCTGGATGTCACCTGGGGCAGCCGATGAGGCGGGAGGGACTGGTGTTGATCCTGCTCTCTGATCAGATTCTGAGAGAGTGATTGGTGGAAGATGCAAGGTGGAGGCAGATCTCAGGTCAGCAGGTGGTGAGTGAAACCGATCCCAAAACCACAAGACGGGAGGCTGCAGACAGAGACACCTGGAGGGGTGGCAGTGCCCAGGTCTGTCGCAGTGCAAAGACAGAAAACAGAGAGACGTTCAGGAGAAGCTACAACAAAGGAAGAGAGGAATTTCCTAAAGAGGACTTTTCTAAAAGCACGACGAGATTAAAAAAGAGCTGGGGACACGCCACCCATTTTTAACGAGGCTCATCCAGACAACCAACCAGACACCTCCAAACAAGACAGGTACTGTAGGCTCTTCATCAAAGCTGCCACTACTGATTTAATGATTAGTTTAATCAATATTCTGATTATTGTTTTAATTTTATCCAAATTTAATTTTAGTAATCAAATATTTAAAAAATGATTGAGGAATGCACAAACGATACATTTTACTTAAATTTGCAGTGATTATAACAAAGGCCTGATCAGAACATAAAATATAAATGCGGTTTCCCTCATACTGACTTACAGTACCGGTAATATAGGCTACTGTTTGTTTTTGCCTATTTTACATTCTGGCCAGTAGATGGCGCACTGTAGCGAGAAATGAAGCTTGTCTGGAAGCACTTTACTATTGGATTGATTCAGTGTCAGTGAGCCACCTTTGGAATCGAATTGGATCTCTGATTAAAAGGGAGGTACTGAGCACCCAATGAAGTCATTTTTTATCTTGTATATTGAACAAAAAAATAAAATAAAATGGAATAAACAATGACGGCTCTATTCGCTGTTCCTCTCTGCCCACTTTTGCATTAACCGGAAGTTCGGTTGCATCAGGTGCCGACAAGATGGTGACATCGGAAGAGATAATGGATCTATTATAAAATACATCCATGGAAGAGACCACTTGGGGCTAACAACTCTGTCATGGAGGCTACGTCCACCATGTTGGTTGGACACAGGCTATAAGGCACAGTTTCTCGCTTTTAGGTGGTCTGTGTGTGTTTGGTGACCAACGTTTTGGGGAAGAGTAGATGATTGGGGAACTTACCCAAAGGTTGTTCTTACTAAATTGTGGCCATCTTCATTGTTGTTGTTTTTTGTGTATGTCCAAGTAAAAGTGGCCATTTATTCTTTTCTTTTTTTGTGAAATCATTGTAAAACTGGCCATTTTCAACTAGCACTAAACGAGCCTAAACTTGAAGTTCAGCATAGTCACAAAATCCATTTAAATGCCTTCAACATCACGTGTTACCGCCCAAGAACAAAACATAGATCAATAAAAACTTAGGGAGGATCATCATCAACTTCTACTCCACACAAAAGGTAATCAATTTATTAAATATCAGTAAATGTGCAGTACCCTACATTATTTGTAAAGTAAGAGTAGGAACTTGTTGACTTTTAACACTGTGAATGTATAGACTCGCCTTTGAATGTCACAGTCAGCCAAGCCTGTTTATATGTATGTGTGTGGGATGTTTATATCAAACACTTACTGTTGTTTATTTACAGAGACGTTAAATGAGTCTGTTTTTAGCTCTCTTAACGAGGACAGTGATTCTGAAGAGGACTGATAATTACCTCCTCTAACTCCTCAGGACAATCATGATGTCGCCAGACGACCGGGCCCTGGAGGACCTGTTGTATGGCAGTGACCTTGGTGACGAGGCAGAGGGCTCGGAGCTGGGCGATGGCGGCAGGGGCCCATTGGGGGTCGAAGAAAGTGCTGCTGCTGCTGCTGCAGACATTGTGACCGTGAGGACATTGAGATGATTATTAAAACTTCAGTATTTATCCTCAATAGTGAGGCAGCATCTTAGGTTATCAGATTAACTTTTTTATATATATATTGTGCACTGTATTCACAACTTCCTATGGTCACAATATTGTTCACATAGTCATGCAGTTAGACACTATAAACAGGATGTTTTTATCAATCTAAAAATAGACCTTTATTCCTATCCAAGTAAATAAAATCACGCTCAACCTTGTGTCAGGCTCCCACAGCTGTTTCCATCCAGGAGCCAATGATGTGCGCCGGGTGTGAGGAGCAGGTGTGCGACCGCTTCTTCCTATTGGCTGCAGGCAGGGTGTGGCATGGCCCCTGCCTCCGCTGCAGCGAATGTCAGTGTGAACTCCAGACACACCCCTCGCTTTACTGGAGAGACGGGAACATCTACTGCCAGCAGGACTACTGCAGGTCAGAAGTGTTTGTGCAGTTGGCACTCGTCATGTTTAGTGACTTTTGATTCAACTTGTCTTATCTTTTTGCCGCGTTGGTCAGGATGTTTGGAGTTGGTCAGTGTGCTCGTTGCTACCAGCCAATCCCAGCCACCGCCCTGGTCATGAGGTCTGGAGATCTGACCTTCCATCCTCACTGCTTCTCCTGCCAGGTTAGCTCAACGTTTACCTTCACAGGAAAACAATCACCCTGTTTTACCAATAGTAGGAGAATCAATTGCTGCGGTATGATTGTAGAACCAAAATCAACAAAGGTATTTTTTTAGATAATGAACTGGTTTTGCAGGAGTGTGACATCAAACTAATGCCCGGGAACCTGTACTGCATGCAGGGCCAGAGCCTCTACTGTCAGTCACATTATCATGGTGATGGGAGCGTCCCTCTATCCCACGATCCTCAGCCCCAATCAGATCTCAAAGATGAAGGTAAACCAAAAACTAACACTAAGACTTGAAGTGGTTGTGATGGTGGTTACCTAACAGGTGCATTTCCTCATCCATCCATGATCTGTCATGTGGCCAAGTCCAGTATTTTCTCTCTTCTAGCTCCGTGTTTGGTCTCCACCATGCAGGTCCTATGGGAAATGGGAATCTGTGCTTGTTTTAAATCACTGAGGTGTGTTCACTCCAGGCATCAAAAACAAACCCTTGTGTCTATGTGTATGTGTGTGTTTGTGAGTACAGCTCAAAACCAGGTCTCATGCGAAGGGGAAGAGTCCGTCAGTAGTCCAGAACCACGACTGGACGACCGGGTGACAGGTGGACGTACCCGTAGGCAGAACAAGAGAATGAGGACGTGTTTCCGCAGCGAACAGCTCCGAGCGCTGGAGTCGTATTTCGCCCAGAAGCACAACCCTGACGGCAAAGACTGGACCTGCCTCGCACATAAGACCGGCCTGCCCAAGAGAGTCCTGCAGGTAAGGCAAACAGGTGATGTCACAAATGTGTTAGGTCGATCACAAACTATACTGATGCTAACAACTACTGAACAACCATTTGAATGCAATCAACTCTCCTATTGTGTCATTTCAAGTCTTGACTTTCAAGGATTCGTCGTTCTTGCTGAAATGCATCTTGGGAGTTGAAGTTAGCATCTTCCACAAGAATTCTATATACAGAGGCCTTTTACCTTTGACCGATCTTCTCCAAAGAGCCTAATGTTTTCAAATGGTGCTTTTAGGCCCAGGAGTCTGGAGAGTTTTCAACTGAAGCTTCATGAAACAGAAAAATAAATGGGGGTGTAAACAAGGGACCAGATGCAAATGCAAATATATTTCTGTGTTCGATGTTTTGATTCTAGAGAAAGAAATTATTTTCATTCTTTTTCTCTTCCAGGTGTGGTTTCAAAATGCTCGGGCCAAGCTGAGGAGGTCTCTCACCACAGACGAGTCTCAGGTCAACTCACCCTCTGCTCCATCGAGAGGCGCCACCATGGCGACCAATTCCCCACCCACTGTCTGCTCCCCACCCGACCAGCCACAGCCCTTCTCCACCAGCACCATCGACCAGCTGCAGCTGTCCCTGCTCACCGCCCCGCTCAGCGACTCGTCGGTGAGCCCGGCCATCAGCCAGCCTCACCAGCTGCACAGCCCCGCCTTCTTCCTGGACTACGACTCCCAGAGTGCACCAGGGTGTATCCCCTCTCTAGAGGTCTTTGAGGATTTTGGGGAGGCAGGAGGAGGTGGAGCAGAAGGGGAAGTTGATCCAGATAGTTCTTTTGAACCACATTACTGCTAGTTGCGGGACGACAAACAGGAACATAGGGTTTAAAAATAAGACATTTTAAGTTATAATCTTTAAGATTTCAGTTAGCAGCAGAAGGACATCAGTAGGAAATGTTGAAGCCAGCTGTGATCAGGTCAAAGTGAAATCAGTCAGTATCTAACCCTAACCCTAAATTTCAATCCAATGGGACAAATGTCATTGATTAGATAGTAAATACATTGAATTTCCAATAACAGAGCTATAACTCTGCTGCATGTCACAAAATGACACTGTCAGTCGCACTTTCGATAAAACAATTTTGGTGGTCTTAGCTGTAATAATCACTTATGGGAAGAAAAAAAAGCGATTTTGGCTGATTGTATTGATAGAATAATAAATCTGAGATAATGTGGAACATGGTCTTCTTTAAATCACATCACAGACCTATGTTTGTGACCAGATGTGATGACATCACATGGCCAATGCGTCACACGATAACAACCCTGCAAAAACCAAATATTTGTTTCCGATGAATCAACTCAATTTTATTTGTGAAATTTGAGAAAGCCAAATCACTGGAACTTAACAGGATACAGTAAGAACAAGACATTCCTGTATTATGGAGAGAACCCAAACAGTTCCCATGATGAACAAGAAACTGGCAACAGGGGAAAAACAACTCCCTCCCTAGAAAGAAACCTGCAGCAGAACCAGGCTCAGGTTGGTCATCAAGAATTAACGTTCACACTGAGTATTTCTTGTATGTGTTTTGTAGATTTATATTTTTTCCATCAAACCAGCACTTAGTTGAAACAATCTAAAGTTGTAATCAGGACTGTCTCATCCGTCTCCGCCACCTGTATGATGGAGCTGTAACTGTGTTCACTCTTGAACGGTGAATAAAACTTCAGAAATGTTACCACATCCGTCCTCATGGTTTCATCTTTGTACACCACAAGCAGCTGCATGCTCACTTTCTCTGCCGGCTCTGTGTATGTGTCACGTAGAGTTCAAACAATCTGTTGAGGAACAGAGAATAGATTGTCAAAATTGATAATTAGCCTATTATGGCTATTTTCAGCCTGCAAACTGAAACCAACTTCCTTCTGACTGGCTGCAAACAAAGTGAGAAGATGTAAAACTCTAAATTAAACATTTAAACAGTAAATACAACATAATTCACTCTTTTTTACATCACAATTACAGAGAGAGAGATAGGATGATGTAACAATGGCCTGCCATGGTCCAACATGGTAAGGGCCAAGTCTACCAGGTGAGCCACCAGGGTGTGCCAAACGTCAATCAATCAAATTTCTTATAGTAACACTCTAAAAATATAAAACACTAAAGACATGATTAGTGGCAATTTAAGTTAGAGACAATCCTAATTCAGTTTGAGGTCTGTCAGTAAGAATGAATGAATACTCTCCAAACTTGCCTGTAATGACATTCTTCAAGGTTTCTCTGCGTTGTCCCAGTGAGATGACCTTCATGACGACCGCGGCGACAAGATACACCACCGACTGCCCTCATCGTCTATCTGCGTCCTCCCCCCTCTCTCCTGGAGACTTTCTCTCCACAGAGACATCTTAATGAATTGGCTGCTTCGTCTCTTTTTCTTTTTGTGAATTGCCTCCCCAATCAAGCGGTGATAATTGCAACAACTCTATGGGCCTCAATGGTGAAGTGGACGGCAGGTTTCTCAGATGAAAGAATGAAGGTTATGACAGCTGACTGCGTCACAGTGGTGAGGGACCAATGAAGAACAGCAGCCTGTGACCTAGATGCCCCGGGGAGGGGCGAAAGGCGTGCAGTTTTTTTAAAAAGGTCAGAGGCGATGAATGTTTGCAGAAGATACGGCAAGTTAGAGAACGACACAAGGTAAGAAATGGGAGTTTGTTGCACGACGAAACATAATTTTCTTGTCTTACTTTTTTCCTTTTCGTCCTTGTCGTTGCCGATATGTGTACGCGACTGCTTTTGCCAAATTTTCTGGCTTTTATAGAGCAGTTTTTGTAGGTGTTTCACTTTTTCAGCATCTCAAACAAATCTGCATTGGGGTAAGACCAATGTTGCAAGATTTCATATTAACCCTGATTAAAAAAGCAGTGATTTTAAGTTTTGTTTTTACTTTTTTTTATTCTGCATGGCATTACTCTGACTGACCTTCCTGATGTTTTTATTATTTCTGAGAATAGTGTTGTAGAGGAACTGGATGAAAGTCTATTGTATAGCTCTCAAAACCTTTTATATATGAATTCATCAGCAGAATATCCCAAAGTTTCAATTAGATAAAGTGTTTTGTGTTATCAGGATCAAAAAGCGCCAACATGTTGCTGCTTAAAAGGCTTTTTATATTATCAATCTATCTCATCTTTTGAACCGGGATGCCGAACATTTTGCAAGCATGAACCACTCTTTGTTTATTTAGGCACTAGCATTTTTGACCAAGTTTGGAATAAATCTAGATGATCTTATGTTTTTGTTATTTGCATTGTTTTGTTATGGTGTATTTTTATTTTGTAGTCTATTTGAGACTTAACATGGCTGTACATTCAATGACAACAGTAGAATACTGCTACTAATATTACGCTGTGTTGTCAGTACATGTTTTGAGGAATTTCTCTGATTATTCTTTTGTTTTATTTCCTTTTTTTGACTTAAACTATGTTGTAATGTTCATGTTACACATGCTTTAGGTTTATTGTTAAATTCATTGCTGTGCTGGATATGAAAGTGATGAACAAATGCACACACACAGAGAAAATAATCTCTGTGACCTGTGATCTGTTTTCAGATGAAACCATCTTTACATCTTGGTGTCTGTCAGCTCACCTTCCTCTCCTTCACCCTCCTTTACCCCATACCATGGTCAGTCACGCCATGCCCCCTACCCCCCACCACCCCAAAACCCACAGTGGACAGACCTGAGCTGGAATCCGCCCTGCTGCACCTCCAGGCTGCTCTGAGGGACCCGCCTGAGGTGTCCGACCTGTGGCCTCAGGGCCTTCAGCGAGGCACCAGGCAGCATGCAGAGAAGGTCAGGTCGTGGGGGGAGGAAGCCCTGCTGAGGGACCAGAGAGGAGACCTGATGGCCCTGCCACTGTCGCCCTTCCCTGGCGGTCACTCTCTGGAAAACATGTACTATCAGGACGGAGGAGATGGAGAAGATGGAGGAAAGAGGAACGATGCTTTGACTTCCATTGCCGGAGGGCTCCAAGCCGTCAGCCGGGAGAAAGGGGGATTCGGTTTCCGCTTTGGGAGGAAAAGATGGACTGACCAAGGATGGAGGGATGAAGGGAGGGGGAGCACAGAAGAGGACAAGTGGAACTGATGGGGGAGGGTTTTTTTAATGGAAAAGACAGAGGAGTTTATGGGAGAAAAGAAGGGGGAAAGCTGCGAGGAAATGAATTATACACTTGTTAGGCAATGCCCCTGCAAAAATCCATTTAAATGGTTCATGACAACCAAATTGCTGGAAAAGTTGGGTCACCGCCTTTAAAAATCAGATGTATTTGACTGAACAGGAGGAGGAAAATACACTGATTTTATCTAATGGCCCACCAAACAAGTGATTGAAATCACAGTTTAATTTAATTAAGAAAAAATACATTAAAATGTTTATGCACAAGTGGTAGAATAATAATCAAACATTGTAGAAAAGCACAATGTATTTTGTTTCAATGTTCTCGAAGATGTAGAGAAAGATGAAGAAGCTTCTCTGCAATAGTGAATGTAAATGTTCAAGTAAATATGTCAAATCTAATTATGTCTACATGTGTAATTTGTTGGCTCAAGCATAAACAATGAATAAAGCCTTGGGAGGTGCAGCCCGTAATGCCAAACTCTCATCACAGTTGTTTATCCTCACAGCAAAGATTCAGCACCTGTGTTAATGATATCTAGTCTACTTTATGTTCAGTTGTGCAGGTCAGTGTTTAGCAATGATGACTAGATAATTCTGAGTTTGTGTCATAAAGCATGTGAGCAAATCTAGGTTATAGTGCTTTTTAATGTCAATACTTAATATAGAGGCATCTGAAAAGGTTTAAAAATTAACATTCTGACAGGATCGAGTCTCTCAATCAAAATAATGATAATAAAAAGGGCTATCATGTCATCCATATTAAAACTGGTTTTCAAGATTCCTGGCAGATCAAATCAGACCTGTAGGTTTGGTTATTGATTGAAGTATTTGGGGAAACTTGTTACAAACTATTTTTAGACTTGCTTTTACAGAACCCTTAAAGTACCACAAGGTGTTTTTTTGTTTTGTTTTGTTTTTTATCTTATGACCCATGGCTGTCACTATTACTTGTCCCCATGAGATAAGAACATTAGAAAAACAGAGAGCTCTCGACAGACTTCACGGCTTCTACTTTATAATACAAATAACTACAAATTATACAAATTATGAATAAATAGCCTACTATAAACTGTTATGTCAAATGTTCTGAATGTTATTCCCCCTCTAATATTTCTACTACACTCAACTTTTTTCGTCACTAGGAGTGCGCTTGCATAGATGGTGCGCTTGTAGTTCCTTATCTTATCAGTCTCCATTTTCTCCTGTCTGCGCTGCCGTCTGGACGTCCTCCTAAAACCTGTTTTGAAGAAATCTGCCTGGCAACTAGTTCTGAATTATTTGATTGGTCGTGGCGCGCAGACAAACTATCAACAGTATCTGGGGCAGTGTTGCCAGATCTCGCGAGAGAAACAAGCAACTGGAACTATGAAAACAAGCCCAAAACAAGCGAACCCCCCCCCCCCCCCCCCCCCCCCCCCCCCGACGCAAAAAAAAAAAAAAAATCCACATATTTATTGTTTGATTTGGTTCCTCGAGAAACCCAACCTTGTGGAAAACAATTTTCCATGTAGGACCCCTGGCTTTGCCTACTTTGCTACTGCCGAACTGACCCAGTTTTAATTAGAGACAGGGGTCAGACCCGACTGCTCCTTCTCTTACCTTAGGTCAGTCTCATCTTGCTGTGTTGGGGTGGAAATTATGGTCACATCGGACCGTGGGCTTCCCTTTTTCTTTTTTCTTTTTTTGGGCTGGTGCTCGTGCGTCGGGTCTGAGGTTCAACAACCACGGCGATCGTGGGCTTTGAAAGATTTTGTGCACATGAACTTGCAGAAAATAGAAATTCAACCGGCTTCTAACTGAGACCAGCTTTTATTTGAGAATTTACGGTAATGTTAATTCTCTTAAAGCTATGGTCTACGATTTGGAGGATATGTAATTATTATTAACACCATTTATACAGTGATTATAGTCCTGTGGTGTGATCTATACAATATAAATAGCAAAAAGAACCAAAAAAATCCATCCAGTCTGTCAGCCCTGAGCCTGCATAGAAATTGACCAATGCGAGCGAGACTGGGCGCGCGGCTCGCATAGGTTCGTATCCTCCATCCAATCCCCTCGTCTCCCCTGCTCCTGCTCGAGCCGCCTCGCCCCACCCCCTTCTGCTTACAAACTACAAGTAGTTGTAACCGCTCTGAGCTCCCCGGCCACAGACACATAAACCCGTGAATTCAAGCCCGCTTCCCCTCCACCCCCGGTCGGCCTGCCGCTGAAAGCCCACTAGGATTCAGAGAAGCACAGTACAGAAGCACTGAATGTTTTACTGTCCTTATTACTGGTACTGGAGCCGCATCGAGTCTCCCTGATCCTCAGCTGCTGCAGCCTGTCTGACCGGGATGCTCTACACGCTACACACCGCTGCCCTGCGGAGCTACCCTGCCTCCTCCTCTCCCCGACAGCAGCCTGAGCGGGTCTCTGTACTTCGGTGCCGCGGAGCTGCAGACCCCGGTCTTTCTGCTCCTCTTCCCCTGGCACAGCACCCGGTCACCCAGCGCGAGCAGTCTCCCTGTAGCATGAGGCTGTGCTAATGGCTGCTAATAGCGGCGCTGCCCGTACCAGCGGTCGCCGCCGTGGTCCCCGGCAACGGGACCGCGGTGGCAGCGACGGCAACTGGCCCCGCTTCATTACCGGCAGCTGGTGCACAGCGGCGGCATCGGGACTGGCGCCGCCGTTATTAGTACGGTAGGCTAGCGCCGAGCACCGCCGAGCTACACGGAGACTCTTTGCGCTGGGTGACGCAGGACACCCAGGTCCTGTGTCCGGGGAAGAGAAACAGGAAGAGTCGATCGGGACCTGGAGCTCCACGGCGCCACGGTGCACCTGAACAGGTAATCTTTGGTTTTATTGTGGAAGTTGTGACTGTGAATATGACAAATTACTCGCATTCAAAGGCTTGTTGCTTGCTCGGCTCTGCTCTCCTGGGGGGCGTGGCGCGGGGAGGCTCCGAGGGGCGGGCCATACGAGCTCGGAGGGGAGGGAGGGGGGGGTGCTTTTTTCAAATTTTCTCATCCTCTTTCAAATCGTAGACCATAGCTTTAAGTGGAGGAGAGTGTGATGAAAGCCAGCAGTCTCATGGTGCAGGTGAGGGGGACACCTCCTCTATCACCGTGGCAATGTGTGTGTACGGAGGAAAGAGAGGGGCGGAGGGAACGGGGGTGACAGATCAAGCAAGAGGATAAACTATCCTGCGTTTTAATAACATATCGAAAATATCTGCAGGACAACTCATGGAGCTGGAAACAAGCCTAAAAAAGCAACTACACTTTAACAACAAGCCCAAAAAAACCGCAACCCGCGACGACCAATATTTAGAAGCAACTTCACAGAAAAAGTAGCCCAAAGTCGCTTATAATAAGCGGACTTGGCAACACTGATCTGGGGTAGGGCGCCGCCACGCACGCACGCACGCACTCACTGCACCACTGTAGAGGCTGTGGCTGGGCTCGCGCACTTCTCCTGTAACAGACGTTCTGGATTGTTTTCATTTTTGTAACGGAACTTTTCTCGTTTGAGAACCATGATTCAACCCACGGTCTGGATATTTCTGTTTCTGCCATTAATGTGGCAGACCTTGGAGCCAGTTGGAGGTGGTAAGTTCTTCACCGCCGTCGAGTCGGTCACTTTGAGAAAACGAAAGTAAACAGAGACCCTTCACCTCCATTTTATACCAGTTTACAGTCACAGCGAACTAACGGTTTATTTAGCTAGTGCTAACGGTATGTCGCTTTCCTCATCACCAGGCCTCTCCCTTCCGAACACAATCAGCTGTCTTTTCCTGTTGTTTAGCCTGTTGTGTAGCTTATTCACTCTGTGAACTGAAATGTAAAGTCATGAAAGGTTTCATTAGTTATGTTATGATATCATACCATTGGATCACATGGTTGAAACATGATAATATCATCAAAGTTATATGTAGCCTATAAATAGCCAAACCAAACACTCACTCATGTTCATATTGAGTGTAAGCAAATGAGTAGTTGCTACTTTGTATGATCTACGTCATTATATTGACTTTTTCTGTTTACATTACAGTAAACCTTCTGGTACAAGGTTAAAAAGAAAGATTAAGAAATGTAGCTAATATTTTAGACTAATGGACTTTTCAGTGGAGAGCCTAATGCCTGCCCAGCAACTAATTCAAGTTTGAATAGTTTTCTTGAAGAAAAAACGATAGTTAAAAAGTTTCTATTTTGGGGAAAAACTGTTGTTTTACACTGTCTTTGAATTGTTGATAGGACAAAATAACAGCTAAAGCACAATGTGTGGGTTTGTAGGTTGAAAATTTTAGAAAACAATACTCAGATTTATGCCACCTTTGATTGTCGCTGAAGAGGACAGAAAAGTTCAACAAGATTTTCATTCAAAATTACATAATAAATCAATGATTTTAAAAAATCAATAATTACAAGACCCTCAAGTCTAAATAACCCAGAGTTACCCACTTATAGGTCTTAACATCTAGTTTGATAAGCTTGGTTAGATAGCCAAAAATTTTTGACATTTCATCCATTGTTTATTTACAGTTGCTCATTAATTTAAATCTCAAAGGCAAGTGTAGGTACTTTCAAAGGTGATAGAAAAGTAGATTGCTCATCCAAATCTGTGAATCAAATCTATTTGTCCTGATAGACCTTGTGTTATAAGGGCCATTCTACAGAATTGGTGCAAAGTCAGAGTTGGAAACATCTTGAAATAAATGTGTCTTTTCCCCAAAACTTTTCATGTATGTTAGTAGTATAATATCCAAGGTACACATTTCTAGTAGTTGTACAGTTAATTCTCATTTTGTATTTTCAGACAGTTTTGAAATATTTTTCCTCCCCCAAAATTTGTCACTACCGAAACACAATGAAATATCACATGAAATGAAGGGTTGCATTGATCTATTGAAATTTAGTTTACATCTACCTTGTAAATATATTTTTCTGAAATTGTATTTTTCAAAATTCACAGGTAAATTAAAAAGTATATAATTTTAATAAAGTGTTTAAGCGTGATTTATCACAGTCATTGGATTTTTGATCCAATTTTTCTTTGTAAAGGGCGTAAAGTTGATTATAATGATTACAAACTTAAGGATTTATTAGTTTTAATACCCACTGAACCAAACACCATCACAATATCTTAGTTGATAATTCAATATACTTTATTTTTGACAAAACATCCCATGTTTCGGTAGTGACGGCACAGTTTCGGTAGTGACAATACTGTTTCGGTAGTGACCACAATACCTTGTTTGTCACAGCTGAATAAGACTGTGATCATTTTATGTTATGTAATAAAAATAACTAATAAGTCATAAATGTTAAACATGTGTATATCAGACACACATCTGACATTAGATATCTGAAAATGACATAACAGTGCTTGAATTTCAGATTACATCACACTGAAGAGGTATTGATAGTTTCGGTCTTGAGGAGACTGCAAGTGAGAAAACATAACATGTTAGGGTTAGATAACTCAGTGACACTCTTCAACTTTCCTTCTTCCCTTCGTTTGTTATTTCTTTCTCTTTCCTTTTTTAAGTACTCTTCGTACTTCACAGGGTCATCCCTCAACCTTTTTCTGTACTCCCTCAGTCTCTCTGCTCCTGTTTTGTTCTGCTCCTCTGATCTGGCATATTGTCTCTCTCCCTGTATAAGTTAACCACAGAAATGAATATTACTGACACATTTTAAGACATCAGTAATTAGTAAGCAGTGGCAAAAACAAGTGTCAGTCTGAGCCTGACTAATGGAACTAATGGAACATTAGACTTAAAGACTGACTTAAAGCAGTGTTTCTCAACCTTGGGGTCGGGACCCCAGGTGGGGTCGCCTGGAATTCAAATGGGGTCGCCTGAAATGTCTAGTAATTGTAGAAAAATTTGTGGAGTCAAAATGGGGTCACGAGTCAAAAAAGGTTGGGAACCACTGACTTAAAGGACCATAGACAGGCTAGCAGGACACATATTACTATTAAAAAAAACGTAATAAGTGAATTTTTCATGCCATGCAACCTTTAACTGACATGAAATTTATAATAAAATACTTTTTAGTTGCCTAACTATGTTAAAATTGTCTTTATATTCCCCAAATAAAGGCTTAAGTGTTCCATTTTGTCACTACCGAAACAGTCGTGTCACCGAAATGTGACCACATGTTTCGGTAGTGACTGTTTCGGTAGTGACAATTTTAGATAACTTTGAGCCTAGCTTAAAGATGATAATCAGCACATGGTTAGCTAGCACTTTTCTGATCTATTTCACACACATAAAAACTATATTTCCTGCAATAAAACCCAAAAAAGTTTGTTTAAGTGCAGAAAATAGGTGTTCGGTAGTGACGTCTCTTAAAGTTACACACTGATTTTCAGACTTTTGATCATATTTTCTTGAAAATGATGAGACCTAGCTACTCACCATGCAGCCACAACATGAGAGGGACAAAGGAATGCTTCCTGATAAAAAAATTAGAGGTGTGGCTTAAATCAGTCTCAGCCTATGGGCTAACACCTACAGTGTTTCGGTAATGACAAGAAAATGAGGGACAACATTTTTTACATACATTTTCATGATTTACAAAAAATATATAAAATCAATGTACTTTTTTACACTTCACTTTAAAAAAAATCAAAAAGATCTTTATAAAAACACCAAAAGAAAAATGTATAAATATCATTTTAGTATCATTTTCATGAATTGAAATTTAGGAGATGGTGTTGGGGACAGCCACCTCCCAATGTAAAGTACCCTATAAATGATGATTTAAAATATATTTAGGAAAATGATATTTTAAATATTATTTTGGGTTTCAATAGATAATTGAAGGATCTTAGTAAACATTTAAAATGTGCATACTTAAATGCTTTTTAAATTAGTTTTTTTGTTTGGGGACAGCAGTTTGCACCAATTTTGTAGAATGGCCCATAAAAGTTTGTCTGATCTTCCTGTGTGATTTCCAGAGAGACATTCCCTCACCTACATCTACACGGCCCTCTCCAAACCAGTCGGACTCCCTGGTATCCATGAGTTCACAGCCATGGGTCAGATGGACAACAAGTTGATCGACTACTTTGACAGTGAACACCAGAAGAAAGTTCCCAAGCAGACATGGATGAAAGAGAGGCTTGAGGCTGATTACTGGGAGAAAGGCACACAGTCCCGCCAGAGCAAGCAGCAGTGGTTCAAAGTCAATATTAAAATCCTGATGGATCGAATGAGACAGAATGAAACTGGTAAGATGTGGTCAATGTGAGGGGTTAGGATCATCTTTTGATGACTCTTTATGGATAATTACGATGAATTATAATAAATGGACCAGTAAAAAAAAGTGGGGGAAGACAATATTAGTTCTTATTTGCTGAAACCAGTTTCAACTGCAACTTTTGCTACATTTATTGAAACTAATATTGTTTTTACAATAAAATATGTCCCGTGGGTGACTTCTGCCAATATTAAACGTGTCATCTTATTTTATGGTGAATATTTATGTATGTTTTTGGGTTTTCCTTGTGTTCAACAATTTGTCTTACTGTTCTGTCCCATAGACATCCATGTCCTTCAGTGGATGCACGGCTGTGAGGGCGACGTTCAGCCCGACGGCAAGTTAAAGTTTTTTCGTGGCATGGACATGTACAGCTATGATGGAGACAACTTCTTGTCCTTCGATGACACCAACTCTGTCTGGGTGGCTCCAAATAATGCAGCTCTGGAGACCAAGAGAAAGTGGGACAATGTCCAGGTCCTGAAAGAATACACCAAAGGCTACCTGGAGAATGAATGCATGGATTGGTTGACCAAGTTCATGACTTATGGAGAGGAACAGCTGAAGAATGCCTGTAAGAAAGATTTCTGAGTTATATTAATAATAGAGGGAATAATTAGCCAAATATTAATAATTAACAGTAACAATTAATGAATGATTTATTACTTGGATATTCCATAAGATTGTCTAATTATGGCCGTTTCGTGAATTGCTGTATTTGTTAAAGGTGTACAGAAAAGAAAACTGAATTTGAGTCCACTCTGGGTCATAAAATTAGTGTAAAAACTCATCTATCAGACGACGTAGGCCAAACTTTGAGCAAAATTCTATTTTTGAGTAAATCCGGGATTAAAGTGTTGTATTTTGTTGTTGTTTTTTTCGCATTTCGCACGGATTATACGTCAGCCTGTACACGATTCAAAAGCCACTGATATTGGATCCGTCATCCATCATTCAAACGTCTGAGACACGCACACACACACGGAGCTCGGACTCGCCCCAAGCTTTGAACATCCCGCCTGCTCGATAATGACCAATCAAATCTGTTTTCCTTACTCGGGTAAAGTCGTATTGCTGCTCGTGACAACTCGGCGCGACAAGCGGAACAAACGGCCATTTCTGTACACCTTGTAAAAAACTTGCATGTTCAAAAACCATCATCTCAAGAAATTGTTTCAAAAAGATATGTTGAATTAAAAAATATTAAAGCCATGGTACAAGTTTGGAACTCACGTAATGTTTTCTCCTTCCAGCTAAACCTGACATCCACCTGTTTGCAAAGAGCTCAAAGGTTAAGACCAATGTCATTTTGACATGCCTGGCAACCGGTTTCTACCCAAAAGAAATCACACTGCAGATCAAAAGAAACGGCCGTATCGTTGAGATTGAAGATGGATTAACATCCTCAGGTGTTCGTCCAAATGAAGACGACACCTTCCAGAAGAGAGACAGCGTAGAAATTCTGAGAAGTGATAAGTCTACATACACCTGTGAAATCATCCATAAGGCTTCAGGAGTACATATTGTGAAGTCATGGGGTAAGAACATGCTTGTTATTGTTTGCTGTTGACCAAACCTTTACTTATCAGATCTGTTAGATAGTAACTTGAGTCTTTGAGTCTTTCAAATAGAAATGATGTTGAATGAAGAAAACTAATGTGGATGTTTTCTGTGTTTTAGATCACGTAGTTTTTGATCCAGAGTCTGGAATAAATGGAATCATCATTGGTGCAGTTGCGGGTGTGGTGGTGCTCCTCCTGGTTGGTGCTGGTGTTGGACTGGCCTTCTTCTTAAAGAACCGCAGAACTGGTGGTAGGTGCAGTGCACACACATTTGTCAGTCTAATGGGTGCACACAGCCACAACCACTACAGTCTAACAGAAAAACTAGAACAAATCTTACTTTTTAAAAAGTTTATGAATAATTTGCAATGTACCGTACTTTACCGTACTATAGAGCGCACCTGAGTATAGGCCGCACCAGCTAAATTTTAAAAGAAAACACATTTACGGGCCACACTTGAATACAAGCTGCAGGTTTTCATGTTGTAACATGAGATATGCACACAGAAAAACAGTTCTGAGTTCTCAGTTTTTGATTTCCTTTCCTAATATTGTGTTGTGTTTAATGACAACAGGTCCTGGCGAGAAAATTGATGTCAAAGGTAAGAATTTTTTTTTACTGCAGCTACATAAAGTATCTGTAGTTTGAAGCAAACTGGTGGAAGCATTTGAAATTTGTTTGGTTTTATTCCAAATCTAGTGCACTAATGTGTGGGGGTCGTGCATCTGCATTTATTTATCCTTCTCTTACTTCATTTTTTATTATCATTTATTTATTTGTGACCAAGAGTGTATGATAGGGTTGGGCGGTATCCAAATGTTGATACCGTTAAACCTCCTCCACATTTAAGCACGGTGAACACTTTTACAGTGGCAGATCCAAAATCATGTTGCACAGCTCAGACGGAGTCACCAATATGTTGTTCAGAGATGGAATACACCATATAATAATACTGAAACAACAACAAAACGTGGACATTACCAACATAACAACAAATAGCAAAATGTGGATAGCACTGGTAAAAGAAAAAAAAGAGAGAGAGATGGCGCTATGCTGTTCCTCTCTCTTCAGCCTGGTGTTTGGCTGCACTTTGTATTTACAAAATGAGTTCAACATTAGAAGATCTAACCTCTGTGTTTTTATAACATAAGCAAAAAATGGCAGCATAGTGCTTCAAATCTAGCCAAGGTTTTGCAGAAGTTGTGTTTTTCTACACACTAACTCACTAATGTAGAGCACATGCACGGCTTGGCGTCTTTTCCTCTCTTTCTCTGAGCTGGCGCGTGACGACTAACATCCATCAACATTATCAAATATCTCCCAGAAGGAAAACATTAAACTACTGGAATAAAATTGAAACTTGACCACACATGTAGGTGCTGGACATTCAATCCCTCCGGCGATCGATTGGTTAATCGGCGATCTCCGGAGGGGGGTGATTGGGACGATCTGAGAATGTCAAGATCGCCCAACACTATACTGTAGGTTCCGGCCCCTATAAGAGTGCACTGCAATTTTTTTCCTTTTTCTTTTAACGACGGTAATGAAACTGATACCGTGGCTATTTTAAGAGCGGTATGCCTTATTATCGTCCAACCCTAGTGTATGAATGATGTGAACTGTGCACTGACATGTAAACAGAGGAACTTTAAATTTAGTTGTACTGCTTTTTGTGCAGTGACAAATTGATTCAGTTGATTCAATGTAGCAGTCACATTGTTCATCGAAGTTTTATTTTATTTTCAGCTTCCACGGTATACGTTATCGTGCCTCCCCTAAGTAAGTGCTTTATTTTGCAGTCTTTAAGAATTAGAAACATGCTGAAAGGTTTTGCATAAAGTTACCCTGGTGGTGTGGCACAATAAATGACGACATTTGAAAATCTGGCTAAAGCAAATTCGAAAGTAGTAGATAGGTGTATGATGAATTATTTCCTTGAATCCATGATCAGCAAAGAAACGCACTCCAGAGAATATAGCGTATAGTTATTTTGGTACCACTGACATTGGCAGCCCTGATTTCAGCTATAGGATTGTGTAAATGAATTGAACTGATTCTACTCAACACTAACCCTTGTCTACTGCATGTTGAATGTGTGTCAACACAGAACTATGCGCTGCTATGCTGTGCCGAAAGCAAATTCTGCCGATTTGTTGTGCAGTCTTTAATAAATGAATCCTGAAATGAAAAAAAAAAAACAGATGTAAAAATGGTTTCTCTCTTTGTAGCATCTAGCGACAATTCCTCTACATCTAGTGACAAATCTGGAGGCAGTCCGTCACCCAAAGGTAATCATGCAGTGTTACATAATTAAAAACTTAAATAAAGTAACAAGTTATGTTTTGCTTATCCTCGCCTTATTGATTTGAAGTGGGTTCACAATGATGTGGTTCATGTACAGACTATACTGTATATTTATACATAACAAAATACCTTTTCTTCTCTGCACAGGTTCGACTGACTCTGTCGGCAAAGATAGTGCTGACTCCGGTCGCGGTAGTGCTGAGTCTGGTTGCCCTGGTAAGTGTATTAGCTGTATGAACAAAATATAAAATACATAATAATATCAACAACAATCAATAAAGAAAGTAACACATATATTGATTTTTCTTTCTTCATTCTAGCATAATGGTCCAGCCAACAACAACTGAAACTTAAAGAATCGTCACTACTGTACAAGAAGTGGATGGTGGAATCTCACCATCTGAAGTTTCTACAAATATAAACCAATCTGTTACTGACAGTGAACAATATTACACACTAAGTATTTAAATAAGCTAAAACGGATAACTGACAGAATTTGAAACTACATCAGTGTTACTAGTTCAACTACATTTCTATTTCGTATTGTGGTCATAACATCAGTATAAATCAGTAACGTCCACACAAGCTACATTTCCCCAGACATTTCTAAACCTTAAATGCAGCTGTTACATCCCATAATTCTGCTGATGCCAGTGAATCATTTGCTATTTCAGAGCAACAGTATTGGAATATGATTAGACTGGAAACATGGAAAGTATAATGCTGTTTAATATGACAACAACAGATCTACCATAATAATCCTTAAATATTTTGTTATATAAGTAGGCTGACATTTGCATCACTGAAGACATTGTTACATTTGTATTTACTGTAGTACCATGAAGGAGTGTGAATTATGATTTTATTATATAAGAGGTATTTGGATGTCATGAATGTCCAAGACATTCATGAATGTGTGTTTGATGTCCAAGACATGAAACACGCATTAAAGGACACACATTAGCAAACATCCACAGACATTTTGCCAGCAGAAGAATATTTATTTATCGCTGATCACTACATAGCAATGGCTACTAGTTTACTACTTTTGTCACTTTATTCTAGTTTAACTTGTTACATTATTCTAGTGAGTATCTTCAGTGTGATGATAACTTGTATCTTCGCTCACTACATGCTCCAAGTACCTTACTGAACAGTGCTAAGAATGACAATGTGAACTTCCAGTGGAAAAAGAACCACTCCTTTGTGTAATGTTGAAGTCAGGTGAATCCAACAAGGACGGTATAGGGATGTGTGTTTAACTTGTGAGGAAGAAGTGCCTTTTGAAGAATTCACGTGTGTTTATTTTTGTTAATGGGCTAGAACATGGAAGTCATGGCCTATGAACAAGTTTTGTAGTTTGAAGTGAGTTTATGTTTTTGGTGGTTGCACTGCTTCTAAAACTAGACTGTCCTGTGTTTTACATATATTTATTAGGGCACCGGCCATCGCCAGGGCACTCGACCCAACAGCTATGAAATAGCTGTAGGGACGAGTGCCCGGCGAAGCCGGGCACTATTGTTATTCTGTGGATTTTTTCCTAGTTATTTTTCCACTTCCGGCCAATTTTCGATTCGCTACTAGTCCTGCAACTCGAAGAGTTGCAGGACATATTATATATCAAAATGTGCGTCCTGATCGGGATCGGTGTGCTATTACTTTTCTAAACAGTGTACGAATTTTTCGCGACGTAAGTCGCGAAAAACTGCGAAAAATTTCCCATAGAGAATGCATGGGAGAAGGTAAAAAAACGAACAAATCATCGGATTTTTCATACTGCCAACTGTTGTCTACTGCTCAGGCATACTTTCACCTAGAGACTCCGTTTAAACTTTAAATAGTGGACACAAGTCTTGTGTATTGGTGTATTACTCCACGTTTTGATAGGTTGTATAGTTTTTGATCAATCCCTGATCAATGACCATGATCATTTTTGGAGAAATTATGAGATTATAATGGGTGTGTATTGCACGGAATGTTCGTGCTAGAGTGCGTGATGTCATCAGCTAGAGTGGGGAGAGAGCCCAGAAAAACTCCTGATTCTTTCTCTTTCCACACTCCTCTTGGACACAATTTACACTGTACACACATAATTTTTTCACAGTTTTGTAGACAAACTTGTTCTGTCTCCCACAATGTGTTCAAAATATCAGAGAAACTTACAGAATTTGAATTAGCAGCCTCTGAGTGCGGCCATGTCTGTCTCTCCTCCTCATTGACTCCAATACAAAAATTTTCTGAGAGGAGCAGAACGGACTGATGTTTTAAAACTGCCCGTGTCGCCAAAATATTTACTGTAGAAACACCAAATCGTACCAAAATTTTCAGGAAGGCCTTAGGGCACCGTTGATCCATGTTTTGTTCTGATAGGAGCTACCGTTTTGTCAGAATAAGCCTAAATGCGAGACCAGTGCAGAGGCAGAAAATCAGTCTTTTTCTTGACGTTTCTGTCAGCTTCAGCCTGGGGTGCCCCTATCGTCATTGGCAACCAGCTCAAGTTGTCATGGTAACCTCTGATCCTCAGGCCAGGGTCGTTAACTCCATAAACAATCCACCTGGAGCTCGTTAAGATGTTTGTAAACACAGACACACAGCTAAATCAGACTGATACAGGATGCAGCTCAGTCACACACACAGACTCTAGAACCAGCTTCATGTCATTACAGTTACACACACACACACACACATTAAAAACACACAGGTAACATACAAATGCGCGTTCAGCGCATTCCTCTCCCACACTCTAACACACACAGGTAACTTCCTGTGATTACAGTTAAAGACACACAAACACATCAAATGCGCGCGTTCATCTTCTCACTCTAACACAGGTAACTTCATGTGATTACAGCTCCTCCATATCAGTGCTTATAGAAAGATGATCATGTGTCTGATCAGCTCTGTCTTGACCTTAAGATCGTGGGTTTGATTCCCATGTTGACAGAGATGGTTAGAACGGCAGTAGCTCCCGGTGCCCTTTCAAAATTTCCCAAGAGGAAATTTTCTAGTTCATCATGTTACTTTTGTGAAAAAGATCAAACTGGGTGGGAACATGAAGGATTCAGATTCACACTTAAATGTTTCAGATCATCTAACCAATTTTAATATTACTCAAAGATAACCTGAGTAAATCAAAAATGCATTTTTTAAATGATGATGTTGTGCCACTCTAGGCCACAACTAATGCAGTACAATGAAGGGGTTACAGAAGAAATGCCTTAAATTTGAGCCATTACACAATATATCTATGATATGTGATTGTTAAGACACGTGAAACTGGGTTATGCATTAAATTCATGTTTTGGTCTGAATTTTATTTGTTTATTGTCAAATATGAAATACTGTATGTTTTATTATTTTTGCTAAAATGAATGCACTACTCGCTTAAAAGACAAAATAAACACATTTTCATTTAAGTTGTGTGATTGTGTGTAATTATATGAAGGATGTAGCCTAAATAATCTGAAGAACGGTGAATGGAAGCTCTGAGTCTAATGAGCTGTGTTTTAGAGGTTAAAGGTGGTTTTGAGAATAAAAACAATCACTTGCACTTCTGAGTCTGTTTCTGTGAAGTTAACCTGGTCAAAATGAATTAAACCCGTATTGACCGAAAATAAAACTAGTTATTTTTGTTCTGCCCCTGAAACACTTGAGAGTATTTTAAAATGGCAAGTCATTCTGAGGCTGTGTTTCGTGATGTGTCAACAGCGTCAAACGACCGCTTTCCTGTGGTTTGTTTCCACTTGTCATGTGTGTATGCATGTGTCTCTACTCCGCCTCCATAGATTTTTTTTTCTATCAAGCAGCATCTCTCGGAGGTGTTCATCTGCGTCTCCAGGTATGCAACAGGTGACAGATGCAGGAAACAACAGACTGTCGTTCATGGCGGGCGGACATGACCTGGGGGTCGGGTAAAAACGCAAAGTAAGAGTTTTAAAAAGGGTGAAGAGACCATGTCTGGTTTTTGTTGTTGTTGTTTTGAGTGGCAGCTTTTAAATTAGGAGAAATAAAATGAGCCAAACTGGTTTAAGAATATTTTAGTCCCACTGACCTGGTGTCAGCCAGAGTTCTCTGATGTTTCACAATTTTTTCCTTTGTGTATGTGTTTGTGTAGGGAGGAAGTCCAGTTATTCTGACTATATCCCCAGTTCCAACTGTGGAGAGCAAATTGCACACCTTTATCCAAACACAGGTAACCATGCAGTGTTAATTGGATAATGTAATAATAAGGTATTATTCTTGATTCTGACCTTGTGAGGGACCAAGCAGGCAGACAAAGAGGAAGCTTAATTCAAACAATTCAGTGAATTAACTTAACACCCACAGACTAACAAAAGACAGAATGGACCTAACTGACTGAACACAAAAGAACTAATACTGTATATACACCGGCTGATGAGACCAATCGAAACAGAGGGGTCACACAAACTCTAGGACTACTGTACCAACTAAATTACAGACAAAACAAACAGATGAACAGGATTGTCAAATGACTTTTTTTAACAACTCACCAAACAAAAATGAATCAAACTAATAGTCTAAAGAAATAATAATTCTAATCTAAACACCAAAAACCCCCCATGATGTTCCAAATGTTCAGTTCAGCCCAATTGGCCACCGCTGCTACAAAGTGACTGTGCTTCGGGGGCCGGTTCCTTTTACTCAGGACTGACAGGATGCCACCACAAGCAGCAGCAGCAGCAGGACCCACTCAAAAGAAATGTACATTAGAAACTATTTCAATGAAAAAAATGAATGAAAATTGAATGTACAAAAGTAAACTAAATGTGCACGCTACAAACAGAACTTGTGTACAGTCAAAATGGTAATAAAATGTGTATATTGTGTAAAACAAGACCCATCTGTGTGTTATTTATCCATAATGTTCTAAAAGAAATGTAAAATAAGGATAATATTTCCTAAATGTAGAAAATAATTAAAATACAATAAGCAGGTGTGGCCATTCCCCCACACTGGCCGCAGTGGCTTTATTCTTGCCTGAGATGTGGTGTACTCTGAACTGTGTCGTTGCATAACACCATAATTGTTCTTCATCTTCTCCAAACATTGTAGCATCTTGTGGTCTATCTCCAAGAGTCTCCCAAGATCCAACACCCCACAGGATGGTGGTCCTCTCAGATCCATCAGTTTGTAGTGTCTTTGAAAGCTGGCACTGCCCCAACTGTCCACTGGATGTGGTTGGGGCATCTTGAGCCGGTTCGATCAGTTAGTAGAGCAGCTCTAGCTGAGAAATTCAGTATGAACCGATGGTAGAAGCCATCCATCCCAAGGAAAGATCTAAGCTGCTTCTTAGTTTGTGGGGGCGGACATGATTCAGTTGCATGGCCTTTGTGAACTTGTGGTTGTATCAAACCACCTCCAATGGTGAAACCCAGATATTTAGTTTATTGCTGGGACAGACTGCTGACTGCAAGAAACTCCTTAAGGTGTCCCAAATTTTCCTCCCAGGTGGTGCTGTAGATGACAATGTCATCAAGATATGCACATGCAAAGTGGGAACCCACAGTGCCTGGTCCATCGATCTTTGAAATGTTGTAGGCGCACCATGAAACCCAAACAGTAAAAAATTAAACTAGAAAAGCCCCCAGGAATGCTGAATGCTGTCAGCTTCCGAGACTGCTGGGTCATGGGCACCTGCCATTAGCCTCTGCAGTGGTCAGGTATTTTGCTTTCCCTAGGTGCTCAATGAGATCATTAATCCATGGAGTGGATGAATCAAACTTTAAGATCGAATTCAGGTAGGTATCAGCACAGTATCATGCTCCACAATATTTGTGTAGCCTGGATATGACCTGGCCATTTGCAACAAATCAAACAGTCAATTTCATATTTCAGTCAGTAAAGCTATGGTGGCGAGTCACAAGCTCCCACAGCTCTGCTGACGATGACCTGCAGCCCCAATAGGTACGGTGATGGCTGGCAGCAGCTCCTGCCCCGCCGTTGTAGTGATGACCCGCAGCCCTGCTGACGACAACCATGGCCCCAATGTCTCCGGTAACGGCAGCAATCATAACAGTGGCGCTGCTCTGGCCTGGTCCATAGCAGCATGAATGGCCGCTCAATCCAATGTCCATCAATAAAGGTAATTTTTGACTTATTGTAATGACTTGAAAAACTATTTAATGTCGCAATCTAAAAACAGGCAACCCTTTCCTGCATGTCATTCAACCTCTCTCTATCCTCATTTCCTGTCCCTCTCAACTATCTAATAAAGGCATGAAAGCCAAAAATATATATAGGCTACTAAAAAAAAAGAATCTAAAAACTGAAGATGTTATTGACAGAAATAACATCTTCCACAAGAAAGAAAACAATTTATAAATAGGATCAAAATAACAATAAAGATCACTGGGAGGCGTCTTCAGTGGAATTTAACTTTGCAAGCAACATTGAATGCACGAGGCAGTCGACAGTGAAGCAGGAAATTAATGCACAGAATGTTTCGCAACCTCCTTAAAACAGAACAAAGAGGAAGAAGAAGCAGGAAACAGACCGTCGAGTATCGTGGTCGGACACAGAAAAGAGCCCTGCGCTGGCTGGGTCGAGTAAAACGACAAAAGAGTTTTAGAAGGAATAAAGAGACTCGGTTCTGATAATCAAGATGTTCTTCACCGTGATCTTTGTCCTTCTCGGGACAGGATTTACGATTAACAGCGGTAAGTGAAGACTTTTTGGGCACGTTAATGTGCATTAGGTTAAAAGTGAAAGTAAGCGGCAGTTGTGACGTCTTAAAAAATTCATGCTTGTTCTTTGTTTTCTGAGTTGAAAATTTTAATGATTTAAAAAATAAATTGTTGATTGGTTTTGAAATGTGTATTTATCATGTAATTTTGGTAGGCTAAATGAAACAGCCAGAGAAGATAAATTTAATCGAATAAATGTGAAAATATTCATCAAACCAAGATGTCGGTGAGGCAAACGAAATCAACACAACATGCTCTTATCAGGAGCTTGCGACAGTGATTTAGATGTTTGAAAGTTCAACAAGATTTTTAAATTGTGTTAATAATTGATACATTTTTTTTTATTTTTTAAAGAAACAATAATTGAAAGACGCTTAAGTACTCAAGTAGCCTTTTTAAACGCATCATTGTGTATTTCTTATCGGATCTGAAGGCAAATATTTTGCAAACCCACCACCTCCCCAATTTTCTGACTCCCTGCTGGGGGGTCTGCTTCATTCCCTGTAATGCCTGGCAAGGCAGATCATTCAGGGAATGAAACAAACCTGCTGCAGCCATGCTCAAGAATATTGCTATTCTGTTGTGCTTCAATTTATGTACTCAATAAATTATTTCTTCTCATTCCAGAGTTGTCTGAAACTAATTTTGATGCACATCTAATCCAAGTTTCTAATCCAAGTTTAAAAGTTTATTTTGCTGTACACTGAACATTACTGAGTTTTACACAAACTTCCTGTGCAATGATTCGAAAAGAAGACGGAAGTGTAATGTCCTAATGCAGTAAATTTGACAAAGACAAAACGAAAGTGAATCAAACCATCAAAATGTGGCTTCTTATCAAGACCAATTTCCTATTGGGTAAAATGCCAGTTAGCTTTGTTTCTGCAGTTTAGACAATAATGGTTCCAGTCAGTATTTAAATAAAATGAAAAATGTAAAGAATAACCCCAAGTTTCCAGTCAATGGGTCTTACCATTTAGTTTGGTAAGCCTGGTGAGATAAATGTGGGACTATTTTAAAAATGTCATTCAATGTTTGACAATTTCAAAGGCAAATGTCATGTGTTTTTTATTCATCCAGAGCCTAAATATTTAAATGTACTACTTTCAAAGGTGGCAAAAAATATATACTTAGGTGTTCATCCAAAGCCTGTGAATCAAATGTATTAGTCCTGATAAACATTGTGTTGTTATAAATATTTGCCTGTTCTTCCTGTGTGATTTCCAGAGAGACATTCCCTCACCTACATCTACACGGCCCTCTCCAAACCAGTCGGACTCCCTGGTATCCATGAGTTCACAGCCATGGGTCTGATGGACAACAGGTTGATCGACTACTTTGACAGTGAACACCAGAGGAAAGTTCCCAAGCAGCCATGGATGGAAGAGAGGCTTGAGGCTGATTACTGGGAGAAAGGCACACAGTCCCGCCAGAGCAAGCAGCAGTGGTTCAAAGTCAATATTAAAATCCTGATGGATCGAATGAGACAGAATGAAACTGGTAAGATGTGGGCAGTGTGAGGGGTTAGGATCGTCTGTTGATGTTTCAATTGTAACTTCTACTAAGTTTATTCAAACTAATGTTGTTTTTATGAGATTTTGTTATATCTGTGTGTTTCTTTGTTGTTAACAATTTGTCTTACTGCTCTGTCCCATAGACATGCATGTCCTTCAGTGGATGCACGGCTGTGAGGGCGACGTTTTGCCCGATGGCAGGTTAAAGTTTGTTCGTGGCATGGACATGTACAGCTATGATGGAGACAACTTCTTGTCCTTTGATGACGCCAACTCTGTCTGGGTGGCTCCAAATAATGCAGCTCTGGAGACCAAGAGAAAGTGGGACAATGTCCAGGTCCTGAAAGAATACACCAAAGGCTACCTGGAGAATGAGTGCATGGATTGGTTGACCAAGTTCATGAATTATGGAGAGAAACAGCTGAAGGCTGCCTGTAAGAAAGATTTCTCTATCAATTAACGATAAATTTAATTACTAGGATATTCCACAAGGTTGTCTACTTATGGCAATTTCCATAACTTTATAGGAACGTAAGACCTAAAATTCATGTTGGAATGCAAATCATAATCAAACTTGAGGGGCACCAAAAACCATGATCTTGGAAATTGTTTTGGAAAATATATGAAAATAAAGAATAGTTGAAATAAAAGTAATGAAGGGATCTAAACAGGAACTCACTCTATGTTTTCTCCTTCCAGTGCCACCTAAGATCCATCTGCTTGCAAAGAGCTCAAAGGTTCAGACCAATGTCATTTTGATTTGTCTGGCAACTGGTTTCCTCCCAAAAGACATCACACTGTTGTTAAATTTATCAATGAGACCAACATTAATCTCCTAAAAAGAGTTTAACCAGTTGAAACCTTGAAGATGGATTAAAATCCTCAGGTGTTCGCCCAAATGAAGATGACACCTTCCAGAGGAGAGACAGCGTGGAGATTCTGAGAAGTGACACGTTCTCGGTCATCACCTGTGAAATCATCCCAAACAAACGCAAACTCACAGACTATTAAACTGTGTTGAGTCATGGGGTCAGAACGTTCTTCTTGCTGTTTGAATCAAAACATTTTTATCAGCTTTACTGCTATGCTGAATATACATGAACAACATGTCTGTAATGACTGAATCAAAAGCTGTCGATTTAAATCTACTGCTCTGCCAACCCTAACCCTGACTTGAATATATGTTGAAATGTCATTTGAAATCCCGCCCCTGGATTGACATCACCCTCCAGACTATACATTTTAACCCATGGTCCATGGTTTCGTCAGGCTATAACTATATAGGAACGTACCTAAAATTCATGTTGGAACGCAAACCATGATCTTGGAAATTGTTTTGGAAAATATATGAAAATAAAGAATAATTTAAATAAAAGTAATGAAGGGATTCAAACAGGAACTCACTTTATGTTTTCTCCTTCCAGTGCCACCTAAGATCCACCTGCTTCTCAAAGGTTCTGTCAATTTTTTGATTTGTCAGGATGGTTTCCTCCCAAAAGACATCACACTGAGGATCAAAAGAAACGGCCGTATTGTTGAAATTGAAGATTTAAAATCCTCAGGTATTCCTCCATTTCCTTCACTTGTCTTCAGGAGAACAGCGTGGAGATTCTCAAACTGACAAGTCCCATCAAAATGAAATCATCCATGAGCCCTGTTTGTATATTGAGAACACATGGGGTAAGAACATGCTTCTTGCTGTTTAAATATTTCTGTATTGACGATGATAAGAACTGTAATGTAACTTAGGTCTGCAATATGGATATTATTGCAGAATATACTGACAACATGTCTGTAATGACTGAAAAGTTGATTTAAATGACCTCAACAAATGCTGAATATGTTGAAAACCAGAACACTCAACACTTGTCCATGAAGATAGTATGTTTACTTTCAGTTGACAGTTTCTTTTGTTTTTATCTTAACCACAATTTATATCAGTGAGAATGACACCAGTTTCTGAGCCAAAGTCTGGAGGAAAAAGGTTTGGTTAGACAACTGTTGAGCAGACTAAAACCATAATCTTGACTTTTGGTTTTGGTTGTTGCTGTTGTAATCATCCCAGTTGTGCTGGACCATGTTACTTGATTAATAATACTTTTGAGTAAATTTCAGTCTGTACTTTTTACTTTTACTTGAGTAGATATTTTGATCAGTACTTTCAACTTTAAGACAAAACTAAAGGTTTAGAGTTATCTCTGATGGTGCACCACAGTAACTCTAATTATCCCAGAGATAACTATGTCTGAATCAATTCTCCTGTGTAATACAGTGGTTACATTAGATGTTCATACTGAGACACAAACACATTATTTAATATTACAGATGTCAAAATGACCACCCTCACTTCATATTACATTCAGCCTATCAAATAGAAATGATGTGAATGTTTTCTGTGTTTTAGATCACGTAGTTTTTGATCCAGAGTCTGGAGGAAATGGAGCTTTCATTGGTGTAGCTGTGGGTGTGGTGGTCCTCTTGGTTGTTGTTGCTGTTGGACTGGCTTTGTTCTTTAAGAAACGCCAAACTGGTGGTAGGTAGCTATGCTGGCTGTGTTGATTAAGACAGGCAGACTTGGTAAGTGCACATACAGTGGTCAGTATAAAGCTGAAACTAAAGCAGTCTGATGAAATGACTAGAATGAATACTACACCGTTGCAAAATGAATGATGTTCATTAAAAAGATCACAGATATTTCATTTTTATCCACCTCACTTATATCTGTGGATTGAGGAGGTCAATAAATATAATATAAAAGAAATATTTACATCAGTAGAAAAAATATTCCCAACGTTAAAATTACATGGATATAAAATTTTATCTGAGTCTGGCTGGAGACCCACCTTTATTCACATTGTTAATTTGTTTATTTTTTTAGGTTTTGTGTGTCTGTTTGTTTTTTGTCATTGTTGTTTTTCACCTGAGTTTGAGTGACGGTTTTAAGATCTGCAGAAATAAAATGAGCCAAACTGGTTCAAAAATATTTTAGATACACTGACCTGGTGTCAGGCACAGTTTTCTGATGTGTCACCATTTTATCCTTTTTGTACGTGTTTGTGTAGGGAAGATGTCCAGTGATTGTGACTCCAACTCTACACGCACTTCCAACTCTGGAGAGCAAACTGCACCCCTTAATCCAGACAAAGGTAACCATACAGTGTTAATGGAATACTGTATTCAATAATAAGGTATTATTGTTCATTTTGACTTCATTAATACTGTTAAGTTAATTTTTTATTTTTTTCTTTAGCATAATGGTCCAGGCAACAAGAACTCAAGCCCGAACAATCATGACCTCAAGAAAAGTTTCTGCAAATACCAACCAATCTACCATTACAACAGATTGGCAGTGGGTAGACATTGAAAAGGGGACTTTGAAAACAATGAAAACTAATTGGTGTTGTCAAACAGAACAATCAAGTCAAGAACAGTCAAAAAGAACAAAGTATATAAATAAGCAAGTTGTCCACTGCTTTTCTAGAGGTTTTTGGAACTACTGTCTCAACATTTAAGAATGACAATGAGAAAAAGAAAAAAGAACTACTGCTTTGCGCAATGTTGAAGTAAAGTGAATCCAAACAGGACGGTATAGGGATGGGTTTTTAACTTGAGAAAGGTAATCGACTTTTTAAGACTTCTGGTAGTTTTGCTTATTTTTGTTAACGGAATGGAACATGGAAGTCATGGTCTGAAAAAAAAAATGCTTGTAGTGTAGACAACTGTTTTTTACGGCTGATGTACTCCTAAAACTAGCTGTCCTGTACTTTGCAGGTTTTTATTCATCATGTTGCTTCAGTAAAAAAAAGGGATGGTGGGTGGGGCGGGTTGGTTAAAAGAGTAAGATTATGTTAAGTGCCCAGGGCTGTATTTATCAAGCTTCTTAGATTTACTCCTAAGAATACTGCTAAGAGTTGACTTATGAGTAAAAACAATTCTTTACTGAAACCTGCACTTAGTTGTTCAAACTCGTAGACAAGTGTAGGACTGAATCGCTGAATGGAATCCCTTATCCAAGAACATAGAAATATCTTAGAAATATCTCGGTCAATAGTTAAAGGTTGAGTTGGAGATCTTATTCTGGATCATTTTTAGAAATCCTCTTAACACCCGATTGCAACTGAGTATAGCATACTAGGTCCTCTTTGTTGCATTATTCTAGTGATGAGAAATCAAAGCATTTTGTCATGAAAGTTCCGCTGTGCAAAGTTTGTATGACGTCCCTTATTAAATCTGCGACATGAATTGATACCTGCTGTGTCCAAAAGATATCAGTCGATCAACTGAATCAAACAAAGCCAAAATATCCTTCCACTACTGGAAGGTTTGCACGCATCTCTCTTGCCACAGTGCCATCACCTACTGACACTTCCTAACCATTTAGGACATCCCTCAAGGTCTCTTAAATATCTGGGGGAGTAGGAGTGATTCTTTGACTTGGAAAAATTTGATAAATAGCTTTTATTCTTAAATTTGAGAGTAGGACTTAATTCTGCAAATTCTCAGCACTTCAGACTAAAATGGCACTCTAAGACGCTTGATAAATACGGCCCCTGATATGTACAGTTTAATATAGAGTTTTTGCATATTTGTCACACTTAAATGTTTCAGATCATCAAACCAATTTTAATAATAGACAAAGAAAACCTCAGTAATTTTCCACCCTCAGTAGCAGCAAATGCAATCAAGTGGTTGTGATCACTGGGAATTTTAGGTAGAGAGCAGTTAGGCTATATGCTGCGCTGGCTGAAATCCAGGAAGTAGTGGTACTTCCTGGTTGGTACTTTCTGAATTTCAGCAGCCAGGTGTGTGATTTTTTTTTTTTTTAGTCAGACACACCTGGATTAATCAATTTACCAATCATGTAAGACAGGAAATAAAGGAGCTGGCTGAAATTCAGGTAGTACCAACCAGGAAGTAGCACTACTTCCTGGATTTCAGCCAGCGCGGCGTATACAGCCTATTCATAGTTCCATCGGTTATGGCAAGCCGTCCCGGCCAAGCCGCTTTCTGCAGCCCAATTGGCCGGGGAAAGGTGACCCTGACTGGGGGATTCCGGGTGTTCCTATAGGCCAGACTGGAAATATAATCTCTCCACCTAGTCCTTGGTCTTCCACTTGAACTCAGGTCAAACATGAAAGTGTTTTGTGTGAAATGTTTTCATTTATTCTTTTTCATTCTTTCTTTTTCCATGGCTCATCACCATAGGTGATGGTACTGACCAATAGATCAAGAGCTTTGTCTCTTTTGACTCGGCTCTCTTTTTGTTATGACAGTATAGTACAGCGATTGCAATACCGTTCTCGCTACAGTTTCATTCTGACTCCTTAATAAATGAGATTCAGATATAAGAGTAAAAGAAGAAATTAAGTGCAATCATGGAGGATCACCCTTGAATATGGTCTATCAAATAGGCCTATACAATAAATATGTGTGTGGTTGTACATTAAATTAGAACTTTGGACTGAATTGTATTTTTTTTTACTCATAAGCTATGAAATATACAAGTGTTTTGTGTGAAATGTATTAATTTACTCTTTCATTTTTGTTGTATTTGCTAACAGAAAAACGCACTTAAAGATTTTCTGCTCGCTGAAAAAACAGATTAAACATTTTTTTCAACAAAGTTGTGAGATTGTGTGTGATTTCATGCCTGTGCACATTAAACTATATTTAGGATGTAAACAATTTGGGCAAGCTGAATTGAAGCTGTGTATTGAAGCTGTGTAACTATACTTTGAACCCACATGATATTAAACATATGACATTTTTAACTTACATTTCAATCGCATGATTTTTTTAATACACACCTGAATTAACCTGAATTAGATCACATGATTTACTAAATGCTCAAGTAGCCCACAACAACCCACAGGACACATGGCACGATGAGCTCACCAGCTCTGTTCGAAACAAGTCGGTCTCCAAAGCCCAGTGTCTCTGGACCAATTTTGCCTCCAATTTTATTATAGGCAATTTTATTATTAATTTTATTCATGTTGTTGTCTTGTTGGATTATTGTCTGGTTCTGTTGCCACCCTTGTCTCTATTGCCCTGTTGCATATGTGTCACTCCTCTTGCATAATAAAAGAGAGAGACAGAGAGAGAGAAGCAACCTTTTAATGTCATTTGGGTTTAACAAAAAAACAAAAAGCATTTGAGAAGCTGAGACCACTATTGAGCAATAACAATAAAGGACTTATATGTTAAAACGGATGATATAATGCATCTAACAAAAATAAAATATAAAACAAGTCGTTGAAAGTGGGAGGCGTCTTTAGTAGAACTTCACTTTACGAGCAACATTGAACGCACCAAACAGTCAGATGGCCTAGTCGACAGAGAAGCAGGACACGACACGAGCCGTTGACCGTGGCTCGCGGAAACGCAGCAAAGATCCCTGACCTAGGGTCGGTTAAAACGACAAAAACAGTTTTAGAAAGAGTAAAGAGAAACTATTCTGATCATCATGATGCTTTTCACCGCGATCTTTGTCCTTCTCGGGACAGGATTGACGGTAAACAGCGGTAAGTGAAGACTTTTTGAGCACGTTAATGTAAGTGCGTCACGTTAAAAGTGAAAGTAAAGTTGTGACGTCTTCAAAATAGGTTTCTGCCTTGTTTTTGTTTTTGAGTTGAGAGAGTAATGATATCCACGATAAGTTGTTGACTCGTTTTGAAATGTGTAGCCTAAATAGTCCTTCTGGCAGTACATTAAACAGCCAGAGAAGAGGAAATCAAATAAATGTGAAAATAATCTCAAACCAACATGTGGTCGATGCTGCAAACGAAACCAGCGCAACGCGGTCCTTGCCTCTATGATGGAGCTCATTTCGCCTTTCTATTAAATCTAAAACAAGAATATGTTGGATAAGAAATGTAGGCTACTAGTACATTACCACAATGGAAAGCATGGGTGGTTTTGTTTGCTTGAGGATTTACAAAAGTAGTTGGTTGAATATCAAAAATGTTGTCTGTTAAAGTAGATTCATCCATTATACACATGAAGTGAAGACAATATGGATTAAAGTGTTTTGAAGCAATCTTGTAGCAGAACGATGACTGGTGTCAGATGTAGGCTAAAAGTCACTCTTTTTTAACCAAAAGCAAACTCCTTAAGGTCTCTTTAATAGAAATTATTATAAAATGTATTTAATTTTGTTGTTGTTGTTTTTTTTTAAATTTTCTATGTTCTCAAATTATCACTATTATTGATTTCAACTGGAACCTGAATCTTTAAGAGGTTACTTTGTTTTTCGAGAAGCCTACACAAGGAAATGCAACGCCATTACACACTGTTGAGGTCTTTGGCTGGACAAAATACCACCCTGAGGTGGATGGACAGCATTGTTGAGATATCTCTTGTGACTCTTATAAGTTGTGTTAGTTTCACTGGTACCAGATGATAAATAGAAACGTTTTTTAAAATACATTATCTATGCATTCAAGCTATCACTACTTATTCAAAACTGGAAAATAATTTTACTAAGTCGTCATAGGTGTTCCACGTACACATGGAAACGCAACTCCATTACACTGTCCTGTAGTCTTTAGCTCGATTTAGGAACGCAACCCTTTGAATGTTGCCGAAGTGCACAGACAGCATTGTTGAGATGTCTCTTATGACAAGTCACAATCATAACTTTGATTTCCTCATTCTGTGGTGCTTGGTGAGGTAAATGTTTGAGTAGTTTTAACTTTCCATTTGATGTTCGACGATTGCTCGTTGATTAAAACCTCAAAGGCAAGTTTTAAGTGTTTTAATTCAACCAGTTTAAATATTTTGATGCATTTTTGGAAAAAAATAATGTTCATCCAAAACCTGTGAATCAAATCTATTAGTCCTGATAGACCTTGTGTTCATTTCCAGAGAGACATTCCCTCACCTACATCTACACGGCCCTCTCCAAACCAGTCGGACTCCCTGGTATCCATGAGTTCACAGCCATGGGTCAGATGGACGACAGGTTGATCGACTACTTTGACAGTGAGAACCAGAGGAAAGTTCCCAAGCAGCCATGGATGGAAGAGAGGCTTGAGCGTGATTACTGGGAGAAAGGCACACAGTCCCGCCAGAGCAAGCAGCAGTGGTTCAAAGTCAACATTAAAATCCTGATGGATCGAATGAGACAGAATGAAACAGGTAAGATGTGTGAAACATAGGAATACGCTCTTGGTGCCTATTTGCTTAAACCTGAGTCAATTGTAACTTTTGCCACATTTATTGAAACAAATAATATTTTATGAGATCTTGTATGGTGTCCTGTTGGTTATTTCCCTCAATGTTTAACCAGAAAATCCCTGTGTCATCATATTGTAATTATTTATGTATATGTTTATGTATTTTTTTGTTGTTAACAATTTGTCTTACTGTTCTGTCCCATAGACATCCATGTCCTTCAGTGGATGCATGGCTGTGAGGGTGAAGTTCAGCCCGACAAAACGTTAAAGTTTGTTCGTGGCATGGACATGTACAGCTATGATGGAGACAACTTCTTGTCCTTCGATGACACCAACTCTGTCTGGGTGGCTCCAAATAATGCAGCTCTGGAGACCAAGAGAAAGTGGGACAATGTCCAGGTCCTGAAAGAATACACCAAAGGCTACCTGGAGAATGAGTGCATGGATTGGCTGACCAAGTTCATGACTTATGGAGAGGAACAGCTGAAGACTGCCTGTAAGAAAGATTTCTCTATCAATTAATGATGAATTTGGTAACTTATCTTGGACATCCACAAGGTTGTCTACTTATGGCCATTTCTAGGACTGACCCCAAAAAATCGATATTGATATCAAAATATGATAATCGGTACTGGTCATTTCCATATCTATTATATTTGTTAAGGAACGTAAGACCTAAAATCCATGTTGGAACCCAAATCAGAATCAAACTTGAGGGAACACCATATTCAAAAACCATGATCTTGATGTTTTCTCTTTCCAGCTCCACCTCAGATCCACCTGTTTGCAAAGAGTGCAAAGGTTAAGACCAATGTCATTTTGATTTGTCTGGCAACCGGTTTCTACCCAAAAGACATCACACTGCAGATCAAAAGAAACGGCCGTATTGTTGAGATTGAAGATGGATTAAAATCCTCAGGTGTTCGTCCAAATGAAGATGAAACCTTCCAGAGGAGAGACAGCGTGGAGATTCTGAGAAGTGACAAGTCTACATACACCTGTGAAATCACCCATGAGGCTTCAGGAGTATATAGTGTGAAGTCATGGGGTAAGAACATTCTTACTGTTTGCATATGTTAACATTTCTGTAAGATGATAAGAACTGAAATGCAAACAATATGTTTACAATCCAATATCAAATTCTGTAGGTCCAAAGCCAGAACACTCAAGACTAGATGTCCATGAAGCAGAATCTAAGTTTACTTTCACTTGAGAGTTGTTGTTTTTTTCTACCATAATTTCCATCAGTGACAGTGAACTAGACAAAAAAGACAAGTTATCAGCAGGTTATTAAACCAAACCTAAAGGTTCAAGTTAGACAACCAGATGTATTTCTTTATTGAGCAGAGTAAAACCATACGTTTGTCTTTTGGTTTGGCTCATTATTATCTCTTACTCAAATAGGATTGAAACTATTTTTCTGTGTCACACAGTCAGCAGCAACATTAAGTGGGAGCACATATTGAGGAAAGAAAACACACACTCTCAAAAAAGAAGAAAAAAGTCTAGAGGTGCTTGGCCAAGAATACTATAAACAAGAAAAATCTAGCAACACTCGGTCTCCTTCGTTACAAACTTGTAATACCTCACTGGTACAGGCGATCAAACCAGACCAGTTTCGACTAGTGTCTTCCTCATTGTGTGAGATAGAATATTATATTAAATTGAGTCTATCCAATAGAAATGATGTTAATTGAAGGAAACTGAACATGAAACTAATGTGAATGTTTTCTGTGTTTTAGATCATTTAGTTTTTGAACCAGAGTCTGGAGGAAATGGAGCTGTCATTGGTGCAGCTGTGGGTGCGGTGGTCCTCTTGGTTGTTGTTGCTGTGTTGATTAAGACAGGCGTATTTGGTAAGTGCACACACAGTGGTCAGTATAAAGCCGAAACTAAAGCAGTCCGATGAAATGACCAGAATGAATACTACACAGTTGCAAAATTCATGATGTTCACTTAAAATGAGCCATAAATCACAGATGTTTCATTTTTATCCAGCTCACTTATATCTGTGGATATTGCAACATGATGTAGGTGGTTATTTGGTTCAAAGGTCAGGCATTATTTTATTATGGATGTTAGAGTTCATATTGATTCATAGTCCTGTCAATCATTGAACAGGAAGGGCCTTTCTTACCCTTCATAAACTGACCTGAGGTTCACACAGCTCACATACCTCGCTAATAAAATGAGCCAAACTGGTTTAGAAATATATATTTTACCCACTGACCTGGTGTCAGGCACAGTTCTCTGATGTGTCGCCATTTTATCCTTTGTGTATGTGTTTGTGTAGGGAAGAAGTCCAGTTGTCCTGACTCCAACTCTACAGGCAGTTCCAACTCTGGAGAGCAAACTAAACCCCTAAATCCAAGCACAGGTAACCATTGAGTATTGTTGGTCATCCTGACCTCATTAATATGGAGAGGGTCTACTATGTGTTTAATATTTATTCCTAATTCCTGAATACAGTATGTTCATACATAACAGCTTGCCTTTTCTTTCCTCCACAGGGTCAGGGGACTCAGGTGTCTCAGGTAAGTGTCTTTGTTGAAAAACCAAAAGCGTTTTCCAAAAATGCCTTCAAGTGATATCAAATACACAAAAAAATATTTTAAAAATCATTAATTAAAGAAAGTAACACATCTGTTCATTTTTCTTCAGCATAATGGTCCAGGCAAGAAGAAGGACTCAAGCTCAAACAATCATGACCTCAAGAAATTGGATAATGTCCTCATGATCTGAAGTTTCTGCAAATACCAACCAATCTACTATTAAAACAGATTGACAGTGGGTAGAAATTGAAAACTTGACTTTGAAAACCATGAAAAAAAAATGAAATTAGTGATGGTGGATGGAGAGATATAGAAGACCCTTTGTATCTTAATTCCTCTGCAAATGGTAGATAAACTGACAGACAAATTAATTTCCCTTTTGGGATTAATAATCATATTGTAAAAGTAAAAAAGAACCAAGTATCTAAATAAGCAAGTTGTCCACTGCATTTCTAGAGGTTTTTGGAATGATTATCTCAACATTTAAGAATGACAAAAAGAACTGCTTAGCACAATGTTGAAGTGAAATGAATCGAAACAGGACAATATAGGGATGGGTTTTTAATTTGAGAAGGGTACTAGTAATTGTTTAAATCATGTGTGTTTGCTTATTAGTGGAACATAGGTCATGGTCTGAAAAAAAAATACTTGTGTAGACAACTGCTGTTTTTTATGGTCAATGCATTACAGTCCTGTGCTTTTGTATTCATGTTGCTTCAGTGAAAAAGTTAGTCAAACTGGGTGGAATGGTGGGAGGGGCGGGATGGTTAAAAGAGTAAGATTATGTTAAGCTGTATTTATCAAGCTTCTTAGATTTACTCCTAAGAACACTGCTAAGAGTTGACTTGTGAATAATAATAATAATACAAAATATATAGCCTACATTGGGATAATCTCATCTCTCTAATTCATTATAGGGGGCCTATGATGCTTTTTAGACTTAAAAATATGATGATGAAAAAGCTGATAAAAAGCTACTCTGAAGTTTGAGAGTAAGACTAAATTCCGCAAATTCACAGCACTTTAGACTAAAATGGCATTTGAAGACATTTAATAAATAAGGCCCCTGGTATGTACAGTTTAATATAGAGTTTTTGTCAAATTCGAAAGTTTTAGATCATCAAACCAGTTTTATTAATAGACAAAGAAAACCTCATTAATTTTCCAACCTTGATAGCAACTAATGCAACCAAGTGTTTGTGATCACTGGGAATGAGTCGCTGTGGAATTTTAGGTAAAGAGAGGAATTCATGGTTCCATCAGTTATGGCAAGTCTTCCCGGCCCAGCTGCTTTCTGCAGCCAAACTGGCCGGGGAAAGGTGACCCTGACTGAAGGATACTGGGATGTTCCTATAGGCCCGACTGGAAATATAATCTCTCCACGTAGTCCTTGGTCTTCCACTTGAACTCTGGTCAAACATTCAAGTGTTTTGTGTGAAATTTTTTCATTTATTCTTTTACTAATAGAAAAAGCACTTTTCTGGTCCATGAAAATACAAATTAAACCTCATTTATACAGTCATGTTCCATGGCTCATGACCATAGGATAGGGTCGGTACAAAGACTGACCAGTGGATCAAGAGTTTTGACCTTTGACTCGGCTCTCCTTTTGTCACAAAGGGGCAATACAGCAATTGCAATACCGCTCTCGCTGCACAGATTCTCCAGCGAATCTCACGCTCCAGTTTCAGTCTGACTTATTAATAAATGAGATTCAGATAGATAGAATAAAAGAAGAAATTAAGTACAGTCATGGAGGATCACCCTATAGTGCCTTCAGTTTGGTCTATCAAATACAATAGATAGGATATGTGATTGTTAGGAAACACTGGATTGTACATCAGTTTAGGGCTTGGGACTAAATTATTTCGGGGGGGGTTTTACTGATAAGCTATGAAATATTTTTTTTACTGATAAGCTATGAAATATTTTAATGTTTTGTGTGAAATGTATTTGTTTTCTCTTTCATTTTTGTTGCATTTGCTAAAACAAAAACATGTGAAGATTTTCTGCTCACTGAAAAGATAAATTAAACATTTTTCCAACAAAGTTGTGAAATTGTGTGTGATTTCTCTTGCACAAAATTTAAAGGAAAGCATTTATGAATAAGATTTAAGTAATTAAGGTCACAAACCTTTAAAGTGATAGTTCACCCAAAATTCAAATTTCACTCATTATCTATTTGACAGATTTTCAGTCCTCCGTCCCTTCTCTGAGTTATCCAGACAGGTCCATATAATGGTTGTCAATGGACACCAGGATTCTTTGTCCAAAAAGACACACCAAAAAACATCCAGATACCTCCATACTGCTCGTCTGTAATGTCCCTCTTGTATTGAAGCCCCCACATGAGAAATTGTTCCGTCGGTCAGTAGCAATCACATGAGAATTGCACTGACACAGGAAGAGCAGTGAACTGAGACACTGGGAGCTTCCGCTACAAACAAGCTTAAAATATAGACTCATTTAATTTTGTTCTGAACAATTTCTCACGTCGGGGCTTCAATACAAGAGGGACATTGCAGACTTAGTATGGAGGTATTTGGATGTTTTTTGGTGTCTCACAAAGAAACCTGGTGTCCATTGACAACCATTGTATGGACAAATACTGCGTGGACCCCACACGAGGACTCTGATTTATTAGTCGAATAAGATTTAATTAATTAAGGTCACAAACCTTTAACCACAAATAGAAGGTAAAGAAAAATGTAATCCAAGAAACCATAAGATATAACCCAAAATCAAGTACTTTTAATCTTGAAAATAACCATATTTAAAGCACTCCAAACAAACCAAATATGTTTTAAAACTCTGTTCCATGATGATTTTTAAATCTTACAACTTTATCAGCTTTTAACTCCTGTGAATACTCTTTTAAACTACCTACACTATATTTTTAACTGTACTTTTAACATACATGATATACATCAACAGATCATTCCTACCTGGTGCAGTCAACCAGTTGCCTCCCGGCTGGGAGACACACCCAGACCTGCCGTGACCTGCAGCTCAGCTCAACACGCTATTATGACAAAAACCATTTCCTGGAATGATATTATTGTTGTTATTTATCTTTTTTTAAAAATTTTATTAGGCTATGGGTTATTTTAATATTTATTCATGTTGCTGTCTTGTTGGATTCTGTTGTGGTTCTGTTGCCACTCTTGTCTCTATTGTCCTGTGTCATATGTTGACTGTTAGTCACTCATCTTGCACAATATATTTTTTAAAGAGAGAGAGAGAGAGAGAGAGAGAGAGTTTAAAACAAACAAACAAAAACCTCGGAAATGAACTCGCATTTGAGAAGCTGAGACCACTGCTGAACAATAACAATAAAGGACAGATTAAATGGAATGAAGGCGGATGATCTATCTAGCAAAAAAAAAAGAAAAGAACAATAAGTCGTTGAAAGTGGGAGGCGTCTTTAGTACACCTTCACTTTACGAGCGACATTGAACGCACCAAGCAGCAACCAGACGGACAGGTCAGTCGACAGAGAACCAGGAAACAAACGGACGGTTATCGCGGTTGGACACGGAGTAAAGATCCCTTACCTGGGGTCGGGTAAAACGACAAAAAAGAGTTTAAGGAGTAAAGAGGCGCAATTCTGATCATCATGCAGGTCTTCACCGCGATCTTTGTCCTTCTCGGGACAGGATTGACGGTAAACAGCGGTAAGTAAAGACTTTTTGGCCACGTTAAAGTTAATGTGCGTCACGTCAAAAGTGAAAGTAAACGGCTGTTGTTGCGTCTGTAAAAATTCAGACTTCTGCTTTGTTGTTTAAAGTTAAGAATGTAATGATATCGACGAAAAGTTGTTGACTTATTTTGAAATGTGTAAGTATTACCTAGTCCTGGTACATTAAACAGTCAGAAAAGAGGAAATTCATCGAATAGCCTAAATGCGAGATAATGTCAGACCAACATGTCGTCGAAGCTGCAAACGAAACCTGCGCTACGCGGTCGTTAGCCTTTGATTGAACTCATTTTGCCTTTGTAAATACAAGCTAAATCTAAAACAAGAATATGTTGGCTAAGAATTGCAGTAGGTATATTACCACAATGGAAAGCAGGGATTGTGTTTTGTTTGTTAGAGGATTTATGAAGTAGGTAATTGGTGGAATATCAAAAAAAAAAAAAAAAAGTTGTCTGTTAAAGTTAATGATATGCATTATACACAAGGAGTGAAGACAATATGCCAGGATAAACTTGTTATTTGAAGCAGTCTTGTAGCAGAACGATGATTGGTATCAGATGATTGATATGAGTTATTCTAAATACTTATTTATTTATTTTATTATTATTTTACCTTTTCTATGTTGTCAGATTATCACTATTTGTTGATTTCAACTGGAACCTGACATTTTAAGATGTTACATGAGCATCTCTAGGTGTTTTCCAAGCAGCTTACACAAGGAAGTGCAACACTATTACAATGTTTATTACCTTTAAGAGTCTTTGGCTCCACTTCAAAACACCACCCTTTGACTTTGACTGTTGCTCAGGTGGATCGACAGCGTTGTTGAGATATCTCTTATATGACTGTTATATAAAGTTAGTTGGCTAATCATTAATAATGATAAACTTTTAAAGTCTTTTGAAGCAGTGTTGTAGCGGAACAATCACTGGTATCAGAAACTATTTAAAAAAAAAATTACATTCTCTATGTGTTTAAGCTATCACTACTTATTAATTTAAATGGAAACTGATTTTACTAAGTCATTATAGGTGTTCTGATTACACAAGGAAACCCAACGCCATTACACTGTCCTGTAGTCTTTGACTTGACTTAGTTGTTGACTGCTGCTGAAGTGCACAGGCAGCATTGTTGAGATATCTCTGATGACAGGTCACAATCATAACTTTGATTTCCTCATTCTGTGGCGCTTGGTGAGGTAAATGTTTGAGTAGTTATAACTTTTTGTTGGATGTTCAACGATTGCTCATTAGATTAAAATCTCAAAGGCAAGTGTCAAGTGTTTTAAGTAAACCAGAGAGAGCCTAAATTTTTGGATGCACTTTCCAAGGTTGTAGTAAAGTAGATACTTCAATGTTCTTGTTCATCCAAAATCTGTGAGTCCTGACAGACCTTGTGTTGTAAATATTTGTCTGTTCTTCCTGTGTGATTTCCAGAGAGGCATTCCCTCACCTACATCTACACAGCCCTCTCCAAACCAGTCGGACTCCCTGGTATCCATGATTTCACAGCCATGGGTCAGATGGACGGCAGGTTGATTGACTACTTTGACAGTGAACACCAGAAGAAAGTTCCCAAGCAGCCATGGATGAAAGAGAGGCTTGAGGCTGATTACTGGGAGAAAGGCACACAGTCCCGCCAGAGCAAGCAGCAGTGGTTCAAAGTCAATATTAAAATCCTCATGGATCGAATGAGACAGAATGAAACAGGTAAGATGTGGGGAGCGTTGGAAGATGTTATTGGTGTCTATTTCTTTAAACCAGTGTTAATTGTCACTTTTGCCACATTTATTAAAACCAGTGATGTTCTATGAGATCTTGTAATGTGTCCTGTTGGCGATTTCCTTCCACGTTTAACCAGCAAATCCCTGTGTCATCTTATTATAATCATTAATGTGTATGTGTTTTTTTGTTGTTAAAATTTGTCTTACTGTTCTGTCCCGTAGACATCCATGTCCTTCAGTGGATGCACGGCTGTGAGGGCGACGTTCAGCCCGACGGCAAGTTAAAGTTTGTTCGTGGCATGGACATGTACAGCTATGATGGAGACAACTTCCTGTCCTTCGATGACACCAACTCTGTCTGGGTGGCTCCAAATAATGCAGCTCTGGAGACCAAGAGAAAGTGGGACAATGTCCAGGTCCTGAAAGAATACACCAAAGGCTACCTGGAGAATGAGTGCATGGATTGGTTGACCAAGTTCAGGACTTATGGAAAGCAACAGCTGGAGAGGGCCTGTAAGAAAGATTTCTGTGTTTCTCTTGTCAGTACTAATAAAGTTTGGGGAACCATCCTTAATAATAGAGGGAATAATTGGCCAAATATTAATAATTAACAGTAACAATTAATGATGAATTATTTATATATTTTAAAGCAGAAGTAAGTGATATATTTGTGTTAATATAAGTCTTAAATAGTTATATCTTCCGACAGCAATCACTTACATAGAGTGTTTGGACCAAAACACGGGTCTGTCAGTCACTCTGCTCTGCTCTGAGCCGAGGAGAAAACATTTATCGTATCCTACAGTTTTTATCCAATGAGGAGAGAGAACGGCATGCAGGGCTGTGTGTGCAGCCAAGGAACGCCGTGAATGTGGCGACCGAGGACTGTTATGGTGCGTTCAAGGAAACTGTATTTTTCCGACCGTGAAGTGGTACCAGTTCGATCTGGTAACCGGTCGGAAGTTATGGCTGTTATAGTGACTTTCACCGGTAAAACAGGTCGGAGAAACACGAGTGGGTTGCCTGGAACGCTACAAAGTCGTAAGTTGTGACTTGAAGCTGTAATTTACGATTTCAAAAGCCTGCCTGGAACGCAGCATTAGCGAAAACGACCGGACCACTTACTTCTGCTTTAATGATGAATTATTTATATATTTTATCATTATTATGTTCCACAAGGTTGTCCACTATTTCCTGAATTATTATGTAATGTAACCATGATCTTGAAAATTGTTTTGGAAAAGATATTGAAATATAGAATAGTCGAAATGAAATGATAAAGCCACCATGCAAAAAGGAACCCACTTGATGTTTTCTCCTTCCAGCTCCACCTCAGATCCATCTGCTTGCAAAGTGCTCAAAGGTTCAGACCAATGTCATTTTGACGTGCCTGGCAACTGGTTTCCTCCCAAAAGACATCACTCTGCAGATCAAAAGAAACGGCCGTATCGTTGAGATTGAAGATGGATTAAAATCCTCAGGTGTTCGTCCAAATGACGATGACACCTTCCAGAGGAGAGACAGCGTGGAGATTCTGAAAAGTGACAAGTCTGCATTCACCTGTGAAATCATCCACAAGGCTTCAGGAGTAGATGTTGTGAAGTCGTGGGGTAAGAACATGCTTGTTACTGTTTGCATATGTCAACATTTCTGTGTTGAAGAAATGGTAAAAACTGTAATGTTAGTTTGCAATATGGACATTATTGCAGGATATACTGACAAAATGTCTGTAATGACTGAAAAGTTTATTTAAATTACCTCACCAACAAAGGTTAAATATATGTTGAAAACCAGAACACTCAAGACTAGACGTCCCTGAAGGATAATCTAGGTTTACTTTCAGTTTGACAGTTTTCTAACCATAATTTTTATCAGTGACAGAAACTCCCCACCAAAAGCTCAACAAAGAAAAAAAAATACTAGGTTATCAGATGAGAAACATTCTATACATAATTTATGTCATGAAATATTAGTATCATTGTCCCTTAAGTAAGAGTAAGAGTCTATGAAATAGAAATGATGTTGAATGAAGGAAACTAGACCTAAAACTAACATGAATGCTTTCTGTGTTTTAGATCACATCATTATTGGTCCAGATTGCTCAGGCCCTCCCATTGGTGGAATTGTGGGTGGGATCGTGGCCCTCGTCCTGGTTGTTTGTTGTGTTGTAGGGGCGCTGATTGGGTTGTGGAGGACACGCAAACTTTGTAAGTGCAGTACACACACCAGTTTAATAAAACTGTTAAAATAAATTCTCCTTTTTTAAAGTGTATGATGTTCAGGCTACCTCACTTATGTCTGTGAGTAACGTGGGATGTTAACCGTTTTTGATTACTATGTTCATTGTGTTTAATCACAACAGGTTTCGCCAAGCCAGACGACAAAAAACCAGGTAAGAAAAAAAAACTGACTTGCATCAAAGGTGACTCAGTCAGGAGGAAACGGTGCATTTGAGTTTGATTTGCATCAGTACATTAATCTATATTAGCTAGTCTTGCCCCTGCAGTAGTTTCTGTATACTGAATTTCATTAAGATATAACTTTTATTCAATCGGGTTCATCTGTTTGTTTAAGTGCTGTAAGTTGACTTTGTTTTGATTTACAGGTGCCCCATTAGATGTTGTAAAGGTTGCCCCAGGTAAAGGCTTTATTTCTCAGCTTTTCAGTTTTTAAAATTGAGAGAAATTAGGTAAAATGTTTAGATACATTTTTAACCCTGGCTGTGTTAACTGTTCTAATTACAGCTAACCCTCAAGTCCAGCCTGCTCAGCCTGCCCCAGGTAAGGGCTTTATTTCTCAGCTTTGCAGTCTTTTAAAATTAGAAACTTTAGTTCTTTTTAGGTTGAAAGTCACATTTTAAGCCCAGAGATGGGGCAAAATAAATCAGGAAAGTAGTGCATAAAATTTAAGATAAATTACTTTTCCTGAAACCACGATCAGCAAAGAAATAGACTTCAGCTGTAGTCAATACTGTACACTGAATTTTATTAAGATATATTTTCAACACATTTTTCAGTGGATTATCTGTTTAAGACAAGTGTTATATATTAACTTTGTTTTTATATACAGCTCCTCAAGCACCGCCTGCTCAGCCTGCCCCAGGTAAGGGCTTTATTTCTCAGCTTTGCAGTCTTTTAAAATGATAAAGTTAAGTTCTTTTTTAATTGAACCAAGTCACATTTTTAAGCCCAGAGGTGGGGCAAAATAAATCAGGAAAGTAGTCAATAAAAAGATACATTATTTTCCTGAAACCACGATCAGCAAAGAAATAGACTTCAGCTGTAGTCAATACTGTACACTGAATTTCATTAAGATATATTTTCAACGCATTTTTCAGTGGAGTTTGTATATTAACTTTGTTTTTATTTACAGCTCCCCAAGCACCACCTACTCAGGCTCCCCCAGGTAAGGGCTTTATTTCTCAGCTTTGCAGTCTTTTAACATTAGAAACTTTAGTCCTTTTTGTTGCAACTACTTTAAATTCAATATATTTTTTCAAAGTAGTAAATACATTTAAGATACTTTTTCCCTGAAACCATGATCCATGAAAAAACACACTCCACAGAATATAACATACATGCATACATGTAACACAACATGGACACCTATTTGTTCGGATTGAGTCAGGTTGTTTATTCTTTGTCACAGTTAAACTGGCAGCTTTTAGATCAGACAGAGTGACATGAGTTTAACTGGTTTGGAAATATTTTGGAACCACTGACCTGTATTCAGGCAATGTTGACAGCCCTGATTTAAGTTATAAGATCATGTAACTGGGGAAAAAAAACAGATGTAAAAATTGTTTCCAGTTCTAATTGCAACCCATTTTTCCCTCTCTTTATGTGTTTGTCTAGACTCTCAGGCTCCATCTGAAGAGCAGGGCAAAGGTAATCATGCAGTGTTATAATCTTAAATACTGTATTAAAGTAATCGGGTATGTTTAATGTTTCTCACTTTTTAAAGTTCCGGGTTATTACATGTAGATTAATTTTCTGTTTAAGTCTAACCAAAGTCTTTCCCAGCTCCAACTCAGGCTTTGTTACTGCATGTACATACTGTACATGTGCATACATACCAACATGACTTTTCTTTTCTGCAGAAGGTTCAAAGGAGTCTCTCAGGAGTGGTGACTCTGGTCATGGTAGTGATAAATCTGGCAAGTCTGGTAAGTGTCTTAGTTGTATGAAGAAATACACAAGACAAAACATATTAAAAAATAACAAACATCATTAGGTAGAGAAAGTACTTTTTCCCTTTGTCTCTTAAACAGAAGGATACTGTATGGCCATCTGAGTCTGACTGGAGAACCACCTGTGTATTCAGATTCAGTCTCTTGTCTTTTTTTTTTCTTTCTTTCACCTGAGTTTGAGTGGCAGCTTTCAGATCATTAGAAACAAACTGAGCCACACTGGTTTGAAAATGTTTTAGTCCGATGTCAAGTTGACATCCTGTTATAAGATCAAAAAAGAAAACGGTTATGTAAAGATGATTTAAAATATGTTGATTACAGTCATCAATTTTTACCTTTCTGTATGTGTTTGTGTAGGCACTCAGGGTGACAGCTCCAGTACCTCCTCTAAGGAAAGCGATCCGCTCATGGGCACCGGTAATCATGCAGTTACATAATTGAATACTGTATTACAGTAATAAGGCATTTTTATTGATTTTCACCTTATTGACTTGAAGCCCGAGCTCAAGGTCTGAAATGTATTTAGGTTTTTTTTCTCTCTATGCGTTTGTTCTTTCTTTCAAAAATGTATTTCCTCTCTGTATGTGTTTGTTTAGGTTCTCAGACCACTGGATCCAGTGCATCTAGTACCGCCTCTGAAGAAAACCAACCACTCATGTGTAATCATGCAATTACATAATTGAATACTTTGATAAAGTTATTAAGTATTTTAGCCTTGTTGATTTGCAGTGGGTTCAGAGTTATTACAGTTAAATAAGTAATATCTTTTAATAAGACCAAAGTCTTTCCAGCATAAGGTCTGAAATGTATTTAGGGTTTATTTCTGTGTGTACGTATACATACATTTACCAAAATGTCTTTCCTTTTCTGCACAGCTCTCCCCAACGGTAGTGGTGGCGCTGGAGAGACTGGTAAGCATCGTAGTTGTATGAACAATATTTCACACCAAAAATACCTGTCAGTGATATAAAATACATTGAAAATAGATCATTTGACAGATTCTTGCGAAAGTAACACAACTGTTTACTTCTCTTTAGAATAATGGTCCAGGCAACAGGAACTCAAGCCAGAAGAATCATGACCTCAAGAAATGGGATGATCTGAAGTTTCTGCAAATACCAACCAATCTACCAGATTGACAGTGGGTAGACAATAAAAAGGGAAATTAAATTGGCGGACAACAGTGAAAAGGAAAAAAAAAAAGAAGTAAATAAACAAGTTGTCCACTGGATTTCTAGAGGGTTTTGAAACTACTGTCAACATTTAGGAATGACAATGATATAAGGATGTGTTTTAACTTCAGAAGAGCAATTGACGGTTGTATAATGTTGCCTCAGTAAAAAAAAAAAAAAAAAGCGTTTCAACCTTGGGGGGAGGGGTTGGGTAAGTTAAATGAGTAAGATTATATCAAGAGCTCAAAGTCCTGGTAATATACATGTATATCTACTGAGGCCTTAATAAAAGATAAATAGAAGAAGAGGACAGACGAAATGCAATCAGGGAGAATGACCTAAATGCCTTTATTGTAATCTATTAAATGCAAGATATACTGTGTGATGGGTTATATGGGGAATTAAGGTTTTAGTCTCAACTGTGATTTTTTTTCTTGATATATTTTTTGTTAGCTTTGATAAGAATGCTTTTAGAATCTAAAGTAAGGAACATTTATTTGTATTCCACTTCTCAGAGAAAGTACTTTATGGGATTAAAATACGCTGTCAAATATATATGGTTGCTTTGTGAAACTTGAAACTTAATCTTTTTTCTTTTCTTTTTTTTATAAACAAAGTTTCTATCTTTTGCTAAAATTGCACTTTGCATCAGTCTATTTGTGTAAGAAATCAGAATGCCAAAATCTGCTGAGATGTATTGTAGTTATATCAGTGTGTGACATGTGACATTAAAATTAGTTGGTTTTACCTAAAAGGTTGAACATGAATGGAATAGAATAGAATCAAGGCAATAATAACTTTTTATGGACCAAAGGTAGTTAAGGAGTCACATTGTCTTAATTCAGGGTTGTGTACAGTTTCCTTTAACATTACAAAATTGAGCACAATTTAGATGGCGTCATCTGTTTGTTATATGTGTGTGGTTTCATGTCTATGCAAATTAAATAAAGGATGTAAATGATTAATGGAAACCTGAATTGAAGCTGTGTGTTTAATGAGCTGTATTTTAGAAGTTTGAGGTGTCTTGAAGCTAACCTGCTTAAAGTCGCGGCTGTGTACCATGGTCTTGGTTGTCCATTGGGTCCTTACACTTCAACATTCATTGTTTGATAACCACTGTAAAAAAAATAATAATAATAATTTAAAAAAGTCCAGAAACAGGAAACGAATGGGAAAGAATCATTGTTGTTGTTCACATAAGCTTTACAAAAAAAAATTTTTGATCAGGGTTAAACAGTGAATTATACTGACTGTTATGTTTATACTGTTAATATCTTTCAGACCTGTTTCCTGCTGGGCTGCAAGTAGCTGCTAGTCGGTGAGGGGACAGTTCAACATACCATATTTTTAATTTACATTTTACTAAGTTTGTGTTTTTATGGATTTAATTGTGTTTCTACAGAATATCGGCAGCCTATTAAAGTAGCCTAGCCGTTTCTCGCTCCTGTTGTTTATTTTGTTGTTTTTTTCCTTAGTCTAGTTCACCAGGCAAGTGAGCCGGTAACAGGCAGGAAATGGGTATTGCCCCTGGGTCAGATTAGTTTTCTCCTTTTTTTGGTTCATCCAAAGAAGGATGGTGTGATTAGACTGTGTGGACTATCGTTGCCTGAAGGCTAAAACCAGGAGAGACGCTTTCCCTTTGCCATGGATTGAAGAGTCACTGGGTGGACTGGAGGGAGCTACTTTGGATTTAGTCGTGGCTATAATCAAGTTGAGGTGGCTCAAAAAAGATAGGGCAAAAACATAATTCTGTGCACCATTTGGATTATTTTGAGTTTAATCGAAGGCCATTTGTGCAACGCCCCAGCACATTTCAGCACCTCGTATGTCTGGAGAATGTTATCAATCTGTCTTGTACCTTGATGATGTAATTGTATTCTCTACCTCTATCCAGCAGCACCTGGAAAGACTGGAGGAAATGTTACTCCCACTACAGGTAATTAACAGCAACAATGACAGTCCAGAAAATAAAGGTAAACTATTTTATTACAAAGGCTCTGCTCACATTTTATGGGCCCACTTTAACCTCTTCAGTTTATCCCCCAAGTAGCCTACAAACCACTCTGGTGCACACTTCAATAAGTGCACCCTTACACACTGTGAAATAAAAGAGTTTGCAAACATTTAACTTCATCACACTTTTTGCCTGCCCTGTTGGTCGAACTGGGATTTAACCTGAGCACTGCTAATAAATTGGGGGGTGCAAGCAGATAATAAAACAAACAAACAAAAAAGAGAGAAAAAAGGAAGGAAAACTAGTCCACCTCAAGGGCAATACCCAGAACTTTTCTGCCCGTTACCACCTCACTTGCCGGGGTGGACTATTAGGACAGCAAGAAACAGCTAAAAGGCTGCGGGTAGTCTGTAGGTAGGCTATACAAACATAAATCTGAAACGGTTTATTACATCCACAGAAAATACAAACCGACCAAATGTTTATCTTACATCATGTAAGTTTAAAAATAGGCTAGGCTACTGTTCTCTAAGCCCAGCAGGGAAACAGTCCTGAAATGTTCCCATTATCTCCACAGTTCCAGCCCAGTGTTGCAGAAAAATAATTAGGAAACAGTCCATGTTATCGATGTAAGGAATCTCATGCAACACCACATCGATGTAAGGAACGGTAAGGAAGCATTGGACTCACTGTCAGTCTGACTGCGGTCAGAAGAAACAAGGAACAGACCAGTTGGAAAGAAAGAGATTCTGATCATCATGAAGTTTTTCATCGCGATCGTTGTCCTTTTCGGGACAGGATTGCCGGTAAACAGCGGTAAGTAAAGCCTTTTTAAGCAAGTTGATGTTTAAGTGCGTAACATTCAAAGTGAAAGTAAACGGCATTCATTTGACATTCAAAATACTTACACCATTGAATTATGTCAAACCAACTGTGCAGGATACAGATTATTGATATTCCACATTTAGGCTACCACAAGGCTTTTTCAAATATATCTTTTAATATATTTATATTATGTCTTTTCGTAAATATTTTACAATTAAAATAAATATATACAATTATTATGCTCCTTGACATTTTGACCAAGATGTCAAACCAACTCACAGATAGGCTACTAACACCCTTAATTTGAAAAATAAACCTCGAGTATGAAGGTATTATTGGGGGGAAATGTTTGAGCAACGGTAGAATTTCTAGCCTAGGCCTACTTGTGTATCCTACATGTGTGTGAGTTATGTACTGTAATTTTTTCTCTCGCTCTACAATTAAAACACAACACTTACCTTAACCTCTTCGGTTTACGTCCCACTCCCAACTAAGTATCACTAGCAAGGCAGGGATTAGGTCTAACTACAAACCACCCTGGTGCACACTTATCTTACACACTTTGAAATAACAAGTTTGCACACAAATTAATCTCACTGCAAGTATTTAACTACATTATGCTTTATGCCTGCCCTGTTGGTCTAACTGGGATTTAACCTGAGCACTGTTAATTAATTTGGGGATGATAAAACAAACAAACCCGATCTGCCCCAAGGGCAATACTTTTCTGCCCGTTACCAGCTCATTTGCCGGTTGAAGACGACAAGAAATAGCTAAAAGGCTGCCGATATTCCTAAACAAATGTTAATCACTTTATTAAATCCATAGAAAATACAAACCAAAAGTTTATGGATTACATCAAGTTTAAAGTGCCTGGTATGTCAAACTGTCCCCTTACCGACCCAGCCCAGCAGGGAAACAGGCCTGAAACATATAAAAACAGTCCATATCACACCTACATCTCTAAACAATATTGAAAACAGGGCCTCAGCCCACAGTTCCTTTGTTTACCTGCATGTCAGCATGGTGAGAGGTGCACAACTGCCTCACTCCCCTGGCCGGACCAACAGACACACAACACATGTTCCTTCTGCGTACAGTAGACCTATACCCACCTCTTCAAGTTTGCGCATTCCCTTTCCTGCTCGGTGCCACCTGGGTCCAGATTCACTAAAAACAAAAACAACAAAGAAGTGAGTGAAGAACCTTCAAAACATGAAGTTTGTTCTTATGCTACTGCACACTGTAGATGGTTTGCTTTATAATTTCAAAATACCCATCAGCCACCTGCCAACATCCACAATTAAGGAGTTAAAAAAGGAAAGTCAGATATTGTCCAGTGAGTTACTTTGTAAATGTATTACATTACAATCAGAGCGATATAATAACATTCTTCTTAATTAAAACTAATTTTTACGTTACATATGAATAAAAGACGCGTTAGACTACTGATAACTATAGCCTAACCTTTCTGAGTAAAGTCAACAGGGATCTACCTCTCCTGCTCTAACAGATGACATCACCCGCCCCTGAAATCTCATGCAATACACATCACATCAATTTACAGGAAGCATTGGATGCACTGTCAGTCTAGCAAACAGTCAGTTGACAGAAGCAGGAAACAGACCAGCCGTTGGATGATACAGAGTAAAGATCCCTTACCTGGGGTCGGGTAAAAACGCTAAAATTTAGTTTTTGAAGGAGTAAAGAGACGCTGAACTGAGATCACAATGTTCTTCACCACAATCTTTGTCCTTCTTGAGACAGGATTGATGGTAAACAGCGGTAAGTGAAGCTTTTATTTTTGCCAATTTTGAAAAACTTACGGTACTGTAAGAAAAACTTTAAAGGTCCCATATTATGCTATTTTTCATCTATTTCATATGGTTTTAAGTTGTCCAAGCATATTGTATTCCTATTGTATTGTCCCCAAATCAATCTGCAGCTCTAGATCTCAGTAATCTAAAAGTGTCTCTCCAGTGCCCTCCTGAGAACGAGCTGTTTCTGTGTCTGCACCTTGAAATGCAAATGATTATGTGTAAACCACGTCCACTCCACAGCTGTCACGGGGAGAGGGTGTGGTTTTCACTACAGGTACATGTGCCAATGTTGACATTGAGACAGCAGGGGTCGGGTATTGATTTCCGAAAAAAAAAAAAAGAAGTTTGAGACTCGCATCTTGTCTGAAAAAATACTAATGTCTCACTGTGACAGAAGGAGATCGCCTACATGGTGGCTCCTACAGCCATCAAACTGTCAAATAAAAAAAACGAGTGAAACTGAGGAGCAGCACAAACTGTAGGCTACACTGTTATGGACTGATGAGAAGTTACCGGAGAATAAGGTTTTGCGCCGTGAGAGGAGACTTCCTCGTTCAGATCAGGATCATGTCTCTCACTCCGTGATGAGGACCGCTGCACCGCAGCGCTGATGAGAAGCCGTATCACGCCAATATCCGCGGTTTCATTTTTAATGACGGCTGGGCAGCTGTTTTTTAGTCAGTGATTCAAAATGATCATCTACCGGCCGCGGTAGTGTTACCGACCGATGCTCCCGTATCTACGTTTCATGTGAAATGACGGGCCGACTGACGGACGAGGGGGGGTGGAGGTGGTGCGACTCTCGCTGATCAGGAAATGGCTCACCGGGCGGAGCTACCGTTTTTCCAGACTTGCCCAGGGGGAGGATAAGGAAGTACCGGGAGGTGGAGTTACTCGAGTTCAACACATCCTGACGTCAAGTCTGCCAGCACTTTCAATTCGCCCGTTTGGAGACACGATCTCAAAAAAGTGTAAAAATCAATTGAGGGAGTGAACAGACTTTTTTCACCTTCAGGCGTCATAGAAAGGCCCCGGGAACACATAGGACCACTACAAAACCTATAGAAAGTGGATTTTCATAATAGGACCCCTTTAAAATGTTACTGAAACTTCAATAGGAATAGTGACGCAATGTAAAACTACTTCCACTCAAATGTAACATGAATTAATATTCTGTGTGTGTACATGCAAGTCCACAAATATAGTTCAAATGGGTGTGGTGCAGTCACAAGTTGGAGAAAACCTGTCACACAGGTTAGTTTCACTGACAGTGGTTTATGCCGTCTGTTCTCTCCACCAAGATATCACCACCTCATTTGAATGAAGCTCTTCTCCCACCTGTGAAGCAGGAAGGAGAACGATCTGGGTGTTGAGCTGCCGCAAATAGAGCAGTCAGTAGGAGGCTGCTTCCACATCTGCACAGTCTTCCTCTGTAATTTACACATGTTGTGTGAAAGCAACGGATCATCGTCTATTGTTTCACTATTGACATAGAGTGTGAATGTAGTGGAGAGTCCATGGTGGAAGTCAATGCCCATTTCTTTGGTTTTAGAAACATTCAGGTCTAGACAGTTGTCTCTACACCAGGAGTGTCCAGTTCAGTTAATAGAGCAGAACAAAACAAAGAGATTGTACCTGAAATCATCAAAATACTCAGCTAGTCTGTACAGAAAAAGCCTTTACCCCACTATTTTTAACCCCATGATTGTTGAAAAGTGAATCTTTTCAGGTTCCAGTCACTGCATCGTTCATAAAGTGGGTGTATGGAGAGGATGCAGCTAAACCTGCTTTCTGAAACGGGGCCCTGGTGCATGAAAACGAACAGAGAAGAGGAAATTAATCAAATCCGTTGAAAATAATCATCAAACCAACATGTCATTCCTGCAAACGAAACCTGGGGTCTGTAGCCTACTACGAAGTAAGATTTGAGCTTGGTAACGTCAGGGTGGTTCACTTCTTATCAGGATACATCTCCATGGTAACTTGTGCTGAACAGCTAACCTGGTCCAGAGCAGGTTATGTTCCAGATTGGGATTGCTGGTTATAAAAGAAAAAAAACCCAACAACTCTGAATGGAGATTGTGAGAGGATCCCACTGACGTGTTCACGGTCAAAGCCCCCTGGCATTTTCAAATGAACATAAGAGAGGTTCAATTCATATGAGGGACTGATAAATCCCTAGCCTGACTCTCGCCAGACCCTTGTAGTTCTGCAAAACTACGCTGAGCTCCACACGGGTCTGGGGCTGCTCCATAGCAGAGACGTTCTAATAGAAGGGCTTTGTCCATAGGCGATGTATTTCAGAAGGCGGGGCCTTGTAAAAAAAATCCTTGTATGTGATTGGATAAAACACTTGCCACTTCCCGGTCCGAAGAAGAGCGAAAGCATCTTTGCCACCAATAAATGTCTTCAAAACCGTTCTCTGTTAAAGAATTAATATTCGATAGATTCGACTAAAACAGTTGATATAGCAGAATCAATGCCAACGCACGACTCCTTGCTGCGAGCCGCCATTGTTGTTTGAATCGAAAGTCCCGCCCGGCGATCCTGATTGGTTCATTATTTGAAGCTCAGCGTAGCGCCTCTACAAGTGTCTGGCGAGAGTCAGGCTAATAACCCCCCCCCTTTGTTTTAGCTTTTAACTTCCTGCCTTCCTCAACCTCATCTCCTGACAGCTCTAAGTCTGACTTGCCTTTCACAATTCTGAGTAAAATTCTCACTCAGCCCTCTGCCTCCTGAAGTATAGAAAAAAAGACAGAAAAAAAGTGATAACTTAAGTCCCTTACTGCCATAACATGTGGATGCTGTTATTCCCGTCATTTGGCAAGAGAGTGCATGTGGTTTGTAAGCCACTCACCCACAACTGTGACATTCTGTTAATAAATATCTGTCTGATCTTCCTGTGTGATTTCCAGAGAGACATTCCCTCACCTACATCTACACGTGCCTCTCTAAACCAGTCAGACTCCCTGGTATCCATGATTTCACAGCCATGGGTCAGATGGACGGCAGGTTGATCGACTACTTTGACAGTGAACACCAGAGGAAAGTTCCCAAGCAGCCATGGATGGAAGAGAGGCTTGAGGCTGATTACTGGGAGAAAGGCACACAGTCCCGCCAGAGCAAGCAGCAGTGGTTCAAAGTCAACATTAAAATCCTGATGGATCGAATGAGACAGAATGAAACTGGTAAGATGTGAGGGGTTAGGATCAGCTGTTGATGTTTCAATTGTAACTTTTGCTACATTTATTGAAACCAACGTGTTTTTATGAGATTTTGTAACATGTCTTATAGATGACTTTACTTCAGTGTTTAACCAGAAAACCTCTGCATCATCTTTTTTTGTTAGTGTATGTTGATGTGTTTGTCTTACTGTTCTGTCCCATAGACCTCCATGTCCTTCAGTGGATGGCCGGCTGTGAGGGTGACGTTCAGCCTGATGGCAAGTTAAAGTATGTTCGTGGCATGTACATGTACAACTATGATGGAGACAACTTCCTGGCCTTCGATGACGCCAACTCTGTCTGGGTGGCTCCAAATAATGCAGCTCTGGAGACCAAGAGAAAGTGGGACAATGTCCAGGTCCTGAAAGAATACACCAAAGGCTACCTGGAGAATGAGTGCATGGATTGGTTGACCAAGTTCATGGTCTATGGAGAGAAACAGATGAGGACTGCCTGTAAGAAAGATGTGGCAACATTTTCCATCAGCAAACACTATAATTGATATTAAGCATTATTTTATGTAATCAATATCTTTTTAAAACATGGAATCCATTTAGGAGTCTAAATTATAATCAAACTTGGGGGAACACCATATTCATAAACCATCATCTTGAAAATTGTATTGGAAAATATGAAAGTTTAATAGTTGAAATAAAATAATAAATCAATCAGACTTTATTTACAGAGCACTTTTCATACAAATGAAATGTAGCACAAAGTGCTTTACACCATAAAATCAGACAAAACAAAGCAAAAATAAAACCCAAAGACACACACACACACACATTTATAGAGTTTGACAGAAGGCAAAAGCGCTACCTCTCAAGAATTTGCTGTGAGGAAACACCAGGGACTGACGAAAAGCAAATAAATAAAATCAGCTAAGAGTTGAACATGATAAAAATAAATTAAATTATACAAATAGATGAATAAATGAATACGAATTAAAAATAAATAAATAATAAAAATGAGTGCTGTCAGTAGATTAAAAAAAATTTAGAATATGAATAGAAAGCATAAGCAACATCCAAAATACGGGTGGTATTTGATTGAAGATGTCAGAGACAGAGCTCTGACATTGTGAGACGGTCACGTCAGGAGAGAAGCAGCAGAATGAGAATAAATGGACATTTTACATTTTGCTTCCTCTATGGAGTTTATTGGCGGTTGGCAACAACTTAAAGCTGCCACCTATACTGTTCCGGAGTGTGGCTCAGTAGGAGGAAAAAATGGGCTGCGATTTAAAAAAATTAACGCATTAATATTTAAAATTAAGTTCAAGCGATTAATGCTTTAACTCTGACAACCCTGATAAAAATAAATAATTAGTAAAATAAAAAATAAAAGGATAGGAAAATTAATAAAATAGTAAAACCTATAAGTAAAATCTAATCAAAAGCCAAGCTAAAAAAGGTCTTAGGTTTGTTCTTAAAACTATCCACATTCGCAACTGCTTTCAGGTCTTCAGGAAGGCTGTTCCACAGTTACAAGCCATAATACAAAAGTTATAGTTCTGACTTAAGGTATTAACAAAAGGTCTCTATCTGAAGACCTGAGTTCTGGATGGCTTATAAGTTAAAAGCAAATCTGACAGATAAGAAGGACTAAGACCATTAAGAGCTTTAAAACCAATAATAGAATCTTAAAATTGATCCTGAAGTACATGCAGGGACTTTAAAATCGGTGTATTGTGAGCTCTCCTACTGGTCTTCATTAGCACACGTGCAGCTGAGTTTTGGAGTAGTTGTAATGGTGTGATATTCTTTTTAGGAAGACCAGAAAGAAGAGCATTGCAATAATCAATCCTACAGGTAATAATAAGAAATAAAGACACCATACCAACAGGAACTCATCTAATGTTTTCTCCTTCCAGTGCCACCTAAGATCCACCTGCTTGCAAAGAGCTCAAAGGTTCAGACCAATGTCATTTTGACGTGTCTGGCAACTGGTTTCTACCCTAAAGACATCATACTTCAGATCAAAAGAAACGGCCGTATTGTTGAAGGAGAAGATGGATTAAAATCCTCAGGTGTTCGTTCAAATGACGACGACACCTTCCAGAGGAGGGACAATGTGGATATTTTGAGAAGTGACAAGTCTGCATTCACCTGTGAAATCATCCATGAGGCTTCAGGAGTATATGTTGGGACCTCATGGGGTAAGAAAATTCTTACTGTTGGCATATGTTAACATTTCTGTATTGAAGAAATGATAAAAAAAAAAAAAAACCTGCAAATTAAATTAGGTTTGCAATATGGACATTATTGCAGAATGTACTGACATGACATGACATGTCTGTAATGACTGAAATGTTGATTCAAATGACCTCACCAACAAAGGTTATATGCTGTATTTTCAATGTCAGCAGTATCTCTGAAGGATAATCTATCTTTAACCAAAATTTGACAGTGACTCGCCATCGGTAAACATGCCAGTGTAGCCACAGAAGAAACCATACAAAAAAGACAGATTATGAGCAGTTGAATGGTTGAACTCATGACCAAACCTACAATATTCTAATCAGATCCAAGTTAGACAATGTGTTTCTTTATTGAGCAGACTGAAACCATAAGTTTCTCTTTTGCTTTACCCTCAGTAAATCTTCCTGGGAGATTGCTATGTCAGGATTGATTAAATTAATTCTGGGTCGCAGTCAGCAGTTACAGTAGTTCACACTGGGAGAAACATTATATCATAATTCATTTAATTAAATCTTAGCATCATCGTCTTTTAAGAGCTACTGTACACATCCATAGTAAATTGAGTCTCTTAAATAGAAATAATGGTGAATTAAGAAAACTGAACATAAAAGAAATGGGGATGTTTTCTGTGTTTTAGATCATGAAGTTTCTCATCCAGAGTCTGGAGGAAATGGAATCATTATTGGTGCAGCTGCAGGTGTGGTGGTGCTCCTCGCTATTAGTGTTGGTGTTGGACTGGCCTTGTTCTTAAAGAAACGACAAACTGGTGGTAGGTGTAGTACACACACAGCTGTCTGTATAATGGGTACACAAAGCCAAAACTAATAGTCTATTACAGGGGTAACCACACTTTTTTAACTTGTGAGCTACTTTTAAAATGGTGGTGAATGGTGAATTACTAGCAGGAGATAGTGCCCAAAACTGTGCGTAATACTGTAAGGTATCAGTCTGTGAAGTTTCTCTATCATTTACCGATTAGCTTTGATAAGCATGCTATTTGAATTTCATGTCAAATATGGAAGGAGTGTTTGTGATTTTTTTTTCACTTCTTTTCACTTATAGGGTACTTGTAATGGAAATTCAACCCTGGAGTGTTATCGGAGGATAATGCAAGACTTTTTTTTCTTTTTCTTTTTTCACTTTTTTTTTGAATTCTTAATTTTTAATTGCAAATCAAGGTTACTGAAGTTCCCATAAGGTTCCTCATCCACCTAGGCTTATATTACTGTATTTTCATTTACATCATTCTTTTAACATGATTTTCATTTAAGTATTTTTTCTCTGGATTCACTTGCAGTATTATAAGTGTTCTTCAATTAGCCTACAGTAGCCTATTATTGTATTTTGCTGTATTTTTTGTATTTTTTATTTGTTGTTCAATCATAGTAGCCTATTGCAGTAAAAGGGTCCTATCACCCCTCTTGTACACTGACAGCTGCAGATCTTCTTGTGATGGCAGCCTCTGTGTAACAGTAAGTTTTCGGATGACACTGTTGACAGGTTTAATTCAGGTTTTGTGTAACTTTTTATATAGTTTCCTCTAAAACGACAATTTTAAACTGCTAGCTGTTTGTTTCTCTTCTCTTTTATATAATGTAAGATGTGTGCGATTTCATGCCTATGCACATTAAACTCAAATCACGTGAACTCTTCATTTGTAGTTTCTGTGAAACTAACTGCTTAAAGTCACGGTTGTGTACCAGTCTCATCACCATGGTCTGACTTGTGGTGGGACGATGGCGTGTCGGAATAGCAGTCTGTCAGAATGGTTCTTCTTTGGAGGAGGGTCTGGCGAGTGAGACTAGAATAGTGGTGGTGGTGGTGGGATGTCGAAATGACAGCATATAAGCACAAAAAGTTTTCATCAGGGTTGAAAACAGTGAATTATATTAAAAGTGTAAATACTGCATCTGTGGACCTGTAGAATGAAACACGGATGGATGGATAGATAGATAGATAGATAGATAGATAGATAGATAGATAGATAGATAGATAGATAGATAGATAGATAGATAGATAGATAGATAGATAGATAGATATTAGTTTCGGTTTACACCAGGTTTACGCACAGTACGGCGTGACGTCACTTGGCAGCAGAACGCTACGTTTTTTTTTTAAATGGACACAGTTTTGACGTAACCGCTTATCAAGTTGTGTGTGTTTGGGTGTGTTGGTGTTTCTGCTCCGCCTCTACACACACACACAGGAGCAGCAGCCTGAGCCTGAGTCTGGGTCACCACAAGTAAACACCAGGCACAAACCCGGAGGTGTTTCGTCTGCGTCTCCAGGTGCTGCCTTTTTATTTTTTATTTTCACTTTACTTTATTTTGTCGCTAAGCTAACAGGCTCCTCGTTAGCTTAGCCCCTGCGTGCCAAGCGTTACCATGGTGACGCACCGTGGCAAAGGCAGAGGGGGCGCGGGTCAGAAGAACGTGAAGCGGCGGAAGCCGAAGCCGACGAAGGGGACCGGAAAGCCGCGGCGGACCACCGGGAAGGCGCCGCGGACCAAGGGGAAGCCGCCGCGGGGGACTACGGGGAAGCCCCGGAAAAGGGTCAGGATCCCCCCGCCGGAGGAATCCCCACTGTCCAGTGTGAGTCCGCGTGTTTGTGTTTGAAAGTTCAAGACGTGTCATCATAAAGACTCTGAATCTAATATTTTTAAAGACGTAAAGCACAAATAACATCTTCCACCGACTTAAAATGAAACTATTTGTAAATACAGACAAACTAATAAAGATCACAGTCATCGTTACCACCTCTATTGTCAGTAATATAAATCATAATCATTAGGAGTCTTCATAACAGTTAGAAACTATGCTGTTGTGCCCCATGACATTGGTTTTTATTATGCTGTGTAAAAAAGAAAAGTGTGATTAATGTAACTGTGCTTTGCATATCATTTATCACAGATTAGTCAGAAGTACAGCTGTGTGTTGTCCTCATGACTTCCAAAGTAAAATAAACTCCTTGTGTTCAAATTCATGTCATGTGTTTCAGGAGTTTGATACTGAGGATGATGAGCTGACACTGGTTGATTCAGAATCACAAGATGAAGAGGAAACACAAGAGGAAGTGAAACCAAGGAAAGCCACCATCAGGTAAGAGCAATATGACCAGTGGATAATATCCGATTAACACCTTTACTGCTTTAACAGTTAGAGCTTTAATTCATCTTATTCTAAAATCTAGACATTTTAGCATTGTGCATCACTAAAAAAACATTTTATTTGATCTAATGTGCTGAAACGTAACGCAAATTCTCCATTCTTGTTTTGGGTTTGCAGGAAATCCCCAAGACTTCGAGGCACTTCAGGTGAGCCAGGAAATCATAAAAACATCTGGTAACAGATGTTAAAGTAAATTTACTTCACCTGAGTACAGTCTTGACAATTCAGAGATTTAAAAGTGTTTCGGAGCGTCACAACAAATTTTATTTCAAGTTTTCGGTGCCACATATTGAGTATTGGTGACTTCGGTAAATTTCAACTGATGAATCAATTACTTGCAACCATAGCAATAATCAATTCACCTCAAATGTACCACAAATGTAGTTTGTCTGATGACACCACCGTATGACATTCTCTAGACTCACAACTAAAAATGTTTGATCAGTTAATCATTGATGAAATGAAAGTAATCACTTGTTGAAGCCCTTATACACGAGTGTGTGTTTGCAAACAGGTGGCCGCAGGAGGAGCGGGCTGAGGAGGAGCACCAGGCCGACCAAACCCACAAGGAGATACCAGGCCTCAAACATGTTCGACGGCCTCACCACCAAGTAAGAAGAACTCTTTTAGCTCATGAGCAAAAGCAGCAGGATGTTGGTTTTAATCTATAATGAAAACATAACGGATGAATATAGTTAGCACAGTTTCTCCCAGATGAAGGCAAAGAAATACCAGTATAGGTGTAGATCATGAATATGAACTTGAGCACTGCTCCGTCCACAGCAACACCAGGACGGTCCTGAAGACGATGGACAGCATGAAGAACAAGAGGCGTCTCAGTAACAGCATAGAAGGAGTGAGTAACGACGACACCTTCAGCGCCCCGAGGTGTCGTTGTGTCTGTTTGTGTTGTGTCATCAGGAGAAACACAGTTTTTAATTCCCCCGGTGTTTCTCGTCAGGAGCTGGTTTACCTTCTGGATTGATGCACTATCCTTTATGTTCAGTGTCATTCGTTGTGTTTTATTTTGTCACAAACAGAGGTTTTCAAGGACTGTAAAAGTCTCACACAGTGGCATCATGCAACGGTTTGGACACACATTCCCTTTACATTTTAAACAATATACTTTTATGAGCTCTTTTAATTGTATCTCCTGGTAGTAAATATTTTCTCTGATACCTTGGTCAAAGTTATCTTAGAGCTCAAGTCTCCTGGGTTTCCTATTCTTTTGCAGGCTGCTGCTTTGTTTCCCTTTTTCACTCTAAAATTATAGAAAACAAAAAATAATACACTGATCTTGCTTGAAATATTGCAAAAGAGGGTTTCATGTTTAATTTCATGCCTTTTGGAGATCATGTCATCTTCCACTTGCTTAATGGTTCAGATTAACAGACATTTTGACCAGGGGTGCCCAAACTTTTTCATGCCACTGTATGTTATGGTCTTTAAAGTCCTGTGTTCGTGGCTTCCACACACTCACTACTCATGTGTACTTGAGTCTATTTCAAGCACAGCTGATAGTGAAGCTGTTTATGTTGAGCAGCGGCTTCAAAAACCACATACACACACACTACAGTATGTATGTTTCTGTGTGTGTGCATGTGTGTGTGTTTGGGTGCTGCCTCGTCTTATCAGGCCGATGTGAGGGCGGTGCACCCGGCTGCGCCCTGCTTCGTCCCTTTAACTCAACACGCATGGGGAGGGGGAGACATCTCTATCAGCTGCCACCAGCAGCCGGCAGCCAGACACGCTGCACCAGCCCTTGTTTTTGTGTTTGTTTGTTTTCGTTACGTGAGGGTGACTTAGTTTGGTCATTAAATCAAAATGGGAATTAATTTCAGTAAGTTTTATTAATCTGATTAATTTTTAGCATAATTTTCTGTCATTTTCTATACATTTTCTTTTTTGTAACTTAGTGGTGCCATTGTACCTGTATGAGTTACAGCTTACAATCACAGATCTATAGTCCATCTTCACCGTTATTTAACATATTGATAATATCATAGCTCCAAAGTCAAGCTCAGTTTCCTGATACAGTGGCAGCCCGTTCATCCTGTGGTGGAGAGTTTGAGTGTGACTGTAATTAAGGAACAAACTACTAATTTAAGGAACCGACAGCAGCGTGACTCTTAGCTGTTAAGTTTCAAAGTCGGAATAGGTTTTCGTCCATCATGTGTCTGCAGACTTAAAAACAAAAAAGTAAAATGTGCTGTTACAGACAACTAAGTAAGTTTTACCTGCAGAAATTCAGGTAATTCATAAAAGTATGAAGCCTATTTGAATAAACGTGCAGGGGAACCAGTGACTCAGTCTGGACCCTGGGTCTCTGTGGTCTAACAATGTGGTTGCATGTGATGAAATTGCAGAAGATCTACTCCAAAGCCCAGAGGAGGAGAACTCCGGTGTCGGCGGCGAGTGATCTCAGCGACAGCGAGGAGGAAGGCGGTCAGTGCAAACAATCAGTAGAATCAATGAAAAAAGAGAACGTGAATCATTAAGATGCTGCAAACTCATCTCTTTGTCTTTAACCGTGATTTAAAAAAATTTCCACTTGCAGTCGGTAACGGGGATAGCAAGAAGGAGGCGGCCGCGGATGACGATAGCAACTCCAGCGTTAACCAGGACGCCAAGCTGAGCAAAGCCTCGTCGCTCTACCAGGGACCCAGCAGCGGTGAGACAGGATCCAGACCACTATTAAAACCAAAGACACAACAAAACTTACATAGATTCGTCTGTAACATTTATCTGTAACATCTGAGATTCTTTGGCTCATTAAGCTCAAGCTCTGTTAAACACAGCATGTACACATGTAAGTCCAGGTCCAGGCCTGCTTCAAGTTCTGATGTTGTTGTTTTCTCTGTTGTTGTCTCAGATTTCCCCAGAGGAACCTTCAGGATCAGTGCTTCAGGACCAAACACGTCCCGCAGAGGAACGCTCAGGTCTGACTTCCCTCTAACAAAGCAATATCAGGGTCTTAATATGTTGTTCATTGTTTAATGCTATGCCATAAATTAAATGGCATCATTTATTGACTTTTTTTTTTACCTCACCCAGTACAGATTTAGTCTATAATAAACAATACAAATAAATGATGTGTATAATAAACACAGACACTGTCTTTGTGTCTCATCTCGTCCCTCAGGCCGACCAAGACCGCGTGGTTAAACCGGTCTGATGAAGACGACTCTGACGATGAAGAGGAGATCAATGAAAACACCTCTCGGTCAGTAGATGCGTGACAAGGCCTCTGATCTCTGAAGCACATCAATATGAACCTTTTTCCCCATCACCTGAAAACATTCACCCACATGTGTGTGTGATCTTCTCCCCGGCAGCATTCGGCCGCTCGGCCTGCGACCAGACGACCTGCTGGGGACGCGCAAGATAAACGCAGGGGCAGGACTGGCGGACATCGACCCGATGGCCATCGACCAATCAGTGAGTTCAGACAGTCCGTGCATTCAAACCGTGACACTGTCGGTGAGAGGCTCTTCGTGTGACATCATCCTTTCCTTCTTCCCCCTCCTCAGGTGGGGTTTGACAGCATCGGAGGTCTGTCGGGCCACATCTCCGCTCTGAAGGAGATGGTCGTCTTCCCGCTCCTCTACCCTGAGGTCTTTGACAACTTTAAGATCCAGCCTCCCAGGTGAGACACACATATTTACACAGGTTGTAAAAAAAAAATCTCTCAGACTTTTGTGGGTAAAGAAAACACTTCCTGAGATCAAGCAACGTGTCCTTTGTTTTTTCCTCCTGTCCTGTCCAGAGGTTGTCTGTTCTACGGTCCTCCCGGGACGGGGAAAACGCTGGTTGCCCGGGCGCTGGCCAACGAGTGTAGCGACGGCAACAGAAAGGTGTCCTTCTTCATGAGGAAAGGAGCCGACTGCCTCAGCAAGTGGGTGGGCGAGTCGGAGCGGCAGCTGCGGCTGCTGTTCGAGCAGGTAACGTCCACCACCTCCACTGACCCGATGGACCTGCACTGCCCCCTGCTGGCCGACTGCAGCTCATTGTATTGAACACATACAGTATGTCAGTTTTCTTTTGTGTGTGTCGTCCTCAGGCGTATCAGATGCGTCCGTCCATCGTCTTCTTTGATGAGATTGACGGCCTGGCTCCGGTCCGCTCCAGCAGACAGGACCAGATACACAGGTCAGAACAAACTGTCGCCAACCTCCTTTTTTTCTTTTTCCTTTTTTTTAGCAACAAACATGATTTTCCATCTTGATTTGTCCTCCTGCAGCTCCATCGTGTCGACGCTCCTGGCTCTGATGGACGGTCTGGACAACCGCGGTGAGGTTGTGGTGATCGGAGCAACGAACCGACTGGACTCCATCGATCCGGCGCTTCGGCGACCCGGACGCTTCGACAGGGAGTTCCTGTTTGGCCTTCCAGACAGAGAGGTCAATTTCATGTTTTCTTTCTATGCTACATTTTTATCTTTATATACCCTATAATAAAATTTTTAGAAATTAATATTGTTGTTGTCCCACCAACAGTCCTGTCCAGCTTTCTTTTTGTTTGTTCACCCCTAAAATCAAAACTCAGTTTGACTGTGGCTGTTTTAATGTGTTTGTTTCAGTCCCGTAAAGAGATTCTGAAAATCCACACCAGGCAGTGGAAACCTCCTCCGTCCGAAGGTTTCCTGGAGGAACTGGCTGAGAAATGTGTCGGTAAGAACAACAACAGCAGTTTTTATAAATTCATTTTATTAGTTTATTATTGTAATCTCTAAAAAAACAAACAAAAACGTTTAAATGCAACTTTTTGGATGGGTATTGTCTCAGAAGTTTGCATGTACAAAAATATTAAGATTTCCTGCACGTTTTTGTTCATTCTACCTCTGAACCTGCTCTCAGGTTACTGCGGCGCCGACATCAGGGCGGTGTGCACTGAGGCGGCGCTCTGCGCTCTCCGCCGCCGCTACCCGCAGATCTACGGCACCTCCCAGAAGCTCCTGCTGGACGTCTCCTCCATCGCCGTCAGCAGCTGCGACTTCGTGGCGGCCATGAGGAAGATGTCGCCGGCCGGACAGCGCTCCGCCGCTTCGCCCGCCAAGCCCCTGTCACCCGTGGTTCACCCGCTGCTGGGCGGCGCCCTGCGGGACATCCTGGAGGCTCTGCAGAGGCTGTTCCCTCACGCCGAGCAGGGCATGAAGAGGAAGAGGGAGCCAGGTGGGTCAGAGCGAAGCGCCGGAGACGCCTCTGCTCCAGAGCTGAAAGAAAGACAACTCATTCACATATTTCTGCACTTGTCGTTTTCTACACGTCAGACCTGACCTCCGGTATCCTTGACGACGGCCTGATGTACGGAGGAGAAGATTGCTCCAGCACGTCCACACCCAACATTTCCACAACCTCCACCTCCAAGAGCAAGAACTTCCTGCACTTTGCCAGGTGAGTCTGAACAACATTAGATCAGTGCTTCAGTTTATAATGATAAAGATAATGTGACTGTTGACAGATACAATGACATGTAAATTTAATTTAATTTATCATCCCCTATGTCTCTCAGCAGTCTGAACTCACAATGAACATCCATAGCTTGTGTAGAAACAGTTCATGATTGAAATGAACCATATTTAAATATGTTTGATTGTACATGAACCAATCCTTATTTTATAGTGTGTTAGATCAACAGATTTCAACAGGTGCATATTTTATATTTTCTTACACCTCTCACCGCTGCTCTTCTCTCCTGCAGGAGCGCAGTGAAACAGCCGACGTCTTACCGTCCCAGGATGCTCCTGGCAGGTCGTCCCGGGGCCGGTCAGACATCCCACCTGGCTCCTGCGGTTCTGCATGCACTGGAGCGTTTCACGGTCCACAGCCTGGACTCTGCCGTGCTGTTCGGAGTCAGCAGCACCTGCCCAGAAGAAGCCTGCACCCAGGTGAGTCCTCGGTAAATGGCACATAAGTGTAAGGTCACACTGACAGCAGCTGTTGGTCCTGTTGAAATACCAAAAAAACTCACTCATGTCACAGTTTGAATGAGGTTGTGTCTCCTTGAAAGTCTCCCTGAAACAACTAAAGGCTCAACTGTCCTGCAGTGACACCTGGAGGTGATGAGTGGCAACAGCAGGCTGCCATTTCTTTTAGATGACTGCACAAGTGATTTGATACTCAAGCTTTTTTGTTTAATCAGAATCAGAATATCCTTTAATAACCCACGGAAAATGTTTGCATTATTTCAGTGATTATTTGTCATCCAAGTTAATTATAATAGTTTCAGGGTTTTAATTTTTATTGCAAATGATGCAGTAACATTTGAATTCCTACCAGGAATTACTGACAGTATTGAGGAATGTTTACTAATAAATTATTGTGGCATTCAACGCTGCGATTAATTGCGTAAACGTGTAGTTGTGACATCCCTAATCCTTCATAATGTTCTGTGCTCTTTTGAGGCAGCAGGAATTGTTTAAATAAATAGTTCAAACAAATCAAATCAAAACTTTTCCTGAAGCCAGATTTAATTCTGCAGGAGGTAAAAAATCTCTCTCTGTTCCTTCAGGTGTTCTGCGAGGCCAAGCGGACGTCTCCCAGCATCCTCTACATCCCCCACCTGCAGCAGTGGTGGGACACGGCGGGTGCGGCCCTGAGGGCCTCCTTCTTCAGCCTGCTGGACAGCATCCCCTCCTTCTCGCCCATCCTGCTCCTCGCCACCTGCAACGTCCCCCCCGCAGAGCTGGACCCAGAAGTGAGTGGCTCAGAGGGACAGACGGAACCAACGCTTCAGAGTCAACATGAGAAACTAGTGTTTTTAACTTCCGTCTGTGTCCGTCCTCAGATTCAGTCTCTGTTTCGGGAGGAGTACGGCGAGGTGTACACCGTCAGTGTCCCCACGCGGCAGGAGCGGGTCGACTTCTTCCAGGACCTCATTTTGAAACAGGCGGCCGAGGCTCCGCCCTCCAGGAAAAAAGCTCGTATGTGACTCTGTCTGTTGTGTCTTAAACCTTTCAGGCTGAAAACGAAGCCAAAATCATTTGAAAACAGATTGTCTTTGGGGCTCTGAGATTTCCTCCCTCCTTCCCTCTCAGAGGCTAAGTCCCCGGAGATCCTCCCCGTGGCCCCCCTCCCTCCCCCGAACCAGCTGTCGGAGCAGGAGCGTCTCCGCCTGGAGGCGCAGGAGGAGGACGTGATGCGGGAGCTCCGTCTCTTCCTGCGCAATGTCACAGAGCGCCTGAGTCAGGACCGCCGCTTCAAGGCCTTCACCAAACCAGTCGACATAGAAGAGGTGAGCTGATGAGAAAGATAAAAAGATGAGAGCCTCGTAAATCATGTTTATTACTATGAAAACTCAATTTTCATACAGTAAATGACCAGAATACATTATTTATTGGAGAAACGGAAAATTAAAACTGTACAGTGTGTTGATTCATCAGTGAAAGCGGAAAACTTGTCCACCAGAGCTTTTTGGAGTTGTTGGATTGTGTATTTGATGAGTTTGATGAGGGAAACCAAAAAATCCCATGAGCCTCCGTAGCATAGCTCTGAGCAGCTCACGGCTCTGCTCCGCCGTTTTAAAAACAGCTTGCACCGACAATTAAAGGTAACGAACCTACTCCTAAAACTATAGGGATTATGTGACTGGGCCAAAAATGTTGAACTACCCCTTTAAGCACCTCAATCACAGTTGTACATTGTCTTTGATTGTTTGACTCCTCGTTTCATTCTCTCTCTTTCCATCCTCCCTCGTTTCCTCGTCTGCAGGTCCCCGACTACATGCTGGTGGTCAAGAAGCCCATGGACCTCTCCACTCTGCTGACCAACATCGACGAACACAAGTACGTCACCGTCAGCGAGTTCATGGCCGACGCAGACCTCATCTGGCAGAACGCCCTCGAGTACAACCCCAACGACGACCCCATGGGTGAGTCCAGAAGCCCCGGGGGCAAAACGCAGAGTCGTCAAGTGAAGGAGATATAAAAGCTGGGCGTGTGTGATGGCAAAAGTTGCTCAAAGCATTAGCGGGGATTTATTAATATGTTTAAAACTTGAGCTTCCCTTTCACTGAGGTTTCATCTCACCTTTAAAGTTGCACGCTCTCTGTCTTCATGACGGAGCAGGTGATTCCAGGTGAAGGCTCTGACGCTGCATCGATTTCACTTCCCGCCTCCACATCGGTCATAAAGCAGACGTTACACCGGCTGACAGTCTTGACATTTCCATTGTAGACGCGGGTGTCTGGTTCACTGCGAAGCCTGCAAGCAAGAAATCCTCAGAAGTCGTGTCTCTGTTGGCTGAGAGCAGCAGGTTTAACAAGTGCAATAAAAGCAGGAGCAGAGCTTTCACCTGGATTCACCTGCTCTCTGTGGAGCGGTGCTGAGAAGTTAATGTAGACCTCGACATCACCTGCCGATATCTGAGGCTGGGCTCGGAAAAGTTCAAATCTCTTTTTTTTTTCCTTCCCCAACCACTTTTTGTCAAAACCTTGTGAACAAGGAAAGAGAATTCAGCAGAGAAAATCTCACTGCACTGAGACTCTGAGTTTTTAAACCAACTTTAATCATGACAAAGTTGTGATATGTCCTATTTGTTTTGATATTTGACTATCCCATGTTCTCTTTGACCTTTGACCTGAGCCATAGTTTGTATCCGAAACAAAACAAACAGGACTATAGTGTTAAAAAAGGATGAAAGTAATACACAAGTAGAAGAGTTGCTCTGAATAAATTTGATAAAATCAGCTTGGTAGAAGCCAAAATGAATTATATCTATATTCTCAAGTTCTGAGAGTCATGTGTTACTGTTTGTTCTACAGTATCAATCTCAGTCCTGTGAGCACATTTCTCTTTTTTCCAAATTAAACACATTCAAAGATCACTGTGATGCCACAAAACATATTTTTGACCATACTAATTTCTGAATTCACCGATAAAATGAATAAAAATGTCAATATAATAATAACATGATCATTAGAAGCAGAGCGATCCTCTGTGTGAGGACCCCATGTCATTCATGCTGGAGAAGTTATGAGGTCAGAGTTTATGTATTGTAGTAGTTGCTGCATGAGTAACTGTGTGTGTGTTTTTTTGTTTGTTGCGTGTGCCTCAGACCGTCACATCCGTCACCGTGCGTGCGCTCTGAAGGACACGATCCGGGCCATCATCAGAGACGAGCTGGACGAGGACTTTGAGCGAGTGTGTGAGGAGATCAAAGAGTCTCGACGCAGGAGAGGTGAAGCTTCCCGGACCTTTTCCGAATTTATAAGTGTTAAACATTTTAACATGATGATGATGATGATGATGATGATGATGATGATGATGACGATGACGATAAAGGCTCTAAAGTCAGACTTTTATTTTGTTGACAGCTTTCAACTACAGGAATGGGCGAAACGACCCCTACGGCAGGAACAGCCCGCGGGGTGAGTCCACCATTACTGTAACTATCTGAAGCTTGAATCACATTTGTTTCCTTTTAATTCTATACAAAACTATTATTGTTGTTATTGTTATTTATCAGAAATGTGCCTGTAATAATCTAATTAGGTTTAAACAAAGACGACAGGTTGGTCTCATGAGCTGCTCTAAGCCCCGCCCACCTGGAGCCACCGCCCAGCCACGGGCTGTTTACCTGACATCTGCTGTATTTTTAGATCGCTCAGAAAACAGTCAGCCAATCAGAGGAGAGGCTCAAAACCACCTCTCGTCTGTTTGGCCGATTGACCTGTTGCCACTAGAGTTGCTAGAGGGAAGCTGAGAGAGGAGATCTGTAACTACACTGAGTGGTTTTTGGTTGTCAGAGTCACAAATATGTCTTTTTATGGATTGATAATAAAATACAGGTAGCTGTGATAAAAACAATCATTTTAAAGAAGCTCCAATGACACGTCATGTGGACAGACAGTGCAGCTGCTTTAAGAGAGTAAAATATGGCACAGCAATTTAAAAGAAACTTTATTTCAAGTCTTAATATCAATATAAACGCATGCATTTAATCTGTGGAGTGTGTGTGTGTGTGTGTTCAAATGTGAAGGAATGATCATGAGTGAGAAAAACAAAGGTCTGAGGAGGTCGTTATAAATACACTGCTCATGCGAGAGAATGAAAGTGGGGGCAAGGTGAAGCTTTGTGGACAGGAAGCTGCAGCACGAGTCTTTATTTAACCATCAAAACCTCAGAGTCACAGAGCAGGAAGACGAGGAGGAGGAGGAGGAGGAGGAGGAGGAGGAGGCAGCTGCAGCAGAGCAGAACAAAGTAATGAGAGAGACAGAGCAGGTGAAAGACAGAAGTCAAGAGATGAGGAGGTCGAGTTTCTCTCTCGGTTTCCGCTTTGTCTAATCCAACCCCCCCTCCCCTCTATCTGTGTTCACCCCGACCCCTCTCTCTCACCCCTCCCTCCCACCCACAGCCCGTAAGAAAAAGCGCCGTAAATCCAAGTGGAGCACGGGCGTCATCAAGAAAATCAAGAAGAAGAAGCCGCCCGCCCCGGCCTCGTCCTCCTCCTCCTCCTCGATGTCCAGCAAGGCCGGCTCGGATTCCAGCAGCTCCGACAAAATGAACGGCTCCGCTGACCCGAGCCTGTCCAGCACGTCGGAGAGCAGCGACGGCGAGCAGCAGGGCCAGCAGAGAGCCAACGGCGTCAGGGGGATCCAAAATGGAGTCCCCGTGAACGGATACCACCACCGCCCCGGGCCGCCGCAGAGACGCCGGCCGGGGAGGCTGAACTTCAGGGAGCAAATCCAAATGCGAAACCTGGTGATACGAGTGAACAGGATTGATTTGAACACTTTAGGTCTGTATGCTCTCGAGCTGGACGCCGCGTGAACGCTTTCCTTTACTAACTGGTTTGAGCCGCGACCGCCGCTGCAGCTTCAAATCCCTGCAGGTGAAACATTTGTTTCTGCATCCGCTGCTGCTGCTGCTGCTGGACAAGTTTCAACAGGCCACAGCTTCACAGTCTGAGGCTTCACAGACCTCCAGGCCGCGGGCCAGGCCGACACGGAGCCGAGCTGAGAGCAGACCGGCTCCTCTGGTATCTTATCAAAGTTTTACTCTAACAAACAGAAATGTGCCGCCTCGAGATACAAGAGCTGCACAGGAGAGCGAGGAGCATCTTTTTCTTTTACAGAAGAGAGCTGAAATCAGCAAATTAATTATTACAGTGGTGTCTTATAGCGTCAAGGACAGTTCAAGGTTTAAACTTATTCAGAGAGAAAGGTCGACAAGGTTCAATATGTCGAAATAAAGCCAAGTTAAATAAACGCAATGCACAGGTTTTCATGCACATCCACTCCATCACAAGAGAAGTGAAAGCAGTACTTGTGTTTGTTCAAGCCAAGCTTACATGTCTGACGTTGGCTCGACCAGTCACAGTGTGAGGCCGGTGTTCATGTTGGATTGTCGGCTTATTTCTGAAAGCTTTGCAGTGTGAAACGGTTCTTTTTACTCTTGATTGCCATTTTAGTGAATTAGATTATTCACACAGTGACGGTTTGAGAGGTGTTCATTTGCCTTTCTGAGATTAGAGAGAGCTTTGTACTGATAGGAGCGAACCTCGCCGAGTAAAGCTGAAAAGCTGATCAACTTGACACCAATGCTCCTCTTAAACAAAGTGACAGACCGAAGAATAAACCCTGTCTTCCTCCTCCTCCTCCTCCTTCAGACAAGCTGAACAAGCAGGACAAGAGAGCCAACAAGGCGGCCCAGGAGCAGCTGCAGATGTTCAACACATCTGCTGAGGTCCTGGCCCCCGAAATGCCACCGATCGTGGTCGACCACAACAAACTGAAGGTGAGAGGAACGTCAGGTGTTACCGTCTGTGTACAGAGTGCTCTTATTTTAAGGGGACAGTTCAACTTTTTGGCAAATTGGCCCATTGCCATAACCCCTATAGTCATAGCAGTAGGTTCATTACTTTTAATTGTCGGTGCAAGTTATTTTTAGAACAGCAGATCTCATAGCGTGGTGAATGTGCGGGTCACAACTTGTCGTTTTGGAGTCGCTGGATTGTGTATTTGATGAGTTTGATGAGAGAAACCAAGAACTCCCATGAGCCTCCGTAGCGTAGCTCTGAGCAGCTCGCGGCTCTGCTCCGCCGTCCTAAAAATAGCTTGCACCGACAATTAAAGGTAACAAACCTACTGCTATGACTATAGGACTATAGGGATTATGGCAATGGGCCAATTTGCCCATTAGTAAGTATTGAACTATCCCTTTAACAGCAGTCAATCAGAGCTACTCTCATTGAAACCTAGAGACGTGAGCAGCGGCGTAACAAAGAAACGTTTTGTGCTTTCCCAGGGTCTCCTGAACCGAGCCGTGGACAGAACAGAGGGGACGGAGGTGGAGCCGCTGGAGAAGCTCTACGCTCTGCTGGCTCAGTGCATCTACAGACACCGGAACAACCACAACAAGAGCGAGCTGCTCCAGGTACGACCACGACCCGAGGCCGAGGCAGAACTGTGCTTCCTGTGGCCTCCGGATGCGTGTCACACTTCCTGTTTGTGACTCGACCTGCCCCTCTGACTTTCTTTGTCTTTGACAGTTCAGTGTCACAGCTCTCGATGGGCCCTTTTTCACTCTCAGTGGCCATTCTGCACCTTTTTATTGTTGTAAAGCATCACTGAAGTCACTTAAAATAGGCCCCTGGATTCAGTTCATCAGTAGCCCATACCTGTTTAAAACATGTGTGGGATCAGGTGGAAACAGGGACACGGGTGACAGCAGGTTAATGGGTCTGTGTCAGAAATCAGAACAGCGACATGTCCGTAGACAACTCAAAGACCGTAACAAGCAGCTCGGGATTGTTGTGTGAATTGTGAAATGGAAAATTAACACTTGCAACATTTGAGTTACTTCATGTTTTTTTCATTTTTTCCCCCTGTCTTTTTTCTGTTTCAGGAAATGAAGAAAGAAATTGACAGTTTCTGCTGATCTCCTGTGCCAGGTCCATTTTACAAATAAAATCTCAGAGCAATAAAATGTGAAGCTGTTCACTCTTGTTTTTACATTTAATTATGATTATGTAACATACCAATGTCAGAAATACCTCAGCATTTATTATGTTAGATGTTATTTATAATATAGTTTATATTATATTATGCAGTTTTATTTGTATTCATCAGTTAATCATGCCTTATCTTATCTAATCAGTTCAGCTTTGTTTGTTGCCACCAGCTGAGTGTTGCAGATGTGTTACTCTATTAACTTCAGTGCATATGTGTATCAAAGGTTAAATGAGTGCATCAGATATATATATATATATATATATAGAACAGTTTATCATTGAATATTGTTTATTTTCAGATTATCTCACTGTTCGGGCAGAACATCTAATAAAATTAAATGCAAAAATTATTTTCCGCCTCCTTTGCTTCAATCATTCATTCATCATTTGAGTTTGGTATGAATGTTTGTCAAGTTCTGGTATTTTACTGTTTTTCATATTAAATTATCATAGGTGGCAGTGGCACACTATACTTACAGGACGTAGTTTATGGTAGTTGTATGAATAATGTATGTAAGAAACATGGTGATTTTTCTACCCAACAGTCCTGGAGAATGAGTCTTCCTTTTGTGGCTCTTTGTAGTTGTATTGCTTGGACATTTTGTGCTTTTTGAATCATCTTTCTAAGCCATTGTGTCTCTTTAAGATTGTTTTTAGTCTCTCTCAGGTCATATGCAGCCTTCTTGAGCCCAGCTAAATCTAACATACTTGCGTGTGCATCAATAATGTGATATGATAGAAAAGTCACGTGATTGTGTATCATTCTGCAGGGATCTTCTGCCACCTCATTAGTAATATGCTTATGACACTTTTATCTACATAGCACAGTGGGTTTTCACTCTGTGGTGTTTCTGAAAGAAATGCTCTAACTCTTTTTCCACCACTGTAAATGGTGAATAGAGTACAGTAGGGCAACTACTGTACCGTCTTGCATAAGTACATCAGTACATGGTGTATTGGCCTACTTTGCCGTGGTAGTACACGGCTGAATCATACTCCCGTCGTCTGTCTATGACGCAACGACGCACACGAACTCTCTGCTCCGACGCTGATATGAAAAAAACAAATAAACCGATCAAACTTACCTCAGTGTAGCGACTGACGTTTCCGCTTTACAAGGATACTTTCAAAATAATTGCCTGGGATTGCGTTATATCAAGTCTATATGGTCTGAAAAAAATGTTTGTGCATGCATTGTTAGATAATGTTTCTGACACAATACAATTAAACAATTCTGCCATTAGTTTAAGTTGAATGTATTCCAGTTTTATAAAACTATACATTTACTTCACTACAATTTAGAACAGGGCTCCAGAGACTGCCCCTAAATGTGCACATTTTGCCCCTAAAATGTATGTGCAACCAGTAAATTTCCTGGTGAATCAGTGTTGACTCAAAGCATCTGGTAGGCTACTTGACATTACAGGTGGAAGACCAATCAATACATCCATGAGGCCAATGTGTATTGTGTATTTGGTTTGCTAGTCCAAGTCCCCCACTGTTTCCCTTTCAGGTGAAGCTTTTATTTTGAAAAGCTCAAACCGGATCCATTTCTCAGCCGCTGCTCGCTTGTAAACGGCGGTATAAAAAAATGGCCATCGTCATATTCGTTGAACTGTCGGTGGTGCCTTTTTCATTAAACTGTCCCTTTTATTAACAAGTCAGCGGACTCAAACGATGCGAGTCGTGGTGCCGACGCTGGGTCGGAACCGGAGCTAACGGAAGCTACACAGGTCGTTTCGTTTCTCCCCCTCCCCACGGCCGTTGAAGGGGGTCGGGTGGCTGGTTGGTTCTGTGTGTGCGTGTGTGTGTGTTTGTGAGAGAGTGTGTGTGTGTGTGTGCGGCTGGCTGAAGCAGATGGGTGCTCGGTCGGTGTATTTGGGTAAAAGGCGGAAGACTGCGCATCAACAGAGCCGAGCAGAGATGCTACACTGCTACAGCCGCTAGCCGTTAGCTAGCTAGCTAACTGTTTGTTGCAAGATGTTGGAAAACGGGAGCCGCCGATTCGCCAGGTAAACTCACACAGCGGGGCCGCCAGGTAGGGGTGTGGGAGTGGGAGGGGGTCTGGCTGGCTGGTTGGCTGACTGTCGGTGGTGCCTGTGCTGCTGCAGCCGCCCCCCCTCCACCTCCAGCCCCGGACTGGAGCCCCTGCCCCGGCCACTTGTGGAGAATTGACCCGTTACAGCCACCGTTGTTCAGCCAGCTAGCTAGCTAGTGTTGTTAGCTAGGACGACTGTTTGTTTGTTTGTTTATTTGTGGGGCTCCCTATTAGCTGTGCATCTAAAGCACCGCTAGTTATACTTTGTCTTACTAGGGTCCACATTTTTAAAAACAATGCATTTACATGAATGAGACACGTCAAGACAAACTTAGATTAAATCTTTTTCATACATATCAATCATCATCCTAACAATTATGACATGAGTAAGACAAGTCAACCAAAACTTCCATATCTTTCCAACACAGAAATCATCATCTTAAATCTAAAACATTTAACTTACAATCATTGCATGAATAAGACAAGTCTTACATTAAATACGTACATTAAATCTCTGCAATACACAGAAATCAAAATCCTGAATCTAAAACTTACATTTACAGTCATGGCATGAAAGACAATAAGACACGTCAACAAAAAATACATTAAATCTTTACAATACATATACATTAGGCTGATAAAGTGCTCATTTAGATGAAAATAAAGTTAGTACGGTGTAAGAGATGGGATAAATTGCTCAGTTAGATTAGAAAATTGAGAGTTTTGGAAAGTTTTTGTGTTCTACCAATTGCTAATAATACAATAAATATACTTAAGAAATGCTTTAAAATGGCTGATTATTTAATCAGTCACCAAAATACTTACAGATTCATCTTGTATCAATTAATTAATAAAGCAATTATTGCAACTTAAAAATAAAAATAAGAGTATAAACCTGTAACATTTGAGTGTTATTTTGTAATTGTTGTTACTTGACTTTATCATCTTCAGGAATTAAGGATAACAGAGGAAGACTTTCGACAGACGATATCCTTCTTTATGGAGCCACAACAGGACGACTTGAACTGAGACAGCTCAAATACTCAGCCGGACGCAGCGCTCACTGAACCTCAGGATGGCGAGCAGGAGGAAATCCACCACCCCCTGCATGGTCCCCCCTCGAGAAAATGTCGACTCGGATCAGGAGATGGAGGACATCATGGACGAGGCGGAGCTGGAGGACAGTAACGGCGTGATGACCGTCTCCTCCGAGGCTGGCGGCCTGTCGGAGGAGCGAGGGGGTGAGGAGGCCGACGTCAGGCAGGTGCCGGACCACTACCTGGACTCTAACATGGCGGAGGGAGGATACGAGTGCAAGTACTGCAGCTTCCAGACGTCAGAGCTCAACCTGTTCACTATGCACGTGGACACGGAGCATCCCGACGTCGTCATCAACACCTCCTACGTCTGCATGGAGTGTGACTACCACACAAAGAGGTAGATGACTCAGGTTTACATCCTGTGTATGAAAGTGAAGGACAAACAGCATCACACCTGTTCTAGTTATTCTATTATTCTGTATCTAGTTATTATGAAGAGGACACAAATATACACATCGTAACACGTATATGATAAATAACGTGATCCATTGCTCCATGGATTGCTTTCTCGTCGGCTTTGTTGAAAACAAATGCACATGGTTAGAGGAGGGTTAGCAAAACAGTGGAAAAGCAACCGGACTAAAGGTACATTGTGTAAGTTCTCCTATTATCTATTCACAAAAATCGATTATTTCGTTCAAAAGTATGTTTTTCATTCATCAATAATCACTCCCAGCTCTGAATTTGCCGTTCATATCATTCATATCTACATGGAGCGGACAAGCTCAGTGCTGGCTGCCATGTTTTTACGTTCAGTGGCCCTGTAACCGTAGGAAACCAGAGAAACTCATCTGAGACACCGGAGCTGTCGGCTCATTCCGGTAACGCAGTGAGGACTGTGAGGACTGCATGTGAATGCTGCATTCAGGTGCAGTCGGAAAGACGGCCGTCGGTAACAAACCAAATGTCATTTTAGTCACAGAAGTCGAGTAAAGAAACGTGGGTCAGGTCAACAATACGTAGGAACAAAGGGTAAATCAGGTCGAGCACATCCAGTTTTTTGAGCAGGTGCTGGCCTCAAACACAAATATAGGCAAAGAAAAAGAAAAGGAGGAGACCGCACACTGTAGCTCCCTTCGTGCAGTTTTATTAGCACATCAATAGAGTAACGTTTTGAGCGCAATTGCTCTTCTTTAGACTTTGATGTGCTAATAAAACTGTCCGTCTATGACATTGCCATGACAACATATTGTCACGTGCATTGTCTTGCTTCGTGCTGATGGACCACTTGTTTAAATAGAGGCTTGTTTATCCCGTTATGTGCAGCGGCTGTTGTCCGTCTGCCGTTAGCCTGATTTCATGTGAATGCAATCCACAACCGTAATGCTAGATGGGAATAATTCTTACACAATATACCTTTAAGAATGTTTGCTCTGTTTAAAAACAATGAATTAGTCAAAATTATCCATTTACATTCACCTGTATGACAGTAACACAGGTGAATGTTTTTACTTACAGTAAGTAATGTGTGAGTATGAGTTATGAGTTATTAACCCACAGTTCTCCTCCCACAGTTATGACACGCTGCTGGCGCACAACGCTCGCCTCCACCCAGGTGAGGACAACTTCACACGGACGATGGTGAAGCGAAACAACGAGACCATCTTCCAGCAGACGGTCAACGACCTCACCTTCGACGGCAGCTTCGTCAAACTGGAGGACGAGGACGCGGAGGAGACGTCCCGCAAGAGCATCGCCCTCAGCAAGACGCCCATCATGAGGATCAAGAGCAGAATGGAGCCTAAGAAGTTCGCCGCCGCCGCGCACAAGATGGCCATCGACGACATCATCAAGGTGGAAAGCGACGACGAGGACGACGAGAACAAGGAGCCGCCCACTCTGTCGCCCGCCCCGATGACGCCGGCCGCCGTCGCCCCTCGCCTCATCCCCGTCTCCACGCCAGTGCAGGTCCAGGCCGTCCCGCAGAGCATCGTGGTCAACAGCCCCAACGTGCTGCAGATTAAAGGCGGCTCCGGCGGCGGCGCCGTGCTGCCTCCGGGGACTCTGGCTCAGGTTCTGTCGGCGCTGCAGAACCAGCAGACCAGCGCTCAGACTCAGACGCAGCTTCTCATCCCCATCAGCAGCATCCCCACCTACAACACCGCCATGGACAACAACGTCCTGCTGGTCAGCGCCTACAACAGGTAACAACACCTGGGTGGAGTTAATGGTGACGACCCAGTGCGGCCATGTTGGTTTAGTAGCTTCAATGACAAAGAGCAGTCGGATATTAGATTTAGTCGTGTGCATCTTCACTGGTCACATGATTCTACGATTCGGTTCAATTAGATTATACTAGGGATGTTAGATACCAGACCGAGTACGAGTACTCACCGATACTGAGTACTCACAGAGAGTACTTGTACTTATTGTATAATAGGCAGCATTGGGCCGCTGCTGCATTAATGTGCATAGCGGAAACCCTGGTATTTGTTTAAAGGAACGAAAGAAACTTTTTTTTTTTGCCTTGAAGGATCTGCAGCTGGTATGGGATACTTTGAAATAAGTCCCAATACCGATACCTGATATCAGTACTCGCCCATCCCTAGATTATACGACGCATCTCTCAACTCAACTCAACTCAACTTTATTTATAAAGTGCTTTAAGAGCAGCCTCAGTCATAGTGCTGGAACAAAGTGCTGTAAGACATAAAAAACGATATAAAAATCTTGATGCATTCCGATGCATCACATCCTCAATTTTCTATGTTGCCACACATGGCTTTTTCATTAATTAATAGTTAAATATAAGATATAATAAATATGATAACTTTCCATAAAATTAAATGGCAAACATCATTTTAATGTATTTCCACAATACAGCAGCTTCCTTGGAGTCTGAACACACAAAGAAAAGAAAAGGCCTACTTAAAGGTGCACTTGTTAGTTTCTCAGAAACAAAACGTAAATCTTGGCATTGTGCTTGAAAATAAATGTGTGAACAACAGTGTCAAACTTGAATAATTATTTGAATTAAAAAAGATCGATTACGTAACATACATACACCGATTCAGTATCGCCCCATTAAGAATCTCGATGCATCTTTGAAACGATTATTTTCGGCACCCCTAATACATCCATCCATCTCACACACAGATAACAGTTGGCAGAGGAGGCAGGAGTCAGTGCTGGTTTTGGTTTCTTCATGAGGTTTATAGAACATCACAAAGCAGAGCCATTAACTCTAACGACCTTTGGGATGTGCTTCAGCAGCTGAGTTCTGCAGTGAGATGCTGAACCATGAGTTTTCTCACTCGCAGTAACACAAACGGTCACTACATATTAACGGAGCGAGTGACTGGCATCAGGTTTCATTTTGTTCCGCAAGTTTGCAAGAACTGACCTGAACGTGAAGCAACAGGAAATCAGTGCAATATGATGAAATAAGTAAGAAAGTCTGAATTGCAACAAACTGCAGGTGCAGAGTTTGACAGACTGACAGAAGGATCCATTGTTTTTGGAGCTGAACCCGACCCAGACCTCATCACTTTTACACTGAGAACGAGGATGATTTAACCTCAACAGAACAAATCTAACTAGGAAGGAAACAGACCAACCTAAATTACATTAACCAGCCTTCATCACCATCATCTGCATCTGCACCAACTCTGTGGGAGCCGAGAACTGAATGTAAATTTTTGTCCCAGGTTGCACTTCACTTTAATCTGATGATGACCACCTCGATCGTTTAGTCTCACCTCACCGAGCAGCGGATTGTGCATGTGTGCGTGTGTGGATCTGTGTTTGTGAGGACCAGTTACAGTTTGACCGGTCCTCACACACTGGCACAACTTTAACGGTGTATCCAGCTGTGCATTCACACCAAAAGCGTCATCAGGAGCGAGCGGTGCGATGAGAGCGACCAGCGCGTTGATTTGAAGTTGAGAGAATCTCAAACCTGCAGGCGATCATGACACTTTTTGGTGTGAATGAAGTACCGCTTAAGTTTTCTTGTTTTCATTGTCATACTCCGGCATTAAGTCAGAGTAAATCGGCTTTATTGTTCACTTTTATGGCGCTGCAGAGTTTGGCAGCCCGTCTGTCACTCTGCTGCTGTCATGAAGCCGTCCGTCGCTTGTCGCTTTTTTTTTTTACCTGATTTTTTTTTCTTGTGCCAGATTTATATTTTTTTGCCTGACTTTTTTTTTTTGTGCTGAATTTTTTTTTCTTGCGCCATTCACAGCATTTTTACTGTGTTTTTATAATTTAAATTTGAATGCATTTTGGCAACACTGAGCAGGACTGATGCTTTTCACTGACAGGGCTCAGGGGAGGTGATGGTGATGGTGAAGTGATGGTTTGTGTTTAATCCCAAACAAGAAACGCACTGCTTCCTCACATTTTTATAACTGAATGATTAGTCAGATGATTAAGAAAACAACAAGATGATGAACCAACAATGGAAACAATCACTGGTTTCAGCCTCAGTCATGTGGTTTCTAATCATTTTGTAATAAAATCTGTTTTATAGCCCCGTCATATCTGCACTAAGCTGCAAATAAAAACCGAACAAAGAGCTAATTAAAACAGAGACTCCAGGGATATCTGCGTTTTTTTTCTGTACAGTTTTCTGCTTGTTGTGTATTTGCACTCAACGCTGTGTTCCTGTTTTCTTACTGAACAGCTCAGTCTGTAGGAATCTGTTAGTCAAACTCTGACTCTGTGTCACAGGTTTCCTTATCCCTCCGTGTCGGAGATCATGGGCCTGTCTTCACAGACCAAGTTCAGCGAGGAGCAGATCAAGGTTTGGTTTTCTGCTCAGAGACTCAAACACGGAGTCAGCTGGACGCCAGAGGAGGTGGGTGCTTTTCACACGACACCCACATCATCCACAAGCAGTTCACACATCGGTCCCTCACATGACGCTTGTCTAATTACCGTGAACATCACAACACTGTTTCACTTCTCGTTTTCTCCACTTTGTGCCAAAAAAAAGAGAAAATCAGAGCCAGAGGCGCGCAGCCTTCAGGCAGTGATATCAGACTACAAGTTAAAACTTCAATTAATCATTTAATTGCTTTGTCCTCACATTTAATACCACTTAGCTATATTCAGACAACATTGATTTAATCAGACATCAGACACGGACTGCATTCAGAAATATAGGACCTTGACCAGAGTCCTAAAGAGGATGTATGCAAGTGCTATGCTAATGCTAACCCTCCTCTCAGCCATGTGCATTTGTTCACACGAAGCCAGTGAGAAATCAATGAATAGAGTGGCACATAATGTTATATATCATATACAGTGTTATGACATGAATATTTGTGTAGTTTCTGATCCTGAAAAGTTGTTTTACAAGAGATTTGTCATTTATTAAACAATCACAATTGCTTCAAATCGAATTAATTATGTAAACATGTAGCCTAGTTAAGCCTAAAATCCTTTAAATCGCACGCTATTCGTCAGTTTAGCTGTTGTTGCATTGCTTATGGGAACATTCGCAGCTGTTTACTGACGAGTGTAGAAGAAATGTGGCGAGTTCGGTCTCCACTTTCATACCTTTACTCACCAGGAGTTGTCTCCAGAGGTGGAACGCTTTAGTTAGTTAGTTAGCATGCTAACCAGCTAGCCTTGTGTGACTTTTCCGATACCGAGTCACTGTAGCGTCCAGGCTGCAATGAACGTGTTATAACCTTAGACAGTAAACGCAACAATAGGAGCTCTCAGCCAGACTGGCAGGCAAACAGCTGTTATCATTAATGTTAGTCAAGGCAGGGCAACTTTATTTATATAGCACATTTCTACCAAGGTGCTTTAGATAAAAAATAAAACCTGTAGAAAAACAGTAAGAAATGGAAAATAAAATCCAAATGGGAAAAATGGACAATTAAAAGCAAGAAAAATAAAATGATAAAATAAAAACTAGACTAAAATAGAGTGTAAATTATAAGTTGGCTGTATAGCAACAGCTCCTTCGACGCCTCGAGAGTCGATCACATCATGAAGTCACTGGGTTTCATTTTGTCTGATGCAGCAGCAACTGTGTTTTATTGACTGCAGCTCGGTGGAGCGGAGCAGCCGGATGTTGGCTCAGTGCGAGACCTTCATCAACTCACTTCATAAAATTAATTTTTATAGACTCGCTGTAATGTAGAGACCTCCTCGCTGATGATGTGACCTTTTCAAGTGTCACGTAATCGCTGCATTTCATCGCCCCGTCCTCGCCAGAATGTTTTCAGTAGTCATGGTTATGGTTTTGTTGCAGAGTCTGAATTTGTGTCTTCAGTTTTCAAGTAGTTGTGTCTTTGTTTTTCCCCACTTGAGATAAAACTCGCCACTTTAACGGGTCGGTGAGTTTAAAACGGTTTTGTTGCTGCGTTCTGCAGGTGGAGGAGGCGAGGAGGAAAAAGTTCAACGGCACGGTGCAGACCGTCCCTCAGACCATCACCGTCATCCCCGCCAACATCGCCGCCGCCACCAACGGCCTCCAGTCGATCTTCCAGACGTGTCAGATCGTCGGACAGCCGGGCCTCGTCCTCACCCAGGTGGCGGGCAACGGCGGCACCATGCCGGTCGCCTCGCCCATCACCCTGACGGTCGCCGGCGTCCCCGGCAACCAGCCCAAAGCCGCCGAACCGTCGACGTCGGAATCGAAGACCGAGATGTCGGCCAGCGCGGCGCTCGGTCTGGACGCGTCGGGGTCGAAACCGAAGAAGTCCAAGGAGCAGCTGGCGGAGCTGAAGGCGAGCTACGGCCGGCGGCAGTTCGCCACCGAGGCGGAGATCTCCCGGCTCATGCAGGTCACCAGACTCTCCAAACGAGCGATAAAGAAGTGGTTCAGCGACACGCGCTACAACCAGAGGAACTCGAAGGATCACCACGGCGTGCTGCTGAGCGAAACTCCGTCCGGTAGAGCGCCGGCGTCCGGTGGCGGCGGCGGCGGTGGCAGAGTCGGGAGGAACAACAGCGGAAGCGGAAGCCTGAACGACAGCAACAACAGCGACAACATCGCCAGCACCACCATCGTCATCGACTCCAGCGACGACGCCAGCGACTCCTCCCCGACGTCCGCCAACGCCCCGGGGTCGTCCGGTCCTCCGAGCGACCCGCGCGTCAAGTTCCGCCACGCCTTCCCCGACTTCACGCCGCAGAAGTTCAAGGAGAAAACTCCGGAGCAGCTGTTCATCCTGGAGGCCAGCTTCCAGAAATCGGACACGCCCTCCGACGAGGAGCTGAGCCGGCTGCGGACGGAGACGAAGCTGACGCGGCGCGAGGTGGACGCCTGGTTCACCGAGAGGCGGAAAATGGCTTTGGCGGCGCAGGCGAGAGAGGCGGACGCGGAGGCGGACGGAGGCGAGAGGGGGAAGACGGGCGGCGGTCAGGAGAGACAGACCACGCCCCCCGCCGGCAGCAGGAAGGCGGTGAAGAAGACGCCGGAGCAGCTCCACATCCTGAAGAAGGCGTTCGTCCGCACGCAGTGGCCGACGGCGGAGGAGTACGACCAGATGGCGGAGGAGAGCGGCCTGCCCAGGACGTACGTCGTCAACTGGTTCGGAGACACTCGCTACGCCTGCAAGAACAGCAACCTGAAGTGGTACTACCTCTACCAGAGCGGGAAGGTGCGTTTTGTTTTTCTAAACTGTTAAAGGGCCAGCACGCTCAAAATGTCCTTTAGGTAGCTTTAATAGAACAGGTTCAACAGTAGCAGCCTTCTTCGTTTAAATACTCTCAGCTGCTAGTCACTTCCTCTTTTCAAAATAAAAGCTTTTTCTGTATATCTTTGCATAGGCACTTTATGTATTTTACTGTGATCTGAATTTGAATACTCTTCTTCTTATTTACCGTATGAATTTCATCCATGTCATTGTGCTTTATTATTGTCTGTATTCTTCACACTTTTTTTTTACTTATACTGTGCAATATGACGTGTGTTTTGTTATTTAGATATACTTGTGTGAATTTTATTTTGGAAAAAGCTTTTATTTTGGATGGAAGGAGGATGTGACTAGCAGCTGAGAGTATTTAAACATCCTGCATTTCCTGGTCATTGTACACTGCAGAATACGTTTGTACCTCGCCACCTGTTCAATTAAATCTACCTAAAGGACATTTAGTGAGTGCTGGCCCTTTAACTCCTAGCTGTGCGCCCATCCTAGACTGACCTGGGAGAATTCTTGCTGATCCCCCCCTCTTTTTCTGTCTCTCAGGTGGACGAGGCGCTGAACGGTGGAGCCAAGAGCCAGAAGAAGGCCAGGAAGCGTTTCCGGGGCTGGTCCAGGAGACCGCGCCGGCCAAATCCCTGCAAACGCTCCCCACAGGGGGGCGCCACCGCCATCAAGGTCTGTGTATGTGTGTGTATTCACCAGAACTGTTTTTGATGCAGGACGAGATTAAGATCATGTTATTGACAGAGAGGCAGGATGGTTGCAACGAGGCATGTCGAGTCATTTTCTAAACAAGTAACCGAACCTGGCCTTACTCGAGTAATAGATTACTTTAATACAAATAGAATGACTCATAAATGCGGTCAGTCCGTCACACAGACCAGACAAAACATCAAGTGGAAGTTGGAGTTTAAGATGCGCATATGCTTCATTCCTCTCTACTTAGACTCACATACACAAGGCTCTCACATGTCCTGGAAAACCTGGAAAACTGTTTCGCCTTTTTTTTTTTCCATGACTGGAAAATTGCTCCTGTCCTGGAAAATTCTTTATCACATCGTCACATCAGCTACCAGAGCTCTGTTTGACTTCTTAACACCCTTTTCAAGTTTCCTTTTCCAAAAAAGTGAGAAAACTAGAGACTTTGAGTTGATGAGTGTTACTAATATTGAGGGTTTTTTTCTCCTGCAGCTTTGTTGAAAAACAAAAACAACATGTTTGCGTTGTTTTATGATAAATTTGTCATAATTTCTAAGCATGTATGAGATTATTTCATAGATGGAGCCATTTAAAACTGTCTAAAAAAGAACAGTTTTCCATGAATAGGATAGGACATTATTATTTTAGTATTAGTGTGTGGCGTAATAACGTCTGTCAGACTGTAGCAGCTGAAAATGATGGAAAAGAGTGGGAACCCTGATACACTGATTTAATATCTGTATATAAAGAGAAGATGTGAATGGAGTCATCCATCAAAGAGACATTAAATGGACAGATACCGAACCTGGTGTTCTGTGATAAAATACAAAATGTGTTTATAATTACGAGTGTTTGTGGACACTGTGACGCTGAGACCGTCTGCTGCTCCGTCCCGCAGGTGAAGTCCGGCAAGGCCTTCCTGAAGGACTACTACCTCAAACACCGAGCGCTGAGCGAGAAGGACCTGGACGACCTGGTGACCAAGTCCAGCATGAGCTACGAGCAGGTGAGGGACTGGTTCTCCGAGACGGCCAGGAGGGTGGAGGAGGGCAAGGAGCCGTTCAGCGAGGAGGAGGCCGAGGGAGAGGAGGGGGAGGGCGAGGACGAGGAGGAAGAGGAGGAGGAGGAGGAAGAGGAAGAAGAGGAGGTGGTGGCAGCAGCAGCGGCGGCGGCGGCAACGACGACAGCAGCAGCAACAGAAGAAGAAGAAGAAGAAGAGCACGGAGACAGCGACGGAGAGATGGAGGTGAAGGAACAAGGAGAGGAGGCATCGGAGGACGACAGCCACGGGGACGAAGAGGCGGAGGAGGAGGAGGCGGAGGTGGAGGAGGTGGTGGAGGAGGGGGAGGATGAGACGATCCAGGAGGAAGCTGAAGGTGTCAGCCAATCACAGCCTCAGGCAGAGGAGCAGACATGAGCAGACAGGTGAGGGGGGAGGGGAGGGGCTGCGATGCACAGAACCTGATCTGAACCTCAAAAAAACATCATCAGGTCACAGTTTAGTTTCAGAAAGTCCCCGAGTCGGGCTGCTACTGATCGTTACTTTGATTATTGATGAAATTCAAGGTTCACAGGTATCTCAAAAAGTTAGAATATCATGGAAAAGTGTATTTATGTCAGTAATTCAATTCAAAAGATGAAACTACTACATTATATAGATCCATTACACAGGATGAAACATTCCAATTTTAGAAACAGAGTTGCAGAAAACGATTATTTTCATGATCGATTAATCTGTCAGTTATTTAAACAATTAATCTTTTACTTGTTTGTTCGATAAGCTGTGGAAAAATATCAATCAGTGTTTCCCAAACCACAAGATGACGTCCTCAAATGTCTTGCTGTGTCCACAAACCAAAGAGAAACTCAGTTTATTGTCATAAAGGAACAAAGAAACTAGAAATATTCACATTTAAGAAGCTGAAATCAGAGAGACTTTTTTTCTTTAAAAAAAAATACTCGAACCGATTATTCAATTATCAAAATAGACGATTCAAATCGATTAATTGTTGCAGCTCTAATTAAAAAAGACCAAGTAATAAAAGCATTTTTCATAATGGAAACGTTGGCCTTCTGAAACATATGTCGATTGATATGCACTCAGTACTTGTTCGGACTATTTGACTTGAACTACTGAAGTAAACTTTTCCATGAAACTCTAATTCATTGAGATGCACCTGTAGTTTTTTAAAGTGTCACAAAGTCCCGTCACATTAAACCAAAACCAATTAGTGCCGATGTAAAGCGAGTGATCTTTAAAAGCATCCTGAACTCTGCACCGTCCTCACCTGACGTTTCCCTCTTTGCAGACTTAGCGTTGCCCCCCTCCCTTCCCCCCCACCCCCCACCACTGCGGAGACGACACGGAGGACGACGTACATCAGTGTTTCTCAGCTGGCGGCTGGGGACCCAAAGACGGCCGACAGGAAGTCACAGCTCAGAGGGATCATGTGATACTTAATACCGGGGGCGGGCGGCGGGGGGGGTTGGGTTTGTGCCTTGGAGATGAACTTTGGGTCCTGGTGGAGCTGAGAAGCACTGAGACGGTGGAGCTGGAATCAAAAAAGGACAAAAAGCGTCGGGATCTAGTTTGTTTTGGCGGATGAGGATGAACTGTGGGGACCAACTCAACGTTAAAAAGACGACGCCTCTCACCGAACAGTGGCGCCACCAGAGTAAGTTCCTGCTCTGCTCCTGTACAAATAACAAGGCTTTTATTTTGGTGAGAATGACAGGGCTTTTATTTTGGGCCTTTTTGTGTCGCTTTTCATAGAAAAAATGAAAAAAAAAATCTACATTTTAAGGTAAACTTTGTATAAAGGACAAAAAAAAAATCCAAAACATTTCTAAAGAGGTGAGACCTCGTGTGGTTTCCTCACTGTTCAAACAGCTTTTTTCAGAATAAAGGAGGAACCATCAGCTTTTTTTTCTCCAGGGAACGTCCTCTCCTCCTCAACACCCAACTGCGAAAAACATGTTGCTCTTCTTCTAAAACAAAAGGTTTTTAAAACCACATTGTTTTTGTTTGTTTTTTTTGTGAATAGACAAATTAGTGCCATTCTGTTTATAATATTTTGTTTAAATCAAAAAAAAAGAAAAGAAAATGAATGAGTGCTGGAATTAATTCCACATCAACGTTTTAACTTTTTTGTATTTTTTTCCAAGTGATTTATTAAAGTCTGATCGATATCTAACGTCATGGAAACTGAATCCATTCTACTACTATTATTATCATTATTATTATTATTATTATTGTTATTATTATTATTATTACTACGCTATTCTGTTGAACGTGATGGTGACTTCCATGTCTGCGGATGTTTGGGTCCATTCAGTTTCAATGACATCATCACTTCAGTCTGAATTTACCTCCAAAAATGCGCAAAAATCACTGAAGAATGGAAGTGAAACAAGACGCGTGACAACAAACTCCAGTAAAAAAAAAAAAAGGAGGAAAATCCACCTTAAAAACTCATATTTAAACAACTGGTGCTTTAAAAAAAAAAAAAAAATCGGCCAATCAGAGTCCAGAGAATCCAGATTAATGAGAATTGATGAACAGTTGATGGAGAATGAATAATAATAGAAACACCTTCCCCTGCACCGCTGCACCCAGCAGGTGGGGACAGACCCAACACAGTGGAGTCTCTTTGCCCGTTCAGTCGACTGCAGCAGCAGCAGGTTTCTGTGACACCTCGCTACAAAACAACCTCACAGATCACAGAGCCGCCGTGTCCTGCTCTCACATGCCACCTTTTTTTTTTTTTTTTAATTTACAGCAGATTTTTTTTTCTTCATGCAATCGTTGACACGTCACATCACCAAAGGAATTAGGCCACAAACATAAAAGAGAAATATAAAGTGACCTGTCGCTGCGTGAAGCTTTTTTTCTGGCTGCTCGGATACATGAGATGTACGACTAGATAAATATCTTCATATTCGCCACATCTGGGTTGAGAGAGAACCGGTGCAGGTACAACAGGTGGTTATAGAGAAACCAAAAAAAAGACAAATCATGAGTTAAATGGTGTTGTTTTGCTTTTTTTAAGGTGGATTTTTTCCTTTAACCTCCAGCTCTACACTCAGACTCTGTTTTTCAAAAGACAAACATGAACGCTTTAGTCATTTCGACGCCGTCAGCCGTCGTTATTTCTCCCTCCGTGGGTTCAGTTTTTGTATCCTCGTCCAAAAAAAAGAAGAAAAAGAAAAGAAATAATAAGATTTAAAAGTAAAATCAACAACAGCAGCGGCGGCGGTGGCGATCGGCGGCATGTTTGCTCTACTTCAGGAAACAGGCAACTTTACCTCAGTCAGTTAAGCTACAAACTCGGTAAGATTGTGACACTTACACTTTACGACAGGTTTTTCTTTTTTCTAAGAGAATTCAATACTGTATGCATGAAAAAAAAGAAATACAAGTACACGGTAATTATGTCTTTGAGATGGCGTTTCTTTATTTGTCCTCGCCAAAGTCAGTGAATCACTTTAAAGAGAGAGAGAGTAAAAAGAAGAAGAAGAAAGAAAAAAAAAGGAGACATAGTTATTAGTGCATTTATTTGCTCCAATACGGGTGAACTAGCTAATATCGATATCTTTCAGGTTTTCCACGAGAATTACAGACGATATTTTAGGGACAAGAAACCACAGGCACTTGGCTCCTTTGGTTCCCCGCGGGAACTTTTTAACTTTTCATAAAGAAAAAAAAAACAAAAAACTTAAAGCTTTTATTTTTGCTTTTTTTTTTTTTTTTTTTCTCCTGCGCCCTCTTCCTGTTTACTGAACCATGTAGGACTCTGTTAGGATATGCAAACGTCACAGAACAATCAGCAGGTAGAGCGGTGAACTGTAAAATCAACGTCTCTTTGAGGCTCGTTTTTGTTTATTTTTGTTTATTTTTTTTAAAAATGATTTGGGATCCTTGTTCGAGCTCTGTAATTTTGCAAAGTGAAGCCTTTCTGCCATTCTTTAAATTGCTTTAATAGCCAACAGTTTTTAGTAGTTAATTTATTTATTATATCTGGACTTCATGGATATCTTTTTTTTTTTTTTTTGTCTGCAAGCAAAAAAAAATAAAAAGTGAAAAAACAGCTTTGATTCGGCTGCTGTTTTTTGTTTTATTTTTTTGTTTCCTTCCCCCCCCAGACTCACTTTAATCTTTATTTCCTCGAAATCAATCCATAAAACTTTATTTGTTCGGCATTTTTCCTACAGCTCGGTTTTGCATCCATCACGCTGATGCACTCAGGATTGATATAACACAACTTTATTTCACCGTGCATCACCAGAATGGTACACCGGACCCACAGGCTCGAGCGTCTGCTGCTCTGATCTGAGATCAGCGGAAAAGAAAGAAAACAGAAAGCCCAGATGTGCCGAGATATGAACATCTGCTCGGTCGACGCTGAACTCGGATCAGCTCCTACCTGCTCTGCATGTTTTCACCTGAGCTGCTGAAAAGCGTGAAGCTGCAGCCGGGAACCTGTTGATGATGAGAAAGATCTCAACTTAAAAGTCCTCGCAACACTATTTATTTTTAATTTATTAAATATGTCTAATTAATAACAGTTTAAAAAGACACAAAACCACTGAAAACTGCAGGAAGATATAAAGATGAAAGCCTCACTTCAACCTCCTGTCGGGTTTTCCAGTCTCAGTCTGTGACGTTATTTTTTTTGCTTTTGCACACTGAGTTTAGTTTCATTAAAAGTTCCATTGAGAAACGTCCACGAGAGGAAAAACGTCCTCTCGGAGACGACGTCGTCCCCGTTGCTGTGAATAATCCACAGACCTCAGTGTGAGCAATTTTAATTGGAACTACTTTCTGCTCGGCCCCTTTGGAAGCTGTTGACAGCGTGAGAGGGCTTTGGTGGGTTTTAGTAATTAAAGATGACGAGCGAATTCTCCCGAATCAGAGGAGAAATAAAAAGAGTCTCTTTTCTGAAATGAAACTGAAAATATTCTCTCTTCTTTTTCTTTCTATAATATTGTGGCGTTTCAGTCCACGCTGCACATCTGGCTGCTGCTTTTTATTGGCTCCTGCTAAAGCTACTGCAGCATTAAAACGCTGCTTCTGCAACAATTAATATCAATACACCACAGAGTGACGGGGTCGTTGTGCACAGTGCAGGTTTAAATGAATACAAAACACACACTGGAGCAGGGAGACGAGAGGCAGACGTGTTGTTCTGTGTGGAATTTAAATTATTTTTTGACCCAATTTAAATTGATTTCAGGTCATCTGCAGAAAGAAAAAAATAAGCTGCTGATTAATTTTCTGTCCATTGACGGGTCGATCGATCGACCAATCGTTGCAGCTCTTGTGTAATTAACAAATAAACAAACTGTAGTGACGGTAAACAAGTCAAAAAACACACAGTGTGTCCTCTCCTTCCTCTATTTACACCTCATTCCTTTTTGGGGTATTTATGCGTTTTATTTAATCATAAATTATAGATAAAAAGTAGTTAATTTTGCTTGATTTTAGCATTAAAGTGAATGAATTGGGTTTTAATTCAGCTACTGAAGGAACTTCTGCTCCACAAACTATTGAGCTGAGTTTTGAAGGTTGATTTTTTAAAAACTTAAAACATTTCAAACTTATTATTTATTATAGCTAATATTATTATTATTTATTTATTTATTTATTTAAACCACACCTCACAGGAAAGCCACCTGTTTCACTCTGGTTTCTTTCTGTGCTGTTTATTTCCTGGTGAACAGCAGCAGCAGCAGCTTCACTCTTCATTCCCACACTCCAGTCAGTGTTTTTCGTCCTTGATGACCCATCTTAGGCATTCAAGATATTCGCGGCTGTCGCCAAGTGCGCTTGGTGAAACGCCATAGAAACCAGCCGCACCATAGAAACCAGTCTAACCAGTCCAGGGAACATAGTGTTCTCCACCAAAATCTGAGCTGCTGCCTTTTGTATCACCTCATCACTCCACCTCTCCTTCACCTGCCTCCGTCTCTCCTGACATAACGCTGACGTCTGGCTTTAGTTTTTTTTTCTTTCTTTTTCTTTGTGGATTTTTTTTATTTTAAAGAAAAAGCCGAGATCTGATCTGGTCTTAATTTGCCTGTGAGGTTGCCAGTTAGACATTTTCGGGAGCCATGTTGGGGCGTTTTGACACGTCTGTGTGGTGAGGAGAGGGGTTTGTCTTCCTCCTTCTTCTTCTTCCCTCTTCGTCCAGCAGATGGCAGTGCGAGCTCAAACACCCGCCCTCTTCCCCCGGCTCTACTGTAAATAATGTAAAGCTGCTCGGGGGTTAGGTAATACACTATTTGTTCACAGATCTGGGCTTTAGCCAGCCTTCCTGGGAAGTTCACCGGGCTGGAAAAACCTGGTGGCACTTGGTGGAGTTTTCTCTCCTTCCATCAAGTCTGTCTTGTTTCTGAATGAAACGTTTTTTTTTTTTTGTTTCTTGGGGAGGAAAAGCGTTGATTCATGTCCTTCTTCTTCGCAGCACAGAGCTCTGCCCCATTTTGTGGCGTCGGGTCTCCCTCGAAAACACCAGTTACACGCCACAAATGGTCTGGCAGGGCCCTCTGTGAAAACACGAGCAGACCGCCGGCCTCGCAGGAGATAAAAAAGTTTACCGTTTTCAGGAGAGAAAATAAAAAAGAGAAAGAAAAAAAAAAGGAGGGGAGGGGAGGTGGTTGGGGAGGAGAAAGGGAAAAGGCGGCGACCGAAGAGTTAACCTGCACAAGACCCGTCTGAACCAGGGGTGGGACCTGCTCCCTTCCCTAATCAGAGCGGAGAGAAAGGGATGAAGGAGGAGGAAGAGGAGGGGGAGGAGAAAGAGGGAGGGGGAGATAGAGAGGAGGAGGAGGAGGAGGAGGGATGAGAAAGAGAAAATTAGAGTCGACACGAGTGGTGTGACGGGCCGAACAGAGGCCGTGTGAGGATAACCGAGAACCCTTTCACTACTGACCTACTTCTACTCACACTCACTCACTCACACTCACACGGACTGGAGCACACGTGTGTGTTTGTGTCTATACGGCGCCGCAGCCAAAGAGGACCTCATCTAAACCTTCACACACTCCTATAACACACAACTCTCCATCTTGGTAGCACACTCACGAAACAACAGGTTCTTTAAGGAACCTTTTTAGGTACAGATAGTTATATTAGGGATATTTAACAAGAATATCCTTATAATAAGTTCATGCTACAGTGATATTCTATCATTTAAGCCTTTTAATAGAAGGATGCAATGGTCGTTTCTTTATCTCAAGATAGGAACAAAGGAACACCGCACACTCATCTCCAGTTGCAGAGAGTTTTATTGGACTACGTTTCCTTACGTTTTCCGTTCCTATCTTCAGTTTTATCCACCGCCAGCACCTCCACAACCCACGGTGTGCGTTGCTTCTCATCTGAACGTTTCTTTATCTCAAACGAAAGCTAACAACAGTGGCGGCTATAGCACAACAAACATCTCAATGTCTCACAATAACTTGATCCGTTTGATCAAAGTGTCGTCTTGTGCTGCGTTCCATTTGACTCGGAAGTCGGAGCTGGGAAGGACGTCACACCGGAGTTATCAGCGTTTCAGTTACAAAGTCGGAAAAAGCAGCCATCTAACAATACTATGTATACGACTGACTTATTGTGATGGCAAATAGTAAAAAGTGTTAACAAAAGGATTATTACAGGAGCTTCTACTACTGTTTACAACCGCGGCAGCCATGTTTAAATGTCAACTCAGAGGTTGTGTGGATCGTCCGACTTTATGAGTCGGAAATCCGACCTCGGGGGTCGTTCCAGTTGAAAGTTCTGACTCGGAGCTCGGAAATCCCGACTTCCGAGTACAGCTGGAACGCACCATCGGTCTCATGATGTCAAAATTTGGACATGGTGGAGAGGAGAGGGAGAGACGAGGACTGTATACTGTACACCACTAAACCAGACGGTGCTTTTTGTGGTTAATCATCTCGTTATTCAATAAGAACTGAAACACTGAACAGTCGGACGTTTAGAGAAGGTTAAACTAAGTTCACCTGTAAAGGGTTAAAGTGTATTTTAGGTGCATTCTGAAATTGAATCCAAAAGCCTAACTTTTTGTGAGTATATTAGCACAATAATTAGCACTTTGAGAGTATATTAGCACTGAAGTGGTTTTATTAATGAAGCTCTGGGCCTGACAGTTTAAACTTCCTCCATTTGCACCAAACTCTTTGCAAAAACAGACATTTAAAAGTAGGTGAATTAGCTTTTAGCAGCTCGTGTCTCTGTTGTAGTGAAGAAAACTTATAAAGATGATGTTTCCCAGGAGGAGGAGGAGGAGTGTCTTTGTCTTTGATTTCCAACATGTGTTCATAATGGACATCAGATTCTGATGATATCTTGGTGAAATGTGAGCGACTCTCTTCATCTGAGGATGTGTGTGCGTGTGTCATGCATGTGTGTTTGCTGAGTTACGACTCTGAGAAAGCGTTGACGGGGTTTAAAGTAGCTTAATTACAGATGGGAGACAAATGAAAGGAAACCCCAGTGTAAAGTGTTGTGGGCCGCCGCAAACCTCCACAACAACTCTTCCAGCCTCGGCTGAACAGTGCTTTATCTGAAACACATTCCCTCGTGTCGTCACAGCGCCGAGGGAAATGCTGTCAAACACATTGGTCCAAAGAAAAAGACAAAGAAAGAAAAAAAGAAACTCTAAAAGGTCTTAGTTTTAATTTGTAATTAAGAGCCACACGTGTGCGACAGTCAATCACTTCCTGATTGTCTCTGTGGCTCTCGTGGTCTTTTAATCAGCTTTTCAACAAGAGTTAAGACGCTGGTGATTTTTTTACTGTTGTTTCCTTTTTAAGTTTCTTTTCTTTCTTTCTTTCTTTCTTTTTTTTTTTTGTTAATGGGCAAATTGAAATTGCACATAAAAAACAGGTGGATGGAAGAAAAGAAAAAAGCACTTGGAGCCACCGACATCTGCAGGTCTAATACCTGAATAGTCTCAAATTTGTCACCGTGTCTAAACGTAATGGGGGCACAATTTCTGTCATTGTGAGAACACTTGACATTCAGGCCACACAATAAGTCCAATAATAATAATAATAATAAGGAAGCAGCTAATAAAAACTGCTATTGTCCTAATAATAATCATTAAAAAAACTTTGTGCTCTCCGAGGTTCCTTGTTGCACCTCTTTATGTAGATTTTTCAGTGTGCAGACGTCCCAGTCGTTCGTGCTTTCCTCTTCTTCTTTTTTTTTCAGCCGATTACGCAGCAAAGAGGGAGCGAGCATGCAGAGATATAGAGTCAGAGTCAAAGAGAGGGAGAGGGTTGGGGGAGGCTGAGGCTGTCTGGTGCTGCTGTGGGTCAATCTGAGGACAGCTCTCCTCTCTTCACCCCATCCCTCCCTTTCCCTCCTCCTCCTCCTCCTCCTATACCCTCCCCTCTCTCTCGTTCACTCTCGCTCTTTCTCCTCCTATATCCCTCCCTCAGCCACCCCCACCACCCCCTCCTCCCAACCCCCATGCCCTCCCCCCCTCCTCCATCCCATGCATCTGCAGCTTGTGCCCGCGGTCCCTGCCTGTTCGCTGCATCGGCCTACATATCTAAACCCCTGACTGAATGACTGTCTGTCTGTGTGACTGACTGACCGACAGACTGTCTGTGACTGACTGACTGACTGACTGACTGACTGACTGACTGACTGTCTGTGTGTGTGTGTGACTGACTGACTGACTGTGTGTCTGACCGACCGACTGACTGACTGTCTGTCTGTGTGACTGACTGACAGACTGACTGACTGTCTGTCTGTCCGTCTGTCTGTGTGACTGACTGACCGACAGACTGACTGTGACTGACTGACCTACAGACTGACTGTGTGACTGGCTGACTGACTGTCTGTGTGTGTGTGTGACTGACTGACTGACTGTGTGTCTGACCGACCGACTGTCAGTCTGTCTGTCCGACTGACTGACTGTCCGTCCGTCTGACTGACCCACTAACTAAATGTCTGACTGACTGACTGACTGACTGTCTGTCTGTGTGACTGACTGACTGTGTGACTGTCTGTCTGTCTGTGTGACTGACTGACTGTGTGACTGTCTGTCTGTCTGTCTGTCTGTGTGACCGACTGACCGACAGACTGACTGTGACTGACTGACCTACAGACTGACTGTGTGACTGACTGACTGACTGTGTGTCTGACCGATCATCAGCAGCTGTTTCAGTTCAGGAATGTCCGTCCGTCATTTCCACTAACTAAATGTCTGACTGACTGACTGACTGTGTGACTGTCCGTCCATCCGTCTGTCTGACTGACTGACCCAATAACTGACTGACCGACTGTCTGTCCGTCCGTCCGAGTGACTGACTGACTGACTGTCTGACTGCCTGCATCACCAACACGTCGCTCTTCATCAGCAGCTGTTTCAGTTCAGGTATCGTTTCATTTCCATTATGAAGAGAAGATAGATGGATTTAACCCCTTAACGAACCCACAGGCCAGCGGTGGTCGTTACGGGGTTAAAATCTGAGTCCGTCTCTGCAGAACCATCAGACCGTTCACCGACTCACAATATAGCAACATTTATATTTCTGTTACAGGAACAACAGAATCAAAGCACAAGTCCTAACAAAAATATATACATCCTCATTGTCCCCAGAGGAACGTCCTCGTTAGGTTGCCAAAGAAAATACAAAAGTAAATTCAAGTACAGTGGTTTTCTGTAAATTTGCCGTCTAGCTGCAAGAACACAAGTTCCCATGAGAACTGTGCAGAAAATACTTAAAAAGAGTGCAACACAATGAATCCTCCCTTTGAAGGAGGTCATAAAAGGTCGCTCAAGTGTTGAGGCTGTTTTTAAAGAGGTGTTGATTCAACTGTGTGGTCACTTTGGAGGCTGTTGTTGTTATGTCCTCCACTGTAGCCTTGAAGATTCACTGCTGAAAAGCCTGTGTTATATCAGTTTTGTATTGCATTGGACATATTAACAGAAGACTGTGCGACGACACTGTTCGATGGCGATATGACTTGCGATAAATAAGCAAATATTCATGGCGTGCATATCAACCATATAGTGTCTTTCTGAAAAGGACTCTGTACTGTACATACACCAGGCCCTTTAGGCTAACACTGCCACACAAATGCACCAAAAACAGAGAGGAAGAGTGCGCGCTGTAAACAAACTCCAAACGATTTTAGGTCGACTAACCACGAGAAGTCGTGCCAGAACAAAAATGCTGATCGATGCTGCATGGACATGTTTCAGGCCAATGGAAGTCCGTTACGTCTAGCGGTGTAGCTCAGGTTACAGGTACGAGGTATATGAGCGTGTAAATAAAACGTACTTATCCCATTTCACGCAAACCTTTTTGTTTATCATTTACGTTGATATCACGATGGCGATGAAAATAAGATTAATTGGTCAGCCCATAATAGTTCATTTCAGACTCTTTGTACGACCAGTGAGGGAACTCCAACGCTCAGCCAGCCGACCAATGGTGTAACTTGATCACTCACTCAGTCACAGACGTTTATAGGACTCCCGTTGCAGCCAGAAAATATCACTGTTTGTCTGTGTCTCTGTTTACGTCTCCTGTTACCCATCTGAAAACAAACTGTTTGTCCGTAGTCGTTGATAGATAGAAGTCAGTTTCGTGTTTTCATTCTGCTGACGTCGTGTTTCTGGACTGAGAATTATCTGAGGATATTGTATTAACTGAGCTAAATATGTAAAGTTTGTCCTGCTCGAGGGTCTCCCTGGAGGAAAGGTCAAGAATTCATTCAGTATATAAATAGGACACCAGTAAATTACTCATGTTATAACCATATCTCCAACCCATGTGGGATTTTTGGGGCCGGTTTAAGAAAATCCTGATAAGCGATTAATCGGCTATGTTTACATTTTTTTGCAATGATCCCTCAGATACAGTTCAAACACTTGAGACAAATATTTATCGGAGGCTCAACATTTAACTTTTAGACGATAAATATCTTATTATTCTAAACGGCCTCATGCGCAGCACTGCAATGAACTCTTGGAAAAATTTAAATGAAATAAATAAAAGTAACCACAAAAAGGTCTAAAGAATTAACCTCAAAAGCCCCTGATGAATAAATTCACACTTAACTTTGCACAAGGCCCAGTCTGAACCATAGTAGACCAACCAATGCAAACACATCATTCCTAAATTAAACCCAGACAGTTTGCACTTTGTCTGCAAAGTTTGAAAGCACAGGAAAAAGTCCTCACATTGGGTTTTATCAGCCAACGTGCACGTCGATAGTGATGTGTCTGAAGGAAAAACTCAAATCAGACAATTGATCGGTCAGACCCGAGCGAGTCTTATCAAATATCAACAACCTGCACGTCTGCAAACGTCTCATCCACATGGATCATTTTTGTTTGGACGTCGTTCTGGCTCTGACTGCAGAAAAAAGCAGCATCCACCTGCTGAAACAGTCATGATGACCTGTTTTTTGGAGGTGGACAATCAATCCGGCGCAAGAGGAGTAGAACCAATCAGGATTCATCATCTGCAGACCATGACCATGTTTACAGAAATCTGATGCCGACTTGTCTGACTACCTGAAAAATAATGGGAGACCTTGAATCTTAAAGGACCAGTTTGCGATTCTTCAGTCAGGTGCTGATGTGAACATCCAGGCGGGTAACTGCTGAGCTAACTCCTCTCTGGAGATTCAGGGGGAATGGGGACTCACCGGCTTTCCAAATAAACCTTCTTTTTTTTTAACATGAATCATTGTGTTTCAGTCTCAGCCTGACGGAAAGTAAACACAGACTAATCACCTGCATATTCATCCACACACGCTGGTCTGTTTACATGTGCGAGGAGGCCAACTATAACCGCTGCTACGCCGTCTCCTCGGGAAACTGCACAAGCCACAAACGCGGTGATGAATTACCACCGTGCGTTGTTATCAAGGAGGAGGACGAGTCATTTCGTTTTGATGGTCGGTCGCATTTTTCCAAAGTAGGACTAAACAGACGAGGAGACAGCGGACTGAGAAGGAGGAGGAAGAGGAGGAAGAGGAGGACCTTCATTACAGGATCCAGAAGCATTACTTTAATGCTTTAATGCTCCAAAGTCAACTGAAGAAAGCTGAAAGCTGGACAGAGGTCAACTCTCACAATCACAGCAATAAACACAAGCATCCGATATTAATCCAGGACTCTGACGTATAGAAAAAGCCCAGGATGTAGCACAATGTCCATGTTTACTTTGTGTTTGGACGTGAATCCTTGTCTCCTTGGATTTATCCTAATTATAGGCGGTGGTGCTTTCAATGTGCAGTAACTGATAGGGGATGAATTCCTCGGTACTGATTTGGTACTAAAATATTATCTTTAGTTTGTCTCGAGGTAATCTGACTCTGACACACCAAGTGAGTAATTCACTGTACAATGAATTTCCCTTTACTGCAGCTTAACAGGAAAACAGGGTGGAAACAAACAGGAAAAGTCCACTCACACTCCTGAGGCCTCATTATGTCACTGGAACATATTTACACGCTCTTCCTAAGTATCTATTTTTAAAGGTCCCATATTTTCTAAAGGTAGACGTCCATGTGTATTATGTATTATAAAGCAGCTCTAGGTTCTATATTAATACTGTGAACGTATCAAAGCTTCAGTCCAGAGAGAAATGCGCACAGCCTGTATTTAGAAACTGAGCCTTAAAACCAGCCGTCAGGACTTCCTGTTACTTTGTGATGTCACAGCACACTTGGACCCACCATCCAACCTCTGCAGGATTTGGTTTCTCAGAGTGTTTTATTCTGAAATCTGACATATTTTTTTAATCAATCACTCAGAAAACAGTCAGCCAATCAGAAGGGAGACTTCAAGCCTCCTCTCTTCTGATTGGCTGACACCAACCTATTGATAATAAAGCTCCAAAGCTCCTAAAATAAAACAAGAAACAAAAAAAAATCTTTGAATATCGGACCTTTAAAATACATGATTGTTTTCGTTTATTATTGTATGCAGGTTTCTGTTGAGAAAAGTAATCTGTTTAGATTTGAATAATATTAACTTAAGTGTGAAGCTGTAAATCATTTGTTACCGTTGTGTGAAAAAAAAGACAGTTTCATATTCGCACCTAAATGTGACTGTATCCTTTAAAAAAAAACACAGAATTAATGCTTCACATCATCAAGAACAGGAAATAAAAAAAAGTTCAACCAGACTGTAGACTTCATACTAAAGGCCTGTGCAGGTTCACATTAGATTTATAGTACAGTGTTAACGCTGACCGTGACCTGTTGACTTCACTGTGTAATGAAATCTCCCTCCGCCGCCGCCACCGCCACCTCTGACGTGTACACGATCCATCAAGTAGTGTTGGACGTCTGCGGCTGCAGGACTGCGTGTTTTATTATGTCAAATTTAACTATTCATGAGCTCTTTGAAACCACTTGGCTGCATTTCGGAACAACATCACTTCCTCCACTTGGCTGCCGTCCTTTAAAAAAAATATAAATCTTTTCTTAATTTTATGCTGTCAGTCTTTTTTTTTTTTTTTTTTTCTCCAAACAGTAGATATGTCTCTTAAATGGGAGATGTCATTATTCACGCTAACAGGCAGCCTGGCAACCTGCTAGCGTTCATCACACCTCTGATTATGTCTATTCAATTGAAAAAAAAAAAAGAAAGAAGAAAAAAAGAAGGGGGAAACGGCACAAACGACAAAAATTTCTTTCCCTGGTCGCTCCACAGTACGACCCTCCAGCCGTCTATTAACTGTCAGAGTGCTCCAGCTCTCCTCCTCCGCCTCCTCCTCCTCCTCCTCCTCCGTTCACTGATAATCCCTCCAACATGAGAATAAATAATTCACCGCTGTCGGCTCACACACACGTCACTGCAGCTTTTGTGTTTTATCCTCCCTGGATTTTCAAAGTTTACATGCTTGATTTATGTGCAGGCTGAGGGGGGGTTGGTGGGGGGGGGCGTGACCTTTTGGGTACATGTTTCTAAATCTTTTTTTAAACTCTCGACTTTCACTGTGGAGGGGTGGGGGGGACGGTTCATGTCCCGCCGCAGCAAAATATAGTCCCCGCAGGCTTGCCTCACTCTGTCAGTGGATGAAATGTCAGTCCGTGGTGCTTCCCCTCCTCTGTTCTGTGATAATCCCTTTAACATGAGAACATTTGCCGTGTCAATCCGGCCTGCCTTCCCAAAAACCCCACCCCGCCCCCCCACCCCCCTCTCTAAATGAACTAATGGCCGCCTGTCTCGGATGCCTCAGCTCTGACAGATTGGTTGGCTCGACCGTCGTGTCCTCGCAAGACCCCTGACAGGCTGCGGTCACACTGACAACCTCTCTCCCAGATCCAATCGCTGCACGTTTTGAATGTTTGGACTTAAATCCGAGTAGATGACTATGCGTTTCTGTAGCCTATCGTGCACGCTCGTGTGTCGTCTGTGGCCCACGTGGACCGTGGACTCACAAAGTGGGAGACAGTCATGGACACCACGTTATAAGATGCATGCACATTTAAAACGTCCCCTGAGCACATGTTTAGAGATGTCTTAGATTTTGTAGCTGTTTAATTGATTTCCAATCAAACAGAGGCCGTGTTAGACCCCCGAGGCCGCTGGGCGACTGTGTTCGGCTGATTCCCACATGCAAAATGTCATTTACAAGCTATTTAGCATTAATTAAGCATTATTAAACTCTCACTATTCATACAGCATTCTTCCTACAGTGATATAATGTATAGTACATTATTTATAAACACAGTTATAAATGTTTAACTCTGGATTAATAAATGGAGCTATAACAAAACATCTATTATGCAAACAATCAAGTGCAGCATAAATCTTTATCTACATGTTTTTTTTTTAATCATTTAGTGACGTTTTACAAATGATCTAATGAATTGCTTAGATCTATTAAATATCTGGTTTGTAATATAAAGGCTGAACGCACTGTTAATTAAAATTCATTCAATAAATAGATGAGTTTATTAATTCACAGGGTTAAACATTTTGAAAATTACATACTAATTGGTATGTAGTGTCAATAGTGTGGAGTTATTATTATTAAGTGTTTCCAAACTTGGTGCAAGTCTTCCCGCCACGAGGAACGTTGGAGTCAATTAGTCTGCTGATTGATTACCTTCACATTGATTGATTGATTGATTGATTGGTCTGTGAAATGTCATCTCACTTGGAAGGCGGTGACAGATTTTTTTTTTCCTTTTTAGGCACATTTCAGTGTTTGAACAAACAGCACGTTTCTCTCCTCACTCGTGAACACGTATGTGCATTGAACCGTGGTGTCGCCATGAAATGTGAAAACACTAAACGTCGCCTTCAAGAGTGAGAGAGAGAGGGAAAAAAATTGAACATTTCCAACTCCAATTAGTCTGAATCCCAGCCCCTCTCCCCCACCATAAATTTCAAGTTTGTTATTTCACTTTTTCTCTTGTTGTCATGGTGACGGGAGATAATTGAAGAGATAATTAAAGTTTTATTGGCTCATTTAACCACTTCTGCATTTGTCATGGCTGTATTTATAAATGGGACGTGCTTAATTGCAGCTCCATGTTAATCTGCTGCTTTTTCTTTTTACAGACAGATTAACAATGTTAAGCCCCTCCCACCATCACAGTCAGCTCTGTGTGTGTGTGTGTTGTGTTGTGTTGGTATATACAAGACACGAACACACACAAAATCTAAGATTGTGCAAAAAGGAAAACATGTCTGCAGTGTGTATTTTGTGGGTAAAACTGCCAAATAGAAGTGTAGTGTTACTGCAGAGAAGGTAAATTAGTGCTCAAATTTAACCTTTTAAATGATACTAAAAATTTCATTTTTTTTTAAAGCAAATAACCATGATTTTAATAGGTAATTTTAAAAGATGTTTGTCAAAATCCCATTACACCTTCCATTTGGAGGTTTTGGTTTCATTCACACAAGAAAAAGTTTTGTTTTTGGTTAATTAACCCAAAAATCACATTCCTACACTGTAAAAAAAAACAACAACAACAACAACTGTAAACTGGTTAAATCTAGATGCCTTAAATAATTCTGGTTAAGTTTCGATTAATGTATTTATATGAGTAAATTCAATGTATTGAACATATTCTAAGCAAATGTTAATAGAAACTAAATCTGCATAGTTGAGCATGAATCCTATGCTCAACAAATGAGTTTTCTATGTTTGTGCTTCTCGATACATAAAAGGGCGAACGCCAGGATGGCCAGATGACGACATCCATCATCCTCCATATTTGTTTATCATGTTTGGTCAGGCGAGTTTCTGTGAAATTGTTCCTCTAAACGGCAGGTGTGTGGTCTGGCAGGTCGTGTATAGCCTATAGTGTGTGTTTGAAATCGGTCCTCTTCGTCGGTGCTCGCCAATGTTTTTTATCTAATTCGTAGCCAAACCAAGATGCTTTTTTACATTGGATGTGCCCGAAAACCGACAATATTGATTTGTGTGTAAAAAGAAACCACAAAAATGTTTGGTAGTTCCACATCAAAACTGCGTTTGCATGAGAGAGGAAGTTGAAAGAAGTAGGTTTGTGGGGTGACTTGAGGCTGCAGCGTGAACGGAGCCACAGAGAGCGGCTAAAGGTCAAACTGAGGACTCCTCCGACATGACCGCGGGAGGAAGTCTGGCCCACACGAGGCTGCAGGAACTGATCTATCCCCTGTAACGCAGAGGGAAACACAGTAGGTATGTGCATGTGTGTGTGTGTGTGTGATGTGGTGGAAACCCGGCCTGTGTGACGGGTCTTCCCAGGATACCAGGCAGTCAGCTGAATGTACACACCGGCTCATGTACTCCACTGCTCTCACGTTTGAGCGAACAAACACACTCCCGGCCGGCACGTGCGCTCTCACCGAGGTTATACGACCCATTGGAAAAAAAAAGAAGAATAAAAAACAAAAAAAAGAATGAAATAAATAAAAACAAAGTGGGAAAAAAATGAATAAATGAGTTCCTTGGCCGATGAGTCACCTGAGCATGAAGAGACTTTTATATACCACCGCTCCTGTTTGTTCACTAAAATCCACTTCAACACCTCACACTTTCATTTTAGTGCATCACTAAACGTGCACACACACATGCACACATACACACACACACACCCTCCACCCACGCGAACACGTATGCATGAATGCAGGCGGAGACACACGCATGAGCGCGCAAACACTCTGATTCTCCGCTGAGGAAAAAAAAAACGTCCGCCGAGCGAACACGAGCGAGCAGGCGGCCGCCCGCCCGTCCCGGCTGTCCTCAGGTGACCCCCACATATGCTGCTTGCTTCCACACGGCGGCTTTAAATAGAAACTCTTTTTTATCTCAGGGACCAACTGGGAGCGACCAGTCAGACCTACAGACTGACACCTTCATCACCGACCGGCTGCTTCGCTCAGCCACCGTGTGAACAAACGACAAGCTCTGGTGGGAAAGTCGTGAAGTAGGTTTCCAGTGCTGGAAAATACCTGAGAGGAGGAAGTATTTTTAATAATAAATCTGACACAGGGAGAGGCAAGAAGAAGTAAAACCTTTATTTAAAATTTGAATAACAAACAATCTTTTTTCTTTTTTTTTTTTTAGAGATCTCATAAAGTGTTGATCATGAGAAGATATATTTGTGTTATTTTAGGACCAAAAACAATCTCAGCTTCTCTCTGGAGCTCTAGTAACAACAGGTCGGTGTCAGCCAATCAGAAGAGAGGACGCTTTGAGATTCTCTTCTGATTGGCTGACTGTTTTCTGAGTGATTGAATAGAAATATATCACACTAAGGTAAAACACTTGAAACCAAACCCGCCCCTGGGTCCAGGTGGGAGGAGCTTGGCAAGTGCTCTGTTGTGACATCACAAAGTTACAGGAAGTCTCGACGCTTCATTTTCATACTAAGTTTCTGAATGCTAACTTGTTTTTGTTTCTCTGCGGACTGATGCTTTGACATTTTAACAGTAATAATAAAGAATCCAGACCTGAGTTTTAATCAAACTTACATTATATGACCTTTAATAAATCACTGAGACAACCAACCAGACACACACACATACACACACACACACAAAAGAGGGGGAAAAAAGCTAATAAAAGAACATTATTATGAACATTTAGTCATCAGTCATCTGGATCTTAAATTATTTGGGAAAGCTGAGGTTTGGATTGCTTCAACTCAACTTCAACTCTTCATGAGGTCCGTCCTGTGTTTGACAAACAATATCAAATATTTTAATTTCCTTATGCATTTATTAGATATTTTTGGTTTTACTATATAATCAGGGGTTGAAAGAAGGGATGGCATGCAGCAAAGGGCCCCATGTTGGATTCAAATCTATTGCTGTTGCGGTCAGGACAAAGCCACCATTAATTTTTGACATAAAACTGTTTTTGTTCATTGTTTTTGCTGGTTTTTAATCACTCTGGAGAACAGGACAGCTCTGTGGGATACTCTTCAACGATAACACGATGTCTGTTGATCCAGAAGCTGCAAAAACCTTTTGTACATCCAACAGAAACTCAGAGGCTCCGAAGCGTCCGGCGCTCTGCGTCCGACCGACCGTCCCTCTTCGTCCTGTCTGTCATCTAAATTCATAAAGTGTAGACGCTGTCATCTCTGCTCATCCTCCTCTGGATCACTGTCTCTGTCTAATTTCTGCAGCACTGTGAACAGGATGATGATGATGATGGTGGCGGCGATGATGATGATGATGATAACCTGTCACACTTCCTGTTATCTGAAGACACGTACAGCCTCAATACAGGTCAACACACTCTACGTATATCTATATCGGGACTTCAGCAGATCTCTCATTTATTAATATTCCTTTTTGTTTCTCGTCTCACTTCGTCGCCTCTCTGTTACATTTTCTCCACCTCCATCCGTTGCCTCTCCTCTTTCTCTCCGTATCTTTTTGATCACTCGCCCTTTTTACACCCTCCACACTTCTCTCTCCTTTCTCATAACCCGATCCTCGACTCTCGGTCTGCCCTCATTCTCCCGCCTTTCATTTCATCTCAGCTCAGTTCACTGGCTGTTTTTTCTGGCAGACAAATGAGTTACTATTTTCTATACTTACAGGGGTTTTTTTCCCCCTGAAAGCTGCCGCATGTTTGTGCATAAAAATCCCACACATCACAGAAGGTAAAGTGGAGGTTTGCTCAGGTTTCCTCCCTCCTAAAGAATTACAAACAGGTTGGAAGAGATTTTTTTTTTCACTGCTCCTGCATTTTTCATCTGAAAGCTTGCTGTTTTTTTTCTGGCAGACAAATGAGTTACTATTTTCTATACTTACAGTTTTTTTTTCCCCCCTGAAAGCTGCCGCATGTTTGTGCATAAAAATCCCACACATCAATGAAATAATTGAAGGTAAAGTGGAGGTGATTGCTCACTTCGGTCCCACAGTTTTCTTGGTTTCCTCCCTCCTAAAGAATTACAAACAGGTTGGAAGAGATTTTTTTTTTCTTTTTCACTGCTCCTGCATAGATAGCACAGAGTGAAATCTTCAGCTCTCTGTGCTCAGGTAGAACAGCGTCTGCTTCTTCTTTTGTGGCACAAAACGATCCAGCAGGTTACAATGATGAAAAATGCACAAGTTGGAAGTCAACTGTGGCTCGAAATACAGTTGTATGGGCTGTTAACGGTGATCGGAAGATAAAGATTTGACTTTGTGGAGAAAACATCCAGCAGCTCCAGATCATTTATTTTTGTCAGTTTTTGGAGAAACTCAAAATATGACTGACAGGAGTAATGAAGCGAATTATAACTTGTGACAAACCGCTAATTTCCACTTTCTCATTTCAGTGTTACTCAACGTAGAAAGACACGTCTCAGACAGATAATATACAACCAGATGGTTGTTACTAGTGCAAGTTTTCGACAAGAGAAATCATGTTTCCCCGTTACTTCGGTGCAACACTACAATGTCCAATCTGGACATAGAGAAGAATGGTGTATTTCATTCCCAGTTGGCTATACATTACCAGAAACTCCCTCCCAAAGTTGAATTTCCAACTCAAATACTTGGAGGACCTCCAGTAAAGTTAAGCTAACAATCCAAGATGGCCAATCTGTGTGCCAATAAAAATAAGTTGTAGGCTACATTTTAATCTGCCACATAGGCTTGTTATTGTGCCGTAACATGAGATATACTGATACTGTTGTGCAATTTCTCCCTGTAAGGACGTTGTTATGTTGCTTTCAGGCACAAACATGAAGTGTGTATCAACTGGTGTTAGCTAACAATGCTACTAACAACAATAGCGAACAAAAGGGCTGCTTTATTTTTGACTTGTTGCTAAATTCAAGCGCAAATGGTGCAGAATTTGAAAGTCAACTGATTTAATGGTGCTGTTTGTAAGTTTAGCTATTGCTACATGAATAACATAAGAGCTCTTTAATTATCAGTCAGGAAGAAATGTTGTAGGTTTAGCGCAGTGTTGCTAGCTATATGACAGATGCTTGTAGGTAACCCGATTTTTTAAAATTGTTTTTATTGAAGCAACTGATTTGTGTTGATAGTAATGAATAAAACAGAACTGCAAAATGATATTTATGGATGTAGTACATTTAATGTAGGCTATTGCTTTAGAAATCAACTCAGTGTGGTTGTGAGTGGGTTTGTCTGAGTCCAGGGGCCGGTTTTTATTCTCACTCCACCTGCAGCTGCAGCTCAGATAACAAAGTAAACTGAAGAAAGTGGCGGGGTTAGAGTTGGTCATTTTAGAGGCACTGAGGACTGACAATACAGAACTGAAGGATGAATGTTGGCGGATATAAAGCTTTCACACACTTTTTACTTTTACCAACTTTACTGTACTTACTAGGTGTTTTGTGCAGCTGTATGATCCAGGGAAAAAGCCTGACTGTGACATCTGTGTTTCAAATTCGACGTGTTAATGATTTAAACATGTTAAAAAATGCTACACACAACCACACGACACCTTTTTTTTTCAGGCGAGACAAAAACCTGTTAATTCTACAGCACTGACACTTTGTTTTCTGGAGAACTTGAGGAGGAAATCTAGCTCTTTCCTGTCAAAGTGAGTCCTCAGCTTCGTATTTCAGTCTCTACAGACAAACAGTGTGACTCTCCCCCTTCCTACGCCACAATAAAGTGAGGAATATGTGAACATACATTTGTCTTTGTCTGGAGCCAGTTCTCAATCTTTGGGCAAGGGAAATATAATTACACACCATATAATTATACTTTGGACGACTTTCTTTTCTCAAGAAAACAAAAAGATGTCATCAGATACTTGTTTAACACTACATAATGCTATTTTCTGTTTTTCATTTCTGTGTGATTGAATATAAATAGAGCAAATTTCAGGTGAAACATTTATTGAGATCAAATCCTGTAAGTGTTGACAGGTGAGGTCAAATGGGCGGGGCTCGGTGACCTCTCTGTTGTGACATCACAAAGGTACAGAAGTCCTGACAACTGAGTTTTCTGAATTCAGGCTGTATTTCTCTGTGGACTAAGGCTTTTACAATTCACTGTCTCATAAGGCTCTGCTGTCCATACATTTAATCCAAAGGTTTTCCCATTCTCTGCTTCTTCATTTCACTTTTCCCTCTCTCTCTTTCTTTCTGTCCTTTTCCTGTTTTTCTGTCATCCTCTCTTTGTCCTGACTCGTTTTTTTCTCCCGATCCAATCTTTCACCTCTCACGCTGTATCTCTCTTCTTTGTCCACCTCTCATTCCTCCTTTTCTTTCCACAGTTTCAGTCCTGTCTCTCCTCCTTTCTTTCCTTTGGTTTCCCCCACTTCTTTCTCCCCCTCTATCTCTTTTCTCTTTTATTTTTCACTTCTCTCCCCCGTACAGTGCCACCTCTCCCTCTCTCTTTCCCTCCTCCCTCGTTCTCTCACTCTGCCTCTCCATCTCTGTGAAAGGAGGTCCGTTACACAATTGTATTGAGGCTATTGAGGTCTTGGCTGCACAAAGACTGTATTCAAACCTCAGCTATTTTTCAGGAACCGGGCTCAGTGCAGAATTGCACTCACCATCTGCTCAGGGTGTGTGACTGTGTGTGTGTACAGTGTGTATATTGTATGTGTGTGTTTGCCTTCTCTCACCTGAATACCGACCCCATTCAAATCAGCGCTAAACCAAAATCTGACAGGGTCAAAACTTTTGAAACAATCAAGATCAACATCGTCAAAAGGACACACGGCTGTGAAATTGGGGTGTAGTGCACCTTTAAATGACGCACACACACGCACACAGACTTTGACCCTCTATCTATGCATCTATCTAAGTGCATTTTCATTCATCAACACCTCCTCACCTTGATCTTAAACAAAACTTGCCTCTAACCTCAGACGCCAAAAATAAAACCTCCTCAAACTGCAAGACCTCGCTAATAGAGTAAAACCTCGTCACACACACACACACATCGTTGTAATGCTATCCTTGCGAGGACACTCATTGACATACTGTATTCCCTAGCCCCCTACCCAAAATGCCTAACCTTAACCATTACTCTTAACCTAATATAAACCTGATTACAATCTAAAGGCTTAACCATCAAAAAAAAAAAAAAAAAAGTGAGGACTGGACAAAATGTCCTCACTTCCCAAAAATGTCCTCACTAAGTTGGTTAAAAACTCTGTCTGGTCCTCACAACGTAGTAAGTACAAGAACACACACATACACACACACACATACAGAGTCCCAGCCATGTGGGTCTATTTGGGTCAGAGCTGAAATGAAAGTGTTGTTGCAGAAACAGACAGTTACACCAACGCAGACTCTTCCTCAGCGTTGCTCTCACAATGTGTGTGCGTATATATATATTTATATAAAAATCTATCTGAGTGTGTATATAAGTGTGTGTGTGTGCGTGCTCCTGTCAGCTCTGCTCCTCTTGTCGGGCCACGTGTGGACAAGTGCGTCAGCGTTTCCCTCCCTTTCTTGCTGTCATGTTAATTCTCGGCTGTATACCTTTATGTGCCTGCGTCGTATTAACCTATATTAACACGAGGAAGCGGCGTTACACAAACCGCCTGACTCCCTCCTCATCAAAGACGCCGCAGCCGTTTGAGTCTGTCACATCTAACTAGACTAAACGTGTTTTCCTTTACATTCCCCACGCGCCGGTGGGTCGCCGGAGCAAGATGCAAACTCCCCAGTGTAATGTCTGAGAGTTTGAAGAGCGACGCCGGCAGCGCAGCCTGCATTAGGAGGAGGCAGATCTGTGTGCAGATGTGTGGCGCTGCAGTGATGTTATATAATGTTCTTAGCGTTTTTGCTTTAACCTCGGCGGGGCAGCAGATGGGAGCGTTTCAAACACACACACACACATACACACGCCCGTCTGCTGCTTTAAAGGGGGCGAGACGTCACATTTCGCTGCCCCATATACATCAGAAAATATAAATTATCAATCAGCCGCGATGACCTGATCGTCTCAGCTGCTTCTGTTTCTCAGAGTGAAGTCGTGTGTGCGTCTTCAGCGTTCAAACGAAACTATGTGAAAACTGTTGTAGACACATTTTAATCCTTTGTCGTCTGTTTGCATTTAATCTCTTCTCCTGTTTATAATGAAGTCAGAAGTGGAGAGAGCGTGGGAACATGTTTGAATCCAGTCACAATGAGAGAGGTTTTGTTTATGTTGCTGAACATAAGTGACATATTTTCACTTTTCTTGAGTCTTTGTGTCTCCACGTTTTTGAGGTGAGAGGAAAATCTGAGAGAAAACTGAGTCGTCTTTGTCATAATTACTGTGTGAATTCTTGAATTATGAACCTGAAATGTTTTGAGTGGTCACTATGAACTTGACCTTTGACCTCTGGCCATCAAAATCGAATCATTTCATCCTTGAGTTGTACCAAATTATATAAAGAGGGATGGTTATACAGACAATACGTAAATGAGGAGAAGCAAGGAGGAACAATTGACGAGTTGGTTCAGAAAAGAAACAGTTCTGGGTTAAATGTCATTGTAGTTCCTTTGAGCTTATGTTTCTGTTCAAAGTTGTGATCTCTCACTTTTTGCGAGAGTCACCGCACACAGCTGTGATTTAACTCTGGCCTGTCCAGGACCCAGCATTACTTAGAAACAACACAACCCACAGGCCGGTGGGTGTTAATGGACATTAAGAAAAGAAAATCTAAGTGTTAATGTAATATATTGTGATATTCAACATATATAAACTCAAGTTATCTGTTGTTAGGACACAGGGAATGAAATAGGGGTTATAAGCCGTGGTAGTTACGTATTTACAGGAACACTTGACTCTACTCACTTCCATCCAGGTGTAGCTCAGAGTTTCCCTCTCCATCTCTGATTGTATACGAGCTGACAGTGTCAAATCTCTGCTCGTTACATCCAAAACAGTTTGAAGGAGACGCCGCCATCGCCACCACCGCCACCACTGCTGCTCTGAACAAAGCGCCGAAAAACAACCTGAACAAAGGAGAGAGGTGTGTTCACACAGAAAAAAAACACACAAACCTGCAATTCAACACAACACTTCTGTAATAACTCAAAGTAAATGACGCTGTAATTTACCTCAATGTGGGCTCTCAGGGTTGTTATCATGCTTCTTCCTCTGAGGGCTGAACGCTGAGTACGTCTTAAAAACACACGACGTCTCCATCCAGACGTCTGGTCCATGCTGTCTCCACAGGAAGCAGGATTGGCGTGTTAGATTTGACACATAAGTGGCAATTAATGTTTTTTGGGGGGGTTCAGATTCAGGAGGTAGAAGGAATAAAAAGGCCTGGATGGTTCCAACATCTGCTGGGAGATGCCCCACATCTGTAATACAGGAAAAAAAAACCTATTCATCCTGTACATATCTACATTGTTAGAAGGATAGTTCAACATTTTGGCAAATTGGCCCATTGCCATAATCCCTATAGTCATAGCAGTAGGTTTGTTACCTTTAATTGTCGGTGCAAGCTACTTTTTAGAACGGCGGAGAAGAGCAGTGAGCTCCAAGGTAAATTCATGCAAAACCACTGATGCATGTTGCCTTCAGGGACAGTTTTTCAGCAAGCAGTCTCTGCATTTACCTCTAAAACAACTCTGTCTGGTATTGTTGTGTTATTATCTCATAGCGTGGTGAATGTACAGGTCACAACTTGTCCACCAGAGTGTTTTACAGTTGTTGGATTGTGTATTTGATGAGTTTGACAAGGGAAAAAGAAATCCCATTAGCCCATTAGCGTACCTCTAAGCAGCTCGCAGCTCTGCTCCGCCATTCTAAAAATAGCTTGCACTGACAAATACAGGTAACAAACCTACTCCTAAAACTACAGGGATTATGGCAATGGGCCAATTTGTTAAAATGTTGAACTATCCCTTTAACGTATTCACAAAGTCCATCCTCACCTCCTCCGTCGAGGTGATGTGATGTGGACTCGAGCACCTGAGTCATTTCCTCCTGTGCCGCTGCCAGACCTCGACCGTCACTGCCCCTCCCCCACCCGACTCCCCTCTCTCTCTCTCTCTCTCTCGCACATTTCTCCCATATTCTTGTTTTTCATGCTGTAACTATTGCACAGGCTCCCATTCATATTACACAATGTACATATCTGTATTTTCTTTTCTTTTCTTTTTGCACCCACGTTTCTATTGGAAATGGTTCATTGTTCATTTTTTCTATTATATTCAAACTATGTGACCTTCAGTTCTCGCTTTTGCTTCGCTTTTCTTTATATGTATTTTTTTCTCGCTCTACAGTATGTTTATTGTTGAAACTAAAAACACCAAAACAAAATCCTTATATGTGAAAATAAATAGCAATAAACCTGACCCTGCTTTGTATTTCTGTTATGTTGGGAATAATAGTAATTCTGCTTAGTTGCAACAAAAAAAAATCCATTTAGATCAAATACTGAAGCAAAAGTGGAAAAATATGAAGATTTTCAGTTTGTCTTTGTCGTACGTGATGATTAAATTAATTATAAAGAGTCACTTTGGACTTTAATGAACTGTTGTGACCTTTTTCTTTTTGAACATATTCTCTCATTTGATGATAAAAATAATCGTTAAGTTTTAGTCCCACAGCAACATCTCAGATGAGGCTTGTTGTGCAGGAGTTTTGAGTTTTTTTGGCTCCTCTCTGTGTGATCACAGCTGTAAAGAAGCCTCAGTCTAAACCCCCCCTTCTCTCGTTCCCAAAAAAAATTAAAATTAAAAAGCAAAGCATATGACAAAAAACGGTATTATAAGGATTTTTACAGGACATAGGTTGTGCCATTGATCTCCAGCAGAGACAGACTGAAGTCATTGATGAGTGCAGCTTCTTTTAGGCCACATAAAACAACCCATAGAGGAGCGATGTGTTCAAAGACTATTTGATCAGAGCAGAAGACATTTAACCAAATCCCCAAATATAGAGGAGTCAGTGTTCGCTGCTGTACAGTATGGGACAGATAATCCTGTAAAACCACTAAAATCAGCAGGTTCAACACGCGGCAGAGTAAATATGTGTGTGCGTATGTGTGAGCGTCTACGCGTCTGTGTGTGTGTTTTCCTTTTTGCTGTTTCTGACACCTTCTGCAGCGCCGCAGCCTGTCAGATGTCTCGTCTTCAGATACTCTGACAGATTGGGATGTTAAAACTGTGATTTCAGCCCGGTTACATCAACCCTCCCTCCCTCCCTCCCTCCCTCAACCCCCCCTTCCTCTTCTTCCTCCTCCTCCTCCTCCTCCTCCCCCTACCTCCACCACCTCCACCATCTCCACCACCACCAGCTGAAAAATCAGCAGCAGCCATTTAAGATGCTGTCAAAGGGAATTACAGCGTGTCCTGGAAGCGCTCAGGATATCTCCCCCTCCTCCTCCTCCTCCTCCTCTTCCTCTTCCTCCTCCTCCCTCCCTCACCTGGGGAGGAGCAGGGGGAGCTACAGGAAGAGGTCGGACGATGTTTCTCAGTTCACTTTACTGTACTTTCAAATCGATTCACATTTGTCTCAGGAGCACAGCTGACAAAAAAGAAAAGAAAAAAGAAACCGTGTCTGTCTATTCCTGGATTCCTGCTCTGAAAACCGCTCTGATGTTGCGTTAAATGACTTTGACGGAAGCTCCAGCTCCAGGTCGACCCGATTCCTCGCGGGCTGACGACGACCCCGCCTCGCGCTCACCTGGGTGTCACCGTTTGTCGTCAAAATTTGACGAAGGGAGGGTGAGAAAAGCGACAAGAATACACATGTATCATTTAATCACTCGTCACTTTTATTTCTCAGGATTTATTTGATGTGGAGACAAAACAAACAGCCGATTTTTAGACTTCAGCCTCCGCTCTGTCAGAATTAACCAACTTAGAGATCCTGGGTCCATTAAATCCCAGAAGCCTCCAGGTCCTTTTTTGTATTTATTTTTTTGTAGTTCAGTCGGTTTGTTCGCCAGCAAAAAAGCACCAGACTTTGCAGAAGGATTGTTTGTGAACTTGGGACGAACTTGATCGGATTTAAGAGGCAAATCCTATGACAAATAAGAGTTTATCGCTTAAGACAGGAGGACAAAAAAAATGGTAAATACTCGAAAATACTTAAAACAGCTATCAGATGTCTGACTAGTATCAACAGACAAATAATCTGTTTAGATCAAACACTGAAGTAAAAGTGCAAAATTATGAAGATTTTCTGCTTTTCTTTGTCATATCTGATGATGAACCGAGTCTCTTTGGAATTTAATGAACTGTTGTGGCCGTTTTTCAACATTTTCTCTCATTTGATGACAAAAATAATCATTAAGTTTCATCCCTGCAGCAACAACATTTCAGGTGAGGCTGTTGTGCGTTTCATTGTGCAGCTGTGGATCCCAGCTGTTTGACTATTTTTCCCCCTATCTCTTGGAAAAAAACAACAAAAGTTTGGATCCAGGCACAAACATTTACACAGATTCCTGATGGTAACATCTATGAATTTGTACAATGTGATGAAGATCCATGAGGTGATATTCAACTTTAATCTGTTGTTTTGATTTGTATTTAAAAGCTGCTGCATATTCACATGTGCATGCAGATATTCTCAAAACAACAGGAAATTACTTATTATCTTCTTGTTGAGATCCAAAGTCCACATCTGGAAAACAAACACAAACAGCACCAGAACCTGGTAATATCAGAGGTGTATGTGTAAATCCGGATCGGCTCATTCTAGTCAGTCTGTTAAACATCTGTTAAACATATCGAGGAACAAGAGGCTCCTGGATCTGGTGACAGTTTTTGGCCTCTTTAATTCTCATAACCAAACTGAACCTGAATAAACAGATTTTTTTTTTTTTACTCAGTGGAAATTAACCCCTTAAAGGGTTACTTCACCCAAAATCGATAATTCACACCAATTTTCTTCTCACTGTCATGCCAAGGAAGGGTTTGAAGAACTTTCGATGTCATCAAAATGCTTTTGGAGTTCCAGGGGGGGGTCCGGGTGGCAACGGATTTTCACCACTTTTGAATCCCAAAACACATGCTGTACTTGGAGGTATCTGGATGTTTCATAGTGCGTGTTTTTGTGACGATTCAAAAGTGAATTCTATCCGCCACCATTATATAAAAATCCAGCTGGACCCCCCCTGGACTTCGATTTTGGGTGAAGTATCCCTTTAACACCCACTTGCCCGTCCGAGGCCCTGCTGATCGAGCATTAATTAGAAGCAAAACGCTCTAAAAGCCAGTTGGTGTTTAGGGCGTTAATTACTTAATATGCAAATTAATCCAGTTTAAATCATACAACAAAGTCGCTTTATATAACTTTAAAACTTTGCCTGTGAATCATCACTGTGTTTTCAAGTTTGCTTCAGCATCACAGGACACTTTACATGGTGACAAACTGTCAAAAAAAAGTGTTTTCTTCATGTGCACAACTCAACTCTGGCCATTGAAGCTATTTTCCTTGGACTAAAAATGCATAAAATGAACCTGACGTGTAACTGCTGAGACTCAAACTTCACTATCTCCCTTTTTAAATTCACTATGTGGAATAAACAATGAGCGTGTTGCGACTTTTTGTTGTTCCTGCTGATAAACATAATAATAAACAGGTAAATTCATTATATTTGTTTGCATCTGTATTTGATTGATTTCTGTGCCTTCTAATTAAATTCGTCATGCGGCAATAATGGTTTGTTTTGATTCACTTGACATGTTTTTTTTAAATTGTATTCCTATGTTTTTGTTTGTATTTAATTTATCCGTCTTTCATCATCACCTCCATCATTCATTCGTTCTTCACCTTGATTGTATTTTTGACGGAGCTGAGTGTGAGGTCACCACCACAAGCACTTTTGCTTTATTTTTGTTCATCTTACAGTCGGCGACACCTTCAACTCTGAAGCGCTGCGCTGACAAAACAATCTTACCTCAAGGTCCTCTTCTCGCTTCTTCACCTCATCAGCGGTGGAGTCTGCTCAGCTGTCAGTGAGAAAATGAAACGGCCTCGTTCTCCTTGAGCAAACTTCAGCTGCAGAGAACGACAGAGACGTGGTTGAAAACTGCAGAAAAACATTATAAGTGGACCTTGAGTTTGGATTTTCATTCGTCAAAACATATTTCCAAAATCAAAAAAATTAAACTATTCAATATTTGTAAGGACTGGATAAAACGCACATCCCAAAAAGTATTTAGTTGGATCTGAAGAATGGTATAGAAGGTAGAAAAGTAGGGGAAAAAAACCCTAAATGGACCTTAATGGTGTGCGGATCTTTTTTATTATTTTTTACTATTCAATTTTTGGACAGGACTAGTTTTTACAATTGGCCTGACAAGAGTTTATGATGGTTTAAAGGATGACCCTGGTTAATAAATAGTTAAAGTTATTTAAATAACATTTTACTGACTAACTACAGCAGGAAGGAGATATAACGAACCTAAATATGTCTGAATATTATTTCTTTTGTCGATCCATAAAAAGATCAATTTGTGGTTTAAAAAGTAATAGTTTTCCATCTCCTCTCTAGGCTTCTCTCTGGAGCTCAGTGTCAGCCAATCAGAAGAGAGGAGGCTCTGAGTCTCTCTTCTGATTGGCTGACTGTTTTCTGAAAAAAACATTTCAATAAAAATAGAGCAGATTTCAGGTAAAACACTCTGAGAAACCAAATACTGCAAGTGCTTGGATGGTAGGTCCAGGTGGGCGGGGCTTTGTGACTGCTTTGTTGTGACATCATAAAGTGACAGGAAGTCCTGACGGCTGGTTTTAAGGCTCAGTTTCTGAATACAGGCTGTGTGCATTTCTCTACAGACTGAGGCTTTGATACTTTCACAGTGTTAATATAGAGCCTAGAGGTGATTTATAATCACACTACACATTAACATCTACCTTTACATATGGGACCTTTAAAAAGTTGGAGTTTGTGCAACCACTTCCTGTTTGTGGAGTAAAAAAGCTCCATTAGATCTCATGAAAAACTTAAAAATGTGGTTTGCACGTTCGCCTGCCTCCTGCTCGCTGATCTAAATGCTTAATACGACGAACAGAGGCGCTTCAGTGAGAAAAATAGAAACCTGGGACACATCAAGAAGCTGAAATCAAAACCTCAGCCATGTTAGCTGCTGCGCTTTATTACTGTCTTACCACAGAAGAAGAGGAGGGTGGTGATGGGGGGGTAGAGGCGGGTGGAGCTCAGCGGCATGAGTGCTCGGCTGCACCATCAGCATCGCTCTTCACTGGTGTCAGTTTGATCCCTGACAGGGGACAAAACATTATTAGAGTGGAGGGTTATTTACACACAAAACAGATACGCACACACCCCCCCACACACACAACACTGGCCGTTAATACAGCTGTGATACTAAAGAGACTTTTTAATTTTCACTATGCACATGTACTTGCGATCTTTCTCACTCACAGCTTTGACAGAAGGTAACAGCTGATCACGATGCTGCGAACACACACTCTCCACACTTTAAGAGACAGCGCATAATGATATCATGAAGAAAAAAAAAAAAACGTCTCGACCATCAACGATGGATCGATACGTAGCAGAGTAACCCCAAGTCTTTATCACAGCTCTGATCTGAGATGGCATGCTCAGACAATACCTGATCAATATTGTATTGGACCTGAATTAGGTGAGCTGGAGTTTAACAAACCACTGATATTCACAACAACAACAACAATAAAACAAGAGTGACTGACAAACAAAGATGTCTAGACATCGGTGCATGTCTGACAGAAGGCGTAGCATGAAAAGAAGAAGACAGGAAGTGCCAACGGTGAAGATTTAAACCGTTGACAAACTGGGCCTCAAACAAACTTTTACCTCTAACACTCGTCTTTTCAGGCTGGTGACTCATCGAGGATGAACCCTTCAAGTGTTTTTTTTTTCCGCAAATTTTGAAAATGTGAATAAGAATAGGTGGATGGGAAACCCAACAAGTGTCATTATGCATTAATCAAACTCAGACCTAAGGAGCTTTTTCACTCTCCATTGGTCTGTTGGAGAGTGTGTTGTTTTCTAATTGACTTTTCCCAAGTGGAATGATGTTTCATTGTTGATTTTCCTGTAGGGACACAACCAGGTTTCTGGTTTTCTACCTGGAACATTGTTTCATTTTCAGCTCTCATACAGGAATGTCGCCATGTTTTCAGGTCTGTGGTAGGGAATGTTCTTGGGTCTCCATTGGGAATATCATCATGTTCTTTGATTCTTCAATGGGAATGTCAACCTACTTTCTGGTTCTCCTTTGGGAGGGTTATGTTTTTGGTTCTCCATGAGGAACTGATAATGTTTTTTGGATAGTCATTCAGCATGCCGTAATGTTTTTGGTTCTCCATTGGGAATATCATCACATTTTTGGTGGGAATCTCAACTTTTTTCATCGATTGGGAACGTCATCATGTTTCTGGTTTACCATTGGGAATATCATAATGCTTTTGGTTCTTCATTAGGCTTATCAACATGTTTTTGGTTTTCCAGTTAGTATCTCAACTTTTTTCATAGTTTTCCATTGGCAATGTCACTGTGTTTTTGGTTTTTCTAATGGGAATGTCGTCATGGTTCACTGGGTGGAATGTACTTGTCTGGTGATATCATCATGTTTTTGTGATACTGTCACCATATTTTGTGTTTCTTCGGTGTGGATGTCAGTTTTTGTTCGTCCAGGGGGAAGGTGAATATATATCTGATTGTACAATGGGAAGGTTGATGGAGCTTTCGTTAATCCATTATGTTTTTGGTTCTCTAGTGGGAAAGACTTTGTGTTTTCTGTTCCTCCGACAAGAATGTCATTACAGTGTTGTTTCTCCAGAGGAAATGTGGGTTTGTTTTTTGTTCTTCAGTGGGAACATGGTTAGAATTTGTTTTGTTTTTGGTTCTCTAGTATAAAAGTCTGTTATTGTTATTGGTGACTGAGCGAGAATTAAAAACTACAGCTCCACATGTGGCTGCTTATCCTTTAAAGATACTTTGAGGCTGTAAATGAGACTGAAACCCACAGCCTTCATGTTCTCAGCTGACGGGGCTGAAGCCTTCACGCTTCTGCAGCCGCTTCACTGGCAGCTTTTCAGTCTTTACAACTGTTGTCGGCTTTCAAGCGGTCTTTCAGAAGTAAGAGATGTGACTTGATCCCATTGCCCCTAAACCTATCTGCTTTGCTGATTGAGCCATTGAGTTTCCATATGCGAGAGCTTTTTCAAGTTTTTCCTTTAGATGCCGGCTCTTGATCGTCAAAAGTAACAGCAGTGTGTCAAATCCAAACAAGACAGAACTCAGCTGCAGCTGCACACCGCGGTGAGCTAATACTCTGCACAGCCTCAGCACTCTTCTCTTAAGGCTTTTCAGTATCTCCACTATTTGCGAGCTTTGACAACACACTTGTAAATTAAGAATTTGAAAAGAAACTTGAACTTTCGACCTTGAGTTTTCATACAAGCTCTTAGTCCATTCAGCCACTGAGTCTAATTATTTCTGGGTGAATTCTCTAATATTTTATTTTCTCTTTTTTTTTGGATTTTGGCTCTTAAAATACAACCAGACACTTTCTTTTAGGCTGGTGAATTGGTGGATGCTTCACCTCGTCTGGGATTTATTTTGAACCCTCTGTCGGCGGCAAAACAAAACCCCTCTCACCTGGAGGAGCTTGGCAACACGATGTCTGGGATTTTGTTTTTTTGACAAGGTGCTGATCTGCGTCAGCTACAAGGCCTGACTGTGTCCCTTTGCTTTAGATTAATGAAACACACAAGGTTACAGACAGGTAATTTAAGAAACAAAAGAAACAGCTTTGCATAGCAAAAGAGAAAAATAAAGACAAAGGGGAGAAAGAAAAATCACCAAAAATCTGAACTCAAAAGAATAAAAAAAACAGATATGAATTATATATTAAACTCTTGTCTGTCTCATGGTATCACTTGAAATAAAGTTGCACATTTCATAGTCCTCACTGGCTCCACATCAAAGTTTTCATTCCAGATGAGAGAAGATTATTCTTCATGTCTGAATGACAAACAACAAAACATGCAGACACGCCTAACAGGATGGAATGACAGGAAAAAGTTTGAGGCTTCAAAATTCATGTTTTATGTAGTTTTTGTCTCCTAATTAAGCACAATGGAGGTGAATGAAACTTTGAAGGTTTGTGAAGTTTGTGGAGCTACAAAATGACCAATCCATTGTGTCGGTTACAGCTGGAAACCTCAAAACCTATATATTTAAAATATTATTATTATATTATTATACTGTTATAATTAAGTAGGCCTACATATAATGTTTGAATATAATGTTTTCAGTTTGTTCTAGATCAGTCATATTATTGATTATTGTTTAGTAACAGAGATACAAGAACATTATGATTTATGATGAAACAGTCGCGCAGTATTTGTATTGAAATAAATGGGGTGTATTAGTCATAGATCAATAATATGATGTGCATGGTCTTTACTATGATATTGACTCATTTTTATCACAAACGACTTTACTATCAGTTATCACACAGCAAAAATAAATGATTAAATCCAGCAACTTCAGTCTCATCTTGATAACAATTTATCGCATGATTTTACTTCGTCCTTGCAACATAAACACAAAACTTTTATCTATTTATTCATTTATTTTTAATGGCTACCAACAGTGTGTGATGGAAACTCTGTTTGACATCTCTCTGCTGCAGTTTCTTTATGTCTTTTCACTGTTTTTGCCTGTTTATCAGTCTTGCTGTAATATCTAATAAATAAACGCTTCAGCATCTTAACAGGCTTCAAAGGTCACTAACTAACTAACTGAGGCGCTGGGGCGCTTCAACAGCCTGAATTAAATCCTGAATCACAACTTTGGCCAGTGTCAAATTAAACTATTATAAAGTACATAAACAGTCGTTTTCTAGGTAATAAAGTCGTGATCCACAGAAATGTGTCCACATGTAGAAACCAAGAGAAAAGAGAAAAGTCTGTAAAAACCACTTCGTCGACAAACACTCACCTCGTAACTCTATGTCTAATTTTTTCGAGGTTTGTTTTTCCAAAGGTTTGCCGGTCTGCGTGACGTCCGCTCACTCAGCGCCCTCACATCTGCTCACTTCTGCTCACTTCCACTGTTTAAATGAGAGCTGAATTATTGCATTAGACATTTCTTTCTTTATTTTTTTTTAGATTTCACGACTTTAGAGTTTACAAGGTGATGTGAGAAATCGTTTTTCCTTCCTCATTTCTGCCGTTTCCCTTGGCTCGCCCATGGACTCTGACATTTCCAAACAAGACCTGACAGTAACGTGAGAAAAAAGAGGAATCGATAATAAACTAACAAGAGGTCACAGGGACTAAAAATGTAATGCAAGAGAGAAAAAAAGCATCCATTTGGATCTATATCTGTGCTGTTTTCACTGGGTCACCTTTACTTATTTACAGGTGAAGGTCAACTCTGGTCCCCAAGGTTTGGATTGAACTCGACGCTGCAGCTCAAATGAAATGATGAAATTCTTCAGGTTGAGGAGTTGATGTATCTCACCAAAATAAAAATGTATTCATGATAAATGGTTTCATTTGAATAATTTGGGAGCGACTGGAGCAAGATGTTCTGGTTTTAGATGTCTGGATCTTCAACACTCTGACTCTTGATTGTTTCTCAGTATCTCTGCTGTTAAATCCATTAATGGCTGAAAAAAAACACACACAAAAAACAAAACAACCAGACCATTCACAGCAATTGTCGTGATAAATAACTAGTTTAAATAAATAGTTTTCTAGCAGACACGATGACAGCTTCTGTGTCAGCTGATGTCGACAGGGCAGAATTAAGGTGATTTGTGTTGAACAGACGAATCCAACACCTCACGTCCAAGTGTTTCTGACCCCAGGGGTGAATTAATTCCTGCTGAGAGCTTCAGACTAGCCTGTAGGTTTGGATATGGACGACTGGGACATTTTCATGTTTTAAGAGGGAAACGGTCCCTGCCAATATTTCAAGACGACAAAAATTTGGAGTGAAGTCAAAGTAGATATTTGCACAGTGCAACGTGCGTGAATGGCAGCTCTTACTTCTTTCAAATTTTTTTTTTTGTTCTTTTCACTGTCTTTGGTCGTGTCCTTTTCCCATTTTTATTTCAGTTGTTGTTTGTCTAGCTTTTGACCTTAGCTTCTGTTTCATCTGAATTTCCCCACTGAGGGATGAATGAATTGTTATCCTCTCATGAGCTGCATGTACAAAATGATGCTATAGCATAGCATACATCATAGCATCAATTGAGAGGGGGGGCGTGGCCTATCTGAAGACTCAAGTTATTTCTCTCAGACTGATAAGTAAATAGCTGCTAATGCTAACATAAGCAGTAGCAAAATTTAGATAGCCTAGCGCTCTTTCAAGGATAAAGGAACTAGTTTACTGAAAACAAACAAAAAGTTCATAGTGACTTTAAACACAAATTGTTGACTCGTAATAAACTTTTCACTTAAGAATATCCAACAATTTTTGTTTATTGTTGGGCTGCAACTAACGATTAGTTTCATTGCTGAAGAATCTACAGTTTATTCCTCAGTTTCCTGCTTTTGTCTGATCTTGACATTGAATTTACTGCCATACAGTATGCAACTGGAAGCAGAAAATATTTGCGAGGCTATTTTTGAAATGGCTGACTGATCATCAAAGTAACTGCTTTGCTTTTTTTTTTTTTTTCAACTGCAGCTGTTGCGGCTTCGGTTTACAGAGGCAGAAATTTAACTTTTGTGGCTGGTATTGGCAATCAACATGTGATTCAGACTCGTTCTACATGTTAAGTAACAAAAAAGGTTTTTTATAAGATTAATTTCAGATGAATATCAACTCTTTTTTTAATATCAGGCATTTAGCTTCAGTTGCTGATTTGGATCTTTTTTCTTTTTTGCAGATCTTTTTTTAGCGCAGGCAGATGACTCAACATTTGTTCAACATCAAAACGTTCAGTGTTTAAAGCTGCAGCTAACTGAGGGCGTTCAGGGTCAGGATCTGTGGTTTAGGAAATTATATCAGCTAACAAAGAACGTACAGTACGATACATACAATATGTATTTGTGTCTGGGTGTATGTGTGTGTGTTTTGCGTGACCTCCCTCGCTGTCGTCACGACTCTTCAGATTTCCCAGAGGCCTCGTTGGTCTGAAGACGCTCTTTGTTCCCGGGTTCTTCTGTCAGCGACGCTCCGCCAACGTCGCACCGGATGTAAAATCATCAAAACCACACTTTGTCATTTTTCCAGAGCCTGTTGCACTGCACAAAGAAAATATATAAATTCAGATTGTCAGGTTAGTCACTGCAGAGCTCAGTGCTATTCTCTCCTTTTTTTTAGAGAGAGAAAGGAGGATGGATGATAATTTCTTGTGTTTTTAATTCAACTCCGCTTGTTTCAGGTGTTTGTTCAAATTAAGTGTTGACATCTTCTGATCACACATGATTTGAAATACACCCACTTTAGTGAAGAATGAATTCCTGAAACGATTCGTGATGCAATTAAAAAGGGAAATGAGTTCTGGCTGCTCGGAGGTTGTTTATACTGAAGCTAAGTGAACTGCAACAAAGCAAGAACCACATCCAACCCGACTGACTGACTGACTGATTAAACCTGGAGCCCTGATATGAAAGTGATAAGTCGACGTTGCATATTTGAAGCATCCACATGCTCCATATGAAACTGTCAGCTTTGATGTACGACGTTATGATGTAGCTCTGAAAGCGCTATGCAACTACATAAGTATACGTATTGTCGGTAAAAACACGAAGCTAGCTAGAGGGGTATGTCACGGATATTGCGGACAACGGTAACCAATTGCATTGCAAATGTACGTACCACATGTTGGACTGTCTACTGATGTGGAGGACTTTCATCTTCACCTTCACCTTCACTTTCACGCATGAAAAGACGTGAAAACAGTTTCGGCTCAGCCTCGATCTGCAGGTAGCCTACTGGTTATGCTAGCAGAGAGAGATGTTATTAGCAGCAGAGTTAGCATAAGGCAGAACTTTTTCTTTTCCATTACTTTAAAAACAAAAAAAAACTTTATTTACACAATAAAGTGCACAAATTAGTTGTTTTGACAGCAATAACAGGTAATATTCAAGGTAGCGCGTCAATCAAAAAACAAAGGTGGCAGAATCTTACGGGAAGGAAATCAAAATTCAACAAACGCCTTTTTGGACACAAAATTTTTGGACCGCCCTCTAGTGCAGGGAGTCATTAAACGTAAATGAAATCAAGGAAGTGCATCGATTTTGATGTAAAAAAATACTCTTAACTCCATAACTTTCTGATATGAATTTTAAAGGTGCATTGTGTTTTCTTTAGACGGGGCCTCTTCCTTTGTGCTGAGCTAAGCTAGCCGGCTTCAGGCTGTAGCTTCGTATTTCCTACACAGACATGAGACTGGTGTCAGTCTGAGCCTCCTGACTCTCGGCAACAAAGTGAAATGATGAGAAAACTAATTTTTCCTGTCACAACAGACAATTATCCGGCAACACAACGAGCTGTCAGAGCTGTTTTTAAAACTTATCATCAGATAAGCCCCGGCTGTGGATCTCAATACGTCTCAGTGTTGGTTTCTCTCTGTCAACCTGCCTGCAGGCATGTAAACAGTAAAGTCATGAAAGCAGCGGGACAAGACTCGTTTGTCGATTGTGACTCTTCAAACGGGGACGCTCCGTCCTCGCGCTGCCTCTGACATTTCTGCTGCTCCCGTGGCGTCGTATCTGGGTTGATTAAGGTCGATCGAGGTCGAGCTCGATTTTTCTGATGCCGGGGCGGAGATACAGAGGCCGCGATTCAGCAACCAGCTGCTACCAGGCGCTCCACGCTGACCCAGTTGTCGCTCCACCCAGATACAACTCTTTGCTTGAGGAGGCAAAACAAAAAAACCCTCCCCGACAGAGAGCGAGGAGTCGTCGCCTGTCCTCAGAAAAACCTCGAGGCAGCGTCCTCCGTCCCTCCCTTCCTCCTCCGATCGAGCGACTTTCTTTCTTCTTTGCCTTCGTCCTCTGTAACCGTCTGTTTGTCTCATCTCTTTCTCTGTGTCATTGTCTCTCACCCAGACAATCTGATCGATTGAAATGTAAGATAAAAGCAAAAAAAAAAAAAGATGAAAAGAAAAAAGCTGAAAAAAAAGAACTGGAAAGAGGAGTTTTGTAAGAAAGAAGAGACAAAAGGAGAAGAAAAGACATAAAAAACAAAAGGGACGGTGATGGTGAAGTCAATAAAGGCGAGTAAAGGTTGTGAAAATGGATAATTCCCAAAACTGAAAACACCCCCCAAAAATGTAAAAACACCTTTGATGACTGTGTATTTACATGATGCAGATCTTGATTCTACGGCTCAATTGCACCAACAAGGTTTAAAAGGATAGTTCAACATTTTGGCAAATTGGCCCATTGCCATAATCCCTATAGTATATTTGTTACCCATAATTGTCGGTGCAAGCTATTTTTAGAACGGCGGAGCAGAGTCGTGAGCTGCTCAGAGCTACGCTACGGAGGCGGCTCATGGGATTTCTTGGTTTCCCTCATCAAACTCATCAACTACACAATCCAACAACTCCAAAATGCCCTGGCGGACAAGTTGTGACCTGCATGTTCACCACACTATGAGATAATAAAAGATAAGAGAAAGTTGCGAGACAGAGTTGTTTTAGAGGTAAATTCATTCAGAACCGCTGATGCACGTTCCTGTCGGGGGCAGTTTTTTGGCAAACAGTCTCCGCATTTGCCTCCAAAACAACTCCATACCATAATGGTCTGTTATCATCTCATAGAGTGTTTTGATTCTGTTGCATCAGAACTCTAAACCCCATTTTAAACTGTGATCTTTAACATTGAACCTTTGGTTTCACTTTAAAAATGGACGTGTTTTTGAAATGAGCCGACTAAAATCTACCTCCTCAAAGGAAAACTGACAAAAGGATGAGGATTGATTCTTGATGAGGCACTGGTCATCAAAGGTTTTGGAGTTGAACAGGTTCCAGTTTTGACGGTTGAACATGGCGGTGACAGAATTTTTAGCTGCCTAGCAACATGTGACGTTTAGTCTAATCAATGCCTCCACACCTCCACTCAAACAGGTCCTGACAACATTTACTTGATTTGTAACATTGATAGGCACACTTGTCCCCGATCAGTTTAAATGGATAAACTTTAGCTACTAAACTGATTGACTAAACTAAAACGTGTTTTTTAACTGAACTCTCAATGAATCTTGTTGGTGTGTTTCAGTCTGAGGAGGTTGGAAGCAGAAAGGGTGGAAAACTATTTCAGATTTACACCCACAGTCGACTTCAGATGAGTCAGACCAAGTTTCATGTTTTCATACGGATAATTTAATTCACTTTAGATAAAAAATTGTGTCTCCAAAACCCAGGTTAGGGTTATGCAGGGTTATGCAGTTGCATATATTTTACGGCGTCAGTGACAAACAAGAGTCACATGAATGTTGCAGATTCAATAATTTGTAAATATGCAAATAGATTTTGTGCGTAGGCCAAGTTTTCAAGGTTAATGAAATGCAACACAGATGTCCAGATGTTGCTGTAACACGCTGCACATCTTGGACCAATAAGCCACGAGACCTACTGGGCATCGTCCGAGTGTCCCATGCAGGTGCTGTAAACATAAACAAACTCCTGCCTCTTACTTTGCATATTGATGGTCAGGCGTGAGTTGGCTCTGATCCACGCTGTGTGTGTGTGTCAGTTGTTATCGGAACGTTTCAATGGCTTAAAAGCTCAATGCAGATATTCAGGTTCAGTTCTACCTGTCAACTCGGCCGATGACTTACGGCGTCTCTAAATAGCACACACATGGAAATATGAATTGACACAGCTGACATCAACATGTGTTGAGGCTTCATCGGCCTTTGTTCTTTGGTTGTCTGGGTGTTGTCGCCTATCTAATCCTTGCCAGTAGGAAGTAATTAACTAAAACTTCCACCCAAACTGTCTGAGACTCCTTTAAATCACCAAAAAATGAAATTCATCAGTCATTATTGACTCACCCTCATGCTGATGAATACTCCAGAGTAGTTTCTTGTTCCTCAAAGTGCATCTGGAGACCCGGGAGTGGTAGTCCGAAACAAAATCCGTATGAGAGTCAATAGCGCCCAACACAAAAACGTCCATAAAACTATACAAAAACCCTCTAATATTCCTCCACACTACTTGTCCGCTGCAAACCAAGCGTCCTGAAGGGATATAGCCCAGAGTTTACTCGAAACAGCGTCATTTAGAACATTTTTACAGCCTAAACATGAACGTCAGAGAGCAATAGAGACTATTTAGGTTGTAAAAATGCCCTGAATTATGTAGTTTTAAGTAAACTCTGGACTATATCTATAGTAAGGAGGACTATGGACTTTTTGTGTTGGGCGCTATTGACTCTTATACAGTATAAGGATTTCGTTGGACCGGGTCTGCAGATGCACTTTGAGGAATAAAAAAACTACTCTTGAGTATTCATCAGCACGAGGGTGAGTCAATAATGACTGGATTTCATTTTTTGGTGAACTATTCCTTTAAAAACCTCTTCACCTGTTGCTGCCTCCTGCAAGTGGAAACAAAAAGCCATTATTAAACAGTGGATTAAAAAAAAATAAAAAATACCAGAGATGATTTTCTTCTTCTTGCTGAGGCATGAAGGTCGGTGTCCTGCCTGTGCAACTCCAAAACATTTAAAGCTCAGCTCAAAGAATAATTGACGTGGAAGGTGAGCAGGTGGATCGATCGGCATCGCGGAGCAGCTGGGTGAAAGGCAGCATCCTGTCAGACGACAAAAACCTCAACAGTGAGACAACAACACACACAGTGAGATAAACACATACCGGGTACCAGGCTGTGGACAAGTGAATCATCTCCTGAAAAACAAGGCTGAAGACTCAAGGATGGTTGGTGCTGCGCGACGCCAACAATGATCCAGACTGAGGGAGAGGATTTTTAGACCAACACACAAGAACAAATCTACACATTTCTGATCACTTCCTGTATTTTTACTTCCTCTCTGTGCCTATAGGAGACCAGCAGGCTTGAGTCTGCTCACTCCATTAGGTGAAGTGCAGGTTATTTTGTTCTGTAGTCGCCAAAAATAAATATTGCCAGCCATTTTTCAATAAGGGTCAGATCCTCCAAACAGTCTGATATCAACATGACATTTATCACAGCCACAGATCAAGAGACAATTAACTTCATTTGTGACCGATCTCTCTCGTTAGATCACTCTCAACACCTCTCCTCTCTCCTCTCTGTTGGTTTTTTTGGTTCTGCTGCTGCAGACGACACTTCACCACCACCGAACTCTCATATTGTCTCACCTGACCTCCTGAAGACCTTTCCACGACGTTTAAAACGCTGCAGATGTCCCATTCATACAGTGGTTATCTCTCCACATGCAGCCACATTCACACGCTGATTAAACATCAGTATCTCACCCAAGGACACTTTGACATGAAGGAGCCGGGAATCAAACTGAGAATCCACTGTTCTGTACACTCTATCTATCTGTGTGTGTGTGTGTGTGTTTTTTTTAATCCAGGAAGGTAAAGGGACAAAAAGGAACTCTCCCAAAATGTTCAATAATTTACTAGAGGATTACATGATAAAAGGACAAGGACAACGTTTTGAGCGTTTTATATATTTTTTCCATATCAACCTTATTTTCATCGAATATGACGGCCTGTGTCCATTCGAATACTTGCAATGCAGTTCGTGAATACGTCCTCTGATGCTCCTGAACGCATCATCAGTGATGCAACCTGGTGTCCTCACAATGCAAATTCATATCTATAGACTTTGTATTGTTTTAATATGGGCTCCTTATGAACTCTTGATCTTTAATTGTCGTTCTTTCTTATCTACTCCCATGGGTGGATCTTGGAAAACCATATCAATCAATCAATCAAAACTTTATTTATAGAGCACATTTCCTACATTTTCCTTTCACACAGAAAGAAAAAGAGAAAGAAGAGAAGGAAAACATTGAAAAAAACAAAACAAAAAACATACAAATATATGATATAAACACCTGAAAAACACCTGAAAGCAGCTGCTCTAATTGACTGACTTGATGAAGAGCCAAACACTCTAAACCTTGTCCTCTTTTATCATGTAATCTTCTAATAAATTATTGGACATTTTGGGAGAATATAGTGTTTTTGTAAAAGGCATAAAAAAAAAAAAAACAAGGTGCGCAAGGAAGCCACCACATATCCACGTCTAAATAACCAAACCAAATGATTTTTACTGACTCTTAAACCTTGACAATCCCAGAAACAATCCAGAGTATCCTGATAAAAACAACACTTTGTATTAAATATATTTCTGTTTTCAGACCGTGTCATTAATAAAGTTGCATTGAATGGACAGGATTTGTAATTGCAGATTTCAGTGACATTGACCAGAGGTGCACTCAGTTTTGTTGTGTGTCTGGATTTAGTCGAAATGCATTGTTGAGTCACACACACACACACACAAAACAAACACACACACTGAACAAGCAGATTATGTTTGATTTTTGACGTCTGAGTCCTCGTTGGAACCAAACCTGAAGAGAACTGACCTCCATCTTGACAGGAACTCATTATCGAGCTTCACACAATACTGTTTTTTTTCATTTTATTTTCACATTTCACTTTTAATTTGGTTTTTAGTTTGATTTAATTAAGTTTGGAGGAGGAACAAAAAAACAAAAAAAGACAACAACAACAAACTCTGAGTCAAAGGTTCTGCAGGAAAAGCGTGGACGAGCTGAAGCTGAAGCTGAAGAGCCTCGTGGGGACAGCGACGCAGCGTCTGATATGAAAAGCAGGGAAATTAAATATGTTCGTGTCACTTAGTTTGTTGTTTGTACGATTAAAGTCATTACGAGACGCAGCGGCTCTGCCTTCCTCTGTTGTGACAACACCAGTAAATTGAGTTTATAAAAAGCTGCGTTTAATGACACTGTGTACATCTGAGGACCAAAAACACGTCTCTGTTTGACACACTCTGCTTCTTTTCCTCTTTGTTTTTTAAACGTCTCTCTCCTTTCGTTTACATCGTTTTTAGACTGAAGTCCAGAATCTGAGACCAGTGCGGCCACATCTGTCCCCAGATCTATAAATAAAAACAGTGAGGACAGATGGAGTTTGTCTGAATCAAGAACTTCTTCTCCAGCTGTCGGTGAACGTGAGCGAGACGTGTGTCACCAGCGAGTCGTGTTTCACACCTGCCGCCGCTGCAGAGACGGACACAAGACAGGTGCAGGAGAAAAACATGCAAAACTACAACTGCATTTTAATACGTTTCTCTGTTTTATTGTTGTATTTTGTCGGTGTGTCACATGTTTTGTGCCCGGCATGTTCTCCTTATAGTCCAACACTAAGTTAATTGGCGACTCTTCATTGTCGTTAGGTGTGAATGAGGTTGTTTATCTCTACATGTTGGACGTGTGATGGACAGCGTGTTCTGTTTTTTAATATATTGGAACATGATGGAAATGATTTTGTCACTTTATGATTCAAGCTAGGAAATCTTTTTTATTTAGTAATTTCTCTTTAAAGCTCCTATAATGTATAAATTCTCAAATAAAAGCCGAGTCTCAAATAGACTAAGACGCCCGCCTCCTATACAGGCCGGGTCTGGCTACAGGTTTGAGCAATTAAAAGCATCTCTCAATTAGAGAGGAAATTTCTATTTCTGCAAGTTCTTGTGAATATACAAAACCGCAGTTTCTAATTTGCTGCAGGTGCTGAAGCCTGGACCCCATGCCACCTGACTCCTGACTCCTGGCGCATCCAGTCCAACTGGTCCGACCCATTGATAAAGTCAATTTCCTTCTATTCTTACTCTTTTAAACAATAGGATTAGAGTGTTTTCCCATCTTTGCTGAGCATAAGATTTGTCTGAAATTAAATAAAAGCCAGCCCCAGATGCCTGTCTCAAATATAAGCTGGCTCAGTTCAGCAGTTGTGTCAAATAAGAGCCTGAGCTTCTATTTGAGAGTTTACGGTAGATGGTGGATTACTCTTTTGTTTGTACACAGATCAGATTTAAGTTTTGTGTCAATACTGTAAAAGAATCAAAGCCACAGCCGAATGAATCGTCACGACTGCTCTAACTTTATGATGTAAATACCTATACCATCTGACACTTGCAGGATTTGGTTTTTATCTGAGTGTTTTACCTTGAAATCTCCTATTACATCATTCTGAAGACCAATCAGCCAATCAGAAGAGAGCCTCCTATCTTCTGATTGGCTGATAGAGATCTGTCGTTAGAGTTCCAAAGAGGAGCTGAGAGGCGATGTAAAACTACACTGAGATGGTTTTAGGCTCTTAAACCCACAGATATACCTTCTCATGGCTCAACATTTCAACTACAAACACAGTAGACGTGTAAAAAGAAAAGAAAACAAAGAAAAAATGTTGTTTGCTCCACCTGGACTCACCATCTACAGCCTCAGAGACCAGATGTTACTATAATGTAACTACTGAACTTCTATTTCCAAACCCACAGTTTCACATAAAACATAATAAAATGCCTAAAAAGAAAAAAAAAAGAAAAAGTTTGTAAATCAAAAAGCTAAAAGCCTCCACATGCCGGTCTGTGGTCTGAGGATCCCTGAGCTCCAGTCTTTCTCTTTCTCTTTCTCTTTCTTTCTCCACATCCTCATTTGTACAATTCATCGTGTTGGTTTGAAGAACAACTGAACCGTTTGGTTTTTCCACCACAGAGGCAGAAGTTGCTGCTGCAGTTGCTCAAAGTTTGTCTTTTCTTGTGTCTTTTGAAACAAACTTTTTTTTTGCTCCAAGTTCATCTAATTTTCTTCAGATAACAGAATCCTGTTCAGACCGAGAGGCTCCGTCTGATTTATGCGTCTTTTTCCATTTAGTGTCCATTAACACATGGAGAAAAGATGAATGAGAGAAAGTAGAGAAAAGACAAACTAACTTCATTTTCCTTCTATTGTTTTTTTTTTGTTTTTTTTTGGAGTAGATCATTTTCGGTGTTATAGTTTTTTTTCTTTTTTATTGTTATCGTCTCCTAACGTTGCACCATCTGGCTGCACAGAAACTTTTTAGGTTTCCAGTTGACAGTGTGGGAAGGAAACGGTGAAGTCGTCTTCTTTCTTTTTTTTTCTTAAATGAGATAAATTTATGTTTTTGATGCCACGTTTGGGAGTTTTTTTGTTTTTTTCTTTTGGTTGTTGTTGTTTTTTCTTTCTTTTTTTTTTGCTGCAGGAGAGTTTTGTTCTTCCTCCGCTGAGAGAAAAAGAAGAAACAACAGCTGGAAGAGGGCAGAGAGGACACACACACGCACACACACACACTAAAATTCACATTAACTATCTTTTTCGTACTGACACTTTTTTTTCACACACACACACGCACACACAAACGCTGCACTCAGTCACACTTTGCATCTCTTTCACACACATATTCACACATTTCTCATTTTCACATTTTTTTTGCCCACACACACATACGCACACACACACGTGCACACATTAACTCATCCATTTCTCTTAATCTCACGACATGAACACACACTTACTCACTTACTCTATTCTTCTCACTTTGTTTCTCTCCTCTCTCTCTCTCTGTCTGTCTTTTTCTGACACACACACACACACACACACACAGACAGACAAACACTCATTCGCAGGCTCTTGGCAGATGCCGGGACGTCCCTGGGGGGGAGGAGGGAGGGAGGAGGGTGGGGGGGGGGGTTGTGGTTGTGGTTGCATTGGAGATGTGAATGTCTCTCTCTCTCTCTCTCTCTCTCTCTGCCCGGGGCGAGCGGGGCGGGCAGTGGGTCGACCTGAATCTCAACTCTTAAAACCTGATACTGGACGTACAAGTTGACTCTGTGTGTGTCTGTGTGTGTGTGTGTCATGAGACGAGATCCTTACACTAATGACAGCATCAAACACACTGGGGTTCAAGGTATGTGTTTTTGTGTGTGTGTGGTTGTTCTACTGTAAATCTCCCATCGTATTGATTACTGTAATTCTACGACTGCTAATAATAACAATGATAATACAGTAATAATAACCTGTCATAACTGTAAAATGCAGCTCAAAGTTCTTAAAATGAGGGAAAAAATTTAAGAATAGTCATAAAATAACAATAAAAACTGAAATTTTACATTACTGTAAAGGAATAGTTGAAAAAGTAAAAGGGTTGATGTAAAGATACTAGTCAGGATGGAGGGATCATAATAACTTAAAGCAGAAGTAAGCGATCCGGTCGTTTTCGCTAATGCTGCGTTCCAGGCAGGCTTTTGAAATCGTAATAACAGAGATTCAAGTCACAAACTTCACGACTTTGTAAAATGCAGCTAAAGTTTTTAAAATGAGGGAAAGTCAAAAAGCCACTGAGAAGAATGAACTCGTCAGAAAACTGGTGCCACTTCACGGTCGGAAAAATAAAAACGCACAGAAATCCTTCCCTACATTCACTGTTCCTTGGCTGCAACACAGCCCTGAATAGTTCATTGGAAAAAACTGTAAAATAAATGTTTTCTCCTCGGCTGAGCAGAGCAGAGTGATACTAATCAGAGATTGGATGGAAGATATAACTATTTAAGACTTATATTAACACAAATATATCACTTACTTCTGCTTTAACTTAGTAAATTGTCCTGCGTTTTAAAGAATGTTTTCTACAGAGCTGTAAAGTGAAGAAATAATCACATAAACACACGTGAACAGCTCCACTGGAGTTTGTTACTGATCAGGATCAGAAACATCCTTCTGCCCGTCGACAAGAAACACTGAGGTCAGATCTGAACCTGCTGCACACACCACCTTCATGCTCTGATTGTGCCTTCAGGGACAGTTGTTCAGCAACAGTCTCTGCATTTCCCTCTAAAACAACTCTGTGTGGTAACGTTGTGTTATTATCTCATAGTGTGGTGAATGTGCAGGTCTCAACTTGTCCACCAGAGCGTTGTGGAGTTGTTGGATTGTGTATTTGATGAGTTTGATGAGGGAAACCAAGAAATCTCATGAGCCTCCGTAGCGTAGCTCTGAGCAGCTCACGGCTCTGCTCTGCCATTCTACTGTAACAACAAAGGTGAATCCAAGACTGTGTGACTATGGGATCGTGGCAATGGGCCAATTTGCCAAAATGTTGAACTATCCCTTTACTGTAACAACAAAGGTGAGTCCAAGACTGTGTGTATGTGTGTGCGCGTGCAAACAATAGTTGAAGTGGAACAGAAAGTGGACACTCTGCCAGAACAGACACCCCTAAAACACACACACACACATGCACACACACACATAAATTGAAGTTACACTCCCTCGTTCTCTCTTCATCGAGGTCGCTGAGCCGTTTCATGACTGGGCGAAGTGATAACGAGCTCGGAGGCAGGAGGCAGAAAACCTCACCTGACCCCCTGCTCCATGTGACCTTTGACCTCTCTGTGTGCTCCCTTATCTCACACGTTTACAGCGTTGCTCCGTTCAGAAGACTAATAGATGTTTCACCAACTGTAATTCATGATAAATCCAAGAGTTTTAATGTTTTTAGATGTACACGTTACACTTTCACTTTCCTGAAGATGCTTTTTTAGAATAACCTGACACCGATCGGGGCCCCAAGCAGGTGCTTTGTTTTTGTTTTTTTGTTTTTTTTTACATATTTTGATCTTTGTTTCTATTGTCTTATCTATTTCCATCTTTGTTCACTGTTTTCTGTATGATGTTTTCTTCACTTTTGATTGCTTTATTTTCCTCAGTGATTTTGTATTTTGTATTTTGTGAAGCACCTTGTAACCTTGGTTTTGAAAGGTGCTATAGAAATAAAGTTTATTATTATTATTATTATTACTATTATTCTTCCTTGGGCCCGGCTCTGAAAAAGCAGTATAACGTAACTGTAGGCGATGTTCTGTATGAACATTTCGCAGCATCATGAATAAACAAAACCTTTCGATTGTTCTTGTGTGAAATTACAACAAGAAAAGAAAAGAAAAAAAAACAAACTCCAGAAAGCTGAAGTTGTATTTTAAAGATGTGTTTATTTTATCTGATCTGGCACCTTGATATCCTGCGAGGAGACTAAGAACAGCTCAGGCTGCTGCTGCTGTTGGTGGGGGAGGAGGAAGAGGAGGAAGAGGAGGAGGAGGAGGAGGAGGAGGAGGAGGGTTTCCACGCTGAAGCATCGCCTCACTCACCAGCTGCCAAAAATACTGATGTGCTCAGAGTCTTTCTCTCCTCTGACTCTACCTCTCTCCCTCCCTCCGTCTTTCTTCTTCTCTTGAAAGAACGGGTTGAAAAGTTCAGTGTGAAATCACATTTCCGTGCGATATAGAGCTGCAGTCAGGAATGAAAGCTGCCGTGCCCCCGAAAGCTCTGAATGTGTGTGTGTGTGTGTGTTCGACTAAGTGCTTCCAGTATACAAGAGTGTGTTTATCGTTCTGCCTTTTAGCTCTATATTCATGCAGTGTGTGTATGTGTGTATCTGTGTGTGTGTGTGTTCTCCGCACCGAGCCAGATATTTTCCTGTGAATTGCTCCATTTAACAGAAGGCCGCACGCATGTGTATATGTGTGTGTCTGTGTGTGTGGTTGGAGGCTGCAGATGAGCATGTTTCCGCAGCGACGCAGATGCAGTGACACTCAATTCCCATATGGGTGCTGACACTCGGAGTGTGTGTGTGTGTGTGTGTGTGTTGGAGGTTTGAGGGTGAAAACGCTCCTTTGACAAACTTGACAAACAAACGCTCGTCATCATCAGGCTGAGCCGGCGAGCAGCAGCAGCAGCAGCAGGTAGCTGTGAGGGCGGAGGGCGGGGGGCGGGGGGGACACTGGAGCATCAGACGATAAAGATGCTGTTTACATATATTTTACTTCCTGTCGACAACGGAAAAAAATCCCATGAAAGCAACAAAACACATGTCGCACAGGCAGGCTCTCCTCTCTGCAAATCAGATTTCAGCCACTTTCATACCTGCTTTTGGATTAGACACAGATCTGTTGTGGCTAAAAAAAACAAATAAAACACCACTTTAGATCGACAGTCGTCATAATCGTGCACAGGAGGAAGCCGCAAACACACAAACTGCTCCTGGAACCAAAGTACAGTAGCAGTAAATGCTCTGCAAAAGTTCATTTTTCGTGTTTGCTCATCACCTGCTTCCACTGCACAACGACTTAAAAATGAAAGCTCACAGCTGTGGCCTCCATGTTTGATCAGAGATGGGTACCTTTCACATTTGAATCGATAAAGTACCCACTGCGAAGCAAATGCAGGGACCGTTTGCCGAAAAACTGCCCCCGAGGGAACGCACATCAGCGGTTTTGCATGAATTTACCTCTAAAACAACTCGTGGAGTTGTTGGATTGTGTATTTGATGAGTTTGATGAGGGAAACCAATAAAGCCCATTAGCCTCCGTAGCGTAGCTCTGAGCAGCTCGCCGCTCTGCTCCGCCGTTCTAGAAATAGCTTGCACCAAAAATTAAAGGTAACAAACCTACTCCTAAGACTATAGGGATTATGGTGATGGGCCAATTTGTCAAAATGTTGAACTATCCCTTTAATGCGTGCAGTCTTAACAGCTATTCATATGCACAGTGATTTAAACTGCTGATATACAGTCCAGATCAGCACCAACATGAAAATAAGCAGACGATGCTCCATGATGTCATTGGGAGGAATTTGTTATCTATTGGCCTAAACTGTATGACCAATAACCAAACAACATGTGCGGCCACGTGACTTTTGTTTACAAGTTTTGGACCGTTTGAGTTTGGCCTTTGTGAATGCAAACCGGACCAATCGAAAAATTGCAACTCTGTCACGCTCACGTTGGTTTGAATCAGATAACTGACCCGAAAAAACCTGTCAGAGGTTCAGGTGGAAACATCTGACATCTCCAGCTGCGGAGAGCGGCCTCTCCGCTCTATGCTATATAAATCACACTGTGGATGAGTGGTTTCTGCTTTTTCTCTGCTCCTCCATCAGTCTAACATGCATCAGTGTGTGTCTTGTGTCCTCACTGCTGCACTTCATGCTCCACTGACACTGATGTGTAAGTGTAAAGATTCACAAAATACCTCAGTGTCACGAAGCTAATTATTAAGTCATTAAATCCAAAATGTGCCAAAAAAAAAAAAAAACTCAACCGAAAAACCACACGTTCTAGTTTGAGCACGGTGAACACGGCCCGCGTGCTGCACTGTGCCCTCCAAGTTTAGTTGCACCTTTCAGTTCTGTCAACACCCCACAATTAACTAATTACAAAAATAGTTTTTGTGACTTGATTCAGACTCACACAGGATAAAAAACAGCAATTCCTAAAAGAAAAAGTCTCAGTCAACTTCTACAACAGTTTCACTTTAGCTCTTCTATAGCAAACTGCAGGAAAGTTGTGTATTTATTTATTTATAAGGGAGTATTTCATCTGAAAAATAATCCACATTTGATGCACACATTCTGGCATCCCTCTTCTTTTAACCTGTGTTAAATGTGACAATTATATATGACATAACGTCCACAAGGTTTATTTAAATGGAAGACTTTAGATGCTGCAAAGTGTCCCTGGACGAGATGCTGCATCCAAAATTGCCCCTAATGTATCATCAGTGTGTCAACGGTGGGGAAAAAAAAGAAAAGAAAGCACAACATGTATTTAAACTCAGTATGAATGAGTGTGAATGTGACTGTGAAGTGTTTTGAGTGGTCGTTAAGACTAGAAAAGCTCTGTATAAAAATGTGATCCATTTAGCCACAACACAAATTAGGGACGGCTACAACCTATTAAAAATACATTATTCCACTAATGAGCTTTTTGCTTTTTGTCTCAACAAGGATGTGTTTTACATTACATTATGGTATTATTTCTTTCGACAGTAACTTGTTTTGTCCATATCCCCTTTAGTCTGTATGTTAAACACAATCTGAACTTTGTTTACCTAAAACCCCCTCTTTCTTCCTTCTAATTTCTTTCTGTCTCCAGTCCCCCCCTGCTGTGCGGACGCCGGCCTCCACAGTTTGTTTACATGCGAAACAAGTTGCTAATTGAGCTAAACCCGCGGCTGCATCGTACACGTGGATATTAAAAAAACCTCAGCATCTTAAATGTTACAAAATGTGTGATATAACGAGTTTATGAGTGCGAATGCTTCTTTTTTTTTTCTGCTGCTGCTCAAAATCCTCCAACCGCTAATTCTATTTTTATCTCAACTGTGTTTACATCAAAGGATGTTTTTGGATATTTTCTTTCGCAGCAACAAAAAACTTCAAAAATTGCCATTAAATGTTCAGTAGGGATCGTTCACACAGAAGGAGAAGAGAGATAAAAGAGTCTGTGGTTAATTTTCCTCCTGTAGTTTTTTTAATTACAGGTGTTTTTGGTGAAAATCAAGCCGTCGTAATTCAGAGGTGATGCATTGGCCTAAATATTTATGGCGGCTTGACTACGCAGCAGCGCTTTCGCATCAGGGGCTAGTAAACTCTAACAACTGCTTCAGTGGATCTGCTCAGTGCTGACCAGTTACAAGCTGCGGTTATAATGGGAGGCTCCCAGTATGGAGCTGAGGTTATAATGGGAAGCTCCCAGTGTGGAGCTGTATGAATGGGAGCCGGGCTGCTGCAGCTCACTAACCCGCTGCGCCAAAAGGGTAAGAAATAAATAATAAAGTGCAGCAGGATGGCTCTTCATGGGTTTCCTGGCGAGGCCCAATATCTGGTCTGTTCGGTGTAAGTGCCTCTCTGTTGACGAGCAGCCGCCCATTAAAACATGATTCACATGTCAGTTCAGCTTCTGATTAAATTTCTCATAAAGTGAGGCAACTGAGGAACTTTGCTCTGGATAAATGGGTGCAGAATTTTTTTTTTACAAAAAACAACAGATTTGAAGCAGAATCTTAAGTACAATGAGTCATCATGCACAGCTGGAACGCCTGGATGTGAAATGAATATATGAGCTGCTTTTATGACGTTACACTTATAAAACAAAGTTCAATTTAGATGCAACCACGCTCTTCTGTTTTCATTTTCTTCTCCAAAAAACATTTATTATTACGACTTGTTCCTTTGCTTCTGTTTGTTTCTTCTCATACTAAATAGTAACTCTGTGATTCTGTGACGTGCGTTTCATCATTTTGTACAAATTGTGATATTCGCCGGGTGAACAACAGGAGGAAGCTCAAAGAGAGAGATGGGGGTTTTTTTGTTTTGTTTTTTTGTTTTTACTCACGCACAAGCAACACAAAAAGGTTTTCGAGCATCCAGCTCGTCTTCAAACGGCTGAATGAGACTGAAAAGTGGGAACGCAGAGAGCTCGAGTCCCACGGTGCATTTAAACCACACAGGAGCGGCTTCCAGCTGTGCAGGCGCTCAGATGATGATGATGATGATGATGAAGTTATTACTGTATCCACATCTGCATGGGACTGGATGTGATGTGTGGAGTGGAAACAGTAAAAAAGTTTGTAATACATGTGAGGTTAAAGGGATATGCCAACATTTTTTTTCGTGTCTTGTCTCACTCCCGAGTCCATGACAAGCAGATACAGACCATCCTTTCGACTGTGCGTGCAGTAACAACGGAGATACAGGCAGAGCTGGCGCACCGCTAATTAGCTTAGCTCAAATGCTGGAAGTGTATCGGTAGTGGTAGCCTGCCTCCAACTTAAGTCATCAGACACTCTTCAGCAACTCTAAACGGACCGATCTTCATCTCAGAGCTGAAAAAACTTAAGGCATCTTGAGCGATCAAAACGGAGGGTTCAAGCAAAGACGGTTTGTTTTGGTTCAAGCTAGCTACATCGAGGGTAGGTTAGCTTCCCGTTTCAAAGTAAAAGCACAAATTCTATCGTCATGGTTTTCTGAATGTAAAAGGCAACGGGTGTTTTATTTTGTGAAAGTAACTGGAAGTAACTGGAAGTGCACTGGTCACAACGGCTAGCTTGAGTAGCTCCGAATTCATCCAAACAAAATTGTAAACAGCAAATTGGCGACACATTGCTTATCTAAATGGCTACTTTCTCGCCTAAAAATGTTTGAAATGTTCATAAAGTGATATATTTACAGAGTTTAGAGCTAAAATGAAAGCTTCTGACTGATCTCGGCTCAGGTAGCAGGCAGGCTAACACTACCCATACACTTCCAGCGTTTTGAGCTAAGCTAATTACAGGCGATACGGTACTATCTCCCTTGTTACTGCACGCACAGTTGAAAGGATGGTGTCTATCTGCTGGTTATGGCCTCGGGAGTGATACAAGACACGAAAAAAAACCCATTGGCGTATCACTTTAAAGTGTTCGTGTTTAAACAGGTGAGGGACTGACCTCAGGTAAAGGTGCGGTCATGTTCCAGGGAAGAGAGGAAACCTGTTCATCATCGAGCCAAGACAAATGTTTACATACAGAGGAAGATGTCTTAACCACAAAAAACAAAACTAAAAAGAATGAATGAAAAAGTTCATGTGGATCTTATCAAATAATAAAACATTACATAAAATCCTATTTCTCTTTTAAATTGCTTCTGTACTTATTTACCAATCTTTTAACTAATTTATTTACACAGCAATTTCAATTTGCACTTTATTTTATTCATCCATTTAGTATTTATCTTTCCATTTTCATATCCCATTTCCACCAAACCTGTTTAAAAAGACATGTTGTATTGAGTAAAAGAAAATTAGTTCTTCTTTTGTTTTGTTTTATATTTTATTAATTTTACCCTGTAATATTATGGTTGTCAGGCCTGACTCACATTGTGATGTTGTGTGTTTGTATTCTAAAGATGTTTTTCTTTAGTTGTAAAAGTTTAATCAGAGTGCTATCTGTTTGTCTACTGCTTATTTCATCATGTTTTCTGCTCCAAATAATAAATAAAATAAAAAGTATTAGTTTTTTTTATATTTAATTGTACATTTCTTCATGCAAATTTGTTTCACACCTACTGGCGGTGAGAACAGCAGGAAGACAAGTTCTCTTTACACTGCTTCACTGTCAGACATCGACTTTAGGTTTAATGCGATCAGTGTCAGAAGGTTTCTTATTATCATCCAGGACTCAACGACAGCATCAAATTCTCTTTTATATTTAGCTGGCACAAAAATAAAAGTAATTTACTTTGAGTTTAACTATTTATGCGGAGTGTAAAGGAAACGACAGCATGTTTGACAGCACAACACCAAATAAATAAACGGTCACTTTTAGTCAACGGGATAATTTTAGAAGCTTGAAAACTTGTTTTGAAATGTTTTCAGCAGCACGTCTTTATATGTTCACGGCATGTGTTTAAGTGTGTTGTTGTTGTGAAGTTGCTCGGACTGAGTGGCTGTTTTGACAGTAGCTCTCCATGCGTGCACACATAGCATAAAGTCCCTGTTTCACCAAGATTTCAAAGGCTCTGTGTGGCGTCGTCGTCTTCACGCTGCTGAAACAAGACGTTTAAATCATTTACTTTTCAACAGCATTCGATCCAGTTTGAGCCACTGTGATGACGCGCTGCAGGGCGATTCTTCAACTTTCAACATGTAAAGTGGAGAAATGTTGTAACTGAGTCAGTGCTGAACAAATCTAATGAAGTGGACCAGTGAGGAAGCCGCTGACGGTAAACACACCTGTACTTTTGATGGTACTCTCAGTCTCTTCACCGTCTCCTCAGGGCCTGGTCCAGATGAGACTTAAGGTCGTCTACGGTTCTTCCTCTTGTCAAAGGATCTGGTCCTGAATTGAGATGCAATAATTGTGTTTAAGACCCTGTTGGTGGAAAAAAAAGAGAATACATTGAATCCTCAGCAGCTCTAGGGCTGCAGAGTCTTACCTCTGACCTCCGCGAGGACATCTCCCCAAAAAGAGCATCTTCGCTATGAGGATTGATAAAGTGTCTGATTATTATTCTGCGCAGAGCGAGTGTGTGTATGCGCGCGGGAACTTCAGCAGCTTCAACTTTTTTTTTTATTCCTGCTTCACATGCACGCCCTGCACCTCTGCTCGCTCTGTATTTAGAAGCGCATTTGTTTCGTGACGAGCTTTGGTCACATAGTACAAACAGCTCTCTTTTTGGTGCCTTTGAAGGCGTCGAGACAACAAATCAAACTGCCATGTTTCATATGTGGAGTCATGTTTGACCTTCAGATCGAGGTTCAAGTTCAGAGAAGAAGAAAAAACAACTCCAAACAGACTTCACTCGTTTCGTCTCAGGCTTCATAGTTCATCAGTGTAAATCTGCTGCTGTAAAATATCTCATGGAGCCTTTATTTATTTATCTTCTTTCTTTTTTTTTCTATCTCAGGCCGTGCAAATGAATATGCATCCAGGATTTTGGTCTACAGGAGGTAAACGTACAGAGACGCCACACTGCTGGTTACACAAGCAGAAGTGATGCAACGACCTAGAGTCGCTCTGAAGAAAACCAACATCCAATTACAGGTCAAACAGTGATGTGTGTGGAGACACAATTACACAACGTCTAATTGCATAAGGCTTTCTGAGAATTTCTGGCCATCTCCCGCCGTCAAACTGCACGCATCGAACGTACGGAAGGAAACGGCAGCTGTGTCTCACTGGCCAATTAAGACACAGACACGTTACGTAACGGTGTTTACTCCATACGGCAGCAGATGCAACCCGGTGTGTTGGCTATCGTTTGGTAATTTGACCGGTGACTTGTCGCCGGCGCTCTTATTTAAAGAGCAGCGGCAGGATTTTAGGGGCTCAAACCTGTGATACTCAGTGTAAATCCTTGCACATCTAAGCTCGTGTTGAATGTTTTAGGAGATACAGCAGCAGGTTTGAATCCCTGGAGTAACCAGAGAAATCTAGGCAGAGATTTCTCCGGGGACTCCTTGCCCTAAGAGTTTTTTTCCTCTTCAGTTTTTATTCATGCCGTGAAGCTTATCTGAGCCTGTGTTCTTCTTCTCAACAACACCCTGATTCACATTCACACAGTTACACTCCGTCACTCCTGGGAGCTGCAGAGTACAACCATAGTCTGATGCTCAAGAGCCTCACAGGGGAAGCTGACGGAGGAGGAGGAGGGGGTTGGGGGGAGGCCTCAGGTCCAGATTCCCCAGGTGGATGGTGGATTTAACCCAGTAAGTCTTGCAGCCCACAGGCGTGGTGGGCTGCAGGCGTAAAAAGAAGAAAAAAAAAAACGTAAAAACACAGCCGGCTCACAGCAGCATGAGACAGGAGACGCACTTCAATCAATCATATTCTTAACAAAATTACAAAGAGAGCAAACTTTAACAGCCTTTATTTAGTCATTGCAGGAATAAAAACCTCTAAGAAAGCCAATGCCAAGATCTGAGACCACTGACTGTGATAATGCAAAAAAAGAAAAGAAAAAAGAGATACCCTGAAAATAATCAGATTAAAAAGATATTGTGAATCTGTTTTAAGCCTGTTTTAAACGTCTGCACACATTGTCCATCTTGCAAAAAAACAGACAAGAAATACTAAGGATGCAGGGAGATGTGCCAAACGGAGGAGCGAATGTGATAACTGCTGCTTTTCTTGAGCATTCATGTGTGTCAGAATCAGGCTTTAGGACTGTATTGTGTTGTAACATCTTGACACACAACGGGGTGTGCGTTTACATAGAAAACAATAGCCGTGGGGGTTTTGACACGTCCCATTACCCTTAAGAAATGTGTGTTTGTAGCTTTTGTTTATCTCCCACAAACAGCCAATGTATGTTACAGTAAAGACGTTGGCTGTAGAGAGCCGGCATCTCACAACAAATAGGCTATCTCTGTGTGGATGAAAACTGCTCAGATTTAGACAGATTTGAAAACTTGACAGGAACTCCCCCTCCTCCATGTAGCTGCTCTTCTAACAGACAGTGTCTTGCTTGTTTAACATGATTTTTGCCATTTGTTCATAAAAAAAGGGTTTTTTTCTTTAAAGCCATGACGATAAAGACCTACAGTAAAATTCAGCATCTCAAAAAATTTCAATATTACAAAAGACCAATTAAAAAAAACAAAAATGTTTTTTAATATGAAAATGATGTCCATCCATATGCACTCAATACTTGGTTGGGGATATTTGACGTGAACTAGGCTACTGGAAATGGACGTTTCCATCTAATACTGAGATACACCTGTACTGTAGGAAGGATTAAGGCTTGTCAAGGTAGGGTTTAAAGGGATACGTCAACATTTTGGCTAATTGTCCCATTGCCATAATCCCTATAGTTTTAGGAGTAGGTTCGTTACCTTTAATTGTCAGCGCAAGCTATTTTTAGAACAGCAGAGCAGAGCCGCAAGCTGCTTAGAGCTATGCTACGGAGGCTAATGGGATTTCTTGGTTTCCCTCGTCAAACTCATCAAAAACACAATCCAACAACTCCAAAATGCACTGGTGGACAAGTTGTGAGCTGCACATTCACCACGCTAAAAGATAATAACGGAATGTTACGAGACGGAGTTGTGTAGTTTAATCTGTCATAAACATCGGGGCACGTTTGTGTCGCGGTGCGGCAGAGACGTACTGTAAATGTAGCATAGTTAAGCTACAAATCCTGCATCTCTTTAAGACAAATAACTAGCTTCAATTGGTAGCTGTAACATCAGGCTTGAGTTGGAAACTAGCTAACATTAGCACATGTCAGGCAAATGTTTATACAGACTAGGCTACTTGATATGTGCAAGATAAGCAGTAATTTGAAACTAGCCAACATAAGTCAGCTAAACAGAAACTTGAGGCTAATATTGGAAACTAGCCAATATCAGTTAGCTAAACAAAAACTTAATGTTTAAGTTGGAAGCCAGTCAACATTAATAAGCTAAACTGTAACTTAAGGCTATACTAAGAAACTAGCATTACATTAACTTAAGCATTCATTTGTGAATACTTGACACAGTTTAATTCAGAATCTCTTTAGGTAGATCTAAGTTTAGTTAATTAAACAAGCTAATTAGCAACTGCTACTTGTTCTTACCTGCAGGGTCTGCATAACACACTGGAAAAGAGATTTGAAACAAAACCGCTGGTAACTTGAGGCAGGCAGAAGATATGCTCAACAAACATCAAGGTAAAGAGATGGTATGGTCTCCAAGATGCTCCCAGGCATGAATATGGAAGAGGTAATATTCAGTTACAAGTAAGAAGAATATAAATATGAATATAAATATATAACGGCTTTTGTCCCAAACCTTGAAATTATTGTCAAATTAAAGCAAACCCACATCAGTTTGTCATGTCCTCCACTCGGTACACAAATGACAATGTCCAAAATAACCTGAAAAATGGGAAAATTGCATGTTTTATCATGTTAACCAATGTATAATACATATACAATGTATAATAAATAAAAGTTTTTTCACGAGGTAATACAAATTTTATCAAGGTTTGAATTTTCAAGCAGTATTCACCAGTGGGAAGCAACAAAAGCTGTTTAAAGTAAAGAAGTCATATTTACCTGATTTCCCATGGGGAATGAATGCAGCATCAGACACAAAAAATGCTTTTTTTTCTTGCTTTTTTTTGTTCATCTTTCGCAGGTTGATTTATCTGCCGAGACACAAGCTCAAACCCCAAACACTCAAAACACAATATGAATATTTAGACGCACACTCTAATGCACTGTACACACTGCACACATCACTAGAAAAATGGCACACTTACACACAGCGAGCGCTCTGAGGGCACGACAGCTTTCAATCCGCCGTGTGCTGCTATCAGGCCGAAATGTGATTCCTCACCTTAATTCTCATTCATTTTTAATTTTTTTCTTTTACAACTCCCTTCATTCACATTGTGATTCCAAAGGCAGAGCTTATCTTAAATTAACACCGGCACCGTGATATCCTTTGAGAATACCGACCAGATATTACAGTGGGCCTGGGATGGGCTCAGCGACGTGGAGAACATTCAGAATGAGTGGGATGGAAACGCCTCCCTCATCTTTTACCGTTGCATCAGGCGTCAACAGTTTCAAGGCTGCAGAAGTTTTTTTTTTCACCTTTTATAGTATTTTCTTTCTCATCTCCATCATCTCCCTCTTTTTTGTAAGTGAAGTGGGTTTATCAGGTGAAATCAGCCGAGGCTCGGAGCGCTCACCTCACTTCACCACATCAGTCTGAATTGTGGATGGAGAGAACATGAGGTCAAAAATGTTTGGCGCTTTTTCTCTATTTTCTTTTTTAAGCTTCGGCTCTGGATGAAATCACACTAACAGTTTGTTTACTTTTGTCCAAACCAGAGTGGAATATGTTTCATTTGTTGAAGTCTTCTGCCCTGTTCGCTGAGGTTCAAGCCAGCTTTCTAAAGACAGGCTTAAGTAAACACACCATTGTACTGTATACCTGTTAACTGTACCAACAATTTTTTAGAAAGGTCAAGGCCATGAATAAAGAAAAGAAAGAGTCCAGTTGTTCTGGAGACCTCTTTGCAGCACCAGGTGGGTAATTCAGGTGGAGAGAAGTAAAACCTCTTCAATGTGTTTGTCTTTTTGGTACCACTTCCAGAAGCAGTAAAGCAGGTTAAATCATTGACTTATCCTTCATTGATCAGTTGTAGGCCTTTAATAAGTTGGAGAGTCATAATTCAACAACAGAATGGTAACTAGTTTGCATAAAATCATCCGCATTTATGTATTAATTGTGTTTTTCTCGTACCACACCAATCAAGAACAAACCCGCTCAATTCATTACTTGTACTTGTACCATAATCAGACATCAATCAACTTTGGTCGAGATATCTTGCAGCTGTTTGCAAGAAAAGTGGTCAAACCTAACCTCCGAGTTGCCAGTACAAAACTTCTCTTCAATGACTGAAGAAAAGGTTTGTGCTGGAAAATCAGAGGTGGTTCTTACCGACGCCTAAAGCAACAGGGTTGGTTTTAATGGTCACTTAGAATCGACAGCACTCTCAGTAAGAGCTTGCACTTTCTTTTAATATAAAGCACACAGCAGCAGCACAGATAAACCAACACGTTTCAGCCGTGTTCAGTTGCGTGTACAAGACAAGATGTTATGATACTGTACGTTCTCTGAGCAGCTACTTCTTTCGGGAAGCCTGGACGCCTCAGTCACTTATCGGTATCGGAAAATGACGAAGCAGGAAAGAAGTGATACAAATACTTTAGAAGCAAGAGTGTTGCTTTTGACAGCTGGAGACGGCTATCAGTGACTAAAGGAACTGATGCTGAATTCATAAGAATTTCTCCAGAATAGTAAGCAAACAGACAGTTAGTAACGCTAACATGTTTCAATATGTAAATATTGGAAAAGTGAGTCAGAAAGGACAATCTGTTGCCTAAACCGACCACACAGATGAGTCAGGATGTGACCTCCTGTTGTACTGCAGTGTAACTGGGAAAACAAGGAGAGATATGATGGCATACTTTCATTTGCACTATGAAAATATTTACATCCCAAAGCACCAGTGTGCATTAACTTTACAGTCTTGGATATAGTCGGATTGTTGGAGTTTATCTTCTGGAGTCAGCCCCAAATCGTGCAAACTCATCCCGTTTCAGTATAGCTGTTGAGATAAAACTGCAATCTGCTGATAACACTGTGTACAGATGCACGTGGACCACATTAGATACACATTGAAACACACACAGTGAAGAGCACAGGGTGTACCCTTTGAAAAAGGCTGTGTTTTATTGAAATACAGCAGACATCAACAGGTTGTTTTGCTGACCTGGGCAACAGAAACAGGGCTTGAATACTTTCCAAACGACGTAAAACAAAAATTGATGGCTGATTTTACTTTTTTTTTTTTTTCCTCTATAATTTGAAGTCATAAAAACAGCAATGATACTTTTGGATGTGTTTCTGATCCAGACTGAGGCTGCGTCTCCTCAGTCCGGACCACAAACTGATAGATTAAAGTGTCTCCGTCACGTTGGAAACTGAACGGAAAACAATTTAACTTTGTCCCGCTTTGCGGATCTGACTCGGACTTTCAAAAATGCTGGTATACAAAGTTTAAAATCAAATAGAACTGGAGAACTGGAGGGAGGGTCTGAAACAGTGTTCAGGCCTGTTTTTGTGCCCAGGGTTGGTTGTTTGATAGTAGCAGTAGTAGAAGAAGCAGAACCTCAGTTATGAAGCAGGGCTGGCCTCAACTCCCCTTAAAAAGACATTTCAGTGCACCTGGTTTCCCCAAGAATTGATAACCTTGATTCGTCCACCAACATGGACAAGGCAACGTCAGGTTCGATCTGCGAAGGTGATTGAACAAGTCGGAGCTGTCGAACTGAGGATTTCTCTATAGTGTCATTGGGATATTCATCTACGAAGATTATAATTTTGCTAAATATGAGACTCCAGCTATCCCCATTGATTTACCTCTGTCCACAAATGAACTGAGATAGTTTGATTTAAAAGTGCATTTTGCGAGAACCCTGTCAGTACCTACAGCATATTGATTTGCATCATTTGTGTTTAAATCCAGCATTACACTTTTTGGGGAAAAAAACAAAACAAAAAAACAACCTTAACAGAGACACATATCCGAGTCGTCTCTCAGGTGAGGGAATACTTTTGCATAAGTCATTTCTTGATTGTCTGAATCTTTTAAAACTCCTTTTCAGGCTAATAAAGTGACTTTGAATATGTTTCAAAATACAAAATGCAATCAGAGCTTTCTCTGATTTCTACTTTTTTTTTTTTTTGCCAAAGCTAAATTAAAACCCTGACGACAGCTGAGACTGAGGACGGATAAAGACCCCTGAAGTTTACCTGGTGATCAAGGATGGATCACACGAGGGATTCTCTTTCAAAATGAACATTTTGTCCACACAGTACCGCGGTACGTAGCACGGATGACCTCCTGTAGTTACAGTTGGGAATAAGGCAAGGATGTAATATGGTAAGTGTGAATCTTTGGGAGTTGGTATTGCCCAGAAAACCTTGTTGTGTATTATTCTTTTAACATGATCGTAACAGGAGTTAAAACTTCTGAAATACAAACTTTTAGTGGAAGACTCAGTCAGAAATGCAGGTGTGGACAAAGATTGTTGGTTTGTGTTAAATCAAGACTCAAGAGAAACAACTGATCACTAACATGTCAAACTTTAACCATGAATATACATTTCCTGTCCTTGTGTTTTCATGTTTTTTTTTTGTGTGGGGGGGGGAAATCGCTCTATCAGAGTAAACCTCAGGGTACAGACAGCGATCCAGCCTCGATGCTGTCGCACAGTTCTCAATGGTCTTTGAAACGTGACCGAATTACCCAAAAACTTGTTTTTTTCTTTTGGCTGGAAAACCAGGTGCACAGAACAGATAAAAATCTCAACATGAGAAAACAGAGCAAGTTTAAATGAAACAAAGGAAGGACTCGTGCACACTAGCTCTACTCTAGATTTACTTTAGTTCTAACGTGGATAAATCTGAAACATTTTAATCCAAACAAACCCAACGAGTGAACGTAAAAACTCTTACCCTCGAGGGTCGTTGGATGTGAAAGGTTAGCGAGGTTTTCACTTCATGCTCGTTAACTTTTTTTTTTGTCATGGTTTCATTAAAAAAAACCTGATTTCTTTTGAAATGCTGGTGTGACTGAACCTTTCATAAACAAAGATGATCCATCTTCAATAAAACTATACGGGTTTCAAAGTAAAGGGCTCAAGACGGTGAAGAGGAGCCACTTTGTTGCATTACATGTCACAGAAGTTTCACAATTTCTTCTCTAATACAAGAAAACTTTTTGTTCTGCGGCCACGAGCAGCTGGTTCAATATTTATACTACAACAATAATGAAACCTCTGACAGATGTCTTCTGTTGGGACTCTCCCCCCCAACTCTGACGCTAGTGTGCGCGACCCTTTCCTCCTCTGACATTCAGACAGTAAACCCCCACAACATTTACTTAACTCCCCCCAAAGCAAATACATTCAATCATTCATCAGAAAAATATTCAATTAAAACTATACACTTGCAAAAATAAAAGTCTCTTGGAAGCTTTCTAAGGCTGAGCGTCCACCAGGAGAACTCTCTGCGCAGCGCTGCTTGCTTTTCTTTCTTACTTACTTTGTTTCTTTTTTTTAAATGCTTTTTTTATTTATTTATTTATTTGCGGAAGTAGCGTGCAGCAGCGTGACGGAGAGCTTCAGTGATGCCGAACGCTATGAGATTAAAAAACTATGAAGACTTTAAAAGCGAAGCATTTCATTTCATTCGACTCATACCGACAGCCCAGGGTTTTCCGTAGAAGGAAAAAAAAAACACAAAAAACCCCTCCGGCTGCTACCAATCGGTTGCCCGGTGGACGGAATTGAAAACCCTCCCCCCCTGTCGTTGTGTTGTTTGTTGAGGCCAGCCCTGGAAATGCATTTGTAAATACAGTATTTCAGATATATGTAGTCTTATCATCTTTAAATCTGACCAGGACACTACAGCGGCAGAACCAATACATAAAGAAGCTCATATTTTGTTTTTACTATTATTCTTTTTTGTCGGAATGGAACTAGTTTCAACTAAGCCTACCAAGCCAACATGTAGTTATGTATTGAATAAAAGGCTATTTATCTTTTTTTTTGTTTGTTTTTGTTTATTACAGGTTTGTATGATGGTGTGCAGGACGACAGACAGAGAGAGACAGAGAGAGAGAAAGAGAAAGAGAAAGAGAAAAACAATCAACCGAGAAGGGAAACGGACAAAAAAAAGGGAAAAGAGACAAGAAAGAAAGAAAGAGTGAGAGACAAAGAAAGGATGAAAAGTAAGAAGTGATAGAGCAAGGAAGAGAAACGGAGAGAAAAAGAGAAAGAGAGATTAAAGTATGATTCAGGCAGCATGATTCTGGATTGTGGGTTTTTTACTGTCGAGAGTGTGTTGTGAGATCGTTACCATTGAATCCTTCTGCGTTTGCCACCATTTTTGATTTGAGTTTCTCAACTGCTTTTTTTTTTCTTTTTGTTGTTGTTGTTGTTTTTTCATGTTGTTGTTGTTGTTGTTGTTGTTGTTGTTTGTTCCTTATCGGTTTTTAAACAAAGATCCACGACAGTCACTTGGTCATACAAGCATGTTCGTCGGAACAAGAAGTGCAGATTGGCTTAAGTTTCTTTTTTTTTTCTGTGTTGTTTTTCCTTTGCTTTTTCTTCAAAAAAGGGTTCCAGACAGAGTGGCTACAATAATAATAATAATAATATAATAATATAATAATAGCACTTGACTTCACTTCAGCACAGTAAAAAAAAGAAAAAAGGTCCAAAGGTGCTTTTTTTGTGTGTGTGTGTTTTTTTTTTTTTTTTAAATCTGATTTGATGTGAAGCGAAGTCCCCCCTCTTCCTCACTCCTCCCCCTCCCCGTCCCCCTCCTCCTCCTCCTCCTCCTTCTCCTCCTCCTCCCCCTCCCACCGCTCCTCTCAGCGGGGAAGTGGCGGGCGGAAGTCCAGTGCCGGTGAGATGAAGAAGAAGTGACTGAAGTATTGCCAACTGGTCTGTCATTTTTTTTTTTTTTTTTGTTTAGTCTTTTTTTTTTTGTAGTGGTTCCACTCTGGTTCAGTACAAAAAGAGAAACGAGATGGAGAAAGAAAGAATTTAAAAAAAGAAAAAAAAAAAAAGAAAAACGTTGCATGCATGCACGCATACCACTGCTGGCACCGTTTTTTTTAAAAGTCCATCAAAAAAAGAAAAAAAAAAGAAAAGAAAAAAAAAACAGAGCCGAGAGAAACTGAGTGAGAGAGGGGTTTCAAAACAAATAAAAGAAGAAGAAAAAAAAAAAACAAGGAGGGTTTCGGGGGGACAAGTTGCTCCCATTTTACAAAATGTAACAAAATTTTTCCCGCAAAATTTTACAAATCTGTAGCAATACAGGAAAAACAAAAGAGACGAACAAACAAACATATATATCCTATTTACAAGAAGAAGAAGAAGAACCCTTTTTTTTTTAAAGTGTAGTGAGAATGCAGCAGATCCCAGCTTTGGCACTCGGCGTTTGTGTTTGTTGTTTTTTTTTTTTCTTGTTTTTTTTTCTTGTTTGTTGTTTGTTTGTTTGTTTGTTTGTTTGTTTTAAATCCACCCAGTCGGTGTGTACAGTCAGACTGCTGCTGCAGGCACACATTCAGTGCTCCGGTTCGCCCTTCTCCTCCTCCTCCTCCTCCTCCTCCTCCTCCTCTTCCTCCTACTCATCCTCATCCTTGCATCTCCACGGCAACACAGGTCACGCACAACATCACCCCAGCCACAGATGTCCGTCCATCCATCCATTGAGTCCGAGTTCACAACCTGCTAATCCCCCCTCTCACGAGACGGATGCTGCTGCTGCTGCCGCCTCAAAACTGACTGAGGGGTTTCGGGGCCTTAAAGTAAAGTGCTGGTAAAGAACCAAGGTCCTTCTTAAAGGGGAAGTTTAATCAGGAAACATCGATCGTTAAAGGTTCAAATCCAAACCCAGCTTCCTTCAGAGGGGAAGGTTTAGTTAGAGAGGCTATAAAGCTTTTTGGACGTCGATCAAATCAGAGTCATCAAGACTTCTCTACATACTGTACAGATCAAAGCTCTCCTTTAAACAGTAGGTCAAGACCCTGAAGTCAGGTTTTAATTCAAATTTAGTGCAAATTTTAACGAGATTTCATGAAAACACAAAGTGAAGTCATTAAAAAAGATTTGGTCGAAGCTTGAAAAAATTTGAAAACTGTTAAATTTGACATTTCTGTTTGATCTATGTGGCACTGTGACAAAGAATCCTATATTATTGTGATATTTCACCTTATTTATTTTGACTTTTCATATCAGATTTCTAAAATCTCCTCTTAAAGTTAATTGTAGGATGAATAAAAATAAACATTAACCAAATTTTTTCACTGAAAATCAGAGTTTGCTGTGCTCTCGGGTTGAAAATCTGTTTTGCACCTGTATCCATAACTACAACGAGGTGTGTTAGTGTTGATAGATTTTCTGAGCTTGTTAAAATAAGTTTAAACTGCCTGTTGAAGGGAACATGAGGCTTTTCAAACTGTTCAGAAACTCTCTTAAAGCGAAGGACCACTGGACTTTAACTCACTAATCCTACGTCCTCTTAAAAGGAAAGTTTCACTATAGATAAACCAGTGTCGCTTATTGTATGTCTCAAGTTGTTAGCCTTGGCTTTAGGGGAGTTTCGTTGAGTTAATTAATTATCAGACCTCATAGAGTGAAGGTTTAGTTCTTGGTAAAACCAGCCACATTGACTATTGATGCAGACTGTTTACTAATCAACACTGGGGCCAAAGTTTCACATTACAATCTCATTTTTACCGATTCTTTCAAATTTTAAAATACAGTAAGTGTAGTAAAATATCAGAGTGAAATGAATGTGGACGCCGTCATCCAACAATGCAACACAGAGGAGCAAAGTGTTACAAGACAAGTCCTTGAAAGGACGTTTTTCTTTTTTTTTCATCTTTTTTTCCATCAGTTCTCCGGTTTTGGAAATTGGATTTTCACAGAAAAAGGAGAATCACAGGATTTGTAACTTTTTCCTGAAATTTCAGCTCCATCGCATGGTCTTCATCGGCTGACAATGTGGGCCTGATGGCTGTTATGATTATGTTTAAAGGCCCAATATATGTGGTATAAAGATAGATGTCCATGTCTTTATCGATTATAAATCAGCTCTAAGTTCTACATTAATACTGTGAAACACTGAGTGGCTTAAGACGAGCCATCAGGGCTTCTGTAACTTTGTGATGTCACAAAAAAGCAGTCATCAAACCCTGCCCACCATACGGCACTTTCAGGATTTAGTTTCTCTGAGAATTTTACCTGAAATTTAATAACTAATGACTCCACAAATGAAGACCATGTCATAGCTGAAAGCTCTGTTTTTCCAAATCCAGAATTGAATTTTTCAGTTTGTCTGATTCTCATTAGTTTGTTGGTCTTGGGAGGTCTGATAAATGTAGGCATCATGTTGCGATAAAGAGGACACATGTCTGGTTCTGCTGTATCGCTTTTGTTCATTTCTTTTGTCTTGTCTTGTTTTTACAACCTATTCATCATCACAGGATTGATTATTTTGAGGCACAGTAAAAAAAAAAACAGTGCACTGTGCACACGAGTATACAGTTTGCTGTACGTAACATTAAACTAGGACACTGAGGAGATGTTCAGCAACCAGTGTCATTTATCATAAACTAGATTAAAGGGAAGGTTGTTGTTTGAGAGCCTTATTTTTGTCTATTGTGCGTGTGTGATTCACTGGTGGTATGTTTTCCACAAAAAAAAAGAAGATGTTCGGCTTCACCAACTTTGGTTTTTCTAGGCCTCCAAAAGTAGCTGGTAATAAAACAGGCTGTTTGTACTTAAAACCGGGGATTACAGGGACCAGGACTACTGATTATAAACCAATCCACCTCTTTGAAGGAATCTGTTTTCGAGGTTTTAAGAACCACGTCCTCCTGGAGAAAGAAAGAAAGAAAGACAAATTCCACCTTAAAAGGAAGCCTCAGCGTGTCGAGAGCCCCGTCACACCTTTGACTGCTCGGCGTGATTGTTTGCAGCATTTTGGGAAATCGTCTCCTATAATCGCTATAAGGATGTGATTTAAGCCTCGTCTCTGAATATACAGGCTAAAAAAACATTTGCCCCTGTTTTGTACTGTATTGTAATAATATTGTAAAACTCACATCACTGTGAAAAATGAAAAAAAAAAAGCAGCGATGTGAGATTCACTAGTAAGGGAGGGCAATTTCAATTATCTTCACAGACCGTGACCCTGAATTTCTCCTTGCACTCTTTCAAAGTGGGGAGCATGTTTACGCCTCGCCAAAATAAAATCTGCCACCCAAGATCCTCCCCTCTGCCCCCCCCCCCCCCCCCCCCCCTCAACCCCCACCCTGTCTTATTTCAACTCCTCTCTTTTGTTGTTGTTGTTGTGAACGTTACATCTGTGGAGGGGTTACTTTAGGTCGAGAACACTGACGAGATTACCGATGTTGTGCGTGATCTGCATTGCGACAATCAAAAAGGTAAAAATGAAAAAAATTGTTAAAAAATAAAAAAAAAGGAGGAAAAAAATATAATATCTGATAATTAAAAAAAAACTCTTCTTTTGTTGCTCCATTCTTCGTTTTTTTCATTCCTTCTGTATGTTTCCAACAGCAGCGGTGGCGGTGGCGATGGCGGCGGCGGCGGTGGTGGCGGAAAGTCCTAATCGCACCTGAAATAGAAAAAGAAGAAGAGTAGAGACAGAGAAAAAGAAAAAGAAAAAGAAAGAGAGAGAGATGAACATTAAAAACTGTCAAACGTTTCCTGGCACAGGAGAAATGTCAGTTTCACAGTAACTCAGATCATTCCCACCAAAAAAGAGAAAGAAACAAAAAAACAAAAGAGAGAGGGGATTAAAAAGCAATTGTTGTGCCAGGAGCCGGTGTTCCCGGTCGCCTGGTGCTGCTGGGAACTGGGACACGTTGTGAAATAGCGGCTTTCTCATCGGCGGCAGACCTGACCGGCCGGCGCTCTCTCCTCTAATCCATGTAAGAGGGAAACTGTGTTAAAGTTGTGTTTTGTGTGGAGGTGATTAAAACGAAGCTCGCAGTCGCTGTGATTACAGGAACAGGACAATGGACGGCGAAACACACACACGCACACACACACACACACACGCATGGTTTCATCCTCTACACACACACACACAAAAAAAAATTCTGTGGCTCCGACCTTTGTTAATGTCAACCTACAAAGTACATTCATCGCATCAGTGCTAGAAGACTTCCTGTTGTTTTGACACGCAACGTTCTGCATCTACTGTAGAGAGGCTATGATCAATTAACTCAATTAACGAGCCCATTGGTTTGTGTTTGCAAAGCAGGTTGTCACGGCAACACCTCGTGGTGGTTTCACTTCTGACGAGAGCAAAAAAAAAAAGTTAAAGGAGTTAACAAAACACAGTTCATGTTGTGTCTCTGATCAAAGTTTTTATATTAACAGAGGACTAAAGACGATATGCAACATGCAGGATGTCATGAACTCTAGTGTATTTCAAGTCATTGTTTTGGTGGTCTTGACCCTTTAATTTAAGGGGAAACTATGCAAGTTCAGTGACTTTTCGACTGTTTTGCTAACCCTCCTCTCGTCCATGTGCATTTGTTTACAACGAAGCGGTGAAAAATCAAAATCAATACATGGAGCGGCAGATAACGTAACATAATATACGATGTTACGATGTGTGTATTTGTTTAGTTTTTACCGTCATAAACAAAAGATTGGGGGTTACAAAACGTGTTTGTGTCGCGGCGCCGCAGAGAGGAGAGCTGGAGATGGTTGTAACGGCATCACTTTCACCAATAAGGGATAACATTAGAAGAGTCATGTGATCAATATCATGCATCTCCACACACTCCCTGATATTGCATGTGAATTTGCATGGCTGTGTCAATAAGTGTGTAGGCTTTAGATCCAAAAAACTTTTTTTTAGGTCAGAAACTAATATTTTGGACCAAGCCTATACATTTTGACTAGTATTGATACCGTTGGAGGTCGAATTAGGTAACTTGTATAAGATGAAAGAGTGGGTTCTTTGGTAAAATATGAGTCATTTCATCAAAGTTTATTTCAAACCACCATGCTGGTACAGCTACTCAAACAATGGCTGACAGGGGTGGGGATGGTTGTTACACCTTTTATCTTTGTTGTTTTATTAAGTGTCAACATCTCGTACACCATTCACGGAGTATGTTCTTTAAGACAGCTCTTATAACGTTTGGATCCACACCTCTGACAATGTTCTTCAATTAACCATCAATGATGAGTTCTTTTTGTTCATACTGAACCACAGAAAGATGCTTTAGTGTTGGAACATGCACAATAAATTTACATGGTTTCATGTTTTTTTTGTTTGATCTAAGTTTTTAGTTTTTAATCTCACTGTTACAGTTTACCCCAGGTTGTGTTACAACTTATACCCTGGTAGTGGGGTAGGTTGTAACAGTGGCACTCCTTGCATTTGACATCAAATTGTGAATTATGTTATATAGTGAGAAGTTTAAGACACTGCTATTTGTAGAGGACAAATGAGGGGACTCTGTGTCAACATTTGAGAGCCCGACCATGAACACACATGAGCAAGTTATGGGAGCTGAGACAAAAAAGTGTTACAACCATCCTCGGTCTGCCCTACTACACTGATGCTGCAAGGTTGTTTTTCAGCCATGAGACGCCAGGTGGAAAACAGAGAGCCTCCGTTATCGCTCGTAACAAGTCACAAGTCATGTAGTTAACCCTCTATGGTACCACGTTGCCATATGGCAACGAACCCATTTTAAGCCTTTTTCTCACAGACGATACATCCTCAGTTATGATGCAATGCATTAAAAGAGAGGTGGGGCTCTAAGTAAACCAATAGCAGTGTTTAAATTTGTTACATGACCTTGTGGAGGCCATTTAAAAGCCCTTTTCTGCAGACGACTTCACAGGGAGGAGCCTCGCCATTTGACCCCACAAAAATGACCTAAAAAAGTGTTTAAATGGCATTTTTCAACTGGGAAAAAAATATGTACTCAATAATAGGTTAGTTAAGTTCATTATTCTGTAGTTTATTGCACTGTACTTGATCATTAAATATTAGAAAATTGTTAAAATGTGTATGTTGCCATATGGCAACACCGTACCATTAGGAATTGCTAGTCTGGCATGTTGATAAAATTTTGTACTTAGTTTTAGGCCTAGTGGAGATGGGGTCCTCACGCATGAGCTGATATCACCAAGTAAACAACAGTCCAGGAACCTGAATCTAACCCTAAACCTAACCAGTTGGTTAGAATAGCGCTCTGGGCTGTTGTTTACTTGGAAATATCAGATCATACGTGTCCTCACCATCTCCACTGGATAGCGAGGATAAAGTGCAGTGAAAAATGTCTTATAAAAATGGTTTTTACTTTAAAATGAAATGCATTCTTAACTGTTCAGGCTACTGGGGATTGTTGAGACCATAACATGAGTTTTTAAATATATGTTATTACAATTTTAAACAAAACTCTATTGTTTTCATCACTTTCCACTATCGTAACAAGTCACAAAAAATATATATTTTTTGAAAATTTCTCTTGATTATGTTTAATTGGTCTATTTTAAGACAAAAAAACACCCAAAACATTTTTTTACCAACTGGGATAATAATGCATACCATAGAGGGTTAACTATCACAATTACTGCGGAGCCTTTTAATTAAGGTAAAAATGTAGCATAGCCACAGGAGAAAACCTGTTGAGTTCCTCTTTAAAACACAGTACAGTGTTTAAGACACAGCTGTTTCCCTCAGCAGCTGGTGGTGGAGACCAAACATGGAGCTACAAGACTCATCATCATGTTGCTCTGTAACTGCTGGATGTGGATGGAAAAAAAATGATGGTATGTCTTTGTGCTGCTCAGGCCAAAAACATTAGTTAAGAGAGCTTTTGATCTAGAAACCGAACAGAAAAAAGAGTAAAACTATATTTAAAATAATGGCTTTAAATTCACTCTAACACATGTTAAACTCGCCTGCTTCTACTTTGTCTGTTTGTTTCAATCACTGTTAAGCTGCTGTCAGTAAACCTGCACACTTCCTGCAGATGTTTCAAATCAAAAGCCTTTCCACGAAAAAGCAGCCCAAACAAGGCTCTGAAGGAAGTATTTAATGATGCAGCATAATGAAGCCTGGCCAAAGTTCAATCAGCAGGACTTTTTCGTCCTCTGTGGTGAGTTTCTCCTCTTTCTTCCTGCTCTAATCTTCACTTTCCCACGCTGTCAAAACCCGATCCTGATAACACCACATGTGACCAATCATCTTTCAGCCCGCGGTCCTCAAGCCAAGTCCTTGTTTCAGTTTTGCAGACGTTTAATGAACTCTCCGTGAAATGTTTCCTCTGAGCTTCTTTGTTGATGTTTGGGAAGCGATGAAATCATCAGCTCTGAGTTAGAAGGAAAAAATGAAACACTTGTGTTCAGCTGGACAAGCTGTGAACAGCTGCTCGATCAGCTGTACAATCAGCCGTCGTTACACAACAGCTGACGATCCAATATGGCTGACAGAGGGTGCGTTACAACGTCTTCACATATATACAACACGGCAGAATGTGCAGATCATCTAAAGCCACAAAATAAAACGGGATTTAATGAGTTTCAGGAACTTTCAGACCTTAGACGAGAATTTAATCTCATGCTAAACCGTCAGCTCAACCAGGTCACTCAAGGTTTCATATTTTATACTTCTATGTATTATTTTTGCAATGGTGGTCAATAATGAGACATGATTTGGGTTTTTAAAAATGAAAAAAAAAAAAAACATCTCAGCTCAAGTAGACAACAGGTTGGTGATGGAAATTCAGTGGCAATGGAAACCCAATCGAAATCCCAATGTGTTCGGGTCGGCGGGGCTTGGGGCACAGCTGAGAGCGGCAACTGCTTTGTTGTGACATCACAAAGTGACAGGAAGTCCTGACGGCTGGTTTTAAGGCTCAGTTTCTGAATACAGGCTGTGTGCATTTCTCTGTGGACTGAGGCTTTGATACTTTCACAGTATTAATATAGAACCTAGAGCTGCTTTATAATCACACTACACATGGACATCTACCTTTATACTGTATGGAGCTTTAACACAAACATATACCTTTATACTGTATGGAGATTTAATATGCCATTTTTCTTCATACAAGCTTTTCTTGCCCTAAAGGTCATTCTAATCTAATAATCCAAACAATTATCACTTGTCAGGGATAGCAGAGAGATAGAGAAGAAAACATTAACAAAAAATACAAAAACAAAAACACTGGCCTTGCAGAGTAAACCTTAAAGCTTTCTCGTTCAGGCCTGAGTCAAGTCGCTACATCCATCATCCATCTTCAACATAATAAACAACTTGAGAGCAAAGAGCTTCTGCAGAAAAAACAGTTTGATGAAGCAATGCTTGGACTTGACTCTGTAGTTTATCGTTTAGTGTTTTTTTTTGTCTGAATATTTCATGAGTAAGTTTTAGCGAAATTTGGCAGGAAGTTTGTCGATGTTTTGTTTTTGGTTCAGGTCCAGCAGATTGACAACATTGCAACATTGAGTTATTTTCCTAATGGACTGCGCTGCAGTGAGTTGAATGAAAAACACCAGCGTTACGATTGTCGCTGTGTTTTCTGATAAAAACGCATTATGTTATTAAAATCTATTAAATCTTAACTTTGAGGATGGTGCAGCTGTGGAGGAGGTCTCTACACTGAGCTCTACACTGATTATATTTCTGCCTTTTCAAAGCATCACATTGACATTGCAGCTGAGGAAGGAAAACACAAGATGCAAGATCTGGGTGATTAAACCTTCAAAAAAGAAACTTGTGGCCAGTTTCTTGCACAAAATGAAAGATTTTTCGCTGGGAAAAAACTCCCTCTCATTAAAACTGATGGTTGAAAATTAAAACATTCTTATTTTAAGATCGTGGTTACCTGGAAACAGGTAACTTGCGGTGTCTGCCGTCTCTGTGTTTTACATTATAATAATGATGGGGAGGGAGAAGCACTGCAGCATTTTGGCAATTAAGCCTTCATCTATAAGCTACGACTGTTGATAAGTTATTATGGGACGCTGCAGCGCGCTCGGCTGATTAAATGAAGCCCCGAGCTGCTGTGATTAGTGAGACAGGACAATGGATGGTGCGCACACACACGCGCACACACACAGAGACAAGCTGGAGACATTGCACCACATCAATTTGCGCTGCAGGAATTTGTTTTTGCTCCATCAGTCGTCACGACTCCTTAATACAATCTGCTGGATCCCATCACTCCTTATTACTCCTTATTGGTGGCTGTGACCTCTGACCTCTAATCTGACCCCTCACCCTGTGCCCTAAAACTAAAGGAGATAATTAAGATCAACTTAATGAGCCCTAATTAACAGAACCAGTTGCTTAGATCTCACAAAATCAAACGCTTTCATGCACCTTTTATTTTTTTACATTTGGTTATTTCTTATTTGCTCTGTTCAAAACCGTTCCCCATCTCACTTCTCTCCATTTTCTAAATGTGTGAAATATTTCATCGCAGCCGCCTCTTGTAATTAATTCCAGACCTGTTGTTCTTAATATTCTCAGCAGATACACCACTCTTTTATCTACCATTACCTTGCCCTTCTCCCCAAAAGGAACAACATTATTATTGATTAATGCAGAATAATATCAGGGGATGTATATTTCATTTTGATAATGTTTTTTTTTGTTGCTGAATAGTTGAATAAGTTTGTCATGATTGTCACTAATTCCTTTTAAGAGCTGCATATGAGATGTTGCCTCTTCTCTGGGTTACAACAGGGAACGCAGACTGATTTCCAATTAACAAACAGAAACTAAAAGTAGTTTTTGAGATTTTTTTAAATATCATTATGACTTTATTATGCAGCAGGGCCACAGGCTGGACTCAAACCCACGCTCACCATACAGATGCTCCCGACCTCACATTTATGTACTGCTGCTAATTGACTGTTTGGAGCTACATTAATGGACGTTTATGAATCAACAGTGGCTCTAATAAAACATGTAAAGTGAAGGACGTCACTCATAGTGAAGAATAATCCCCACAGCTCTGCGGAGCAGCATGTTTTCTGGTCCTCGTTTATTCTCCCGTCAGCCTTGTTTTTATCAAACATGCTCTGATAAACATGCAGCTCAGCAGCAAACAGCAGAACAGACACAGTCGGAGAGCAGCTGGTGAACACAGTGCAGCGTTTAGCAGCGTAACAGCCTGATATATTTCCCTCAGCGAGTGGTGGAGACCAAACACGGAGCTAAAAGAAACAGAGGGAAGCACTGGATGTTGAAATAGGGAATTGCTCTCTGTGGCGATAATGTGCTGCATGATGCATTTAAAACCTGTTGTGCAACTTGTTAATGGAGCTTTATACTCCCTCTGTCTGTCACACGTGTACATTTTGATCATACAAAAGTGCATGTTCTGTTCCTGTTAATGTTACATTTCCAATAAAACCTCTAACCCTGGAGATAGTTTATTAGCAGGCGGGTTTTTATTTTCCATCTCATTTTTACATGAAGGTCTTTAACATGTTTTATGTTCTTTTAATGTCTCTGTCATGTGGAGAGGTTGGTGCATGCCATTTCTTTGCTGTGCTGCATTCCTGTTTATGCTATGCAAAGCCATTGTTATTATTATTAATATTATTATAATTATTGGATGAGTACAGAACTTTTTTTCAAAATAAAGAGGAGATAGAGGCACATATAATGTAAATCCAAGGTTTGAGGTTGCCAGTTATGCAGTCCAGATTTTAAGGCACCTCGATGCAAACTTGCTTTCTGTGATGTCAAGCTGTAAAAATAAAACTGACATGATAACCTGTTTCTAACCTGTTGTATTGTGACTTTCCACCGGTGCCGCTTTTTATTGTTATTCCTGTTTTTCTGAGTTGAAATAAGCAGAACCAGGAGAACAACCGTCTGCTGGTGCACAGTGTCGATGTGACGGCCACACAACAGTTTGATACAATACAAGAAATTTAATACACGCACACACATTCTTTTCTTTTAGGTGGTGCAGGCAGGGAGAAGTGACTTGGATACTGAATCCAAACTAGACATGTAAAAAAGAAATGCATTTTGTGTTTAGTGAAATGGAAAATGTGCAGAACTGAGATGTGAGAGAAAGATTTTTTGCTTTTCCTTGCGCACGCACGCACACACACAAACACAACAGCACAACAATGCACTATTTACTCCATCTCTCACATCACCACTGTAGCTGAAATGTGAGGTGAGGTGAGGTGAGGTGAAGAGATGTTTGTTTTTAATGCCCTTGTGCACATGGGGGAGGAGGAGCTTAATGACAAAATAATTGACAAAGCCAGGTCACACACCCACAACCATGAATAGGAAATGAACCACAATAACTTCACTGTCTTCAGGAAAACTGGCACTCGGCCCTGTGTGAAAACAATTTCAAAACCTGTTTTCATGCGTATGAGATTTTCAAAAGTTTTGTCTTAGATAAACAGAAGAGTGGACTGCAGCCAAACTACTTTGTGCTCACTGAGAACAGCATTCATTCCTGTGACATTCTGCTCTACATCGACTAAAACGCATCACAGGTTTGACTGGTGCCTGCTTTGTTGTGACATCATAAAGTCGTAGAAATCTTAGCGACTCATTTTTAAAGGAATACGCCAACATTTTTTTATGTGTCTTGCCTCACTCCCGAGCAGATAGACACCATCCTATCGACTGTGCGTGCAGTAACGAGGGAGAGCCCGTATTGCCCATAATTAGCTTAGCTCAAATGCAGGTGTATGGGTAGTGTTAGCCTGCCTCCACCCAAAGTCATCAGAGACTCTTCAGCAACTCTAAACGGACCGATCTTTGTCTCTGAGCTGACAAAACTCAGGCATCTTGAGCGGTCAAATGCCGCTAACGGGACGAGATCAGTCAAAATGGAGGGTCCAAGCAAAGACGGTTTATTTTGGTTCAAGCTAGCTACATTGAGGCTAGGTTAGCTTCCTGTTTCAAAGTAAAAGCACTTCTGTATGTAAAGGGCAACAGGTGTTTTATTTTGTGAAAGTAACCAGAAGTGCGTTGGTTAGCAATGGCTAGCTTGAGTAGCGCTGAATTTGTCCAAACAAAATTGTAAACAGCTGGTAAATAGAAAAATTGGCAACACACTGCTGATCTAAATGGCTACTTTCTCGCCTAAAAATGTTTGAAATGTTAATTAAGTGATATATTTACAGAGTTGAAATGAAATCAGCATCTGACTGCTGATTTCGGCGGGATAGGAGGCAGGCTAACACTACCTATGCACTTCCAGCGTTTGAGCTAAGCTAATTACGCGCAATTTGGCTCTATCTCCCTGTGCACGCACAGTCGAAAGGATGGTGTCTATCTGCTTGTCATGGACTCGGGAGTGAGGCAACACACGAAAAGAAAATGTTGGCGTATCACTTTAAGGCTGGGTTTCAGCTGTGTGTATTTTACTGAGGCTTTAATATTTTCATAGTGAACCTAGACCTGATTTATCACAAAACATATGGACACCTACCATGATGCTATGTATGGGACCTTTAAAAAAACATCTAGTCAAGTTAAGGTGGCTTTAATTAACTTCATATCTTATCAGAGTGAAAATAAAATTATGTTTAGTTTGACAGGATGGAGCCAGACCAACACACAGACGCTGCCATCCCTCAAGCTGCACCACTACTCTGCCATATGGCCTTGAATATAGATATAATTTGGTTTAAATGATCAAAAAAAGCACTCTGAATCTATGTAAATCTGTGGCGAATGCGAGGGCCAAATACTTCTTTTAGTCATTTCAACATGCTAATGCCGCGTATTTATATTTCTGAGAGTTTGAGTGCAGCTTCAAACCGGGGCAGATTTTTTACATCAGGAGAGTTTGGTGGATTCCAGCGTTCACCTGCCACAGTCGGTCGTCTGCGAGCCAAACTGATTTGGAGAGCAGGATTCAGCCTCCAATAATAACTGGCACCTGAACTGAGCGTCTGGCAGGGCAGACGAGTGTGTGGCCGCAGTCACAAACTGCCAGAGTTTAGATAGCAGCTCATGTTAATTTATCATCCCGCTCACAAGCCCCGTATCCCATCGACCAGAACACCTCGCCGACTCGCCTCCCTCCCACAACTACAACACCTCGCTGCCGCTGCCGACACCAGCCAGAGAGAAGTGACAGTTTGATTTAACATGTTTGACATTAAGAGTGAAATTCGATCATTTCTGTAAAGAATGACCTCTATGCAAATGCGCCGCATGGATGCTTTGTTCGGTGTTTTTCAGTCTGACGTGTGGGAAGGAGCAGAGAGGTGGAGAGTGGAGGAGTTTTTGAGCAGCTGCAGCAGAGTGAAGAAAACCTCCACAAAAAACAAATAAGAATAATAAAACCCGATCTGTTTGTTCTGTTTTACACAGGATATTATATTATATTATATCATATCATATTAAGTTATATTATATTATATTATCTGCTTTGCCCATTCAGACACATTACTCTTTTTATTCCTAAATGTTAATTGTAGTTTAATTTTTGCAATGACATGTTTGGAAGAGATTGATCAATAAAGTTTTGAGAAGATATACACTTTATCCATCAATAATAAATCACATTGTCGCAAATTCTTCCAGCAACCGTGTACTATATAAGTCATATATTAGTGAATATTTTGGTCTCCATGGGTTTCAAACACTTTCTTTTCATAAAATGTCTAAAACCTCCCAACTTTTTTATGGTATGGGGTCTAAAATGGGACAAAATATGTGTCCTTGGTCTAATTTATCTCAGTTTAAGGTCCTTGCTGAGAACCACCACACTCACTGAGAACCAACACAACTCAGACCAGATCAACTTCAGTCCTGTTTGAGAAAATCGCAGCCCCTCAGTTTATTATAATAAGGCCAGAACACGCTGCCAGTGCAGATGGCGCTGGATAAAAAACACTTAACAATTAAATATAAAAATAATAAAAAAAATCTGGGTAAAAAAAGTTGAATATGGCTCAACTTTTTTTTTTTTTTTAACTCAAGACTAGAAAAAAGTCTGGACAAACTAAACACAACAATAAAATCTCTGGAGGGTTCCTTTAATACAACAATATACTCATTACTTAAATTAAATGTGTACAACATAAAATCCGATTTTCACCGATTATGGGATATCTTCACTTTTCACAACTTCACATTTTTCTTTATCTCGAATTCTATATTTATCTACTGTGGTTTTTTTTTCTACTTTAATTTCACCATATTTTGTATTTTTACATTGTTTTTTTTTTCTTGCGAGTCTATTGATTCTGTGTTTTTATGTTTGTGCTCCAGCTCGAATTAACAAATAAAAGTGAAAATGTCCAAGTGTCAGATTCCAGCAGGAGGAAAAAAAAAAAAAAAAAAGCAACAAAAAACTTCGAGACATCAATGTCAGTCTGAGATTTATTCCCAAAATGCACCGTTATTGTTGGTTATTCAAAAACGCTGCATATTGATTATTGATTGCAGCTGTCAGGTGTTGATTTTTGAAGGCATCCAAGAGTGGTGACAGTCAGACGGTGACAAAAAGCGACGATGTAAGAAGCCGTGTCTCCACCTTGTTTGTTTGTTTGTTTGTCTCGTGGAATTCATTTGAACAGATTCTATTTTGATAAGCAAAAGCTGCGAGGAAACATTAAAACTTTCTGCTGTCAGAACAGACAGTGGAGGGAAGAAGCGACGGGCTCTGTCGTCACACTCTGCCCCAGGCTGAGCCTTTTATCTATGAAACTTTACCACACCAGGGGGTCTGCTGCTATTTCTGGCCTCCAGTCATATGTTTTTGTCTTCCTAAATTTTCCTGAAGTTGGTGTTTGTTGCTGAGCAGTCGTAGCCAAAACTCACACAGCTACACACACAGCCGGCGACTGGCTGGAGTGGCTCTGTTTGTTGCCTGGGATCGAGGTGTTGGCTTTAACACTGACAGACTGGGGAGCCGAGTGGGGGGGAGTGGGGGGACGACACTGGGGACCGACGGGGGCCTCGCTGAGTTAAATCGCTTTACTTGTTCATGTGAAATCCTGCAGCCCAACACATTCAGTTATCCAGACCAATCTGCAGACTTCTGCTTCATGACCTTTCCATGACAGATAGTGGTTAAAGATTTCATTTTGAGAGAGTCAAATGATGTGAAATTTGTCACATATTATGTGTTATTATCTTTTATTAAACCTGCAATTACATATTTTTTGTTCATTTGGAGGGTCATGTGTTGAGGTTACTTCCACATCCAGCAGTGACAGTTCAACGTGATCCCTCATAAAGAGTTGTCCAATACTCCCCTGCTTTCTTTTAACCCCGTGTTTGTTACCGTTGTCTTCAGCTGCTAAATGCTGCACTCTGTTCACCAGCTGCTCTCTGAGCTTTTTGCAGCTGTTTCTCTGAAAACATCTGCCTGTCGTCGAAGTGGTTGATAATGACTAAACAGGGAGGACCTGGGTTGGACTGGGAAAGAAATTCATTGTTGGACTTTTCCTCTGCGGGTTCTGTGCAACCCGAGTGACAGGCACATAGAAGAGGGCTGGTTAAAAAGATTCAACAGCCAACTGGGATTTGTCCTTGTACACCTGATTTGCCAGTCCAACACTGGGTGAAAATGAACCAGAAGAGTGAAGCTGTTTTCCTGGAAAGATAAGCAATCGACTGGGAACTGCCAAGAGCTAAAACCTGCAGTTCCTCTATTCACCGCTAGAGTCTGGCTCAACTGGGGGTTTTAGGCTCCTAATAGATCTTTAGAGCAGCAAGTGTGGTGAAGAAGAAGACTATTAGGTAGAAGACAGGGCTGTAGAAAAGGAAAATATGCTTTTCAAGTGATTATATGGAAGAATTCAACAGGTAGAGCTGAGGGATACAGAAAATTGACATTTAAACTCGAGACAGATGGCGACTGTCACTAAAGACATGTTGCTATAACCAGTGAAACCTCGCTGTGAAACGTGATTCAGGCTTCACTAAACTGCCTGAAATAGGATCATTTGTTATTTTTGGAACATTTCTGAATACACGATTAATCATTTCGAGACATAATTAACACTTGCACTGATGGTGAATGTTGTGTAATGTAAGACAATGCCCTTTTAACATGTACAACATCTTTTATGTTTGACGTGGATGAATCGTCCCCATCCTCTGTGAACTTCGGGCCTCGGAGCGGAGACAAACAAACCGAGGACAGCCATTGATAACCAGACAATGCAGCAGGAGAGAACACATCAATCGTGACCTTTTTCTCACCGTTTATCCAGTCAGCCTCCCAGACGTGTCCTCCGCCATCTTCCTCTCTCTGTCCAGGAGCAGCTCCCGTCCTCTCCTCGAGCGCCCATCCTCCAGCCAGCTCCCAAACACCTCCCGCGCTCCTCCCATGACGCCCCCGTTCTGTCCCCCGTTCTTCAGCTCCGCCACATTCTGCTGCCTCAGTCTGTCCAACCAGTTCACAAAAAAAGTTCAAAACGCTACTTATCAAGAACACTTTGACAGGTGTTTTATTTTCAAGGTCTCCTTTGGACAGTACTCTTCTGAGAACATATATGTTAATGTTTAAAAGGATAGATTGTTGGTTTTTGTTTTTACATCTTACTGCATTTTTATTTATTTATCAAAAGATTAAAGAGGAATATTTGAATGTTTAAACAATTTAAAGATTAATGTTAACATAATTTTTTCCTTAACTTATCTTCACAGAAACATCAAACGAATATTTCTTTTGTTCTGTGTTATTCAATCAATCAATCAATCATAAAGATACTTGAGTGAAGTGAAAATAAAAATGAATACATTTAGACATCATTATAGATGTTGACAAAAACTTCTGTCTACGCACCAAATTAAAAACACAAAATTTGAAAAAAAAAGGCATTGATTTAATTGTAGAATGAAGGGATCGGATGGTGGCTAACAATCAACAGAAAGATAAATGACTTCATAAATCAGTTTCAAGGATTTCTGTTTGCTGCAGAATTGAAGAGAGCTGTCAATCACTTTGATACGAAAGAGGTGATCGCAATCACCAATCAGAATAAACACAAATGGAACAATGTTTTGTTTTTTTTTAAATTAAAACTGAGAAATAAATAATAGTCAAAGTAATTTAATTTTGACGGAGGCCTTTTTCTTCATGCAATATGAAAAATCAACTTTAACTGTCATGACAGAGCCCATGGATGAAAAGCTTTGTCACTTTGTCACTGCAGTTACACCTATGACAAACTTAATGTCAGGACTTTTTCTATATTTCATTAGCAAAAATAATAATCAATTTTTATTTTGCGAAAAAAAGGAGAACATGTTTATAATAATATATGAAAATTCAATATATGCACATGTACTATTTTATTTGAATATATCACTGAATTTCCACTAAGTAATCGACAACAGTGAGGCTATACAATACCTCTGCATTGCTGTGTGTTTATTTCCGTTGTTCTGTGCACATTGTAGAGTATATAAAAGCAAAAGGAGTGAGAGGGATTTCAATGTGCCATTACTGCAGGTTCAAACAGCTTTTCAAGACTGAGCCTTAACCCAGAGCTGACTCACGGGAGGAATAAAACTCTTGCCCAAATTATTGTGGAGATATTGGTTTACAACCTAATGGCTTTGTTATTTGACCAAAGATGTCCCAGGCTCCTGGAAGGCAGGGTAGGCTAAATAAAGTCTCGTTGATTTTTTAGGTTAATGTCTTGAAAACGATGTTAATGTGGCAACTGGAAAACAACAGTACAACCCCACTGAGGGGAAGCACAGATTTTTAGATGCACGGATCACAAACAAAGGCTGTCAATGGGTAGAAAATGATGATGAGATTGCTGTGGTTGCAAGTTTAATGAACAGGAAGGAGGTATTTTCTGTGAGACCGACACAGAGAGTCTCCTAATTTCGTGATCGTGGATTGGCTGGACAAAAGCAGTTGTGCAATCGTAACAGCATTACAGAGTTTACTGTAATTTACTGCAGATTATCAATGTCTAAGTACCAAGACACCAATATGAAACAAGTTAATTTCAAATGTTGTCTTTTAAATTTTACTTAGAAACAAGCCTGAAAAGCAAAAATGAAAATTGTGAAACTGTGTCCAATACAGTGGGTTCCCAACGTTTTTTAAACTCATGGTCCGACATCCACCACAACACACCAAATATGGAGGCCAAACAATAAAGTTTCAGAGCATTTTATATTTCAGTGCTAATGAATGAACACTAGCAGTACCTTTGCAGCACCACTAGATGGCAACGTATTTTACGACCTGGTCCTAATTACTCTGAAATGCATTTACAGTAAGTATTTCAAGTCAAGTACAAAACAAGATATGCATGTAAGAAATGTAATGAACATTACCTGCCAGCGAACCGGTCATGTAGCTCATCGTGCTGTTGACTGCTGAGGCTGTTGGTGCGCTGCTCCATCAGCCAGCCCAACTCCACCTCGAGCACCTTACTGTTGTTGTTGTTGTTTGTTACGGCTCTTTCCTGACAGCGCTGGATTATGCCGGAGGGAACGTTTTCAGGTGAGCACACTGGCGCCCCCTGCCCTCCATTTACTCCATTGTTGTGAAAAAGTTCTGTCAACTCCATGTTGCCACCCTGCAGCCGGCTGTCGGTGAACCAGCGGGCAAGGTCGGCACGGGCCAGTCCTGTCCGACCCTCCACTTGGCTGATCTCCTCAGGGGAAGGCCACCGTGTTTGAGCAAAATTGTCCTTGAGGAGCGCCAGGGATCGGCTGTCTGGAGGCACTGAGCATGAATTCGGGTCGGGAACGGAGGGTGCAATGGTGCCTGGAGCAATGATGGGCAGATTGTGAGCGGAGGGAGGAGGGCTTTTAAGGTGGCCCCCACCGGTGCTTGGTTTGTGAATCCCATTCAGCTGTAGAGTTTGGTGTTGCTGTTGCTGCTGATGTAGTCGTTTCTCAGTGAGGGCAGCGATGCCACCAATGCCAACCCTCTTAGTGCCCATGGAGTTGAGAAGCGCCTGTTCAAGGTTGTCGCGTAGTGCACGACGCTCCACAAACCAGCTGTCGATCTCCTGGTGAGACAGGCGGGTGGTGGCCGACAGATTGTCCACATCGCCGTGTGTGGGGAAGCTGTTCCTCAAGAAGTTCTCCTCCAGGATCTTTAACTGTTCCGCTGTCTTTCCTTTCATCCTCTCCAGCAGCGGGAACTGTGTCAGCACTGAGGACTTATGCTGAAAATCTGGTTTCTGTGCTGCTGGCACCTCACCCCCGTCCAGATGCAGTACTCCATTGTTGTGGGCAGGGGAGGCCTGATTGTGGGGCCATTTACCATCTGTGCGAGACGTCCCATTGGCCTCTGCCATAGGAGTGAGTACCTTGTCTCCTCTGGGGTAGCTGGCCTTCAGCTCAACTCCCTGATGTTCTTTGAATTTCTTGCCATCCAAAGGGAAACCTGGAATCTGGGGCGAGCCTTTAGGTGGAGCACGAATGGACTGAATAATGGGCGGCCTCCTTATCTGTGGGGTAATGAGTGGAGGGGAGTTTGGCAGCTTCAGATCAGCGGCTGGCAAAGCGTGGGTATTGGGGTGCTTTTCTTTGGAAGTGGCGAGCGAAGTACGATGAAGGAGGAATGCGTTTTTAAATGGAGGGGCACAGATAGGCGGGGGAGCAATCATTGGCCTCGTTAAGGACTCTGGAAAGACTATGGAGGGAAGCGACACCACCGGCTTCGTTTTGGGACCCCCTAATGTTGAGAGAATCTTCCCTTTGGACAACATAGATGGTGATGACGATGACGGTGGTGGCATTAAAGGCACAGCAGTGGATGACCTCTTCATCTCTGTGGTTACCAGAGGAACTGCTACAGGTCTCTTCATCTCCATGGAAACAGGAGGTGGAGCCATTGGGAGGCGGTCTTTGTGGGGCGGAGGTGGCGGCGGAGGGGCCATGAGGCCCTTGTCTTTAGGGTCACCAGGATGCGGGGCGACTGCCATGACTGGTCGTTTAGACTCCGGGCCGTACACTGTCGTCAGGTGTGCTGGGAGGGGTCTTTTGTGACCAGGACCAATGGCAAGTCCAGCAGGAGAGTATGTGATGGGGACTGTACTTAACCCATTTGATACGGTTGTCCGGACATACCCTGGATGCTCAACTGTGGTGTGGACAATGGGCTGCTGGGAAGCTTTGGCAGACGGCTGAGAGATGGGGCTTGTAGGCAGGACGGTGAACATGTGATGGGCAGGAGGGATTGAGCCATTGAACATTTTCTTCCTGGCTTCCTCCACCTCCTCTGGGGACCAGGTGATGCCTTGCTTTAGCCGCTGGGTAGTAAACCAGACTTTGATTTGTTCCTCGGGATGCTTGGAGGCAGCCGTGAGCCACGACAGCTCAGCATGCGTCGGGTACGGGAACTTGTTGAAGGAGGTGATCAACGTCAGGTTGTCATCTAAGGAAGGATTATATTTGGTGGTGTTCAAGGGAACAGCTATTTTTGGTACAGAGTTAAAGTTGGGCGGGCGCTGGAGCATTGGGGTGACATGGGAGAGCCCTTGTAGGATGGTGGGTTCAGGGATGATGACTGTTCCATTGATGTTTACTGCTGTGATCTGATCCTTCTGCATCAGGCCATCTAGGTGGCTTTTCAGTTCACTCCCCTGATAGAGCGACTGGACATTGTCTGGGGTTTTCACCGTGGTGGATATGCAGGGTGGAAATGCAGAACTGCTGCTGCTGCTGCTTTCACCCTGTTCACTTGTCACTTCACATTCAGCTGAATTGTCCTTGCCTTCGATTGTCTGCTCTAAGATAGTCTGACCGTTCATTTTTATCCTCTTGAACTTGAAGTTTGTCTCGCCCGGGTGCTGGCTCTCGTTGTGCTCTGTAAGTGAGTCAAACTTCTTGGTGTTGAAGTTGCAGACGGCGCAGAGGTACAACGGATTAAGAATGACGTTCGGGTGGCTCGAGTCCACATGCTCTTTGAAGTCATTCAGGTTCTGCGTTGAAAACGGGCAGTATTTGCACTCGTAACCTCTGGGCTGCTTTTTCAGGGGCGTCGGGTCAGATTCAGCCCCTCCTCTGTCCTTCTCTTCTCTGGCCTCTATATCTTCAATGACAGAGGGCGGGTCTCCTTTACCTGACTGCTCCTCTTGTTCTAATGGCTCAGGATTTTGGTTTTCCACTGGTTTTGGAAACATCTGCTGGTCTGGATTCTCTGGCTTCTCCTGCTGGGTGACTTGACTCTTGTCTGTAGATTCAGGTGATTCTTTTTCTGTCACGTGGTTGCCCGCCAGTATTTCCATGTCCATCACCTCCTCCGGGTCATCTTGCTCTTCAGGCAGGTCATTGATGACCCGGACCATGCAGGGGGTGGAGGACTTCCTACGACTGGACATGACGGCTGCTGCTGGTGGTGGTGATAATGGCGGTGCTGGTGTTGCTGATTGCGCTGAAGATACTGTGTTTTTTGGCTGCTGCTGCTGCTGGTGGTGCTTGCCAAGGACGTCAGTGTGTCGGGTTTTGAGGGGGTTTTACTGGGGTGGATCGGAGCTGATGGTTGTGGATACTGGTTGGTGGGAGGAGGTGGAGTCTCCAGCGTGAGAGAGGGAGGGCGAGAACCGGCGGATGGTGCCGGCCCAGGACCGGTTGTGCAGTGGCGTCTCCCGCTCACTGGCAGTGTCAGCTGCTGACCTGGGCGTCATGGGAGGGCATCACAGACAGCAGTGGCGCTCAAGCTGCGTGGAGACAAACAGAAAGAGGGAAAATTACATGTTAATAGTGTTTGTGTTCAGTGAGCTGCGCTGCAGCCACTTGGGGAAAGACTAAAAGCAGAGAAAAACACATGTTACAAAAACATAGAGAGAAGTCATGTTGATATTGTTTGTGTGTGATGTGCATTCACCCTGAATAAGACAAAGAACAGGAAAATGCATGATGGGCAATGACAGAAGGGGAGAAAATAGATAATTTGCACTTTAGTAAACAGGCAAACCAAGCTTTTGCTTCAACATCCTATTTGTTTGAGAGATGTGAGATCAGCACGGCACCGGAGATAAAACACAGCGACATCCACAGAGGTTTTTTTCTATTCTTACTGAGGTCGCATGTGCTGGAAATACACTGTACGCACTGTGCTGTAGCATTGTGCACTTTGGATCGAAGGTTCTCTCAAAGACTTGAATACGAAGCAATCAACATAAAGGCTGGACATAGGCTGTGGTGCACCCTGGACAGGTGGCCTCTACATCGCCAGAACGATTTTATTCATTCAGATAAAGTTGTAACAAAAGTAATGTTTTGTCAGAGTTTGACTCATTGAATACAAAGTGGATAAGAAGTGTTTTTTGGAAACGAATGATAAAAACCTCTCTGAAGCCAAATTTTCAAGGCCGTTACAAACAACAGCTTCTGATAGTATGAAAGACATGAGATAAGGAAAAGGTGACTGAAAAATATACGCAGCTACGACAAATAAACACAAGATAACAAACTTCATGTAGGAATCTGTTGTGATCTTGGTGTTTATGAGGTAAAAATGTCATTGTGTTTTCTTGCCCCATGTGCAGCTGCATGAGGTGTTTTCTGTTTATCAAAAGAATCAGTTAAAGAATCCAGTGTCCTTCTCTGCTTTTAGAACGACTAATAGAAAGCACGCCAGTGCAAACATGGTGCCATGTGTCCTGCAAGGAAAGACATTTCTCTTACCAGTGGATATTTCTTTTTAATTTGTGCATTATGATTTAGCATTACATCTCAAAAGAAAATGATAATGAAAACAAAACTATATTGAACTTGAATTATTGCAATGTGTTTTTTCTGTTGTTTTTTTTCTCTTCCACCAACATGCATCTAACAATCTTTTCTCTGAGGATCAATCTGAGCTGAAAACATTGACCTGTCAACAAGCAGTTAGTGCGATGTGAAATATAATTTATTAATTGCAACATATACACTCAGCTGCCAATTTAGCCTACGCTCACAGCTATAAATAAAACACAATGCAATACAATTTGGCAGCAGCACAAACTGCAATCCCCAAACTGAACATTATCAGCTCCACGAACGGAGTCGCAGATTCTGGACCGTAGAATCGCCAATGATTTATAACAACTACACACAATTAAACATTAGTTAAGAATTATTAAATACTCAATTCATTATTTATAAAGTATTCTTCCTTAATTGTTACTCATCAGTATATGATTTATGAACACAGGTTTAAATGTGTGAGTCTGGATTAATAAACTCATCTATAATGTTTTTAATCATTGTATTCAACTACTTTATAAATGATGGATTCAACTTCTGTAAAAAGCATTATATCAATCGCAAACCAGTTTTTCAGAAATGTCAAGATCATTTATAGTGAAAGTAAATGATTCACAAACTTTTTTGCATGCACTTCTCCATCCATCCAATCATTTAGACTCTTTCTTTTTTTTGAACTTATCATTGATTGAGTTAAATGTTTATAAATTACATACTGTTTAGTATAAATATAGATATCATGCTTTACAAACAATGAATTATGTATTTCACTTAATGCTTAACAATGTGTAATCATTGTTACCAGTGTGCCTCATACAGATGCTGATAAAGTTATTATCCACAATAACATGACTAGACCCTGTGGAGCTGCTCTGGTCGTTACATAGCTCCACATCAAACACAGGAGGCTTCACTCCTGATAAGCTTCATGACATTTTCCTCTCTCTTTTTTTCCCGCCTTCTCTCTCCCCCTAAAGCCTGAGCCAGGTTTCTATGTCAGTGTTCGTCCTGAACATCACAGGGGCTTCACCGCGGTCCGGCTCTAATCGGACGACAGCGTTTGCCGACAAAGCTGAGGCCAAGAAGTTAAAAAACGATGCGAGTCATGACTGACAACTCGGAGCGAGACGGCGCGCCTGAAAATTACAATGAATCCAAGAGCCACTTAATCAGGACACGCTGTTCCAGGCCAATCACATGTAAATGCAATAAACTGAAGAGTCCACAGTAACTACAAAAGACAAAAAAAGTCTCCAAACTCCAAACCCCATTAAAAAGACATTAAGCGTCTTTCATAGATTCGGGCAAAGACAACTTCACAGGATAATTACCCTGTAATCATGTAATAAGAGAGACTCGGTGATGAGATCTCCTGACAGCTATCATCCACACAATGGAACTGAGAGAGTGAGGTAAAAGCAGATGGAGGGAGAAAGAAGACAGAGAGAGAGAGGGAAAGAAAGGTATGAATAAATATGGAAAGGGAAGAGAGTAAAGGGTAGAAATAGTAGAAGGACAAAGGGAGAGCAGGTAAGAGGAGAGAGTGGGGGAGCAAGAGAGACGGGGGGGAGGAAGAGTGATATAAAAAGAGAATGAGAGACAGTGGCGAAGAAGCTCAGAGATAAAGAGAAAGAGAGTCTAAAAACTTCCAAGCTGATGAAAGAGAACAAGCACAAAGCAGAAGACGTTTTAACTAGGCCATGGCCTGGCAGACAGAGGGAGAGAGAAGGCTGAGAAAGAAAGAGAAAGACGAGGGAGAAAAGAAAGCAGATAAACATAAAGAGGGAGGAAGAGAAAGGGACAACAGAGCATTTAAAGAGACTGAAAAAAAGAGGAGAGAGACAGAGAGGGAGAGAGAGAGGAACGATAAACAGAAGGGAAAGACGACAAGAGACGGAATTGAAAGCAGATGAAGAGGATGAGCGAGGACGAAGAAAAACGAATTCATTTCGACCGAAAAATCTGAATGGAAAAGCCAAAGTGTCACAGAAATAATATAATAAACCAAGGGAGGGTTTTTGGTGTGTTTTCTATCAGAGAAGTTGAAGCTTGGAAAAGGTGTCCCAATCCTTTGGGGGAGAAAAAAAACACATTTGCCAGAAAAACTGAGTATTTCAACACTTAATTAGTATCGGGCAAGCTGTTATTTGTCCCAAGTGTCACTTAATGTTGGACATATTTCATGCTCTCACAGCCTTGATGGGCTTCTCACTGCCTGCACAGGAGACACGAGGAATTTAGTAGTTTCAGAGTCCAGTTTGAAGTGTTGCGTTGTGCAATGAGACTGAACTAATCCTGCGTTATTATAAATCTCATGCATTTACACTGCTGTTTACTGCATACTTGAGTTAATGAGATTTCCCCCATGAAGCAGGTGTAGACTAGAGCCGGGAGATTAGTTGATTAATCAGTGCACAGAAAACTAGTCAACATTAACCTCAGCGCTCTCGGAGAACAGGCTGAAATGTGCTCACTGAAGACGTCTTCATCGGTTTTACACCCAATCAGAAGAGAAAAGAGGAAAGATCTTCTTTTTTTTCTTTAAGATACTTGATAGCATCTCTGCTTTGCCAGATACAGAGGAAGGAGATGGCCCAGGCTGGTTTACCTCCCAGGTTCCCCATGGTACTGTAAGGGTTAGTGCTGCCACCTCACAGCGAGAAGGTTTCAACTGGTTGCACATTCCTGTGTGGGTTTACTCAGGTACTACGACTTCCTCTTACAGTCCAAAGACATGAAGGTTAATTGGCGACTTTTAATTGGTGAATGGCACTATGGGTAGGACTCAGCCTTGCTAGATGACATGCGTGGTCATTCTTCCTGCACAGTTCCAACAATCCAGTATCAACCTTAAACAAGACTGATTCTTATTTTGGACCTGACCCAACCCGAACCCTTGGTTGCATCACTGGAGTGTGAGTTTTTCCTCCAGGTACCCTAACAATCCAAAGCCATGGTGGTTAATTGGTGACTCTGAATTGGTATGAATGTCAACGACTGTTTATCTTGGTGATAGATTGGCGAGCAACCTGCAACACTAAAAGGATAAGTGGTGTATCACATGGTTGGATGGATGGATAGATGGCGGGCAAAGTGGGAGGCACTCAGCCTTGCTAGGTGCCATCCATGCAATACAACCTTACACAACCTAAGCAGACTAAATATTATTTTGGACATGACCCAATTTCGGGTCCTGCATGGGTCTCGTCTTTGTGCACAGAGGACAGAAAACCTGGCACCAAACCCCTGGTCAGAGTCCTTCAACCACAAACAGCCTTTGACTTTATTGTATTTCAGCAGAGTTCTTTATTTAAAGGACTGCTCCTGAAATGTAGTGTACCACATTTATATAATTGAGGGATTCACGAAAGACACATTAAAAAACAAAGTTTGGAATCCATGCAGCAGCTGTTTGGTCTTCCACTGGCCTCAACTTCTTTTGCAGGCCGGGCAGAAACGGCCATGGTGGTTATACTCTGACCTTTGCACCAGATCAGTAGATTGCCCCTTTATCACTGATGCATTAGGATGACTTATAAACTGCAAGTTGTTTCAGTGAGTAAGGGGTTTGTATTTGCCAAAATAAGATAGAGTATTATTTTTGGTTTGATGCTTATATTGTCTTTTTTGAAGCCCTTTCTCGGTTCCAGCATAAAAAAAAAAGATGACAGTGTGGGAGTTAGCTGTGAATGATTTTTCTCCTGTGATGAACACAGTGTGTGGTCTATCCCAGTTTTTAAAACACAAGAAAAAACTCTGCCCTAAAGTAGCGAGTACCTCATAGTGCAGATCTAATCCTCAAATTAAGTACAGATACTCGAGCAAAATACTTACAAAGTGTATTTTACGCTGCCCCTCCCCTATCTAACAGAAATGAACTCTAGGCAGTGTGACAAGTTTCATGTTGTTCTTCCATGGAAGATGAAGAACCAGATATTGTATTAAATCTGTGCCAGTCACACAGAAATCATAACTTCCTAGATCAAGAACATTCAACTGGTGAAAGCTTTTGTAAAGATGCATTCTCAAGCTAAAACAGGTTTTGCTTTTCTCTTCAGACACCACCTTTACTTGGTTTCGGAGGAACTCTTTGACTTGATAACTCAAACAAATAAGCCACAGATTTCATAAATAGAGAAAATACTGACCAACTTTTGATAAATAATGCATCCTCCATTCACGTTTTCTACTTTTGCACATGTCGGGCTGCTTAAAAATACTTTGCCAGAGATCCAGCTGCTGCCAGAGGTGAAATGGGAAAAGACAGAGGGGCAGCTGGAAAAGGAGATGAAACAACAGGAAAAAGAAAAGAGTGTGGGAGGAGTTGAAAAGAGGAGAGCAGAGAGTACATGTATAGGAAGAGGTGGAGGGAGACGAGTGAGTAGGAGCCAAGAAAAATGGAAGAAAGTAGCGCAGATCAACAGTAAAGAGGCTGAGGGAAAAGGACGAGAGAGAGTGTAGGAGGAGAGACAGAAATTAGATGAACAGAGGGAGATGGAGGGAGGGGAAAAAAGACAAAAGCAGGAAAAGAAGTAAAGAAGAAGAGGAAGACAGGAGCGAGGGAAACTTAAAACAGACTGCATCAGGGAAATAAGAATCATAGAGGCAGACAGAGCTGCGGGCCGAAGCATTTCATTCGAGCAGCGATGGCGGCCTTGCTTCATGTTGACTGGGAACAGTGCTGTCGCTGCCAGCTCCACAAAACAGGAAGAAAAAGGAGGGAAAAAAAATACAACAGTGTCATGTTTTGCTGCATCACTGGATCGGCCTCGAGGACTCCGGGCCAACTTCTGACGAGGGGAGTCATATGCCGCTTGGCTGCATCCCATTTGGTCGGGCTCAGCTCGCCTCCACGCATCCTTGTAATTACTTGTACAGTATTTGTGCACAGGGGATTGTTCGGAGCACGGTAGTACTCTGTAATTATGGAGGAAATAATAAAACTGCAGCACTGACAACAGTGATTTGCAAATTGTAAGAAGCATCAAAATTTCCTTTTGAGAGACAGGCCAGTTCAGCTTTTCTGCAATCAAACAAGCAAACAAACCACTTCCTTCTCCTTTCTCTCACAGATCAACTTTTACATGAATACAAAAATTCAGTATCTTCAAAGTTGGCCGATGGTGTGCTACAAATAGCATCCGCCCCTCATGGGATTCCCCACTTCTAAAACCTCCTGAAACCTAATTCAGACCAGGCAGGGACACCTAAACTCCCCTGAAAGTGACACCAAAGTAACCCGAGTGGATCGGCCGGGTGATTCAGGGTTCACTGCAGGTTTTACTGACACTGATGAGGAAGAAAATATCAGATTTTCACCTCCATCAAGGGCAAAGCAACCCATCAGTCTCACAACAAACTGTTTCCATCCATCTATTTGACTGCACTGTGGGCAATTCAGTTTGCACGTTGAGGCGAACAAGGGCATGCTGGAGAGAAAAGGGTGTCGAGGAAGCCATAAAACAACTCCGAGACGAAAAAGAAGGTAATGAGGAGATATCTTGGGAAATGAAATGACAAATTAGGAGGACGAAAGGCAGATCGGAAGGAGCCAAGTGTGCTAATAGGAGGGGTTAAAGACGTTTTACTGGAACAAGGGCAAACCGGAGGGGACGAGGGCTCGCAGACAGGAAGACTTTTCATTTCTGCACTGAAAAGAGTCGATTAAAAACTAATTCCACCCATTATCATCTTGTAGTTACCAAAGGTTCTTTATTAGGGACGTCTGGACGTTCACAAGTCATCCAATAACCAAAAGCTCAGAGCTTTTAGGGATCTAACAATACTGGGTTTGATAACCAAGCGTATGGCATCAGATAATAAGAATAATCCAGTAATAGGGCTTCTTTCATACATTTGTCAACGTCTTAAACATGTTTGATGAAAAGTTGTGTTCTAATCATATGTTTTCATTGCTCCTCAAAAAACCAAATTTCCTGTTTGTGACTGATTCTCCTCTGAAACCCAAAGCGGCCTCCCCTTTCTGGCTTCAAGCTTCGTTACATTTCTAAAACTTTGTGGTCAGTTTCAGTCCTTCTTTACCACACTTTGTGCATCATGCGCTTAAGTGTATTTTGCCACTGACAACAACATCCTCAGTCTTTCTAGCAAGTTTCCCCAAACTGCTATCGTATTATTTAGTAAGTATGACAGGAGCACAGGAGGAGGTAAAGTTATGTTTCGATGATACAAGAGATCAATGAAACATCAGACTTTAAGACTGTTGGGTCCTTTCCAACACTGTCTTTTTCAAAACACTGGCTACTATTGTTCTGTGACCTTTACCACACGTTTATGATGAAGATCATCAAACCTTTATATCCTTTAAACTAAAACCACAATGTTTCCGTAAATCCTCATTAACTAGTTTTTTTTTATGCCTGAACCCAACAATCCTTTAACCACAGCCACATTGTCGCATCATAAACAGACTTATTGTCCAACAGTGATTTGTGGGTTTGGGGAAGACAAAGACAATCCATGCTGTTTTGCTGATAGTGAAAAAACCCTGCTTTTGAAAAAAAAAAGTGCTAAAAATATTGCATGAGTTCTGCTTTGTATAAAAATTTCAAAGCGCCGACTTAAGTTTACTTGGGTTTACAACACTAGCGGTTTCACAGTAAAGGTCAGACACTGCTTTCATATTAAAGTACATTTAATGTGAACCATGTGCAAATGCTGGCTTAGTACCACAGGTAGATTCACACAACCGTGGCTCACCAGAGCAATTGAACAGGACACAAAGGGAAACTGTATTAACGGTAATTTCTGACTGATATCAGATTCACTTAATTAGGCCAGTACCGGCACAGATAACGGGCCAGCAGATTGGATCCTATCACATTACAGAAAAACCTCATGGGCCTCCATGAAGGACCCCTGACTTGCTAATAGTCCTTCCAAACATGACACTTTACCCTAATGCCCTCGCTGCAGGTCCTCCTGGGTGTAGTGATTGAAAGACAAGACAGGACAGTGGAGATGTAAATGAATTAAGAGGAAGAGCCACAAGGGAGCGAAGGAAGGAACGATCGAAAGTTACGAGGCTATGCTTTCTTTTAGGACGCCGCCGCTGCCGCTCCGACACAAAAAGCGTCCTGGTTTTGGAGTTCCCGTGACCCCCCTCCTCAGGCACACAGTCATCATGCAGCACAAAAACTGCCAGCTCCATGTGTGCGTGTCCTAAATGATTGATCAAAGGATGCCTTTGTGTGGGCACCTCGTGGTGCTAATGCATCATTAACACAGCTGGTAGTATGACCCAGCTCTTCTGAGAGTGCCAGGCTATTTCCAGCTGCTTCCTCTTAAGCTTATAGAGATCCAAATCTCACTTGTGTTATATAAGAGTTCTGCGAAACCTACCGAAAGGACGTCATGACTAGTTTTACCTCAGGTTATTTTAGCTGGCCCTTTTGCAGGAGGGAAAACAGGCCTGAATTTTTATCAGTAACTGCAGTCTGCAGGAATTACTGACATGGGAGTTCCTGACTGGAGCCTGGAATCACAGACAGAAACTCTGGTGAAGAAATCACTTCCCCCCTGAAAGATAATCCATCCTAACAGGCCTCTAAAGTAGGCCTGGGTGATACAGACGCAGTCTAATACAGTTTGATCCAAGTACCTGACACTGAGAATGTGACAATATTTTAAACATCATCCTCAGGAGATAAACCCTGTCGACTGCACATCCCTCCGGGCTTTGCTCCTCCGTTGCTGCCTTTCAGGTCCAAGATATTTTATAATCTAAAAACCAGACTGATGTTAAATTTACTGAGCACATTCATGCTCCACAGAGAACCAAACACTGATGACCCCGGGACCCTCTCCACCAGCACCTCCTTCAGGACAAACTTTATATTTTATGCTCCACGGGTGTTGGTGGTGGTGGTGGTGGGGCTCTGAGAACAGACACACACTGCCTATACTATGATCAGTTCACATTTCAGTACTGTGAGGTGTAAAAAGGTACATGGTACAGGGACTCAGGTAGTTGGTTGTCTATCAGTCTATTATTCAAACTTTCTGGCCATGACTGAAGAAACTATCTCTTGAGTCAATCTGAAGATTTTATCTGTGAGTCATCTTCATGTGTCATCATGGTTTATTGCCTTGTCACGTGTTTGGCATTCATAAGCTGTATAAAAACTGTATTATGTAGCTCTATGTGTATATGTAACACATACTCAAGTTATATCTGCTTACACCTACATTAGAGTGTGTTATGACTATATATTTCATTGAATGTAAAGTGTTACCATTGTGTCCTCCTTTATCTCAGTGGGTTGGTTTCTATTGCATAACATGAAGCTGAGTATGGAGTGGAGGTGGGAACAATAAGGATCTGTACTGTGCTGTTCCTCCATCTCTTATCTATATCTATCCGAAGAAGGTGGAGTAGACTTATGACAAGTCACCAAAGAGACCGTTAATACACCTATTTATAACATGAGCACACCCACAGTTTACAGTTCAATGTGAAATACTCAAACTCAAAGTTAAAATATGCCTAAAATCCACTCAGACGTGCCTGTTACTGATCTGATGATTTTTTTTGGGGGGGATTAACGTGTTTGTAGTGTTTTAAACTTGTCTGATTGTTCTGTCACTTTAAGTGTTGTGTTACATTTCCTCCACTTTCTCATCTCTCTTGTTTTTTTTTTTCACTGTAACTTCGTTGTGCAGAAGATTCTTTTTTTATCATCTGTCATTTTCAGTTGTGTCAGGGCTTCGGGTGCAAATTAGCTGTCGAGCCAAACTGCAGCACCGTCCCGTAGAAACACTGGTGAGAAAATAAACTGGAAAATCAGATCTCGCCCAGCAACTGGATTCCAGGTGACCACTGAAGATCTGTGCTTTGTCAATATTTAATTCTCTATATTCATATTTTATTGCCCAAACTTAAATCTTGATATATAATAAAAAATGATATGATATTAATATAATAACACAGGACTCCTGCTTCTAAGGTCTGGTCTGGTGTTACGAGGCAAAGCTGAACATCGTCAATTACTGTGAAAACCATCGACTGCTGCTGGAGCTTCAGTGTCGCAACGAAGAAGAGAAACCCCCCCCATACACTCTCAGAAATAAGGGTTCCAAAAGTGTTCCTCTACAAGGGCTGAGGTTCTACCTTCAACCATTTTCTTCTGAAAAACCCCTTTCCCCAAAGAAATTTGGAAAGAAAGGGTTCTTGGTAACACTAAGGGTTCCAGTGAGAACCATTTTGATCCAGAGAACCCGAAAAAACCCTTTCCCCAAGGAAATTTGGAAGGAAAAGGTTCTTGGTAACACAAAGGGCTCCAGTAAGAACTATTTTGATCCAGAGAACCCTTAAAAACCCTTTCCCCAAAGAAATGGTTTTTCAAGGGTTTTCGGTAACGCTATGGGTTCCAGTAAAAGGGTTCTTGGTGGTACTCCCTGTATGGGTTAGATGAGGTTGCTAGATGAAATCGTAAGAAGTCGAATATTTTCTGGATGAAACCCCCAGTAAGGCTTCTGGGTGAAACCAATAAGCCATAAAAAGGGATTTTTGTAGAACCTCTCATTGGGGGTTCTAAGTGTAACCTTTCACAAATGGTTCTAGGTAAGGACCCTTTATGTGTTGGGTTCTAGATATAACCCTTTAAGTTGGGTTCTAGGTAGAACCCTCCAAAACCCTTCTGAAGCCAAAAAGCGTTCTCCTATAAGGACAAGCCGAAGAACCTTATATGGTTCTACATAGCACTTTTGTTTCTAAGAGTGTAGGCCTGATAAATGATCATCAGATTTAAACTCAGGACATTTACATGATTTAGTCAACTGAGTCAAAAGCTTCCTCATAAAAGCCATTAAACATCCTGGTACCTGACAGCTGAAGAAGCAGCCATAAGCAGCGGTATATGGTACTCCGCTGAGGGCCCTCTGGAGACCCTGCGAGGTCCCTGAGTGGGTCCCGACACCCACACTTTGTGAACCGCAGAGCAAGGCCAAATGGCACTTAAAGCATGAGATAACTTGGAAGCGTTAAATGGCAGTGGAGAGCAGCAGCACGGCTACATGACTGATGGATCCTGCGAGGCAATTTGATGTGCCGATGAGAACAAAGCTGGCTTTTCATTGGCAGAGAACCTTGAGAGAGTTTTCGGGTTTCGGGTGATTGGCTGGATAATCGGGACCGCGCTCTCCAAGCCTCGCGCCAAACGCCGACGTGCGTCGAGCTGGCCCGAAAACCCTCGTATTGTCGATCGGCTCAAGGTCGAGTCTGCGGAGCTGCATATGAATGACATCAATCAATCCACTCATCCCTCTGTCACTCTCTCCATCACCGATTATCTTCTCACTTTTCCTCCATCAGTCCACAACTCTGAGGACTCAGAGACCAGATCATAGCATCATATCTAACAACAGGGAGGGTTTCAGAAAGGTCAGTGTTTTTGCACTTTATTAGTCATTTTTGTTTGTCTCTTTTTAGTCTTATTGCAAATGAATTATTTTGGTTTTTAGACTGCTGGTCAAATAAGAAAAAAAAAGGTCTCTGACTGTCTGGGCCATTTTTATTCTTTCTTATTTTTAGTCAAAGGTTAATTGGAAAACAAATAGTCAATTATTTGCTTGTTAGTTTAAGCCGTAATTTAGATTAAAGGTTCCATATTTTATAAAAGCAGATGTCCATGTGTAGTGTGATTATAAAGCAGCTCTAGGTTCTATATTGACACTGTGAAAGTATCAAAGCCTCAGTCCACAGAGAAATGCACACAGGCTGGATTCAGAAACTGAGCCTTAAAACCAGCCGTCAGGACTTCCTGTCACCTTATGACATCACAGCAAAGCAGTCGCCACTATAAACCACACCCACGAGTACCAACCATCTACCCATTCAGTATTTCCTTTTTCTGATATATACTACCTTTTGATCTCATCATATGGAGAACACTCGGCCAATCAGAAGAGAGAATATACTCTCCTCTCCTCTGATTGGCTGACACTGACCTCCAGAGAGAAGCTACAGTAGGAGAACAACAGAGATGTTTTTCACAATTTCATCTCTGTATGGATCAACACACAATTCTGTGACATACAGCTGTAAATTACATTTCAGATTTACTTTGTTTCCATTGCTATTCATTTCATGTTTATATCAATTTATAGTGCAACATCCAGACTGGAGCTGCTGCAAAATGTGTGAAAATAAATAGCATTGTGATGCTACACAGACGCCCCCGGCCCACACATCATATTCTCCAGATGTTGTGATGATGATGTTTCAGCTTGTACTATAACACACTGTAAACCTTTGTTAACAGTGTGTTAAGAAACAAACAAAAAAAAGCAATGTTTACTGTGTGTTGTGAGCTGACCTTGACAGACTCCTTTAAATGAAATACAGTATATTACTTTTTTAACAGTGCGATGTTCACTGTGATTGTCCCGTCTCAGTTCAATTTTACATCCAAGTGAAATAATAGAAAGCCTGTGTTTACCTGAATGTTAGAAAAACGAACTGCAGTAAAAAATAAAAAAAAAAATAAAAAAAATCTTTAAAAGTTTTTATCACCGCTACATTTTCTTCTTCTTCAGCTTTTATTCCTCAAAAATAATTAGAAATAATAACAATTTGCTTTTATAAGTAAATTATTCCACTTCTTCACACTCACTTTATTAACAACTTTGAGCCTCTGATACGTCGACTGGTCAAAAAAAAAAAAACTTTTCAGAAGAGAGATATTTCAACACCCTCATTACACCACATCATAAATCTCCCTCCACTGCAGGATGATGAGGAGCTGATTGGGTTCAGCTCCATTTCGGTTTCACATCAGCTTTTATTTCTGCAGAAACGAGAAACAGGAGTCATGAGACAAAAGCCTGAATATTTAACAGCGCGTGTGTGTGTGTGTGTAATGCAGCGCTTCAGAGGTAAGATACCGATAATAAAACGATATTAATGTGAGAACACACGCAGGTTTATGAGGAGGTCAAAGGTCAAGATCAGAGAGAGTCAAGACGCCACTTCACTGAAGTGTGAGTCATGTTTTACACATGGTGTTATTTATGGTAGAGTGGACTGACTGTGATACCTGGACCGCACACGCACACACACACAGACACACACGCCCACTTTTACACTGTATGAATATTTGTGTAGAGCCACACAAATATGCTGACTCACACACACACGCACACACACAGACACACACACACACAATGCCCGTGACCTCCAGCTGTCATGACAGACAAATGCAAGACACAGACATGCACACAGTGGCACAAACACCCACCAGCATGATTTAGGAATGCAATGCGCACACACATTCACACACACGCACCTGACATTCTATCAATTTTCCGTCGGCAAACTGCCCCCCTCCCTCCTCCCTCCTCCTCCTCCCCCCCGCAACCATGAAATATGAATGAAATACATTTTGCAGTTTTAAAGAACTTCATCAAGGCCAAGGCCTCTGTCCAAATCCAAACCCCACCTCACCCCCAAAACCATCCAACCTCCTGCCCTCCTCTACCCCCCACTCCCCCCAACACACACACACACACACACACACACACACCTGCATGAACTCTGTCAGACAAGCAAATAAATAAATAAATAAAATAAAATAAAAAATAAGGGTGTCCTTGGATGGAGCAACCAATCACAGGCGTCTGTCGGGGGCAACAGATAAATAATCACGACTCACAATGGCTCCAACTTTTAACCAACATTGATTTATTTTCACTTATTAATTTTTTCAAAATTTATTTTTAAGAAACAAACTTTTTTTCTTCCTTTTTTTTTTTTCACGAGTCCTTAAATTTTATTTTTCTGTCTCGGAGCACGCTGCTTTGCCCTCGTGAGCCCCCCCCCACCCCACCCTCCTCACACACTGCCATCCTCCCATCCTAAAATTTAATGGATGCAGTGACTCATTAAAAAGTGAAGGGGGGGGTGGATGGCTGGGGGGAGGAGGAGGGGGCAGAGGGTGTGGAGGGTGTAGAGGGTGGAGAGGGAGGCAAAAAAAAAAGAAAAAAAAATTAGGAAAGAGACAGAGAGAGATAGAGACAGAGGAGAGCGGCGGTGCTTCATTTCCATGGCGTTACCATGGCAACAGCAGCGCAGGAGAGACGGCGAGGTGCCCTTCTGCCGTCGCAGCGCCTCGCCGCCGAATATTAACCAGGCCTGTACGCTCAGGTGCTAATTAGGAGAGGGAGGAGGAGGGGGAGGAGGGAGGAGGTGAGGAGGAGGGAGGTCAGGAGGGAGGAGAGAGGGGACGACAGTGAGGAAAAGAGAGCGAGAGAGGGGAGGAGAGGTCAGGGGGGGTGGCGGAGGAGTCTCTCTCTTTTTTTGATTTTTTTTTTTTTTTACCTCAACAAGAGAAGAGGTGATGAATGAGGAGGAGAGGGAAGAGGAGAAGAGAAGAGAGGAGAGAGAGAGGAGGTCAGAGGATGGAGAGGAGAGCAAGCAAAGAGGAACAGGTGGCGAGCGGGAGGGGCGAGGGAGGGAGGGGGGAGAAGGAGGAGCAAAGGGTCGGAGAGAGGTGAAGAGGAGAGGAGGAGCAGGAGGTCAGGGGGTGAGAGAGGAAGGGAGGAGGGAGAGAAGAGCAGAGGAGAGCACAAAGGAAGGAGAAGAGAAAAGGATGAAAAAGAGGAGAGGAGAAAAGAAAAGGGAGAAGGAGGAGGTCAGAAAAAGGGGTGAGGTGAGGAGTAACTAAAAACAGAGGGAGTGTAGAAGAGAAGAGAAGAGGAGGAGAAAGTGAAAAAGAAAATAAAGAGAGAGAAAGGAAAGATAAAGAATATAAAAGACAAGGGAGGAGTAAGTAGAAAGGAGGAGGAAGGAGAGATCAAGATAAAGGAGGAGAGGAGGGAAAGGTAAGGAAAAGGATAAAAGAATAAGAGATATAGAAAAAAGAGGAGTGGAGGGAGACAAGAATGAAAGGTATAGAAGAGAAAAGGAGGAAGGAGAAGAGAAAAGGATGAAAAAGAGGAGAGGGGAAAAGAAAGAGAGAAGGAGGCGGTCAGAAAAAGGGTTAGGTGAGGAGTAACAAAAAAAAAGAGGGAGTGTAGAGAGAGGGAAAAGAAGTGAAGAGAGGAAAAGAGGAGGAGAAAGTGAAAAAGAAAATAAAGAGAGAGAAAAAAGAGATAATGAGGAGATGAGGGAGAGGGTAAAAAAAGGATGAAAGGAAAAAGAGATACAGAAAAAAGAGGAGTGGAGGGAGACAAGAATGGAAAGTAGCAGGGAGAAGAGGAAAGGAGGAGACGAGGTAAGAGAAGACAAGAAGGTAAGACAAGGAGAAAGGAGGAGGAGCTAAGGGTTGGACACGAGGAGGAGGAGAAGGGAAAGGGGGGATGAGGAAAAAGGAAGAGAGGAAGGTGAGGTGAGGAGAGAAGAATTATGGGAGCCTCATCTCCGACGAGCCTGTCAGGTTGATCTGTTCTGCTCTGGGAGGTCAGAGGAGGACAGAGAGAGGAGGTGAAGGAGGGACCGACAGAGGATGGAGGGGAGGAGAGGACAAAGGAGAGGAGGAGGACTGAAGGAGGGAGAGAAAGAGGGGAGGAGGGAGGGAACTGGAGTCGAGACAGGGGAGGTGTAGCGAAAGAGTTGGGTCAATAAAACATGCATGAGAAAGTCGCTGTGTACATCTATGTGTGTTCCCGTTATATGTGTTAGTGTGTTTTTATGAATGGGGTCAAAAAAGTCTATATGCATGTGTGCACGTGCATATGTGTGTGCACGTGAGCTTGTATTCAGCGTGCGTGTCCGATTTCGCTGGTCGTGCATTTACGTGTCCTCACATCACGTGTAAGTGTTTCCAAGTGGACGCGTGCATGAGTGTCTCCATATGTGTGTGCATCTATGTGTGTGTGTGTGTGTGCTGGTGTCCTCAGCTCACACAGCAGCGTCTCCATCCAGCCATGAGCTGCTATAAGCCTGAGAGACTGTGTGTGTGTGTGTGCTCCGACGCAGACTTACATTCACTCGTATATAGGTCAGTGAAGCCGGGTCCATGCTAAGAGTCACTGCGCCGCCTCATGGCCTCCGCCTCACATCGTTTAACACAAGACGGCGCCGAGACGAAGCGTTAAGCAGTAAAGACGGAAACAGAGAGTTGAAGACGTCTTCAGGAAACGGAGACGTCGGTAAACATAAACAACAGGAAATGCAAGCTGATCTCATCTCCAAAGTGTTTAGTTTGTTGATGGCTTGAACTTAAAAGCCAGGGGGGGCGTTGAGCAAGTCTAGGTGGTAAACCGACGTCCAACTCGTTTGTGGCGATTGATGCAGAGCTCTGACTGCCACTATTTTCTCTACAGAAGCCCGAAGAGGCCAAATATCTGTACATTTTATTTCCCGTTTTCCTGAGATAACAGGATAATCCATTAAAGATGCACTTGAGACACAGTAGTTGGCGGTATGCTGATCGGCATCACTTGGTATCCATGGAGAAGCCCATTAACCTTGAAGCTGGTCAAGCTGGTCAAACCCCCAGAAATAAAACAGAAAATAATGTTTCATTTTCTAGAGGTCCCGTTATCTGCAACTCTGATTGACAGCCATGAGTACATAAACTTCTAAAAGACATTTCTTACAATAGACTTGACTTCAAAGTTGGATTTCAATCTTACAATTGTTAGACGGTTTCTAGAACCAAACGGTTGCAATCCACTTTAAAACATGTATGGATAACTTTCCAACTACTACAGCGGATCTGATTAACCATAATTGATAAACCATTGGTCGATCAAAACATTTGAAATTGTGAGTTTATGTATGTTTGTTAAACTGAAAATGAAATATTCTTTTAGAAAAACAAAAGACAAGAGAGAAACTCGTTCCCATGGTATGAGCAGTCAGTCTAGTGTTTTGTTACAGAGGTGACAGCAGACGCCTCGATGCCACCTGAGAACTTATTATCACTTCAAGCACTTACACACTGGCTCCACTGAATTACAGGCCCCATGTTCACGCTACTGTTGAGTTGAGTAAAGCTCAACTTGAAAGTGTGGTGACTGACAGTAAGGCCACATGATAAAAGGCAGAAAAAGACTCCAGCCAACAATTTATCGTTCACTCTGTTGACTCTCCGTGCAATCAGCGGTATTGGCTTCACCGGGCGAAACAATGTTAACACTTAATTTAGGTGACAGCTGAATCCAAAAAAGACGGCAGTTAAAAGCCTTAATGACTGTTGTCCAGACGCCCTAACCCCTGTTGTTATGATGTCATTTAAGAGGCTTGTTGCTATCATCACCTCCACTCATCTGGACAGCTTTGTCACAACACTTCATCCAGCCCCGTCCCACCTTTATTTGGAGACTTTACCCACTCTCTCAGGTCTATAATCCCCCATAAACCGGTAGACAACCTCAACCACCTCGGATTAACCACTGCATGATGTTCATGGATTATGGACTTCATCACCGACGCCCATAAAATGTCAGCGAGTGGGCAACCACACATCCTAGACCCTCACAGGTGTACCACAGGGCTCTATCCTTGGTCCACACCCCTTCTCCCGCTGCTGACCCGTAATTCATCCCAAAGAGGATCCTTTGTGGCTGGGCACTGATGGAGTACACCAACCATACTGCGTGCAACCAGAAGAATCTGGTCCAAAACCCTCTCAAACCTTGACACAGTGCAGTTACAAGGAGGCTTGTAACATCACTGAGGACTTTTCTGGGCAAATTGAATCGTAGGCAACTGGACTTGTATTTGTCTGGGAAGACGTTTCTCCTCTTAAGGGGCTTCAACGGTTCATATGCAACAAGTCTCACTAGTCCACGTCTATCTAGTGCGGACTAGTGAGACTTGTTGCGTACGATTCAATTTGCCCAGAAAACAACAATGACCTGGGTGAATGAGAATATCCATAGACATCACTGAGGACAACAACCAACACCTCTATGATCACATCTCTGTATCGTTTTTACAAGGATTGGAACAACTGATCATGTTTCTAATTGCCGATCGCCATAAAACCGACCAGCTGTGGTTAATACTGGTATTTGGTGCAGGGTGGTGTAGGCCTGCCTCCCACCTAGTTCACTGCTGCAGTTCATCTGCAGTGCCAAAAATGATATGAACAGAGGTTGTTTTTCTATTCTTTTCTATTGCTGCTGAGTCACCAAACATGGTTTCATTGTATATAATTTAAAAAAATACTGTTGTATGTCTTATATAAAGTTTTTTGCTACTAGTGACGAGGCCTACCTGAATGCCTCCAGGTATGCACTAGTTTACACTCCATTACCCTGCAACAATCAATGCAAAACAGTGCATAAGTAACAGCATATACTGTTACTACAGAGTTGCACCTGGACTCTCAGGTTTCAGTTCACTGTGTGAACAGTGGGGCTGCGTCACACTGCAGGGTTACTGTCATAAAGAACGTATGCACTCAGGGTCCTGTAAGGCGCTTTGGATAAAAGGTTCCACCAAATGGCATATTTTAATGGCACGTTAAATCCTTTATGGGGATTTAGTGAAAGGACTTAGAACTTTCTATTAAAAAATCATTTTATTTTTGGCCTGTCTTTTATAGGATAAGCTTAGCCATAGGCAGCCTGCAGTTTTTTTTTCCGATGACAGATTATTCTGAAGGTATTTCACATATTTCTACACAGTATACAGCTAAGTCACAAACAGTCGTGACAGTGAGAGAGAGTTTTTCTTTCTTAACATCCTCAACAATGGGGTAAAGTTTCTGACTGAATTGTTGGTTTCTTCATTTCTGCCTGTGAGACAGTGGCATGTGTTGTTCTGATTGTTTGCTGGCTGGAGCTTAAATCGTTACAATATTGAGTTCGTATGTCAGGTGGAACCAATAATCATGACCGTAAATCATCACCTCACACAACTTCTTACAAAAATAGTTTTCAACTTTTTCATCTGCCTCTCAAAGTAAACATATAAAACTGCTGACCAAGGTCTGAATTCAGGCTCTATTGGCTAAAAAGAAACCCTATTCCCAGGGGTCTGTCTCACAGGCACACCTTTTTTCTCTCAGACAATTGGATACATGATGACAGGTCCCTTCATTATACATTATTTAACTTTGTACGATCAAACAGCAAACTCTTGGGCTGATAAATGAGGCCAACATGGAAGGTCCTTAAACTGCTTCCACTTGAGGTTAGCTCCACAAATCAGACCAATCCCCACAGACTCCCATGTTTAAATGAGAAACTTTACAGCCTGGTACAAAAAATGGATTTGGTTTTTGGTGTTTTTAAGCAGTTATGTCATGACAGTCGTACATCCAAAGAGTTGGAAATCTCTTTGTGTCTGTTCAATGGCACAAACAGCATATGATCTGAGATAACGATGGTAAGTGTTGGAGCGATGTGGGCGAGGCCATGGCCACACCGAGTTTACTAGTACACCTCCATTTTCACCTTTGAAGTGTTGATACTGACATAACATCTGAAGAACTTTGAAGGACGACTAAGAAACAAACTCTTGAAACAAACTTATTTTCATTGTGAACCCTCTCTTTGCCATTGTCCTTCTTCAAAACAAGTTATAATGGAAAAAAATCAAATCAATGCCTGTCGATAAAAAAGAAAAGTTTCCACACACTGAAGCTAAAACCTGGGATATTTTCAATCCCAAACCATCTACTAAAACATAGTTAACCAACCCTGACCTTGGAAAATACTTTACTTTTACTTGTTCACGGTCTTGGGCTTGAAGTTCGATTTGTATTTTAGACAACAGTATGTTTCCATCTGTGTCACTGGTTGAATGAAGTCTTTCAACATAACAGTGGTAAATGGGCCCATCAATGCACACTTGTGAGAACGCCGCCCTTTGTGCTAGCCCAACTGTTTTGAGGAATTCAAGCATTGGTGTCCCTCGCAATGACTTCAACATGTGGACAAAGGTAGCTCTGTAAAGAAAGGTTTTTCCCCGTTTGGTGCGAAAGAACATCATTGGTCTGTACAGAACCTCAAACCCATCCTCCTCCCTTAGAATAAACTGGTACATTGGCTAGGAGACGGATCTTATTGCCCAACATCAGTCCTCAGTTTTGGAAAGACATGTCCAGCTGTTACATATGGGTGTAATTCAGGTGTCCGCCTTCTAGTGTCTAATGTTCAGGATTTGATAGGTGGTTCTTGTTCAGCGCCTGAGAGGAAACTCTACCTGAGAGTCTCGGCTCAGGAGATAAACATCACTTGTTGGATGGGAAACAGAGAGAGGGATTATATCCAACAAACCCTGCTAAATGCATCCATACACTCAATCTAGTTTGTTATCTTCATCCACCACAAACCCGTCCATCTGTGTCTCATTTCTGTTCCTGTCCCCAGGACTTTCCTCCGACACGCTCGCTCAGGGATTACAGGAATATCACTGACTGCTTCCTTCCTGCTGCCTTCTTGTACGATCGCTGTTTGAGGAATCCAAGCTTCATCTACCACTGCTCTCATTGTGAGTCGCTCCGGATAAGGCTGCCTAAAATGCAAATGTAAATAACCGTCCAGCGATGGTACTTGTGCGTATAAAAGCACTGCTGGGGGTGCACTGCATTCTTTGGCAGCGAGGAAAGGGAGGGTGGTGGTGGTGGGGGAGGTTGTAAAGAGAAAAGGCTTCCTCCTCTCCTCTTCCTCCTGAATAGGCAGGATGGGCCACCTCGCCGAAGAGGATTCCATTAGTATTGGTTTCTGTGGAGGGTTTTACTGTCACATGGGCTGTAATGCTGCCTCAGAGGGTCTTTACGGCCTGCCAAGAAAAATTTCTGGAGCCGGGCGTGGAGGGAGCCCTGCTGAGAAAAAAAAAATGCTCAGGACTCCACAAAAAGACTTCTAATAAACTTTTATCAGTCACAGTGCTTTGCTCTGTGACTGATTTATTCTTTCACGTTACTCAATTTCCATTCTGTCTTTTATAACCGCTTTTACAACGCTGTGGGTCTGTGGATCTGAAGCAGGTTAGAGCTGCACTGCTTATGGCCAATCTCCACAAGACAAGAAGAGGAATGTGAGCTAAATTACCCGCAGATTTTTATTTTTTTTTCATGTTTTGGTTCTGATTTACCATCTGATTATGGCCCTGATCCGGCTGTCGTGACGGGTGCTGAAGCTCAGGGAGAATCTGAACGAGTTAGGAGGAGTTATCTATGAGGTTTAATATGTGATCATGGAGTTTGAGCAGGTCAACAATGTTACATGTGGAAGACTAAAGTTTAATATGTAATCGGTTGAACAGTTGGGTCTTCTTGTGTGGTCCTGGCTTTGGACTCTTTAAGCTCATCGCTGCTACAGCCTTTACAGCTGAGAGAGGGTAAGGAGTGTTTTCATCATTATTGTTTGGAATAAAAACAGTTTGACAACGACTTCTTCTCATCAGATGCGACGATCAAACGAGACGCTGCTACTTTCAACTTAAATGTAGATATGAAAACCAACAAAGAGGCCAGAGATGTTAGTGAATATTATATTTTGTGATTTTTATTATTTTTTTTTTTTAATAATGCTTTTTTTGTAAACAGTAAATGCATCATACATTAATCCTTTGAACTGACAGTGTGAAGGCTTTAGGTTACTCAATTCAGTTTAATTTCCTGTCATCATCTCATTTGTTTTCACGTCATTCTGAGACAGACGTGGAAACAAAAGCAGCGAAGGTTGATTTGACTTGCAAACAAAACCTTCGGGTTGCTCTCATTAATGCGGTGGATATTTTTCAGGCTGTTGTACGGTTTGACAAACGTCTCTATTCTCAAACCGGCCTTCAAACCTCTGATTGACAAACCAGTCGTTACAAACATGGCTCAACACGAGACCCACAACCGGGATATGGTGACAACTCAGAGGCGTGGAACTGGACTACATTCACAAACTGTTAAAAAAGAGGACTTAAGAGTTTATTTAGCTCAGATAAACCTTCAAGATCACAGATGCAAACTAAAGCTCCTATGCAATAGACGACTTAAAGGACCATTCCGCCCCTCTGAGAGTTACTGGTCAGAGTTTAGAAATGTGAACTGCAGTAATTTTCGAGCCACATATTAACTCGCTGCTGCTGATTGTTAATAATAAACTCACAAAACAAAAATGTGTTTCCATTCGTATTCAGATTTAAATTATAAACATGGAGAAGATCGAGTTTCTCTTGCAGACAGTTTCGGTGAGTCACATCTGTCTGTCTGTCTGTCTGTCTGTACCGACTTGCACGTCAATATCTAATTATTAACTGTAATGTTCAGGTATTTTTCATTTGATTGGCTGCATGCAAACACATTATCTCATTGGCAATAACTTGGACAAGCTCTTATCTCACTTATGAGAAACCTGAGAGAGATGCGTGCCCGAGATTAGCCGGGATGCCGAGGCACGCACACACACCTTATCTTGTTTACTGTTGGGCTTTTGCAGTCTGCCTAAACTCTGTTTCCATGGTAATATTAGGATTATGCCATGCTGAAATATTCTGGATATTGTTTATTCCTGTATGAATCAATTGGATATTGCCGATGCCCTGATTGCACTGATTTCTGAAAGGGCTTCGTGCATCTGCCTCTCCTCTCCTTCATCTTTTCTACTCTGCCTCGTCCTCTCTCTCTCTCTCTATCCACCTCTACATTCCTTTTTTATTTTTCTCGACTCATTATTATGAAAACCGTGTTCATCATTCAGCCCGTAGCCAAAATATGCTGCTCCTTTTCTGCCTCCACTCAAAAACACGCCTGTAGAGACAAAAACATTCTTCTTCTCCTAACCCTAGTCTTGCACGGGGAGGTCGGAGGTCAGAGGGGGTATTCAGGGTCCTAGCTGAAGGGCCCTTGAGCAAGGAGGTTTGTTAATATAGGGAGCTTGAACCGGAGCGCTGCACTGGAAGATCCTCTCCTTGCTCCCCACTCGAAGCCCAAACAACTAACTAACCAGGGGGAGAGGAAGAGAAAACAGCAGAGAGGAGAGTGATTAGGAAGCAGAGGAGGAGGAGGCGGAAGAGGGCTGAGTGAAACAGGGAGGAGCAGGCGAAGGAGAAGACAAATTGAGAAACACGAGGTCACTGACACAACACACACACACACACACACACACAAACACACACACTTGCTCTCTTTTTTGAATGTGACAGACTGCCGCCGCTGCTGCTGCTGCTGCTCGGATTCAACGCAGGAGGAGACGCTGCGGCCTCCAACTCCACCTGCATCAGCCGTGACTCTCCACGTCCCACTCACACTGCCTTTGTTTATGGATGCTGATTATTTAGCGTGAGCAAAAGTAATGACTAACATCGTCCTTCATCCATCTTTGACATATTCTCCTTTTTTTTTCCTCAACAAGACCCGATGATTAGATAAACAAATATTCATGTAAACAGGACTGAAGTTCATCTTTTTTAATACTGTGGAAATATTTTTTTGAGAATTTGTAACAACTCCAGAATTTACCTTTGAAAAATATATTATTTTTTTGTTTCAAGCAGAAATACAAAAACTTTAATTAACGAAACAGAAATAAAAGTTTATTTACTGAACAAGGATCTGTCTAATTAAAGAGAAACTGGGACCACAGATCTGACCACAAATTCACCACTAATTGTCCTCCTGCGAATAATGAGCTTAAAGTTTGTTTATTATCCACCCCCGTGGTGACATTTTGTCTCCAGGCGACATCTAGTGGCCGTCGTTATTATGACTGGATCAAAGAGAGAAGAGCATGTCTGTTATTATTGTAACCACGACAGCAATGACGATCTTATCTTGAGGAAGTAGTCATTTTAAATCTGAATCGCTATGTTTGCCTCAACCAAACCAAGCCATGGCAATGAAAGTAGGTATGCAGCTGTTGGTATGATCTGCATGTTTATCATTACAACCTGTTTCACCTGCTTTCTGCCATTGGTTGTACTGTACTGCATCAGAGGGTTGTAAAGAGTGACCTATATTGAGGTTGGAGGAGTCTTTGGGAGGGGTAAAGATGGTCGGCGTTGGGCGTGGAGGGCAACGGGGTGATGTGGGTAAACATCTAAGACTGGGGGTTGACCAGGAAACAGCTGTTCAACATCGCAAACTCAGCACTATATTGTATAGTGAGCGGTAAATACTAAATATTTAAATGAGCACAAAAAACTGCTGCAAAAAATTGTGCAATTGTGCAAAAAAAACTGTAAACAGTTCTGTTGTTGACCTTCTTCAGACAAAACATTACCAAAACCAAAAGGGAGGAACATGTTCAGGTCACAGCTGGAGCTCTGCGCTCAGTGTTTCCACATCACATACGTCATTATAACCACCACCTTCGCTGCAGCAAATTAAAAGCCTGAGATTAAAAAGCTCATTCTGGTGATCGCCTACAGAGCTCAGTGACCGCTGCAGCTGTGGACGGTGGCCACACAGCTGAGTTTTCAGGTGGACTCGGGGAAACTTAATGCAGCTGGGTCACATTTCTGCTCAGGGAAACACCATCATTAAAAAAAAAAAAGGGGGCAATCAGTGTGTTTTTTTGTTTTTTTTTATTGTCTCGTAACGCAAACTGGTCACGACGGGGGTGGATGCCCGCGGTCTTGAATGCACATGACTTCATTTCCTGAACAGGTGCTGTCCCGACTCCACCCACCCTCTCCAGCCAGAGCAGGACAGGGCGCGACAGGTAGAGACCAACCTGCTTCGACACGTCAAGTGAATGCAAAATGCTTCGCTGCAGGACGCAGAATCTCACTAAGTGGCTCTGGGATGGTTTTATTTACAGTATTATTCAATAATCAAATCAGCTATCGCCGCTAACAGAGTGAAAGTCTGTGGGAAACAATGCATCAAGAGCATTTCTCACATTTAGTCTGTGTACTACTCACACCACAGCGGGTCAACACAGGTTACTCCATTATTAATGCTCAGATCACAGCAGAGGAAGTGGCAGCGGCAACAACTTCTACAGTATTAGTTTATCTTAAAAGCTTTCCGCCATTGTTGTCGGCTGAGGATCCCACTTACCGTCCTGATGCACTGTAATTGCATCTCGAAGACGCGTAATGTGTGTTTCTGAGGATGCGCACAAAAATATGTGTGGGAGCTGTCATGCATGCACAAACAAGTAGTTTAAAAAGAAAAAAAAAGGAAGTATATGAGCCTGTGAGTGAGTGAGTGCAGGAACTATCAAAGCCCGCGGCTGGTTGGAGGGAAAGCTTGGCTCTACTGTATGTGTCACTCTCCATAGCTGAGGCTGGAGGTGATGCTGAATTATCGTACCACAAAGCCACGCTGCTGCTGCTGCTGCTGCTGCTGCTGCTGCTGCTGCTGCTGCTGCTGCTGCTGCTGCTGCTGCTGCTGCTGCTGCTTCTCATCTCCACCCCACTACAGGTCATGTTCAGATGTGTAGTGGGTGGAGACACAAAAACAAAACCAAAACAAAAGATGCAGTTTGCTGACGTCAAGCAGCTCTTTGAATTGGATCCACATTTTTCTACTGAATTCCTACACACACAACACACCTATGCTCGGGTTTCAAAGCGTACACTTCAAATGATATTGACGTGTGCTTTTTTTTGGTGGGGCATTTTTGTAAAGTGGCTAAAACCCCTTCTGGTGGATGGATGGTGGACTCAGCTCGTGTACTGGTGCTCCTGCTGCTCCACTTCATGTCAAATAACCTGAATTATCGCTTAAAGGTCCAGATGTCTGATTTCTAAAATCCTTCAATGAGTTAAAAACTGGTGCAACATCTGGTTGGTGACACTTCACACTTCGCTCGCTGGTGCAAAATAATTATATTAACAAGACACACTTGAGGATTATTTGGACATCTAATCGTTTGAGACGAACCTATAATCAGGCCACGCCCCCTGATTGTTGAGGGGGAGGGGCAAATTGTGCCCAAAATTCAGGTTTAAACCTGTTTGGTGTGTCACCAGCCTGATTATGAAAATGACTAAGAGGGAAAAACTGCATCGATTAAAATGTGACTGACAACTGTATAGAGTCACTTTTATGATCCGATAATTAATATCACAATATCACTGACAGACAACACCTGTGATGTTGTAAAACACGACTCAATAAAACATATAACAAAAGCCTAGTCAATTTTGGAATTTTAATGTTCAAAATGTTCATATTATAACTTCGGATTAAAGGAATAGTTCACCAAAAAATGAAATTCATGAGCGTAATAGCGCCCGACACAAAAACATCCATAAAACTACATAAAAACCCTGTAATATTCCTCCATGCTCCTCATCCACTGCAATCCAAGTTTCCTGAAGGGATATAGTCCAGAGTTTACTCAGAACAACGTCATTTAGGCCATTTTTACAGCCTAAACAGTCCTGCATTGAATTTGCCTGGTGCGCACGATGCACACGGACGTGACCGAACTTGCCTTAATGACGTTGTTTCAGGAATATATCCCTTCAGGACACTTGGATTGCAGTGATCGAGCAGTTTGGAGGAATATTTCAAGGTTTCGTGTAGTTTTATGGACCTGTCCGTGTCGGGAAAGATGCAAAAAAACAACAACATGCATTTCATTTTTTGGTGAACTATTCCTTTAAAGTGCAACACCTGCAGGATGACACTTCATTTTCTCTTACAGTAGTGTGAAATATTCAAACCCAGTGCATTTCTTTGTTTATCACTTATATACGATTCCCGTGGGATCTCGATAAATAGAAGAAAAGAGGGAAGATGAAGTTAAAGTGTGTTTGTCATGACTCCTGCTGACGGGTGTGTGGCGTTCAGGATAATAAGGTTAATGTTCTCTGAAAGAACACTTCATTTTCTCGTTTCAGGGGAACAGCGGTACGCGGCGTTCCCCCCGCTACGTAATGAGCCGGTGAACTTGCTCTGGAAGTGTTTGATTTCCAGGTGTCTGTGCTGATGAGCTGCTCCTGCTCCCGCTCCCGCTTCCTGCTCCTGCTCCGACTCCCGTCACCGCCACCATCTCGGATTACTGGTGCACCAGCCGCTCGGGGTCGGAGGTTTATGAGGGTTTCCTCTCGCATGTGCTTCTCGCAGTTTGCAGATTGCTGCAGCTATTTTAATCTAAATAAAGTGATAATGAATATGCAAATTGAGTCATTTGCTAATTGTCGCAGCCAACCCCTCCCTCCCTCCCTCCCTCCCTCCCTGTCTGCGTGTCTGCTCCAAATTAAGCCGAAATTTTGGGAAAAACTCATTTAGAGGCAGGAATCGATGCCGACGTCGGAGGGTCAAAGGTTCAGCGGTTGCTCCTCTCCCCGCCGTGTGTCCTTGAGCGAGACATTGAGCAGGTCCCGTGATCTCTGACCCCTCTGATCAAATAAAACCTTCAAGAGCCAAATTCCCTGTGAAATAATCTGAATTATTTTCACTGAAGCGCTGCAAAAAAAAAAAAAAAAAAAAAATCTACTGTACAACAACCTGCTGAGTCTCTTCTAACACGGAGCGCCGTCACCGGCTGTTACTGACACTCACTGACTTTATTTACTCAGCAGTTTGTGTCATTCTGGCTGAAAACGGCAGGCTGCACACAGCAGAGGACGGACGGGTACGGTGGCTGGTTTTAATCACAAACACACACACACGCACATACACACATACACACACAGGCACGTGCACGCAAATGCAAACACAACACGCACCCACACACACTGGGAAGCAATGAGAAACACAAACATGTACACATTAATATGCATGCACGAGCAATGGGAAGCAAGTAGGGATGCTCACACTCTCTCTGCCACACACACAGACACAGAAAACCATTTACTCCATTTAGTTAAATGTTTTGTTAAAGAAGAGCTACACCAGTGGAAGGAGGGAAAGGAGGAGGAAGAGGGGGAGGGGGTGAGTCAGGCAAGAGGAGAAGAAGAAGAAGAGGAGGATGTGAGGAGAGGAGGATATAATTTATAGGTAGGAGGAGAGGCTGAGGGAGGATTTTAAGGTAGAAACGTGAGAGGGAAGGAGGGAGGAATGGGGAGATTTAAGAGAAGAAATTAAAGGAGGAATTAACGAGGGAAGAGGGGAGGATTCGGGGGAAGGAGGGAAAAGAGAGAGAGTGTAGAAAAAAAAGGCCAGAAGGAGGAATGGATGGAGGGAGATTGGGAGAGGAAGGGAATTAAAACAGGAAGGAGAAAAAGAGAAGATGATTTTCAGATGTTGAAGAGGAATGGGAGGAAGTAGGATGGAAGATGAAGAAAGAAAAGGAATCAGGAAAAAGGAGGTGAGGAAGGAAGGAAGGAAGAAACTAGAAGAAAGAAGTGAGAGAGAGGAACATAGAAACAAGGGAAGAGGAAGAGAGAAGATGAGAAGAGAAGTGAAAAGTGAAAAAGTAAAGAAAGGAAGGAGGGAGGACAGAAAGAAGGAAAAGATGAGTTGCAGATGGAGGAGAGGAATCACGCTGAAATCAGAAGAGTAAAAAAAGGGAGGGATGAGGAGGAGAAGAAAAAGATGAGACAAGAAGGAGTAAAATGAGAAGAAAAAGAGAAGTAAGGAAGGAAAGAAGGAAAACGATGAGAGGAGAGGAAGTGAGAGGAAAAGCAGGGGGTGGAGGAGAAGGAAAGAAAATCACAGAATGACAGACAGAAAAGAGAAAAAAGAGGAGGATGGGGTGAAGAGGATTAGTCGGGAGGGAGGAGAGGAAAAGAAAGAAGGGACAAGGATTTATGGGAAGGAGGGAAGGAAAAGAGGGAGGGAGATGTCACAGAGGATGGAGTAAAAGACGAGTAGAAAAGGAGACGGAGGGAGAGAGAAAAAAACAGGGGGGAAAAAAGGAGGGATGTGAGGGGAAGATTACTCGGGAGGAGGAATACGGATTAAAAGGAAGTGAAAATGACGGAGGGAGAGAAGAGAAGGAAGGAGGGTGTCACGAGACGGAGTAAAAGAAAGAGAAGGAGGAGACGTGGGGGAGAGAGGGAAGAAAACGAATAGATGGAGAGAAGGAGGAAGGGAGGGAGGGAGGAAGGAAAGAAGGGAGAGAGGGAGGGAGGAAGAAAAGAAGGGAGGAAGGGAGGGACGAAGACTAGAATATGAGAGGAACAGAGAAACAAGGGAAAAGGAGGAGAGAAGATGGTGTGATCAAGAAAGGAGGAGACGAATGGAGTGAAGGGTGAAAAAGTAAAGCAAGGAAAGAGAGAAGGAGGGAGGATAGAAAGAAGGAAAAGGTGATTTACAGATGGAGGAGAGGAATCAAGATGAAATCAGAAGAGTAAAAAAGGGAGGGATGAGGAGGAGAAGAAAAAATGGACAAGGATTCAAGGAAAAGAAAGGTAAGAAAGAGAAAAAAGAGAGGGATGGGGTGAAGAGGATTAGTCGGGAAGGAGGAGAGGAAAAGAAAGAAGGGACAAGGATTTATGGGAAGAAAGGAAAAGAGGAAGGGAGATGTCACGGAGTAAAAGAGGAGTAGAAAAAGAGACGGAGGGGGAGAGAAAAAGAAGAAGGGATGTGAGGGGAAGATTACTCAGGAGGAGGGATACGGATTAAAAGGAAGTGATGGAGAGAAGGAAGGAAGGAAGGAGGGTGTCACGAGACGGAGTAACAGAAAGAGGAGGAGGTGAAGGAGGGAGACGGGGGAGAGGAAGAAGGGAAGGAAGGATGGAGAGAGAGGGAAGAGAAAGAAGGGATGGAGGGAAGGAGGAAGGAAGGAAGAGAAAGAGGGATGAAGACTACAATATGAGAGGAACAAGGGAAGAAAGGAGGAGATGAATGGAGTGAAGAGTGAAAAAGTAAAGGAAGGAAGGAGAGAAAGAAGGAAGGCAGAAAGAAGGAAAAGATGAGTTACAGATGGAGGAGAGGAATGAGGAGGAAAAAAGGGAGGGATGAGGAGGAGAAGAAAAAGGATTCAAGGAAAGAAAGATAAGACAAGAGGGAGTAAAAGGGGAAGAAAAAGAGGAGTAAGGAAGGAAAAAAGGAAACGAGAGGAGAGGAAGTGAGAGGAAAAGCAGATTAGTCGGGAAGGAGGAGAGGAAAAGAAAGAAGGGACAAGGATTTATGGGAGGGAGGGAAGGAAAGAAAGAGGGAGGGAGATGTCACACAGAGTATGGAGTAAAAGAGGAGTAGAAAAGGAGACGGAAAAAAAACGGGGGGAAAAAAAGGAGGGATGTGAGGGGGAAGATTACTCGGGAGGAGGAATACGGATTAAAAGGAAGTGAGGGAGAGAAGAGAGGGAAGGAAGGAAGGAGGGTGTCACGAGACGGGGTAAAAGAAAGAGGAGGAGGAGATGTGGGGGAGAGAGGGAAGAGAAAGAAGGGATGGAGGGAGGGATGGAGGGAGGGAGGGAGAAGTGTTGAGCTGGAAGGCCAAATAATGGAGCAGCTCATCTCATGGTGAATTTGAATGGAGGCTGAATTAATTTAAATCTCATCACGGCCCGCCCTCTAATACCTTATCAGTTCTGCACGGAGACAAGGGACGTAATCGCATTAGACCCGCCACTCTGCTCTACTGCGCTCTGCTACACACACACACACACACACACTACACACACTACACACACACACAGACACACACACATACACATACAGTACCTGTGCTGGTATGTGCAGCCTTTTTTTTTCCTATAAAAAACACACACAAATACACACTGTGCATGTGCTGCTGAGCATGCTGTCAAGGTAGTGTGTCTGTCTGTGTGTGTCTGTCTGTGTGTGTGTGCGTGTGTGTGGCTTCATGCTGGGTGTGCACGTGCATTAAAATCCAAAAAAACACCCCACACACATACGCACACACACATGCACACACAGCATGAAGAAATGCCCCCATGAGTACAAACCAGTAAGACAACAGCATACGTGCACACACTCACTCACTCACACGCACACACCTTCAAACACACACACACATACAGACACACACACACACACACAGAGAAACAAATGATGGACTAAAACACACACAGCATGCAAACACACACCCGTGGGTGCTTCAACGCAGCATGCACACACTCACACACACACACACAGCATGGAGACACACTGACGAATGAGTGTAAAAACACACACACACAAACTACACACTACACACTGTTGTATGGAGCAGGACTAGCGGAGCAGCCTTCCAGTTACCTTCTAGGGGAAAAGGCTCATGGGAAGTTATGCGCTCGGCTGTTGACATTGGCTGCGGCAGGATGAGCAGCTTTACAGCACCAACTCCTCACGCTGAAATGTACACACACACACACACACACAGACACACTCATGCACACACAGTCCAACCTCAACTACGGCCAAAAATTCACACACTCATTCTCCAAACAAGATGGCGGGTGAGTTATAGGCTCCACACACCGACTCACACGCTCTAAACAAGATGGCTGTGGAAGTCTGACGGGAAAACCAAACCACCGCCATTGGAACGCATCAGACTGGGCGAAGCCGTGACGTCACCCATTGGTTTGCGGGAGTCTGTTTTGTGCATTTGGACGGCGCCATCTTGGATTTTAGTGGGAGTCTCCATATTTGGAGAGGTGTGGCGGTTTGCCGGCCGAGAACCCGCCCACTGGACTCGAAGCAACCAATTAACGGCCGGTAACTGTCTGCGAACCTGTCACTCAACGTAACCACCCCCCCTCTTATTTATGCACGAATTTTAAGCCTTTTTAAATTTTAAGGGAAAAAAGCGATCGGTATCTCCAAGCTCAACTCAAAATTGTCGTTTCCTAAACGACCAACAACAAAAATCAATTGAACGGTGCCTCTGCTCCCTGCACTTTGTTAACACTTTGTTTTAACTTATATTGTACTGTGGCCCTGCTTATTGTGATGTATTTGTATTGTATCAATGTTTGTTGACGACATGTGCTGCTGCCTTCTTGGCCAGGTCGCCCTTGAAAATGAGATCTCGATCTCAATGGGTCTTTTTACATGGTTAAATAAAGGTTAAGTAAAAAATTTTTTTTTAAAAGCCTAAACAACACTAAAACGGTTCAAAATGGTACAAAACCAGGTAACACAGTAGAGACCAAAAAACAAAAAGGTACCCGGCTGTAAATATGTTTCTTTAAGCTGTAAAGTTGGCTGTTTTAGCATGGGGGTCAATGGAGAGCTCACTTCTGGTCCCAGCCCCCAGAGGGTTAGGAGAACTGCAGCTTTTTGAACACCGAAGTGGTATTCACTTGTAGAACCCACAACCCCCCCCCCGCCAAAAAAAAAACACCAGTACCACCAAAATCTACAGATAGTGGCGGTTTGTGTGTGTCTGAGGCCACGTGGTGCGTTTGTTTTTCATTCCAGTGGACGGCCGGACAAACACGGAGGACGTGACTCTGATAACAGAAAACTGCTCTCGGTGATGGAGGCAGGTAATCGGGTTTCGACCTCAGAGAGGGGGAGACAGCGCTCTTACAATCACTTCTTCTACCTGTGTCACCACAGTTACGCCACTGCGAGGTGAATGTGACCAACAAAACTCAACAAAACTCTCTCACCAGATCTGGCAACGCAGATTTGGCAACTGTTCCCTCTGTTGATTCAGGTTTCAGGTAAAACTGTCAGAGAAACCACATCATGCACAGGTTGGATGGTGAGTCCAGGCGGGCGGGCCAAAAAAAAAACATCTCATGGTTTTCAAGTTTTACATAACCCTCAGGTGATGGCTGCTTTGTTAGGTTACAAAAGCCCTGACGGCTGGTTTTAAAGGGGTATTTCAACATTTTGGCAAATTGGCCCATTGCCATAATCCCTATAGTCACAGCAGTAGGTTTGTTACCTTTAATTGTCGGTGCAAGCTATTTTTAGAACGGCGGAGCAGAGCCATGAGCTGCTCAGAGCTACACTACGAAGGCTCATGGGATTTCTTGGTTTCCCTCATCAAACTCATTATGGCAATGGGCCAATTTGCCAAAATGTTGAACTATCCCTTTTAAGGGTCAGTGTCTAAATACAGGCTGAGTCTATTTCTGAGGACTGAGGCTTTCACAGTATCAATACAGAACCTAGACCACATGGAGATCTGCCTTTATACTTTATATATTGAACCTTTAAAGGTAATAACATCATACCTATATGGACTTGTACCAACCTGCTCAGATATCAAGCTATAAAAGAAGCTACAAAATCAATTGGACTGTACTGCTAATATGTTTGAATGTGGACAAGCACTCATGACCATGCCCACTCAGGAGACAGGAAGTTTTATACCAGTTGCGTAATGCATCATCTAGAGCATCTCTGGGATCAACCAATAAAGTTTTACTAGAGCTGTAACTTTAGAAATGATGTTTAACCGTCAGAGAAATAAAGAAAAGACAGATTTGTCGATGCTGTTGTAGTTTAAAGACCCTCTGATGAAAATCAAGTCTTTAAATAAATGTTGGTACATTTATCAATACGCTGGTTTTTATGTAATACAAGACATATCTTAAGTAAAATAATCAGTTAGCACCACGACTGACTATTTCCACCTTGGATTGCAGTGAATCAAAAACAGATTCAGACAGTCAGAGTTTCATACATCACAAGTCTAAGGAACCAATCCTGTCAACTTTTGGGGAATAAATAGTTTTGGAAAGCGAAGTGTTTTCACACATTTCACACTACATTTCCCATGAACCTCCGCATGCAAGGTGAAATTCTTGGACCGGCGCAAGATGGACGAAAGCACATTTGCCAAGAATGCTTTCATTGATCAAGAATGAAAGTCGGAGGTTCGAAGACGATCAGATACCGTCGTAGTTCCGACTATAAACGGCGATTCGGCTGTGTTTTTTCCATAACCCACTGGGCAGCGTCCGTGAAACCGAAAGTAGGAAATGCTGGGCGAGCTGAATAATAATAATGGAAACCATTAACAAGTGTGGGTAATGTAGATTCATCCACATTAATATGAGACTCTTTTATAACCAAAAGCAAACTCCTCGTTGTCCCTTTAACATGGCCTGATTTTCTCAATGAGGAAGTCATAGTAGAGTACAAACAGGACCAAAAATCTGAATGTTAACGATACAATCAGAGTTAGAAAGTGTCATGACCACAGCGATGCTAACTACTCCAACTTTGTGATTATCCTTGAGCTGTAACAACAGGTTTGTTGCACCAAAACACTGTGTAATCGGACGTGAGTGTGTGTGTCCTGAAGCGAACCGGGATAGAGAAAGCGAAAGTCACGGCCACGATTTCCAACCTTTTCCAAAAACTAAAATTGTACGGTACAGATAATAATGATTTGTTCAGAAAATGTCACATAAAGTCCAGAGGAAATGGCAAAAAAATTAATAGCTGGCGGCCCAGGAACAAATTACTTTAATACTGAAAAGAAGAAAACAATGATTTCAACTTGGAGCAGAAGTGGAGTTAATATAATAGAATTTATTAGATGTTGACTGTTTCACGTCGGAGCCGGATCCAACAGCGTGTCAAGGTCACTTAAGTCATGGTCTGAAGCTGTTTCCCTGAGCCACCTGAGCAAACCTCTCAAACAACCAACAATGAAAGGGGTCAAAGGTCGGATGGATTCTCTGAAGCAAAAAAAAAAAAATTACTTCAATAAAAGTTTATTGTAAAAGTTCAAAACATGTGATTAACCTCAGATACCAACATCTGTGGCTGAGTGTTAATGTCTGACGTCTGGTGTTTTCACTGCAAGCCAAACTTTTCAATCAACTTTTTTTTTCTTTTCTTTTTGTTTTTTAAATTTCTACCCTCCACTGGTGGCGTTTTTCCGTCCTCGACAGCCAACGCTGGATGTTTGATAACCAGCGAGGACAAAAAGCAACAGTCTCAGTATTTCCTAGAATTCCTCGAAGGAGGCGCAGTGTTTCATCAGAACAGATGTTTCTTCTTTCTGGTCCGTGATATAAACCTGTTTAGTCAAAATTTCCATGAAAGGCAAAAAAACTGTAAACAACAGAGACTTTTCAGTGCAGACGGTTTAACTCGTGCCGCACACTTGGTGAAATCAGAGCTGCACAAATTGATATTTCTTAGATAAGTTTGATCAAATGACTCTGTGTAATGTGAAAGGCGTCACGTCCCTGGACCCACACAGAGAGTTATGACCAAACTCAAACAGCTCCAAGAAAGATCTTCAGCCTCTTTCAGCGCAGAGTTTTGGTTTTTATGGCAGATTTTTAGTGATTTAGTCACAGCAGCTGGTGAACACAGTGAAGCATTTAGAAGCCAAAGAGCCAGTAATTTCCCTCAGGGGCTGGTGGAGAGCAAACACAGAGCTAAAAGAGCAGCTCTCCATATAAATGATGTGATGAATAAAAACTTACAGATACATTGTGTAAGTTCCCCTGTTATCTATTCACGAGAATCGATTATTTCATTCAAAAGTGAGTTTTTCATTCAACAAACTCACCGGAGACACCTGAGCTGCCGGCTCAGGTCGAGGTGGCATCTGTGAAAAGTCATCGCGGTAACGCAGTGAGGACAGTGAGGACTGCATGTGAATGCTGCATTCAGGTGCAGTCGGAAAGACGGCCGTCAGTAACAAACCAGATGTCATTTTGGTCACAGGAGTGGAGAGAATGGACAACATATTGTCACGTGTATTGTTTTGCCTCATGCTGATGGGCCACTTGTTTACATAGAGGCTTGTTTAAGCTGTTACCTGCAGCGGCTGTTGTTCATCTGCCATCTAATCGATTTCACATGAATGCAGCATGAAAAGTACTACTGAGTTGCTTGCGATCTACAACCACACCACTAAATGGGAGTAATTCTTACACAATATACCATTAAAAGTCCCTAATTTTACACTTTGACTGTGTTTTAGGTGTGAGTTTGGTACCAAAAACCACCTCACTGTAGTTTTACATCTCAGGCTGTGTGCATTTCTCTGATACTTCCACTTCCACTAAAACAGGACTTCGACCTGGTTAATGGTCAAAAAAAGACATTGAAATCTACCTTTATGACCGCTATGACTAGTTGCTTGATCAATTGCAACCTGTAGCTACATTGCATGCATTGCAGTATGAATGTTGTAACACAGCAACTTTGTAAAACCCAAGCTACTCCCTGGAGAAAACAGTCGTTCCTGGTGCTGAATAAATAATCTGAATTACTTAAAATATTGACATAATTCAAATTTTAACAGGGAGATTCTTCTGATGATGTGCAGTTTGATAATTTCTGTTACTCAAAAACACATCGCCAATGATCCAACATGCAGAGAGCACATTAACCAAACAGAATAAAAGATTTCATTTTAGCCATTACTAGCCATTATTTAGCTACATCACCAGCTACTAAAAGTTAATGTGCTTTATGCACTCTGCGGCTTTTCCATCTGCCGTTTGGTCAATTAAAAGACTGAGCTCGGTTGTGACATTTATTTATTTTTTCTCCCCGCCAGATCAGCTCCTGTCGTTTTCAGTGCACTTGGCATTTGCCTCCTTCTCAAGTGACATAATTAGGCAATAACAGGTGTTCTGTAAAACTACATCATAACCAGCACACCTCTGGTTCGGTTTGGCTGAATGTCTACATCATGCAATTCCATTTTTTTTTACACTTTGAGTCTTAGTAATTTTAAAAGACAATGATAAAAGAACAAAATTTTATCATCCGTATTATTTTTCTTTCTTTTATCCTCTTCTAATGTTTAACTGGTAATCCTGTCCCAAGCTTTGTAGCTACACTTCTCATGATGCTTTGTTGGATGTTACCAGGCAGTATCATGTTGCCATGGAGTCAGCCATTTTGGCAAACTGCTGGCACCATTAAAAAAGTATCAGCTCCAGTTTGCAGTGTAACCATGGATGTACGATACAGACATGATAAACATTACCCTACCCCCCTCACAGAGTGTAAGATACTACATTTAAAGCCAGGCCTGTGTGTTCAGACTGGTCCGAGTTATGACTTCCAGACAGAGAACCAATTTGACACAAATTGCTGTAATCGGGCCCTGACGGTTTTTAAATACCATAATTGTCTTCACGGGCTGCGTCACAGCCACTGTTGTTCACCGGCTCGCTAAGTGGGAAAAATCAATCGTCCAAATACAAAAACGCACAATTGTTTTTAAGAACACAAACATGCAGCTGTTGCTTTTCACCCTTTCGTCAATTAAAGGTCCAATATTGTATAAAGGTAGATTTTCATGTCTTTGTTGATTATAAAACAGCTCTAGTCTCCATATCCATACTGTGAAAGTATCAAAGCCTCAATCCATAGAGTAACAAACACAACCTGTATGAACAAACTGAGCCTTAAAACGAGCTGTCAGGACTTCTTGTGACATTGTGATGTCACAACAAAGCAGGCACCAAGCCCCGCCCACCTGGACCCACAACCCAACCTGTGGAGGATTTGGTTTCTCTGAGAGTTTTGCACCAGTTGGTCAGAGAGATGTAAAACTACATCCAGAAACCATATCACCAATAAAATCTATAAAACATAGGGTATTATAGGATAACAGAGAGAAATGTGAAAGCAGGACAATGTGCAGATACCCAATTACATACGATACCGTAAACCAGGGGTTCCCAAAGTGGGGGTCAGGAGGTACCGAGAGTGGGGTCGCGAGATGATTTCCAAAAATCAAATAACATTTGAAAATGATTCGAAATACCACATTTTAGCTGTAATTGTTAAAAAAAAAAGAAGATAAAAGTAGTAGTTAAAGAAGAAGTAAGTGGTCCGGTCGTTTTCGCTAATGCTGCGTTCCAGGCAGGCTTTTGAAATCGTAAATTACAGCTTCAAGTCACAACTTACGACTTTGTAGCGTTCCAGGTAACCCACTCGTGTTTTTCCGACCTGTTTTACCGGTGAAAGTCACTATAACAGCCACTCGTAACTTCCGACCGGTGAACTCGTACCAGATCGAACTGGTACCACTTCACGGTCGGAAAAATACGAGTTTCCTTGAACGCACCATAACAGTCCTCGTCCCTACGTCGCCACATTCACGGCGTTCCTTGGCTGCACACAGCCCTGCATGCCGTTCTCTCTCCTCATTGGATAAAAACTGTAGGATACGATAAATGTTTTCTCCTCGGCTCAGAGCAGAGCAGAGTGACTGACAGACCCGTGTTTTGGTCCAAACACTCTATGTAAGTGATTGCTGTCGGAAGATATAACTATTTAAGACTTATATTAACACAAATATATCACTTACTTCTGCTTTAAAATTAAAAATAAAACCATGCAAATAAATTTCCTCCCTTATCTTACGCCTACAAGCCTACAGATTGATGATCTCCGAGTGGCCGTCTGCAAAACTTAACCATCTCATTAGAAGAGATTAACGCTGAAACATAGCAATTCCCAAAATGCAAATTTGCCCAGCAACAATGTTCACATGTTTACTCAGTACCATGGTTTATGGTTTGCACATGACAGCATCCATGTTCACTCATAAGTTACACAGATATTATTTTGACTGAGGTATTCTGCCTTTATCTTCTTTATATGTGGAATCACTTCCTTGTTGTAAGGCTGTTCTTGTTCTTTTGTGTCGTTCTGCCCATGTTCGGATACATCAATGGCACCCTTATTTTGGGGGTCGCGGCCTGAAAAGTTTGGGAACCCCTGCGTTAAACCACAAATAAATCTTCTTATAGATTAAACCATTGAATGAAACACCTGGAAAGTATATATATGGGAACTTTGCTCTCGCTGCAACATTTTTACATGTTATTAATCGTTACACTTCCTCCTGCTTCTTCTTCTCCTGTTTTCTTGTGCATGTAGTTTGTCGTAGTATCTCAGACTGGATGTAATTGTCTTTGATATATTATGTGTAATATTGAGTTGGACAATCATATCTCACTTGCCCTCAACGATCCATAAAACTGTCAGTCTGCTGTCGTCCCTGCTCCGACCTGACATCATGTTTCTACGGTTAGAAAAAAAAAAAAAGAAAATCAAAAAGAAAAAAAAAATCTGATGTTCTTAAAATACCTTCACTTGGAATTTAAGTAGTAAAATTCCTGTGGAGGCATCATTTAAAACGCATAAGACGACACATATTTCAGGATTACCGCACTGGCTCCAGTGTAAAAAACAGTTTCCAAGAAGGAGGCAGAGAAGAAAAAGCACACACATCTCAGAGCTGGCAGGTGAGGACACTCTGAGGTCGGAAAATTTTCATCGAAACCAGATGAACTTTCGAAGGTCTTATGCAATGAGACGGACTGACTGTTTACTATATGTGGGAGTGTAAAAACCACACATTCACACACGCACACAGCAAAAAACACATGTGCATGACCTAATGAACCAGCCAATAACGAGTGTGTACAAGCTCGTCAAACTGTGCGGTTCTCACTGTGGTTTTCGCTCTCCGTCCAAGAAGCTGCTGGCAGGCGTCGGCTGCTTTCAAACAGTGGACGCACGTCAGCGGCGCGATGGGCTCCGATTACAGCTGTGATCCAGTAACTGCGTTGTTTTCTAAGGATGCGGCGGCGGCAGCAGCAGCAGCGGCGCGGGGGCCAGGCGAGGGCGAGTGCCTCGAGTTCAAAAGGAATCAAGAGTAACGTCTTTGTGCGAGGATAAATACTCTATCAAAGCCATGGATTCTTCACTGAATACCAGAAGTTATTGTACATTCAATGCTGCTTTTTTTTTTTTTCCTCCCCTGGAAAAAAGTGCAATGTCTATTTGATTTGTAATTTGGCCACAAGCAAAGCATTTATACAGATGAAAGAGACTTGATTTGGCTTCGAAATGTTATTAAATGTCAGTTCAGCTCTTTTTAATTGGCAAAAAAAAGAAAAATTGAATTAAACTCTTTTGATTCTTCTCTGTCTGCCGTCTGGAGGAAAAGAGTTAAACTTAAAAATATATTAAAAAATGTAAAAAATGATCATTTTATGACACAGTTAACCTGCATTCAGGTTTCTACACAACATATCATCATTGTATGCTCAAGTGTAATTCAGCCGTCTCTGAAATGTGACTCCAGACGCTTTGTCGTTGAGTTTTAAATGTAGAAAATTACAGATCATAGCTGTGAGAGGAATCCACTAGAACCAATGATAACATCCATGTGTGCAGTGAAGTGTTTTTGTTGATTTAATATAACAAAAAATGTAAGAGAAAAAGAGGGAACGAGTTTAATATGTGTGCTTCATTGCAGATTTTTTGCAGAGTAATTGTGATGGTTAACAGTACAGGGAGAATAGAGGCTCTCTGTCCAAAAACCAACCTTGTAAGATCAGCGGCTCCGACCCGGTGTCCCAGATCTCGTCCTGAGAGAAACATGGACTGCTTTACAACCCAAACACGACCAGTAACCTGTAAGATCTTGTTAACGCTACCTTGGCAGGCATCACTCCATGGATTGCCTTCTCGCCGGCTTTATTGAAAATAAATGCATAGTTCCCCTTTAAGCTTTAACATTGAGGTGCATCAGTGGCCATGTTTCATTTTTGCACAAGCAAGAATACTTTTTCTTTCTTTTTTTCGGTCCAATTAAACATGTCCTTTAGACATTTCCAGCAAATTTTTTGGAAGAATTGTACCCAGTGCAGAAGAATTTGTCGTATTTACCTGAAAGCAACAAGGGCATGTGGGGTAAGTAATGATGGTAAGCAAATATGAAGAAGGCAAATAAGTTACAAATTTGGAAAACAGAATCCAAGTGTTTCAAAGGGGCCCTAAAAAAAACGATGCACGAGGCTGTAACTCCTAAAAACACTGAACAAGTGAGTCCCAGCAGGTTCATCACTTTTTTATGACTTTTTTTGCCGTGATTCTGATCAATTTGATGAAAATGTTGTTGTTGTTTTTTTAAAATTGTCTATTTTTGTGTGTTTTCTCACGATGCAGTGCACCCACTGAGCCCTCAGGGCCACCGTACAAAAAGCCTCTTATTCTCTTGGTCTCAGAGTCATATATGGATTTTAGAGAAATAATAGCCTGAGATGTTTATGAATATCTCATCATGTGACTTAAACGTGTAAGTGTAATATTTCTGTGTCAAACACTGTGAGTCATTTATATATTTTGGGCTTTTTTGTGTGTTTCAAATTCATGTTTTCTCACTACTTGTTTTGCAGCTCGTTATTTCAAATTGCACATTAATCAGGTTAATGGAAACGTGGCTCGAGTGTGTGTGGAAGGAAACTGGGTCAAACAGTTTTCTTTACTCTGATCTGCCCAATATAACACTTAATGAAGCTTAATTAAAAAAAGGGGGTTATTTATATTTTATTTTATTCTATTTTACTTTATCACTGGCTCCAGATCCTCATCATTTCATCATTTTCTTTGATAACTTAACTTTTAATTTTTGTGATTGATACCCAGAGAGCAAAAGCACGTTCAGTATGTTATCTTTAGGGAATAACCGTGCACATTGTCACCATTTTCTGTCTTTTTAATCAAAAACACTATTGATTAGCTATTAAAAAAATCAACTACAACAACCTTGTCCCATATTTTCTGCCTGTTAATGTCACAATCAATAGAGAAAAGTAGCAATTTGATCAAATACAACTAAATACAGATCAATTTTCACTAAAGCATCAAAGGTCCAGATGAAGAACGAGACAATAATCAACATAAAACCAGTTCATATGGAGTTTGGGGCAGTTACACACACTTGAGGGCCCTCTGCAGCTCAGTCCCATCAGGTATTGATTTGATATCAACAATCAGGCCGTCAACTGCCCATCGTGTGTGTTTCTCAGTCTGAGCAGCATCAGAGCTGTGAAACGTTTCAGTCGTTTCATCTGCACCATCATCCCAACACTTGAGCTCAAATCAGTTTTCAACCAGCGGCAGCAGCAGCAGCAGCAGCACTTCGCACACAGACGACACACACCCTCCCCCCCTCCCCCCTCCCTCAGTGTTTTGGGGGAGAAAGGACATTTTTATGAATCGTTCCAGCTCGGGGGACGGATCATCCGGCGAGATGAACCTGCTCCGGCCGACACTTTGTGTGACATTTTACAGCCTGAGTGATGAATCAATCACGGGAAACCTGAGCGATCTGCAGGAGTTTAGAGGCTGTGGAGACACGCCCACCGCCGCCGCCCCCCCGCCCCCCACCACCACCACCACCACACACGCACACACGCGCATGCACACACTTTTTTCTTTTGCAATAAAGCGTCAGTTAATAAGAGATAGATTTTTGTTGGCCGAGACAGTCGGAGACAGAGGAAGACGCTCTGGCTGCCAAATCAGTGTTTTCACAGCCTGAATCACAGCTTACCACTGATACTAGCCCAGGGAGGAGCACGCACACACACACACACACACACACACACACACACACACACACGAAGAGAGAGAGAGAGAAACAAATTATACTGGATACCGAAGGAGTGATGCGTGCGCTGCAGAGACAAAATCACCCACACACACATGCACGCCCATGCACACGCACACACATATAAACATGTTGTTCACACATGCAGTAGTGCACAGTGTGTAACTACATGCTCACACACAACTCAAACTAATTAGAAACACACACACCGGCATCACAGTGTACACTCAGGAGTCTGCAGCGACTCAGAGGGTGTGCGCCTGCATGTGTGTGTGTCTGTGTGTGTGCATGTGTGAGTGCATGTGTGTGTGTGTAGTGACGCAGTTCTTCCAAAACCATCATTAAATTTTTTTCTGCGTCTCGTCCCCGTGTCGGTTCAGACCAGACCAGAGACGTGCACATGGATGTTGGACCGTGCTCTGTGTGTGTGTGTCTCTGTGTGTGTGTGTGTGTGTGTGCACTCCAGACACGCTCTGACCCTGACGACGTGGCTCAGGTCTCCACACCTGCCCCCTCCCGACTACGAGAGGCTGGCTGCTCACTTCCTGTCTGACGGAGACCTTTCAAAATAATCTACTCTACTTATTCGCTTCACCTGCGAGAAAATCACGAATAAAAATATTCTTTTAACTAATTATTATTCTTTTTAAAATTATGATTAAAAACACTGCACACAATCTTAAGAAACTGCATTCTATACTTTCACTTAAATCAAGTTCAAATCAAATGCAGCAAATAGAAATATTTGAGCTGACACATGATTGGCAGCTGCAATAACGTGACTGCACGTGATTGCCAGAAATTTGTGATGTCAAAATGTGGTCACGAGCCAAAAGGGAATGGAAAGCCCTGCCCTCGCCCCCTCTACCCTAACTTTAACCGTCCAAAACAAATGCCTAAACTTAACCATTACTCAACTTAACTTAAACCTAATTAATAACCTAGTTATGATACTCATTGGTTATAGTGGATTCCCCTCAGAAAATGAAAATGTTTTTCCCTGTGTGCTCAATTGAGAAATGGTGTTCTTGGTCTTCATATTGAGACAGGCAGATTATGTCGGCACAGCAGCAGACGATAGAGTTTGTAATTTATGTGACATTAAAGAGGTGAAAGAGAATGAAACTCATTTTGTGTTCTGTCCTTTTATTAAGGTAGATCCAAATAATGAATTTGTGTGGTTAGACAATGTTGAGAAGCTAAAACATCTTTTTCAGTTGAATATATCTCTATTTCTTGAAAAGGCTTGAGCAATGAGACCAAGAGCGATAGTTGAGTACTGAAAGTCATCTTAAATTGTCAATTTATGTCACACCTGAGCGCCAGGTAACACCAACAGGAAGGACTGTCTAGTCTTCTTGTCTTGTATAAAAATAATTCATTCATTCATATAAAGTCTTAACCCTCAAACAGCCGTTAGAAGGAGGTCAAATGGCCAAAATGTCCTCACTTTCCCAAAATGTCCCCACTCTGACGGTTTAAAACTCAACCTGGTCCTCACAAGTGTAGCTACACAAGTACACACTTACACACACACACGCATACACTCACACTGATACAAACTAGAAATCAGACAGGACAAACAAATTCACAGCACATCGCACAATCGCAGTCACACCTGCATTTCTCTCCCCCCCACCTCTCTTTCTCTCTCTCTCGCTCTCTCCGCTCTGTCTCGCCTCATTCTTCTGACCAACACACACACACACACACACACACACACACACACACACACGGAGCTGTTCACATTGAGCGGAGAAGAACAACGGTCGCCATCAGAAGGCCTTCTTCTCCTCCTCCTTCGTCTTGGAGCAAAATATCTGCCTCTCTCTTTCTCTTTCTGTCTCTCTCTCTCTCTCTCCTCCTTTTTTTTCTTTCTGTCTCGGTTTACCTCTCTCTCTCTCTTTCTCTCTCTCTCTCTCTCCCTCTCAATCACTCCTCCGGTGCAGTTTGGGCTGTTTCCATGGCAACGCGCCGAGTCCCATGGTTGCTGGAGGGAGAGAGCGCTACCCCGCTCGTCCTACCCAAAAAAAAAAAAAAAAAAACAGACACAAAAAAATCTGCTAAACACTCCTTCAAACTGTGGACTACAATCTGTGTGTGTGTGTGTGCATGAGAGTGAATGTGTGTGTGTGTGTGTGTGTCTTATTATTGTGTGTGTGTGTAAGTGTGTGTTGTTTCTCCCAAATGATTGGAGTGGCTACCAAAAAACACCAATTTCAGTCAGCGCCTCAGTCTTTGTCTTTGTGAGACGCAGACACACACACAGACACACACAGACAGAGAGACTCTCCTGCGCTGCGTTAGATATTGATGATTATAGATTATTGATCCCCCACCTCATCCTGGGTTATTACATGACGATTATTATTCCGATCGGCGGCGCACAAACCCATCCATCACGTCTAATCTAACGCCGTTTGATTGACTTTGACTATTTAGTGACAAACTGATGGTATCTGTGTTATTAGAAACTCTGAACTGAGTCTAATGAAGGTGTGTGCGCGTGTGTGTGCATGTGTGTGCGTGTGTGTGTGTGTTTTGTCGTCGTCATGGAGCTGTGTCGTGTTCAGTGTCCTGTGATGAAGGTTCTGGCAAAACGACGAACACTTATTGATTGTTTTTTTAGCCAGAAAATGGACAAAATCTGTGACATAAATAGAGAAAAAAAGACAAAAATGGTGTTTCCAGACGAGAAAGACTGAGAAGGAAGAAAGTAAGAAAGAAAGAAAGAAAGAAAGAAAGAAAGAAAGAAAGAAAGAAAGAAAGAAAGAAAGAAAGAAAGAAAGAAAGAAAGAAAGAAAGAAAGGGGAGGTTGTTTCTCTCTGTCACACGGCTACAGATCGTCTGTCATCTTTTTCATTTTTATTCATTCGTTCATTCAACAGGCAGTAGAGAGAGAGAGGAAGAGAAAGGAGGAGGAGGAGGGTGAAAGGGTGAAGGTAGTGAAAGAGGAGGAGGGGAAATTAGAGGGAAAGAGGTAGGAGAAGAGGGGGAGAAGAGATTGAAAAGAGAAGGAGAGAGGGGACACGGGGAGAGGAGGGTGGGAAGAGAAAAGAGAGGGAGAAGAGATGGACAAGATAAAGAGAGGGGAAGAAGAAAAAGAAGAAGTGAGGGATGAGGATGGAAGCGGGATATGAAAGAGGATGGAGGGAGGAGAAAAGAGAGGAAAGACAGAAAGACGGTGAAATAAAGGCGGAGTAAAAAAAAGAGGGAGAGAAGGGAGGGAGCAGGAAAAGGTGTCGGGGAGGAAAAAGAAGAGAGAAAAAGAGGAAAGCAAAGGTAAAAGGAGGATGAAATGAAAAGAAGAGGAAAAAGAAGAAGAGGAAGAGGGGATGGGTGAGAGAACATGAAGAGGTAAAGAAAGGATAAAAGAAGAAGAGAAGGAGAAAAAAGCAAGAAAAACCTCCCTCTTTTTCTCCTCATTTCATCTCATCCCTGTTCCGTTTCATCCTCTGTTCATCACTCGTTCCCTTCCTCCTTTTCTCCTCCCTCCTTTCTCTTTCCATCACTTTTCTCTTTCTGCTTTTGTCTTAATAATCTTTACCCATTTACCTCCCTCCTCCCTCCCTCCCTCCCTCCCTCCTTCCCTCCTTCCCTCCCTCCTCTTTGATTCTCTTTTCAAACTCCTGCAGTGTCTATTTGTTTGTACATCAATAATTTCTGGTGACAAACGCCGGCCTTTTCATCGCTCACATGCCAACCTGAAGCCTGACACGCTCACTTTCTTATTTCTTTTCATTTTCCCTTTTTTTTTCTTTTCCTACACCAGAGGAGCGAGCGGTCGCTTCGACAGGTAGATGTCAAGTTCCTCTTTCTGTTGTCTGTTGAGATAAATACCCCCACCCCCCCACCCACCCACCCTGAAGGAGAATCAAGACAAGGACAGATCGAACACATAAATAAATAAATAAATAAATAAATAAATAAATAAATAAATAAAAGAAAGAAAGAGAAGAAAATTTTGGACTACTCCAAAAAAAAAAAAAATCACATAATGAAATGAAAATCTTTACAATGAAGCTCCTGAAAGTTGTTTGTTGTCTTTGAAAACACACATCAGGAGTAACAGTGGGGAAGGTGGGGTGTGTGTGTGCGTGTGTGTGTGTGTCCATGACTCACACCGACTTCACACACACTGACGAGGTTTTACTCACTAAATCTAATGAATTCAGTCCAAGACGACAAGAAACCAAACACACAACCACGAAAAATACAAAACATAATTCAACCTTTTATAAAACATGTATTGATCTTCCAGGTCCAGGTTGCTCAAAACAATATAATATCTGTATATGGTCCAAATGTCACTATATATGATATTGTACAACAATGTTCATTTACTTCAATTTTTTTATTTTGTGTAATTAAATTATGGTATTTAAGGTTTCAAGTGTCTTTTTTGTAAATAATGGATAATTACAAATGTTATTTTTTATTTTAGATTTCAAATGTTATTTTTATGTAGTGTGAATAAATTATGGCATTTTAGGTTTTAACTGTTTTTAATGATGTATAATATTATACTGCATGTTAACTTTCAATTGTTATTTTTATGATGTAGCCTACAATTATATATATTTTTTTGTATTCCAGGTTTCTGATTCATCACATAGCCTATACTTAAGACTGGAGGACATGCAAAAGAAAACCATATTGTGATTTCATTGTGAATGGTTATTTCTACTTTTTATTCCCACTTTTGGAAAAAATAAAATAAAATTGATAAGATGTTGGTCGGGTCTTGCACAAAACAGACACGTCACTTAGAGAATGTGTTGATCAGTCTTATTCTGCAACTAAACAGCTGTTCAAAGTTTGATTTGAACATACCGATGGTTTTCTCAGACTTATGTCTCATCACAAAACAAGGGTCGACTCAGCAGCAAAACTATAAAAGTAAAACATATTGTGAAAAATATCGGAATATCGTGATATTTGATTCTGCTGAACATCGGCTTTGAAACTTGCAGATGTGGTTGAAAGAAAACGTTTAGTTTTCGCCAGGAAATGAGATTTAAACCTCGGTCTGTGGCGTCAAAGTCGGACTTTCACCAACTTTTTTAGAGTAAAACTCAAACTCTTCTGTTTGTCGTACACTTTACGAACAAACGACGCTTCAAACTGCAGCAAAACACAAAAAAAGAAGAAGACACAAATCGGATTGCAATCAACCAAAGAGGTGGTTTAGTGTTTTTTTTAAGGACTGCTAAATGAATGCTATCTCTTTGAAAATGCTCTGGGCGGGCGGATTAGTTAAAGCCTCACACTGACTCAGGTGTGTGTCAAAACATGGCTTTTGACGTGTTTGGTTGGCGTGTGCGACAAAGCCGGAGGTAACGCTGCCGGCGGCCTCCTGGCGGGAGGGGGGAGGAGGGGGGAGGGGGAGTTGGGGGGGGTTCACACTAAACTAAACACGTTTCTGAGGGAAAAACTCCAAAAGTCTGAGTTGTTGAGGCAGCAGAGACACCAGGACTCTTCAGGAAACTGGTTTTGGTCCTCAGGTTGTGTGAACGTGTGTAAGTGTGTGCGAGTGTGCGAGACTGAAAACGCACCGATACATGTGTGGATGTTGTGTATCGTCTACTGTAAGTGTTACGTGTGTGTCTATGTGTCTATCTGTGTGTGTGTCCCTCCCACTTGTGATAGTAAAGAAGAACAAGTGACATCCCATCAGCAGCACCCTTTACTACAACCTCCCCACATCCAGCAACACACACACACACACAGACACACACACACACACACACTGAGAATCTGCAGCCAAGCAGAGAAAATAGTTTGGCTGCACATCCTGTACTGCTTGTTTAAGCTCCACACTGAGAAACACCAAACTCTCTCTCTCTCTGTTTCTTTGTCTCCGTGTCTCTTTTTCACTCTATTTTGTTCTCTTTGTCCCTCTGTCTTTCACACACTTTACTTTCACTCGCACACACACACACACACACACACACACACACACACACACACACACACACACTGCTCTCCATGTGGACAAAGCTTTCATTCAGGGGAGGTTTTGGTCAAGCGGCTCAGCCCCGAGGAGGGGATCCAGATCTGACTGACTGGTTTCTTTCCAGATCTGGGTGACTGGTTTTTTTTTTTGGTCTAATTAATTAATATCATTGTTATCATTAGTATGTGGCCGACTGGTTTTCAAGCTTTGACCGTCGTGCTCAGACTGACTCTTTTATCGTGTTTCTTTGGTTCGACTCGCATCTTATTTTGAAATTTGGCCAATTCGATCTGTTTGTTGACTGTTTTTCATGAATTTTTAACTGACTTCCATGTTAACACACTTTCTGTAAACATCAAATATTCACAAACACAAATGTTTGTTGGGGCTGATTATCACTCGTTTCCCTTAACGGCTGTGTTTTTTGGTGCTTTGACCGACTGATCTTTCCATTTTGGCAAATTTACTGTATACACTTCAACATGTGTCCAGTTGATTTTTTGTTATTAATTCACTTTATTAGTTGTTTCCTTGTGTTTGATGAGTTTTCAGGTTGACCAACTGATTTTTCTTGGCTGACTGGCTGGTTTTGATGAATGCCTTCCTGACTGAACTTTTTTTGTTATTTTTCAGATGAAGGTCTCACAGTTTAACAGACAGATTTTTCAGTCTTACAAATAAATACTCATTTAGACGACTGTTTTTTCTGAGATCAGGCGACTCACTGATTTCCACTTTTGCCCCTTTCGAAAGATTCACTGAGTGATTTAACCCTCCTGTTGTCCTCCTGCATGGGTTAAGGAAAAAAGGAAGGAAGGAAGGATGGCCCTTCCCATCCTTTCCTTTCCTTCCTTCCTTCCTTCCTTTTGGGATGGGAAGAAAGAAGGAAGGGAAAAGGAAGGAAAGATAGAAGGAGGGAGGGAAGAGATTGGGTCAATTGGGTCAAAAAGAAAGGAAGAAGTAAGGACAAAGGGAAGGAAAGAAGCAGGAAGGAAGGAAGGAAAAAATAAGGAAAGAAAGATGGATGGAGGAAACAGATTTGTTCAAGGAAGGAAGAGGAGGGAGGGAAGGAAGGAAAGGAGCAAAGGAGGGGAAAAGGATTGTGGAAAGAAGGAAGGGAAAGAAAGAAAGAAGGAAAGATGGAGGAATGGAACAGGACAGCAGGTTAAAGGCCAGTTCATTTCTGCTTTTTTCGGCTGGTTTTCTGAAGTTGTACTGCACTGTAAAACCTAACAGTACATCTTAATAATAGAACAAAGTTATCGTAACTCAAACTCTGAAAAAAGTTAGTGTCACTCATTTCCATGAATTAATGTAACTCAAAAATGAAATGTTGATGTAACAACTCAGTTGATTTGGGTGCACTTAAAGTTTGGGCGCATTTAAGTATTTGTGATGTAATTCAGTTTCATTCCACTAACTTATTTTCTATAAGTTGTGTTTATTATTATTATTTTTTTTTAAATTAAAGCAGAAGTAAGTGATATATTTGTGTTAATATAAGTCTTAAATAGTTATATCTTCCGACAGCAATCACTTACATAGAGTGTTTGGTCTGAAACACGGGTCTGTCAGTCACTCTGCTCTGCTCTGAGCCGAGGAGAAAACATTTATCGTATCCTACAGTTTTTATCCAATGAGGAGAGAGAACGGCATGCAGGGCTGTGTGTGCAGCCAAGGAACGCCATGAATGTGGCGACGTAGGGACGAGGACTGTTATGGTGCGTTCAAGGAAACTCGTATTTTTCCGACCGTGAAGTGGTACCAGTTCGATCTGGTACGAGTTCACCGGTCGGAAGTTACGTGTGGCTGTTATAGTGACTTTCACCGGTAAAACAGGTCGGAAAAACACGAGTGGGTTACCTGGAACGCTACAAAGTCGTAAGTTGTGACTTGAAGCTGTAATTTACGATTTCAAAAGCCTGCCTGGAACGCAGCATTAGCGAAAACGACCGGACCACTTACTTCTTCTTTAAGTCTGGGCTGCCATTGAGCATAATTCATTCTATTGTCATTTTGGTACAGAAATCAGTTTATTGTCATAAATACATTTAATATTTATGTTTTAAAAAAAGAAAGAAAAAAAAAGTAGCCTATATATAGTCATATTTGTAATATAATATTTATTTTATAATATGTTCAGTATGTGTGTGTGTGTTATCCAAGGCATATTTATTTGTATTGAGCCTGGGCCTGGGCAGGACAACTAGGTGAAAATTTTCAGCTCTAGTTTTTTCACTCTGAACTGAACCTGAACTGAGCTGGCAAGACTCTCCGGTGAGGCTTATTGACTGATTAAATGCCGTTAACGGGACGAGAGCAGTCAAAACGGCAGTTCCAAGCTAGCTACAGCGAGGGTAGGTTCATTTCCTGTTTACAAAGTAAAAGCATCCTCATGATAAAAGGCGACGGGTATTTTATTTTGTGGAAATAACCGGAAGTGCGTTGCTCACTACGGTTCGTTTTACTAACGCCAGAGAACGCCGACTTCGTCGGAACAAAATCGTAAACCGCGGGTATTTTGTCAGATTTTCAATACGATGGGGATCTAAACGACCACTTTCTCGCCTGAAAATGTTTCAAATGTTGCTGAAGTGATATATTTACAGAGTTTAGAGCTTAGCGAAATCAGCTTGGACGGAGCGGGAAAGACAACGTCACTCTCGAGGCATGATGGGATAGACCAGAGCGGCTTTTTTATGCAAATGAGGATGACTGAGGCATTCTGGGTAATTTAGGGGCAGCGCCCGGCATTTTTAAATACCCTCCATTCAAAACGTCAACATGGTGAAGAGTTGTTGTGTCGCTGGATGTCACAACAACATTAAAAAAAATCCACTCCTCCGGTTTTCGCAACTTCCTTGCCGAGTTAGGTACCCGGAGAGACGGCTTTTGTGGCTACAAGCAATAAGAAGAGAGGATAAAGGGAAGCTGTGGGACCCCCTTTCCCCACATCACTATGTGTGTGGAGAACATTTTATAACAGGTAAGACTAACTTTAGCTGACGTAATTGTTGGTTATCAAATGCTTTAGCCAAATTAATGATGATTGTTTATGTAATAAAAAGTCATAGCTAACGATTTTATTGTAACCGTTAACTATCCCAGTGTTTATTAACGTTAGCTACCGAAGCCTGAAGGCTAACACGTTAGCTAGTCCAAACTGTAATAGAATTCATTTCATACCCACTGCAATACAGCTCAAAAACTCCTCAATCTGATTAACTAATTCAGTCACCATAAGCATCCTGGACCCAGCACTTTTTTAACTTCTTAACTTTTTAGCCTTCTACACGCATCTCGTATTCATACATACGTACATACGTATTCATGCAGTGGGTATGAAATGAATTCTATTACAGTTTGGACTAGCTAACGTGTTAGCCTTCAGGCTTGCAGCTAACGTTAATAAACACTGGGATAGTTAACGGTTACAATAAAATCGTTAGCTATGACTTTTTATTACATAAACAATCATCATTAATTTGGCTAAAGCATTTGATAACCAACAATTACGTCAGCTAAAGTTAGTCTTACCTGTTATAAAATGTTCTCCACACACATAGTGATGTGGGGAAAGGGGGTCCCACAGCTTCCCTTTATCCTCTCTTCTTATTGCTTGTAGCCACAAAAGCCGTCTCTCCGGGTACCTAACTCGGCAAGGAAGTTGCGAAAACCGGAGGAGTGGATTTTTTTTAATGTTGTTGTGACATCCAGCGACACAACAACTCTTCACCATGTTGACGTTTTGAATGGAGGGTATTTAAAAATGCCGGGCGCTGCCCCTAAATTACCCAGAATGCCTCAGTCATCCTCATTTGCATAAAAAAGCCGCTCTGGTCTATACCTGTAACCTGCCTCCGGACCGTGACTGTGCACATGTGTCTCTCCTCCTGACCTGCTCCTGACAGACGAAGCGACATTGCTGTCATTTTCTTGGTGGTTTTGTACGAATTTTCCATTTTTTTCCTCGGCGAGCTGTTTTGCAACGGACTTCTTGGATTGAAAAAGTAGAACGTGCGCGCTGGAGTGAGGGTAAGTTAACGTTAGCTTAAATGTTACCGGTTATTCATGTTATGCACCAACGGTTAGCTAGCACGCAGTGTGGTTCAGAAAATAACCGCCGTACTTTTTTATTTGTTGCAGTTATACGGCAACTTCGGGTTTTTTTTTCTTTCAACCTGGGCCCTGTTTTCATATGTTTTTTCTGTTATGTGAGCGATGGATAATACTTTTATTGAGGTCGCTGCAGTATTGACGGACACTCAGTGTAACTATCTGAGCCTGTCAGTTTGGAAAAAATGCCCGTTACGGCGAACTTTGACGGAGCCAAGAGCGTTAGCTGGGCTGGAGGCTGCCTGCCCGGCTCAATACTGGAGCCACCTCAATAAAGTATTATCCACCATTTCTAGTTGCTTGAAAATACAGTTTTTGAGACATTACAGGCTCTACCACGGCCAGTATTCTACGGTAATAACGTAAGACAGGAAGCTGTGTGTGCATAGAGCCCATTGCACTGTCTGTCCTGAGTGAAGGATCCCTCCTCTGTCTCACCCTGAGGTTTCTCCTGTTTTCTTCAGTAGATGGGTCAATGGGCGGAGGATGAGAAAGAGACAATTTGTTTTTAAAGGAGCTAGTAAACTAGCTTTTCTTTGTCTTTTTTCCCCATTCAGGTCTACAGTGAATTCCACAGGATCACAAATCTGAATCTGCCATCAACTTTCTATGCTTCCCTGACAAGTACACGCCTCAGCTGCTACAAATCTACAAAAAGAGGAAGACTGGCCCTTTTAGACAGAAGTTTGAAGCGACTATGATGGCATTTGAGGAACAGGTAATCTTTTATTATTTCATGTGTTACATCATGAATGTGAACAGTGAACACTAACATCCCTTGCATACGCTCTTTGTGCAACAGGACAAAAATTATATCTGTGCAGCTCGAACAGCAGCCCTGGCTGGCCTACCACACTACTTGAAGGAGGATTCATCAGACGTCTTCAGATCATGCAAGGTATATGTAGGTTGTGCTTCTAAATGCAATTAACATCTGAGCATCAGAGGATCACTTTTCTTTTTTAACATGTGGTTCATATTAAGTCTCATCATGCACATGAAGATTAATTTAACAGATTATCAGCTTCCATATCTGGAAAAGCATTTTAGCAACTGCTAGTTTCACTTTCTTGGTGCTAAATTCTGATTTATTGCTCATCAAAATGTGAACATTATATTTTTAACCCTCACACCTGATTACAAAACAACTTAATTTGGTTAAAGTGGACATTTTTGTCCACTTTCTTAGACAACCTAAAACAGCATATTCTTTTTAATTGCAGTGCAGGGTATGTCAATGATTACTAAAACCTTGATTGTTAGGGAGTTATGTTTTTTTCTGTCTGATTTTTAAAAAAATATATAATGCAAATTCATTATAATGGATGTCCATGGGAGCTGTTTCTGTAATCTGTCATAGTAGAGAAACTACAAATCTTGAAAAACTGGTATTGCTGCTCATCATTGATCATCCCAGAGAGCAGTAACCCAACCTAAAGTATTTAACTTTACATTGCATTTTTTGAAGATACTGGCACCTAAAGGGTTAAAAAATAAATCAATTATTGAAAACGTTGTTTTGAGCAGAAGTGGGGGAAAAGTATTTGGTGTACAGAAAAGAAAACTGAATTTGAGCCCACTCTGGGTCATAAAATTAGTGTAAAAACTCATCTATCAGACGATGTAGGCCAAACTTTGTGCAAAAATCTATCTTTGAGTAAATCCGGGATGAAAGTGTTGTATTTTGATGTATATTTTTTCTACCATAATCCATAATGTGATGGTGTTCATCAGACAAATTAGCTTGATTTGTAGAATTATACTTAGACGTTTGTTTCTCCTTATTCTTTTTTTTTTTTAGGATGACTCAGAAGCCGCCCAGGAGGGAACAGTGGCTCTGGTGGCAGTGGCGAATGAGGAGGAGGTGCTTCAAGTTCCCTTCGAAACCCAGCATGTGCCCATTCTTCTTGAAGATAAGGTTGTCATGTCACATAGATCATGGACTGATTTGTGGTGATTTTGTTTTCATTTTTGTATGCACTGCACTTGAAGTACCCAGAAAACATCAGTGGCTTCTTCGAGTTCATTCAGGTTATCCTCCTTGACCTGGATGATGGGAGGAAGCAGCTAAGACCTAAACTACAGGCCTTAAGAAATGAGCTGGAGTGAAGTTATGACGTAAACTTGGATTTGTTGTCAGCAGTTACCATGTGGCTGGCCAGTTGATTTATTGAAAGTGTTAAGTGTAGTCATGGTTAATCATTTTACTGTACATATTTGTATGGTGTCAACAGTTCAATTGGGATAGGAGGAACAATTGAAGGATATAGTTGAGCTTGCTGTTTCTCATAGTTTCACAGATAATACCATTCAGTGCATGATGAGCAAGACTTAAGATCACAGGCAACTCCTTCAGGAAGTCTTCCCCAACTTAAAAGGATAGTTCACCCAAAATTCAAATTTCACTCATTATATCCTCCCCCTCATGTCGACTAAGAACTGTGAGAGTTTTCAGAGTCCTCCGTTCCTTCTCTGAGTTGCGGGGGGGGGGGGGGGGTGCAAAGCAGTATTTGTCCATGGATGATATAAAAAAACATCCAAATACCTCCATACTGCTCGTCTGTAATGTCCTCTTGTATTGAAGCCCCGACATGAGAAATCGTTCCAAAAAAAATTGAATAAGTCTATATTTGAAGCTTGTTTGTAGCAGAAGCTCCCAGTGTCTCAGTTCACTGCTCTTCCTGTGTCAGTGCAACTCGCGCGATTTGTACTGACCGGCGGAACAATTTCTCATGTCGGGGCTTCAACACTAGAGAGACATTACAGACGAGCAGTGTGGAGGTATTTGGATGTTTTTTGGTGTGTCTTTTCGGAACCTGGTGTCCATTGACAACCATTATATGGACAAAATGCTGCGCGGACCCCCTGTAACTCAGAGAAGGAACGGAGGACTCTGAAAATTCTCACAGCTCTTAGTCGACATGAGAGTGAGTAGATAATGAGTGAAATTTTAATTTTGGGTGAACTATCCCTTTAAGACTGCGACCAAAGCATCAGGTGCATCTCTGGACCATGAGGGGAAGTACAAAATTTTTAACCCTCCTGTTGTCCTTCCAGGTCAAATTTACCTAATCTGTTCCTTTCCTCTATTCTTCCTATCTCCCTTCATTTCACAACCCTTTTTCCTTTCCTTCATTTCTTCCCTTTATGCTTAGCTTCTTCTTTTTTGATCCAATTGTTCTGATCTGTTCCCTCCCTACATCTTTCTTTCCATCCTTTTCACCTTCCTTCTTCCCTCCCTTCCTCCTTCCCTGAACAAGTCTGTTCCCTTGCTCCATCTTTCTATCCTTTCTTTTTCCATTCCTTCTTTCCACAATCCGTTTTCCCTCCTTCCTTTCCTTCCTTTTTCTCCTTTGTCCTTCCTTGACCCAGACGGAAAACAGGAGGGTTTTTCTTAAAACATCGAGTCTTTCTTTATTGAAACATTGCCTGTTGATACACATCCATAGTGTCAATCATCATAGACAGCAGCAGTGTATATGGCACATAACAGGCAACCATTCAAGGCACAACTTTTGTGGTAGGCATGTGTGTATGTTTATTTATTTATTTTTTATTGTACTTGGACATGTGCTTCCTTACTGTGCATATTTGTATGGTGTCAGTTTTATTGGGATGATACTGTACTGTGATCTGAGCCCCAGAGAGGATTAATAATTTTATATGCATGTGTCGCCATTCTCCACTGTAAAGATAAGGTGTTTGATCTGAGCCCCAGAGGATGTCTGTTTTTATTGTATTTTGGGTGTTAAGCATTCAATTTAATAAAACTTTTAAGTTACAGATTTTGAGTTTGTATTATGTTAATAGAACTCATATTATTCAAGGCAATCGGTTTCCTCAAATGAAATGAGTTTTAGTGGAAGAAAACAGAGTTGTTAAAAAAGAGCCATTTAAGTTACTAGTACTTAATTCTGATCAATTCAATTAACACATTTCAAATTAGTTTGTAGAACTGTTACATACAAGTGAAATATACTAAATAGTTTTAAGTTCATTGAACTGAATAAACTGGTATTTCTAACTTAATTTACCCAAGGTGCAGTAACAATAAATACTTGAGTTACTTGAACTTAAAAATTTAACTACAGAAAAATATTTGATTTAAGTTTGCCAACTTAAATGGTTCAAGGCAATCGGTTTCCTCAAATGGTTTGAGTTCAACTAACTCATCAGGTTTTACAGTGTGACTGGTTTTTACGTTGACTGCCTGTTTTGTCGCAGACGACTGATCCTCAGCTTTGTTTTATTGATGTTTTTTTTTTGTTGTTGTTGTTTTTTTTCTCTTTGAGTGACTGGTATTATGGTCTGGCTTCAGTCTGAACGGCTGGTTTGCAGGACTCGCAGTGATTTTACCGACTGGCTCTTTGCATTTGCCGCCTGTTTCTGTCTCCGTGATGAAAGTTTAGAGAACAATACAGGACTTTTCTGCCAGCTCATGATGCAATCTGTGTGTAAGTGTGCGTTCGTATGTGTGTGTGTATGTGTGTGTGTGTACAAATGCAGCTTCATAATATGATGCAATTATGAATCCGATGTGTGTGAGTGTGAGCGTGTCTATAGATTGTGTCTGTGTATACATATGGCATGTTTGCGTGAGTGCTGTGTGTGTGTTTGTGTGTGTCTGTGTGGTATGATGCAATGAATATGCAGAGCAGCCAGCACAACGCACTCCAATAAACAGATATACTGGCACCGGGATGTGTGTATGTGGGAGAGAGAGGGAGTACTGTACTACTGCAAATGTGTGTACTGTTGGTGCGTGAGCGTGTGTAAACAAGTGTGAAAGAGAAAGACAATGTGTGTGCGTGTGTGTGCGACTGAGTACTATTACACATGCAAAAAGGAAAGAATCTTAGCAGGAGGTGTGTTAGAGCAGCAGGGGAGTTGAATGCATGCATATGTGTGTGAGTGTGTGTGTGTGTGTTTGCGTGTGTTCTTAGACCAGCTGGTGTTCCACATGTGGACCTGTCCTACAGAGCCAGAGACTCCAGCAGAGAGGCCCACTCCTACAGTGGATCTCTGCCCAGTGTGTGCGTGTTAGTAATGTTTATGTGTTTGTGTGTGTGTGCGTGACGGCCTGCCAGTTGGTGGGTGTGTTATGAATGTGTAATGTACGTTATGAGTCAGATTATTTGTGTATGTGTTTGTTAAACTGCTTTGAGGAGGAGGAGCCTTCGCTGTGCAGACGCAGAATATGATCAGGATCAAAACACATGCTGATTGATTATTAATATGATAGATCAGAGTATGGGATTACTGATGTATGGAAGTATCGGTATCTTTCTGTATCAATATATTGAGTTAAAACATGGACGTAGTGAGTCACAGTATCAATATGTGATTACGTATCAATACAGTGAGTGAAAACCTGAGTCTGTATCAATACGGTTTGTCACAGTTTGAATCAATACAGTGAGTGACAGTGTTATTGATCAAGTTAGTCAGAATGTGATTGATTAAGCTTGTCACAGAACGATTGATTCAGTGAGTCGCAATGTGATTGATACATTCAGAGAGTGATTGAAACAGTAACAGTGTGGTTGATGCAGTAACAGTGTGATTGATGCAGTAACAGTGTGATTGATGCAGTAACAGTGTGGTTGATGCAGTAACAGTGTGGTCGATGCAGTAACAGTGTGGTCGATGCAGTAACAGTGTGATTGATGCAGTAACAGTGTGATTGATGCAGTAACAGTGTGATCGATGCAGTAACAGTGGTTGATGCAGTAACAGTGTGGTTGATGCAGTAACAGTGTAATTGATGCAGTAACAGTGTGGTCGATGCAGTAACAGTGTGATTGATGCAGTAACAGTGGTTGATGCAGTAACAGTGTGGTTGATGCAGTAACAGTGTGATTGATGCAGTAACAGTGTGGTTGATGCAGTAACAGTGTGGTTGATGCAGTAACAGTGTGATTTATGCAGTAACAGTGTGATTGATGCAGTAACAGTGTGATTGATGCAGCAACAGTGTGATTGATGCAGTAACAGTGTGATTGATGCAGTTACAGTGTGACTGATGCAGTTACAGTGTGACTGATGCAGTTACTGTACAGTGTGACTGATGCAGTAACAGTGTGATTGATGCAGTAACAGTGTGATCGATGCAGTAACAGTGGTTGATGCAGTAACAGTGTGGTTGATGCAGTAACAGTGTAATTGATGCAGTAACAGTGTGGTCGATGCAGTAACAGTGTGACTGATGCAGTAACAGTGTGATTGATGCAGTAACAGTGTGATTGATGCAGTAACAGTGTGACTGATGCAGTAACAGTGTGATTGATGCAGTAACAGTGTGGTTGATACAGTAACAGTGTGATTGATGCAGTAACAGTGTGATTGATGTAGTAACAGTGTGATTGATGCAGTAACAGTGTGGTTGATGCAGTAACAGTGTGGTTGATGCAGTAACAGTGTGGTTGATGCTATAACAGTGTGATTGATGCATCAACAGTGTGATTGATGCATCAACAGTGTGGTCGATGCAGTAACAGTGTGGCCGTAGCTCCTGCTCTACATAGACATTGAATGGGATCCGTCCGGAGTTGGTGTGTCTGTACCATCAGTGTGATTGACTCAGTCAGTGTGATTGATATAGTCTGTGTGATTGATGCATTGACAATGTAATTGATGCAGTGAGTCAGAATGGGATTGGTAGAATGATTGATACAGTGAGTCGTAGTATTCTGAATCAATACAGTGAGTAAGAGAGCGATTGAAACACCAAGTTTCTGTAATTGATATATTGACAACGTAACTCATATACTGTAGTACAGGGAGTGAGAATGTGATTGATACAGTTAATCATGTTATGCATCAACAAAGTGAGTCTGAGTGTGATTCAGAACCAATATGAAACCGATTTAGTATCAATTGATTACACATTTTTCTAATATCAGTCCTGTATGTTTCTGCAGTATTGATACTTCATAAGCGAAACAGTATCAGTGGTGTAGTATCTACTGTGAGGGCGCCGAGGTGCTGACCAATGCACTACTTAATATTGGCTGCTTGTAAGGTTGGATATTTACCGAGCGTGTGTAGCCTATGTGTGTGTCTGTGTGTGTGTGTGTGTGTCCAGAGGCGGTGCAGTGAAGGGGAGATAATCCAGTAAAGTAACAGAGAACCGACAGAGTCAGAGGTCATTATCATTCACACACACCGCTGAATACAACACACACATGCTCTCATGCACGCAATGCACAATGCTTAATCTGCCACACATTTTACACACACATGTACACACAACACAAACACACACATCTGATATCTGTTACACTAACACACACACACAGTCTTTGTCTGGATATCCATGGTGCTGTATCTCTTTTTACTGCTTCTTTCTCTCTCTTTTACACACACGAAGCTGGAAAAACACTTGTTCGCCAACTCTCCTTCCTCCTCTCTCTGCAACCCCCCCACCCACCCACCCCCAACCAAACCAAACCTACAACCCACCCACCCACAAACACACCAGATGGGTCCTAATCTCCCGTTGCCATAAACAAACACAAACCATTCGAAGAAGCAGACAGAGAGACCAGTGTGTGTCGGTGTAACTTCTTGTCGTCTAACATCCTGTTAATTCCTGCGATGGCGTCAAACAAAACTCCTCCGAGTCCTTAACACACACTCAAACACACACACACACACACACACACTGACACAGACACTGGCCTCGGACGGAGACGAGCAGAAAACAAGCTAATGCTGCACAGATGTCGGGTTGATCGCAGGACTTTACTTTTCCCACCACACCGAACGCTCGCTGATACGGCGCGTGAACTCTCCGTGGTGAGAATCGGATGTCAGTCCTTGAGGTTGAGCCCTGATATGATGGGAGGAACCCCCCCCACTCCCAAAAGAAAAAAAAAAGAAGAAGAAAATCAAGATGCTTAGAGTTTGTTTTCTTTATATTTATGTGGTTTTCAGTCGTTCTCTCTGCACCTGTGAGCTCGGTCCAGCAGCAGTAAAACTACAGCACGTCGGCTCTCGCCAAGTTAGCAACAGCTCCAACAATATCTATAACTCAATGAGTCATTTGTTTCTTCTTCCATCGGCACTTTTCTGAAAGCATCAAACATGTTTCCCGGAGAAAAACCATCGGTGAACACAATGAACCGGGTTTTACTTCGTCAGCAACCACGGCTCCCGTGAGGCCGCAACGGTGGCTAATGCTAAAAACTGATGCTACATCCACACCAGATCAGCAGGAATGGAGGATCAATAAATAAATAAAAAACTGAAAAGACTGTTATGCATCAATAAACTACACCAAAACTCTCAAAGTTTCTGTGCTTTTGCTGTCACACCAGAACAGAGAAGAGAAACAAAGCCAGAAATAGTCATAACTTAATCGTGCTGCATATTTGTAGCACTTTACGAGGTAACAAGTGAAACCAGAAAGAGCCTATAATGTTTTCATTAAAGTCACAGCTAACTATTATTTTTATCATCCGTTAATCCACTGATTATTTTCTCAAAGATTTCACTCAATCCTTTGGATTCTAAAACATCAGAAACAGTGAAAAATCCATCGCGATATCAAAAAGGACAAGGTGACATCATTAAATGTCTTGTTTCCTTTGATCCAATGTACAAAATATTCAATTTAGACTGATTATGGATGCAATTAAAAAGGGGGTTATTAATTAATTGTTGCAGGTTTGTTATAAGTGACCTGAACTGATTGATGATTTGTATTTTCATTGATTCTGTTATGGTATTAGCATTGATTTGTATCTTCATTGATTGTTGAGTCTTTCTAATTTCAAAATATACAATAAATTTCACTGTATGAAAAACATGTTGCTGTTTAAATCCAACAAAATCAACATTTTACCATTTCTTTGTGAGCCTTGAGTTGCGGCAAATGTTTGATTATCTTACTTTCCACAAAATTACACAACAATCTCCAATCTTGATTGATTTACAAGTGTTCTTGGTCGCAACTTATGATTATTTCATTACTGTAATCATGTCCTAATCACAGCTTCCTTGAGCCCTCAGATGTCCTTAATTTCTTATTTTGTCCAACTCTTATTCTAAAAAAAAATCAGAGATAATCAGTTTACAGTGAAATATAAAAAGAGAAAAGCATTAAATTCTCATATTTGCAGAGCCAACCTGAATTTACCCAACTCCCTGAAAGATACACAACGAGCTACAGCAACTTGTCAAGCTGCATTAGACGACACGACAGATACAGCATGATCTGTTAAATCAGAGCTACAACCTGCCTGCTCCACCGCTACCAAAAGGTTAAAGTGAACCCACCGACCCAGGAGGAAGTGCTTTGGAAGATATCAAAGTTTCTGTACATGCACCGCTGCTCTGCTGTAACTCTTCACACCCCCCAGGGAAGAATTACTTGGAAAGAATCAAGATGTTGTTACAGAGAAAACAGGCTCTGGCCTCTCAGAGAAGATTAACAAGTGTAATGCTGTACAGATGTAGGCTCAGCACAACTCCCACTCTCTGCTCGCTGCGCTGCTGCTGCTGCTGCTGCTGCTGCTATGGTGAGGACAGACAGACAGACAGACAGACAGACAGTGTGGCAGCATGAATCTGAACATACACCGTGGATCCAATCGGCTCATACAGATTCTCCGACACTTCTTGGAAGCTATCTGTGTCGTCTTCTACTGCTTCTGATGATGATGAATCAATTTGATAAAGTGCAGAATGAGAGGACTCGTTGCCTTCAGCTGAGGAAGTATTTCTTGCCGCAGCAAATTTAATTTTAAAAGCCAACTTTTAAACTCAATAACCCCGTTGTTACTGAACTCAGAGGCCCCAGAATCTCTTGGATCGTTCAACAATGCTCAACAGTTATCATATTTCAGCTCAAAAAAAGGGGGCTCATGGGTAGTAAAGTACCGAATAGGCTCATGGGTACTGTAGTGCCCAATGAAAAGGAGATATACCAACCAGAAAAAGCTGTAAACTTGGTTGTTAACTTAACAACAGAACTAAAACTTAAATCTATTATTGTTTTTGCAAAGGTTTGGGACAAAAACCTTGAAAAGCTGAACTTCTGCTTTAGACAATGGTGCTTTTCAAACGTTGTGTCAACATGACGTTACCCCTCTTGCATCTCCATAAAGAAACTACTTTTCCCACTTGAGTGCGGAGGAACCTGCATGGAGGTCTGACCCCTCCGTCTAAAACAGAGCCAGACCTTATCGCCCAACATCAGTGTTGCTGTTGTGTCTGAATAGAAGCAAATCCCTGCAGTAGGTTCGAACATCTGGTGGAAAAGACTGAAATCACAAAAGTGGAGGTTGTTGGAGCAGTGGATTCCCGTCTATGGCTTTGGGTGGAGATGTTCACCCAGTGCACATGGTATTAAGTTCTAGTGTTCCCATACCATTGGCCGTTAGGGTTACAATAACACTAAAACTGCATATTAACTCCTTGCTCTTTGATTATTGAATGTTCAATGCAAATTGGCTGTAGAAACAAAGAGCATGTCAACTTCCAACCAAAATACTTATTAGTACCATTACTTGGGTGGGGTCAGCACTGTGGAGCCTGCAAGTTGTTTTATGAAAGGTATCTGATACTGGTTGTGATGGACGGCACGTTTGGGTTATATAGAAGCCAGAAACTGCCAAGATGATAAAATAGGATTGCGGTCTTGTTTGTCTTGGTTACTAACTCCTGCCTAACATGTTTCATTATCAAAGGATATGGTAGGGTGGGACGGGGACAGAGCATGATTTAGGTTTGTTCATGCAACCATCACTATTTGACTTTCTATTGAACTTTCTATTGAACTATTTTCTTATTTGCCATTGCCATTCTTATTACCACTGGTGATTGCATTCAATAAGACACAGTATGTACAGATTTCCTTCCAAAGGAAACCAAAGTTGTTCTATTATTTGCTTTAAACGAATCCGTCCGAATCTGTTAGCTACTTAATATTTGATCCTCTGGGCTACAGACGCTTTTGGTTTCTCCCAAATCCCTACTGAGGTCGGATACCAATCCTTACACATCAAATATCCTTGGCTGATTATCCACACCGAGAATAAATATACGTCAAACAGCTAAAAGGGCCCAAACATGTGAAGCTCACTGCCAACAGTTGTGTAACAGTGTTCGGGGTGGGTTTTGTCTTCAGGCAAAAACACAAATACTTGGTCCAGGTCCGACTGTTTCTGTTGTTTCAACCCTTGAGGAGGATTTTTGTGGAGAAATTCATGCAGTACTAATGCAAAATAGACTCTCAGAAATAAAGCTCACAATGGGGGAATCAACATGGATAACACCGTACAGATGGAGCCATGGTCCAAGTCCCATTTCTCTATGTTCTCTATACTTGCATTGTTTTGTGCTTTGAGAGCAAAAACCAAGCGAGCAGGAGAGGGTGGTTGGTGGGGGGGGTGGGGTCAAGTTCAGTTTCGACCCAAACAAGCACCAATCTTGACATAATTAAACTGGATGGTGGGGTGGGGGTGGGGGAGAAATCACAGTGAAAATGCATTTAAAAGACAGTGTTGAACTGCTATCAGGAAGATTGTACCGAACGTATCAGCAACAGACCAAAAAAATCATTACAGGAAAAATCAACAGATGCAACATTGCTGTGCTACGAGGCAGACTCTGTGGGCTTCACTTTCTATCTCCTTCTCTCTGTTTCTCCACCTCTGTCATCTGGGAACTGTGTGTAAAATACTGAAGTGCAAATGGATTGTCGGACAATTCCTTTCAAAACCAAAAGTCTCTCAGCTCCTGCTATCATATTTCTCCCATCTCTCCATCCATCCTCCTCAACATCCTTGACCCTGATCCACAATCACTCCCTGTCTCCAGCTTCACAGTGGGACATCTCAGGTTTCAAACAGCCAAATTTAACTGTTCTCTCGCAGATGCTACTCGGAGTCAACTTACAGAAATGTAATCCTACTGCTGAGAGGTGATACAGCAAACAGTTCAGATGTGTTTCCCAACGGTCCTTCGCATTGTTTCAGATTTTTATGACATTATTTGGTCAAAACTTGCCAACAGCAGACAGTATCATGAAAGCAAAAGAAACATTTTACAGCTGGATATTAAGACGCTTCTACATCACTGGGACCTCAACTCCCTAAAATGCCAAAGATCAGTTGAGGTTTACGGCTGATTCGGGAACAATTTCATTTACTGACACATTCTCACATCAAGACTCAAACTCTGGAGACACAGTTGGATGCTATTCATTGTGCAATATTGAGAAAGGTTTAATATTGAACAAAAAACAGGAGTATCGGCCTGGTTGTGAGTGATGTGGACAAAAGATCATTTGACCACAAGATTCAAGATTTTATTGTCAAAGTCCTGACTAGCCAATGTGCTCCCTACAGTCATGCCACTTTGACAATGGTCTGCTCACAAATACCCTTCGCCTACAAAGCTGGATCCTGTCCTGACTCGTCCTGCCACAGGTTTTCTGTGGACGGACTGAAACGCCATCATCTTGAGCTGCATACTGTAGCAATGGGCAGATTAACAGCGTCAGAACTTTTTAAAGGCCACCTATGCAAGTCTGGTTGCTTTTTCGCTGTTTTGAGATGAGAGCTACAGTAGGACACCAGATCGGAGACGCTGATCTCACAAGGTTGGTTTTCCGCCAAGAGATGCTAGGTGGAAGGCAGAGAGCCTCCATTCTCCCTGTAACAAGTCATTTACTGGAACTATCACAATTACTCCAAAGCTGTTTATTCAAAAGTAGAGTCTGGAGGTTTGTTCATTGCAGTTTGTAAATAAAACATTAAAACTGGGCCCCTCCTCTCGGGCTCAACTGTGCAGCCTCCTGCCCCTGACAGCAGCAGCAACAGCAGAAGTCAGGACTGGAAAGAAAAAGAAATACAGTCCGATGAAGCGCTGGAGCGGTGGAGTGATTCCCAGCCGTGACCGGCATCGGGAGCGTGCTAGCAGCAGATGCTAGCCGCCACTGCTATCGGAAGTTAGCAGTGAGCTAGCAGGTGTTAGTGGCACTCGCTAGCGTGCAGGACAGCTAGCGGGGCTAGCAGCCCTCCGAATCTGCACAACGAAGCTTCACCTGAGCTTTGCCAGAAGAGAAAAAACTGACTCTTCACCCAGAGATGTCCCCGTGCACAAATCTCCAGACTCTACCTTTAAGGTACAAAAAAATTAGTTCCTCTTTACATGGAACATCTAAATATAGCACCTTAATGATGCAATCTATGCAATTCATCTGCCAAAGGAAGTTTGCCAATGCAAGATAATCCACCTCTTCGTTAGCCCGATCGCACTGAAACCTGAAAAAAAAAAAAAAAACATTTCCCGGAAGTGAACTACTTTGTGGTAGCAGCAGCAGAAAACGGAGACCTGAGTATGAGCATGCTTCCTGTTGAGGAATAAATGAATGGTAAACATTCATTTCAAGCAAAAAAGAACCAAACAAAGCGTCTGGAGAACAAATCTACATGTCGAACGGTTGAAAAGCCTCTGAAACCCCCCTCCTCTCCCCCCTCCCCGCCCCTCTCCACCTCTGTGATGCTGGAGCTGAGGGGCTGTGTGAGCTGTGTTGGAGGTAAGAAAGTGAGCTTTTTTTTTTTTTTTCGCTATTTCTGTCAGTCCTGTCACTTGTAATGTGAACAACCGAGAGCAACACTCTGAGAGTCTTCCAGGAGACACCTTCTGAAAATGTGCTGTTATCCCCATATTAAGATGTTTTTCGCACCTCGCCCTGTCTCTATTACAGGCGGCCTTTCACCCCTCCTGCGAGTGTTGCCGCTCCGTGCAGCTATAAACACTTCTCCCTTTCCACGCGGTTTTGAAGACAGGTTGTATGAACTAGTTATTTTCCAGCCATAACCCGGCGAGGAGCTCAGAAACTGCTCCACAACACACTCGCACGCTCACTCCTTTAATTTATCTCCCGTCTATTCTGAAGATTTTTTTTTTCTTCTGCCAATTCCTGCAGTTGTTGTGAAAGTTGTGAAACCTTAAATGGACAAAATAGGAAATAAGGGGCGTGAGGAAAATAAAAATTTGAAGGGGACAAAAAGCCCATCTGTGTTCAGTAAAGCAGACAGGAAGCAGATTGTGCTTCTAACTCTCCTCTAGATTCATCAAAGTGGACATAAAGAGAAAAGAAGCCTCCACGCGACGAGGTCCACATGAATAATAAGATCTCTAATGACTGGATTCAAAAGCCTTTATCAATCTTAACTTGCTAAACATGGACGTTAAAGACCTCTGGGTGAGCTGAAAGAACCTGTAGGTGTCCTGTAACACACACACACACACACCCAACACACCTCCCTCTCTGAGAAGGAAAAGAGACGCTGCAGCTCGATGTGCAGTATAAATGCAGGTTGGGGAATCCTCCATAATGTTTGCCGAGTTTACCGACTTGGCTGATGGCTGTGTTTTCTTATCCTCTAACAGAGAGGGTGATTTGACTGATGCTCGTAACAGATTGCATCACAGCAGGAGACGAACTAAAACGGTTTACGCACCGCGGCTCTCCCTAAACTGTCTAACAGTGGCAGCGCTCCACCTTGTAAATTTGGAATAGTAATTTTAGAAATTTCCCAGCAGTCTATCTCCAATTGGCCTTCACTGGGAGTACTGTTTGATATCAGTGAAGTATCGCAGTGTACCACCTCTGAACGGCAGAAATATGATCTCAGCTCTGTGAAACTAACACTCTCACTACACTTCTCAGGAAAACACCTGAGCCACATTTAAATATGTTTTTATTCACAGCCCAGTTAATCCAAGGTTTTTTTTCTCTCTTTTCGTTCTCTCAGTCAGTCAGTGGTGTTAGCGCCGTTAACATATCTTTATACAAGTTTTTTTTTTTTTCCTTTTAATGAGCGTACTGTCATGACACGTGACCCACGCCGACACCACTAAGATGAAGGTGTTTCTGTAAACACACAAATGCAAAACAGCAAAGAAAATCACGAGGTGTCAAAACACGAAATGTTGCAAGTTCCTCCGGCGGCGTGATAGCTACTGTAACGGCGCTTCAACTTCGCTTCACATGCAGGTAATCTACCAGCTCCTTCAACCACAGCTCCCAGTGCTGTCGGTTCACTGGGGGGGAGGAGGAGGAAGGTATACCCCCCAAAAAAACCTTTCTCCCCTCCGTTGGTGTTTCCTTTCTCCGTCCGGCAGCCACAAGGAGGAGATTAAAGCGATCCCCTTGTCCGAGGCGCCTTCAGGTGCTACTGTGCTCTCTCAACAGTCGGCCTACACAAACAGCTCCAGACTTTTGCAGATTTTCGTTGCCCCAGCTTTTGCCTCTGAGGCTAAAGTACAGGTTGCCCTGGTTAATTGGTGGGGGCTGCAGGGGCTTTGTGCATCCTGAGAGAGAGAGGGAGAGAGAGACTGCAGGCTTCAGTTCAGAAATATAAATTTGGGGAGTCTTGTTGGCCTTGGGTTTAAAGTCTCTGAATATGAACCGCAACATGTTTGCTGCATGAGCCTCTTTTCTCTCTCTCTCTCATTTTATGTCATCTCTCTACTGTCCCCTCATATTTTAAAGGCAAAAAAAAAAATTAAAGAATAATAATTTAATTTCTGTGCTCAAATTGAGGCAGCGAGGTAAAACGTCCTTGGAGATCAACATGAAACGTCCGAGTCATACGGTCAGCATCTGCCTGTGGGTTCTTTATTGCATGACATTTCTTATCAAGGCTGAAATGATTCAATTCTTAGAGGAATCTGCAGATGATTTTCTCTGGTAATTGATCAATTACGATCAATTGCACTCGATAAATAATAAATAATCTGTCTGACCCAACAATCATGCGTTTCATTCTGCCCATTACTCCGTTTATCACTTCACTGCTTTGCTCCAAGTGCCTCTCCCTCCGTGATTTCCTGTTATCGTCCCCATTGTTAATCGCAGAGGAAGTTATTATGAAGTCAAAAAATATTTTAGTAGTTTTAATAGTGTTGTGCAGATCTGGTTTCTGGCTTCTGGTTTTCATCAAGGAAAACTCCACATGATTTTAAACAGAGTCCCTGCAGTGATTTATAACCGCATGTCCACACAGCTCCAGGAGGCTGAGATATCAAGACTTTTATCATCTACTGTGTCAGGCCTCAAAGGCACAAGAGCCTGCATTTCCCATAATGCAACACTGTATCATCTTCCATTTGGTCCGTCCTGCTCGCAACTCCAGAACCTCCAAGTTTTTTTTGCAACAAAGGTTTTTTTTCTGCTCCAATCCAAGATAATTGACACATTAATCTCATCTCCTCCAGTTTTTCACCGGCTGAGTCTTTATCTTTGTGACAAGAACTTTTCATGTGTAAAATCATGACTTCCTTTTTCTACTTCATTGTGTCGCCTGAAACCTACGTCCTTGAAAACTTCAATTTTAGCACCGAAGTTGCCACCAAAAACTTCATGTCTCCTGATTATTATCTAAAATGAGCTGCAAGCCAAATTTCATTTTCACCCCCAGGCATGGTGCTGGTGATTTCTGACAGATGTACGTAAAAAAAAAATTAAAAATATCGATCGTTAGTTAACAAGCTGAAAGTGGATCATTTTATGTGTTTTGCAGCAATTAGCTTGTTTATTTCTTTCCAATAATCTGGTTTGTTGCCAAGTCAGTTTTCAACATTGAAGGAATTTATATCCATGTGATTAAGTTGCATAGATAAATTTAACATATCATTATGTTCCATTTTATGCAGTTACGATAGCATATAAAAATCATATAGATATGTATCATGGGTAAGACTTTATTGTAAGGGGTCACTGTTCCTGTGTATCTACCTAATTAAATACAGCGTAATTACCTATTTAACCATATGTAGTAACATTTTCATGTACTTACACTTGTAATAAGAAATGCTTGCTACAATACTTTGTATTTACAATATAAGTACATCGTTATTACATGGTTATATAGGTAATTACACTGTATTTAATTAGGTACAGTAGATACATGGGAACAGTGACCCCTTAAAATAAAGTGTTACCGTATCATGTATATCCAAACTTGACAATGAGTATGTCATATATACTGTATTGAATGTAAACCTATATCTTCATATATGGTATATATACTGTATATGATAACAATACATCAATATATGTTCTTGTTTGGGAAGAAAATCAATCAGAGTAAGAAGCGAGCGCAAGTACTGCAATTAACAAGCAAGTCCTTTCAGCGCTAACTGCACTTAATGCTATTTGGATAAGTAAATCTGCACCTTTCTTACCCTCCTCCACCTGAAAATAAAAAATCTATTTGAGATTTTTTTGATTTTGATTTTTGGGGAGTAAATTGAGTGCCACTCGAACAATTGTGTTGGTAGATGGATGAATTGGTGGGCGGGTGATTGGGGGGAATTATGAGGCGGATCTCCCTTCCAGAACAACACAGTCTAACGCTCATTACTCTGAAAAACACTTGACTTTATCATGGCCTCAATTATGTGGCGCCGGATAAACTCCAGTGTTACTGAGCTGCTGCTGCTGCTGCTGCTGATGATGATGCCGGACAGAAGAGGAGGAGGAGGAGGAGGAGGAGGAGGAGGAGGAGGGGGTGTGTTCAAAACCTCGCCAAAAAAAAAAGTGGAAGGAGAAGTGTCTCAAACCCTGACCGTCCCCTCCTCTCCTTATCTTTTATGGATGGGGATGGGAAGTATCTTTGAGCCAGACGTCCACAAGGACTCAGTGGAAAAACCTTCAGAGACCTCGAGTTGATTAAAGTTTGAAAATCTGCCATTTTATTTTAAGCGTCTTAAATATGAAAAAACACACAGCAAAACGAGGAGGAAGTTGAGTTTTCACTTTGTGGGTCGATAAACGCAGCATCGGTGAATTAAGTTTCTATCTGTGCAGAGACGACGACGTCCATCAGCGAGCGCCGCCCTCCGTCCGTGACTCTGATGTGAGCATTAGGAGAAGGTGACAAGATAAACGGTGAGCTAATTAACAGAGCTGGAGTCAAACAATGGAGATCTGACCTTTCTGTTTGTTTGTTTTCATGTGTTAATGTGAGGAAGGGTCAGTCTCCTCATCACCATCACCGCTGCATCTCCATCATCCACAGTTTTGTCTCTCCTCTCTGCGACTATTGGTTTTTGTGACTTTTTTTTTCTTTCTTTTTTTTTTTTTTTTTTACATTATGTCGTGTCAGAGAGCCAAAGCAGCTGTGACTTCGCTCGAACACGTGCAGGGCATGCTGGGTAACGTCGGGTCTGGAGGAAAGATGCAGAGAGACGTTTGAAGTTCGACAGACTGTTTATGTTCATGAGAAGCAGCCGTGTCAGTGAATATATGTGATGCTGATGCGCTGCCTGTTCTCATTAGAGGCTGTAGCATCGTTTACTTCGTGTTCGATGTTTGTTGTGTTGGATGTGATTTTTTTTTTTTTCAGATGAGACGAAGGCAACATCTGAATAATTAACAATGACACGTGAGGGAGTCGAGTTCTGTACATACACACACACACACACACACACACACACTAATACTACATTTTATCTACACAACCAGTCAATAACCCTAACCTTTGTTTCATTTCTAGAAATTCAGTATCTGGTCAAAACTTTTAACCGTGCTGTTGTCCTCCTGGGTCAAGGAAGGAAGGACGAAGGGAAGGAAGGAAGGAAGGAAAGATAGGGAGCAGATTGGGCCAATTGGGTCAAAAAGGAAGGGAGCAAGGAAGGGAAACAAGTGGAATGAAGGAAAGAAAGAAAGATATGGAAGGAGAAAGAAGAAGGAAGGATGGAAAGAAAGATGAAAAAAAGATCAGGTCAATTGGATCAAAAGAGGAAGAAAAGATGGAGGGAGGGAAGGAAAGAAGGAAGATCAGGAAAAAATCAAATAAAGATGGAGGGAGGGAAAAGATCAGGTCAAAAGAAGAAGGAAGAAGAAGTAAGGACTAAGGGAAGGAAGGAAGGAAGGATTGTGGAAAGAAGGAAGGATTGTGGAAAGAAGGAAGGATGGATGAAGGGAACAGATTCGTTCAATTTGACCCAGAAGGACAACAGAACGGGTTTTAAAACAGGAGAAAGAAGAAGAAGAAGAAGAAGAAGAAGAAGAAGAAGAAGAAGAAGAAGAAGAAGAAGAAGAAACATTTCTCCACTCGCAGCCACACAACAATATTTTTACAGCAGAAGGAGGGAAAAAAAAAACATAACAACACAAAACTTAAATCTTGAAAATGTAACACCAAAGACCTCAGAGGAAGATCCAAGATCACACACAACCTCCAAGTAAGACGTCCTCCGCTGCAACCTTCTGAGGCGCAGGTGTGTTGGAGGAAAACACAACAGGACGACGTACACACACACACACACAAACACACAAAAGGGAAAATAATAAAAGGCGGAGAAACGCAGCGTTGTGGTGGTGAAGTTGAGCAGCAGCAGCAGCAGCAGCAGCAGCAGCAGCAACAGGGAGGCTACGGTTTGATAGTGCAGCTCAGTGAGAGAGGCGAGCAGCAATCTGCCCGGCCACACTGACTGCCCACACACACCTCCTCCACAGGTGTGTATGCACTACAAGTGTGTGTATGTGTGTGCGTACATGTGTGTGTGTGTGGATTTTTAGGGTGAGTCACTCTCTCCCACGTAGCCGATACCTCCACCAGCGGTTGTGGAGATCCCATCAGCCCTCACACTCCCACCACCGCTTCACATCCATGCTCCTTTTTTTCCAACAGCAACAACGGCAACAACACCACGGCAACCATCGCTCCCACCGCCGTCGTCTTGAAATCAGAGCGGCGGCGGCGGCGGCAACATTTGGAGGTAACAGATGGCGATTTTATCAACAACAGTATGATCACAGAGTGACAACATTAGGGCATCACGTTAATTGTGCCGCCTTTTGTTTTTTTGCACAATTAATAATGAGACAAAACCAGGAACATTCAAACATTTAGATCTGATGGAAATAAAACGCAGAGCTCAATATTTTTTGATTCTTCGCATAATTGGGCCTCGTATCGTAACACCTGCAGGTCAGACAAACATACAGTGATGTTCTGTGATGATAAAGACACGGATCCGGAGTGGAAGCTTTTCAGAAAAAGGAAAGAAAACAGCCTTATCTTCCCCTTAATTCCCATTCATTTCTGAAATTATACAGTAGGTTTTTAATCAGGTTTCAGAGCCCTGAGGGTCATGAATCTCTCTCAGCATGAAAACAACTGAGCAAAGTAAGAAAAGGAGACCCCCACCACCACAATCCCCCTCCTCCCTCCCCCCTCTCTCACTGAATGATCAGGTGCAGAGCCGGTCCTGCAGCCCCAGCAAGGCGCCGTCCGTTCATTCGTTCGTTCGTTCGTTTGCCGAGCTGCTTTGACTTGACTCGGAGGTGCTCGACGCTGTAGCACCTCCGATGCAAATATTTTTAGCAAGGATGACCCATGTGCAAACGGCCCCCATCGCCATGGCAGTGTTAGCGCGGCGCTCCACCCCTTGAGCTTCACACAAGCCCATTCAATAAAGCAGAAGGGCCGTGAAAATAAACCTTCCCGGGCACCCAGTGGGGCTGGCACCGGCCCCGCAGGCTGGCCGAGGCCCAGGAAAACGCTGAAAAAGCCGACTGGACTGCAGCCAAACGCTGGTAAAATTTTGGCTCCGGTTCGTCAGGTTTTCTGCACTGCTGAGCCCTTAGACTGGTGACTGTGGTTTGGTGCTGGTGCAGCAGTGGAAGAATCTCATATACAAGCAAAAAAAAAACAGTCTGGAATACAGCGTTTCCAACACTGTGTTTGAGCCCTGTCTTCAGTTGCTCCACAACATCTCATCCCACTTGGGAGAGGAACAAACCCGGTGGAGATGTTCAAAACAAAAAAAACTTGCAGATGTGAAGAGAAGAAAGGTAAATAAAAAACAGGGGACGGACAGAGCGAAGCAAATGAAGCCACAATTAGGCAAATGACATCAAAGCCTCTCCACAACATATGCAAACAGAAGCATCCGTGTTGTCATCTTCTCGCCGCCGCAAAGCCGAAGACGACGTTTAACTCAAACCACTGGCTGTTTGATGCAGGCGGCACGAGAGGATCAAAGTCTCCAGCAGCAGTTATTTCACTGTGATTTAAGCAGAAGTGCTGTGAATCTACAGCTACCGACGCCACAGCGGGGACCGTTAGGTTTCTGCAGAGTTTTCAGCAGCATTTAAAATCCTACCACCTTTTCGCAACAAAGCCCTAAAATCTTTGGGTCCAAATCCGTCTCCGATCGGCTCGTCTGATACGAAGCATCCAGACCCCTCGGGTTCCTCGGGGGACGGGTTTACTCGGCGCTCCCGAGGTGAAAAAGCTTTTACCGTCACCAGGAATGAGCTTCCTGAGGTCGGCGGACAATGTCAGGCCTCAAATCAAAACTGTTCAAACGACACATGACATCATCTATGATCATATGTCAGCAGCGTGTTTGTATTTGCTCTCTAAGCTCTTTAATCGCTGCAGCTCTTCTATGAAATGGTTTTATTGTCGAGTAGATTTAGACCAAGAATCTGTTCAGGTATCTTGTTGCATGAGAACTATGTAAACTAAAAACAAAAAGACAAAAGCATGTAATATTATTGATATTTACAATAAAGATATGAATAAATATTCAATGTGTACAACTAAAATACAGTATGTGCACTATGCAAAAAGACTGGGGAGGGAGGCATGGGCAATAGTTCAAATGGCTCAGGGGGGTGAGTGGGTGAAAGTTGAATAATTATAAAGTAATTGATGCAATATTGATTTAAATATTTGTGTTTATTCAAATTAGTTTTTACTGCATTCTTAATGTGTGTTAATGTATGTATAAATTATATTCAAGGGATAGTTCAACATTTTTGCAAATTGCCATAATCCCTATAGTCATAGCAGTAGGTTCATTACCTTTAATTGTCGGTGCAAGCTATTTTTAGAACGGCAGAGCAGAGCCGTGAGCTGCTCAGAGCTACGCTATGGAGGCTCATGGGATTTCTTGGTTTTCCTCATCAAACTCATCAAATACACAATCCAACAACTCCACAACGCTCTGGTGGACAAGTTGTGACCTGCACATTCACCACGCTATGAGATAATAACACAACGTTATGAGACAGAATTGTTTTAGAGGGAAATTCATGCAGAACCGCTGATGCATGTTCCCGTCTAGGGTCATTTTTTCTGCATTTACCTCTAAAACAACTCTGTGTGGTAACGTTGTGTTATTATCTCATAGCGTGGTGAATGTGCAGGTCACAACTTGTCCACCAGAGCGTTTTGGAGTTGTTGGATTGTGTATTTGATGAGTTTGATGAGGGAAACCAAGAAATCCCACGAGCCTCGTAGCATAGCTCTGAGCAGCTCACAGCTCTGCTCCGCCGTTCTAAAAACAGCTTGCACTGACAATTAAAGGTAACGAACCTACTCCTAAAACTATAGGGATTATGGTAACGGGGCAATTTGTGGCGAGTCCCCTCTTTTTTGTCGTTTACCTCCCTGGACTCAGCACCTGGCTACACTTTGGATGTGCGTGAGCTTGATCCTTTGTCCAATGGGCCAATTTGCCAAAATGTTGAACTATCCCTTTAATGTACTCGTCGTCAATAACCTTTGTCTTCCACATAATAAACTCTCCGTAGGTTTCCACAACAACTCAACATGTGGTAACACACACACAACACAGAAAAACGAGCTGTTTACCAAATGTGTGACGCCCCAACATTACGCAAGCGTCAACGCAGCAGCAGCAGCAGCGGCGCCGTCGTCCTCCGTGGCGTCCTGGACAACAAAAAGCCTGGTTTGGTTTGAGCGCCGCGGGGGAATCAGAGGCCGCGGCGGACGCTGCCATGTTTAAACTGTTACTGCATGAACCTGCTGAACCGCGCATGTTGGTTCCAGCTGAGGACGAACCGACACAGTTTTCCAACACGCACACGCACACACAGAGAGAGACTTTTCTACCTGATTCAAAAACCATCTCCCTTTCCCATCATCCCTCCTGCCTCTGACTGTATTTACAGTTTGAAGTACGTGTCTCTTCCATTACTCGTCTTTTCTTCTCCTCAAGTATCAAATCTCCTTCCCTCTTCTCTCAACTCTGCTTCTCATTTTTCTCCTTTTCTTGCCGTCAGATCATTCGATATGATTTTTCCCTCTTCCTCTTCTTCGCCTTCTCTCTCCTTCTCTTTCTCTCTCTGACACCAGCTCCTCTTCGCCTCGGCACGTTTTAACTCCAGAGAGGACAATCTCGCTGAAAAACCGGACCCTCTGCTTTGAATTTGGAAAATGAAATGTCAGATCTTTCAAAGTTGTTTCTTTTTTCTCTCTCTCTTCTTTTCCTGGAGCCTCTTTGTGCACAGAAGGTGTTTTGGCTTTTCTCTTACCCGTCTGAAAACCTCTCAGCCTTCCAGGTGTCACACTCCGATCCTCATGCGTCACTCTCGCACTTCATGTCTTCCCTTCACCTTTACCATGTCGCTTCTCGGCTTTTTCTGTCGACAACCTTGAACAGCACCGCTCCCCTACATGCTGAACATTTCTTCTTCTTTTTTTTTTTCGCGGAGAAGGCCTTAAACGAATGTAAATGAAGCCGAACTCCAGAAAAACTGGCAACAACAGTGAGTCAGTAACAGTTTTTTAATTCAACACAGCAAATTAAAAGTTGTGGGAACTGCACATGAGCGGAATAAGAAAACAGGAAATGAATTGCTAAGTGATGCAGAATTGTGTCTGGCAGATCATTTCTAATGAGGAGAGAAAAATAAGCACATTTAATACTCGAAACTCTCCCCGACAGCGAGGCCCGGGTTCAGGACCGGCCTGTTCCTCCTCTGATACTTTGTGAAGGACTGAAGGTCACTGCGGGGACAAAAGAGTCCGAAGACACAAAGCTGGGTTTGATTTCACTTTTTAAATGTCCTCTTCCTGATGGACCAGAAGCGACTGTACCCGACCCCAGTGTACGATTTCGGTTAAAAAACAAGGGGAAAAAAAAACGTTTGGTAAAGACGAGACGATCCTCTCCGTTCCTTTAACCCGTGAAGAGCTCTCTCAGCTCCGTCTGAAAACAAACAACCTCCTGCGACCTGACGGGTCCCTCGTCCGCTAAAAACCCTTCACTTGCTTAGACTCTGGAGCATGAAGTAAAAACCAGGTGAGACCTTACCGCTTTGGATTTCATTAGAAATCACCTTGGAATTCGGATAAAAAGGCACATCTGTCAACATCCCACCACATTTGGTTGAAGGCTGTGATTGACTTTAAAAGGCAGAGGTCGCCTCCTCCTCCTCAACGTTTCACCTTGAGCCTCAATCAACGGAGCTTCGGACAAAGCTCTAAGTCTAAGTGTGTGAGCAGAGCAGGAGATTTGATCCGACTATAAAAGGGTTTGACTCCGCTACAATCAGGTTTTGTACCTTTTTCTGGTTGACCAATTAAATCACAGATCGAACGATCGACACATTATCTGGTGGTAAACTGATGAAAACATGCACAACTTAACATTTCATTTACTTTTTTTCCCTCTAATCCTATGACTAAATAGGACTGGAGGTGCACACAACCACTCTGGTTTCTACAATTTCATATATGCCGTGCTCTTTACTTTTCGTTGTGCACGCTATTAAACTTCCAAGTCAAAGCCCAGGACGTGAACTCTGGTTCATGTAAGGTCAGATGTAGAGGTGAATCACATGATCTGGGTGTCCCGTCCTGGGCTTTGACTCGTCAGAATAGCGAGGACGAGTCAGATGCGTTGTGAACTGATGAAGCCCCGTGGATAAGAGGTGAAATGTCCTTTCCTAGACAAATACAATTGTTTCCCAGAGAACATCTGGGCGTGTTAGTCCCACTTAAAGAAATTTGATTTAGTACAACAGCAGTCAGACAAAAATGTTTAAGTGTATTCAGAAGACCAAGTTTTACCCAGACTACCACAGCAGCCGTTGTCTGAAGCACAACTATAGATTTCTCTGTCCTAATATGAACCGACTGCCTGAAATGACTTAAAGACGATGTAATCATTAACTACTCACGTCGTACAGGTTGAAGCAGACGCTTCACTTCCTCACGTGCTGAGTCTTAAGTCATGTTTTATCAGAGATCACTGAATGAAGCTCTGCCTGTGTTCTCCTCCTCCTCTTCCTCCTCCTCCTCCTCCTCCTCCTCCTCCTTGTAGACCTTCACGGGAGGTTTTGGATCTGCTCTTCCTCCTGGATTCGCTCCTCGGAGGCATCTGATCAGAACCTCCTCTCACTGACTCATCGCTGTCGACTGGGGGCTCTGAACAAATCTCTGGGATTTGCACCAGCTTGTGTTTTACAGTCTTCAACCCCTCACGCTACTACAGAGCCGAGAGCCTGACACCATGTACACGTGTGCTCAAACTCTCCGTGTCCTAGTTTCCCTCTCTGGATCTCCATGCTCGATGTTCAACAGCGTGAGAGTGATCAAATAAAATAAAGTTACAGAGCTAAAAAAAAAAAAAAAAGCTAAGCAAAAGACGAAGAAGAAGAAGGCACCTGTGGCGTGTGTTTGGGCCGAGCTCTTTGTTTGTTTTCCGAGCGTCGGCTGATTAATGCACGGCCGAGAGTCCTGCTGCACTTCTGCTGTGTTTGTCTGCAAACACGTTACAGTTACAACACTGTGGATCATTAAGCCCTGAAGAAGCGGCTCCGAGTCGATCACTGTGAACTGTGACTGAAACCTCCTACCAACAAATATTTGCCTCATCACTCATTGTTTTATATTTCTAATGAATTACAGGGAGAAAACAAAAACAAAACCAAGCCAGACAACAAAAAAAAGCCATAAGAGGCGAATCATCACATTTGAGCTGGTGGAAAAGTTGACTGGAGCTTCTTCACGCGTTCTCACTCCAATTCATAACAAGACAAACATTATAAAGGATTAAATAATGGTTATAATTTGTTTATCAGTGGCTTGTTAACAGGACGTAAATCAATTAAAAGCTGGTATAACACGACGGCTGTGGCAGCGACCTGTTGCTTGCCAAATAGTGATCCCATTAACCACCATCAGAATCCTAATGGTCATTTAACAGATCAGATCAAATGACCACATTCATGTAAAGTGTGAATCCCATCAACATTTACGACTGAGTTACTAAAAGGCTCATTTTACCAGCTATAAATGGTAGAAAGTATTTAGTTTAACGAGTAGTTAGAATTAACTTCATCTTGCCAAATAGTGAGCCTGCATTAATGTATGAAAACGTGTTTGTTTATGATTCATTAAGTGTTAACAACCAATTTTTAAACAAAGGATCACTTAAAAAGCACTATCCTTATCTGTTTCCCTCTCCTCAACGCTGCACATCAGGTCGGCCTGCAGCTGACGGCGCAGGTCCGACGTCACTTCACCTTCACGTTCGCACACGAAGCATCGGGTGAAAACAGCTGCTGACACCGTGTGAAGGTCTGATCGCACGCGACGGATTAATTATAGCCTGAAAACGCACTTTTACACCCCAGCGGTGGAATAAGGGAGAATAAGCTGCAGATCCTGGACCTCCATCATCATCACCACCATCATCATCATCATGATCCAGACACTCAGAGACAAAGCAGAAAAAAAAAGAAAAACGAGCCTCACCTGTCGAACCTGAGCACAGCTCCGCACTTTCGTTCATTCACTCGTTTATTTCACTCGCTTTGAGGAACACAGGAGTCGCACCTCCTCCTCCTCCTCCTCCTCCTCCCAACATAACTCCGGCTCCTACATCCTGTGGTGCCGCCATTAAACAAACACAACCCAAGACCTGGTGGCAAATGCCAAATGCCAAAATGGCATTTACTGAGCTTTTTTCTACCAAAAGTTCATAAAGTTCACCTCTCTGCCCACGAAGAGCTTCTTACACTTCTGCTGGTTAAAGCTGCAGAGCGACTGGAAATGCAAAATGTGTTTTTTGTTTTTTTTGCAGCTTGCAAACAGCCAGTTAACGTATAGATGAACCAACAACCACTGATGATGAAACGCTGTTGCATTCGTGCAACAAAGTGTAAAAAGACGACGACTTCCTCTTGACAAAGAGATTAAAGGGAAAAGAGCTGGTTACTTACTGCACTTCCTCGAAGGGGGAGGGGCTTCGCAGGAGGGGGAGGGGCTGTCGCTGAGGCTCCACCTCCTCCTCCTCCTCCAATCGGCTGTCGTCCTCCTCGATGCGTCGCTTTATCTCTCCCTCTCTGCTCTCTTCTTCTCCTCTCTGGACGGTCCTCAGGCCAGCGGCACTCTGGGTAATCTCCTGTGGGATCTGAAAGCAGAGAGGAGTAAGTGAGTGTGTGTGTGAGTGAGTGTGTGTGTGTGTGTGAGTGCATAAAAGAGTGTGTGAGAGAGAACAGAAGACAAATCAAAGACAAAATGGAACTACTGTACTGTGTGTAGGTGTGACGCTGTGTGTGTGTGTGTGTGTGTGTGTGTGTTAGACAGTTGCAGACAGAGGCAGAGGTGTTGATGACTGCGTGTGCGTGTGCGTGTGCGTGTGTGCGCGTGCATAAATGAAGCTGTGGTTTAAGCCCAGTGTGGGCCTTAAAAACCGCATCACTACAACTTGGCCCAAAAAAAAAAAAAGGGGCAGTAGTTACCGTGGCAACATGTGCCAAAACGGAGAGAAGGGAGGAAGTAGTGACAAAGACAGAAACAGAAAGAGAGAAAGAGAGACACACACATCCAACATGTGTACATCTGTGTGCGTCGTCGGTGTCGTAGCTACTGTAACACGCTCCTTATAGCTGATCAGATTTAACCTTTACTGAGGAACCAATGAGAAGCCGGCGTTCTGTGATGATGATGTCACCAGAGACGTGACAGGGAGGATATGAATAATGCATCCAGTCGTTACCTATAGCTCCACATCTAGTGTTTCCTATTTGAATTAATGGTTTATAATTCGCTGTACTGATGTTGTGTGAACAGTTTTAATAAAAAAAATTCAAATTACAAAAGACAAATGAATTATTCAGATGAGTTTGAGGCTCCGTAGCTCCAATCTGAGGTCGACTGTCTTCAACATGTCGACGAATTCAGGCTTTTCAGCTCTAAATGCACAACCACTTCATCTGTGGAGATGTGAAACTCCACAGCATCTTTATTATATGTCCACCAGGAACTCTTTTTATTCCTATTCTTCTTCTTTTTCTTCTTAACTCGAGATCGAACACTGAAGAAATCGAACCGAGGAGTGAGGAGACGACCTCCTGACGTTTTACGAGCTCACTGCTGCTGGAGCCACTCAGGGCTTTGAACCGTTAACAACCCAGGTTAAAGCGAATTCTGATTTTCATTTCTAAACAGCGTCCTGGAGCATAAATTCAAATTAATCAATAAAAAATGGATTTATGGCTCTCCGGTGTGTGAATAAGCAAATCGAAGCTACAGCACACATCACGCACACTATGAATGCACCTGCACGTGGTCCAGGTGGGGCTGTAGTGTAGGCGTGTAGGTGTTCACATATCACGGAGACAGGCTGCAGGACGACGATGATGATGATGAACTTTTATTACAACAGAAGCTCAGAAACAGAAGCAGCTCAACCGCCGAGATTTAAAACAACTCAGCCGTCAGATATGAAGACGCTGTAACTGTGCAGCTCACGATTTTCACCACAGACGCAGCGCTGGTGTCTGATCGCTCCTCAGACCTGTGAATCTGTTCATTATTCAAAAGAAAAAGACTTCATTTTCTCAGCTCTACCTGATGCCCACACACACACACACCTCAATCATTTCTTCTTTTTCTTTTCCATTTAAACGCAGCGACGTGTGAGACGTGGAAAACCTCCGGCTCACACCTGCTGAACCACAGGGTGAGCTGCAGGAGCAGGATTCAGGAGTTGGATGCCCTGAAGCAGCCGACGCTCAGACACAAAGCACCCAGCGCTGTGAGTCGAGAGGGGGGAGGGGGGGGTGCAGGAGGGAGGGGGGTTTCAGATGAAGTTTCAAGCTTAATGAGCAGCAACCAGTTGCAGACAAAGCTGATTCTGAGACAGCATGAGCGTGAGTGAGTGAGTGTTGTTGTGATATCGAATAGTTTCAGCGACGTCTACCGCCAAGAAAACCAGACTGTGCTTTACATTATGGATGTAAAAGAGTTTAACAGAGTCAGAGAGACAGAAATAAGAATCAGGATGTTTGTCTGAACATCTGGAACAATATGTGTGTGCTGTGCCAGATGTGTCATCCTCATCAAACCTGATCATCACCAGAACATTGATAATAGGTAAGTTTACATGGACAGTCTTAACGGTTTCAAATACTTCATACAAACACCTCAAAGCGTCTCAATTACCCCAAACCGATTGAAATTCCAGTTTGAAGGGGGTAAAGGCCACGTAGTCGGGCGTACCGTGAGCCATGCGCGCTGTCCGCAAACGTTTGAGGTTTCATAAGCCCGTGATATAACGCGATGCAGAAGTATAAACGAGGCTTGCTGCCACGTGTATCCTGCGTCGCGTCACAATGCGTCATTCGGTTGCAGACGACGCATCAAACCGACGCAGGATACGCGTGGCAGCCATGATGCGTTCGCGTAGTTTACAGCAAGTGTATCGAGGGCTATAGTCGAGCGTACGGCGTCACATTTAAAACAGGTTGATGTGAAGATTTCCCGCCGAGGCGAGCAGTCTATTGTGGGTTTACCGAGTACGCGGAGTCCGCACGGTCGGAAAAATTGAGTTTTGCGCGTCCGCTTTGGGTCCGAAGTGAGTCCACCTCGAGTACGCGAAGTCAAGTACGCCCAAGTACGTGGGGGCCTTAAACCTTGTCAAAAGCGTTCCGTCTGTCATGTGAACCTTGAAACGGGTTGACTTCTGGCGGCGTTCGTGTTGCATTCGCATGCTCAGGACGTGACGTACTCACGCACGCTAGGCTGCCACTCAAGCAAAACTTTTTTTTATCAATTACTAGACATTTCAGGCAGCCCCATTTGAAAAACACTGCACTAAAACATAAAAATATTACACTGGAAATATATTGTACGCGCGCTTCCGCCTCCAACAGGCTGCTGGATTCTAAAAGCAGGCATATTGTGTCACGCTGTTGCTTCATAAGAGAATATCCTATAACAACAAACAATGTATTTCCGTGTTTCTGTTTTGTTTTTGGTCACAGCTGCAGCACTTCCGTAATCAATATTGTTGTAACCATAGTAACGTAATCACTCATGCACGACACATTTGAAGCATTTGTTTCTGCGGTGCACGTAAACATCCAACCAGTTCTCTTTGTAATGCATGTATTGTACGCTCAAGCTGAAATCCTGAAACAGATTGATTTAATTGGCTGAAATGTCTTCAGTTTGTTGAAAGCGTACAAGGGTGTGTGTGTGTGTGTGTGTGTACACTTGTGTAGAGCTGAATCATGTGTCGTCCTTGTGTTTCTCTGTGTGTGTTTGCATTATTTTACTGCTGAGCTCAGTTTCCATTGACTTCAGTTCATTCTCCACATTAACCTTAAAGCAATATCTCGCTCTGGAGGACACACACACACACAAACACAGTGAACTACACATTCAGCAGTTTCTCCACGGCGTGGATCGATGCTCTTACTGACCAAAATAACAACAAACAAACAAACAAACAAAGTAAAAGTCTGGTGTTTTACTTTGAAAAGGTCCGCTCTGTGACTCTGGAGCTGCTGAACTCTTTCAGTCTTTTCATTCTGCTTTAAGGTTTGTTACTGCAGATGATTATAGCACACATCGCTGCGACCTCTCTGCCAAGGTTTTGTGGCCTTACTCTTTCTGTAAGAAGTGAAAGCCACTGGGTTTTTTATTCATTTATAAAGCTGTTATTGGTCTTTTACCCACTTACATTGCTTCAATGCTTCCTTTTTAACACGGGCTCTTCTCAAACACAGTCGGCTGATTGGATCACTCTGCAGCTAAAAAAAAACACTTTTTCTTATTGTGCACTTGCAACATGGATAATAATCTAAAACTTTCTGCACTTTTTATCGTATTTTTTATTCCAAAACTGTAATTACATGCCACCTCACATCCCCCAAAGAGCAAAGGAATCACAAGCAACTAGAAATATGACTAAAAAATGGTAAGAAATTATCGTGAGGAATTAAAAATAACAGGTTTTAAAGGCCTGTAAGAGTCATTTAAAACAGACAGGGGTCTGTGTTCAGTAGCATGACAGCAGCGGGAGTGAAGGACATGGAGTGGCGGTTTGTTTTCCTGAGGGGCAGATTATAACGGCGGCCCGAGGGCGTCTTAGCGAACTCACCGGACAGAACATGGTCAGATTGAACGATAATTCCTTCAGCCTTGTGGGCCGCCTGGTCCCCCCCCAACGGGGAGCACAGGTCTCTTTGCTGGAGTCCAATTAACGGAGAGCCGACTTCCACAACAGCATTTAGGCTATTATTGTCCTTCACAGAGAAGCCATTAGAGCAGCGATTAAATCAGGGAGTCACAAGACTTCCAGTGGATGAACAATGACGAATCGGAGATACATATCGGAGCTGTACTTTGCTTTAGAATCAGTTCAACTTCCGCTTAAAGTCAAGCTTTTGTTTGACAAAACGACTCATTAAAAAACACTTTCTTCATTCATCGTCCTGGTTTGATGGTTTGACTCTATTCTTAAATTATATTAAAAAATTAAAAAAAACTATTAAAAAACATTGATTGATTGTCAGGCATCGACGATCCAGGATCGAATGAAACCAGTTCTAACAATTAGATCCCCCTAAACAATCTTCATTTGTGTTTCGTCTTTGGCTTGCAGTCCGGGGTGGGCGGAAAAATCGATACAGCGAAGTACTGCAATATTTTTCATGGCAATATTGTATCGATATACCAACGCCAAGAATCAGAGCTTTTATTATATCAATTGCAAGCCTGAATTTAAGGTTTTAGTGCTGTAGTAATAATTGCTTGTTTACTCGATGCGGCTGTTGGAGGCATCACGTCCACATGAATTTAATTAAAATTGGACGCATTTAATAAAAACAGTCCACGTTGTCAGATATAATATAATATAATATAATATAATATGTATGTTTGATAGTCCCATTTTGCATCAATAAAAATGACTGAAGAGAGACGAACAGACTAAGAAAGCTAATAAACCGTAATATATATCGCAGCATATCGCGATATTCTTAATATCGCAACAACATCGTATCGCGACAAACGTATCGTGATACTACTATTTTGCAGGTGATTCCTGCCTCTGCAGACTATGCCAACTTTTTAGACCCCATGTCTTTGAAAGAAAGCAACCAGATTCGGAAACGTGAAATCATAATCGGAGTCGTTAAACTTTACATGATGTCCGCCCACACCAACACACCGACACAGGTAAACGTTCATAAATAAACCACCAAGGCTGAGGGTTCATGCTCCGTATCCCCAGATGTTCCCTTACTCTTGCAACATCCTACCGCTCTAGCAACTTTCACAGTTGTACAGTACCATTATCTGTTAAGTGGTATCGTCTTTATCTCCGTCTGTGTTTTCCTTTTGTATTATTTTCAATGTTATTGTGGAAACAACCTTGGGATACGTTTTGTCATTATCCAGGATAAGGATGCATGTGAAGGAGTGTTTAAAATGACTTGCAGCCTTTAATTGCAGCCTGGGAAGGATGAGACCTCTGAACCGGGACACAGTTTTTTTTCGGGGGGTTTTGATGCGTTAACGCTGAGGAAATCATCATTAAACCGGTTTAAACAAAACGCAGGTCGAGCCTGACCGAGGGCTGACTCAGAGAAAACGTCTCGAGTTTCCAACAGATGTGGCAGCATCTGTTTCTGTTTGGAAGGAGATTTCATCAGATTCCTGACACGTCTGGTTCCAACAACGGAGATAATGTGAAATTAATATAATGTTCTTGAACACGGAGCCGAAACACTCGGCTTAGTTCAGTTGTGTAAACGTGGTGAGGAGGTTTGTCAGGGGGAACGGTGAGAGAAATTAGTGTCAAATCTGAAATCTCTATATAAATACACTTGATACTGTTCAACACGACTGTTATATACAGTTATTTATACGCACAGGAGGAGACGATTTCAACAGAATAAAGATTTATACAACAGTGCGTGTGCGTATATAAAATTGTCAAATACAATTGTAAGTCTTATTCTTTTACCCGTAGATCTTAAAACATTACTTAGATGCCAATACTGGCAGTATTTTCTCAGAGTGAGAGTGATTTAGGCTTTAGCAGAAAATAACAAATTACAATCTGACATGTGGCAACATATGAATTGCTTTGATGGGGTGAGAAAGTGCTTGTATCAGACTCAGACAACCTCAGTTCTGACTGTTGACTGACTGCAAAAAGAAATGTGTCAAATTTAATCTGAAACCGATTCAAAAATCAATTTAACTTTCAACAAAGAGTGAAAGAACTTTTATTAAACCACACCTTCAGTTTGACACATCAAAAAACAATAATAAAAAAAAACACTTAATGGAGTATCTGCAGGACAAACACTGTGCACACAAACACACAAAGTCTTTTTGGATAATGTCAGATTAAATGTTAAAAATCAGGATCAAAGTTTTCCACGAAACACAAACAATGTCGTGTTGTTGCGCTGCTCTGTTTGTGGAAAATGAATAAATCAGGCAGAACTCACTGTTACCAGCTCCTCTTTGTTGTGAAGTAACCACAACTACGTACCACTGTGGTGCGGCGTACAACTTAAAAACATGAGTTTCGAGGAAGTTGTTGCTATTTTTCCTGTGATTTTGTGGATGTTTATCAGCTCTGACATCACAGGTAATGACATCAACAGGAAGTGGAAGTGACACTTAATCTTAAGAATACATGTATCATGCTGATATCCCTGTTGTTTTTTTACTACAACCAAGTCTCTCTTACAGTTTAGACCTTCAGAATAAAACATGCAGTGGGGGAAAAAAACTACATCACATTAAAGGGATAGTTCAACATTTTGGCAAATTGGCCCATTGCCATAATCCCTATAGTCGTAGCAGTAGGTTTGTTACCTTTAATTGTCAGTGCAAGCTATTTTTTAGAACGGTAGAGCAGAGCCGTGAGCTGCTCAGAGCTACGCTAGGGAGGCTCATGGGATTTCTTGGTTTCCTTCTCATCAAACTCATCAAATACACAATCCAACAACTCTGTGTGATGAATGTGCAGGTCACAACTTGTCCACCAGAGCATTGTGGAGTTGTTGGATTGTGTATTTGAGGGAAACCAAGAAATCCCATGAGCCTCTAGCACTAGAACCGCCGTGAGGTCATTTTGACCTCTCTCGCTTCTTAAAATGCGCGTAACTCTGTTTGCGTAAAAACCCTAGGTCTCCCAGTTGGTGACTTTTCCTAAAAGTGTGTTCTACATCATCTTATGCGTTTTCGTGATTCTGATATAAAAGAGAGCGAAGAAAAGAGAGGTTTTACCTAGAACCGCCAAGAGGTCATTTTGACCTCCATTCACTCTAATGCAAAAATGCTAAATGGACTGCATTTATATAGCCATATATATTATAAACCCAGCCAGACACACAGTTCAAAACACTTTATGGTAATACTTGACATTCATACACACACACATACTTTACCAAAAATAACAATAGTGGTTGCTAGGCAACCAATATAGATTACTCTTTATTTTTCTACTGTTCGAATAGTGTGTGTATATAAACATGTATAAAATTGATTTTCCAATAATTGCAATCTGGGCTAAATAATGTCCATTTAGTCACTGAGTTTGCCAGTTAGTTAGTTATAGTTAGTTATTTAGTTAGTTAGTCATTTTGACCTCATCCCACAACACAACACGAGTTCAGATACTAGAAAGTTGTCAAACTGTTAAAACAGGTCAAACAGATAAAAAACTAATATTACTCATAAACATTGAACATAACAATGACAATCCCTTGCTCTCATGGGAAATGGACATGAATTCAAAAATTTGAAACAATTTTGAAAATTTTTACATACACACACTGTTCGAAAATAGAAAAATAAAGAGTCGTCTATATTGGTTGCCTAGCAACCACTTTTGTTATTTTTTGTAAAATATGTGTATGTATATGAATGTGAAGCATTACTATAAAGTGTTTTGAACTGTGTGTCTGGCTGGGTTCATGATATATATGGCTACATAAATGCAGTCCATTTAGCATTTTTGCATTAGAGTGAATGGAGGTCAAAATGACCTCTTGGCGGTTCTAGGTATACATGGAATGTTGGCGGTTCTAGTGCTAGTGTAGCTCTGAGCAGCTCGTGGCTCTGCTCTGCCATTCTAAAAATAGCTTGCACTGACAAATAAAGGTGACGAACCTAATGCTATGACTATAGGGATTATGGCAATGGGCCAATTTGCCAAAATGTTGAAATATCCCTTTAAGGTTTAAGTACTTTTTTGTTGGTTTTTACATATTTCCTGTTAAAAATCAGTCGATAACCATCAGCTGTTTATCTGCAGCCGGCGATCGACATCTAAACATCATGAAGCTCCTTTAAGAGGGAATCACCAGCAGTGTTTTCCCCAGGATGTGCTAAGTGCATGTGGTGTTTGTGTGTGTGCATGCATGTGTGTGTGTGTGTGTGTGTGTGGGTGAGTGAGTGGATGAGATCATCAGTACTGCAGCCCAGCAGGGAGAGAGAAAGAGAGAGAGAACAACAGGTCTTTTCCAGAGAGTCTGGATCCCCCTCAGGACTGACCTCATCCTCCATCCATCACCAACCTGATACTAACCAGCTCCGCTCTGGGACTCTGTGTGTCTGTGTGCGTGTGTGTGTTAATGTGAGTGTGTGTGTGTTTGTATGCGTTTCCTCCTGAGGCTCAAAGGTCGCCGTCACTAAACAACTTTAACACTTAAAAAAACAACAGTGGATGTTTGTATTTCACTTTAAGTTGTTTATCTCAGCGACAAAATCAACGGACGAAGCTTCGAGTCAACATGAGTAAAACTTCTCCTCCGACTGCTCGCTTTACAGTAAATCCAGCTGAAATCACAGCTCCGTCTTTTGTCTTTTAGTTGTGTGCTTAACGATGTTGTCAGGCGACGTCGTGGTGGAAATTTTTTTTTTTTTAAATCAGGATTTGTAGCAGCAGCTCTGAAGTGATCTTAATGGGGCCACTATTTATCACTTGTTTAGGAACAGAAGCTTTATTGTGAGTTCAGCTGTATTGAAACGGAGGGCAGGAGGAGAAGAAAACAGATAAACAGCCGAAAGCAGCTGACACCAACTTGAATGGGATCGTGATGCCGCCCAGACATGAAGGCCAATCTGATTAAGTCTTGTTTTGTTGCTTTGTAACTTCAAATTGTCATAAAAGTCTCATAAAAAAAAAGAGGTGCCTGCTCAATATCTAAATTTTGCTGATATGCTGCAGCGAATTAGGGCCATTTAAGGTTAAGACAAAAAAAAAAGCACTGGACTGGGAAGTGGAAACTTCAGAGATTAAAACTCTGAATTTTTTACTTTAAAGATGATAAATTTTCCAGAAAATAACAACTTTGACGTTCTCTGATATTATTAAGCCATAAATTTGCAAGAAAAAAACTCACAAAGTTTGCAAGGAAAAACACTGCAGTTGTTATTTCAAGAGAAAAAAAAATTGATCAAGATCGAAACTTCTTTTCTTTTTCAAATCAAGGAAGAAAACACATCTCTCCATTTCATAAGGTTGGAAGAACACAAAGTCCAACTCAAAAAGTTGAGCTTGCCACCTGTAGAAAGTATATAACCGTGTTTTTCTGACTTAAACTTTTAAAATTCTCTGTTTTTAAACTTGGAAATTCACCCTTCCTTCTTCCAACTTCTTTTTTTTTTGTGATATTGTGATATTAAAAACATAGAATAATGACTTAATATCCCATAAACACTGTCCTGTCCAGCACACACCTCTCTGTGGATCTACTTTGTGCCAGACAAACAGCTGCTGACTGAGCTCTGGGAAGCTGTGTTTCATTTTTACATTTCTGTGAAGCGACCCTCTGATGGATCAGAGATAATAAACTGCCCCCTAGCCCCCCTCCTCTCTCCTGTCTATACACTCCGTGCTGCACGTCTTGCGGTCCTTTTGCATCATACGTGAGGTCCAGCTGTCCCTGCTCTCTGTCACTACACGCCGTATTAATATTTAAGTGCCAAAAGTCCCCGAGAAAAAAAAAAATTCCTGTATGTCCTGCGCTTCCTGCCGAGGTCGCTCCGACACAGGAAGCCTCAGATTAATGTGACGGAGGAGGACGCGGCCTCAATCTATTTTCCTGTCCATACCTCAGCGCCGACGAGCCGCTTAAAATACATTTAGGCTGCAGCACTCATCTGGATATTTTGCATATCTTAATTAGTGCTTACAAAACATGCAAATGAACCAGTCGGCCCTAATTAATTAGCTTTGTGGGTTTTCTCCTTAAGTGGTGGTAGTGAGGGGGTGTCTGTCTGTCTCACTGTCTGTCTCTCTGCTCCTTTACAGGGGGGTGGGAGGTGGGTCTTTTCTGTGGTGACAGTCAGCTGGATGTATCTGAAGCTGCAGGACTGGATGATGTAAAATTATATTTTATTTTGTTTGGTTTTGTTTTGTTTTGTATCATTAAAGCTCCACTTATCAGAAATGTTTTATTATCAACAGCGAATCAGATTACACTGCGATGTCGCTGTAGGAGGAGCGGTCCACCCATCGTTCAGACGGTGACAAGGAGATCTGTCAAGTCGGAGAAAATAATCCTGAAGGTGTGAGTTTGTGGTCAAAGATACGAGTGAAAGAAAAAAAAAAGTATTAGATTTTGACCGTTCTCAGTTTAGATCCGTCTCGACCCCAAAAGAGACACTCAGATCATCTGATTGGTTCTAGGTTCGGTGTTAACACTGTGAAAGTATCAAAGCCTCAGTCCACAGAGGAAACACTCACAGCCTGTATTCAGAAACAGAGCCTTAAAACAACCTGTCGGGACTTCCTGTAACTTTGTGATGTCACAACAGAGCAGACACCAAGCCCCGCCCACCTGGACCCAGCCAATTGACCTTTGCAGAAAAAACACTTTTCAAACACTCCGAAAAATGTCAGCCAATTAGAAAAGAGGTTCAGAGCCCCCTCTCTTCTGATTGGCTGACAGCGACATGTTGTTAGGAAAGCTAAGAGAGGAGATGTAAAACTACACTGAGCTGGTTTTTGCCTTTTAAAACTACAAATATACCTTGTTATGGATTAATATTTATTGACCTACTAGCATTGGGGTTGTAACAAGACAACAAAAGCTAACACAATATGATATTAATGTGATTTTAAACTTTGATTTATGGCAATAACATGCAGCTGCAACCACAAATTAAATGTCATCTAATAAGATGAAGCTCTCTGGACTGTTTATGTGAGTTTTATTCTTTTATAAATAGGTTTGTCAAGCCAACAGACTGACCAACACAGTCGTAAAAACTCCTTCGGTATTCAAGTACTTAACTTTAATTCGTCTTTTCCAAAAGACCGCTTTGCTACTTGCTGCCTGTGTTTCACAACAAGCACTTATGACATCACCATTTCCTGTGGGTATATCTGTTAATATTTTTCACTGTTGCTATTAATAATAATCATCATCAGTATAAACTGTTGTTGATTATCTTCCTTGTTTTCCCTTTCAAAACCCAACTGGTCGAGGCAGACGGCCCCTCCCACTCTGAGCCTCCAGCGCCAAATGCTGCTCTTTGTGAGAACTGCTGCTTTCTCTGTATAATTAAATCACTTATTTACCCTATAAAGAGCCTTTAGATAATATATTATGAAGTGACGTCATACGAATTAAATAAAATCTAATTGAATTGAACGCTTCAAATAAAAAAAACGGTAAAAAGTGTGACATATGGGCGCATAAAGTCCATTTTGGCTGTGAGGAGATCCTGTATTTTTAGCGTTGAGTCAAACTGCACGGGTTTTGTTTGGTTCGTCTGAACGAGTTACTGCCCCGAAGAGTTGGATTTGTTTAATAAAAACCCACTTGACTTGACCTACAGCCAACAGCTGCAGGGGATTAACACTTTACACTTGCTCATGAATCGTCCTCATCCAAATATAGACACGGTTTCTCACACACTGTAAAAGAATCCAACAAAATCCCATGACTTTATTTTTAAATTAAAGGGGTGGGGCTTCCCGAGACATAAAACTCATATTATGAAAAAGAAAAAGGACAAAAAAAAAAAACCTCAACTGGTGGGTGGTAAAATGTCAAACTTAAGGAAGTGAAAAAAAATTAACTGCCCGCTTGTTTCTGGCTTAATGACAACACATTAGTGAAACTGTGGGGATTTCCACACAACAACAACAACAACAACAACAACAACACGACACGCAGAGAGACAATGAGCTCAGAATTGATAAGCAACTCATGCCTACAGACACAAACACACACACACACTGATGCAGATAAAGACGTTAATGCTGCACTGATGCGATGCTACACTCCTTCGTGCCTTGCTCGATAGCACCTCGATGCAAAAGCGAGGGTGGGTGGGGGTGTGTGTGCGTGCGTGTGGGTGTGTGTGTGTGTGTGTTTCACTTGTGTTGCCCCGTTCACTCTCGGTTGTGTTGTGAGTCATGTGGGTCGCTGCCACCGCAAAATTCAGACCGTAGCAACTTCCAGAGCATGTGACAGCATGAGTGCTTCTTTAACTATTGATTGACTGGATCTTAACCCGACGCAGCAGATGGTTCGTCACACAGAACCATCTGGAACGGCTTCATCGGAAACTGTTGGGGAAAACGGGGCAGACGCTTTGAAAAAAAAACAGAAAGGAAGAAAGAAAATAAATAAATACTTTTCACTTGATTGGATGAAGCCATCTGTCGATCATGACGTGTAGACAGGAAACTAGGGGATGTTGATGCACTTTTTGTTTGTTCAAAATGTTGCTCCCATTTAGCGTTGCGGTTGTATCTCGCAAGCAGCTTAATCATATTTTTCATGCTGCATTCACATGAAATTGGGCAGACGGCAGACGGACAACAGTCGCTGCATGTAACGGCATAAACAAGCATCTATGTAAACAAGTGGTCAGTCAGCATGAGGCAAAACAATACACGTGACACGCAAGGTCATATTGTTAACCTGACCCATGCTTTACCGGCTTTCTCTCGACTTCTGTGACTAAAATGACATCTGGTTTGTTACCGACAGCCGTCTGCCCGACTGCACCTGAATGCAGCATCATACTGATTTTCATGAATAGATAACAGAAGAAGCTACACAATGTCCCTTTAAAGCAACATGATGTCCCTTGAAAGCAATGTTTTGCAACTGTAAGATGTTGGGAAAATAGGCAAATGTGACTTTATTATACATTAACCACACCAATGATAAACCCTAAAAAAAAAGGCCTCACTGCAGCTTTAATGTGAAACTAATTTGCAGAGAGGCTGAACGCCTGCAATCCGCTCACATTAACACGACTTGAGGCGGTGGCGTGTCTTCAGCGTTACTTTAGCTCGTCCTCCTGGCAGCCGACGTCGTCCACCAGGGTTTAATTAACAGACAGGATGGAGAAATTTCCACCAGAGCTCGGCTCAGTTTTCACGCTCCACCAACATGTCAACCTGACCCTGGTGTAGAGTTAACGCCGTTTACGTTTACACGTCCTACTTTTTTATTCTTATTCTTCTGAAAAATGTGCAACAGGCACAGTGTCCACAATATCTGACAGGTCACAGATTTCACTCCAACATCGGAAAATGATTCAAACTGTGGCTCAGCCCAAACACCAATATAACAGAACATTAATCATGCAAAAAAAAAAGAAAAGAAAGAAGGTGGCGTTAATATAAATTTGCGTTATTAGCATGTTAACTTTGCTGCAGTGTGAGGAGCTTTGGGAGCTGGTTAGCACATCGGCTTCTCCCTTGGAGTCTGACTGAAATATTTCTCTTAACGTGAAAAAACTCAAACACCTTTTTCCTTAACGACTCAGTGCTGCTCAGATTATATTAGTGACACATCCATCTCCGTCACCTGAGCTACATAAGAAAGCCACATCTCATACTGGTCTATTTACTGAACAGGTGAAAGAGTGTATTGGTTGTGAGATGTAGTTAATATTATCAACCCACATCCACACTCCTGAAGTGACAGTGAAGGCAGCAGCTTCCAGCCAAATACACCACATCTGTTCATATAACACTCAGTTATATTTTTAATATCAGGGGACAATATTTAAAGGTCCCATATTATTGTATAAAAGTAGATTTCTGTGTGGATTGTGATTATGAATCAACTCCAGGTTCTATATTAATACTGTGAAAGTATTAAATCCTCAGTCCTCAGAGAAATGCACTAAGCCTGTATTCAGAAACTGAGCCTTAAAAACAGCCATCAGGAACTTTGTGATGTCACAACAAGGCAGTCATCAAGCCCCGCCTAGTCTGGCCTACCGGAAGTGCTTAGCTGCGATTAGCCTCTGATTGGGCGGAACGAGCCACCCGGCGGAAGTCCCGCCTCCGTGCTGCAGTTTTTAAAGTCCCCCCGGAAAAGGGAAACATCAACAAACAACAACAGGAACAGAACCGTGGATCTCTTATACATCTGTGTCTTGAATTGAACAGAAGATGAAATGTCCGTCCGCGGTTGCCGACCAAAACCGAACAAAAGAATAAATATTTGTCAACGGTTGCCGGCCGTCGTTAGCAGGACCGAAATCCAGTTTCCAACCGGCAATATTTTTTTTTGCTACGGCGCCGACCAAGGCGATTGTGATTGGTTGAAAAAATTCCAAACGGCCGGAGCGTTTTTTTCTCTTATCGCAGAATCATAGGCGGGGCAGCCAGACTCTCCTTCTTCTTTGGAGGAGAGTCTGGCGAGCGAGACTAAGCCCCGCCCAACTGGCCCTACCATCCCACCTTAGCAGGATTTGTTTTTTGTTTTTTTTCACATAAAATCTTCTCTATTTTTTATCGTATCATTCAGAAAACAGTCAGCCAATCAGAAGAGAGTCCTCGAGCTTCCTCTCTTCTGATTGGCTGACACCGAACGGGTGTTTCTAAAGCTCCAGACAGAAGCTGAGCTACACTAAGATTTGTTTTTGGCTCTTAAAACTACAAATGTATCTTCTTATGGGTTAATACAAGCATTGGGTGACATCAATCTGTTGAATGAACTCCAGAGAAAAGATATAAAAACTGCGCCGAGACGGTTTTTGGGTCGTAAATCTGTTTTCAAACAACCCCCCCCTTCTTCACCGAGCTGATCAACACACCTGACAGGTGTGTTATATAAAACTGTTGATTAGACCGTGTGATTACTGCAGGTGTGCCCCAGGCTCCTCACAATAAAAGTTTGACTTTTTTATTTTTTTAATTAACAATTAGAACTGGAACAAAACCAAAGGTGATGAGAGATAAGTTCATTTGTTCGTTCCGTGTCTATAACAATTTAGTCATTTGTTGAATGATCAACTAATCTGGGCTGCAATTAATTAATAAGGTAAAAGACAAACATTTTTACTTTGAGGATCATAAAGGTACAATTTAAGAGGCTCGAATTTCCTTCAATCATTAACCTAATCTCCTTTTTCTTTCAACACATGGTCTGATTCAGAATCAGCCTGACAAACTGGTTCACACTAATGTTATGAGGCGAAAACAAAAGATTCAAAACTCATGTTCTGTATTTTTGGGAGCATTAAAAACCAGATTTAACCTGAAACCCAGGGTCGACAAATGTACAACTCCTCCACCAACATCATGTGATGAGTTGAGCTTCAACGGCCGCCGCTGCATAACAAAGACGCCCCAGATTTCATTACTGATCCTGGACAGGGGTAAATTCCTGCTCCGTTATTGATGCAGGACACCGGGAAACCTCGTGTCGGTGAGGACTCAATATGTCAGGATGACCGGCGCTCGGCCCGAACTAATAACACGGACGGGACAAAGAAGATGACGAACTGAATGAAGAGCGGGGGGAAAGAAGTGTCCCCCACCTGCTGAGAGAAGTAATAAAAGCAGACACAACAGCTGTGACTGATCTGGAAACATCAGGTTTACACACACACACACACACATACACACGGAGAGTGAAAACATCTAATAAGATTGTATTAAGGCCATGCAAGTGTGCACAAGCTCACTAGCGCGCTCACGCACACACACACACACTCATTATAGATCGAATCGCCTTGTTGTTAACTAGACTTCCGGGTAGAAAACCAGCATGAGAACAGCAGTTACGGATGAGAGTTTCACTAGCCTATATAATTTTGTGTCATGTCACTATAATCGCCATTTAGACTAATCTGATGTTTGTTCAGTCTATAAAACCAATGACTGGACAAACATTACTTATGTGTGCACATTTTTGTAATTAGTCATGGTTAGGATTATCATAGATTAGCCAGGCTAACGGTTAGCTGTTTAACTTTAATAACTCAGTGACTCAATAAACGGTCAATGAAAAAATATTTTCTCCAGTAGATGTCTTAGTTACAACATAATTAAGCTAACTGGAGTAGTTTCATGTCGTGTCCGACAACGAGAGGGTTTTAACAGATGACGTCCTGATGTTAGCTTTGCTGCCGCCGTTAGCTTGGCTACTGCTGTTAGCTTAGCTACCGCCGTCAGCTGTCCCTGAGCCACTGATGCTTTCTAGACACTGCGATTCCCCCAAACGGAATAAATACCACACACAGCAACACAAAACACACAGATAGAGAAATAGTAATGTTTCTTAAATCATTTCAGATTTGTCTAAACGGTGATATGGCATGAAAAATATGATATATAGCCTATAGCCTAGCTACACTCTTGTTCGTTAAGTTACTACTGTTCTCATTCAAATTACGTGCTGGTTTTCTACCCCCAAGGTGATTCGGTCTATAGTATGAATATTTCTTCTATAAGAATTCATCAGTAAATATAACTGGCAACATAAACCAAAGTCATAAACTGTCTGTGAGGTTTGTTGTTATTTCTGGTCTCAGTGAACTTGTGTCACAGCTGCATTGCATTGCATTCAGGGTCCGATGTAAACACTCAGGAAGCAGGGGCATCTGAGGACACGCTTGCTGCTACTTCAAACGCTTTGTGGCAGAACAACATTTCTATAACCTCCTCTGTCATCACCCGGTTGTTTGTTCATCACATGCATGAGGTGTGGTCATATTTCACACTAGCTCTCTGGCACGTCAACAACATATTAACCGAACTCCTATATCATAAATTTTAAGCTGCACGAAATTCCACATCAGGCGATGACAAGATATCTCTCTCTCTCTCTCTCTCTCTCTCTCACTCTCTCATCTGTCTCTTTCTGTTTCCCGTTAACAAGCTAAACTAGTTTTGCTGTGTGATGTGTCAGGACAGAGTCAGCGAGGTGTGCAGCCTTGAAAAAAAAAAAAAAATGTTACCAAGCCGCCTACAGGCATTTATGTACTGTGCATTTACCGGTGAATCTCTTGGCACCGTCAGGGCAATTCTGAGGAACTCACACATGTATATGCAAGGTGCACAACAATGATGAAACCATGGCAACGACAGGTGTGTCACAGGGTTATGCGAGGTAACAGTGTCGAGTGCCAACATTAATTGTACCAGGTTAGGACAGGGTTCACACTGAGTCATATAATGTTATGTGCTGTATTGTATGTACATATAATCAGATAGATCCACCGCCTCTGCAAACAACATTATGTTTTTTAAGTGCTGTTTTACAATTATTCTTATATTATATTTTTAATTATAGTTAATTAGTATTAAATGATATACCATTATAATATTGTATTTTATGTTTCAGGTTTCAGCAGTTTAAAGTTTTAACACATGCCAGGGTAAAATACAACAGTCCAACTGAGGGTCAGCTGCACAAAATCCAAATATTAATAAAAAAGAAGGTTATTGCACACGGTGGGGAATTTCACGATATTTGATATTATATCGATCGGGTTTGTGGTAAAAGTTGCACGTAAAGATCCTTTAATTGTTATGCACAAAAGAAAATAGGACCTACAGTAAATTAAATCAGCTGCAACTGTCAAACGACACAACAACAACAACAAACGCAGCCTTGACAAGAAAAACAGACACAAGGTCCGTCGTGATGGATTATTAAATTTAAGAGAGTTTGGAGGATCTGCAGGCTTTTAAAGCGGTTAAAGGAAATGAAATCCATGGTTGCCTGCAGTGTCGAAGGAAAAAAAAAGAATAAATCAACAATGCAAGACTGCTACTAAAGATTAATTATTATTCTTTTTATCAATGCATTCATGGTTTTGTCTATAAACATCACAGGAGCGATCACAGTTTTACAGAAATATTTAGCAGACAATGACATGAAACAGAAAAGAAAGCTGTGAACAGTTTTGCTAATAAATGACACGACCAATTCCAAAATTGGTCCTGAAAAATAATAAATACTTTTCTATTGATCCACTAACTCACCAATCAATTCCAATTCCCTTCTGAAGTCTAAAAGCAGGATAATGTGAAAATGACAACAGGGATGTGATTTGTATGGTAACCTTGATATCGACAGTTATGGTACAGAGCATGGTAATAACAATACAAAAAAAAGAGGAAAGAAAAAGAAACAAGGAGAAAGGATAAGATAAATAACAGTAGAGAAAATTCATTATTTACAGAGTAAAACTGTCCAGCTGTGTTTCAAAACAGCAGACAGGATGCAGACTGTTGTATTAGCGCTAATTTGATTTAATCTGAAAATACACATCACACTGAGAAAAAACATATTCGGCGACTCAATCTGTTAAGCATCATAATTATCATTTGGCCCTTAAACTGAGACGATTTCAGAAGTTTGGAGGCACACGGGATCTAAACAACACCAATACAATACACAGCAAACCGTGGCACGTGGTTGATCGAGGAAGCCCCGCCCACTCCCCACACAAATTCCCGTACATCCGTCGCTATTATATACGGCGGTCACGGCAGGGTTCAAACTCCAGCTCGGGGTTTATTGTTTTGCTTTTTTTTTTTTTCATTTATTTTTTTGCTAATGAGCGAACAAACAGCCTCTAATAGGGCTGTGAATGCGTAAACAGATTAATGCGGCCGGTTGAAGTCCGCCTGGCGCGAGTGTGGTGCTGCCCAAGCCTGTTACCAACCAATTACAGGGCCAGCATAGCAGAGCTGAGGACTGGGTGAGGAGGAGGAGGATGGGGAGGGGGGAGGAAGAGGAGAGGAGAGACTCATCACTATCACTGCACATGCTCAGTGTGGCTCTAGTGAAGGGGGTGTGGTGCTGTTAGAGAGTATTTGTACATGCAGGAGTTGGGGGGGTGAGCAGGGAGTGGGTGTGTGTTTGACTCCATTCCTCCTCCTCCGTCCTCAGGGGGATCACACGTTGTTTGTACTGTATTTTAGCACCACATGACTTGCAGATTTTTTTTTTTTTTTTTTGATTTTTTTTTCTTTTTTAAACATTTTTTCCCTCCCCTCGCTCCCTCTCTCTCTCTTGCGCTCACTCCCTATCCTTCTCCCTCTCCCTCTCCCTCTCCCCTCCCCTCGTCTCCGCTGTGTTAGCGGCATTCTTGCCAGGCAGGAAAGGCAAAACAGCTGTGGTGGTGCCGAGCAGTTCCCCATTAACCAAGGAATTATGCAAGCAGGAAATTCAAATAAGATGCAGATGAGTGGAGGAGCCAGGCTTTAACCAAATACCTTCTCTCTGCTCACCAGAAAAAAAAAGAGAAACCTGACGAGAGCCTCCGGACTGCTGCCGCCGCCGCCGCCCGCTGCAGCCTGAAGCCTCAGCCGTCCGCCAAGTCCGCGCCAACTTCTCACCGATTCAACAGTTTGTCCTCCCTCCCCCCACTCCCCTTTTCCTCATTTGAAAATAAAACAGAAATTACAGACGGGTTTTAAATAAATAACATTAATGAATCGAGTGTAAAGTGGCGCCTCCTCTGACAAAATGCCTCCTGGCACTGAGAGAAGGCAAAGAGTGCGGCTGTTTAAACACAGGATGTGAAATGTTTTCACACCATTTAATAATCAACACATTAATCTTGAGACACTAATTAGCTAAAACACATGAAACCATCAGCGGCGAGACTGTCAGCCTCTATCAGCCTCCATCAGCCTGTAACTCTGCGTCTGATACCATGATCCACCGGGACGGATCTGACAGGAAGTCTGACGGATTATTGTGAAGGACACGAGGAAGGAAGCGAGGGAGGGAGGGAGGTCGCTGAAACTTTAATATGAAAGGTTCATATGGACACACACCAGAGTGCGTTAGACTGGAATGCAACACGAACCAATGTAACACGATGGCTTTAAAGTTACTTAACTGTAAAGAAATAAAAAACAACAACTTCCACAGCCAAGTTTGCTTATTACACACCCTCAATAAATCTAAAGCCTTGTCACCAATTTCGCAAAACCCTATTTTTCTACGCATAATTATATCTATTTCATAAGATATGATGCAACTTATTTGTAAGCACAATTCAGGTCACTTCAAATTAAAACAAGAGGATAAAATACGCCTTCAACTGTGGAGCTAGCTAACGCTAACACCACTCGCCTATGTTGGGGACAGCTCTCCATTCCGACGCACCTCCACTTCGACACCCCGCTGTTCCGAAACACCCTGTTCCGAAACACCGCTGTTCCGACAGCTCACAGGGGCGCGAGGCTGCTGCAGCCGCTGCAACTGAGGGAGACGCTTTGGTTGGGTTTAGGCAATGAAGAAAGGAGTTGGTTAAGTTTAGTAAAAAGATCAGGTAGAGGCTAGAAGCAGAATGAACGTTAGGCCTTTATGTCATTAATATGAAGTATTTGCTTGTTTTGCAGTTTATTATGCACATGATCCGTTTGACTCCAAAAAGGAAATAAGGATCACTAGCGCACTGACCCCCCAGTAGCCTTTTCGAAATAGCGGTGTCTTTAGAAAAAATAGAAAACCCCGCTATTACGATGAACGGAAGTCTATTGTCGGAAAGGCGGGGCTTCGGAAAGGCGGGGTGTAACCGCCTATGTTGCACTAGCTAACCATCTTATATTCTATACAATATTACACTCTACTTTAAAAAAGGACAATATAAAGGACATATATCTTATCAATGTTGCGATCCAATTAAGCTTACAGTCTCGAAAAGTAGTTTATAATCAATGGGAATCTGCCTGCAGTTCACTTAGTGGCCACCAGGGGGAACATAGGGTTTCTCAGTGTTACATATATAACCTTTAAAATTCAAACCGATTCAGAGCTGGATAACATGATGAAATCAATATCACTATATCAATAAAACTATATGCTTTCATTGTATTATGAAATCTTAATTAGTTTTATTTTATAAAGGTTTATAATGTTCAGTTTGTGTTGACGTAAGGAACGTTTAAATTACATGTTTATCGCTGGGCCACAGTTACAGGTGGTATATAGAGAGATATCTTTACTTTGTTGATGTTTTATTTAATGTATTACTTTTTTATGTATTCTATGATTGATTACCCATCCACACACATGGTGGATGATATAAAACAAAGTCTTAACAATTTAATTATTTTAGCTTAGTGTTTCCCATGAGATACAGTGTGAGACGGAGTTTTGTAAAATGATGCAACTCCACTGAAACTCCCCGCGCCGCCATCATAAAGGATTATAAAGATTTATGCAAGTTAACATGGTGTGAAGTTGCAGACGATATATCATGTGGGAGAATATACGTATATCATTATTATTCACTACACTTTACCCTCCATGTGTCGTTTCTCCACATGGTTTTCATTACAGAGCTTCTGTCCGGCCTTTAAATCCTCTATGAAACTTCAGGGATTCTGTTTTCATGCAGTGAAACAAGAGAAAGACGAAACACCACGACACCATTTTCTGAATTTCACACCTGCTGCTGGGGCCTTTTCTCTCCGACCTTTGACCTCTTTCTTATCAACGCTGCTCCTCCTCCTGTTGTTGTTGTTGAATTTCTCTGCGTCTCCTCTCGTTGTAAACCCTGTTAAGAGCCTCTGCATTGTGACATTAAAAAAGCAGCCAGCGTCCCAGATGACACAGCCGACTGACCTGACTTATCTTTATCATTCTCCCCTGTAGGATGAAGTGCAGTCTAATAATAGCTGTGTAGAAACTTGGCCTATAGCCGCATATTCGACCTGGTTTTCCGACGCTGCGCTGCACAGAGCGGCAGAACGGGAGGCGTCATGATAACCGTATTTGCTGCCTCATATACTTTAACGCTCCTTTTTCCATAATAGCTTGAAGGCAGCATCGCTAACGTGTGTGTGTGTGTGTGTGTCTGTGTGTGTGCAACAGCTTTAATATGAGCGCAGAGAAGCTACCAAGCGCTAATACAGAGCAACGTCCTGAGCTGCAGAACAATTATCCTACATGTTGTTGGTGAAACCAGGCAAGACTCAAGACGGTGCTGTCGGTAAGGATCAGAGTGATGACACACACACAGAAACACACACACAATACACACAGACACACACACACACACACACACACACATACTTTAACAGCATGAGTGGGCTCTGATAGGCCGGAGAGCAGCAGGGAGTGAAGATAGAAAAGCAGCCAATTGGGAACAGAGGATCTGTGGTCAGCCTACAGCGACGGGCCAATGAGAACGCAGCCCTGGCTCCCAGGAGGCGGGGCGTTTTGAGTTCTGTCTTCCTTGTTTTGTGTTTTTGGCTTGAACTGGGAGCCACATTCCTGCCGTTCCCCCTGCTCCATTCCTGGGCTGGTGGCTGGGTTCAATAGGTGAAGCAGGGAACTGTGGGAAACTAAGAAGGAGGATTGGAGGAGTCGGAGGGTGGGTGGGTGGAGGAGGAGGGGAGGGGGGGGCAGCAATGGCACAAACATGCATGTCTGAAAACCACAGGGAAAGGTGCCCGGGCACTAAACTAATACCAGGCAGGGGACACTTCAGCTCCTCTCTCAAACACACACACACACCAACATTAAATACTCAAACGTCAATCGTCTTCATCTTGTCTCTTAGGAAGCAGTGAAATCCTGGATTTAACTTCCCCAACGTCCCCCCAAAAACTTGCAAAGACTTTTCAAGGCCCAGGGGACCAGATCGAGCAAATGTGAAAGCTGCAGGACAACAGGTGTCAAGTCCATTCACATGAACTCAATCTGCAAAGACGCAAGTGGAGGCCATTAAGATGCCGTTCAGTCCCATACAGTACACCCCCAGGTTTTGGTCCAGGGTGCACCAAAGACAGCTGGGATTTCACCAGACACACCCCCTCAGAGGGATAAGCTGTAGGGCTAATGCATGGGCAGTCTGCCGCTGCGGTGGGAGGGGGGGGTCCACTGTCCACGCAGGAAGTAGAACCGATGTTTCTGATAACCTTGTTTTGGCACCTGATGAACTCAGAAGTCATCATTTGTGTTGTCTCTTTAGTAACTTAAAGGGATAGTTCAACATTTTGGCAAATTGGCCCATTGCCATAATCCCTATCGTTTTAGGAGTAGGTTTGTTTCCTTTAATTGTCGGTGCAAGCTATTTTTAGAACGGCAGAGCAGAGCCGCGAGGTGCTCAGAGCTATGCCACGAAGGCCAATGGGATTTCTTGGTTTCCCTCATCCAACTCATCAAATACACAATCCAACAACTCCACAACGCTCTGGTGGACAAGTTGTGACCTGCACATTCAAAACCGATGATGTGCGTTCCCATTGGGCGCAGTTTTTCAGCAAGCAGTCTCTGCATTTGCTTTGAAAACAACTCTGTCTGGTAACATTCTGTTATTATCTCATAGCGTGGTGAATGTGCAAGTCACAACTTGTCCACCAGAGTGTTTTGGAGTTGTTGGATTGTGTATTTGATGAGTTTGATGAGGGAAACCAATGAAGCCCATTAACCTCTGTAGCGTAGCTCTGAGCAGCTCGCAGCTCTGCTCCGCCGTTCTAAAAATAGCTTGCACCAACAATTAAAGGTAACGAACCTACTGCTATGACTATAGGGATTATGGCAATGGGCCAATTTGCCAAAATATTGAACTATCCCTTTAATCAATGTAAAATATGACTGATATGTGATGTTGGGAGATAACACAGTCCTTCTGGCTGGTCAAATCAGTTGGGAAACACCTCACCAATCCTTTTCAGTTCAGATTTCAGTAACTTTCCAAACCAATAAACCGACAGTTTCACAGTCTCTCTGCTGCATCAGATGGATATTTTTTTTGGCCTTCAAACAGAGGATGGTCTCATACTTATAAAAGGCGACATTAAATACATCCACTCCGGCCTGACGACATCATCGGACTTGAAAATGACAACGTGACTCTGATTTTAAATCGACTTTAAATCGCTTGGACTTGGGCTTTATTGAAACCTGAATGACATGGCATCGTCCTTGAGCAGCTCCAGGGACAGCAGATAAAAAAAAGAAGAAAAAAAAACTCGTTTATTTCACTCATAGATCAGTTAGAGCAAAGATTAGCCGACATAAAAAAAGTCTCAGGTACAATATCGACATAATTTCTTCTTTGTTTTGTTTTTTTCACCCCAAAGTTAAACTCATTATGGGTCGTTTTTAGGCTTGGTTATTACACTGACCCTGAAATATTATTCTCAGTTACAACATGAAGACACTTTTCATATAGTTCTTCCTAAAAGATAATTTATTCGCCCGACTCGTCTCATTAAAATCAAGACGGAACAAAGAAGCGTTTAAAGCCAGCACAGCCAGTCGTCCTGCACAAGATGTTCAATCCAGACCAGCTCCTAATCAACCAGCCGCGCAAGTGTAAGGGGTCGGAGGTCAAGGTCACAATATGGCTGATTAATGAAAGCGAGAAACAAGATGGGAGGCGAGAAGCCGCGGCGCTGAGGAGAGGAGGAGGGTTTTTATTTTTACAGCAGGACGGAGGAGAGGAAGAAACCGGAGAAAGGAGGATGAGTGAGGAGGAGGATGTGAGGTCCTTCTTGAACAGATGAGTTTTCAGCCTCCGACACTCAGAGCGGAGTGACTGTGCTTGTTCTGACTGGAGAGGGAAGGTCATTTCAGTTTTGAGGAGACAGGAGGTGGAGGAGGAGGAGGAGGAGGAGGAGGAGGAGGGATGATGAAGAAAGTTTTATAAGCTGGTCACAGACTGACTGTCGGTCCGCGGTCAGACCTTCATCGGCCTCTGCTGCTCCGACACCCGTTAATTTTTAACTGACGAGCTCAAGAACGCCGATCGATAAACAAGCACGGACGATTTTAACAGCCGATTATTTTAGCTTGTCACAAGTATGGCACAAGTGATTATCGATCCGCTGATAAGGAAGAAGAAATAGCACAGGAGGATCAAGGTGATTTAGGAACAGTGCAAACACACCTATCAACGTTTATTCTAAGGCCAGTTGACCAATTGATAAAAGGGATAGTTCACCCAAAATTCAAATTTCACTCATTATCTACTCACCCTCATGTCGGTCTGTCGGTTTCTCATATTGGGGCTTCAATACAAGAGGGACATTACAGACGAGCAGTATGGAGGTATTCGGATGTTTTATGGTGTGTCTTTTTGGACAAAGAAACCTGGTGTCCATTCACAACCATTATATGGACAAATATTATGAGTGAGATTTGAATTTTGGGTGAACTATCCCTTTAAGTGATGTATTGTTCCAGTTCTAATTATATTCATCCATCTCCATTACTACCGATACCTGGAAAGGTTAAATAGAGCAACAAAGTATTGCAAGAACATACCGAACAAGAACAGAACAGTCTTTGTTCCGCCAAGAAATGCAACAAGAGTTTTTGTACCAACATTTTTTGGATAACGCTGCCATGACAGGTTGTAAATCGAAAACAAAATAATATATATACTTGTTAATAATCTAATCTAAGACAGGAAATCCAGACAACAGGAGACACAACTAGAGCTTGTTCCACAAATCTGTGTCCACAGAGCGATCAATAGATGCGACTCACTCTGCAGACGAGCCGGGTGGTGAAACTCTTTTGATTCGCCCGTTGACCTACATTTCGTTTTTTTTGATCGATGACTTTGTGTGGTGTTGTGCGACTCGTGTCCGTCATGCAGTGCATTTAGTGCCACGTCCCCAACCGCCACCACCCCCCCCCAACCCCCCCTGGCTTTAATTACCTCATCTGGATTTACTGAATGTGCAGCGGTGCAGCTAAACAGTAACTGGAAGCGCTCTCAGTCATTTGGTTTTTAATGCAAACTATTTATTTCTGTTGAGCAGGATGTGATGTCGCCACCAGTAACGTCTGCCTGCCATGCTCCTCCGCCTCACAAGACGCTGCTGGTTATTCCCGGTGAGCCAATCCTGTTGGCTACAAACCAACCACTCAGAGGTCTGTGTACTCTTGGGATATTGGGGAAAAAAAAAGAGATTTAAATATAATAAATTTGGCTAGTAAAAGAGCAAGGAGTGGCTGGTGAATTTGGAAAACCATCTGCTGCTGTGACCGGTGGAGAAAAGACAGAAGTTCATTTCCTGTCATGGTGATGAGTCAGGCAGAGAAATGGCACGATGGCGCAAGTCCTGTGCCCGCCAACGCCTAAAAATAGCTCTCGAGGTTTACGCCTCGTCTACACTTTACCAAAACGTGGAATTTTCTACCACATTAAAAAGTAAAGGAGGAGACTAACAAGCCCAAGTTTTGGCTGCTTCTTTGCCAAAGTTTATGCCTCCCGTGTGCTGCCTGACAACACCACACACACAGACACACACACACACCAGGAACAAAAGGCACAAAAGGTAGAAATACCATCATGTTTGTGTTGGACCAGTTTTTGTTCCAAGTTTACATTTTGCTTCCTCTCCCATCCTTCCACTAACCTTTCCACTGTATAGACACTGTCTAATGAAGCAGAAATAGTGCAAAAAAAAAAAAAATAACAGCGAAACAGCCTGTAAGGCACAAAAAGTGGTTAAAAATACCCTTGTGTTCAAGGTCTTTGAAGCTAAACTTTTCCTGTTCCATCTCCACTGTGTATATTACGCATCTCTGTTAGAAAAAAAAAAATTAAAACACACTTCAAAAGCCCGCACGCAAGGCAGTAAAAATGGTTTTTCGGGCAATTAAGTTTTAGGGCGTCTTTTTTGTTGTTGTTGAGATTTACACAATCTAAGAAAAGAAAAATGTGGCCAAAAAAAAAGAAAAAAAAAGAAACATTCCTGCTTGCACTTATTTTGAAAAGCGTGCACTTCCTCTGACGGATAGAACTCTGTAGTAACGTGAGAAAGATTTGTGTATTAATGGCTCTTTATCCAGACTTGCACAACTCTGAACGTGCACAAACTCAGTGTGAAATATTAATGTGGATGTTAGGCAGCAAACAGCGGGGGCTCGGCTCTCTACACACACCCAGAGTCTGTCTGTTCTGATTTCTGTAACAGGGGCTCTGCAGACGGAGAAAGAGGTCACTATGACAAATACCTGCAGTACACTGACCTGCATACAGCACAGCTCTGCAGGGTGGAAACCCAAAATAATAATAAAAAAAAGAGATACTCAGGCTGCTCCTGTTCCTGTTTTGAATTTGAGAGTCCTGGCTACACGCAAAGAGTCGCTGAAAACATATTTTTCATCAAAGATAGATGCAGGTGAAGCTCTGAGAGGCAGCAGCTTGTTAAACAACACACATCCATAATCCTCAGGTTCTCCTCTAACCTTAATAACGGACTCAACGCTCGCTTCGCTGCACAGTGAAGTACCAGCTACAACCTCAGTGAGCTTTTGTCTGGGTTGAGGAAACGACTTGTGAAATATGTAAAAACTTGGCTTTTACTCTTCTCTGGTGGGAATTTTTCGGGAATTTCCCCCCCAATTTTTGAGGATGAGCTTTGAATGCGTGGCTGTTTCTGTTCAACAGTAAAAAGAGATTTAAGGCAGAGATGGTAGGTTTCAACACTGACTGCTTTTGTTGGTCGACATGTTAATTCAATAACATCTGGATTTCCATCAGTACATTCAAACAAGATGTAAGATTCCTCTAAACGGCCACTAGAGTCGGAAGGTAAAACTTTACAGCAGAAATAAACTTGGTGCAAAAACCTGTTGGTTCCCTACGGCTCAGCGGCTAATTTCCTCCTTCCTCCTACGGTTGATGGTGCTACATATTGGTGATTTCAAATGAAATGAGTGAAAGTGCAAGAAGTGAGACTGGCGAGTTCAATGTTGCTTGTGTTTTTGATGATGTTGTTTCAAGGGACTTCGAGGAGTTTTGGTGAAGTGTTTTCACACTACGTTTCCCATGAGCCTCCGCGCGCACAGTGAAATTACTGGACCGGACGAAAGAGAAAACATTTGCCAAGAATGTTTTCATTCATCAAGAATGAAAGTCTGAGGTTTTGAAGACAGATGCCATCGTAGTCCCGACCATAAACGGTGATTCGGCAACGTTATTCCCATGACCCACCATAGGCAGCGTCTGGTAAACTAACTTTATATATTTATCGAAAATGGGCCTATTAACAAGTGAGACTCTTTTATAACCAAAAACAAACTCCTCAGGTTCTCTTTAAATGCCAGTAAGCGGAGAGACACGTTGACACAAAGGTTAACGCAAAGCTAGTGACTGCACCTTAACGGGTTGAGTAACGATAGAAGTCAAAGAGTGGCAACACCAATCGTACAAGGAGGTTAAACTAAGGGCTTAAAGACAAACCAGATGTCCTGGTTCTGTGATGATGTTGAGCTACAAGTCCAAACATACAGTGTGATTGGACTGAGACCAAGCCTTTACATCATCTGAAGTCCTTATGGATTCAGGAAATGTCAACCATAACTACGGGCTCAGTTTGCTCGGGGAAACCTTGACAGTATGATAAAGTCCTTTTTTGATTTTTCATTTGTGACTCTGTACCATTTTCTTCCCAGGCATAAATAATAGCTCTTTGTTTAGTATCGCAACACATTCATTTCCTACCTCAGAGATTCAAACCTGTGATCACAGCACAGTCACCTTTAATCCCTCAATGCTGATGGACTGGGGCTTAATCAGGGATCCTGCAGCTCGGATCTGCTCACATGAGACTGATTGGGTTGTTTGATCGATTGTGGAGCTGCAGCATCAGGTTTTCATCCCAACTTTTGATTCCCCTGATATTATTTTAGTCTTCACGAAAGCTTCCCTTCCAAAAAAAGGTAGGACATAGGACAGGACGGGTTTGGTAAGTAGGGTAACATCTCCGCTGCCCGCTTCTGAAACAGATTCTTTCATTCGAGATGAATAAGCCTCCGTCAGGGAGTATCACGTTCGGTGCGATGGTGGCCTCGGTAGGAGCCGGGCTTTGTCAGGGAGCGAAGGGACAGAGTGAGTAATGTCTGCTCTGATGACTCTTTTAGAACCAGATGTAGGAGGTGAGGTGACTAAATATATACATGTGTCCTCACACAGCATCTGTAACCAAGAGGTTTCTAAATAAAGCACAGGATGGACACAGTCATTTCACGCGGAAAGAACCTGTGATGTAAACTGATAACCAGCCATGGTTTCAATATGAATGGCATCAGGGATTTTTTGTTATGTAAAAGTTATTTTGACTGATTGCATCCATATGACTGATGGTTGTTTCATTTTCAGTCAATACAATAGTGAAAGAGTTGTTTTCATCCAGACCTGTTTTTCTGTCGTTCGACTAACAGTCTGATAAGATTTGCCCACTTCATCCACTTTCAGTTGTTTTTTTAATCCCGCCTACAAAAGCTTTGATTGGTCGATTGTTTTCTCCAATCAGAGAACACAACACCACACTAGAGAAGTGGTGATTCAGACATCCATCACCAGGATAAGAACCATGGGCTTTCATCGAGTTTATTAAAACCAAGCTCAAGTTCTGGCGTCTCTTCAGTTTCTCAAACCTCAGAAAATCTTTCATTTGTCTTTCTCAGAAAATACTTCTGCTCCTGGAATTTACTGTTCATATTGATCGATTGACGAAATCTAGATGCACCCTAGCGGCAGGACATATATTTGCTCCGTAGGTGGGTCTAGAAACGAGCCATAGGAACTTTTTGAGTTTCTAACACCGTTTGTGTTCACCAATCGCAGCGCTCTATCTGTTTAGAGAGTCGTTGGGTGGGCTTAACGCGATGATGTCATACATTTTAATTGGCTTGTCAGGCTAATGTCGTCCTGCTCTTTGCTCTGATTAGTCGTAGCGCTATCCTATTGCGTGCAGAGGCCGTTTGAAAGACAGCCTTCATCCCGCCCCCTGGATTGAGCCGAGGTCTACCGGTCGTTGCCAGACTATAATGATATAGTCTGGCTTGTCAGGCTACATGATTACTGAAATCTCCCTTGTACAGATTTGTTGTAACTCTTTTTTATCTCTGGTTGAAGAACCGCTTTGACCTGATGTTGACCTGAGCTCTGAAAACAGCTGGATTTCCAACTTCACTGCTTTAATTAACACTAAACCACCCGTCATTTGTTACCAAATTTCGGTGTCAATGAGTAAATCACATCAGCACTGGTCAACCAGCCAGCTTGCAGCGTGCTTGGACCATTATAGGATCACTCTAGCGCTTTATTTCCACTAACACATTTGAGTGAAACTAAAAGTAGAGCCATGTTATGTATTTTGTATATTAAAATGCATCAAATCAAATTGATGTATAATTGTGAATTGACTGTTAGTTTCTTTGATTGTGGTTTTCTTACTCATGGATCAGATCCTTGAAGTTCTGCTTTCGCTTCAGGTCTCGTGCTTCTGCTAATGTGAGAGCTAATAATTACATTTTTATTTAACATGAGATGAAGCACCAATGGAAACGGCGGCGAGGCCATAAACACAGCAGAAGCCACATATTTAATGAGTGAGGTGAGCCAAGCACAGTAAGAAACAACCCTGGACGCCGTTCAACCACTGATACCATGCACCTGTTGTGACATCACAGCCATGATGGCCATGGCAACGACAAGCTCTCAAGTTGCAAACCAAGTTTTCCTCGAGGACGAGACTTCACTACTGCTACCATTCAAGTTTAAGGGATCTTGTTTTTGTTTTAGTTTTGCAGGGTTGTGGCAATGCATTGTGGGATTTCCTGCTTTCCACCAGAGGAACCGCTGCGTGCTTGCTTCCTCCCGTGTGTCCCACCTGAACACGGCAGGAACCACAACGCTGCACGAGCAGAAACAGAACCGTAACCTTTTTAATGTTTGCGTGCTGCAGCTAAAACTATTGCTGCCTATTTATACTGTGTGTGTGTGTGTGTTTGCGCATGTGTGTGTGCACATGTGTGTGTGTGTGTGTGACGGAGTGTGCAAGCTCCGAATTCCTGAATTTAAAGAGCAGCAGCAGGATGTCGCTGATTCATTCAGATCAAAATGAAAATACAAATTATGATTCCTTTTGTAAATAAATAATAATAATGATAAAAATATCTATTCTCAATTAGAGTAAATATCATTTTTGTGTCTTTTTCTCCTGCAGGTCTGATAAAGATTGAAGAGGCGGAGTTGATAAATAAAAAAAAACAACACTCCGTCCACCTGCTTTACTCTGCGTCATACAATGAACAGCTGCTCCAGATGTTCTGGTTCACACTGTATCGTGTTATTTAATCTATTAAGGTTAGTTGAGTAATGATATGTAATTATAATGTTATTACAGTAATAGCTTTCGCATTAGACTCCAAACAGTGAGGACTGTGTGCAGGTTTTGCTCTGCAGTCGCGGCGCAAATTACAGGAAGAGCAGAATTTAATCCATCAGCTGCATTTCGGGGTGATTTATTGTTATTATCATCATTATTATCATCCGGGGTTAATTTTTATTTAACTCACCTGAGAAATATAAACTACCAGCAGCCGCCCTGCTCCTCAACAAACTGCAAATAAATCAACCCACCGATGAATAAAATCCACAGGTCATTTATTCACCATGATATAGTCGATGTACTGTGGAGCACAGCGGGTTTGGTTGTTGATCAAGTCAAAAAAGGACCAAATATTTGTTGAATTAAGATTTTAAGGATTTGAAAATGGGATATCTGAATGGCATTTAATTATAAAATGAGTACTTGGGTTTTTTTTTTTTGGCTGGAGGTCAGACTCAATAGGACACAGCCTTGTCCTCTGCCAATGATAACAACAACATTCATTCACTTTAACATTCTCTAGACCGCACAGTGGAATTAAAATTGAAATTAATCTTCCTTTTTTTTTCCAAAATCCAAACTATTTGCAGAAGAAATTAACTCTTAACAGCCCCAAACATGGTTTTATATCAATTGCTACAATCTAAAGCAAAAAGAAGAAGCAAATGACTGCATTAGAGAAACTGGAAGTATAAAACATTTGTTTAACACAATGACAAACAACGGCTTCCTTTGCAAAGAGAGGACAGAAAAGGGTTTGGAGTGAGACTGAATGTAGGAATTATGTGTGGGTATTAAAGGAGGTTATTACATCTTAGACCAGCCGTATGTGAGACTAAATTTAAAGAGAGTAAAAAAGGTTCCCGTGTGAACCGGTACTTAACCACTGGCAATTGATATAAAGACTTCCAGAAGAGCAGCGCCTTTGTGTTTTATGTGACCTTGGTGTCGTTGAGGATGATTTTCGTTTAATGTTTCATTGTCCGTTGGACAGCGATTTGTAAAAAACCATCTGTTTAAGGGAATTGAGTTTAAGAACCTGGATTTATTCTGGTGATGGCATGAGTTGAGTCTTTTAAGATTTTTGTTTGAGCAACAAGGAAGACAATTAAAACGGAGATTGTTATGTCCAATTTGTAAAGGAAAGTGAATGCTCTGAGTCTTGTTAAACTTTTATGAGTTTCTCGGCGGCCGTCCTGATTATTGTTGTTGAATACTGTCTTATATGCTGATACGAACAGGGTACTATTAGGAAACTTTCAATCAATCAATCAATCAACCTTTGCTGCTTAGAAAAGCCACCAAAAAACAACTGCATATGTTCTGTTTCATGTTTTCTCCTCTTGCCGTGTCGCTCTCATCAAACTTGGCGAAGACCGGGATGTTTGGCTTCATCGAAATGTCGTAGCGATTAATGAAAGGAGATGATGCATCAAAACAACGGCAACATTTTTGGATGTCATATGACCTAAATGTGAAAAAGGTGTTTCCACCTCACATTTGCAAAATATGTTTGTAATTGAGTTCATGTGTTTTCTTATCGCTTCTTTGTTCTTCTCAGCTAACGACAACAATGGCAGACCGATACACAAGTTATAGTATCGGTATAAAAATCGAGGATGAAAAAAATTGGAAGATTTCCATTACTACGTGATTAAAGTTGAAATTTATTTGATTTTCTTGCCTTTCTGTTCACCTGAGAACATGCACAGGGGCAGGTTTAGAGGAACAGCCTCTGTGCTTCAGTGGGAACATGTGGAGAGCAGATCTGCAGAAGTTCTCCTGAGCAAGGCAGTCGGGCCTGTGGCGTTACCATGCAGCCCCCAGATGTGAACATGAGAAAACATATGAATATCAATGAGGACGCTGATGAAAACGGGGGGTTGGAGGAGCTGGGGGGGTGGAGGAGGTGCTCAGTGAGCTTTCTCTGGATAAATGAGGGTTTGAATCAAGGTTCAAATTAACGATCCAGACGTGAGGAGGAGGGGGTTCTTCAGCAAATCACAGTTCAGGAGGGGAAGCTAATCTCCCGTTTTTTACCTGATGACCCCATCAGTGCCGCTGGTCGCTCATGTGTTGAGTAATTGAGAAACACACACTGCAGGCTTTAATGAGAAAATAAGCATTCTTTTCTCTCTTCATGAATAAAAATGACTTCTCGCAGATTTAAGAAAAAGCAAATCTAAATAATATAAGCAGTGATAACAAACACAGCATCTGTTTTTTGAAGTGTTTCGCTCTAAATATGAGACGCCCCGAAAAAAAAACCTGACACCTACTTTCACTAGATGATTGATGGCATAAAACAGAAGCAAATTTGCGGACTTTTTTTTTTCTCTGTGTGTTTTTTCAGTTTTTTTTAAAGCAATGCTCAGAGTAAATTATGACAAAATGACACACTTTTCACAGAGAGGGGCCTGCAAATGTTTGAAGAAGGAACTTCAGATGATAATGTTATTCGTCCAAAAAGAGACCTGCGGTGTTTTGGGAATGATCTTCCTTTAGTTTGAAACCTGCACGTTTGATCCAGCGCGCACCGTTACATCCCTGACCCCTGTAAAAACACAAACTCGTCCCGTGCCTGATTCTCTCTCCCACAAAGTCCAGAGCTGAATAATTATGTTTGCACGTCCGCCGTAGCCCATGAACATCGGTTATTTATGGAGCTAATCCGAGGCAAACTGTAAAACACGGGTTTTAAGTGTATCAGTCCTCAAAGATATTGTGATAATGTAGAACATATCACTGTAAAATGTTGCATTTTTTTGTGTGAATTGTGATTTTGGGGCTTTAAAAGATCAATGAAAAGGTTAATTTTTCATTTTCCAGCCCGCTACAGAGCTAATGCCAGCAGGTAATGTACAGGAGTCACTAATGAAGCAATAGTAGCTCCCACTTTTTTTTAACAACACCTCAAACTTTCTATTCTCTGAATTTGTTTGAATTTCAATTATTTCTTGTATCTTTTATTTTCAGCATTAAAGGGATAGTTCAACATTTTGACAAATTGGCCCATTGCCAAGATCTGTAGTCATAGCAGTAGGTTCATTACCTTTATTTGCGGCTAGTTTTAAAACCGCTGAGCTGAGCTACTATCTCATAGCGTGGTGAATGTGCAGGTCACCATTTTGGAGTTGGTGGATTGTGTATTTGATGAATTTGTTGAGGGAAACCAAGAAATCCCATGAGCCTCTAGCTCTGAGCAGCTCACAGCTCTGCTCCGCCGTTCTAAAAATAGCTTGCACCGACAATTAAAGGTGACAAAACTACTGCAATTTGGCAAAATGTTGAACTATCCCTTTAATTGTAAGCCCAGTTTTCATCAGAATGTTCCTGCCCTTCTTGAATGGGCCTGTCTTGTTGCTACATCTCAGCGGCGTTTCAGCCTGATGAAGCCATGGGCGGGGACTCGACTACATGTTAAACTGATTGCCGCGGCGGGGAAACTACAGTTCCCGCTCCCTCCACCTCCAACCCCCTCCACCCCCCAAAAAAAAAAAAACCAAGGCGACATGTTTGTCACTGATTGGTTCAGACAGACACTTCATCATTTGGAGGACGACGTGTTTACTGTTGGTTTGTTTACCAGCCGCACGGCTCCCTGCAGAGCTGGATTAAGATCAGCTTTCTATACCGCTCTTCCTGCAGACAACACGAGCAAAGTCTTACTGTTTTATTTGCATGTTACATTAATATTAATTACTTTACGCAGCGCTCCGCTGACAAGCGCGCTACAACTCTGCTTGTTTTATCTCATCTGCAAAAATAACTCATTTGCATCTCTCCTGTATTTTATTCCTTCTGTCACTGCGTTTAAGTTTGATTTTCGTCGCTGCACAGATTGTATTTTTAGGAACGTGTCATTCACATGTACAGTAAAACTCGAGTGTGAAATGATCTCCTCTGTTTTCTGCTTTGACCCACGCAGGTTTTCGAAGAAGTCGACGCTGATATTTTTGGACTGACTCTGCTTTTTTGTGCCAGTATTCAATATCCTAAAATTTGGCCTCCTCCTGCCAAAAATTTCAAACAATTACAAGTATTCAGTGTTTCCCCCAGTTATTCTTGGCAGTGTGGAAAAGCCGCTGAAGCAGCACTCAGACCACAGCACTCTCAAACTCCATCATTATTACTGGTAATATTTCTGTTGATTTAAAGGGCCTGCATTGTGCAAAGTGAGATGTTCGTGTCCGATTTTGTTTTATTATAAAGCACGTCTAAGTTCTATATTTACATTGTGAAAGTATAAGTGTGCAACCCATGCACCAAAGGCACTCAGCATGCGTTCAAAAACTGTCTTAAAACGAGCCATCGGGACTTCTGTAACTTTGTGATGTCACAACAAACCAGTCCCCACCCCTATGCTGCCCTACAAAGGCAAAAGACCTTAACTCACCAGAGTGTAAAACTGAGAAAAATGACTTTAAAGTTATTTTGGTGTCCTGCCAAATGAGTTGAAGGTAGAACACTGAAAATTTGACGTTTTACTATTAATAAATGAAGTTATTTATCCACCAAAAAAAATTAAGCATAAACTTGACCTTTGACCCTTTTTTGGAAGTTACTGTATTCTGCCTTTGCATTATCCGAAGTACAATAGTGGATCATGCAAAGGCAAAAGACCTTAACTTCTATTTTAATAATAGAATATAGGCTTTTGTTCTGTCATTATGTTTGACACTGTTTAAGTTTTCTAGAATTGATGAATAAAATACTAGCCTAATACATTTTCCTGAATAAAATGGGATGCTGAATGAATGAATGAATGAATGAATGAGTTAATCCAAACTCATATGAAACAATCCTACCCCTTGTTCATTATTTTTGACATTAAATGCAGCCGCAACTTGTAGATAGTGGGCCATTATCTTATACCAGTTTATAATTCATAATTAGAATAATTTTATCAGGCCTAATAAAAATAAATAAAAATGTTCTCCATGGCCTAGTGACACCCACTGATATTTTTTTCTGGCATGACACAGCCTATGACATCGACAAATACTGTTTGGTATTTTTTTCTTGACATTTAAAGATCAGATAGGAGTTGTTATTACTTTCAAAAGTTAGAGAGCAACGTCTTCGTTACTAAGCCACATAATTATTGTAATAAGACAGAGTTCAGAGACAGATGACACTGGAAGTAGCCTATGAAGCCACCTGACACTACAACAGATATGCTAATGCTAAAAACGTGTGGTGGATTTAAACAATGGATTATAAACATTTCATGTCTTCTCAGTGGATATTTGTTTGCCATGGATTTTTGACCAGGTTTTAAGAAAAGGTAGGCTGCAATCTAAATTCCAGCTGAGTTGTGAGTGTGGTTGTTTGTTTTCAATCAGTGGACTATCAGCTTTAGGCAGGCAGGAGGCTAACTAGCCTGTATGGCTCAAGAAAACGATTCAGTATTCAGACTTTGATTTACGATCTCTTGCAGCTGGCAAGCCAACTGTTGCTTGTTCACTTATAATTTGCGGATCATATACTGTAGGAGCAGTTGTGTTTTGTTTGTCAAATAGCCTAGCTAGCTAGCTAGTTAACAAGGCTACCGACCGGCATCCTTGCTGAAAGTGTGTGAGAAGTGCTTCAATTGCGTAATGCATAGGCATACCGTAACTACAAGCGCGGCAAATAACTTAATTTTGATGCTTTAAAAAACAAAGGCAGACTACCGTAACTCCGCCGTAACTCATCGGAACCATGATTGGAATGTTCCATTAGTGCCGCAAAACAAAGGCAGAGTACCTTAACTGATGTTACGGTCTTCTGCCTTGGTTTTCCCTTGACTTTTAGAAGTTACGGCAAAGACAAGATCTTATTTTTTCCAAAAAACAACACAATTGACCCATAATATTTGTCTACATGATAAAACTGATGCTTATTGTTCCAAAAATGACAATAACTCATTTTCGCCCAAAATTGAAGTTACTGCCTTTTGCCTTTGCACGGCAGTATGGTCCCCACCATGTGGTTTTTAACTGAAATATGCCTGTATGAATAGTACATCTGTAAATGATCAATCCATCAGCCAATCAGAAAAGAGGCTCACAACCTCTCCTCTGATTGGCTAATCTACCTGTTGCTGCCAGGAGGAAGTCCAAAAAAGTAGGTAAAACTACACCGAATTAGTTTTTGGCTCTTAAAACCACAACTATCTTATGAATCAATAATTCAAATAAAATCTGAGACTTTTACTTTTTTTTTACACTAATATAATACATATTTTCCAGCAGGATCAATTCAGGTGATATTTCCTGTACACACAAACAGGATCGGATTGATTAATGATTGATACAACAGAAGCAATCAAATCAAAGCCACATCAAATATGGATGCTGTTCAATTAACATCCGACTCTTAATAACCAATACAGATGTGCTCTGATTAAATTAAAGTTTCAAATGCACATATCAAACATGGATCCTCTGCAGCAGCAACAACAGCAGCAACAGCAGCAGTGGTTGTGGTTTGACTAATCAATACTACTGTCAGTGACTTAGAGCTGAGTCATGCTACAAGCTCCAGTCCTCAGAGGCACAAACGCACATGTTTTTAGTCATTTTATTGTGCTCACTGACGGCTTTTTACCCAGTTGGAAAAACACCAAGTAATCAGAGCTTTGAGATTAAGAACGAGATCATCTTCCTGTGCAGAGGCCAAGAAAACAGTAACGAAAAAAATGCCAACAAGTGTAGATGAGACGGACACAGCTGAGCAACTTCCTGTCTGTCAACTTACACAAATAACAATCGGATTATTTCTCGCTCGCCTGGAATGCATGAAATGCCTGATAATGGCTAATTGATCAGAACAATCCTCATACCGATCCTGGACTATACACAAGATTAAAAGATTTATGATAATACAGATTTCAATCACCTTAGAGCTACTTTGTCCAACATCTACTCTGATCTCCATGGAGGATTTATTAGATGTATAACAAAAAAAAAGAGCTTTTTGTGTGATGGTTTGGACGTCCAGCAGTTTGGTGTTGCCAGTTTTGGGAAGGAAGAAGTAAAATACAAAAGAGCAACAGGAAAAGAGACGGTTAAATCAGAAACAAGCAACAGAGAGTTTAGAGGAGGATTAATGTTTAGGAATACCGGGTCCAAGAATGAAAATTACCATACATGGGGAAAAGCCTTTTAGAGCAGGAACAAATATTGGTGTGGATTATTTGCACATAACTTTTAAAAAATTGATTTCACAGTGTGTAATGAGAGCTTCTCCGCTGGTGCAGGATGTTAACATGGCAGAAAATATGAAGGAGAAAAAAAAAAACTGAAGCATATTCATCTCAGCAGATTTGCATACGAGCGAAAGCAAAGATCAACCGATGAAATCTGTCAGATGGACATCGTCAAAGTCGGCGCCGAGGAAATCGAGAACACGGAGAACATCATGGGTGACTGAAGCTGAGCGGCCGCCAAAAAAATAAGAGCGCGTTCACAATGTGTGGAGGAGTCGGGAGTTAAATGTAGACAGTCCAACTGAGATCTGTGGCGCTCGCTCACGTTCACGCAGACTTCTACAAATCTAGCACTTTAATTATCAACTCCAGCACTTTAACCCCCACCCAGGGCCGTTGCTAGGAATTCTGGGGCCCCTGAAAGAATAGAAAAGTGGGTCCCTGACTTTTCCACTTTTTCATAGCCTACATACGTTATCATTTTTTATTTAGCCTACTTTGTTTTGATGCTAATGCAGCATTAGTCAGGGTCTTATGCAGAATAATTCAGTCATACAAAGATTAGACCACTGGGGTTTTTTGTGGGCCCTACTGGGCGCTGGGCCCCTAGAACACCACCTTATACAACGGCCCTGCCCCACCACGACCTACTGTGAACCATGTTGTACAGTTTTTGTCTTACCTATGTATTATTTATTTCATTTTTTTGTTTATTTGTAACAGGACTCTGCATATTCATGCACATCCAAATGATTGCATTACTTTTCCTTCTTTTTTTTTTAAACAGAAAAGGTACCTGCCCCATGTTTTTACTGTACTTATACTTCTATTTCAGTATAGGGGGACTGTCTATGGAAATGAGCTTTTTGCTAGAATTTAGTGCATTTACATTTTATCTTTAAAATGTTGATCAATGCACATTGTCCCTCTTTATCAAATAAAAGGAATTGAATTGGACTTCGAACCCCCCCACCTAAAAAAAAAAAAAAAAAAGCCTGTCGAACCCTTCCCGTCGACGTGGAAGGTGGGTTCAGTCCAACAGCAGCCGTGCAGATGCAATACAGCAAGTGCGTGTGAGTGACTGAGTGTGTGTGTGCGCATGTGTGTGTCTGTGTGTTGAGTTTCCCAATGAAGAGCTCCAAGCGGCGAGGGAGGGTGGACACTATGACACACTCACACACACATTTGAGCGTTTCTGACCAGCCCGTGCTCTCCAGTGACTCACACACACACACACATATGAAATCACTGCCACTTCACTCACTCGCACACAACCTGGCACGCTCGCACTCTCTTTCCCAAACACACACGCACACACCCCCACACACGCAGCCTCTCACTATTTCATAAAGCGACTGGAAATACATGTGTGTGTGTGTGTGCGTGTGAAATAAAAGCAGAAAAAGAGTTCGTGGAAAAATGAGCTTGGATGTGTGTGCGTGCGTGTGTGCGTGTGCAAGACGCAGCTGTCATGCATGCTTTCTGCATGTGTGTGAAATAAATAGCGGTTTGATAGAGCAACAAAGAGTGTGTGTGATGTTAGCTGTTGCAAAGTGTGTGTGTGCATGTGTGAGTGCTCATTTCAGGCTCATATAGCCGTCATAAACACCCTGGTCTGAGTGCCACAGAGGGCAACGCAAACCCAGGATGGGGTCCGACTCAACCGCCGCTGGATCGTAAAGAAAAACAGGCGTCAAATCGCAGGTTTTGGCAGAAAAAAACAATTATGTGAAGAGACTAAACGGAGAAATAAAAGCTTACAACCGCTGCTGGAGCGTGTGTATGTGAGTGAGTAAGTGAGTGAGTGGGGTGGGGTGAGGGGTAGAGGAGTGGAGGGGGGGGGTGGTTGTGGATTGGGGTGACAGGTCAGGTGGCAACAGCAAATCACAGCTGCATTTCCCTAGGAACCGGCAAAATGTGTGTCAAAGAAATAGCAGCGTGTCAGAACAGGAAGAGGAAAAGCGAGAGAATGTGTGTGTGTGTAGAAGTCTCCAAGCGAGGAAGGGAAAGCGCACAAGAGCTCAGTGTGTGTGAGCGTGTCTGTCTGTCTCTGTGTGCGTGTGTGTTGGCGTTCGTGACAAATAAATAGCAGCCAGAGAGCAAGCGAGTGAGCGCGCTCTGATTTGGAGACTGGCAGCATGACTGACTGATCCCTGCATCCATATCATAGGATTAAAAAGCCTGACACGGCGGCAATACAATAGCAGCAAAATATGAGACAAAAAAAAAGTCGGTCAATGGAAAAGGAAATGTGATTATGAACCAGAACAGGCGAGAGGGAGATAATATTAAAAAATCTGACACACTTTGAACAAGAGCCATACAGTGCAGCAGCAGTGGTGGCGGCGGCGGCTGGGAGGAGGTGGATGTTAACTGTCACCGGGCAGTATGGAGGAAGGAGGAAGAGGAGGAGGAGGGGGGTGGGGAGAGGAGGAGGAGCTGCCGCCAAATCCGAGCCTCTCCGATGATTTCCCAGAGCCAAGACACACTTCAGTCACACTGTCAGGGATGTGGTGTGGGGTAAAAAACCTGCCCAAATCCAGTTTACACACCTGTTCGTCTAAGCCTGACAGAAATCTTCCTCCTGCAACGTCCTTCAGACTCCAGTCTCAAACTTCAAGGGAGGGGGAGGAGGTGAGGGGGGAGGAGAGGGGGGTCACGCAAGGACAAGAGCCGGGATCTCTTTGTTGAAAATATTTTCACTGCCTAAAGGGAGGTCACAGGTCGTCGAGGCTCTTTTATTTTTTTTAAATTTTCCTTTCATTCGCAAAAGCCACATCACTGCATATGGCCCAAACCGGCTCGCGAGGCACACCTAATTATTCATGTTTTTATGTAACAAGATTTGGATAGAAAATTGGGTCGGTGAACATAACTGAGTCTGAACTGGGTGAACTTCGGATAGAGAAGAGGAAAAGTTTGATAATGAGGAGAATCGTGAGATAGAAGCAGCCACTGCGTTATATATGTATATAAATATATTCGCCATACTGGTGTGCAATACACCAGTAAACACACACGTTTCCTTGTGCACAATGTGGGTCAACAACACACCAGCTGTAAACCTGTTTGTCCAACAGTCTTGTTTCTATATGAACCAGCTGAAACCAGATGATAAAAGATAAACTTATCAAGAGAAAATGAGAACAATTTTAAAAAACTGATTTAGTCTGAATGTATATAAAAGTGTGTTTCCATATAAATCCATTACAAACCAGTCAAATGTACAACCCAAACAGACTGTTTTCTTCATAAAGCACTTTACAACACACATCAACAGTCACATTTACCATCCACACTGAACTGGCAGCCTGTTTTGGTAAAAACCAGTACAAAACCAGTACAAACCCAGTCTACCATTAACTGGCATGAAGTCAGCGTCTGTTCACCACAAACAGGCAACCAGTCCCTCTCTCTCCCTCTGAGCCATAAACCAGCGACAAAACCGTTAAATAACACGATTTAACAAACTTAAATGTGTCCATTAATGCGTTAAAATCGCAAATCAACGGTGGGTTTCGACGGGGAAAACAGTTTAATATCAGACTAAACGCAGTTGGTTTCTCCCACCGTACAGTAGTACAGTAACATACACACCAACGGTCCGTGTCCGTTCAAAACAGACATTCTATTCTACCGTTAAAGAACGCTCGTTCGAAAAACACAGAACCGTTAAAAATTAGAACCCTCCGTTAAAAACTGACGGTCCAGTTCTGTTAAAAATCTGTTTGAAATAGATATTTAAAACAAAAACAAAAAACAGCCCGCCGTCAGCAGCCACTGTGTTTCCATACAGCTCGCTGACGGCGGCGGCGGCTTCACCTCAGATGACCCAACCAGCCAGACTGGCTGTCTGCTAGCTGCTAGCCCCGTTTGAACCTAACGTACAGCGGGCAGCAGCAGCAGCAACAACAACACTTGAACACAACACTACAAACCCCAACTGTCACTCGCGTGTCATGAAAAAGAGACACCGGGATTATTTTCTACTTGGGTCGGCGGAGTAACGCTAAGAGGGAGGTGGAGGTGGTGTTTTGAGGGGGGGTGTGGGAGAAGAAGGGGAGAAAAAGCGAGAGGGACCCAGCCAAAACAAATGCATTTCCCCGACATGAAAGCACAACATCCACAGACGGCAGCCACGTTTCGTTGCTGCTTTGCTGTGTAGCGGGTGAAGGCTAAAAGCTAAAGCAGCACTTAGCTTCACCGGGTTGTCCGTCATTATCATTAGCAAAAGGGGGGGGCTAACCTAACTGGCTAACTAACGGCTAGCTCCGCTGGCTAATATATTTATTATTATGTGCACTTTCACCGGGGGGGGGGGGGGTGGTGGAGGAGCAGGGAGCAGCAGGAGGGGGGACGGACGGCAAAAGTTGGCCAAAAAAAGAAAAAAAACCGGATGACATTCACTTGTCTGACAACTATCCTCAAAATATAAACCCGAGACCAGCAACTAAAGTTGTCCCTGACAGCAGCAGCCAGGTATGTATCTATCTTTCAGTTTTTAATTCTAGTTTGGCTGCTGCCGTGGAGGTGGTGGTAGGTAGCAAGGTGATCCCCCACTCTGAGCCTGTGATGGAGGGGACAGACAGACGGACGGTCGGTCGGTCGCTAGCAGCAGCAGCAGCAGCAGCCTGGGCAGAGAGAGACAGACAGCCAGGCAGAGGCAGCCAGGCAGGCAGGCAGGCGGCTAGTCTGGCTGCAACCAACCCCTGCTTTAATAACTTCACTTTTGCGGTCACTTTGGTTAAAAAAAAAAATTCTCTCCAGGAGTTAAAAAAAAAAAAAAAACGAGAAGTTTCCCTCGTGTCCTACCTGTGTGTAGTCTCCGGCTGCAGGGTGCGACAAGCTGGAAGTTGAATTTTTTATTCCCAGATATCCAGAGTGGTGCGGTGCGGGGCGCATATAGCTAGCGCTGGGTACAGTAAAGATTGTTGTAGCATAGCTAACCTAAAGACAACAGTAGAGAGGAGAAAAAAAAGCCTCCTCGTTGCTCATAGGGGGGATCGACGACAAAAACCACATGATCTTTTACGTCAGCATATATTTGCATAGGATGCCAAATTTATGTCTCGCGTCCAGGTGACGTGAAAATGTACAGAGAAAGTTTGATTGTGGCGGAAGCTGGACGCTGCTGGCACGGCACGGCTCGGCTCGGGTTGCGGTGGAAAGGCGCAGGCATGTTGCAGCCATGCACCCCCCTGTCTCCCTGCTCCTGCTGCTGCTGCAGCCCTGATCTGCACCGGTCTGCCTGTTTGACGACTTCCAGCAGCATGGGCGTCTGTTCCCAAACATCACAGTGAACCCCCCCGCCCTCCCCATACATACATGGAGAAACTTACGCGCTCTATGATGAGTTTGTACACACTTTTAGTAAAGAGTGCTACTTTTATTCATCCCTGAAGGCACATACTTTCACTTTGATGTATATTCACTTTTATTATACATATTTATCATATTTTTTTTGACAATATTTAACTATGATTTATTCATATTAAAGTAAAAAAAACAACAACAAAAAAACATTTGTCCATTTGAAGATGTAAATGAAAATTCCTTAATGTGAAGATGCCAGTATATGATTTTCTTCTCTTTTTTTTTAACACCTGTTTGATCCTGGAGCTGACCTGCTCTGGTGCAGCATCACCATTATCATCATCAACATCATCATCTTCAGTTCACACCCAAGTGAGCGGCTCATGGTCCAGTCTCTCAAGAAGAAACCCTGAACTGGTTTTGATTTGGGAGAAGAAGTATGGGAATGGGGAAGTTGAAGTTGTTGTGTTTTTTTTCTCTCTCCCTCAAACCCCCCCGCACCCACCACCCACCCACCCCCCCGTTCCTGAGATTGCTGTGTGCATTTCATCAGGCTCATGTATTTTTGATAAATGGGCTTGTTGTAGCTGATCAGATGCAATGAGTGTAGAAACACAACACTCATGAGAAAAGGTGACAGAGGGCGACACCTACAGGCGGAGGACGGAGCTGCAGCAGGAACTCCCTCTGATTTCTTTATGTTTATCATGTGTTTATTTTTTAGGGATTTTTTTTTTTTTGCTCATTAATGTGTGTGTTGACAACAAGACATCAGGAAACAAGCCTCTAATCACCCTGAGTGTGTAATTATAATATTTACCACCTATTTTTAAGCTGTCACCATTCATTTGAACATATATAACACTGTTGAAATGTTGGTTTTAAGGTGTTTTATATAAGATACTGTAAAAAAAATAATTGAATATGAATGTTATATTAAAATGGTACATTTTTTTATTTAATGTCTTATGTTCATTGGTTTCTAATCATCATAATTATCTCTGGACTGTACTAATATCTGGTTGTCGGTCACGTGTAAAGCACCACTCTGTGTGAAAGGTGTTATAAAAAAGAAGATCGATTGGTTCAGCTCAGCGCAGTGCACACGGCTCACATTTAAACTGGAACCTTATATATCCACGATAAAAAGTGACCTGTGTCTTTGTCAAATATGATATAGTTTGATGTTTTTGATTTGCAGCTTTATTTCATTGATATGCTATATGTTTTCTGTGTTTTTAATAATCAGTTGCTGTATTTTTTTTTGTTTTGTTGTTTTTGGAAGCGAGCGCGGCCACTTCCATGTTGTTTATAGGTGAACAAACTGAACTTTGAGCAGGGAACCAGGCAGCTGTCCAGGTGTTTTCCCATTATGGGCATCTCCAGTAAACGTATCAAGACCTGACATGGCACGAGCTTGCCACACAAACAAAAAACTGTGTACCAGCCAATTTCTTAATTGCCCCTCCCCCTCCAGCGGCAGGTTTTCCTGCTTTGAACCAGACGTCTGCGTCGAGCTGCCAGTCAGGAGTTTATTCAAAGTCACATTCACTCCAGAAACTGCTTATTAAGTAAACTGCTTATTTATGACCATCACAAAGCACAGTGTCTTTATGCTCAGACGTGATGCATTTAGGGACAAGCCGATAAAAATAATACAGGGTCTTTTCAAAATAAGATTGACGCCACAGCCCGAGCCATCTTTGCAGAAGAGTTTTCTGCAACTGGAAGCTCTTGCCAGTGTCTCCAGAATACACAATCAGGTAATGTTGCCAGGCAAAAGTGCCAGCTCTAGCCAATAAGCAGAGTTTTGGCCAACATTGCTTAGCAACAAAAGTTAAAAACTGAACCACTCAAGGCTTAAAATAGTCTTTAAAATAGTAATCAAGAGCCGTCAGTGTCACAAATTTCAGCAGATAAAAAGCTTTGGAGGCAACAACAGCCCAGCCAAAAAAAAAAAACCAAGACAGTGAAAAGAAAACTTTTTTCTCCCGCCCTGACAAAAGGGATTCTTGTTCCTGAAGTGGACGCCTCATTATCGCAAGATAATCCAAGATCCACCATGGAAGCATGAAGGTACACTGTTGCACCATATATGGTCATTTAGCATCTAATTGATTGCACATATTCAGCATGAATCACTTTAATGCCGTCAGGTGTTTCTTTGCAGCTCTATGAGTTAATTTTAATTTGTTGGTGTTTGTTTTGCATCTCGTTGTTTTCATTTTTTTGTCTCCTTGTGGCTGTTTTGAATGTTTTTGTGATAATTTTGCATTTTGTTTGATATCATCTTGTTATTTTTTGCATCTTGTAGTTTTTCATCTTTTTGGTATTTTTTGCATCTCTTCAAGTTTATTTTGCATCCTTGGCATTTGTGTTGCATCTCTGTTGTTTTTTCTGGTTATTTCATCTACATTTTTGCATCTTCTGGTGTTTGTTATGAATATGTTGGTTGTTGATATAATTTTTTGCATCTGTTTTGTTTTTCCTGGTTGTTTTGTATCTCATTGCCATCATTTTTTTTGTCTCTTTGCTGTTGGTTTTTCTCCCCTCATCAAAACATTATCAGCCACTTCAAGCAGTGGCTCTGTAAACTGGCAGCTGCCCACAAACATTGTTTGTTTAGACAATTTGGTTGAATGTAAGTCCTGACGTCATGCGACCGAAATTACAGGACGAAGTCTCATGCCAACGTAATTTTATTGTAGAACAACTGACGACAGTGACATTTTGTAGGTTGTAAGTTGTGTTGCCAAAGTCCAGCGTCCTTCAAACGTCTCGTGTCAACACTGTCTTTACATTGGGCAGAGTCCAATATCTGCTAAATGTCACAGTGTCAATTAGCCACGATTTTCATTTCCAAGCAAAAATGAAACATCTGTCTGACGTTACATTGACGTTTGGTGGGTTTGGGTTTGTGTCCACTCCAACGTCTCAGACATGTTTGTACAACAGTGACACCTCACACGGAGAAAAGACCTCAGACCTGAACTTCAAAAACCAGAAGTCTGGAACAAAGACTCTGAATCAAACCACAGGCATCACTTCCTTTTTTGTTTTTGTTCACGTTCTCTCATTAACCAGGTGGCCATTTTTCAGTCGGTGACAAAACAGGAGAATGTGTGACACACCCTGGGATAGAATTTGCATACTATTGTGGTTTCGACAAAAAAAAAAAAAATCACGTATCTGTAAAAAGAGACATTATAAAAAGGGATATCAAAAATACAAAGGAGGCTTTTAGCAGGTTTTCAATCACACAGCGGTCACAAAAGTCAAAATACAACAGATGTCAACTTTTAAATTGCACATGGAAAAGTAAAAACACTCACACACATACACAGACACAAAACAGTCTGCGGTTGTGTGGTTTTTCTGAAGCTGTGAGTTTTTCCTTTTTGTGTCTAATGACAGGAGCGTTTGCAGCTGCTGGCCTCTTTCCCGCAATTAATCAAACGAAGCCGCCTGAAAAGGAAAAATAAAAGTCATTATTTGGTGTCACAGTTCAGTACACTGTGCTGAGAGGCTGCGGGCGGCGGCTTTTACTACTGGTTTTAGGTTTGAGAATGAGAAATATTGGAGAGGCTGTTGCAGCTGTAATCATGCAGCGGGGAGATTTGACAGTGTGGCTGTGGATTACGTACAAATAGTTGGGTCACAATTCAGATGGATCAAATGTTTATTGTACCGTAAAACAATGTGGTTTTAAAGACTTATAATAAAAAGACTAAATCAACACATTAGAACATGCGGTTTGGCACGACTAAACATGGTAATCACCTTTAAAACAACACACTGCACTTTGTTGCTTTTACATATGAGTGAAGACAGACAGGAGCGCTTTAAAGCTGTAAAGCAGACAGGTGTTTACATATACAGATGTTGATCAGTGGCAGTGACTCAGCAGCATTTTCTCTTTGGTCTAGACCAAACTCTCCTCAGTCGCTGATGAACTGTGGCCTGTTTCTACACAGTGTGTGTGTTAACGTGACAGTGAACGCATCAAATGAAGTGCTCGTTGACGAATATCATTTGAAGTCAGCTCTAGGTCTGTCAAAGTATCGAAGCCTGGAATCCACTGCCGTTTCTTGTCTCCGCCACAATGCTTATCCCTGTTCATTTCCAATGGAACATGTGCAACCATTGCAGACATCTCCACAAAAGCATTCTGGGTTGTTTGAGTACAACGAATGACCGCGATTCAACTTGAATGTGTCGGACACGAGGACACTATCCAACGGAGAGAAGGATGGAGAACAGATCAGGAGAGGTCTGTCTTGCTTCTTCAGTAAACATGCCCGTGATGACACCAGTGGATTCCAGGCGTCGGTCCACAGAGAAGTGGACACAGCCTGTTTTTGACAACTGAGCCATACAGTAACACCAGTCGCCAGGACTTCCTGTCACTTTATGATGTCACAACAAAGCAGACACCATGCCCCGCCCACCCGGACCCGCCACCTAAAACTTGCCAGATTTGGTTTTCCCAAGTGTTTCATGTTAAGTCTATTGTTTGTTTTTAATTGGCTCACAGTCAGCCAATCAGAAGAGAGACTCAGAGCCCCCTGTCTTCTGATTGGCTGACAGCAACCTGTTGTCACTAGAGCTCCAAAACTACACTGAGATGACAAACTACACTGAGATGGTTTTACTCTTAAAACCACCACAACAAAGTAGGAGAAGTGTCAAAGAAGACGGTGGGATTCTTCCGCTGGAAACAACGAACATCTGAAACACGTGAGTTTCTGATCTAACATTCAATAAATACAATAGCAAGAGATATATCTTGTTTTTGTTCACGTGTCGTTTCATGATGGTTCTACCGTCACGGTCCAGATACCGCAATGATACCACAGCTTCTATCTGCTGCAACGTCCTCCAGGTGTTGTGGTGTTATATATACATATACATGGAGGTTGAGCGCTGCCTCTGGGCCTCTGTGGCAGCGCTGGAACTGCTCACATCAGCTTTTCTGACTTTGTGTCTCGGGCAGAAAGTCGAAACCTTTCCAGAAGGGATCAGAGCCAAAAACAGCAGAGAGTGTCTGTTTTACAAAACAGTGAACAACCTCCACCTCTCCAGACCGATGCGTTCAAAGTCACCTGCACTCTGGAGGAAGGATGTGCCACTGCCAACTCATACACGGCAGGAGTTCAGGGAAAACAGACACTGAGGTGAACGTTGGGTTGAGAAAAGGTCACGTGATCTAAGGAAAGTCCAGTCTAATCAGGTGTGATCGGATCCTGTTGGCTTCTGGCCTGAAAACTTAAATACTACAATAACTTTAAGCAGAAAGATTTGAGGTGTTTTAATCGTAGATGTGAGATGACAGTAACTGACTGACAGTTGAGTTTCCATTCACGTATAGACTCGGCTCAGTAATCAGGACATGGAAGTACACAGAGGATGCAACCCATCACCAGAGGCTTTTGCTGCATTGCTCAGGCTGAATTTGGCCGGAGCCTGTATTTACAAAGCATTTAATGATACACTAAGAGTGCTCCAACGCCTGGGGCCACGTCCTCCTGAGGACTCATCTACAAAGGTGTGTCCTTCTGTAGCATAGTTCGCAAAGGCTTATTAATAGGAATGGTTTAAAGAGGATCACAAAAAATGCAGTTATACTTAATAGACCAACACGTCCGAATTGCTGGATTCTTTGTTTCTGAGGAAAGGCAGACTGCACTTGTCTGTTTTGACTGGTCTTAAAATGCGGCTCTTGAAGGCGGCGATCCCTGAATTGAATAAACTGTCCCCCTCGGTTTCATTGATCCATCCGTCCATCATGACCTCGTCCTGGCGTCGCCTTCTTATGCTGCATCACTGCATTTTCTCCTTTTGTCTTTCACGATGGTCACCATGTCAGATTAAATGATCACGGTGGCATAAATTCTTGCCGTGTCTCGGCCGGGAGACTGGCAACACTAGTTTTACGCCAACCAATCATTGACCATGACCCTGCCAGAGTATGTAGGTCATCGGGGAGGCATCACAACAAACTGCCAATCATGGCAAAGTCATTAATTTTACACATGATGCAAGATAATGTACACTGCATGTTAAAAAAAAATGCGTCAGACCAGTCTATCATCCTATTGGTCAATATCAAGGTTCACGTCATAGCAGATGTCAGACTCAAAAAATTCAAACATGCTAGATTTTCCGTCGGGATGTCGACGTAGAGCATGCTAGACACAAAATGTCTGTTCTTCAGTTGGGTTACACTACAAACAGGTCCATTTGTCGTTCCTGACATTTATAATCTGGCCCGACACTGGCAATTTTGTCGGCCACAACAAAATCATGTGAAAATCGGCCTGAATTTGTGAAGGTAGCCTAGCTAAAAGACAAATGGATGGACAGATCTTCATCCTTCTTTGGGAGGAAACCGATCAAGTGTGATCTGCAGTTTCTTAAAGAGCAGGTTCTGGTTCCGGTTTTGACGCTGCATGAACTCAGACTGGATCACTGTCCGGCTGAAGCGAACATGATGAGGCTTCAGCCGTGTGACGATGATTAAATTCTGGCCCCTGGGACCGGATCAGTTTTCCTGCCGGTGTGGACGTCGAAGAACACAAACACAAAAAAAACGCTCTGTATCACAAAGAGAGTGAAAGAACGTCACCCGAGGTCGGCGTAGTAATTAAAGCCGTAATTACAGCCTGGAAACGTACAACGTTTTCCTTTCTGCGGCACAGCGGAGCGCCGACAATCAACAGGTAAAATCTGACACAGGAGTTAAATCCAGCTTCTGGCTCCGCTTCCTGCTACAGCACTTAATAAGGCGCCGTTTCTCTTCTTCTTCTTCTTCTTCTTCTCCTCCTCCTCCTGCAGGTTTTGGTTGAGTCACCCGCTCGCCTCTTTTTCTTCTGTGGTGCTCATTAGTAAGTCACCTGCCTCACTCTGGTGCTGCGCGGCCTTCCTTGATGCTTTATTCATCACGAGGAGGAGGACAAGAGCTGCGCGCTGTCTGGACACATTTACATACAAATGAACTGAGGATTAATTATTAATACACACACACACACACATACTCACACACACACACACACACACACAGGACCATCCTCCTGCTGCAGTGAGTGTCGATAATTACAAACATCAGCGACTCAGCACGGTATCAGTATTAATTCTGTGTGTGTGTCAGATTGTGTGAGGTTGATCGTCCTGACTCACACACACGCACACACACACAGACACACAACCCTTCTTGCGAGCCGTCGTCGATGCAGAGACAGAGAAGCAGGAGTTTTCTGCTCGGCTGCGTCGTCTTTTTTTTTTTTTCCTGTGGTTTTTGTGTTTATTCAGATTCGGGGGGAGAAGCTGAGCTGCTTCACCTGCTCCGCATAATAACACCCGACTCAAACCTTTGGGCTCATTTACGCACAGATGAGTGTTTATAAAGCTACAGTATCAGCTCACGGAGGAGGGAGGAGGAGGGGGGAAGGGAGGGACGTCCGAGGATGAAAACATGTTGAATCAAATCATCACGCTTCTGTCTGACAGCGACAAAATGAAGCCAATAACTTTCAATCATTAAAAACATCAAAGTTAATCTGATAATGTGTTATTGTTTTACTGTTGTAACGACCTTTGACCCGGCCTTTAGTGTGAATTACTTGGAAATGTATCAGCGGCAATCGCAAGCTAAACTGGCGCTGCTAACATTTCCGGTTTGTTGGAGTTTTATTTGTTTGTTTTTTTCAGTCAAATGCTGTGAGGCCTGTGAGTACGGTGGCCTAGAGGGTTCAATGCAATGCAACGCAACTCAAGAGAGCAACTACGGAAAACACAACAAACGTGTTTTTGTTTTACACTGTTGTAAAATACAACTTCCTGTTTGTGGTGTTCGATAACAAAGCAAGTTTATTACAACATCAATTAGTTTTTACACTGAATACGTAGCATACTGTTAGCTTAGCATTAGCCTGGGCCGTGACTTCTGTTGTGTTGTGAGTTTTTGTAGCTTGTGTTGTTGTCAAATCGCCACATTCTTGTGTCCCTGTTTGTGGTTTCTTGAGCTGTGGTGCGAGTTGAGCCCTCTGAGCCACCGTATTTGAGAGTTTCTGGACAATATTTGCCACTGTTCTTGGCTCATGAACAATAAAGGTAGATTTGTATTAAGCAGCACGTGTCCATAGTTAAACACCTGAACATAGATACATTTAAATATCTAAATAACACATGATTTAATTTGCAATTGCAATTAAATCCTTCAGTTGACTGACAGCGCTATAATAAACATATATTCACACACTGTCTCTTGACTCTCGTGTCACTGATCTGAGACAAAAACATTTCTTCTTCTTCTCTCTCTGATATTTTGTTTTGATCATTTCTCAGACATGAAGAACATGTGGATGTTAAACCTCCGTCTGATTTCAAAGCCGGATCCTTCAAATGTGACATCTTGATATTTATGATATTTCAGATATTTAAGATGAGGGCGATATCTGTTCTGTCGAGCTGCGTCTCCGCTGGGCTTCAGACTCTCTGATGTTCAGCAGCTTCAGTCACATGGATTTAATTTCACGGTGAAACCTGATCTATTGTAATTTGCTTTGGCAGATTTGTATCCAAATGTGAACCACATGTGTCAGATTAGAGATTGTTTCTCTGCAAGTTATAAATATCACACATGGCGTCTGATTCACAGCTGCAGCCATTGTGCTGCTTCTTGTTCTCTGAATACAGGAAACTCAAATTCACAGTCACAGGTTTAAACCTACAGAATAAATGTACATAGTCTTTTATTCTGATATTATATAATCACAGATGAAGCTCCGATTTTATGTAAAAGGGAGAAAAAGTCCAAGGAAATAAAACATGTTGACTCTTCAGAGAACGACGAGAAGCCACGGGGCTGATGGGAAACGTGGTCCTCATGTGTCAATTAAGTTAAGTTAAAATCTCACCACATTATTTACCCTTTAATAAATAAAATAAGAAACCTTATTATTTTGGACTTTTCTCTTTGTCTTTTCACATTATGCAGGTTGATTTTATGTGCACAGATATTTTATCTGGGATGAACAGTCAATGATGTTTTATTGTGTCTTTTATTTGTAGTATTATAACATTAGTATGTTTTATGGTTTTTATTTTACGGTACAGTACTTTAGAAACCTTTGTGTTTATTTAAAATTGTGCTTTATAAATAAAATAGATTGGGTTAGATTTTCATATCAATGAAAGGCAGCCCGAAGAAAAGAGTAAAAATGTTAAAATAGCAATAAAAATTTAATATAAATTACACATTAAAATCAATGAACACTAAGATGATGAAGTCCATAATGTTTAACATTACTCTAATATACTGAATTATTTAAAGGTTCCTCCTTGTATGCAGGTAAACACCTTGGTTTTACATGCCAACTAACTGCCAACTAACTCCATTATAGACTTATTCTCATGGTCATTAGTGCAACATGTGGCTTCATATACTGTACAGACCTCTGATAATCACATAAATAATATAAAATAAAACAAAAGGGCAGGAAATACTGTGAAATGTGTGTGTGTGTGTGTGTGTTGCTCATCTTTCTGACGTAGTCTCTCTTCACCACATGAGGGCAGCATTACATCAATGTATAAGCAGCACGTCGACAGGGGAGCAGGTTGACGAGCCACCTCTCATCTCCTCAGCTGTCAATCAAATGGAGTGACAGGTCAAAGGTCACTGAGAGGAGAGGAAGACGTCCAGTTCAGGTGAGATCCTGTAATTTATACAGAAATGCTGTTCAGTGAGAGAGAGAAGAAGAAAACACTGTGTGAGAGAGAGAAGATGAATATGGATCAATAATGTTCTGATTTTTTTATTTTTTATAACTTGTTCTCAGTAGAAACTGAAACCGTTATTCTAATAAAACTGAGTGAAACCGAACAAAGACAACAAACGTCTACTTCCCTCGTCGTCGTGTGTGAGTCCTGCTTTAACTCTGGAGCTAATTATAATCAACCTCATCAGCACTAAAGAGCTGTAATTACTGTGTTTATCCACTCTGAGCTCTCCTGACGATGACAGGCCTTCACCCCGCCCCTCCCCTCCCCACGTTAAGACAACAGCAGTTAGGGCGGTTTGTGGGGGAGGTAGTGGTGGTGATGTCGTTCCTTCACGACGTCGTGTTTCCTGCTGCTTCTGGATCAGTTCTGGAAACACCTGCAGCTCTGCCTGGATCCACTAATGGAGAATCATGTGACATCACGTTGAAACAGGGGCACAGCCACAGAGAGAAGCCTAACCTGACTCACCAAAGATTAAAATAATGTTTCTAAACTCATTGAAGTGGTAGAAAAATGAATGGCACCGGCGCTATGTAACCCGCCGCTGCTGCCCAATGACACGGCGTAGCCACACGGCGGCCATCTTTTCCAATTCAGTATTTATTAAGGAGGTAGAGAACTGAGACAAATCTTTATTCAATCGGTGGGAGAGCCTGACAAGATTAAAACTCAAGATTAAATTAAACTGGTTTATAAACAGTTTAAAAACTTTGTGTAAAACCTTCATGTGAAGTCTTACTCTCTGCATCGTTATCATTATTAATTATCAACACAACTAAAGATACACTGGTTTCTAAATGAGACTTCCACTCTAGTGGTCTGGTGTGGTTCAGACCACAACTTCCTGTGAGGAAGCCGACTGACCTCAAGTGTTTGTGGGTCCGACAGAGTGAAAGAGAAAGTGACAAAAAGGTCAAAAGTGTAAAAGACACTTTAACAACACTATGAATAACTAGATGAGCTCTTTCCGTTTTCAGTCTGTGACACATGATCAACAACAGCTTCTCTTTTTATCAGAGAAAATCTGTGGGAAAAAAGGTGGCCGGGCAGCTTCTCTGTCTTCCCTAACCAACCAACTTGCCGAAGCTTCTTTTGTTTTCTTTTTTTCAATATTATCCTCCATAATGTCCGAGTCACGGGTAAGAAAAACCTTTTTGAACACATGAACAACAACATAGTATTTATATTTCGTGTAAAATAATACGAATAAGAGCTGCTGCTCTGTGATTGGTCAAAATCTACCGTCATGGATAGATTCTTTGCAGGCTGAAAACACAGCCTTGGGGAGACGCAGACGTCTGATCTTTTTTCACATCACTTCATTTACATTATCCTCAAGGTTATTGTGTGTAAGTTTTTGCCTCATACTGTAAAAAAAAAAAAAAAAAGCTGCCTACCTAGCCTTTAATGTTAATGTTGTTGCTGGATGTGGTTTGCATGTGTCAGCGGTCACCAAGGTTAACTGTGCAAGACCACACGCACACGCACACACACCACTGGCGGTCTATTTCTCTCTTCCTCTTTGTGATCTTCCTCTTTTTCTAATGAACTGACAGATGTCATTACACAAAGTGTTTTTGTCACTTTTTGAAGACTCTCGCTCACTTTACTTGAGTCACATCCACCAGAAGTTACTACAGGTCTCAGAAGGTTGTTGGTTTGATCTCTCTGCACGTTGCACGTTAAAGTCCACCAGACTGCATGTGCAAATGTGCTTTAGAGTCAGTGAAGTGCTGTAAAGACCGGCTTGTAATCCGGTCAGTATCCTATTAAAGTTGATTTTGTCTTATGTTTGGGACAAACTGCATCTGACATTTGGTTCAAACTAGGATTTCAGGCATTACTCAAAACTCTTTAGTTCAAATGTTTCAATTTCATCACATCACAAACTCTGCCACAACTAAACCAATTATTTTTTAAAGGTCACATTTGATTAGAAAAAACAACAACAGCAACATATAGATGTCCATGTGTAGTGTGATTATAAAGCAGCTCTAGGTTCTATATTAATACTGTGAAAGTATCAAAGCCTCAGTCCACAGAGAAATGCACACAGCCTGCATTCAGAAAATGAGCCTTAAAACCAGCCGTCAGGACTTCCTGTCACTTTGTGATGTCACAACAAAGCAGTCACCAAGCCCCGCCCAGCACCTGGACCCACCATCCAACACTTTTTCCAACAGCATATGGTTTTACTCTGGTTACACGTGTCTCCTTCTTCAAGAAAACACTCAGCCAGTCAGAAGAGAGACTTACAGTAGGGCCTCCTCTCCTCTGATTGGCTGACATCAACCTGGTGCTACTCTGTTCTCTGTTGCGAGAGAAGCTGTGGTTTTTGGATTTTAGACTGCAAATATATGTTTTTATGGATCAACACTTTAAATAAAAGACAGGAAAACAGCAACAACTTTTAATTAAATGTCTCTAATGCCGTTTGTTTACATACTGTAAGATAAAAGAGGAGCTGGGGAGGTGATGTCATCAGGTGGCAGACTGTGGAAAAGTTTTGACATTTTCAAATATTTTTTTCTGTCGCTAAATGACCTTGAAAAATTCCCCCTGAAGACGGAGAAATAAAAGGCAGAGTACAAAGACGAAAAGTTGTAGCACTTGAGGTGAATTATTCCTGTTATTCCCCCTCTCGGCTCGGTGGTGATATTTTGGTCCAGTCAGGTGAAAACGTGTCTGCGTCTCTTTTTTTTTAAATTTATTTATTATTTCTTGGGTTTTTAATGAGAGCTGGAGACAGAGGTGTGAAGTCGAGTTCACCTGCTGGTTTCTACTCAGCGTCCTGCAGCGTGCACCTCACTGTTCGCTTTAATTAGACCTCACAGTTCAGTCACATGACCCGCTGAGGGACAGCAACACACACACACACAGACACACACAGAGACAGCAGCAACGGTTGTACTTCAGTTTTATTGTTCTGAGAAAATCAATACCAAGTAAAAAATAAATTACTTCCTTGATTTTATTCTTTAAACATCCTGGTCAGAGATGTAGAGGGAAATCTCAAACACTGAGGCCTGTTTTTGTTTCTGAGCTCCTCGGACATGAAGGCCTCAGAAACTGGACTGAGAAGCTCCGAGATATTTGGAGGAAGTTGAACCGCACTTGAAATTTGGCCAAATTTAGTAAAAGGGAAGAAGAAGGGGGAAAAAAAATCAAACTCATTTGGAGGTGAATAAACAAAGTGCACCTTCCTCCAAATACCTGTGGGCCTTCCTTTAATATACCTGCTCTCCAGCTGTAAGAAATCGAACCAATGAACGCGATCAAACACGAGACGACTTCAAATGGAGCCGAGCGTCGGCCGCTGCGTCTCCAGTTTCTGCACGAGAGATGAAAAAAAATGAGGAACCGAGACCCAGAGAGCGGCGTCCTGGAACAGATGGCATCTTAAATTAAATTATCCTAATGATAAAATGTGACAAATGGAGGCAGATCAATCCACAGACGGAACAAAAACAACAACAAAAAAAACAAAATTAAAAAAAAAAACAAGAACAAACGCAGAGGCGGGAAAAAACAGCTGTCGGTCTAAAACTATCAAAATCACTCTTCTCTCTCCGCTCGAGTGACGACAACATCCAGACACCTGACGACAAAACAACAACACGTTTACAAAGGAACAGAACGACGCGCTCACATTAAGCTCTTTTCATCAACCTTCTCAAACACAGAGCGACATCAGTCTGAGCTCAGCGCTGCGACAATAACTGTGTTTGTCTAAGGAGAGAACGGAACAAAACAAAACAATAATCTTTATACGTGACAGTAAAAATGTGTCTATGGCTCTAGGAGATTAAAGGAAATGATACATCACACGGTAAATGGAGAAAATAAAACATGCAAATCTTTACATAAATATCTGTTTCTGTTTTTTCTTTTTTTTAAACAAATAAAAGAAACACGTTAAAATCAGAGTTCAGGTGAAATCATTTTGTTTTCTGTCGTTTCACTCTGTCAGAATATAAACAGGTGTTTTAGGTCAAATCAGTTTGTTTATGATGAGTTATGTGTGTTATCTGGTGCTTTACTGTAGGTGTCTATGGCTACAATACCTTCAGACTGCAAGTCTTAAAGGGATAGTTCAACATTTTGACATATTGGCCCATTGCCATACCTGTGCAGGTCACAACTTGTCCACGAGAGCGTTTTGGAGTTGTTGGATTGTGCATTTGATGAGTTCAGGAAACCAAGGAATCCCATGAGCCTCTGTAGTGTTACAGCTCGTGGCTCTGCTCCGCCGTTCTAAAAATAGCTTGCACCGACAATTAACTATAACAAACCTACTGCTATGACTATAGGGATTATGGCAATGGGCCAATTTGCCAAAATGTTGAACTATTTTTTTCAATTTGGATTTTTTTTTACCCAGATCCAGTTGTTTGTTTGGCTGTTCACATCAGCTTCTAAAACGTGGCCAACATCAGAGTTCAAAGTGTCTGTGCAATGGAGGCCGGAAAATGTCCGAGCAGGTGCTGAGGAGGAAACAAATGAAGAAAAAGAGGCAGGAGGCAAACTTTGTGTTTTGGCTTTTTTTTTTTTTTTTTTTTGCGTCGCTTTGGCTGCAAATTTGGCACAAAAGGTTAAGTTTGTGTGGATGCGGAGACGAAGCCTGGAGCGGTGGGACAGCGATGTGAACAGCAAAACTGTGACAAATGTCGATATAAAGCGACGTAAAGTTGCTTCAAGACCACCTTAGTTAGATCTGGGCACGATTTGATTGGAGTCTTCACATTACTACACAAAACTGACCTGGTCACTAGACCCACCAAAGAATCCCATTGTGGTGACTTTAGCCTGCAGTCTGAATGTAGCCTGTGTCAGAGGCTGTTGTTGTTGTTGCTGTGTATTATGTTAGTATTTGTTTACCTGTTGCTTATGTGCAGCTGTAAGTTTGTTTGCTGTGATGACACACGTGGTGCAGCTTGTCTGTTTGTTCGTTTCGCTGTGACGCTGAATTGTTACAACTTTGACAGTTTCCTCCAGTCGACTCTGAGGCACTTGAACCAACCAAGTCAGAAACAGACAGTAGGAGAAGAAGAGGGAGAAGAAGAGGAGGAAGAGGAGGAGGAGGAGGAGGAGGAGGAGTGGCTGCTGATCTCCTCGTCTCTTCAGCTGCTGACGGAGACACAAAACAAACTGAAATCTTTTTTTTTTCAACTGAGACGGAAACAAAGCGAAACAACATGAAACCGTTTTTTTTGTTCTTTTTCTCGACGTTAATTCGATAGCATAGATGAGTTAAAATAGACCCCTCCTGATCCCCCCCACCCCCTCCCCCTCCCCTCTACAATGTCCAAAAAAAATCCTCTACATCAGGCACTTGTTGATTTGTCCATAACGGCTCCGAAACCGTCCAATCAGAGACAGCGAGCGGCCCTCCGTCCTCCAATCAGCTCCTCTCAGTCAGTTAGCGTCTTCGCTCCTCTCCTTAACCTCCTCTTGGGCCCGATTCTCTCCTCCTCTTCCTCTTCCTCTTCTCCTTCTTTCCCGTCAACGCTCCGGGAGCGGCGGGACCTCAGCTCCACGTCGTCCAGGGCGAGCGCCGGGTCGTCGGGCGACACGGGCCGCGGCGCCGGGTAGTTGGGCTGGTAGTAGCGGTACGGGTCGTCCTCCTCAACCTCGCCGTAGTTCTGGAAGACGTTGGACGGCAGTTGGACTGCGGGGACAGCGCCGCGGTGAGTGATCACCTCCTCACCCTCTGCGTTGCCAACCAAGCAGACGGCGAACGAGCGAGCGAGCAACGCCAGCGCACCAGGAGAGCCCAAAACAAAGATGGCCGACCCGCCACCACAGGAAGCAAGAGTTTGGATCATTGTGATGGATTTTGATTGGATTAGTGAGACAGGGAGGAAGAGGAGGAGGGGGAGGAGGAGAAGGAGGAGGAAGGAGCAAGAGACACAGAGGAGAAAGGTTACCAAGGGTTACCACAGGTTACCAGGGGTTACCATGGATTTAGGAGGAAGTTTGAGACAAAAAGCTTCAAATTAAAAGTCAGAATAAGCAACAGTTTGAGCTTCATGTGAGAAATCGTACGCAAATTTGTGTCTGTAGACGTTTTAGATAAAGATTTAGGTTCAAATTGACTTTAAATAATTAATTGTTTTCAAGTGGCGACTTTCAAAATAAAAGCATGTCAATACTAAGGTGCTAATTTCAATCAAAAATTGTTGAAAAAATGATATTTCATGTTGAAAAAGAGATATTTTTGCCTACAGTTTAAATAGTTTAAATTAATTTAGTTGAATGAAGTCAGTAAAGTCGGTCGTCGATCTAGAGGAGGAAGCGCAGAGAGGACGATCGTCTCAGCGAAGACTCGTCCTGTCCAACCAATTAAAGGATCAGTCTGGTGATGTTTGACTCTTTACTTACTCTCAGCAAACCTCATGAAAAGACCAAAACCAACACTGTCTGTCTCCGACTAACACAGTTCAGTGTGTGTCAAAGCCTAGTTTATATTGACTCAGTCACACGCACAAACACACACACAAACACACACACATCGTCCTGCTGCCTCAGACTCACTGCAGCTCTGAATGTGATTCATCTGCTGCTGGAAACAACTCGGACGCTTTAAAACAGGAAACGATTGATTATTGACACGTTTTTACAGATTTACCTCTAGAGTCAGTCACTGAGAAGCTTCAGTGCTTTAGCAGGATTTTTTCAACAGTTATAAAACATGAAAAACATCACCAGACTTATCCTTTAAGAGGGCGCTTTATTTTGAAAAACAAAAAACTAAAGCCAGTTTATACACATTATACTATTCCACATCTGTGTAAACTTAAAATCTGTGAATCCTGTTTTCTCTCTCTCTATATATTTCTCTTTATATAAAAATATTAATAAAAAAAATCTTATTGTTTATTTAGAGCTGCATTGAACAATTGTTTTCATTATTGATTAATCTGCAGATTAGTCTCTCAGTTCAACAACAAAAAGTTGAAAGTTAAGAGGCTTAAAAGACAAAACACAAACAAATGTTTAACAGTTCTGTACTTAAATACCTTGAGATGGATGAACTGAAGGCATAACTGTGTATCTATCTCTATCGCTGTGTATTTTATTTTATTTTTTTCACTGAAATGACACTATCCTATGTTGTCTGTTTATGAAATGTACTGTATGTTTGTTTGAATTGAAAATCAAAAGTACCGTAGATGTTTGAAAAAAAAAAGAAGTGTCTTAAATCAGGAAACATCTGCAGATAAATTAACAAAGTAAAAAAATTAATCAGTGCAGCTTCATGTATGTGTAATAATATAAGTTAAATTAGTGATTATTACAATATAATTGATGAGTAGTGCAGTGGAAGACATGATGATGAGCTGATGCAGCAGAATGAACAGTTAATAACGTCTGTTGTTATTGTGAATGTTTGTGAACGCAGCTCAGTAGTCACTGCTGTACGGTGCTGAGAGACACAGACAGGCAGAGATGGAGAGAGACACACACACACAAACACACACACAAAGACAGAGAAATAATTACAACATGCAGACGTTAGTCACATGACGCCTCCCTCCCGCCCCCTGCAGCACCGTTCACCGTCCGCTGCGCGACCTTTAACCTCAACACACGTCACATATGAACACAAGCATGCATCATGTGAAGTACAGGATGACTCATGCTGGGTTTCTCTCCGCTAACGCCACTTTGATCATTAAGTGAATAAATGCATTTCCAGTGTTTGCAGATTTCCATATGTGGTGAGAATTAATGGCTGTTTGTGTTGACTCCAGGCCTCCTGGATACATGCGATAAATCCTGCTGTGCCGACTGTGAAGCTGTTAAAATATAATTTCCCATGAGTCTCTTCCTGCGAAAGGCTGAGAAAACACAGTCTGAGTCGTTTGGACGCTGGAGAGCAAATTAACACATAAGAGACAGAGAAGCTGCCAACAGCACTGATTCATCATCTGCAACTTTTAAGTGAATTTTGTGTAGCATTTTGCAACTAATTTGTGGCTCCTGGTGTATTTAATTAGTGCTATCTGTAGGAGAGAACCCGTCATGCAGCATCTTTCTCAGGGATCCACTGAAGCCACGCTCACAACACAGACAGCTTCCTCAGAAACAAGTCTCCGTCGGATCGAGTTAAGACACTGAGTCCGGTCTGCGGTTCCTGTTTGCTGATCCGTGCAGCTTCAGACAGAGACTACAGTACGAGACCGAGCTTTAAAAGGGACAGTTCACCCATTTCACAGCGATCGATGTGACTGCAGCTGAACTTATTAAGCTCAAATGATCCAAAGCAACATTTAAAGACATTCGAAATCCTCGGTTGCTGCTATAATTAGTTAATTATCTTGTTACTTATTATTATATTTAATTATATGATGACTCATCCTATACTCGACTGCAGAAACTTCATTAGAAGATAATCCAATCAGATGCGATTTAGGACACTAAATTAACGATACTAACAAAGCTGCTGAATGTGGTTTATGTTTTCCATGGTGTTTAATGTGTAGCTGAATGCAGCTTTGCATTTAAATGTATTCAAATCTAATCTAATATAATCTAATCTAACAATCTAAAATAATTACTTTACAAATCTAATTAGCCATGTCCAGAAGTCCTGCATACATTGCATTGGTTGCACTTTAATTAGATGAAACAATGCCTACACTTACTGTATTGTAACTGACAAATAAACAGATATAAATAAAACTCCTTTAACAGTGAAACATGATAAGAGTTCATATTCATAGATTTCATAACACTTATTATTATTTTACTTTGTCTTTTTCCATTTGGGATGACAAGACATGAGCTCTGTGGTATTTCATCTTCATGTTTACGTGTCAGAAAATGACCGTCGACAGTCTGCTGAGCTGTGAACAGTCAGATTACTGCGATGATGAAGAAACTTTTAAGGGCAGTCCTGCACTCATCTTTTTCTGTCATGTTTGGATTTAAGGACATTTATTAGCGATATAAAAACCTGGGAGGTTTAACTCTACTATTGATCAATACATGTGTTGTTGGACGAGTCAGAAGAAGCTAACTGTTCACATCTTTATTGATTTGGGTGCATTGGACCTTTAAGGCAGTGAAAGTCCCTTAACTCTTGAGGATGAACCAAACTGTGGACGATTTATTGACGATAACACCTGGTTGTTTGGATGTTTATTGTTAAGGTCCCACCCAGAACAAGACCAGTGCATCACATTTGTTTTGAAATCATAGAAAATAATTTCAATCACAGCGTTAATTAATCTAATGAGACGAAGTTCTGCAGCTGAACTGTGTATCTGAAGGATTTTGATGTTTTCACCTTCAGATACACTGAGTGTGTGTGAGTGACTTCAGAGACATGCAGCCTGTTTAACTCAGAGTGAATTAAACAGTTCAAAACAACACCTGAAATGTTTTCATGCTCAGTGATACGGTTCACAGTGTCCACATGTGTCTGTTATTAACATGAATGTCACCTGAGGCTAATGAAAAAACTTATTTTATCACTGTTAACATTATTACTATACTATTATTAAAACAGTTTTGCATCAAAACAATTAATTGTCCTTGAAGTTCTGGTTGTGTTCATGAGCCTGGTGCTGTGTGTGTGTGTGTCTACAAACCTCCAACGTTGTAGCCCACGCAGGAGTTGGGGTCACAGTATCCTGGAGGCCCCGCGGGGCCGATGGGTCCGGGGACCCCCGGTCGACCAGCGGACCCGGGGTTGCCAGGTCGCCCTGTCGACCCCTGGCTACCGGGTCGGCCCTGACCTTGTGGCCCTGGGAGGAAGATGAAGAAGATGAGGAAGAGGAATATTTTCAATGGACTGAGTGATAAATCTAAGAATAAATGAAATGTTGAGTCTCTAGTTGTTGTTGACTCAACGATCCATACAATACAACACAACACCCACCACTGCATTCTCTGTGTTTTATCATTTATAAAGCCTTGTCACACCTACTGCCTCCCTACAGCACATATCATCTCTCTTAACACAGAAATCATCAAGTATTGGTACTTGGTCACAAAATTGGTTGTTGCTCTAAACTCCATTAGTCTAAACTGAGAGCTGTACAGTACGAGCTGCTGTGGGGTGTTTTACCGGGGGGTCCTGAGGGTCCTCTGGGGCCTTGGACTCCGACGCCTTGAGATCCCTTCTCACCCTTCTCTCCTAGTTGGCCTGGAAACAGGAGGAAAACACACACATGATGCTGTTGGTTGAGTATAAAGTACAACAAGTATCATCAGGTTTTCTCTAACTATGACCTCACCTCTTTCTCCCGGCTGTCCGTTCTGTCCGTTCTGTCCTGGGAAGCCAGGTCTTCCTGGAGGTCCCTGTTCTCCCTGGGGCCCTGGGGATCCCTGTCGACCGGGCTCTCCGGGGGGTCCGGGGACCGTGCGGATGGACACGGGCGGAGCGGGAGCGTGGTTCAGGATGGAGTTGTAGCGCTCCATGTGGCCTGAGGACAGACAGGGTGAACGACAACATGGCCGCCACACATGGAAACAATGAGCTGTGGGTCTTCTCAGTAGCTCACACACTTAATGCTGTGTCATGACAGAGAACTTCTACATCAGGAGAGTTGATAAACACCAACTACACAACAGCAACACAAACCAGAACCTGGTCTGATTCTGGTCTCAACACCATGAGGATGCTCAGCCTGCACTGTTACTCACTCTGGATCAGCTGCTCACAGACCTGCCGGGCGATGGCCTGAACCGAAGCCGACGACTGGACGTCGCCCTGGAGACACATCACACGTGTTTCTTAGTATTTTTAGTAAAGTGTGTGCAGACTCTCAGCTGTGATTGAGCTGCTGCTGCTGCACCAGCTGGGATTTCTCCTACAGTACATGCTGCAGATGTTGTGACCACAGCGTCAATCAACACCACACACTATTTCAGTCCACATGCTGCTGCTTTTGTAAAAAAAAAAAAAAAAAAAAAAAGTCCTGATGGTGACAAAGCTGCCAACAATTATCTGTGATTATCTACTGTGAAGGCAGCACAGTGCTTTAGTGCATTAGTAGTTTTATTTTGTCGGCCCACAAGGGGGCACCTTCCTACCGGCCAAGAAGAGGCAGAGCAGGAACAGACCAGCAGCTCTGGACCAGGCTTAGCATTAGCCAATCAATACCTACAGTAGTTTATAGTGCACTTAACATCCCACACACAGGTGAGAGCAGGTGTTAGAGTCCAGGATAACTTTAGTCACAGGCCTTCTCTCATATTGGGTTCAAGCTATTACAGTTTGACTTCATTAACAGTATCAGACGTCAGACAGGATGAAACATGAGCATGAATGAAGATAATAAACAATAAAAGTTCAAAAAGTATGAGATTAAGTACGTAACCTCACCCTAAAATATGAAATATAAAACCTATGAATAAATAAATAAGTTGTAATCTTCTGCTCTGTAACTGTTGATGAACTCGACAGCATCAAACTCTGAACCAAAAATGTTTCATTTACTGTAATTCAGAGTAGATTTTTTCAATAACAGTGAAAATAAATGAGAGAAACTACAAGTCAACTATTTATTAGTCGGTTAAATCAATGTTTTTTCATGTGTTTCATGTGATTTTAACTTGTAGTAAACTGAGATTTGGCAGCAGCAGCCGCAGCAGCCGGGTGAAGGAGACATTCAGGTCATGAAGTGAAAAGCGTTGATCTCTGTGCACATGGCACTGTGCAGAGGGGTGAATGTCCTGGTTTTACAGCCACCGACAGGAAGCAGAGATGTTTGACCTGATAGACGACGTTGTCACAGGAAAAAACACTCAACTCTGGACTTTTTTTTCAAATGTCATTTCTGCTGTTGTTGCATTTTTTTGCTCTTTTGGCTGCTAGAAACTGCTGATAAAAAGACCAGAAACTGCTCATGATGCAACAACACTAACTACTTTTTTTTACTGTGTTTGTGGGAAATAATCAGCTTGATCAGAGTGCTGTAACAGATTGTGTTTTCACTACTAATACTTTCCAAACTCCAATTCTTTGTCTGACGTGAAATCAAACAGCTCGAGATAAATGTTCATTTTTTGGTTGAGGTGGTTGAGAGACGTCTGACGCCTTCCTCTCGGTCTGTGCCACCACAGGCCAATCTGCATGTTTATCATTTTTATTATATGTTAAAGAAGAACAAACTGAGTCTTTGTGAGAAGTTTAAGGTCACTCAAAACACCCAGAAGTTCGATTTCTTATTATTTTAGTTTTGTTTTATTCATGTTCTGTTCATTAAATATCACAGCGTGCTGCTCAGGAAATGACCTGATTTGCATAAAGAGAATAGAAATCTGAATTATTTTGTCACACTTTGCATTTGAGGAACGTTTCCCGGTGTGATGGACAGATCCACTTACCCGTTCACCTTTCTCCCCCTTGCCTCCAGGAGGACCCTGAAAAAGAGGGAGGGAGCCGTGAAAAGAGGATTCAACACGTGATGTTCTCTTTCTATGGACCGTGAGACAAAACAAAACAAGACGGAGGATTCTTCAGTTGAGACACGGAGCTGCTCTCTTCACCTCTGACACCGCGACTCCCTAATCCTCTCAAACATCCTCACTGACTCAAACTTTCTGTTTTCTCTACTGGAGGATTTTATTGTCTCTGTAACAACACAACTGTGTCCAACTCCTCAATCCATTTGTTGATCCTCCTGTTTATGATCGTTAGTTTAAAGGTGAATTCCAACTCCTATCTTAACCCACAATCTCAAAAATGTGCACTCCCGTGAAGTGCTAGCGCCATCCCGATTTTCAGAATGTGGCACCACCATTGGGAGCAAGGGCTTCCCAGAATGCAGCATTTTCTTTGCTAATACAGATATAAATATTATGAAAACCATTGTATTATCTCAGTTTAGGCCCATTTTATGGATTATTTACCTCATTGTTGCATAATATTTAATATTTATTTTAATTTTGTCAATAGCCGGCAGGTGCAGACGAGCCATGTTGCTATTGTTTAGTTACAAAATGGTTATTTTTCTCGCTGGTAATGTAGTTGTTACTCTAAGTTGTTTTATCAAGATACAGCCTACGCAAAATGTTTGACTGGGCTAATGTCATCTCTCGTAGCCGCAGACGTTATCTAACCATAGTTACTTTTGTTTACCTTTAATAAGCCGTGGTATGCGGTGACTTTCAGATGAAAATGTCAATTGTTGTGGTATTTATACACATTATTTATTTGAATATCAACTTCATTTAAGGGGGGGTCCCATTTCTAAGTCACAAAATAGCCCTTAACACTTGGTTTTGAGGTTTACTTAGATGAAGAGTTGAGCTTGAGGGTTACGATAGAAACTGAAATTCACCCTGAGGTTCAACATCTAGTTTGACATTTGATTATGTTTTTAAAAACACTTGTGCATCTGCCGTGTGAAAATCGAACAAAGGAAAATAAGAGTCACTTTCCGTTTTCACCACAGAGTGTCTGAGCCAATAAAACGTCCTCCTGCACCGCCGCTGAGCCGCTGCAGAGCGCTGCTGCGTTACAGACACTAAACTCAGCTTCGGTGGAGTTTAATGGGATTTTTCTGCCTTGACAAACTTTCTCTTAACGCTGCAGCCAAGCCGTTAAAATACAAACCTCACGCAAACTGTGCCGCTAACCGAAAAAAACCCTGCTCTGCCTTACATTTCCCTCCACTAAGTTCACATTAAGATCTGCGATTGACAATAGAGTGATAATTAGTTAAGGCAGGCTCTTTGTAGTCCACCCACGCGTCTGTAATTACATGCTTGACAACATTTTATCACGGCGGTGCAAAGTAGTTTGTCGGCAGTTTGTGTCACCTCCCACAGAATCTCATCTGCAGTCAAAATGTGATTTACTGTCTCTGAACATTTCATTTAATTTGGAATAAATGCCCAAAGCAGAGAGTGGTCACATGGTGGGATTCAATGTTGTGTATTTAGTACGAACAAAAAAGTGGAAAACAAAACCTCATCACACACTGAGGCTGAAACGGTAGTGGAGGTGTTTGTTTTTGGCTGCAGCAAATGATCAGTTTCTCTAAATCTATGACTGATTAATGGTTTCCTATCTTACAATAGCTTAAACTCGAAAAAATAACATTTATAACTGTGTTTTTCTGTGTTGGTATGAAATGATCAATGTTAAATCTGATCTGTTTTAATCCATCATGTATCTATTTCCATGTTCTCCAGCTCTAACACAGTCTTCTACAACTCTGGAGAACTTTTCATCATTACTTCATGATATTCAGACTTCCCATTGTATGTTTACATTAGTACAGTGTTTAATGCTGCAAGGCCCTTTTAAGTTTTCCTACTGATGGTTTAATGAAACATTTACAGTGAGAGACATTATGTTTCTTATTCAGGACTTCAGGACATCATCTTTAAAGGGATAGTTCAACATTTTGGCAAATTGGCCCATTGCCATAATACCTATGGTTTTAGCAGTAGGTTTGTTACCTTTAAATGTCGGTGCAAGCTATTTTTAGCTGCTCAGAGCTACACTACCGCAGGAAGTCTCTGCATTTGCCTCGAAAACAACTCTGTGTGGTAACGTTGTGTTATTATCTCATAGCGTGGTGAATGTGCAGGTCACAACTTGTCCACCAGAGCGTTTTGGAGTTGTTGGATTGTGTATTTGATGAGTTTCATGAGAAAAACCAAGAAATCCCATGAGCCTCCATAGCGTAACTCTGAGCAGCTCACGGCTCTGCTCCACCGTTGTTAAAATAGCTTGCACCGGCAATTAAAGGTAACCTACCCACAGTACTCCTAAAATATAGGGATTATGGCAATGGGCCAATTTACCAAAATGTTGGACTAGCCCTTTAAGGGAATCCAGGATTTTTAAAAACCCTGCAGCATCAATCAAGTTTAAGAGTAGAGAGACTCTGTAGCTGTCAGCATTCAGGTTGTACAAACAGCTTCCCTGAAGGATAATGGTACTAACAGCTTCCGAGTGAGGAGAGGAGGAAAGCCGCTCTTTGTTTAGCAGTGTCAGAGTGTGGTTGTTAGGAAGGCAGACTGAGGCTCTGACAGGGATTTGTTTTTCTTCACGCGTCAACATGAACACACAACACTCTCCTCCCCTGATCTCAATGAAGGCGTCGGACCTTCGGACCGGACAGGAAGCTGTTAATCCCACTGACAAGAGCTCCGTCTGGACTCTGTGTGCTCGACTGACAGAGCCCGTTAAGCCTGACTGACACGACTTCCTGACTCCTCCTGGATATTTACACAGTGTCCGTGTTTGTGCGGCAGAGAGGTGAAGGGAAACAGGAAAACAAGGTCTCCCCTGTCACACAGGTGTAAAGCCACACCGAGCAGGAGGAAGACTAATGAGCGGAGGCGGCTCCGCTTCACTCACCGGAGGTCCCAGCTCTCCCTGCTTCCCTGGAGGGCCGCTGCCTCCTGGAGCCCCTGGCGCTCCCGGAGTCCCCTGAAGAGACACAGACGGATATGAAGGAAGAATCAGACTCAGAGTCGACTTCATTAACCAGGAGTGCTGAGGTACATGTGATGAACACAATATGGTGCTGGTGGTGCGATTCCTGTCCTTTTTTTTTTCCAAGGCAGCTTTCCAATCAGTTGAGAATCAGTCCAACAACCAGAGCGTTTAATTTGATGCATGTATTCAGGACGTGCTGCTCCTCTGTGGTCTGCGCTGCTTCACACAGCTGCTAAATTAGTGCTGAAACTAAGTCGAGTCAAGTCTTTGCTGCAAGTCAAGACTGTTTATATTAAAACTACATTTTCATAATCAACAACTCTTCATAATCTGCAAGTCAGAAGCTGGATTCTTCATGGTTATGTGTTGAGTTTTTTTGTTTTTTATTATCAGTAATCAGTTGAAAACACCTTTGGATGACTTTGGATTCACATTCCTGAGCTTCCAAAAAAAAAAAAGGATAATTATCTCTCAAAGTCACAGCTCCAATTAAAATCGACCTTCATGCGTCCAGCAGGAGAACCAGAAGCAGGACAAGTATAATCCTCGTCTCTCTGATGTCGCCTTCATGTGTACATGTCTATGTACACATGTCCACCACAGATTAACACTGGTGATATTTCATCAGCACTTACGATCGTTCCTGTGGGACCCTCTCTGCCTGGCGGGCCGTCCTTACCCGGCAGCCCCTGAGAAGCACAAATACACATGTATATTGTTTATAATAATAATAAATTTCATTTGTAACGCACTTTATATTTAACAAAAAATCTCCAAGTGCTACAACAGCAACCAAAAAATGAAAATAAATTAAAACAAGAGTTAAAAACAGTTATCAAGGTAATACAAGCAAACAATTACAGATTTGTTTTATTATTATTATGCTCTTTTCTACATGAGACGTGGAGCTGTCATTAAGTCTTACCTGATGACATGTTTTTTTGTTTTTTTTAATCCCAACTGTTGTATTAGAGCCAGTAGTGAATAGTGTATAACCAGTCATGTAGTTAGAGTGGCTCATTGGTCTTATGTAAATATAAATAAGTAAATGCATGGATAAATGATATAATATAAAGTATAACAGATCAAGGTCAAGAGGTGAACTGACTGTTTGGCCTCATCAGGTTTGACTGAGCTCAGTTACATCGACTTACAGCAGTGAAGTGATGGACTGAATTAAATAGCAGTAATACACAGCAGACCAAGAAGTACTGTAGTAGTTAAAGTAGTATAAATAGTAGTAAGTAGTAAGAATAATGCAGTATTTAACTTATTACATCTGAAATATGACATTATATTAGCAGTTGCTGTGGACTGTGGAGATTTCTTAAAGAACAGTTGCATTAACCTTTAGTATTACAGAGTGTGTACCTCTTGAAGTGTAACTAATGTGTCCATTTCATTTTTCTTCCTCATAAAACATCTGCAAAGCTGATTTTAAAGTACTGTATTAATGAATTCATCATTATTTATATTCATGTTTACTGACTCTCAGTCTCATTGTTCTATAAGAGGTAAAAACAAAAAACAACAACAAAAAAAACTCAACCATAAAAACAAGGTGTAGTAGTAAAAGTATCAGTAATCATCAGTTAGTCAAAGTGGTTTGATCATAGTAAAGTACTTGTAGTGTTAACAGTTGGTGTAGTTTTAGTATCAGCAGTGGTAAATCTAGTAATATTAACAGTATTAATGATGTGCTACTACAGCGTGACTCACTCTTTGTCCTGAAGGTCCATCTCTGCCTTGAGCTCCGGCTCTACCTGGCACTCCCTGAAACACAAGGGAGGAGGTCAGAGGTCACTGCAGGTCACATTCACACCGACTCCAAATCCTCACAGACGCAGCGAGACTTTTCTACTTGTTATTGTGCAGCTAACATTTGGCCTTAATGTACTTTCCACTTTCTTAACACACCTCCTCTCCTCTGCTGTCGTTGTTACATAAACACTCGAAGTTCGGGAGCAGCGTCGTGTCACAAACTCAGCGAAATGGAAATAGATTTGATCCTCAGAAATCAACCTTTTGCAAATGGCACCATTATTCACCGTCTGACAACTGTTTGTTTCCAAAAGGTCACGACAGTCCAGGTAATTTACAGCAGAGTAGTAATTACTTGTGGGAGGCTCTTCTCCCGCCCAAACTGCCCAGTGTTTTATCAATAGCAAAGTTAATTAATTTTTACATCTGTTCAAAAACACTTAAGAACGGGAGGAAAAAACACTTCAGCATCACAGCGTGACATCACCCCAGACGAGCTAAAAGGCTGCATTACACCATTAATGATTAAGAACGAAAACTCAACTATAAAAAAAACAGTGTGGGTCCTGATGGTGTGAGATAATGGAGTAACATCTTTAGCTTCATCAGATGACAACCTTGACACATAACGTCAATGTTTTCAAATTAATTAAACTGAGAGGTTCAACTTTATTGTGATGTAGAGAAACCTCACTCTCTATCTTAGGTTCTACCTGTGGTCCAAACAGTGGCTGAGCACGTCAGATTCTGATTGTTTGGTGTTTTTACCTGTGCTCCTTGTTGTCCAATGTCTCCTTTCTGTCCTCTCTCTCCTTGTGCACCCTGCGGGGACAAATAAGACACATTAAACAGTGTTTTTTCCTGTAGATTCTATCTTAAAATATTCAGCACATCTGCCTTTCTGACAGCAGACATATGAGACTGTGTGATACTGGTTACACAAGAGCATTTACTGAAAGAACAGAGGGCTGGCAGATTTATTCTGGTCATGGCGACTGGAAGGAAGGTAAGAGTCACTTTATATGTGTTGGTGTTTGTCTCTTACTGGGGGGCCGATGATGGATCGTCCACTGGGTCCTTGTGGCCCTGGGGGTCCCTGAGGTCCTGGGACGCCGGTATCGCCGACTGGACCAGTTGGACCCTGCAGAGAGAGACAGACAGAGTGTTAAAGAGGGATCGTAGCCCGACATTAGGATTTGCGGGCCGTAACAAACACAAGCTCCACTCAGGGACTGACCATGTGGTCGGAGGTCAACCTGTGGTTCAGTGTGCAGTGACATACAGATGTTACTGGTTCAAAATTGCGGGGTTTGTCTCGCACTGCAGGATCTCGCGAACGCGAGAATTTTCACCACCACTGTTTTCCTCTAAGTGGCAGCACCGTACTAAATACTGCTCAGACGTTTTGGGGACCATGCTGACACGTCACACAATGTAGCCGCGATGAGGAGTGGCGCTGTTCATGATAGCTACAGATAGAATACAGTAGGATGAAAGGAGAACGAGCTGCAGTCAGTAAATAATACAGTAGCCTATAATCTCTGTCTCGTCAGTTCCAAGTTTTTAAATGAGCCGGAGAGAGTTGCGGTGATTGTACTGCATCCACTTCATGACTACATTATGAAAACACGAGTCTATATATATTTTCCAGATTAAATCCGTTGGATCAGTGGTTCATAAGCTTCATAAGCCCATTACTGAAATGCTACGTGCGCCACAACTAGTTCCCCCAGAAAACAACAACCTGTAGCACAGCTTTGTATTGTTGCAAAAGTGTTGCATCTAGATTCATTACTGGTTTCTAAAAGTATCGATATGAACAGACGCATCCATAGCGTGCGCACTCGACAGGCAGAGCAGAGGAGAGCAGGCAGCGTCCACAGCGTTTGGACCTGAGTAGTTACACAGAACTAGACGCACGTTTGAATTGAACATGTTGATATTGACGGCAAAACTTATTCTCCGCTGTCTGCCTGCGTGCACATGTGTGTGATGTGAGAGAGGAGGGAACCCCGCCCGTCAGACGAGAGGAGATGCATTGTAATGACTGTAATGAAACAATAGCAACACGCTGGAATTGCACAACTCTTAGTTAGCGTTTCATTTAATGAAAAAACAAACAAACATCTGTTATAAGTCTATTTGATTATAATAAAATAAAAATAATGGGGAGGCACTGCTGCTGTACGTATTGAATATGATGTCATTTTTCAGGGTATTGACATTGAGTTTGAAATTTTAGTATTGAGACAATCCTACAACTCTGTGAAGACAAATTTGACCACAACAAACACCACAACAGCCAGAAGCAACTAAAATACAGACAACAAGCCACCGAGTTAATAACCAGCGTCGTGGTGCCGCTGATCTGGTTTTTAGCTGCTCTGCAGTCTCATTGTTTCAAAGAAAATGGATTGATTGATTTTTTTTACATGGCTCTGTGCGTCTGGCACGTGTGTCTTGGAGTTTTGAATCGAGGCTTTATGTTCAGCTCCCCTTAGCCTATTTATTACATGAAACACAACAAAATTTCTTCACTTAGCCCACGACCTGAATTGTGAGCTAACTGTTAAGAACCGCTTTTTCTGTTCAAAGCAAACAGCTGTGAAGTAGTGGGGGAGGGGGCAGGACTTTTCTTCCAGCTGGCTGTTTTTCTCCCAGTTACAGACAGTAGCCTAGATGCAAAGTATCGATGAGCTGAGACATTAACACCTCTATTCATCTCCGTGCTGGTAACGCCCATCGCAACATCTGATTTACATGTCGACTGTTAACACATGGCGATTGGCCATTCACGCGGCTTTGTTCTTGGTTTCGGCCAATCAGCTTGTAAGCACATGGCTAATTATCAGCTTTCAACCAATCCTTCTTCCAAGCCTTTTTAACAACAACGGTGATGTGACAGTATAGGCTATAGGTGGTCGTGTCCATACACTCATACTGGTTTTATGACATTATAGCGCAGGAGGGAGTGGGAGGGATGCGAGCATCTCCTTCAATCATGCACGGAAAAGGGGAATGATAGGAAACGCGAATTTATTGAGAAACAATGCCCAGGTCAGCAATGCATGACAAAAACATGTGGTTCATTCGTCCCCCTAAGTCACATAAACCAACACAATGTGGACACACACAACTCCGGTGACGCCGCGGTGACGTGTAGAAAAGCGAAAAAAGTGTTTCCATTACACTTTTGCGAAACACATTTGTATCGATACGTCTCAAAAACCACCTCATGAGAGTCATCAGCGGTACCACGACGCTGCTCAGTAACTCATCTTATTGTGAATCTGAACGCGCATGTAGGCTATAAAGGACAGATTTAATGCAGTAGATAAATCACAAACAGAGCACCGACGTGTCCGTGAGCGCAATACCTGACCAAGTTATTGAATGTTGACGTTTATTTAGAAGAAGTCTGATTATTGAATGCTGCCCTGGATTAGATTCAGTCCTCATAGCCTAATTCTGATTATTTTCAAACAGTGGCCAAACAACAGATCCATTTTATTATATTAGACTATATTTTCCATTTTTGCTGAGCGGTTTGTTCTGAATTAAATAAAAGCCTGTCCCAAACAGCCGCGTGTGTTACTTCGTTTTATATCATCTTTGCCCTGTGCAGAAGACCTTCATAATTTGTGATACATAATCATGAAGTCATAAAGCAAGCCAGGCTTTATCATATTACAATAGTTTCTGTGATTTAGGCAGGGTATACAGTAGTTAGTTCTAGTTAAATAGCCTAGAGTTTAAGCAGTGGATTACTGCACAGATCATACTAATTCATCCGCCTGTCGTCCTCCGTTCTCACAGATGCCACCTGGTGGTTGTTTTGGCACCATGCAGCTTTTCATTAAAACCTCTTTTTCTCGCCAAGGAAAAAAATGCCTGGCGCTTGTGCCGTCTCGCGTGAATCACGCGAGAAGTCCGCAATTTTGAACCAGTAACATCTGTATAATAAAGAAAAGGCAGTTTTGTTCAACGACTGGTTGAAAGAAAAGTGTTTATCATTATCATACAGAAAGAAATATCTTGATTGGCCATTTGTTGCAGTTTATTGTGTAGGCGTTTCAAGTTATTCTAATACATCATATAATCAGTAAAACAACTGATTTGATTGGAGTAATTGTCCCTCACAGTTTTCTATAGGGCTGGAGTCCAGGTTGCCTGACAGGATGTTAATGACAGGGTGAAATGACAGCTATACAGCACGTAATCACACACCAGGTCAAATCCACGGGTTATTATGTCTGTACACGCGAGCACATTATGGTCCTTAAGCTGCAGCTATTACAGAGAGGAAATTAAAGGGTGTGTTTGAATCGTTATCAACTTCCAGGCCTCAGCAGTGACGTATGGTATAAAAAGTAAGTGATGTACAAGTTCTGTTCCTTGTGTCACATTCAGTTTAATGCATTGATTTAGAATAGAGCTGATCACAAACCTGACATACCGGTATGTACTGATGTCTATGATTATCAACCCATGTGCGCTTTAAAATGGATAATATCTATTTTCTTTTCCGATGATTAGCAGTTATACTGAACCATAAAGGCCTAAAAACCTAATGGATTAACAGGTCGACCGTTCTCCAGCACACTCTCACACTTTCTCAAGTCGTCTTTGGTAATTGACGTGGTGTGAGTGCTCGCAGAGTCTCGATGTGAGATAATAACAGACTTCACAGGAAGGAAGTCTCCACCTCTACCGTGTGCGTGTGTGTTGAGTAGAAGGTGTGTGTGCATGTGTGTGTGGTTGCCAGCTGTGGGACATTCCAGGGGTCATTGGTTTTCACAGACACGCAGCAGTGCGACACAGAAATGTTGAATTCATGGAGCTGCAGAAAAGGCTCGCAGGGATCACAGACAGACTCACAAACAGCCTGAGAGCATGAAGCTGCCTGCAGCACCGACACACCCAGGACCTGGACAGTCCAAGTCTGATAACGCTGTGGCAAGAGGGGGCTCGGGATGAATGAGAGTCTCAAGACGACGTTTGATAAATGGTCTGATCTATCTGCTCTACTGCAAGTTGAACAACCCGTTTAAAATCCAGGGGAAAAAAAGAAAAATAAGACGGTTTTGCTCTTGCAAGTTCAGTTACAATAACTATTTAACTATTAAGCTATGATGATAATGCATGCAACAAACACCATGAGGTTTCAAACAAGATGAGCATTATTACTATCATCATATCATCGATGTAAGTCAAAGTTTTCTCACCCACTCACATCATTCAGTGGTTTTACTGATCAGAGATCAGACAAATGTGACAGCAGCGTGTCAAAGTGCCTGGATGAGCACGTAGAGCCGCTTTCCTCCTGTCATCTCTTACGTAACGAGATCTTATGAAGCTTGATGGTCGGTGTGATAGTAAATGTTCAGTTCATTAAGTTAACAGCTGATTGGTTAAATATATATCTATGATGATGAACTATATTTTTGAATGCACTGATAAAACAACCAAAGTTGCACATCTATTTCTGCAGTAACAGGATGCCACATGTACAGAGATAAATACCAGGGTTCACTAATATCACATCAAAAACGGGAAGCATCTGTTTTATGGTTGAACAGAGTTTGAATTAACAGTCTCATCGGCCACTGTTTCAAGTATTTGTTACTCGAACATGGAGCTGGAGGGAGTTCTCTGCTCTTTAACTCATACAAGTCCATCCAGAGGCTGCTGCATGTTGACTGAGCTCTGCACAGCTCTATACAATCTGGACCGACTTCTGATTGGGGAAAGAGTTTCCCCCCATGATGCTTGATGGGGATGGGAATCTATTGAGAACAACAGGAAAAACTCATCCACACCCAGAGATATCGACAAAGAATGAAAAGGGGGCATGGCTTCATTCCTGTCAAGCTTCAAAAAGCCACGTCCATGTGTTAACTTTAAGAAAGATGAATCAATCCTCTTCAAATAAATGAACAAACACGGTTTTAACAAACCATAATGATAGAGGCAGAAAGAGATGGCAAAAGCTCAAATTTTCACCCTGAATGAAAAGATTTGAAAGTTTCACACAATTGCTAAAACTGTCAACTGAACGCTGCCAGCTCACGACTTCTCTGCTCTCCTCTCATGGTGATTGTAAAGACACAGCACGGCATGAAACTGATGTTGTCTGTCCTGTGACCTTCAAACTGTTTCTTCCTGTTGTGTGGTCAGCGTCTTCTGATCACATCTGACTTGCGGAGACTCCATTTTATCGACATGAAGGATGATAACAGAATAGGATGGATAGATCACGCTGCATGAGGTGTTTGTTGCATCACTGCAATTAGAAAAACGACAAACCTAGGACACCTCAATACCATTTAGTTGACATTTTCATTTTCCAAGAATCAGAACTGTGCCGATACCTCAAAAGTGCTCTAGTATACATACTTGACAAACCACAGATCGGCTATCACAACTCTCGTGCATACATTTATACTCAGGCTTCAATATCAAGAATATAAACAAAAATTTAACAACATAAACATGTTGCATCATTAAAAAAAAAAGAAAAAAAAAGGCCAAACTATTTCTGAATATTTGACTGTACTGTGATGAAATTGTGGCAACACGTATGTGTTTTCCTGCTATCACTTCCTCACCACTTCCTGCTAGTTGCTGACTGGGACATACAGAAAAACAGATACAGCACACACTTACAGCACCAACGGACAGGAGTTTATATTTACTTCAACTTCAACCTAATGATGCTGATTGAAAAAGTCATCTGCTAGAGGAATACGGCGATGGAGTGACAGCAGTGGAACGCAGCAGTCGTTAAAACTAAGACTATTATAAAAGGCTTCGTACTGGAAAATGTCGTGTAATATTTATGAAGAACCAAATCTGATGGATGTACGCTACAACAAAAGAGTCCAACAGGACAGAAGAGAGAGAGTGGAGAGAATGGTGGACATCTACGAGAGTGTTGACACAGTGCATCACTCTCATCTTTCTGCACGGGACAGAGGTACTGTACTGCAGTGTGTGTATGTGTGTATAATTTCATTATTTGCATTTAAATTGTGGAGATTATATTCTATGTGTCTGATAGCGCAGAGAGGCCCTCTCTCTCTGTGACATGGGAACGGCACTGGGGTTATATTTTAATAATGTGTAATTTATAAAGTTCTTATTGGGCTTTACCCATGTAAATTACATCACTGCTTTCTTTTAACATAGTGCAACTGCAATAAAGGAAATCTTTCAGTGAAACTTTCTTAAAAATTTAATTTCATCACAATTAACCTCAAGATGTTCATTTGTTTGCTCATCTCTGCATCTTTACTTGAACTTTACCAAGAGTAGACCCAGTTGGAGTTGGCGAGCTTTCAGTGCACATTCGGCGGCGCAGCCTTTTGGCACAAAATTGTCACTGCGTCAAGCTGAATCTGTCGACACCTCCCCTTTTTGAAACAATTTTTTGATTGACTGTAATAATTTATAATTTTGATAAAGTTAATGACATATTAAGAAGAGCAACACTGTAATTTCCGGGTGACAGTTCATGTACCTGATTCTAAACCCTCTCTGGCAGAAAAAGTTTGCAAATTACATTATAGTGGTGGACAAAAAAAGGTATACTGTATGAGAACATGTAGGAATAAAAATCATCAAAAATATGAATGTGTTAAGTCGTTTTTGTTCATGTATCTTTCATTTCAGCCTCTTGTGGCTGACATGAATATTACAGGTGAAGGTAATCTTACAGGATTTGTTAACCTTGAGATGTTCATTTATTTGCTCATCTGTATCTTTACTTGAATATATTAATTATTGTGAAGGTTTTCAGTTTTTCTTTTTCTTTTTGTTTCATGCCAAACAAAGGTTGAATAGAATAAAAATGCATCAATGTGTGATCCCACCCAATGGGAGTGTGCCAAATGTCACTGTGTTGAATTGAATTATACATTATTAGATACGACATGTTCTAGTAAACAGCATGGAACTGAGTTTGTAGGTGTTGCTAATTTTAAACTCTTCAAATGATTTGTTGTGCATAACAGTTTGCTTTTGTTCAGATGAGATAAATCTTAAAGGAGGAAAAATCTCACCAGCTTCCTCCGACACGTTTAATCTTGATGTGCTCTCTCTGTAGGTGTCCAACGAAACACTTTCATAAGCACCGTGCTGATTCTGAGTCTGCTGTGCATCCTGCTGCTAGTGGGGAGTGGAATCCTCTTCAAGTTCTGTGAGGACCTCAACGTTATTTCAATGTTGTATCTTGAGTTGAGTTGCTTGACATTACATTACAGCTCCCTTTCTCTTTTTTTGTGTGTGTTTTCAACCAGACATACAAACCGTTGCAGAAAATGAGAAGCTCGATAGTGAAAACAGAATCCTGAGGATCAAGCAGTATGACTGTCGGAACATGACAGGTGAAGAAGGTTTTAAAAGAAGCTGCAGACTTTAACTTTCAGTGATTAACCAGAAATCTGTTTCTTGCAGGATGGCGGCGCCTTGGATGCAGTTGTTATTTTAAATCTACTGAACAGAAGAACTGGAATGAGAGCAGGGAGGACTGTAAGAAAAGAGAAGCTGATCTGGTGGTGATAAACAGTAAAGCTGAGCAGGTGAGCGTCTCTCAGTTGACTTCACCACAGCTCTGTTACATTAACACGAGAAGTTCTGCAGGATTTAACAGAGGTTTGTAAAATCAGCAGGCAGTAGGACTAAAAAATGGTGTTCATCTACTTCAGTAAATTTTAGAAGACAATCTTTGGCTAGTTTTTACTTGTTGTCTTTTGCTTTATTATCCGATGTTATGAGTTAGATTGCAGACTGGAGGCTCTAATTTCGTAGACCAGGCGCAAGTGAGGCGCGCCACGCCAACGGGGTGTGTCCAGGTGCACTTTGTAAGTTTCGTGCAAGTGGGAAAGAGGGAGGGAAGAAGCGAGAGTGGGTTTAACGCAGCCGAGTCCATTCTTCACAAATCAAATGAGCTCCTCTCCTCACCTTTATATGTGCTGCGGGTGAGGCACACTGCAATTTTGTCATTTTATATTTTGAAATGGGCAAAGGAAACAGCAATGCCAGACGGCCAAACATTTTCCATGAGGAAACTGGGTGTTTTGGTGCGGGAGGTCCAAGCTCACAGGGGCAGAATGGTAACAAACGTTGTCTGGGAGGAGGTTACTAATATCAATACAGGTTTGCCCTCATACACTGAGAATAATTGCCCACTGTATTAAAAATATGGATATGGATACGAATAAATACTTACTATCTGATGCTGAGGCTGTTTGAGGTTGGTTAATTTGTTTTTAATTGAATTTAATTGAAATATTCCTGACATTCTGGAAACCTGCCAGAGAGGTTTTGGTGACGTGTGCGCAATGCGTGCTGGTCACCCAAACTACCAATGACCGACTGAACTTCGCTTGGCGCAGAGAGTAGACCAGGTTGGAGTTGGCGAGCTTTCAGTACACATTCGCCGCAGCCTTTTGGCACAAAATTGTCACAGCGCCAAGCTGAATCTGTCAACACCTCCCCTTTTAGAAATATGTTTTTGATTGATTGTAATAATTTTGATAAAGTTAATGATGCTTTAAGAAGTCAAGTGAAAGAGCAACACCGTAATTTCCGGGTCACAGTTGATGTACCTGATTCTAAACGCCCTCTGACAGAAAAATTTTGCAAATTACATTATACTGGTGGACAAAAAAGGCATTTTGAGGATATGTATTAAAAATCACCAAAACATATTAATGTGTATCTTGATATTCATTTCAGCCTCTTGTGGCTGAAATAAATATTACAGGTGGATGTATTTATCACAGTATTAGACATAAACTTACACTAGACTTAGTGTTGTTCAGTATACACAAAAAAATACATTTTGTTTGAGTGGCTCCAGAACAGTGCAATAGTTTATGAAGAAAAAATACAATACAATAAAACCGGGTAAGGAGGCTATATATTAGAGAAATAACAAAAAAGTGCTTACATAGAGCATGGTATAAGTCCAATCAGATAAAAAAGAAAATATTGTACATTGTACAAGATATGAAATCTATATTGCATGAGAGATTAATGAGATTCAGTGTAAATAACAATATAGTTATCAATGTAAATTGGCTGTGATTGAAAAACGTACTTCTAGTTCTTAAGAGATGAAAAACTTGACAGATACATTTATAGTATTAGTTAGTAGTAGTATTAGTGTGTGAGCAGTGGAATAATTATCTGTTCTTTTGACAAATTGTCAGGAATTTGTCTCTCTCATGAATCAAGAAGGAGAATCATGGATCGGTCTGCAGACAGTGGAAAAAGACGCTGGATGGAGCAAGGAATGGGAATGGAAGTGGGTTGATGGAACACAACTAAGTTATCGGTGAGTAAGCGATATACATCCAATATTGTGTTTTCAAACTTATATAATAATATAAATATTTTAAATGCATCAAATTAGCATTTAATCAGATAATGAACAGTTCAATGCAGGACTTTAAATTAAGATCAGTGTGTGTGTGTGTGTGTGTGTGTGTGTGTGTAAATCTGAAGAGGTCAAAGGTTGAACATGCAGCTCTGAATAAAGTTGTAGTTTACTATTGCACCACATGAGGTCATCAACATGTTCCTACTCGTCCTCTGGGCTGCTGACACCACTGAACACACAAAGAACACACTTTTTCACTAGCTCATCTGTAGTAAATCCTACCGGCTGAAAGACTTTCAGAAACTAAATATGAAGCTTAGTTGCAGTCATGAGCCAGGATTCACTTTGAGTTTCCAAGCACAAGAACTACATAATCTCACATCAATAATCTGTTGTGTTTTCTGACTTTTAACAATAACAATGTGGTTCTCTTTCAGAGCCTGGAAAGTAGGAGTGGACACTCCCCCCCCCCAAGATAGCACCATGGCCTATGTTGTTCAACAATGGATGCACAGCTCGAATGGATCCAGATATTGGATCTGTGAGAAGCCGATCTGAGAGGCTCCTGGTGAACGTGAAGTTTTACCCCTCACTTCATATAATTTCCTGGATCTCTGGTTCCCCTTCTTTAAAAGCTACTGTACACAATAAAAGCCAACACAATAAGATGAGCTTCACTCAAGCCTCCTACAGGCCACAGTGTTCATTACATGTTAGAAAAAAAACAAAAACAACAGGCCCCAAGACTGGCACTGAAGGTCACAGGTCAAAGGTCATGAAGCATCCAGACGGAAAAATCTTCATCCACTGTTCATGAAGGAGCTTTAAGAATTTCATGTCAATCAGTCAAATGTTAGTGTGTCTTCTGGACTGCTGCAGGATTTAGCTTAATGGTGGCACTAATGGAGACGTCACAGAGAAACTATGTTGATGTTGAACTGTGGATTGACAGATGGACGGTTACATAGATATTTGTTTTTATTTATCAAGTGTCACTAAGCAGTTTCTCTGAACAGCAACGGAAAATAAAAGAGAAAAACGCATTTCCTGTTTTGGACAAACTTGTGTGTGCTGTGTGTGTGGGGGTGGGTGGGTGTATGCGGGTGAGGGACAGCTATTAATAACTGGTGATGTTGAGAGAAAACATTGTGCCTTTAAACTTGCACACTGTTTTGAAACTAAACTTGGCAACTTGATAAAACCATAGACTGAAAATTGTCAGGGGCTGTGAGAAAGCAGAAGTAAAGAGAACCAGCGAACTTTTACATTTTATTCAAAGCAGTCATATGAATAAAAGGAGGTGTTACTGTAGCTGCTACTGTACTTCCTCAGTGTTCTCTAAGGAAGACAGACAGCTAAAGAGGCCGGACAACAGAATGATAGATTAATGTTCCTTATTCAGTTTATATCTAGTGAAGAGCATTGTATATGACTATTGATCTTAGTAAAGTTTCACAACAGGATAGTAACCAATCAACACGGTGCCGGATCAGGAAGTGAAGTGCAGCTACTGTTCTGTTGTCTCAGTCTCTCCAAGATGTCGTCAGATATTTATGCCAAACCAGATTTCTCAAAGGTGAGATACAACAGAAGGGTGCAGGAGGAGGGAGCAAAGTGGGAGGAAAAGGAGGTGGAAATCTATGAGAGTGCAGACTGTGACCAAGACAATTACACCGATATCCACTCACAGGAAGGAGGTAAGTGATGAAATGAAATGATGATGAATCAATAATATGAGTAATAATGCTGATTAGGTTGTTGTTTTGGAGCGCCCACCATAGTGGTTTGTGAATAGAACAACAATAATTATCTTACACAAGCCCTTTGACACAGAAATGTAAGTGTCAGAAGACTGACAGGCACAAACAGCGCATATTTCAGACATTATATCGTTATACAAACAGGGATTTTGATGAAAACTGGCAACTGTTTAGCTTGGGATTGCTCAGGAACAAAGGCATGTAGAAATAAATGTTTTGTCCCCATTTTAAGCAGAAAGTATCACCTTTCAAATGAGACATAATACAGTATGTGTCCAAAGCTATAATATAGAATATGCTATGGCTCTACTAAAATCGTCAACGATAGTCTAAATTGCTGGGACCAGGATTAAAGCTTTAGAAAAACAGTGCAGCACTCGATGAGTTAACTGTAAAGATGGTCTTTCAACAGAGCAAAGCAGCAAACAACCACATGGCAGGAAGTGGCGAAGACTGACATTATAGTGTGTTGAGTTTCATTAGAAGTGAAATAAGGCGACTTGAGTTGTTCATATCAACTCTGTAGTGAAATTGTGGACAGATGCCCCCACAACAGACCTCAGTCAATGTATTTCTATCAGTGGAGAATGACTGGTAATGAAGACAACACCCACGTTATACCCTTGTGTTTTGCCTCTGTAGGAACACACACTCAGAAACGTACACCGGTCCAACAGAGGCTTTTCAGAGCTGCTGTTCTGGGTGTTGGTGTGCTGAGCCTCCTGCTGATCATCATCATCATCATCCTGTCCATAAATTGTAAGATTTAATACAAAGACATCCGAGAAGCTACCAGGAACTATACTGAACCAGTTCACAATGTATTTTGTGACACACGCAGCATCTGTATATGAAAAAAGATACAAAAAGGTTATTCCCAGTGTTTGATTACCCAATCTGCATTACTCAAAATATAGCTGTTATTAGCTGGTGATATGACTGGTCTGTCTACTCCCTGACTGGACTGCTCAGACCCACTTGTTTAAAGTACCAAGTCCTCAGGACTGGAGCTGGGCTGGCAAGACATTTTGGTGTAGCGGCCACATGGGGTATTGCAATGTCTCTGGTCACAGTGCAGGGATCAGACCCTCTGAGACAGTCACGCAAAGTAAGAAATGTCCATAGATCTGTTCTTCATTTATCTACTGTGTCTCTCCAGACGATGACATATGTTCTCCTGACTGAGCTGAATTCTGTCTTTAAAACACGTATTGGACATTAAGGGACAGAAGAGATTAGGATCAAACTGTTACTTAAAATTAAGTGATGAAGCACTAAAATGACCAGTCCTGACAGCAGGACAGACTGTCAGGACAGAGAAGCTGATCTAGTGATCATACACAGCAAAGAAGTAACGGGCCAGTGTGTATTTGAATTTTTTTTCATATTGTCTGACTTCTTCATCTTTTGCTGTTTTTTTCCCAATATGTAGCAGCCAACATCAGTAAGTTACAAGATGAAGTCAAGACACAGAGAGAAACAATCCAAGGTGAGAAAACTGTAAAATAGAAATATGAGTATTACTGTATACTGTACTTGGTCTGACAGCAGGACAGACTGTCAGGACAGAGAAGATAATGGTCATAAACAGTAAAGAGGAACAGGCCAGTGTGAATTTGAATAATTATTTTTTTCATAGTATCTGACTTCTTCATCTTTTGCTGTGTGTGTGTTTTTTTTTAATATGTTGCAGCCAACATCAGTCGGTTACAAGATGAAGTCAAGACACTGACGGAAAAATATCAAGATGAATTTAAAATAGACATATCAGTATTATTGTATACCAATTTACATTACTCACTTGGCGGTGCCTCTATTTGAAATTAAATTTGATTCATGATGATAAACTGTTTGAGGAAATCTCTGTGACAGTCACATGAGGAAAATGTAAAGTAAGGTAAAAAAGCTGGAAGGGAAAACTGGAGGCAAGTAATACCCAATAATGACATGCTGACTGACCTGAAATCTGTCTTGAAAATACATACTGTGTTTGACATTAAGGACAGTGTCCTGTTGGATGGATGAGATTTGGATCCAGTTTAACTTCACTCAGACCACAACTTTGTCTGACAGCAGGACAGACTGTCAGGGCAGAGAAGCTGAACCAGTGATCATGACAGAAAAGAGGAACAGGGCAGTGTGTTTGTGTAAATGTTTTCATATCGTCTGACTTTTTCATCTCTTGCTGATTTTCTCTCCATGCAGCAGCCAACTTCAGTCAGTTACAGGATGAAGTCAAGACACTGAAGAAAACAATCCAAGGTGAGAAAAGTCTAAACACAGTAAATATGGGGCATCGTAGAACTCACTGGGTTGAGCAGCTGCCCAATTATACAGAGGCTATAGTCCTTACTGTAGCGGCCCCTGTTCGATTCCCCTGGCGGCCCTTTGCTGCATGTCATCACCCCTCTCTGTCTCTACATTCCCTGTCTCTCTCTGACTGTCCTGTTGATTAAAGGCATAAAGCCCCAAAATACGTGAAAACACAAACAGTAAATATCAGTGTTTTACCAGTTGACATGATTTGACTTGACTGTTCATCTTTTCTGAATGATGTTTCTTTCAGGCTGTTGAACTGTTTTCTATGAGGATTATCTTAGTGACAGTCACATGTCACTTACACATGAGCTACAAAACCTGAGGGAAAATGAAAAATATTTATCAAGTCACTGAGCTGAAATGGAAAACTGGCAGCAAGAAACAGCCTTCACTAAACAGTCACATTATGAGTCTTAATATTATACTGACTGACCTGGAATCTGTTTTTAAAATATTTATTTGACATTAAGGGAAGGGGTGTCCTGATGGATGGAAGAGATTTGGATGCAGTTGTTACTTTAAATCCACTGAGACCAAAACCTGGGAGAACAGCAGGAGAGACTGTCAGAACAGAGGAGCTGATCTGGTGGTCATAGACAGCATAGAGGAACAGGTCAGTGTGTTTATTAGTGTGTGTGTGTGTGTGTGTGTGTGTGTGTGTGTGTGTGTGTGTGTGTGTGTGTGTGTGTGTGTGTGTGTGTGTGTGTGTGTGTGTGTGTGAGAGAGAGACACTATTGGTGTGTTAGTTGTGTTTGTCACCTGCTGCCAGTCACTGAGCTGCTTCCTGTTCCTGTGCTAATGAATTTATTTTTCTGGATTAATATCTAGTTAATGAGTAGTTATATTCATTAAAGAAAGTCATTTTCAGGTCATTCTTCTTGAGGTTTACCTGGTTCATTAACAAGGAAACACCACCAAAGTTAGTTGTGCTAATAGTAGAGACATAAATAAGAGTAATTGGTTAAAAACAACCTGAATGACAGATGTGTGTAACAGCAAGTCAACAATGGCTGCAGATAGAAGCAAATGAAGTTCAGGGTGAATGAAGGTGACTCAGTGATCATGGCACGTTTCATCTGAAGACCTCTATCACATGAAATGGATGAAAATAATTCAATCATGTAACATTTGTAATGTGACAGGTTTTGTCTGTTTCTTAAATAAGTTAAAACAACAAGTTAAGTCTTTGTTCAGTTGTGTACCAACTCTCTACAGTCTGAATGTGTCTAGTTGTGCAGAAGCACTGGGCCCTAGTTTCCTGGACCGAGCACAGTCCAGGTGCAGTGCAGCTTCGCCACACCAATGAGGCGTGTCCAGGTGCATTTTGCAAGATTGGTGGACAGCGCAGTCCGACGCAGACCAGGGGCCTCATTTATAAACGCTGCGTACGAACAAAAGAAGGCGTACACCTTGTAAATGTGACAGTTGAGGTTCCTGTCACTATGCCTCCAATTGATGATGTGCCCTGGCTACTTGGCCAAGGGGATGTCCATTTGGCCGACGTTTTTGTGCGCACACGTTTCCTCCTTATGCCACCTATAGTCATTTTTCCTACGCACAGTTTTATAAATGAGGCCCCAGCGCAGGTAAGGGTGCAAACCGCAAAGAGGGAGGAGACAAGGCAGGAGGGAGACAGGAGGAGGAGAGAAAGGCGTTAAGTGGGATGCTGAGTATAGGCTATATACATTACTCACTATCTGACACAGCGGCTGTTGTGATGGGCTAAGAGAGATGATGATTTATATTTTGGTTTTCATCACAGCTGCGTGACGACGTGGTCGCTCGCCCCTAATAAATTAATAAGTAAAACGGATCATCACAACGGCACAGTGCGTATCTCAACACGGCAGTGACATGCAGTCATCCACCCTCACAGTCCTGCTCTTGGGACATCCGCAGCTGCTTTTCAGTGCCAGTTCGTCCCTGCTGTGTTAATTCAGGTGGAGTTTTCATTACGCTGCCAACAGCCTTTGATCTGACGTCAGATGACGGGACAATCTTTATAGATATAAATTCACTTGTTGATTCCGTTAGTTGCATTAAACAGTGGTTATTGTAGTTATTTATTGCATAATGTGCCTGGAACTGTGGAAACCTGCCTGTGAGGTCTTGGTGATGTGTGTGCACTGCTCACCAGTGAACCAATCTCCCACTCCACCAGCTGCGCTTCGCCTTGCGCCGAGAGTAGACCTGGTTGGAGCTGGCGAGCTTTCAGCACACCCTCGGCGGGGCATTTTTGCACAAAACTTCCACTGCGCCAAGCTGAATCTGTGACACCTCCTCCTGCTGTGCTGCCACACCCTTCACAGTGCAGCGCGATCTACCAATCTGCCAGACTGACCTTGCGCCAGGCTGCGCTGGTCCAAACTTGCATTGCACCGGCTGCGCTACCTTGCGCCACCTGCGCTGCGCCACGAAACTAGGGCCCAGTAAATCAAAGAGCCTCAGGGTGAGACAGTGAGGAGGAGGATTTTCAACTCTTTGTTTAGCTGCAATGTATCCTAACAGTAATGATGAAACTTCACCATTTACTTCATATCACTGACTATTACAACTTGTTACAGAGGTTAGTTCCTCTACCAGAGAAAATATTAATAACCGCTAAGTTCACGTCATATTTCCTGACAGAGTTACAGCTTCAGTCTTCAGCCTTCATGTACGTGCACATTGCTGCTGATGATGAGTGAAAACTCATCACTCACCTGCTGCCAGTCTGTGACCTGCTTCCTCTCTTGACTGTGATGACTAATGATCTGGTTAAAAAAACAGCCTTTAGGTTGCAAAACTGTAAACCAATCTGAATCTAGTCCAGTGTCTTTATTTCAACCTGCTCTGCATGTGTTCACTGTGTAGACACTTAGCTCCACCTCTTCAATCTGTCTAGTGCAGGTGTTGTTAGACAAAAAATAACTGAACTCTTCATTAATTCATACTGTATCATTTGATTTGTGGATTAGTTGAATCAAACATGCCTGAGAATATGAAGAGGAAAGAGATTAAATGTGGACTTGAAATATCAATAGACACAACTTCAAATGTTTATGCGTAATATTTAAAATGAAACATTAACTCGTTTCTCTACAAACAGAGCTGATTTTCATTCTTTGAGTGTTTCAGCAGGTCCTCCATGAAAGAAATGAAAAGCTGTATTAGATCAGTGTTTCCTCCAGACATGGTCAAACTGTGACATCACTACAACAGAAACCCTGAATTATTAAAAGAGAAATGATTGCTCTCTCTCATCAACTGACAGGAATTCATCATAAAGTTGAACTACAATGGAGAGTCCTGGATTGGTCTAACAACACAGAAAGACTACTATACATATGTATGGGAATGGCAATGGGTGGATGGATTTCCACTGACACAAACGTGAGACAGTTTTTTGTTTCTATTACATTTTGTTCCTATAATCTACTAATGCTAATTTCTATTTGCATAAAAGTCACTGTTTGAAACTAATACCACTATGTGTGAAAAGAAACAACAGTTAAGGCCACACTATACCTGACAAAATCGCAGAGTGTCGTGTGACACCCATTGAGAATACATTGGGTCACGCCATATCCCAGCATGCTTAGGGCAGCGAAGGCGACGCACGACACAATGTATTCTCAATGAGAGCGACATGACACTGTGTGATTCTGTTGGGTATAGTGTGGCTGCACCTTTACACGTAACACAAATCATTTTTTCAGGTGGGTAAGAAAGTTAACTGTGTACTGTAGAGCAGGTGCCCCATACTGTATGTGGAGGCTATAGTCCTTGTTGCAGTGGCCCTGGTTCGATTCCACCAGTGGCCCTTTACAGCATGTCATTCCGCCCCTCTATGTCTCCCCATTTCCTGTCTCTCTACAGCTGTCCTTTCAAATAAAGCCTTAAAAGACCCAAAGGTTGTAAAACAAAGAGGAAAAAAAACATGTCAACATTGGTTTCATTAACACTACAACAAAAATCCCTGTGAGCCACAAAGCATTAAAGCAGATATCAGTGGAATGTTTTTGTTAATATAAGTCCTAAATAGTCCTATTTTCCGTCAGCAATCACTTACATGGAGTGTTTCAGCCGTAACACGAGTCTCTCCGTCACTCTGCTCTGCTGTAACCCGAGGAGAAAAATTTCCTTGTGGGATACAAGTGTTATCCAATGAGGAGAGAGAACGGCATGAAGGGCTGTGTGTGCAGCCAATGGGTGCGCGTGAATGTGGTGACGTAGCACGAGGACCAATAGATGCCTGACGAGGGCGGGGGCTGCTAACTCATGGTGCGTTCAAGGAAACTCGTACTTTGTGTTTTTCCTTCCTGTGAAGTCATACCGGTTCGATCTGGTACGAGTTCACGGATCAGAAGTTACGAGAGGCCGTTATAGGGAACTTTCACAGGCAACAGGACGGTAAGAACACGAGTTACAGGTTCCCTGGAACGCTACAAAGTCGTAGTTGTGACTTGAAGCTGTAACTTACGGTTTCAAAAGCCTGCCTTGAACGCAGCATTAGCCGAAACGGCCGTGCCGCTGATATCTGCTTTAAGCCTCATAGACGACCATATAAATCTCATGTCTGTAAAACTGTTCTCAGACCAGGAAGCAAGAAAACGTTTTATGAATGCAAGCAGAGTGAAAACTCTCAGTGATAATGAGTAGGTGAATGGATGTCATCACTTAGTCTGGTTTCCAGTTTTCATAGATATGTGATCAGATTTATACCCATAATCCTTCATGTTTTGATGTATCTGATAATTCTCAAGAAAAACTAATGTCTGAAAATATTTGAAGAATTTAAATTGAGGTTCAAGTCTGTTTCAATATAAAAAATAATCAGGTGTTTCAGCCCAGTTTAAAACAATAATGTATTTGTCCCACAGGTTCTGGGCACAAGGACTGGAAACCAGTGCTGCGTCCTGGTCCCGTGGTACATGCTGTGATGCAAAAGGAAAATGGACAAAAGGACAACAGGATCATTCCAAGAACTGGATTTGTGAGAAATAGTTTTCCAGCTGTAACTGATGACACAGGAGTGAGATGTGTTGGTATTAAGCTCTTTACCAGATCAGAATGACATCTGACTAAAGAATAGTTCTTGTTGTTCTTCTTTAGCTTTACTTGGTTCATTAATGAGTCTGTTGCTAGGAAACCTGCTCTGATTGTCGTCTTTATTTTCTCTGATACACATGGAGTAAATGTCTGGTTGTTTTTACTGACCTGTGAGGACCTTCACCAGGAAAGTGAAACATTAGTGAAATAATAATTGTCAGTGTTAACTGGTGCCAACCAACTATCAACCTTTAGCTGCTCACTGTATCACGACAGCTACAAGGAAACGTCTCAGTTTAAGTTCATATCACTGAACATCGGAGCGTGTTCAAGAAGTTTGTTCCTCTTTCAGAGAAAATATCTTTAACTGCAAAGTTCACACATCATGTTTCTGGAAACTCCTTCAGTCTTCTGCCGCCTGCAACAAATGTATTCACATGTATGGGCACGATGCTGCTGAATGTATCGCTGCATAATGACTGAATAAAGTCAAGGTGAAACTTTATCCTGATGCTACTTTGTCTATTTTGCAGGTTTTGCCAAATCCAAATGGTCTTGACTTAAATCTAAAAGAACTCAACAACCTAATTGACAGAGAACATTTTCACTAAACAACAACTGTGTTTTAACTGTCTGTGGTTGTGGTTTGTCCAGGTCTTACTTCCTTTTCTCTGCAGAAAGCTGCCTGACTCAGAGAGAAACAGACAAGTAGTAACGACTGGTCAAAAATGAGTTCAGTTTGCTTTTAACTTGATCAAAGATCAAGATGTCTACAGATATTCAAGCTGGATCAGACCTGAGAGTGAAATATATCAGATGAGTAGAACTCAATAACCTAATTGACAAACAGAGAACATTTTCATTTAAAACCACCACTGTGTTTCAACAGTCTGTGGTTGTGGTTTGTCTCTTCCCTTTCTCTCTGCCTGACACAGAAACAGACAGGTAGTGAAGACTGGTCAAAAACGAGTTCAGTTTGCTTTTAGCTTGATCAAATATCGAGATGTCTACAGATATTCAAGCTGGATCAAACCTGAGAGTGAAATATATCAGAGGCGTCCAAGAGGACAGAAGACAGAGAGAGACAGACAAGGTAGAGATGTTGGAGGACGGACTGCAGCAGAATGATGTTGCATTACAAACAGCTGGTAAGTATGAAATAGGACAGCAAAGGAAAAGCTCATGTTCAGTATTGGTATGTGGGGATTTAAAATCTGTGTTTAAAACTGTCAACCTTTTCAGTTTGACTGTTACATTAGAACATGTTGCATGATCATACATTCCTGTTCCTCTAACTAAAGAACAAATTAACTTGTCTGAGTCTTCATGAGGTCACTTGGTTGAGTCAGTGAGAGCCACTTAAATTCAAATGTCATAGTTGTCTTAAGGCAGGTGAACTAAAGGAAAAAAGATCACCACCAAAGGCCCAACAAGTCTCAGAGAAAGTGTGTTTTCTGTGTGTTTGGCTTCTAAAGAACCACAAACTGAGAAGAAGCTTCCAGCTGCCAGGAGAAGCTGGACCAGAGCGGTGACAGTGGCTGTGGGAGTGCTGTATGTCCTGATACTGGCTGGGATCATTGCACGCTGTGAGGAGTTTTATTACTGAACATTACATGTGTTATTTTCAACTTTAAAACCTCTTCAAGTAAAAACGGCTTCACCTTGTAAAACTCATTGTGTTTGTCTCTGTAACATGTCATGTCAGCCAGCACATCTGTTACAGGCTAAAAGACAGTAGGTCCCTCTGCCTATTACTAAACTGCAGTTAGCAAGTATCACAGTAACACTAATGATTCATAGACTGTGAGTTCATAATATATTTTTGAAGTCAGAATTTATATTTGTTATGTGTTTCTTATTTTGTTGTGTTTCAGATATTGTAGTCGCTTTAGAGAAAGAACACCTGGAGACCAGATACAACAACCTGAGCAGCAGCTACAACCAGCTCCAGGAAAAACTAGGTATGAAAAGTTTGAAGAAAAATACTCAAACACCAAAACATTGTATTATTTGACACTAAGGAAGGTGTCCTGTTGGATGGATGAGATTTGGATACAGCTGTAATTTTAACTTCACTCTCTGACAGCAGGATAGAGAAGCTGATCTAGTGATCATGAATAGAAAAGAATAACAGGTTCATCTTCATCTCTTGCTGATTTTCTCTCCATGCAGCAGCCAACATCAGTCAGTTACAGGATGAAGTCTAGACAAGGTTAGAGAAGTCTAAAAAAAAAAAAAAAAAAAGTAAAATATGGGGCATCGTAGGCTAATTGGGTTGAGCAGCTGCCCAATTATACAGAGGCTATTGTCCTTACTGTAGCGGCCCCTGTTTGATTCCCCTTTGCTGCATGTCATCACCTCTCTCTCTGTCTCCACATTCCCTGTCTCTCTCTGACTGTCCTGTTGATTAAAGGCATAACACCCCCAAAATAACACAAACAGTTAATATCTGTGTTTTACCAATTCATGTAATTTCACTAGACTGTTCATCTTTTCTGAATGATGCTTCTTTCAGGCTGTTGAACTGTTTTCTATGAGGATTATCTTAGTGACAGTCACATGTCACTTACACATGAGCTACAAAACCTGAGAGAAAATGAGAAATATTTATCAAGTAACTGAGCTGAAATGGAAAACTGGCAGCAAGAAACAGCCTTCACTAAACAGTGACATTATGAGTCTTAACAACATCATGCTGACTGACCTGGAATCTGTTTTTTAAATATTTATTTGACATTAAGGGAAGGGGTGTCCTGTTGAATGGTCGAGATTTGGAGGCAGTTGTTACTTTAAGTTCACTGGGAAAAAAACCTGGGATGACAGCAGGAGAGACTGTCAGAACAGAGGAGCTGATCTGGTGGTCATAAACAGCAAAGATGAACAGGTCGGTGTGTGTGTGTGTGTTTGTGTGTGCGTGTGTGCGTGTGTGCGTGCGTGCGTGTGTGTGAGAGACTATTGGTGTTAGTTGTGTTTGTCACCTGCTGCCAGTCACTGAGCTGCTTCCTGTTCCTGCGCTAATGGATGTATTTTTCTGGATTAACATCTAGTTAATGAGATTAACTGTGCTTAGTGCTTATTCATTAAAGAAAGTCATTTTCAGGTCATTCTTCTTTAGGTTTACTTGGTTCATTAAAAAAGAAACACCACCAAAGCTAGTCGTGCTAATAGTAGAGACATACTGTAAATAAGAGTAATTGGTTATAAACAACCTGAATGACTATGTGTAACAGCAAATCAACAATGGCTGCAGATAGAAGCAGATGAAGTTCAGGCTGGATGAAGGTGACTCAGTGATCATGGTACGTTTCATCTGGAGATCTCTATCATATGAAATGGATGAAAATAATTCAATCATGTAACGTTTTTAATGTGACAGGTTTTGTCTGTTTGTTTCTTAAATAAGTTAAGACAGAACCACTTGTGATATTTCATTATAGTAAACTGTTCAGTTGTGTATCAACTCTCTGCAGTCTGTAGTTGTGCAGAAGACAGTAACTCAAAGAGCCTCAGAGTGAGAGGAGGATTTTCAACTGCACTATATCACAATAGTAACGATGAAACTTCACCATTTAAGTTCACATCACTGAAGATTACAACTTGTTGCAGAGGTTAGTTCCAGCTTCAGTCTGCAGCCTTCATGTATGTGCACATTGATGGTGATGACGAGTGAAAACTCATCAGTCACCTGCTGCCAGTCTGTGACCTGCTTCCTCTCTTCACTCTGATGGATTCATTCATCTGGTTGAAAACATTTTTCAGGTTGAAAAGCTGTAAAGCTGCTCACTGAATCTAGTCCAGTGTCTGTACTTCAACCTGCTCTGCATGTGTTTACTGTGTAGACACTTAGCTCCACCTCTTAAATCTGTCTAGTGCAGGTGTTGTTAGAGGATGTCAAAGAAATCACTGAACTGTGAAAAGCTGTATAAGATTCATTTTTCCTCCAGACATGGTCAAACTGTGACTTCACTACAGAAACACTGAATTATTAAAAGAGAAATGATTCCTCTCTCTTGTTAACTGACAGGAATTCATCAGAAAGTTGAACTACAATGGAGAGTCCTGGATTGGTCTAACAAAGAACCCACAATATCCATATGTATGGGAATGGGTGGATGAATCACCACTGACACAAACTTGAGACACTTTTTTGTTTCTATTACGTTTTTTACGTTAATTTCTATTTGGATAAAAGTCACTGTTGGAAACTAATACCACTATGTGTGAAAAGACACAACAGTTAAGGCCACACTATACCTGACAAAATCGCAGAGTGTTGTGTCACACCCATTGAGAATACATTGGGTCACGCCATATCCCAGCATGCTTAGCGCAGCGAAGGCGACGCACGACACAATGTATTCTCAATGAGAGCGACATGACACTGTGTGATTCTGTTGGGTATAGTGTGGCTGCACATTTACATGTAACACAAATAATTTTATCAGTTGGGTAAGAAAGTTAACTGTGTACTGTGGAGCAGGTGTCCCATACTGTATGTGGAGGCTATAGTCCTTGCTGCAGTGGCCCTGGTTCGATTCCACCAGTGGCCCTTTACAGCATGTCATCCCACCCCTCTCTGTCTCCCCATTTCCTGTCTCTCTACAGCTGCCCTTTCAAATAAAGCCTTACAAGACGCAAATATAGTAAAACAAAGAGAAAAAACATATCACCATTGGTTTCATTAACAGCCAACAGGTATTGAGTCAATGAAAGAAAGTGTGTGATTGAACAGCTGGACTTCAACTCCTCCTGGTCAAGTGAGACACTGCAACAAAAATCCCTGTCAGCCACAAAGCATTAAGCCTCATAGACAACCATATAAATCTCATGTCAGTAAAACTGTTCTCAGACCAGAAATTAAGAAAACATTTTTGAATGTGAGCAGAGTGAAAATTCTCAGTGATAATGAATGAGTGAATGGATGTCATCACTTAGTCTAGTTTCCAGTGTCACCAGACATGTGATCAGATTTATACCCATAATCCTTCATGTTTTGATGTGTCTGATAATTCCCCAAAAAATAATGTCTGAAAATATTTGAAGAATTTAAATTGAGATTCAAGCCTGTTTCAATATAAAAATAATCAGGAGTTTCAGCCCAGTTTAAAACAATAATGTATTTGTCCCACAGGTTCTGGTCAACAGGACAGGAAAACAACATTGGGTACTGGTCCCGTGGTACATGCTGTGATGCACGAGGAAAATGGACAAAAGGATCATATCATCTTAACAAGGAGTGGATTTGTGAAAAATAGTTTTCCAGCTGTAACCGATGACACAGGAGTGAGATGTGTTGGTATTAAACTCTTTACCAGATCAGAATGACATCTGACTAAAGAACAGTTCTTGTCATTCTTCTTTAGGTTTACTTGGTTCATTAATGAGTCTGTTGCTACTAAACCTGCTCTGATTGTCGTCTTTACTTTCTCTGATACACATGGAGTCATTATGTGTTTGTTTTCACCGACCTGTGAGGACCTTCATCAGGAAAGTGAAACACAAGTGAAATAATATTTGTCAGTGTTAACTGGTGCAAACCAATTATCAACCTTTAGCTGCTCATAGTATTACAACAGCTACAAGGAAACGTCTCAGTTTAAGTTCATTTCACTGAACACTGGAGCTTGTTCAAGAAGTTTGTTCCTCTTTCAGAGAAAATATTTATAACTGCAAAGTTCACACATCATGTTTCCGGAAACTCCTTAAGTCGTCTGCTGCCTGCAACAAATATATTCACATGTATGTACATAACACTGCTGAATGTATCGCTGCATAATGACTGAATAAAGTCAAGGTGAAACTTTATCCTGACTGCTACTTTGTCTATTTCACAAATGGTGTGTGAATTCCTTCCACTGTTCAGTATTTTGTTAGATCATTTATAGAAAGTGCTGTCATAACAATATGCTGTACTTATCTAGCCTTATTACTGCTGGTGACTATTGTGTGTTTCTCTTGTCCTTTATGTTTCAACCTTGGTGGAGTTGAGGACAACAATTCACTGTTGTCATGACAATGAAAACTCAGAAAAGAAATCACAAAACGTATACTTATAAAAGTCAGGTGAGGGCGCCATATAGCTCAGTGGGTTGAACAGGCGCTCCATATGCAGTCTACAGTAGGTACTACTTCATTGTGGCCGACTTCACGCGAGATTCTCGCGTGAATCACGCGCGAATCACGTGGCTTTTTAGCAGAGGATTAATTGTGTTTTTATGAGAAGCGCCAATGTGCCGAAACAACCGCCAGGTGGCATCTGTGAGTAGGAGGACGAGTCGACAACATGCAGCAGCAGGGGGCAGTGACCACGAACGGCAATGGACAGTTTCCTGATTTATGTTTCTGTTCGTTGTTGCTTCAATACAATAATGTAGCTAATAATAACACTTCACCAGCTTTACACCTCATTCCAACTCTTTCCTTCAGCCTGTCGCTACAGGGTCCCTCTAGCAAGGACAGACTTACTATACTATCAGGCCTATTACAAACCGTATTTTGAATTTATCTGTGATATTCCCATTTTATGTTAATCCGTTTTCGTTTTGCTTTTATGTTTAACTGTGGGATTTTTTTATGTGCACACGTCGGCGCCAGATTCTTTTTAGAGACGGGGGGGGCATGGAGGTTGGGTTGTTGAGGGACATAGGTTTACACATTCACTGTTGGTGGCGTGATAGTCATATTGTAGCGTCCGGCTCCCAGACCGTCATGTAACTTATCAAAAAAACAACAACAACAAAAAAAGACGTGGTCGTGTTTCATTCATCCATGTTTTGGCAGACAATACAAATAGCACACTCACAATAAAACAGTGTGATTGGTTGAAAGCTGATAATTAGCCATGTGCTTACAAACTGATTGGCCGAAACCAAGAACAAAGCCGCGTGAATGGCCAATCGGCATGTGTTAAGAGCCGACATGTAAATCAGCTGTTTCGATGGGCGATGGAGCGCAGAGATGAATCTCCGCTCATACTTTGCAATGAGGATTTGAATCTCAGTTTAGGTTGTAGGCTATGTTAATGTGTTTTCTTTTCTCATCATCATTATGATCACATATGGTTTACTATTGTGCATCTCATTTTGCTGCTATAAATATTTTCTTAGGATTGACAATGGAAACAGGTAAACAAAGTCTATAGGGTCTATAGGGCGTAGACTGGCTATCAGGCAGGCTTGAGGCAGACAGTGTTGTGAAAATCGCTGCAGTGAACTGGTGCTCTGGTTTTTAGCTGCTCTGCAATCCCATTGTTTCAAATAAAATTGATTCTTTTTCCTTAACGAAATGAAACGAAAACAATATTATATTAATGTTGTAAATTTAGAAAATATAATCCAGGGAAAAAGGCTTACAGACATGGACCAAAACAGCTCAGTAACAGTAAGCACTACACATCTTATGAACGCGATGTAAAGTAACTTTATTTTATTTAAAGCCTAATTTTTAAATACAGCCTCTAAAACGAGAATGAAAATTATTTTACTATATTCCACCTACTCGGCTCTATTGAAAGTAATGATCGTAATAGACATTATCAATGACCAATAGGTGTGCTTGTAGCTGTGACGACAGCTGGACACAATGTAACACATTTGCGACACATTAGCATCCTCTTTATCTCTGACCAATGGGTGTTTGTGGATACTTCATTCATTGTCAGACAAAAGTCCTGCTCCACCCTCCCCCTCACAGTGCTTCACAGCTGTTTGCTCTGAACAGAAAAACCGGTTCCTAGCTCTTTTAACACTCCAAGAACTCCAAGACACGCCAGACGCACAGAGCCATGCATAGGCTAAAACACAGATTGAGACCATGATGTTTAGGTTTTTTTTTTAGTTCATTTTCGTTTCGTTTGGATTTTTGTGCATATTACTGAGCCGTTTTGGTCCATGTTTTTGGTTTTCATGATTTTCATACACACGCCAAATCTCGCTTTCAATAAAACACACTCGCATTCTATGAAAACAATATAACACAAATTTAAAAAAATGACAGTTTACTATAGTTTTTTGTTTTGATAAGATTCGTTTTAAAAGCGCAATGTTCAGCTGTCTGAAATTAAAAGCAGCCTCCACTTGTTAATTTACAGCAACACTGTTGCTTCAGGCTGTGATCAGCTTTTTTGTATTGCTCGTCTTTCCATTAAAACAACCTGCTGCTCTTGGCTGAAATCAGCCCGTTGCCGCTCAAGTAGTCCTATCAAAATCAACATCTAATGTGTCCCTTCAAATTGTGTGTCTAGCAGCTGCTGACAGATGTGTATTAATGCTCCGCTCGTGAGTCCAGTCGCATCGGGTCCAGGTCCAGGCTGCTGGCACGGACGAAGCAGTTAAACGAGCGGTCGTCGCTCTGAGCGGATTGTTACATTCACAAGAACTTACAGAAAATAGATATGAGACAATTTGCTCCAACTCGGAGCCAGACCCGGCCAGGCTACAGGAGAGATCACAAATATGGAGGGGTTCAAGACCCCCATTGAGAACCACTGATCCTGTTGTACGTACTATAACCACTGTGAAACAATAAACAACAACATTGATGTGATTGAACGGCAGCATTGAGCGGTCCCTCACTCCATTTTCTCTCTAGCTCTCTCGACACAGCTGCAGGTGAAGCAGCCTGTGGCCTGAGAACAGCGCCACTCTCCATTGCAGCTACGTTGTGGTCAAACGCGGAATTATTTTGAGCTGCATCTCAGTACGATGCTTCCACCTAGTGGCTACAATGTGACCTACAATTTCACGCAACCGCGTGAATCGCGTATTGCGCGAGTGAAATGGCCACTTTGAAGTAGTACCTACTGTATAGACCTTGCTGCAGCCGGCTGTGGTTCAGATCCTGGATCAGGTGGCCCTTTGCTACGTGTCATTCCCCCTCTCTCTGCTTCCCTATTTCCTATCTCTCTAAACTATTCAATCCTATCAATTTAAGGCATAAGGCCCCAAAAATATGCTTTAGAAAAAGAGAAAAAAACTTGCAGTTTGGACAATTTGATGCTATGCATGTGTTTTTTCCCCAACCACAGTTGCACATAATTTGAGCATTTATCTGTAGTTGTGGTTTTCCTCGCTGCTACTTTCTTGATGCTCCCTGAATTAAAAGTTGCCTGACTCTGAGAAACTGCATCACTTAGTTTGAAGTTCCTTCGCCTCTCACAATGTCAAGAGGCGATCAAGAACAAGATGAGAGTCTGGATGTGAGCAGAGGAGAAGGAAAAGATGAAATTCATGTGGATGTCTATGAAAATCTCACTCATGTTGATGCTGGGTCCTCCAAACTCTGTAAGTGTAACAACAAAGTTTTGTAATGCCAAGACCTTGTTTACAAAAAATATTTATTCTATTAACCTAACATGATTTTGTACAAGAGAATACCATATCATTAGTCCCAGCCAACAATAACAAAAGTAAGGTACTGAGACTTTAAGACACTGAAATTCAATTGAGCTTGTCTTGACTTTAACTGATAATGGTCTCACTGAGCAGTCAGATGTAACTGAAGATTTCAGTCATCCACAACTTCAAATGTAACTTCATGTATGCTTTATATATACACTTTGTCTCTGTAGTACCACAGACTCAAGGAGCACACTGCAAGCATATCACCACAATAAGCATCCTAGGAGTGTTGTGTCTTCTGATATTGGCTGGGCTCTTCATGCGCTGTAAGGAACTGCTTTCATTTTTATCATCACACATTAAGCTCTATTTTGTGTGTTGTTGTTTTTTTAAGTATATTTTTTGGCTTTTCATGCCTTTATTTGATAGGACAGTGGAGAGTATGACAGGAAATGGGAGGCAGAGATGGGGGGAATGACATGCAGTATAGGGCCGTCCGACGCGGGATTCGAACCGGGGCCGCCTGCAGCGAGGACTGCAGCCTCAACACATGGGGCGGGTGCTCTACCAACTGAGCCAAACCTCGCCCCCTATTTTGTGTTTTTGTTTGTGTTTCTAACACACAAACATACTGTTTCAAGGGGTAAAGGCCAAATGAAGGATGAAGTTGTTTGAATGCTTGATTAAATCTGAAGACTGTACTGCCTGTAGTGCTCTGCTTGATGAAGTGACACACACCACCTCAGGCAGCTGTCAACAGTCTAACCTGACGGAGGTTCAGACATGGCACAGTCCACCTTGGGGGTGTCTGAAAAGCGCATTCACGCATTGCATTCGATTTTAACCGGCATGAGGAATACTAAATTACAGTTACAAGTACATAATGATATCATAAATATCCCAACCACTGCCGTTATATTGATTTTTGTCTTGATGATTTTGTCTTCAACAAAAGTAGTTTACCAAAAACAGGTCTTGAAAAAGGGGGGTCATCTTATATTCGGGTCAGTACGGTATATTCAGATTTTATGCTGTTTACTATTTTTAAAACTTTTTTTCTATCTCTAACAGGTACATTTCTCATGTTGGAAAAACAAAATTTGACAACAGAGAGACACCAGCTCAATATCAGTCTGACTCAGTTACAAATTAGACTTGATGATGTCATTCAAGAGGTAGAGAAGCTGAAGACCAGTTATGAACATGAGAGGAGCGAGCGCCTTGAGAAGGAACTGCAAGCAATGTTGTCTTCAATGTGACATTGACAAATATTAAGAGAGTGAGAGTGAGAGTGTCATAGGTGAACAAACAAATCACTACTGTCTTCTCGAAACATTAACTTCACTCTTTTTTTCTTTTTCAGGAAGAGGCAGATGACTCTTACTGGAGCCACTGAACTACACCAAGTTGAAAATTTCACACTTCGTTGTTGGCGGTGATACAGATGGAACCTTGCAGCCAAATGTCTAATGAAATTAACAAAACTAGCTTGAGGTTTGAAATATACAAAATCTCTCAAAGTCCATGTTGAAGATTTTAACCATTAGTCAGTGATAATTTTACTCAAAAAATTGGTAAACCCTTCATACATCTAGCTCTTTGTGATGTTTTTTGTTGTTGTTGTTGCATTTCTTCCTTTGCTGACCCAGATTTCACTGGTGCTAAATGTGCAAAAGCTACCAAAGTGTGTGACTCCTGACCATACTCTTCCAGTAGATAGAGCCTCTCAGAGCTTTAAATGATACACCTTTAGCTGTTGGGATAACCCAACAGTAGGTTTTCCGGCGCATCAGTCGGTGTCATTGCACCTGGAAAATCATAAATGGCACGGTTCATCATGTAATTATTCAGCTACAGTAGCATCAGTAGGAAAAAAGTGAAGATATTGTATTAGTGCAGCTTTCATCAGAGCTATGCAGCAAAATAAGTATCCGCACTTGTGGTTTGTCTTGCTATCACTTCCTTGTTAAGAAAAAACGGACAACCAGTGACGCCTGTTCAAAGATAGAATCAGGCAGGTCAGGTGTCAAGACATCTGCAGTTATTACAGTTGCTCCACATTTGAGTCTCGACACAAATGTGAATAACTATTAATGAAAGATATACTAAAGAAGTCCAAGAGGAACAATGAGTGAACAAATTGAGATCCACATGAATGAAGACTATAGGACAAATACTGAGCTATGGAAAACTGGTAAGAATTTAATACCTTCAAATGACTGCTGTAAAAGAAAAACCTCACATTTTCATTTCTGGATGACTTTATGTTAAGAGTCAAATAACCTGTGGTTATATATCTGTCATCGTCAAATTTAGATGTTATTGTACATACTGAGCAGATGAGCTCAAATGAAGGAAACACACTTAACAAGCAAGTTACAAAATGCTAGATTCTGTGTATCTTGTATTTTTCATCAGGAGCATGGACTCAAAGGAATCAATGGGCAGTCAAAAGAAGAAATTTCAGAGCTACTGCAGTGATTCTAGGAGTGTTTTATCTTCTGATGTTTTCTATAATCTTCGTACGCTGTGAGGACTTTCATTTTAATTTCATATTGACATACTGCATGTCGTTGATTCTGTTAGTGAGAGAAAGTGAATGTGATGAACACATCATTTACAGATACATTTCAATAAATTATAATATCATTGAAAAGTCAATTTCAAGAATAAAATAGCCCCAACCAAGTATTGAGTGCATATGAATGGACACACTTTTCAGAAGGCCAGGCCAACCTTTCCATATTAAAAATGTTCTGTTTTTTTTTTTGTTTTTTTTAATTGGTCTTTTGTAGTATTATTTTTTGTTGTTGTTGTTGAGAAACTGAATTTTAGGTCTTCCTTACATGTAAGCCATAATCATTACAATAAAAAACAAAAAAGAGACATAAAATGTTTCATTATGTGTGAAATAGAGCTACATACTATGTATTAGTTTAAGTAAGAGCAAAGTGCAAGAACATCTACTGTATATTGGGTATATGTTGACTTGACCAAAGAATAACTGGATATTGATCTTCTGTTTCATTCATTCTGCCAGATATTCTGGTCATTTTGGAGAAGAATCATTTCAGTGTCATGTATGACCAGCTGAAAGATAGACATGAGAACATAAGCAACAGTTACAACCAATCACAGCAAGAGGTGATGCAGTTGAAAAATTCAGGTGAGGAAAACTTAAGAGAAATAGCAAAGTTACTTGAATGCTTGGTATTTGATGCCTGTAGTGTCTCCCTATTGCTCTGCTTGATGAAGTGACACACGCCACCTCAGGCAGCTGTCAACAGTCTAACCTGACGGAGGTTCAGACATGGCACAGTCCACCTTGGGGGTGTCTGAAAGGCGCATTGCATTCGATTTTAACCGGCATGAGGAATACTAAATTACAGTTACAAGTACATAATGATATCATAAATATACCAACCACTGCCATTATATTGATTTTTGTCTTGATGATTTTGTCTTCAACAAAAGTAGTTTACCAAAAACAGGTCTTGAAAAAGGGGGGTCATCTTATATTCAGGGTTGTCTTACATTCGGGTCAGTACGGTATATTCAGATTTTATGCTGTTTACTATTTTTAAAACTTTTTTTCTATCTCTAACAGGTACATTTCTCATGTTGGAAAAACAAAACTTGACAACAGAGAGACACCAGCTCAATATCAGTCTGACTGAGTTACGAATTAGACTTGGTGATGTCATTCAAGAGGTAGAGAAGCTGAAGACCAGTTATGAACATGAGAGGAGCGAGCGCCTTAAGAAGGAACTAAAAGCATTGTGGCATGCATTGTGACATTGACAAATATTAAGGTGAGAGTGATAGATGAACAAACAAATCATTACTGTCTTGTCGAAACATTAACTTCACTCTTTTTTTCTTTTTCAGGAAGAGGCAGAGGATTCTTACTTGGAGCCATTCAACTACACCAAGTTGAAAGTTTCACACTTCCTTGTTGGCGGTGATACAGATGGAACCTTGCAGCCAAATGTCTAATTAAATTAACAAAACTAGCTTGAGGTTTAAAACCATTGAAATATACAAAATCTCTCAAAGTCTACAGTACTGTATGTTGAACATTTTAACCATTAGTCAGTGATTATTTTACTCAAAAAATCGATGAACCCTTCATACATCTAGCTCTTTGTGATGTTTTTGTTGTTTTTGTTGTTGCATTTCTTCCTTTGCTGACCCAGAGTTCACTGGTGCTAAATGTGCAAAAGCTACCAAAGTGTGTGACTCCTGACCATACTCTTCCAGTAGATAGAGCCTCACAGAGCTTTAAATGATACACCTTTAGCTGTTGGAATAACCCAACAGTAGGTTTTCCGGCGCATCAGTCGGTGTCATTACACCTGGAAAATCATAAATGGCACGGTTCATCATGTAATTATTCAGCATCAGTACGAAAAAAGTGAAGACATTGTATTAGTGCAGTTTTCATCAGAGCAATGCAGCAAAATAAGTATCTGCACTTGTGGTTTGTCTTGCTATCATTTCCTTGTTAAGAAAAACGGACCACCAGTGACGCCTGTTCAAAGATAGAATCAGGCAGGTCAGCAAGACAGCTGCAGTTATTACAGTTGCTCCACATTTGAGTCTCGACACAAATGTGAATTACTTAATGTAAGATATACTAAAGAAGTCCAAGAGGAACGATGAGTGAACAAATTGAGATCCACATGAATGAAGACTATAGGACAAATACTGAGCTATGGAAAACTGGTAAGAATTTAATACCTTCAAATGACTGCTGTAAAAGAAAAACCTCACATTTTCATCTCTGGATGACTTTATGTTATGAGTCAAATAACCTGTGGTTATATATCTGTCATCGTCAAATTTAGATGTTATTGTATATACTGAGCAGATGAGCTCAAATGAAGGAAACACACACTTAACAAGCCACTTACAAAATGCTAGATAAAATGTGTTCTGTGTATCTTGTATTTTTCATCAGGAGCATGGACTCAAAGGAATCAATGGGCAGTCAAAAGAAGAAATTTCAGAGCTACTGCAGTGATTCTAGGAGTGTTTTATCTTCTGATGTTTTCTATAATCTTCGTACGCTGTGAGGACTTTCATTTTAATTTCATATTGACATACTGCATGTCGTTGATTCTGTTAGTGAGAGAAAGTGAATGTGATGAACACATCATTTACAGATACATTTCAATAAATTATAATATCATTGAAAAGTCAATTTCAAGAATAAAATAACCCCAACCAAGTGCATATGAATGGACATACTTTTCAGAAGGCCAGGCCAACCTTTCCATATTAAAAATGTTCTGTTTTTTGTTTTTGTTTTTAAATTGGTCTTTTGTAATATTTTTTTTGTTGTTGTTGTTGAGAAACTGAATTTTAGGTGTTCATTACATGTAAGCCATAATCATTACAATAAAAAAATAAAGACATAAAATATTTCATTATGTGTGAAATAGATCTACATACTATGTATTAGTTTAAGTAAGAGCAAAGTGCAAGAACATCTACTGTATATTGGGTATATGTTGACTTGACCAAAGAATAACTGAATATTGATCTTCTTTTTCTATCATTCTGCAAGATATTCTGGTCATTTTGGAGAAGAATCATTTCAGTGTCATGTATGACCAGCTGAAAGAGAGGCATGAGAACCTGAGCAACAGTTACAACCAATCACAGCAAGAAGTGATGCAGCTGAAAAATCCAGGTGAGAAAGAAATAGTGAAGTTAATTGACTGCTTGTTATTTGATAGGTGAGATGCTCCTCTATTTGATGTTCTTGTGACATTCCTGTCAACAGCTAATATTAGTAGTCAAGTTATAGAGAGAAAAAGACAAAGAGCTGCAAATTGCCTCATAGCTCTCATGCAGCTGTTTTTACCAAGTTTTTCGCTAACTTTTAGACCCGTGACAGCACTCAGGAGTAAAAACTGCTCTCAGTAACAGGGTGACGTGAAGAAGCTTTAATGGAAAATTGAGTCGAGTGACACAATATCTGCCACTAAAATACACATTTGACATTCAGGGAAGCGCTGTCCTAAAGGATGGGTGAGATCTGGATTCAGCTGTTACTACAAATTACCTGGGAGTAAAAGTCTGCATGAAAACACGGAGGAGTGTAACATCAGGGGAGGGGAGCTGAAGGTCGTAAACAACACAGAACGACAGGTGAGTGTTTCTGTGTGTGAGGCTGCTGTTGTTACTGTTGTTATTATTCTTGTTGTAAAACATGAGCATTTTGTTTATTTTACAGACAACCTAGGCTGTGTGTTTGGTTTGTTTGCACCTGCAACCCATTGGCTAATGTATGATGTGACTCATTACGTCACTGTGGGGGGAAAAAAACAAAGTCGTGTCCCTACCAATGTTGAGAACAAACCGCCCTTGAGTAAAACTGATCTTTCTGATATAAACACATGACAGGATGTATAAAAAAAACTCCTGCTTTACTGTATGTTGCAACCAAACCACAGAATTTTCCATGCGTAGAAACATAAAAAATAATGAGATTATTATTATATATATTCATTACATGGGGTATTTTGTTGATTTACTGCCATGATTAAATCCTGCATCATCCACAACAAACATGATATTACTACAAAGCCCTTTTACTGTTATAATAGAAGATTAGAACATGCCCGCTGAAGGCAAGATTACAAAAACGCTCTTCAAAACACATATGAAGACAAAAAAAAATCTATTTAGACACAACGACTGCAACAATGTTGTAGTACCTAGTCATTTCAATTGTAGTACCTAGTCAGTTAAATTAAGTTCAGTTCGTCTTTGAGTCCAAATGTGAATAAATTCTCTTCTGTCATGTTCACAAGAGTGTGACAGGACTTAAGGGTGGACAACCCATGTGTCAGTTGCCAATACCTTTCACAAAACTACACACACTACACTTAATTTACTTGAGGTGCTTGGATTCATCACAACACACTTATCTTATCACACCACACACACTTACCAAAATGATCAACTGCCAAAGCACTCATCTTGCAATCGAAACATAAATGCTTTGAACACGGGAACTATTTGGTGCATGCACTTTACACTGATGGTGAAACACCTGTGTCACATAATGTCCTGATTTATTCTCCATCTGTCTTTTGTTATATGTAGAAGATATTTGAATGTGATGAAGACGAAGGGGACAACACTCAGCCGTGTGACTAAGACAGGCATCAAATGAAAAGGCTGCGAGTGTTCAAACCATCTGCGCTATTGATTTATAGCTTTGATGTTTTAAAAAGAAGAAAGTGTGTGTTAATAGTGTGAAACAGAGAAGAACTACTAGAAAGACAGAAGGGACTTACCTTGTATGTGTCCTTGGGATTCTTGTGTGCCTTGTTTTATCATTGATATTTTATCATTTTTTCTTGTATTTTAACAAACAATTGTCTTCTAAAATATTGATAGTGTTTTTGTTCATTTGTTTTATGAAATGGTTTATGGTTTGTCTGTCTGTTGTTTTATCTGAAATGTGTTTTAGATTTATTAGTGTTTATTTCTGATTTGTCATATTTTCTGAATGTTGATGTATTTTTAATTTAGACCAAGCTTAATGAAATAATCTTTCTGTGGGCGCTTTATTAAAGTACAGATGAACATTAATCACGATGTGTTTCTCTTAATTGTTGATGTGCTGTATCAAGGGCTTTTCTGTTTTGTCATTGTTTCTTTTTATTTTGTGTGCGTGTGTGGTAATAGAGTGCAATAGAGTGGTAGATAACGTTATATATCATATTTAATGTTACAACGTGTGTATTTGAGTAGTTTAATCAGTCAATAAGTGACACGCAAGTGGAAAGCAGAGAGCATCCATTGTCCCTCGTAACAAGTTAAGCCATTTATTAAACACAATTATCACAATTACTCCAAAGCTGTTTCATTGAGGTTAAGCTATAGATCCTGCATAGTTCCTCTTTAAATATACAACCTTATGATGTATTGAATGTTTGTGTTTCTGGGACTTTCTCATCGGAGAAAAAACCTAGTTTCAGTTGTTCAGTCTTTAATCTATTTAATCGGACTTTAATAAATCAGATATGTCTAAGATTGGCTTCTTCTCTTCTTTTGTTCATGTAAGAGTGTACAGAATTTAAATGCATATTCTGTTTTCATTTGTTTTTGTTTTGTGAATGGGTGTGGCTGGGATCAAGGCTTTCGGGTAAGAGAAAGCTTAACTCTAAGTGAAACTTACCTTCATGAATAAAGGACAAATACCCTGAAGCCTGAGCCACAAAGACGTCACAGGTTCAGAAGGTGGGACATGTTGATGGCTATAGCATCAAGGTAGTACAAAGATATCGTTCACTCTGTGTTTGTGTGGTGAGAACGTGCAGCTGTGGCTTGTCACACGGTCGCCACTTCTCAGAACAAGTATCAAATAAGGCTGAATAGAGGTCACGACATGGTACTCACCACCGGGCCTGGCTCTCCACGATCACCCCTGGCTCCTCTGATTCCTGGGCCTCCCTGTTTGAAACACAAAGAGCAGGGTTTGATTAGACAAAAATCTATCAAACTTTAAAAGACAATGTCTTACTACTGTGTGTGTTTGTGCAAATGGACGGCTGATCTCTCAACTCAGCAGAGACATGAGGAATGCGGGTCTGAGTTGGTCAAATGGAGGTCAGGTAAGAATGGATTAAAGGAACTCAAACTAAACATGAACATGAGACGTGCTGGTGATTGGTGTGTCTTTTTCTATCTGTGTGACTGCATGAATGAATGAATGTGTGTGTGCTACAGTCTGTGAAGATGTCCGGCTGTTGCTCTCTGTTTGTTCAAATCGGTGCTGAAAGAAAACATAATGTAACAAGTATGTACTGTAATGCGCAATCATACATGATATTCAGTGATTTGTAAGAATGGCTGTATGTGTGTGTGTATGTGTGTGTGTGTGTGTGTGTGTGTGTGTGCGTGGCTCACTGGTGGTCCAGCAGGGCCAGCAGGGCCTTTGCTGTCCTGGGTGCAGGTGCAGGCTTTGGGCAAGGCCGGGCAGTCTACCTCCTTCCTCTGGAAGAGCACGGCATGATGAGGTTGACGTGAGGGAAAACATGGACAAAACAAGAGATGTTGTGAAATGTGATAACAGTGAAGGTGACAAAGTGAAAGTGTGTTTATTATTTCTTATCAAATATAAATAAAAGACAATTTGCTTAAAAGTTACTACTGACAATAAAACACTCTCCAGAAGTAAAAATAAAACATATGTACAGACAGCGAGGTAAACTGGAGTCAGGAGAGGCTGAGAGAAGTGTAAACTTTGACCTCACCAGACCAGGAAGTTCACAGCACTTGTCTCTGTTGGCCCACGAAGTGCTGCAGACGATGTCAAACATCTGGAGCTGGAACTGTGGAGGAGGACGAAGCACACAACAAATGTCAGTGACGCAAACTGACTGATCTTCGACGATGCACAAACTTTGTATTGAAAACAGAACTACGTAACCGACAAATACAGAAATTATTGAATAAAACAACAGGAAATTTTCTGATTTTAAACTCCAGATGCAATTCTCTGTATATTAAAATATTATGTCTTCACTCACACAGGAATGGTGTTGTAGAAAAAATGAACTTTTTATTCACTTTTTTCATAAACAAAATCACAACTGACTAAAACCTGTCAATGTCACAAAGTCAACATCTGAATTTATGACAGATCACTGAGTAAAGTGAAAGTTACTACTGATGACTGTGGTGGAGAGGAAACAGCCGCGGCCTGTCTGAGACAAATATGATGGGAATCGACAGGAGGCGTTTTCATCAGAATACTATGAGGAGAATTTGAAGTGATGAATTTATTTCAAATGCCATGATTAAACTCACTAATGATCTGCAACTGCTACAAATCACTGAATGTCCTGAGGTATTTTAGAGCTCCGCAAATAAGGCTTTAATCATAATCCTGTCTCATGGCAAAAAAAAAGGTTATCTTAGGTTAATAGCTTTCCTTTGAATCTCTTCTCAAAGGTCTCTGTTTTCAGTTGGCTAATTAGCCATGGTGAATTCTGAGGTACAAAATTAGAGTATTAGTCAGTACCACCCTGTGATTCATGGGGTTTAGAAAAGAGTGGGCGATTTTAAACCTTATTTTGGTTTGTGGAAATTATTCCAGAATCGTTCAGCTGCTTCTGGAGGGAAAAACAAAAACTGTTCTTCCATCAAGAAGCTGGATTTATTCCTCCATCCTTTAATTATTTTCTGGTTCACGTTACTTCTTGTACAGCGAGGTTACTCGTTCATGTATGTTCAAAGTGTACGGTCAATAGCGCTGTAAAACGATTGCATAAGAGGGGTTATATATCATATCCAATGTTACAATGTCACGACCGCTTGAAGTCAGGCCTCTGCCTTTAGGTCTGTAGTTTGTTCTCCTCTGACTCGGCTGCTTGTGTTTGACACGACTGTGGCCGGTGGAGGAAATTTAAAAAAAAAAAGGAGATACTGGTTCAGAGGAAACAGCTTTAAGAATATCAGAGTGACTGAACCAATCAGAAGAGAGAAGACCTGGCTGTTTTATCTGGGGGATGATAATCAGATGCTCCGATTTCACAAGATTTGTTACAAAATGTTCATGAAATTAAAGTCATGACATCGCTGACATTTTCTACAGAAATCCAGTCTGACAAATGGAAAGAGTCATAATGGATCAGCGACACCAGCTCAGAGCTTTATTCCTTTAGGGGACTTCAAATGTGTGGGGGTCTTATTCTTCTTTGCACTAACTACTTTAATGTTTGTGTCTCCTGTATGTTCAGTCAGTCTGTAACTTTGTGTTTTGCTGCTGCCTACCCGGAACAGGTCTCTGTTGTAAATGATGATAACCTGGGTCTCAATGAGATTTTACCTGTATAAATGTAGGTTAATAAAAAATAAACAAATAAATAAATAAAAAGAAACCACTGTTAAATCTTTACTGGACTATTGAGGAGACTATTGCGAATAGATCTTAAAGGATGAGTGAGTGTGACATGTTGTGTTCATGTTTATCGTTACTTAAAGTAAAATGAAAAAGGAAATAATCGACAGAAAACATGCGAGTCAAGTAAAATGAAATAAAATAAGATGTAATCTTTGCGGGCTGACTCGTGATGATGTTATAACCTTCCTGCCACTCACTGATTGGTTTCTGTAAATGTCACAACATGATGAAAATCAGCGGCGGAAACACTAGTGGAAACTGATCACAGTGATTATTCACTATTTTGACTTTCTTTTCTTCACATTTAAATTTGTCTTCTACTGTACAGTTTGAGTCTCCTTGAGGTGTTGCATTCAAGGACCAACATCAATAACTAGACAGTGAGTGTTCAGCTTCCTCTAAGTGTGTAGTTTTAGTGAATGTGTGTGTGTCTTCGTGCTCTCGTCACCGGTGCAGAGTTGTCCTTGTTCCCTCTGGATCGAACCATCCGGCCCAGAACCTCCACTCCGTCCGTGGTGATGTTTCCTGCTGCGTTGATGGTTTTCTCGGCCGCCATCTTACAGTCGATCACCACTTTGGCGCTGGTCTTGCTGATCGCAATGTGAAGCTGCACGAGAGAGGGAGAAAAAAAAAACACCCAACATGGTCACTCACTTAAACTGACTTGTTCAGACTTGTCTCAAACACGCTTGGTTTATGAATCCAAATAAGACATTGAGCTGCTGCTTCGGTTCTTACTGAACCTAAGAAACAGAAACATCTCTCAGGTCTTCGCTGTGGCTCCAGTCACATGTACAACTACAAGTCACCAAACAGTCTGGGCCTTAGATTAAAACTAGACAGTCAACTGCTCAGTTATGGAAGCAGCTCCCATCAGAAACAACAGAGGCTGTAACTGCTCTGTTCTCCTCCGCCTTCATTTCATCATATTCTTTGATGAGATGTATTGTCAGACTGTTCTCTTACTGTTTTCTTTTTGCACTTTAAAAGTGCAAAGAGTCACCATCACAGTCACCACTGCTCAGTCACAGGTTCTGTCACAGTTGCTTGTTGTTGTGTGCAACGTAGAGCTGCCTATACGAGCATTATTGGCTCCACCGCCGTGCTGGAGCGGAGCCGCAATGGATCCGCCTCCCGTTACAACACGCACAACTTTTTTATTTCCATCAACGATCCGCCAACACCTGATCCCGATCTGTGGTGAGCGATCATGGATAAACTCACTGTGGACACCCTCACCTAGAATCAAATCAATAACCAAGTTCACCAAGGCCGTGCATTCAACAACAGCAGATAATTTAAATCAATTAAAGTGACAGATTAGTTTCACTCAGCCACTCAGCTGTTGCTTCAAGCGGCTCTACTCTTGTTCTGCCAAAATCACCTGATCAGCGCCTTGTCTGTGCAACCCCTTGTACTTTTACTTGCTTCTTTTATCTATTATCAACCTTCTACCTTGCCTTGTTAAAGTAATAAACCACCTCAGCTGATGGGGGCTGCAACATGAGCTACTAGATTCACTTGTTTCTGTGCATTAACAGGAAATGACCTGCAGTAACACTGTGCAACTGTAATATGAATCTTTTCCACTGTCTGTGGCAACACGCTCCTATCAGTGTTGAACTTAACTGAAGAAAAAAATCAACTTTCATTTCAACTTAGGAGACAATTACATCTCTAAAGCTAAGACATGACAAACTAGTGATGCTCTCTCATGATTATATTATTAATTATAAAATCCATTAAACTGTTTCAAGCACAGATGAAACACATTATCTTTAACAAAAAAAACTTTTCTCCTGCCCGGTCATTTGGCAGCTCGTCGTTGTACAACCTGTCCAGACTAATGCTGCTGCTGTGGAGGAGGATCAGTGTTTGTAGGTCTGCGTCTCTCCTGTGCAGCGGGAGAACAGCGCCCTCTCCCTCTGAGCTGCTGTAACGTCACCATCCCTCCACTAGAGTCAGCTGGTGTCTGACAGACAGTCCACTTCCCCGTGTTCATTTATTTATCAATATGTTGTAAATGTGTCGGAGCGGCTCAGGAGTCTCTGTCATCATATAGAGACACATCAAACACTGATACTGTCACATGTTTTCTGTTTAGCTTAAGTTTCCAGCGGTTACTTGATGGTTAAAGTTAACCTGATGATAGCGTGAATTTGATGAACCGGCAAATTATCTGTCACCAAAAACACATGTTTTTTAAACACACACACAACAGTGGAGCAGGAGGTCCAGCTGCTCATGAGTATGGGCCGTGTGTGTGTGTGTGTGTGTGTGTGAGAGGATTTATGAGTATGTCATTGGTGGCTGTGATGAAAAGCCTTGTGATTGTGCTGCAAACCAATTTCCTCACAGGGACAAATATAAAGTGTCAGTCACATAAAAGTCACAACTAGAAGTGTTGAGGAAACTTCTCGTCACAGGGAAACTGTGCAGCTGATAACAGCAACACACACACACACACACAAACGCCCTGCCCATGTGTGTCGGTGTGTGTGGCTCTGCACCGGCTTCTTCAGGAAACATATAAAATCTGATTATACAGCCATTATCACATTTCAAAGCAGTGCGCGCTGTTTAAAGCCGGCGCCTTCAGAGTATTATGACAGAGTTACATTTATAGCTCCACAACCTGCTGCATGTGGAGCTCAGAGTAGGAAACCGTTTCCCCGAGCGACGCTGCCGCTTATAATTACATCTCATGACGGCCAGTCAGAGATGTGGATGAGAAGCTGCCGAGTGGCTCCTCGACACCACTGACCCTCCTCTGCTGTGACTAAAGCACACACAAACACACACACACCACACACACCACCCAGCCGCTGGCGTAGACTCTGTTGACTCTGTTACACACACACACAAACACACACACACTGAGCCTTTTAAACAGTTAAAAGCTCTTTTCTTGTTCCTTTGCTCTCTCTTCTCCACAGAGGGAGCAATGAAAATCATCATACTGCACATAGCGATATATAATTAAATATATAATAATGTTAAAAGCTTAAAAATAACCTGCTACTGGGAAACATATAATACAAATCATTCAGGTATGTAATGATGAAATTATTATTTGATTCAAGTGTTTTCAATTTCTTTCCTTTGTGCTTTTAATTGTTAGATGTTTTTTCTGTCAAACTGCTTTGTTTTTTTATTTTTGTTTGATTTTTCCTTATTGCTTCTTGTTTTAGTGTTTTATGGTTTGCTTTTATTTATTGTTTTATTGTTTCTAATTGTTTAAAAAAAATATTAAATGACTATTCTACTGTCTGTTTTACTTATTTTATTGTTTACTTTAATTGTTGTATGTCTCTATGTACAGCACTTTGTTTTCAGCTACGGTTCTGTCTCATCTGTCATTTCTTGCTCTTTAAGTGACCTATTTGAAATGAACATTTCAGTCAATACATTGTAGATAAAGTCGGCTGTAGCCTCACGTCACCCAGAGCAGACACTCACCCACCTGTCACTCAAACAGACCACACCCCTCCATTATGTTGAACTTCAACTCAGAACAAAACTGAAACGAGTGAGTTTCTCTAAAAGTCGTGATGAAGTAGAGAATGAGCTGTTGTTGCTCCAGACTGAGTCTCTGGGGACGGACGACGCGCTGCTGGAGCCTCAAGTGACCATTCAAAGATATTTTTCTCTGAGGTTGTTGTTTAGCCTTGTTTTAAAGTTATTGAATTATTCTTTTGTCTGAGCAGCTGCTCTTTTTACAGACAAGAGAAAGAGGCCAAGCAGTCTGAACTTTGTTTTTTTTCTCTGTGTGTGTGTCTCTCTATTGTGTTAAATGTCCTCTCTATACAAAACAATTACATTTCACAACAGAGCCAGTTAAATTGTGTAAATGTCGTTTGTTTGTCCAGGCAAAGAAAGAAATAATACACAAGAAGCTCAAAAGAAAACAAACCATAAGTCTGCTCTGTAATTCTGTTTGTACATTTCTAAATTTAACAGTGACACATAAACACAGTTACACGCTGTCAGACGCTACTCACATGTTTGTATTGTCTGTGAAACCACATGAGAAAAGTTTCTATGTCGCTTCGTGACCTTTGTTGTTTCGATTGGAGGAAATAAAAGCAGCTATTTATTCTTAGGTGTGTGTGTCTGTCTCTGTGTGTGTCTGTGTGTGTTCATTTTGAGGAGCAGAAATGACTTTCACTGTTTACTGCCTGGCATCCACAGATGATTACAGCCTCCAAAATTACACAGTTTTGCAAACAGCAGGATCCTGACTGCTAATACCCTCGGCAGCGCCCGGCGGTAATGGGATTCATTTGCATGGCGGTGATCAGAGCGTCAGAGGAGACGCCGCCGCTTTGTTCGACAGTTTGATGTCGTCGTTGTCGTCGTCGGTTCATGTTCTGCTGCGTTTTGGAAATAAAACGTGAAGTTTAATCTTCACGCGGACTGAACGTGGACTGAAATGAGTTCACATGAGCGCCATAGTAGATTCTGATTGGCTGGAGGAGGAGGGGGGGGTTTCTCCTACCGGTTGTGGAAGTCAGTAAAGTTTTACGCTGAAATTGATGAATGTAATGAAAACCCAAGGCTTATTTTCTGGTGGTGGTGGTGGTGGTCGTTGTGGTGATAGTGAAGGGCCGAGGACACAGCTGCTGCATTCAGGGGCCGGAGTTTTGGATTAATTGTACGAACAAATGTGAAACAAAGATGTATTTATCAATTAAAGGAGTCGATCAATGGAATAATAAGTGTAACACACTTAACAGATTCAGAAACGTATTGAGAAGGGTAGGCAGAATAAGATGATGCTTCAGCTTTTTCTGTCTTAGTTGTGTTTTTGTTTTGTTTTGTATCTATACGTTTATATTTGTCTATTGTACTGTACTTGTTTTTACAAGATCAAAATAAACACACTAAACTAAATTGTGTGTTTGCTCTGTTGAGTTTTCTCTTCTGCTGTGAAACGTGTTGTAAATGTCAGGGGTAATTTTTTCATGTGGACCGACTCACTCACTCAGCGAGGAGACAAACTTCACGGTGGGGCAGTAAATTAACCCACAGACTCACAACAGGAGTCGGCGTGGCTTCGTATCCGATCACATGTTGTGGGAGAGCCCGGCAATCCCGTGTGGAAACCATCACTTATCAGAGATTAACTGGCATTAAAGCTAAGAAAAACAAATGGATTTATCTTTGAAAACAGAAGAGAGTGGTTGTTTTTATGTTAATAACAGGAATTACAAACAATCTAACTCTGGAAATCTGCAGCTAAAGTGACTTTCTGATTCTAGGGTCTAAACTAAAAACATTTGAAACTTCAGTAAATTTAAGAGTAATGGTGTTTTATTCTATATTAGACATAAAGGCTAATGGCATTTCCCTCATCAAACTAATCAAATAGACAATCCAACAACTCCAAAACACTCTGGTGGACAAGTTGTGACCTGCACATTCATCACGCTTTGAAATAATAACGTAACATTACAAGAAAGAGTTGTTTTCAAAGTAAATTCATGCAAAACCGCTGATACACATTCCTGTCTTGGGCAGTTTTTAAGCAAACAGTCTCTGCATTTACCTTGCACCGACAATTGAAGTTAACAAACCTACTCCTAAAACTGTACAGTAGGTATTATGGCAAATGGGCCAATTTGCCAGAATGTTGCACTATCCCTTTAAGCCGAGTCACTACCAAATTACCCATACGAAACATCCAAGTTCTATTGTGGGTATTCATATAGTATACTCTAAACTTGTGTCTTGATATATGTCTGTAAGTGATGATAATATATTTCATCATAGGTCACATACTATGTGACATTATCACTCTTGATACAGGCACATACAGTATGTGATATATCACAGTTTTGTATGGGTAACAAATATCACGCAGACTTGTCAGGTCGACAGTGCAGGTGCTGGTCCTGTAGGACTGTAAAATACACTATGTACTGTAATGGCACACACACACACTTACACACACACAGACAGACAGTGTAAAGAGAACAAAAGGTGAAAAGGTAAGCAGCATAAGCTCTGCTGACAGCGAGCAGAGAGAAGTGACTGCAGATCAGTCAGCGAGTCCCAGAGCAGCGACGCTCTGACACCAACATGAGACGACTGTGAGCAGGTTCAGGCTCAGGGCACGACACAGATACAGTCGGCCTGTCACGACTCCACACACACTCACACACACACACACACAGCCTCACTGCTCAGCCGGGGTTTAGATAAGAGGAGCGCCAACACAGTGGAGGGAGGAGGAGACAGTGAGAACAGGAGGACAACTGAACAAAAGAATGATCCAATCCAACCAAAGCTTCTCAACACAAACACATGTGGGTTATTTAATTTGTCATTCAAATAACAGCGACGTCATGATGTCTGTCGGCCACTAAGACTCAGATCAGCTGAGTTTAGTCTCCATTCAGAAACAGAAGCGATGACACAGATGTTTACTATCAGGATGGAGCGGGTTTCAGTGCATCAGTCACCAGGTAACAGTCAGACGTGTCATTACAGTGACTGTACAAGAACAACACCTGCCACTGAGGAAGCTCCACAGAGACAGAAATCTGTCAGTGACTGTGACAGACGATCTATCATTCAGACGGATGGACAGACAGGAAGTGGCTCTGACCTTATGGAAGCTGCCGTAGAAGAGTTTCTTGATTTCTGGCCCTTCGAACGTCACCGTCTGGAACTCTCCTTTGTAGTCGTTGTTGAAAAACGTCAGCGTTTTCCCTCCGTCTGCAGGAAGCAAACAGAGAAGATGACGGTCACATACACTACCAGTCAAAAATTTAGACACACCTTCTAATTCAATAATTTTTCCTTATTTGTATCACTTTCTACATCGTAGATTCAAACTGAAGACTTCATAGTTTTGATGTTGTAAGTACTGTATTTGTCACATTGATTTTGGGTTTGGTCTATCTTTGTTTATTGTTAGGATATTTGTAAAACAGCAAATATGATCTATATTTATTTATTTATCTATATAGTCATTTAAAGCAGCCCAATGGGTGATCAAAGTGCTTCACGGCAACAGGGCGCTACAGTTTTAAGTGCTAAAAGCCATTTTAAAAAGGAAGGTTTTGAGTTTTGATTTAAATAGACTGTCTATAGGTCAATGTACATGTATCTACAATGTAGAAAGTAATAAAAATAAAGAAAAACCTTTTGACTGGTAGTGTATCAGATGACAGATCCTTAATGGAGATAAAATAAATAGAAATAAAGCAGAACAAAGATGGATGATTATCTTCTTATCTCTAAGCTGAGGCTCATGACTCACTGTCCAGGATGACTCCCACCAGCGGCTCGTTGTTCTTGTTGAGGATCTCCCAGAGTGCAAAGGGCTCCTCGGGCGTGTTGGGCAGCAGCCTGAACAGCAGGCTGATGGTGTAATCGGAGGGAAGCCCCTCAGGGTGGATGTACCTGTGAGGCGGGATGGAGACATCAGACCCGGGTAAACACTGAGAAGCCTGCTGCTGAACTGTTGCATTGTGGGCTCTGGCTGCAGACAGCTGCAGATATCACAGCTTGTCGTCTCTCTCCACCACTCCACCTGTGTGTGAAGCCCCTTTCATCTTACTTTGAAAAACGCAACACGCTGTCTGTTGTGTGAGATCAGTGCCGCTGTCTGTATTGTAGCAAACATACGATCAACAAAAGCACTACTTATTTTTTCATAGGACAGGAGACAGGTGGGAATGTGTGTGAGCTGTGTACCTGGTGGGTTGCGCCAGCAGAGCGTCATTGTGCAAGTGGAAACAGGGGAAGGTGTTGAAGGTGCCAGGTACCATGGAAACGCCAGACATGCTGCCGTAGCGGTTCTCCACCAGGCCGAACAGCTCCATCATATGGAAACCTGACGACAAGAGGGAGGAACATCACATCATTACCATCATGTAACATCTGTCTCAGCTGCAGGTGCAACAGGTGAATTAATAACAACTGATGCTGTTCTGTTCTGCATGGACGAGACACTCAAGAGTTTTGTGTGCTGCAGTGCCCCCTAATGGCACCGCAGCAGTAGCTGCAAGCAGGGGACAGAATGACTCCCTCTGCTGCTTCTTGTCCAGATTTGTTTGATCCATCTTTTCTACATGTATAGAACAGCTGGAGGACATTTATAAAATGACTAAACTGATAATGGCACAGCTGTGACCTGTGAGATAACATTTGTTTTCCTGTGATGAAATGTTTGGATTCGGATCAATGTTTTAAATATCTGTTGGTTTTTTTTCCTTTTTTTTTTTATCATAAGCCTTATTATATATTTAACCAGGTCGGTCCCATTAAGATACAATGACCTCTTTTCATGGGAAGCCTGGCCGAGACAGCAGCATACAGTAGGAAAGTTGCAACAATTAAGAACACACAGAAACTCACAACCACCAAAATAAAATACATGCAGCAGGACTAAGACACTGGATTTACACAAGACAAGAACAAGTGCAATATGAAGCTGCTCCAATGACTCTAACACGGGTTTTCAAAGTTGCAAGGTTGATGAGCTCCTTTTACTTTAAAGTTTTCTGCAGCGTACTTGAAGCAGTGCTTACCAAATTCTGAACGAACTTTGTGCACATTTAATAAGTAAATTAAATCTTTATTCACATAATATAAACAAAAAAACCAAAGGAAACTATGTTTAAAAAAGTAAATTCCTCCATCATTCAGTCCATAGTTTCCATTCCCCTGTTGCCAGTTTGAGTTTTGTTTATGGATTATTCAAGGTACTGCACTCTGCACTTTGTTGCACGGTGTGTCTGTCCCTGTGTATTTTAATGTATTTTGTGTATTGTATTTTAAAAGTATTCTGGGCTGCTGTGACACTGACATCTACCTACCTATACACATGATACAGACCATATCTACAGTTCATTCTTCTTCTATACGTTGTGTATACAGTAACTCTATATATCAAGACTCTTACCTGGCGTTGTGCTACCGCTCATTGGTATAGAAGGACAGGCTGGGGAGGAAAACAGAGTGTATTAGATGAAGACGACACGTGGAGGTTTGAGAGCTGCTCAGCTACTTTCAATAGTGCGAGTAGGAAACTTTTCATCTGACATAAACTGGTATGACATGAGGACAAGTTGCTCACTGGCGGTGGCGGCCTCGCAGACGAAGGTGACCAGCTTCTCTTCGATCTTCTTGAAGGCGTCCAGGTCGTCCACGAAGAAGACGTGTCTGTCGCTGGGTTTGCTGGCGATGCTCACCAGCTCGCCGTAGTCGGCGTCAGCGAAGCCGATGGCGAACACGATGTAGCCTTCACAGGGAGACGGAGAGGAGAAAAGCTTTGTTCTTAATACGACAACGAGCCAGAAGGAGGAAGGATGACTTCGAAATGTCTTCTCTAAACATGAGGCTGCTACTCTACAGGCCAAAAACCATGTGGAGGTTTTGTTCAGGATCACAAAACAGCAGTTTACACCAAATTTAAGAACTGGTAGTTGTGCTGTATACTGAATATACACTGTAAAATACACTGAATTCATCTTATTATATTATATATTTTCCTTCTTATTAAAATAAAATGACTGTTGGATCAAACCGATCAGACCGAACCACCATCCTCACCTTCCATCTGCATCTCCTTGGAGATCTTGTTGACGTCGTCCTGGGACCGGCCGTCGGTGAGGACCACCAGGACGTTGGGGATTCCTCTCCTGACTCCTCCCTCTGTCGTGAAAATGTTGTCCTTCACATGCTGGATGGCTCGACCTGATTGGACAGAAGATTCAGACCAAAATCTAAATGTTGACTATTTTTCTAAATGTTGTAATATTCAGTCATTGTTAATCCTCATAATTTCTCTATATTGGGACCATGATATTTACAGAGAACAGTGAACACACATACACAGTGGGGGAGAGAAAACAATCTCCCAGAAGACTTTGTTTTTCTCTCTTAATGTTGATTTCACCTCCCACCAGACAAACTCACAGTAAATCTACTTTCTGCTGCAGTGACATGTTCATGTGAAATATTTCTGGGGGAAAATTTCATCTGTAAAACATTTATTAGACAACAGAATTTATGACACGTGTGTGAAAACGAAGGCATGATAATTTATGAAGACCTCCCACATGCTCCAGTTGCTCTGGGGCTTTTAATTTGGTGCCAGTTTAAATTGCAGCATCTGAGTTTCAGGCAGCTGAGTCCTTTGTAGTCGGTTAAAGACCTTTAAGCTGCTGCTCCGTTTTGCTCCACTGGAAGAAGAAGAAGACGTGTCGAGTTCATCCTCCGTCTGAAACCGACTGTTTGCTTTGTGGAACCTCGGATGAGTCACGGCCGCCGAGGCTCATCGCACCAACTAAGACCTTATTAGCAGCCTCATACAGATTCATACAAATCAGCCGTTAGAGTGGGAGAAAAGGTTTCGTTAAGAACTGTGATGTGACAATAATTGGCGCACAGCGAGCTAATGTGCACGGAGATCAGAGGGAGCTGCGTCACGGCGCCGCAGCGGGGAACGACCAGCTTTACATCTAAGACCAGAGCTGAGGTCGCAGGGGAACTGGTTTCATCTGCACTACCAGTCATAAGTTTGGACACTGTTTTTCTAAAGTGAAGACATCAAAACTATAAAAGAACACATTATGCAGTGATGTTAGTGTTAAACAAAGCAGAATGTGTTTTATAATTTAGATTCTTTGAAGCCAGCGGCCAAGTAGCATCTTTTGCTTTGCACACTCTTGACCTTCTGTCATCAGCTTCATTAGTCCTTTTCCAACAGTCTTGAAGGAGTTCCCGGAGGTGCTGCTCTGCCTTCAGCATCTCAGCTGGGTTTAGGTCGGGTGACAGATAACACTTGGGTTTTAATTAACACTGAACTCCATATGTGTTCCCTCATAGTTGGTTGGTGTCTCCAGTATGACTCCACAATGTAGAAAGTGATTTAAAAAATAGAAAAACCATTGAATGAGACGGTGTGTCCAAACTTTGCCACTTGGACAAAATTCTACTGTTAGTCAAAATGAGAACATTCAAAGGTGGAAACTGAGTTCGAACGTGTGCCTTCCATAACGAGGCAAATTGATGTTGTGCGTTGCAACATTTGGAGCAGTAAACATGTTGTTAAAACAAAGTATTTTGTTGTTGTTATGCGCAAGGGAAAGCTGGGTTTCCACTAAATCAACAATCCTTTTTTTTTTTAACCGCAACATATGGTTCACGTCAAGATATCTTATGTATTTTTGCTATTCAAACTTCTACAGTCCATAGTTCTCTTTGTTTGACACTTAAGACTGTCAAACAACTAACAACCCCCCTCCCCGCTATAATGAGCTAAAAAAAAACACATTAAAAATGTGAATATTATTCGAATATTTAACATAAGATGGGTTAGAAATTCGAACCTCGAAGATTGACGGCCTTTTATTTTGTGTCCTTGTTTTGTTTTGTATGATTGTTAGTTGTTTGGGGTTTTGTTGTTTGTATGTTCAATAACTGTTGGTCATTTTTAAACCAAACCACTAAAATAAATAAAGAAAATAGTTGATCACAAAAAAAAGAACACCTGGAAATATTGTTTTTCATTATCAAATCATCATCAATCATCTTGTCCAATCTCCAGTTGTTTGGGGTTTGGATTACCACAGTTTGTACATATTATTACTATACAAAAAAAACAAAAACTAATTGAAATGCAGACTGGACTGTGTTCCTTGCTGTTTCATCGATGGCACCAGAACTTGGAAATAGATCCAGTGATCGAACCGGCTCCACTGGGAACGCCGGGAAGCAGGTTGTTAATTGCGTTGTGCAGGATGAAGTGATCGAGTGCGCTCTGAGTCCCCAGACTGCTGCTTCCTGATAGGAAGGAGGATTAGTGTTTTACAGTGTGACATTAGCAGTGGGAGAGTTTTTTCCCCGGCAGTGACGCTGTTACAAATCTGTCTAGTGCAGCCGCGTCCCTGCAGGAGAAACTGGCTGCGCTGCTTTGTAAACACTGATTAATGAGTACACACCTCTCGCTGCTTCCCCACAGACTCTCTCTCATTACACACACACACACGCACACAAGAAACGTAAGCTTCTGCGCACTTGTATCAGCTTGTGAATGCAAACATACACACAACCTCATATAAAGGTGTTTTGCATGAATGTAATTCTGAGACGCAGTGCGAATGTTGAGCGTGCACTCACGTATCGACACACGTGCGCACACACACAGACACACACATATAAACACACAGATTTAATTGCTGTTTGCAGTCGCCTGCTGCTCAATAAGTATTGATAATGTCATTAGTTTGGTGTGAGTGAGTGTGTGTGCACATGTTGGCCTGTTGATTCGTCTCACACAGGTGTCGGTGTTGGATTGAGAAAGAGTGTGTCCTGTGGGATCTGCTGCTGCAGTCACACACACACACACACACACACACTTTTGCTCATTGTGTCGCAGCAGCAGTCGCTCCTTTGCTCTGTGTGTGTGTGTGTGTGTGTGTCCACTCACCTGTCTTTGTGTTTCCTCCCTTGTAGGAGATCCTGTTGATGGCGTCCAGCAGCCGCTCTTTGTCGCTGTACGAGTTCAGCTTGAACTCGGTCCGGGCGTCGTCGCTGAACTGCACCATGGCAACCTGTCGCACAGACACACACAGACACACGCAACACAGACCGGTGTGAATAACTCGTCTGTTTTCTGATTTGTGCTCACGACACAAACTTCACATCTGCATCAAAAGCTTCAGCGTCTTTACTGTTCGCTCTGGTCGACGGTTTCCAGCCGGTGAACTGCAGCTCAACACACATGCAAATACATTTATAATACAATTTCAGAAAATGTCTTTATTAAAGGGTTAGTTCACCCAAAATCGATAATTCACCAATTTTCTATTCACTGTCATGCCAACGAAGGGTTTGGAGAACTTTGGAGGGGGGATCCGGCTGGCAACGGGTTTGCTGTGAGATGTTCTTCCACGTTTACATCCATGGTTCTTTGCAACTTTTTCATTTGGCGGCTTCAGGACACTTGGGTCAGTACGGAGGTATTTGGATGTTTCATAGTGTGTGTTTTGGACGATTCAAAAGTGAGTTCTATCCGTCGCCATTATATGAAAATGCGTTGCCAGTCGGACCCCCCCTGGAACTCCTAAAGCATGGGTGTTGGGTTACATTAAAACACCCATTTGATATTTCAGCGCAGTTGCTTTTTAAAAAATGTTTTACCCAAATCGTTGTTTGGTTGAACGTCTGAAATGGCGGCTCAGAGTGTTTTTCCGTAACGCTGTTCTTTGTTCGCAGCAATCAAGCTGGTGAGTCAACATTAATCACTTTCTATGATTAAGAGGATTTGGTGTTGTTTCTCTCTGAGCTGGATTTTATTCCCGGTGTTGAGGCTCAGCGGAGTTTGAATCAGTGCAGGGAGAGAGAGGAAAGCTGTGCGCTACACAGAATCAGAATGAGTTGTTCCAGCGGTGAACTGGGCAGCGGCCACCAGGGAGACCACACAGGAATATTCTCTATTTGTACAAAACAAAAACCCACGAATGAAAGAGGCTTAGCGGAGCTTATTTTAAGAAAGCTGCTGGAGAACGTAGAACGAGGAACTCAACACGGAGCTGGAGAGGGAACGCCATGGAAACACTGATCAGACCTGAATGCTGTTGGTTTAACGTAGGTAACGGTGGTGGTTTGACCTGCGAAGAAGCTTTTTAATGTCACACTGACATCGAGTGCCCACGTCTGGTTTATGACTGTTGTTTGATCAAAGAGATGTTGAGACATTATATTTTACAGGAAGGCATTGTATTGCACTTTTGCTCATTTATTTTACATTGTTTATGAACATTTTATTTATTTATTTTCTTTTTCATTCCATCTTTCTTTCTTTTCCCCATTGATTTAATCAATGTTTTGCCTCTACTACATGTTTGTTACTATCTGATCATACACAGGAAGCAGTGAATCGCTGACTGAATAAATCTGCATCTGTATCTACAATGCTTTTCTATTTGTGGCTGGTGGTTGTCTGTGTGTATTGTGCCATCAGTCATCACCATTGTGAAGACTAATGAACTAAAGCTGCAGTGGCCTTCCACAGTTTTATCCTGTGGCTCTTGATGAGGATGTTGACTACATTGTGTGGAAATTGCTGTTGTTCATTACCTCTGCTTCTATTCAATTCAATTCAATTCAATTCAATTCAATTCAATTCAATTCAATTTATTTTTAAAATGGGACATTTGCTGTATTATATATCTCTATATCTTTGTCTATATCTATATAGTTGATACTTCATAATAAACCTGTGCTTTGCAGAAACAATAAGTACAAGTACAATTCTGGACTGCATTTTGGATCAGACCAATTAAAATCAGTAGAATATTCTTGAGGCACAAAGCACAGCGAGTAGATCTGTGCACAGTGGAGAACTGCTGCTGCTGCTGCTGCTGCTTCTCTCTTCTACCTGCCACTGTTGTGAAAATGCAGCTTTTTCCAAGCACTTGAAAGAAAATAAAGTCTCAGGTTGTTCATTTTTATTCTGAAGTTTTTCTGCACCGTGCTCACCTGTCGATTACCTGTCAATCTAACAGTGGGGTGTGAGAACAACATGAGTTTAGAGTTAACAGACGTCAAAGCGTTTGCCTGAACCACACACAGATCACTGCTTCACACAGCGGAGGTAAAGTAAAACACAGACATCCAGCTCTGACGTTACCGTACCTGCGTGCCGTCTGGGCCGATCCTGTCCAGAGCTCCGGTGGTGCTGTACAGGAAGCGGATGATCTTCAGGAAGTTGTCATCACCGATACTCCAGGAACCGTCCACCAGAAAGACCAGGTCGGCCTTGGCTGCCTTACAGACTGAAAACACAGAGGGTGGGGAGAAAAAACAAAAAAAACAAACAGGGGAAGCTGTGAGTTTTTCATTTTCTTATTTATCTCCATCTCCCGTCAGACGATGTTGATGTTGACGAGGCTGAGAGGATGAAGGAGGATAAAGAGCAGACGGATGACGATGAAAGCTGAGCAGAGGGGTAAGACGGTCAAGGACGTGGGGAGACAAAAGCGTCTCATCTGGTTTTATCTCACGATGAGAAAACAAGAATGCTAATATTTTTTGCTTGATCGGTGAACGACAATTCTGCTTTCAGATTCTCCACTGAAGGTTTCCAAATAAACAGTTTTCTGTCATAAACCGAGCCACAACATCTGATTTAATATCCTTTGTGTTCAGATTTTACTTTGTTTCCCCAGTGAAATTATAACAGAGAGCGACGGAAAGGATGATTCAGAAACACTGTGTCCATTTTTACATAAGAATGAAACTGAGGTTCTTTGAGTTTTAATATTGTATAAACCACACACGTTTATCTTGAATTATTCAGAAGTGAAGAGTCTGGGAACGACTTTTAATGTCTGTTGTTGTGATTCTTTTTCTCTCTCTGTTGTTTATGAGAAGATGATTCGGCTTATTTTATAACTTTGTTTCATTTATGCAGTAATCGCTAAATAAAAACAACAAACTATGTCTTGATTTTGATGGATGACGAGCGGAGAATCAAAGAAAATCAGCTTTTAAGTGAAGTAAAGCTTTGATTGATTAGACCTGAAGAGGTCTCGACTTGTAAACGATTGAAACTGTGTTAAACTCATTAAATGCAAAACACAGAGTTGCCTCCGCTGCTCTTCACCAGTCTGTCCAATCACTTCCCTTTCTCCTCTCATAACATCACAGCCCTGGGTCAGCTGGCGCCGCATTGATCAGCCGACAGCTTTGATTCCGTCATCTGCTCTTTGTTTACTGCAAACATTTACTTAATGAATCGCACGCAACGAAGAAACAAACTGGTTTTCTTTCACAATAAAAGCCTGCGATTGGCATTAATCAAGTTTTCTGAGAGGAGAAGCTGTGGTACGAATTTATTTTGAGTTGTCAGTTCATCTGTGGAACCGAAACCAGTGTTGCCCCTGGTGAATGTGAGATGGAGGCACAGGTTGTGGATTAATTCAATTTATAAAACAAGAAAAAGGAACCCAGGTTAAATCCCAGTTCAGAAACAGGTTGTTGATACATGATCCCAACAAATACACCTAAGTACGTCACCATGACGAAGCGAAAAAGAGAAAAGTTATGACTGTAACCGTTGGTGTGTTGTGGATTTCAGAGTAAAAGCGTATGGACCTCTGGTTTAGGTGTAATAAAAGAATGTAATGTAGCTCCTTCTCCGAACAACTAACTTTGCAAACATCATTTTTTAATAACCTGTTGATTAGACGAAGACACAGAACCGGCTCAGACTGGTCTGTTCTTCATCTGAGTCTCTTGGATAGAAAACAGCGACACACTGTGAAAATGAAAGTGTTGGTTTTGTGTTGACAGATGTGAATTACGTGACAGTGTTGATTTATGTCACACGAACATTTTAATCTTAGGTTGAAAACTTTTCCTTAGTAATTAAGTTATAATTGGAAATGAAAACTATCATAAATGTCTCCACCATATACAGTATGTAGACTTCTGAGTCTGAATCTCCTGTTCATAAGACAGAAATCAGTGTGTGTGTGTGTTTGTGTCACTGTGTGTGGGAGTTGAACAGTTAAAGCTGATTTGCTCTGTGCGTACAACGCCAGTGCAATGACGCTAAACTGTGATCCTCACACGAGCAGCACAGTCCTCAAACTCTTGACTTTGACAAGTTATGCGTCTCCTTCTGATTTATATGAAATGACACGTGGGCGAACACGGAGCTAAACTTATCGTCTGACTCCGTTCCAACGCTCACAGGGAAAAATGTAGTTTCTGTAAACTAAAACTAAATTACTCAGAGTCAGAGCATATATTTATATATATATATTTCTTAAATTAAATATTAGTTTGTTTTCTTAAGACGACAGTGTCATCGTGATACACTGAGATCACCTGATTGGCTCCATCATGAACTGAGATATTCAGATATTTTCTTCTTTGTTTATTTTATTTATTTATTTATTAACCTTTAAATAATACTGAGAAATATACTGAGGAGCAACCTCATTTGCGTTTATAGCCGAGACAGAACATTTGAGGACAAGACAAAACACAAAATGCTTGAAGCATATCCGAAGTACGAAATACCAAAAAGTAAAGTGACAAAGATAAATTGAGAACAGAGAAGTCTATTTAAATGATAAAAGTGTGGTGAATTTCATATGGTTTTGCAGATTGTTTTTGTTCTTTCAATTATCCATCAGCTAAAATTCATCATCCATGTGATAATTATAGTACCTTACAATGCTCCAGCCTTAACGAATAAACTCTCATGTCTTTAATAGTCCTAAAATACCCTCAACACATAAAGCAGTAAATTAAAAGATCAAATATTGATCTTTAATTGAACATTACTAGCAAAGTCTCTGTGATTGCGATGGAAAGACATTCAACTTACTGTATTCATCCCAAATATATCACAATTTTACATGCGGAGGTAAAGTCCTGCATCAAAGAGATAAATCTATCTATTTCATGCATGTCGTCAGGTATTTTAATTTATGAGCATAACTTATACAAAAGTAATTAAATTTCTCGAGATGATCATTGGATTAATTAAAATTCCCTTGTGGAGCTGCTCAGAAACGTCCTGCAGCAGCTGAGTGAATATTCTTTGGGACTTTGATTCATCACTTCATTGGTGAAATGAGCCGAAACGGGAGGAGAAGTTACGTCATGTTCAGGTGTCAGCTCAGGTGATGCAACCCTGATGAAAGCGCTTCCCACCGCCCTGATGTGACGGACAGCTCCGACTCCTCCACGCCATCAGGAGTCATGAACTGTTTTTAATCCAAAACACAGACGGTCATTATCTAAAAACCAATCCACACACTGAATCAGCTCTTACCTTCTTTGGCGGCGGGGATCGTGGGTAGCGGGGTGGTGGTGGGGGGCTTGGTCGGCGCCGGCGTCGGGATCGGTTCTGAGAGAATAAACCAGACACACACAGACACATTCATATGGACGTGAAAACCAGCAATCATGACCACATTAATCGTAAAAAGAGAAGATCAACCACACGCTGGATCCCCCCCCTAAATTAAAACCCCGGTTCCAGAGTGAAAATTAAAAAGCAGAGGACGGAGTGCGGAGAGACCCCGGCCTCAAACGCACCACAGTCACGTGTGCGACGACGTACAGAATGTGTAAAATAACTACGTTGAGCTCTGTGATTTCAGCTCCTGTGTAATTTAGTGGATTGATCACAGTCAAACTTAAACCTTCTCTGCTTTCAACTCCCTTCATTTAGTCTAGATAAACCAGCTGCCTCCCTCTAACCCCCCCCACCCCCCCTACCCCCCCTTCCCCAGATGTGGTTTATTCATTCAGAGCTGTTTAGGCAGTAAATCAGCTACCTGAGGCTGTGAATTACTTGTGATGGCAGGTAGGGAGCGTTCAGCGGCGGCCGCCTGCAGCGATGGGGATAGTCATTTGGAGAAAAGACTCTGGCTTTCATTTGCATCAAAACAAAGCAATAAATCATGGTGGAGACTCTGCAGAGCCACAGTTCAGAGGGGGGAGGCAGCTACAAGCAAACAACTACCTGCTCTGGGGAGGGCGCACTCCATCTCTATTCCCTCCTCCCTCCCTTCATTCCTTCCTTCTTTTCTTTCATCGTTGTGATTACTTCTTTGTCTTGTTTTCACCAGAAACTCTCACTTCTCATCGTTCACTGTCTTCACTTCCATCTGTCCTCTTCCCGTCCCTTTGAACTTTTCCTCCTTACTTTATTACATTGTGGAAATCAACTTGCAGAGGCTCCAAATAGCTCATCCATCTCAGGGAAACGTGACGCCAAAGCAACAACAGACTAACAAACTTACGACGCTGCCGTGTTGTCACAACCACGTGATGTTTGTTTGGCTGAATGCTGGGAGCTCGTGTGCAATTTTCACAGCCGACTGTTGTGCACTGGATCAAGAAGCTGCTTGATAAGAAAACACTCAAATCTTTCAAACTTTTTTAAAAAGGCAAAAACTGGGACCAGCTCCCTGCAGGGACAGGGACAGTCAGGGTTAAACGCCCTCTGTTTCAGAACAGCTGCTCCTAAAGAGCCAGTTCTGAATATGCCTCAAAATCATTTGGGAGAATTCGTGTTTTTATGCTGGAGGATTACACTGCACATTGAAAAGGGAAGGAGAAAAAAATAAAAAAGGCAGCCCACCCTGCCCGGCAGCCCCGCCCCCCCCCCTCCTCCCTGCGCTGCACACTGTGGGTCTTGATGAGTGTGTGTTTGGGGGCTGCCGGTGCAGAACAAACGGCTCATTCTGAACGACGAGAAGCTCCCGTCGCTCCCGTGAGGATAAAAGATGTTACATGTTGAAAATGACGCCACCACCACCACCGTCCTCTCAGCCTGCGCCGGCTCGCTGACAGCTGACAGCCGTTTGTGTGTGTTTGTTACTGTCACACGTGTATGGGTGCGTTTGGTGCATTGTACGGAGGAGGTAAAGCACTTCTAGATGCGTCAGTGGTTTGTGTGTGTGTGAGACAACTGTAATGTGTGTACACGGTGTTCAGCTGTACGTCAGCTCTGAAGTGTGAGTTGTTTAGATTCACATTATCCTGAAAGTCCCGCAGCGGTCGCTCTATTTCCACTTCTCTCACCGAGGCCGGGATGAATCAGATACGAAGAGGATCCACAACAGATGAGTGACAGATCTTCTCTTGTCTCAGACTGTTGAACCGTCACCGGTCACAGCAGCTGCTCAGGGAACAGTCTCATTTCTCACTGAACAACTAAAGACTAAAACAACTGAAGACAAAGACAAACATGTGTCACTTTACGTCGACCACACATTACTGTAGTTATTCTTACACATCTTCACTATTTTCTTTCTCTTTCCACCGGGGGTTTGGTTCTTTAATGTACCGTATACGTTTAGATACATTCCTGTGTGTGTTGTGGAGACTTACGCGTCTTCTCGATGTGTGTGACAGCAGGTCCCTCGGTGCCGTCCTGCAGCTGCGCGTACACACTGATCTTGTACTGAGTGTTGGGCTTCAGGTTGTTGAAACAGTGTCTGTTGGCTCCTCCGCCCAGCTTCGTCTCCTGCTTCTGACCGTCTGCACAGAAAACACAGACCAAATATCACCTTTACGATACATGAGGACAAATGGTAACACTTTATAATAACTACACACTATTAAACATCAGTTAAGCATCATGAAATACTTAATTCTTCCTTCCCCGGTGAGTTGTATTATCACAGTTACAGTATATGTATAAGTGCAGCATAAATGTTCATCTACATATTTTATCATATTCTTGCATGTAAATGATCTCATTCCCTACATAACTCGTTTGTAACTGATATAATAACGTGACGTATGAATGCTGAATCCATCATTTATAAAATATGAAAGTACAATCATTATACACACTAACAATGGCCTTATTAATACGGAGGTAAACATGTATAACTGTGTTTATAAATGAGTAGCAAGAGAAATGATGATTGATTTTTCACTGTACTGATTTTGTCTCAACACTTTCAGATTCATTTTACTTCACAAAAGACAATTCGGCAAACGTAACAACACTAATTTCATAAGACTTGATAAGTACGGTGGCCCCTTTGACCAAAACTCAACGGGCAGAAGGTGCATACAACGACCTCCTTCTTCAACAGACGGACTGATGGAGGAGGTTGTTGTTCATGACTCGGTAGTTTCTCCTACAGCACGACTGACCGCTCTTCATCAGCTGCTCAGTTTGGTGGAATGAAACCTTCAGCGGTCGGGACCGACTGACAGGACAAATCCAATTACTGAGAGAATCAACACGTGTTTGCTGCTGCTGCTGCCGTCGTTCGCTCGGCGCTCGTGGTCGAGGTCGACTGACAACGTGTCAAATATACTTCTGAGGAAAACTTGCTATTCACAAAACACCATGCATTCACTCATACGACTTCATCACAGGAGGGTGAGAGGAACATTTTAATGAGTTAAATAATGGCAGCGCTGTGCCAAGTCAATTATCGGAGCTGAAGCTTGTAATAAAGCTGCCAATAAAAAAAACAAAACAACAACATCCAAACAGATTGATTTAAGTGCTGCAGAGGTCTGAGCAGAGAAGTGTAATAACTACAATCAAACTGCAGGCATTTGGAGACGTGTTCACAGCAGCGTGTGTGAAAGTACACCTGACATGTTTAATGTATTCAGATATGTGTAGAAATCAAATACATGCCCCATCGACTGCTATTAATAAGTTAGTTTATCATTTTATCAAGTCTTAAAATATATTAATACAGAAAACAACAAACAAAAACTGATTATGATCTAAATGAAGATTCACTGTCTGTTGATGAAACAATCTAACAGCTGTATAATGTGATATTTACCCTCTTTTAGTTGGAAGCTCGTATTGTGTGGGTCTGACTCTGTATCTTTAGACCTACACAGACTAAATCGCTACTAAATTCACAGTTTTTTTATTTATCTGATTAAGGTGAGTAAATAAGTAACTTTTTTCACAAAACTTGCACCGTTTGTGTGTCACACTGAAGGTGCAGATTTGTTTTAACAGCTCAACAGTGCCACCAATTCCCCAAATTCTGTCTGTGCTCACGATTGATATTTGAAAAAACATTATTACAATCAGGAAAATATCTGAGAAAGGCTGATAAAGCTTGGTTAACCTTCAGTTATCTACTGGTGCTAAAGAAAACATGTGACATTCAGCCATAAAAAAAACACAATTTTCAAATATTTTTTCAAATATTGAAAAAAAACCCCCAAAAAACAGATTTAATCACCTGAGATTAAAAAAAAAAAGTGTTTATTCCCACTGTGAGTCTACGGTCGATGTTGGCCGGATTATTCAGGTGTCTGGGAATACTGATATGTATGATTGTGTGTTGTTGTGTCAGCATGGGGGATCTAATTATCCTGTTTGATTTCTGTGTTTGATTTCTGATTTATGTTAATGGTTCTATATCATTCTCTCATCAAAAACAGAAGGATTTCACACCGACTCCTTCTTTCTCCTGCAGTAAACACATTCCTCTGGTAATTATTTACCAGCTGCGCCGACATAAATCCTCATTTAGCTCCATTGTGTTGTTGAGAGCAACTCGGATACCTCGGAGCTGCCTGCAGAAACTCGGGGGAACTGCAATAATATGTGTCTTTTATATGACATTAATGACGGCTGTGCTGCTGCTGGAGGCCTAAAGGTGATGAATAACAGCCATTACTTCTCTATTTGGCGGATGACGGCTGTATTAAAAGTCAATCTTTGCTTTGAGGTGGTGACTGAGTGGTGGACGTGTGCAATCGAATCGGGGCCACACCATCTGTTGTTTGATGTTATTTTGGTATGTTGCAGTGTGTTCGCAGTTTCGTACAAATGGGGGGGGAAATACACAATTATTTCTGCTGGCTTTGAGCCCGGTGGCTGCGGAGAATCAGCGCAGAGAAAATGACTTTAATAATTGCGAGGCTGTTTAGGAGGAGGTGACTTTGGTGTGGAGCCCCTTTTGACAACGGCAGAAGGAGATGAATACATCAAAGGACGTCAAACAAAAGCTGAATTTTATGGAGTTGAACAGAGACTCTGGGGTAATCCAAAGACAATGAGCAGAAATTTAAGGGCTTCAAGCAGTTTAAGTTTCTTAAAGACCAACAGGAGTCCATAGCCCAACGTTTATAAAAATGTGAGTTTATGATACATGATAAATAAAGTGTTTTAGATCTAAAGTGCTCACTGTACAGATCAGAGTCTGGTTATATACAGAACACATAATAATGAGTTAATTAACATTTAACCCAGACAAACATCTGTCACTCACCAAAGAGCTGTTGTTGTATAAACCACTGTTGTGACTCTCTGGTCTGTTACTATAATGACAGTTATGATTCATACTAAATGGACCTGCTGCTGCCGTTGTGTTGCATATGATGGAAATAAAAAACAAAACACGCTGATACCTGCTCAGTAAGGAAACCTTCGACAAAATTCATCCAAACATCCTGTAAAGTCACCAACACATTACCCTGCTAACGTAATGTAACGACGGAACATACTGTAGCAACTTAATGTAACATAATGTAACAATGTAACGTAACAAAGTAGCGTAACGAAGTAACAACATCACGTAACAATGCAACATAACAAAGTAACAACATAATGTAACAATGCAATGTTACAAAGTAACAACACAATGTAACGTAACAGCGTGACGTAACAATGTAATGTTACAAAGTAGCGTAACAAAGCAACAACGTAACGTGACAACGCAACGTACGACTTTGCATCCATGTTGCTGCTAACTGTGACATTGAACACTACAGAAATAAAATATTGAATATATTAAAACCAAAACTGATGCTACAACATAACTTCTTCTGGTGAAATGTAAGTAACTTGTGAGTAAATGTGACTTTCCGTATTTTGTCATATTACAGTATCTGTTATCTAATGCAGAGAAACGTTCGGTCCAGAGGAGCCCATTAAACTGTGTGTGAGCACAGCAGTGGCAGAGGTGACGACACCAAGCTGAAAATATAAAGTGTGTTTTGAATGTTTTAGCAGGTGTTGTTGCTTGTGTGAGTCATTTGTATTAAAGAAGATAAAACACACAGAGAAAATGTCCTGGCCTCTGTTGACAGGGTCATTCACTGTAAACAACAAACAAAGTCACCATCATTTCACTACTACTGTACAAACGGAAACAACAGCGTTTCAACGACACAGTGGGACGTGTGGCTTCCTTAGCGTCCTCCTGGTGGAATACAAACACAGCTACTGACAGATGTATTGCAGCAAACACAGGCTGAACTTCACTTGTTTTGTTTTAATTGTTCTTCTCACAATCAGAGAAAAAGCTGCAGGCGCCACGGAAACATCAGAGAAAAGCTAATTAGTGGAAAATAATTCTGTATCTTTGTTCTACTCTGTATATTTCTATTCTTATTGTCCTTTAAGCTGAGAACAGACACAACAGAGTGTAATTACTGTCGTCCATATAACAAGAACATCTCCTCCCAACACACACTCTGCAGCCTTTGGCCCTTTTTTTTTTCCTGTATTTTACCTCACACAGCAAATGTAAATGTCAGCCGGGCTGCGGGCCGTAAGCCTTTCCTTGTCTACACAGCTAAACCTTTAAGACTCCCAGCACGTCCCTGATGGGATACAACAATATCTTTGTCATCTCGGGCTGTTTAGAGATTCAGAAAATTGGACACTGCATGCTGAAACTCCCACTAACGTAAGCATGCGTGTATGAATGAGCCCCCTACCAGCGCAGAAATGCAGCGTGGGAGTGTGATGGGAAAATTTGTGGTGGAGAATTACTGCTACGCACAAACACACACGGAGCGCTGGCGATGCACGGTCACGTTAAGTAACCTTGGCAGGCTCGGTTTAAAATCCACCACGTAATCTAGTGAGAGCCAGGAATGTGGTGAGGGAGGAGAGCGTTTGTGTGTCTCTGTGCATTTTATTTGCATTTACATACGTCTCCCCTGTGGATAAAGGTCTAGGTGATATTCATTATCTCCGATGGGGGATTTGTTCTGCAGCGAACCCATTAGAAACAATAATGAAACACCAACAAAATGCAGAAGAAGCCTCCGACATCTTCACTGATTTAACGCTAAAGGTCAATATAGTTCTGACCTCTGTGAGTCAACGTGGCTCCACACACACACACTGCAGCGTGAAAACATGTCTGTTTTATTTGCTTCAGATCCTTCATGCCGACACTAAGATGAGCTGTCGTCCATAAAATCAATGCAAAAGGATTCCTCAATGCACAACATTCAAGATGTAAATGTGCTGCTTACACCTTGTTAGGAGGTATATTTTCCAGTGTAAGCGTGATCAAAAAGTAGCTTTCGGTGTGTCACTCAGGTTTCACAGGAACATGCTAACACTTACAGGATTAGCTGTATGTGATCGGTAACATCTGAAATGCTGCAGAGTGACTCACCGGATTTATTCTCTGAACATCACAGCAGGTTCAGTCTCTGAGTTTTGACTTCTTTTTAAAAGGGGAAATAGTATGGAAATATCACTTTTTGAAGGCTCTTTAAAATATATTTAGATGTTTGGCTTGACTTCCAGCACCAAAAATGTGAAAATTGACAAAAAAAATCTGTAATGTGCAGGCTCCCTCGGTTGAAATCCACATGGTTTAATGAGCTGTTACCTAAGTCTTCATTAGTTTTCAAATTTGCATAATACCACCCCTACCTGTGAGTACCGGTAGCGATATGAGGGGCGGGGCAAGTAGCGGCTCATTTGCATTTTAAGTGACAGGCACTGGAGCCAGCCGTTCTGAACAGGGCTGTTTTGAGTGTTGTGATGTTGTGATGTTTGATCCTTGGTGTATTTTGACCGAAGCATGTCACAGACTTGTCTTTAAGACTCCTGGGAACTATTTCAATTTGTGGAAAAGGGTCGGAATATGTCTCCTTTAAAGGAAAATCAAGAAAAATATTTTTTAAAAACCCCAAATAAATGCTGTTTATCTGCACATGATTGATGATGGCAGAATAAAAGTATGGACAAAACAACCTTCAGCTGCTGTGTGTACTCACTGAGCAGGGACTCGATCACCACTCTGTAGGCGTTGGCGTGTCGGTGCGCCTGCCACTGGGCGCACATGCTGGTCATCCTCACCTGATACGCAGTCAGGCCGGTCACCCCCAGGTACACTGCAGAGAGAGAGGGAGAGAAAGGAGAAAACAAGTGTTGGTTTAAGACTTTACAAAGAAAGAGAAGTTTTTACAAACATCAAATTCAGCTTTTAGACTCAACAGTGTGTCATTGACAATCAGCTGCGATGAGCAATACTGACTCATCCTATACTATTTCCACACCGACTCCATCTGCTTTGTACAAACGCTACAGAAATAGCACAGAGATGTAAAAAAACAAAACAAACGAAAAAACAAACTGTGGCCTCCTTCAGAGCTCCAAAAATACACAGTGTGGCGTTGTAAGCGTTGTTCTCTGCGTGCCGTCTGAGCCGCCATGTTTGCAGATGACAGATATGAAAGCGTGTGGCCAGTTGGCGTCAAGGACAATCATGTTATTTACAGACAGACAGAGAAATATACTGTAGCTGCACTGTCTGCTCCAGAAGTGTGGCTGATATACGCACACGCATATTTCTAAACACACACACCCAAACAAACCCACACAGACTCTATTTATGCAAATGGTATGGATGCACTTTCATCGTCCGACTTTTGAAAGCCTCACTTATTCCGAGTTCAAAGACATTAGCATGCATGTTTCAGTGACTTGGTAATGGCCTTGTTCATCACGCTATATTTTACATTCCCTCTGACAAAACACAACATTTTCTACTTGAGCCAAATATCTAATCGGACTTATTTTGGACTCCCTCCCTGCAAATATATTATGTATCTCTCCCTGCATGTTTATGTAAAATTACACCGTGTGATGTGAATAGAAGATAGAGAGAGGAGCCTGGATTCACGATCTGACCAGCACACATCAGGTAACGGTGGACAAACTATCACACTGTGAAGGTTTTATATTCATCCACCCAAAATACGTACTCCTTTTTCTGTTTTTTTTTGTTAAATAATGTTTACAGTTTGGATACAAAGGGCGAGTTTCTCCGTCTCCGGTGTATCATTCGTTTTGAATCGTTTTCAGTGGATCGGTGTGTGCGCAGACATTTTTTGAAACGGTGCTGTGTTTATGGAGAACTTTTTCAAAAAGACCAAGAAAAAAAGATTGTTTAGGGTGAAGGTCTGTTTTCATGTGGACAAGGCCTGAGTGTGCTCTTATCAACACTGTGAAGCTGATGGTGCTTTAAAAAAGAAAAAGAAAAAGACATAGAAGAGAGCTACAATACAGTACAGGTAGAAAGCAGCTTCTGGGCATTTGTTCTACAGTGAGTCTTGAGCTTTTACAGCACAAATTATACCTGTTATTTTAAGGCTGCACAAAGAGCCTGACATCCACGCACAGGTTTTGACTCAGTGTTGCTGTCTCTTTTATAAAGTATGAATGGTGATCAGATTTCTCCCAAACATTAACTGAACAGCTTCAGTCGTCTAAAAGCCACTAAAAATACACCAACGGTTACTCACAGCCTCACGGTGCTTCTCTGTTGGAGCCATTTGGTTTTTAGCAGCTCATGGTTGGTTCTTTGTCAAAGAGTTGCAGAGAATTCAATAGAAACGTTGAGACTAAATGTAGATTTAATAAAGTAAAATTATTTTCATAGCGCTGGGGCTTGTTTCAGTTTGTTTTAAAAGCAGATGTCAACAGCACAGACTGGGAAAGAACTACAGTAGACAAAATTGAGATTATAGTCTTCATTGTTAAAACTTTATCTATTTTCTTTCATTTTACTTTTTTATTCTTCTTTGCTCCTGCCTTTAACTCTGTGCTTTTTGTTTTTATGCTGTTCTTTTTTTTAAATGTTTTGTCTTTATGTAAAGCACATTAAGTTGCCTTGGTATGAAATGTGCTGTATAAAAAAAGATGCCTTGCCTTATTTGATGACTCATTTTACAACATTTAACTGGTTCTTCTGATTCGGATTACTTGGCAAACGCGTTTGAAATCTTATTGTAAACTGTTTTATAAGTGAGGTGCCACTGCAGCTTGTTAAGCGATGTCATTGTATTCTCCCTGCGCAACAACAGAGCAGCTGCTTTTGCTTCTTGTGGGTGTTAGTATTCATTAGACGCCCCGGTTTATCTCCCAGTGGCTGATAAAAGTTGTACAAAATGGAAATCAAATGGTTTTACAGGCCGTCGTGAGGCACCAGTCCTCCTCTCCCGTCCTCAGCGGCTTTGATACTCGTGACATTGACACATCAGTCCACTGATCTCCACTGGTCCACCGGCTTCATTAACATGCTGCTGAGTTATATGACAGACACTTCATCCACCTCCTGGGATCCCACTGGCCTCATTCGAGCTCACTCTCCCTTCAACCCCATCCATCTCTGCGTCGTCTTTCTTCCTCCTCTCTGCACCTTCTTCAGCTTCCTTCTCCTTCTTCTCTGTCTGCTCTTTCTCTTGGCCCCAGCCTCCTTAAACTTGTCCTTCAAATCAAGAGCTTAATTGTAATGCAGATGATGGACAAAGTGGCTCCAATGCAAAGGGACACGCTCCATTTCAAGCTACACGAGTTAAGGCATTTAGCCGACTCTTACGATGAGAGTTCTTATGCAGAGGGGAAATGAGGATGGATGACATGGTGGAGGTTCGTTGTCCTGCTGAAGGACACTTGAAAAAAGGAAGCATGTTTTCTTGCCGTTCAAAACAGAAAACCTGCCAGCGAGCAGTGAAGTGGTTAATTATCATGCAGCGGAGGGAAATCCATGCTCCAACTCCAAATGATTGTTCTTGAGAAGCAGTGACAGATCGAACCGGAGCAGATACTCAAACAGCCGCGGGTCCTCGTGTGCACATCGCCGGCGAGACGACTAAATCCATCGTGGCTAGAGTTCACTCTGGGGCTGGGATGTAATTAGGTTAAAAGTGTCAGATGGATATCAAGTTATTGACGTCGGCCGGCGTCTGGCTGCATCTCTGATTAGAGGAGATCGTTTTATCCACTTGTGTTCAAAGTGGTGCGATGGACGGAGCGAGAGGGGGAGACGACGAGGCAGGCCAAGAGAAAAATGCCAAGAAAACAATTAAATTACTGAGAGAAGGGGCGTCGGTCCAACTCACAACTCGCCTCAGGAGGAGAGCACATTATGATGGAGGAGAAATATCTTCTGTTCTTCTTCTCTTGTACATTTTAGAATTGTTTTTCCTTTGATCAGTGGAGCATTGTGCCAGCGGACGGGCGTTAAAATATTTGTTTTCAGTGCTTCAGATGTGCCACCTCTAAGCAGATTAAGCAGACTTGATTTACTTTCAGAAAAACGGAAATAAACAAGTCTTATTAGCAGATCTTACAGCTCCAAGAGATGCTGGCACATGTAAAGTGTGTGATAATGAAACATGCTGTGAGTATGCTGAAGGGATAAAATAAAAATAAAAAGCGATCCAATCCACACAACGCAACCAATATTCATTTCTAACGATACAAGGCAGCGGCTGGGTCTTTTAATCAGTGCAGATTGCAACGACGACGGCCACATCAGGGCAGTAATTAGCTGGAGCTGCTGCTGAGAGCAACACATGGGTATCAAGGAGTTAACGTCTAACAGGTGGGAAAAAAAAAACATTTTAAAAGGAAAGATTGCACAAATTGATCAGCTGGCACACTCCCATGGAGGTCCAATGGAAAATAATCTTCAGAAAAATAAAGAATTGGCAACAAAAAGAAAGTAGGGAGGAAAGCGATGACAACTGTAGGTGTGACATGTTACATTATTTGCTGTTTAAATGATTGCTTTTCTGTATATACTATTTAGGTCATTAAACTATAGAGAAATAACACTGCACTATACTATTTTTCATACTAGTACATTTTTATTATATTAATTATCTATTTGACATTGATTTGTTTTGATTTTATTGATGTATACTTTATATTTAGAGAGAAAAATAATCAGTCTGTCAGGAAACAAATAATAAAAAATAAAACAGTTTTTATCCAAAGGCAATGATTGCACTGAATTTTGAGTAATGCATTAAGACTGTTTCTCTTTTCAGTAATGCCAAGAAGAATGAATGTCTTTTTTTTTGTGTACAGGGAATACGATTCTGTTTTATCTTATTTATCTATGTTTTACAGCTTTTCTTTTCTTTTTTTACAGTCTTTGTATCTACTTTCATGTCTGCTTGCATGTCTGTCCAACCCTAACCCCCACTTCAATTTCATTGTTGTGGAAAAGGCAATGAGAATAAAGTAATGTATCTGACATCTATATAGACTCACAGGTCTTGGCCCTGCCCGACAGAGCGTCACTGGATCCAGTGGTGTAGGAGGCGATGACCTTGACGCTGTACTCGGTCCCACTCAGCAGGTTCACGATCAGCATGGTGTTCACGTCCTCCCCCACGAAGGTCTCCAGGGCCGGCCCGGGGGCTGCACAAGGAGGAGGGAGGGGGGCGGTGTAATTAAGACAACATGTCAAGGAGAAGCAAATGGTCAGTGCAGGTTCACAGATCATCACTCACTTCAGGTCCAGTTAGTCGGAGGTAGGGTTAATACGAAGGGAAAGGAGGAGGATGGAGGAGGGAGGAACAGACAGATGCAGGCGGTGGATGATATGACAGAGAAAACGTGTCCTTTAGTTGTATCAGTGTGGAAAAACATCAAAAGATGACGGTTTAGTGAAGAGAAGCTTTCATCTCCAGGTTTGTGATTTGTTCTCAGATTCATTAATTCTATGTGTAAATTAAATGGTTCCTTTAAAATCGCTTTTCCACTGATCAGAAAGTACATCTGTTCATGGACTCTGTTAATAACACGTGAAGTGTTTGTCGTCTCTATGTTTGGTGTTTGTTCCTGTTTTCCAATGATTACACTCACACCATGACCGTGTTTACCCGGGCCCTGAGGTCATGATTTCAGGCCTCGTACGTCAAACACTTGAGAGGAATTACAAGTTGTAGATTTAGTTGATGATCTAATTCCTGTTACATTGAGTCTCTCTGCAGGAGCCACTTTCCACGTCATTTACTGAATATCCTCTGGGGAACATGAATTAATACTCATTGTATTCATGTTCATACAGCTCTTCTTGGTAAATCCTCAAAGTGATATCATGTTTAATTCAGACATATGTCCAGATTACAACTATGTGTTCTCAATCACAAATCACAGTCAAATAGATGCTGATGATGACTATGTATTAGGTTATAACAGTTTCCTAAAAGGATTGAGTAGAAATCCATTTAGATATTTAAAATGTATGTTTAAATTGTGCATTAGCGTACATGGCGTGTGTAGATTACCTGATAGAGGCTGGTAGACGACTCTGTAGCCCATGGTGGGTGAAGGTGGAACGTCCCAGCTGATCCTGAAGCGGTTATACCATTCCTCTGATACGCGCAGGTTCTTTGGAGCTGAGAGAAGAACTGAGGAGACAGACGAGACAGATTTATATGAAATCTTTGCTGAAAATTTAACTGAATTCCTGAAACGTTTGGTAAAATGAGTTGTCAATCAGGCTGCATTTTTGGTACATTTATGTGAAAGCACAGTTTTCAATGACAGAGGACATGAAAAGCTAACATAATCAAGCATTTGTGTTTTTAATGAATAAATGTGGCTCCTTTGATCCAAGAGTACCCTGTAGTGTTTTTATCAGTTGCTATGGTGAAATAAAGGGGGTGTGGGTGGGGGGGTGACATGCACAAGGGTCTCTGTCTAGACTCAAACCAGTGACAGGAAGGAAAAAAAAAACAGATGAAAAGATGAGAGGGAAACGCAGCAAGAAACAGAAAAGAGCTGTCAGAAAAAAGTCATTAACGGAGAGAAAAGAACAAAACAGGTGGAGTTCGTGGCAGAAACATTAAAAATTAAATGATGGAGCAAAAAACGGAGGAGGTAAGGAAAATAAATTACTACAAATTAGATAAAGAAGCAAATAATACACTAGAACACAATAAAGTTATTAACTATATCAAAGTGAATACATAAATTAATACAATTCTTTCTTAGAAAATGTAATTCCCAGCATGTCAGAGTGACTTCATAATGGAAACTGTCATCACACAGCAGAGAGAGAAACTGAAAGGACAGAAACCAAGTTGGTAAGAGGAAGATAATGAGAAAGAGTCACAGAAGGATAAAAGTTTGATAACACTTAATAAAATTTCAACAGTTAGCACAGTGAAAAATGTAAAGTCCCTCCGCTGATACAGCGAACAGTCGAATTAGTCTGTCAGACTGATATTAAATCCACAGGACTTATCATTAGCACCACGACTGGGACAGAACTTTGGAAAACAGAATTAATGGCAGGACGGCGTCAAAGCTTCTACTCTGGCTTCAATTCAACCTCCACACTCACATCACATATTATTTACACGTTTATTCCACGGCTTTAACTCTGCACCTCCGCTGTATTTGGTATTCAGAGATCAAAGAGTATCTTAGCTACTTAGCCCCCCTCTGAACTTTGACTTATCAATAATTGCACAAACCTTTGCTTGTTGTTTTCAAATAACAATGTAGGAAAAATTAACGTTAAGGTTTGATCTGGAAATTGGAAAAACTGAAAGAAAAAAAAAAACTCTGAATGAAGAAAAGAATAAAAGAAGAGAAAATTGCTCAATGTCTACTTTATGTTGATGTATCTGATTAGTTGTATATAAGTGATGTTTTTTGGTGCCTGATTAACACACGTTCTGTTACAGTATATTAGCCTTTAGCCAGACCTGTAGTTTGCAGGAAAGATTGTCTCTGCCAACAGTTACCAAATAAAAAATAAATAAATAAATGAAAAAAGACAGAAATCGTGAATTACATGGGCACTAATGTAATTATTCACAATTAGATATTTCATTTGGTTGGCAGCTTGATGCATTGCTTTCTTCTCAGTTAGAAATGTGAAGGTAACAGATGAGTGTTGGGCTCGACTATGAATGATATGATACAGTAGTTCATGAACTTTAACGAGCTGCAGATAAACAGAAACACCTGGCTTAACTCTGTGCGTTTCTCTGTCTGTTGCTGCTTCATGGTGGTGATGTGCGGCTCAGCCTTTCTCATCAGTTTTTCTCTTGTATCATATATCATAGTTAAAACACCTCATGGACTTTTTAACAAGGTTAACAGTGAATGAGGTCTTTAAATAGTTGGAGGGAAGTGTGATTTCTGAACCCATGTGTGCGCTCAAATACATTTCTAACCTCTTTATAGCCCATTTTGTTCCTCATGAACCGTGATGGATTCAAATTCTCTCAGGATCCTGTTGGTTAATGAGAAACTGGAGACGACTTCTTCAGGTCTAAATCCCGGCATTTAAAAAAAAAGCTAAAAACCTCCAACCAGATTTTCTACGTGCTCCATCATCGCACTCCGAGTATCAGCCCTCACCATTTACGAGCTGAAGCTATGAGATTATACTGGCTCTTCTGCTCCATTTTCTCTCTTCACCTTCCACAGTGCTTGGCTGTTAAAACCCAATCACCCGTATAGTGTCATACTCTCCCCCCCTCCTCTCGCTCAGCACCCTCATGCGTCTAAATCCCCACGTTATACTCCACTCCTCTGTTGTGTCCTCGATGGTCCTGACAGAAATTACCATCATCCTCTGAGCTCTCGCTGCTGTTCCTCCCTCTAAGTCCTCACCCTTCAGGCCAAATAGTAATGAGAAACTACTGATTTAATGAAACCTTCTCGCCTGGGGAACTTTTCTTTCAGGAACTTAGGTAATAATCGTGCATGTGGACTCTGGTTTCGGTCGCTACAGGCCGTACAGTAACCGTAACGGGTCGGTGTTCACAGCTGTTCAGATGCAGTGGAAATGCAAACATAACATGAACGCTGTGGAGCTCCATTGAGTCGCCCAGTTGAGCTGGTTTCTGATTATTTTAGCTCCATATTCAGATTTTTTTTTTCCTGGCAGTGGCTGCAACTCTTTTGAGGTTCAAAATGTCACCATGTGCCACAGTCAGAGTGCAAACATTACCGACATGGTGCAGCAAAATGCTCCACTGTTGTAACTGGTGAGAAAAGTTACATATCACTCTGAGCCTGAGGCAGATTTGCTGCTGTTAAAGGGATAGTTCAACATTTTGGCAAACTGGCCCATTGCCATAATCCCTATAGTCTTAGCAGTAGGTTTGTTACCTTTAGTTGTTGGTGCAAGCTATTTTTGGAACGGCAGGGCAGAGCCGTGAGCTTCTCATAGCTACGCTACGGAGGCTAATGGGATTTCTTGGTTTTCCTCATCAAACTCATCAAATACACAATCCAACAACTCCAAAACGTGCTGGTGGACAAGTTGTGACCTGCACATTCACCACGCTATGAGATAATAACATAACATTACAAGACAAAGTTGTTTTAGAGGTAAATTCATACAAAATCGCTGATGCATGTTCCCGTGGGGGGCAGTTTTTCATCAAGCAGTCTCTGCATTTGTCTGGACAACTCTGTCTGGTAACATTCAGTTATTATCTCATAGCGTGGTGAATGTGCAGGTCACAACTTGTCCACCAGAGTGTTGTGGAGTTGTTGGATTGTTTATTTGATGAGTTTGATGAGGGAAACCAAGAAATCCCATGAGCCTCCGTAGTGTAGCTCTGAGCAGCTTGCAGCTCTGCTCCACCATTCTAAAAATGGCTTGCAAGGACAATTAAAGGTAACGAACCTACTGCTAAAACTGTAGGGATTATGGCAATGGGCCAATTTGCCAAAATGTTGAACTATCCCATTAAATATTTTATTTCCATGTAAGTAGAATACAATAAGAAAAAATAAACCTCTTTTTGTTTGACTGTGTTGAATCTATATTGTGAATGTTTACTTATTTCACCTCTAATCTCTTATCAGCTTCTGTGTTTTCTTTCCCTTATCTCCATCTTCACTCCACTGCCCAGCTGAGCCCTCACCGGTTCAAATCTCCTCCAAACATCTGGTTTCCTCCGTCACACCTGTCAGACATCAGATCCGGAGTTCAAATGTCCAGTTTTCGCATGGTTTTTCCTCCGTCTCTCACCGCCAAAACGCCCGTCAGCCTTTGTATTCTCTTCCACACCTCTGTCAGCGATCATCCCATCCCTCAGTCGATCAAACCCTCCGATTATTCTGCTCTCTTCTGTCACATTATCTGTCTTCGGTTTGAGGCTAAAAACCCAATCATCCTCTCTGCATTCCCTGTCATGCCTCCCTCAGCGCTCACCCCATCCCTCATAGGTTCAAATCCCCAGATTACGCCGGCTGCCTTTGTCACCACCATCTATCTTCACTCTAAAAAAAACCAATCATCCCCTCCCTTCTCTGCATTCCCTGTCGCTTCTCCCTGGGCGATCATCTCATCCCTCACTCGCTAACAGGAACCATTCATCATTACCGGGTGTCGGAGACCCCATCGTTTAAAAAGCAGAGAACGTCGTTAGCGACTGCTAATGTGTGTAATGCGCTGCACGGGGAGACATGATAGGAAGGACTGGAAAGATGAATGTCTTGAATTTAGCGCTTCCTCCTCCATGAAGGGCCCAGTATTTGTTCTGTAATGCACTTGGCAGCAGAGAAAATCATTAGCCTCCGCTGGTGCATTCACAGCCGCCGCTCAGTCACGTTTAACAAAAGAGGAAAGAATCCTTCCCACATATTTCTGTCTCCGGCTACACAGTGAGGAAAATGAATGTTGTACATTGAGCCGTCAGGACGGGCTGCCATCTCCTCCTCCTCCTACCCTCAAATAGTCTGGAGTGTAATGAGCGGGAAGCACCTGAACCGTCGCCCTTACTTGTGCTTAAAGACCTCCATCCGCTGCTGAAATATATAACAAGAGCTTACTGAGGAGAACAGTCATTGCAATTATCAGCTGTATTACAATAGATATTACTGTGGAGCCGCTGCTTTGAACTGAAAGCACAGCTCTGAAATTCCCAGCAGACTCTGAATGAATATCACTCCCAATGCAATTAAATGGCTAAAGCATTCATCATCTCACTCCTACAATATCTTTACACAGACAATGTTTATTTTAAATACTAATTAACATCACTGCGGTGTGATATTAAACCCCCCTTATCCTCCGCCCTCCTCCCTGTACTTCATGACAGGAATGAAGCCTTTTCATTTGCGTTGGTGATGAGAGGGATGACGCCCCCTCAGTCCGTCTCCTCTCCCCCTCCGGCAACAGACCTGCAACATTTTGTTCAGCAGACACAGCGACGTGTTGAAGATGATGAATAGCTAACAAGTTTTCTCTGCTGCTTAAACTGCAGAGCTCAGTGTTATTCAGAGTAATGAGAGTTTAGTTTCAGACGGTTTTCTTCTTCTTTTGCCTTAATTTCACCTTGAATTGAGTCTGGGAGTGCGGCGACACAAACACACTTAATCTATGCAGCTGTTTACCACCACTTTGTTATACGGACATTTAATAAAAACAGTAAACTTTATCTTCATGGCACTTTTCTTAACACAGTTACAAGGTGCCTTTGCAGATAAAATACTTTGAGATGTATTAAAATAAAGAGAGAACAGCGATAACCAACCAATGAAAAGTTAAATCAAAGTAAAATCCTTTGACCCACTGTGTTTGAGACTAAAAATTACAGAATAAAAGCCCAACAAAATAAAGATAGGTGCACCTCCGGTCGCTGAAGGGATTAAAAATGCCTTTTTTGAAGCCATTTGAATCAACAGCCTCCAAACTAAACTAACTAATCTACTCCTCAGATCCACAAAAGTTAATTAAGTTAAATTATTTTCTATTTCACCATTTAAAGCTCCACTCCTCATAAACACATCTAAATCCCCCTTTTTTTAATATGATATAAATTCATAAATTGTTAACCAACCTTCCCTCTCAGTGAGTCTCACTCTTTGTTCCTTTACTCTGGTTTAAATGTTTATTGATCTCAGCTTTTGTTTTGCTAATTGTTAATTCATTAATTTTCACTCTTCAAACATCTTACCATCTCTTCATCCCTCCTTTTATAATATTTATATTCTCTATTCATACTCTCTCATCATCACCATTTGAAAGAAGACTCCCGTTTCAAATGGAAACTCCAAAGGTGACGACGAGTGAAAAAACAAACTAATAATAATAATAATAATAATCGGAGAGGAAAATTATTAAAAGCAGCTAATGAAAGAGAAATGACAAGTACAGGACAGATTAGTACTGAAAACCATCCTAGTTATTTACTCTTTCTTCCATCATTCTCTCTTTCCTTTCATTTTACCCTCGTTTCTTCCTGACAGGGAAAAAAAAACCTTAATATCTAGCTGTGTGTTTGTGTGTGTGTGTGTGTGTGTGTGTGTGTGTGTGTACAGCTGCAGTGGAGATCAGAGCGACAACATGTCAGGGTGTTGGGAGGGTCAGGAGGTCGACGCTCTGATCTACAGCAGCTTCTCATCTCTGCTCTTAAATCACTGCGTCAGATCTCCCCGGATCATTTGTCCACAACGACTCCAGGAGCCAAAACATCATCTTTCACCCTCCAGAGCATCTCCAAGAGTCACCTAGATTTTGTTTGTTTGTCTGTGTTTCTGTTCTTCTTCATGACATTTGAGCATCATAAATAATTTCTGAATGAAAGATAAAATGAAAGAAAGAAGTGACAAAGGTCAAGACAAACTGGACGCGAACGAGACTCACGTGTTCGTCCCATCCGTGCTGCTGTCGGTCCGTCTCCATCGGGGTAAACAGGAGTGATGCTGACTTTGTACTCGGTGTCTGAAAGCAGAGGCTGCAGCACCAGGCTGGTCTGTCCCGTAGGCACTGTCCTCTGGAGACAGAAACAAGACTCAGAGTTAAATCGTCATCCAGACAACAGAAAGTGAGTAGAGACTGTAGAGAGGTGAACTGAGAAAAAACGTTAAGCTTCAAGTCATTATGATGCTTTCTTGACCCTTTCTTTACATGATCTGTTCAAGATTGCAACAAGCTTGTAAAAAGGGATAGTTCAACATTTTGGCAAGTTGGCCCATTGCCATAATCCCTATAGTCATAGCAGTAGGTACGCTACCTTTAATTGTCGGTGCAAGCTATTTTTTTGAATAGCATGGTGAATGTGCAGGTCACAACTTGTGCACCGGAGCGTATTGGAGTTGTTGGATTGTGTATTTGATGAGTTTGATCGCTCTGCTCCTCTGTTCTAAAAATAGCATGCACCGACAATTAAAGGTAATGAATGTACTCCTAAAACTATAGGGATTATGGCAATGGGCCAATTTGCCAAAATGTTGAACTATCCCTTTAACAAAATTAAAACAATCAATTCATAATAAAGTCTTCGTACGAAACTATAACAAAGTAATCAACTGTAGATGAGGTGCTCCCCCTCCCGAAGTTCACCTGTCAATCAAACATGTGGACGGCACTTTGACATTATCTTAAAGTTTCTTTAGCCATGGTGGCTAACGTGCTAACTATACTATCAGCAAATCATTTTACAGGTGAGAGTCACAGAGAATCACTGTGGTTATTTATGGACGTGAAACCTGTTTTCTCTGTTCTCATTACTTTAATTAATGTTACACTGCACACACACTGTGAGATTAAACAATGTATGTCAATGTGCTGATGGCAGATGCTGGAACAGCAGGACGGTGTGACTGTTCTCTCTGCAGGAGGAGACATGCTGACAGCTTTAATATGCAGCTCCACTGGATTTAAGTTTGTTCCCCAAAAAGAATTGTGTTTGCAGGTGTTTTGTCAGCGTTTGAGAGAGAAACTCAAACTCGCTAAAGGTCACAGTGATGTTCCTGCACCAGTAGAAAGGATTTGATTTGAGAGGAATTCCTTTTCAACATCCAGAAAGAAAATGAAGAGAGAAGAGAGAGAAAAAACAGAATAAGCCTTTTAATGGAGGTGAAGCTGCTGCTCGGGTGAATTGAGTCCAGGTTTCCTCCTCACCTGTCGTTGAACTCTAGGGCCTTTTGTTAAAACTGGCCCCTAAATGACTCGTCTGGTCGGGGTGAACCAGAGCTAATCTGCTTCTTTACTCTGCTCACTTCACTTCACTTCCTGCTCTTTCTTCTTCTGCTGCTCTCACTGCCTTCCTCCTCCTCCTCCTCCTCCTCCTCCTCCTCCTCCTCCTCCCTTTCCTGCTCCTCTCTCCCTGCCTCGTTGCAAAATGACAATCATTTATTAGATTAATGTTACATTTCTTGTGTTGTCACAGTCAGGTTTTAATAAATTTCCTTGGGAAACAGTTGAGAGAAATCAAAACAGATGGTGTTGTCTCTGAAACAGAGAAATGAAATCACAGAACAATACTGCACTGAGACTTTCTACTTCTACTCATCTGTCACTTTAAGACATTTAAACTGAACTGATCCTTTGCAGTTTGACGCTTGTTTGATTCCCTCAGTAAACAGCCTTGACGTTGTTGTTGTTTTTTCTATGCAGGAGAAATAGTTCAATACGGTTCAGTTGTGTGTGTGCATGTAGACAACCTGAGTCTTTTCATTCCTCCGTCGCTCTCTCTCTCTCTCTAAAACGCTCTTTGTATCTGCCTGTCTCTGTCTGTTTGTCTGTCGGGCCGTTTTCTGCATTCTGAGCATGTACAGTCTCGCCCGACTCCATCCACAAACCCTCCACTTCCCAAAAAAAAAAAAAATCACTCTCTCAGACGTGTCAGTCAGACAAACACTGCGGGCCTTGACAAATCAATTTCAGCCCAGTCTGATGAAAAAGGCAGCAAGTCTCTAAACTGTCACCAAGTCACACCGTTTGACGAAACCAGCCAGAACCACACGCGTTTGTCTGTTTTTTCCTTCTTCTATCACTTTGTAAATGCAAACATGGTTTCATAAAGTATTTATAAGACTCAGAAACCCAATCTAGCTTCTTTGACAGAGGCTTTGCACAGGCGCAGAATATTAAGTTTGTTGCACCTGAGCTGCTCCAAACTGCACGGACAACAGTGGAGTAACTGGATGACGGTGATTCAACTTAAAGCGTCTGCAACACGACAGTACATCTGCTAAAACTGCACAGCGCTGCCATCCAACAAAAACACTTCAAAGGACTTGAAGGAAAAAATGCACCGAACCCTTTATAAATAATTAAACAACACATTCTTTAAAAAACCACAGAGCATGAAATGTATCTCACATGACAGCATGTCAAAGGCAACACAGAGTGGAGCTGCACCCCACCCTGAAGACCTGAGGCTTCATTTAGTATATGTAAGTGTAGACTCTAAATATGAAACTTGAAACATACCTGTGTTCCTCCTATTAAAGAAGGTGGGAGTATAAAAACAATCCCAAAGAGAGACAGTGTGAACCTTTATGGAAACAAATATGAACAACCTAGCAACAGATAATAAGGTCATGAGCTGAAGCTACATTTTATACTGTAATGATCATAATAAAAACATTTAATAGAATAAACCTACTTAATGCAGGTCAGCAGTCTTTACCTCTTCATTTAAAAAGATGTCGGCCAATTAAAATAACCGTTTGAACTCTACAGCTGTACAGCTGTGGTGCAAACATCAACCGCTGACTCATCATCACACTCCCAAAACACCAAAAGGCAGAGAACAGCTGGTCGTGACCCAAGACGCCGACTGGCTGAAGAAACACACTCATCTGAACAAATTATCTCGATCAGACTGTGGGAGTTTAAACAGAAGTGATTTAAATGTTTTCTGGCGCAAAATCACCACCGAGATAGGACTTGAACTCTGAACGGTCAGATGTGTTAAATCGAGTGTGTTAAAACAGCTGCTGCAGCCGCCCAGATGTTCTTCTGTTTGTTACCTCGCTCTGAACACTGTGGATCGATACGTTTCAAGTCTGGGAGTGTGGAGGGCAGTAGGTGGCGCTGCAAACTCAACGAGGCTAACCAGATGCAACCAAGTGGAACTTTTTCAACATGTGAATGAATGATTTGATTAAGTATGCACTTTTTAATCAATAAACATATTCCACAGCCATAAAAATGTATAAAACATATATACTACATAAATAATCAACTTATAATATCTCATATTTAGCTATTTATTTTTATCCTTCATCTTCCAATCATTTTTTATACCTCTTTTTAAATATATTTCTGTTTATACTTTGCTTTATCTCTGCACATGATGTCACAATTTGGCTTCATGCTAATAACTGAGTTTCGTTGCTGAGAAAGGCTTGAAATGAGTAGAAAGCTCCAAAAATCTACTAAATCAACCTTTGGACTATTTTGTTTTACTCACTTTTTAAAACATCAGAGCACAGAGAATAAAATAGATGATAAACTAAAGATATGAATGTTGATTCTGTGACAATTTAATGAGAATAAATGACACATCATTCTAAATCTTTATAAACAAACACCTCTGGTTGTTTGTTTCTAAAAGTTTTGGGGGGTTTACGTGTCTTTGAAATAACTCCCAAAGAGTCTCATCAAAAGACTGAAGATTCATCAATGAAGTTCCCTCCACAGTTCTTCATGAGTGAATGGTCTGAATAAATAAATAAATAAATAAATAAATAAATAAATAAATAAATAAATAAATAAATAAATAAATATTCAGATAGGAGCTGGATTGTTTCGCTCCAGAGCATCGGTGACAGACGGAAAACTATGACAGCTAAAACTTTTTAATCCTCCCTTGACTACGTTTCTGACCTCGTGGAACAACAATTGGTTGCAGGCAATAACAGCAAAAAACTCTGTTTACACACAGCGGAATTGCACTTGATGCCCGGCAGCTTTGGTTTATTGGACACTGAATGAGGCAGCACAGGGAAATAATGGAGCTTCACCGGGTTCTGAGTCACAGCTCTCTGAGCACAGATGGCTGCACAGTCGAGTCGCCCCACGGCCGTGATGTAGATACCGACATCTGGTAAAACGGTGACAGAATCATCTGAATGGACATTAACTTCTATATTTATATGTTTGGAGATAAGCTGAGTGCTGCGGAAACTCAGTGACCAGAGTTTGGTGCTGTGAGTACTGAGCTCTGAAAACAGCTTTAATTCCCTGCAACAGCTGCGACTGTGTGTGTGTGTTGGGTTGTGGTTTTCTACTTCCACAACTTTGTGAGGCAGGAGGGCGAGAGTCAGTGGCTAAGGTCAAAGTTTGTTCATATAGCACATTAAAAACATTCCCTGTTGCCCAAGGTGCCGTGCAAACCACAAAGCTCTTTCACCTCTGGCTGTGAGTCTGGATCTTTGAGGGTTTGAAACACTAAACTTGTGTGTTGACTTCATTGTTCTCAGAGAAGTCATGGTTGTGCCGGCTCATTTAAGGTTTTGTGATGGTTAAATAAATAACTTGTAACTTCAGGGATAATGGAGGCTCTCGGCCTTCCACCTAGCGTCTTGTAAGCCTGCAACCCGGTGTCCCAGCTCTCGTCTTTGCGGCACCGCAACACAACACAACACAACACAACCCTACAACCCTACAACCCTACCCCTGATCACATGCTCATGACAGATAAGACGACACAAATATGCACATTGTAATATCATATATGATATATAACGTTATCCACAGCTCAACTGTTTGCCTTCTTCGTTAAAAACAAATGCACGAGTTCCTAGTGAATACTGTAGATCACATGCATGCTTCACTCCAACATAAATGCTTTCTGTAAGGACTATTAGGACCGTTACTTGCAGCATATCGGGCCCACACTGTCATCTTCCTTTCTACGTGGATTTCCCTTATCAAGGATAAATAAAGTGAATTGAATTGAATAAATAGAATACAGGCCCACATTCTGCTGTTTTTTTCTTTTTCTGTAGTGTATTTCACATTTTGAGAAATGTAATAAAAACACATACAAAAACAAATGCACATGTCAGGGAGGAGGGTTAGCAAAACATCAGGAAAGTGACCAGACTTGCATAGTTCCCCTTTAAAACTGGACGCTGAAGCAAACAGGAGGAGAAGCCATCACAGAGAGACGACTGGTCTGAACCAGGGCGCAAAGATTTACAATCATCATCAAGCATGTGGCTAACGCACTCAAATTAATTAGCGGCAGATATTCCTTATCCGTCCCTACAGGTTTTATCTTATAAGAGGGGGGTGGGGTTGCAGGAGGCCGACAAGGTGTAAAATGAAGAGTGTGAAGGATGAAGTGTAAAGTTACGTCTCTGTTTCTTCAGAAACCTGCTCTCCTTGGTTTGCATCAGTGATGTGTGACGAGTGATGGGAATCTAAATGAAGGCGCTCTGGAGTTTTCAGGTAAAACTGAGTGGAGAGTTCAGCCAAACTTTCATTGAGCAGCTGGTCGACACACGAATCAGGAAAGTTTTCAGGGATAAAAGCAGTGAAGAGAAAAACACATCACAAAGTATTGTGACAGTAAAGATTTTCATTCCCCAGACGGCTCCATCAGAAATGCATCAAAACAAAAACACTCCAGGGATGTTGAGGGTTTTTTTTGGACTTTTGGAAAACTCTAAACCGCCACGATATTTACATTGTTACTTAAATTCAGAACACCTAAAAATTCAGATTGTTTTGCTCTCGCTGCAATCAGGCAGGAGGAGACGGCGTGTCCCACATCAGTCCACCTGTGTGTCGGCCCATCACAGCCTGGAACCGGATTTAACAAGACACTGGGGAGTCGTTGTATCCCGTCCAATTAGGGGGAGAGGAGACACAACTCTCCATGATGTAACGCGTTTGTCTTTGTCACAGATTTTATGATTTATGGGGACTGTGTATGTAAATGTTCAAGTTTTCTGTGATTCCTGTGTTTCCAGGGGTCACAGAGAAAAGCTGAGAGAACCGGACCGTGGCTGTGGCATCTTGTCCGACATCTTTTCCCTGCGTGTTTTTATGACGCTAAATGGATTTTAATCATCGTTTAATCATGTTTCAAAAGCACTTTGCATGTAAACGCTGTGTTAAATCTGCAATTTAATTACATTTTTTTATGATTTGGTTACATCCACAGAGCCAAGTTGCCATTTATAATTTTGTACGAGCTTTATTAGCCGTTTAAGACCAGATTCCATCAGTGAGGATGAGGTGGGAGCGCTGCCATGCAGAAATCAATCGCATGTAAATGAGTTATTTTATTTATTTATTTATTTTTTAATGGCTGGAGTCCGTTCTTCGCCAGCCAAAAAACCACAGAGTGAAACTTGCTTTGAACCAAGCAGAGAGGGGAATGCTGCCAGTTGCCCCCCTCCCCCACTCCCACAGCTGATAGACATCTAAATGGTCGCAATTGAGTGCAGCACTTGGTGATTCATAACCTGACCGGATTGCCAAACAGAGCTCACAGCTGTTCGCACTTTGATAAGAGATCTCATTTAACAAGTCGTCGGTGGAGCAGCTGGCAGCTCTTTATTGTCACCATGAAAGAGGCTGATGTGGGACCAGTGTCCGCAGAGACACCGCCGCTGCCACTGTGGTGACACACACACACAGATACAAACAACAACAACAACACACCTGTCAGAACTTTGATTGACTAAAATATGAATTTAAAGGATATTTAACACTTGTTAACCTGACTCGAGAAAAAAATCATTATGAATATGGAATTTGTAGGACTGTGAATTCACTGCCACAAACAGTGAGTTACTATAAGTTATTGAGTCACTCTACTGGAAATAATAATAACATGCTACTCCTTATATTAATTTGTATTGCTTTACATTATGTATAAAATTGGTTTCTGTTTTATTCTTTCTCTTATTTTTCTATGTGTGTGTTATAGCCCTGTTGCTGTAACACAGTAATTTCTTTTTAAAGGGATACTTCACCCAAAATCCATAATGGAAGGGTTTTGTGAACTTCCGGAGTCAACAAAACTCTTTAGGAGTTCCAGGGGGGGGTCCGGCTGGCAATGGTTTTTCATATAATGGCGGCGGATAGAGTTCACTTTTGAATCGTCCAAAACACACACTATGAAACATCCAAATACAGTACCTCCAAACTGCTCGTCCTTCTGACCCAAGTGTCCTGAAGCCGCTCTTAAAGAGTTTTGATGACCATAATCCATAAGTTTATAAGATGCCAGGATATTTGACATCCTCAACTGTCATCAATGTAATTTTAATTCTAAGTTTTGCATGATAAGCCTAAGTTTTAATTTAGATACTTTTAGTTTGGTGTTTGAGTCAGTCGAGCTCAGACAGAGAAACTTATGCACACAAACACATTAAGTAAATGGTCAGTATACGAAAACTACATGGGTTTGTTTTGCAGTTCCTTCTGCCTCTGTGTGTCTCTCCTCCACTGTCTCTGCTGTGGCTCATTAGTGAGAAGAAGAACTACCATTCTCACACTCTCTCTCTCTTTCTTCGTCTTTCTCTCGTGAAACAAACTCTTTGAAGATCTCTGCCCCTGTTCTCATCATCATTATCCTCCTCTCCCTCCTCTCTTCCTCTCGACTCCACTCTGAAGGCCTGCCATCAACTTCAACAACACAGACTTTCTCTCCACTCCCTCTCTCCCTCCGTGGGGAACTTTAAATCTGAAAGCCTGCCATCATCTTCATCAATAATCTGCCTCCCTCTGTTCAAGACTGACACTTCGAAGGTTTGGCTTTCTTTTCTTCAAATCAACACCCACCTCCCTTTGTTCCTCTCAACTCTCCCCAAACACCTCGTCTGTCTCCACAAGTCATTTACTGTCCAGTAACAGTCTCAGACTCTCAGACTTCCCCCTCCGGCTGCAGATACATCACATCCACCTGAATCAAGTCCTAATTCTTCCCTTTAAGCACCAAATCATTACTGTGGGTTCAGAGACACCTCGGAAAAAAGTGTATAATCATCTATGAGAAGCCCTCAAAGCGCCACTTCAGCCTAATCTACTCGTCCTTCATATATTCAGTGCATGTTCCAAACAGGTGCTCTGACCAAAACACACCGAGTCCAGCCCTTTGAGTGGATCAGATAAGTGCTGGTGCTCAGCAGACTGCAGAGACAGATCTGAGTTATGAGCAACCAGAAAGTGTCTGTGGAAAATACATTTTTAACTAATGTTTTCTAGTTTCAGGACTTGTGGGATTTCATGGAGACTGCTGTGAATCCACACACTAACCTTAACTCGACTGCAGCGGCTGCCACTCATGAAGCAGCAGGATAGAACTTGGTATTTCACAAGAATGAAGCCGGGGTGCAACATCCACCAGTTCCTTACCACACGACACTGAGGGTGCATAAACTCTGTGAGAGAGCAGTGTTGAGATACCTCTGTTTACTCTAGCTTCCTGGGTAGACCTTACTAGTCGACTGTCAAGCTTGGGACTGTTTCCATCAACAAAGACAAAAACGCTAGGAAAACATGAATTTAGGAAGAAAAAATGATTTTGGATAGGAAAAAGCAGTTATATTTTCACTGTTTTTTCTAAAAAATATTGGTGAAATGAACGAGTTTCTAGATAATTTTATTTAGAGGCTTTGATTTGGATTTCTCCAATGGATCTAAATATCGTCGGAAGGATTCCTAATGCCACCAAAGTTATCTGGGTGAGTAAACGACCATATTTTATGCCAGAAAAAAGGTAATGATGTCCAGGTTGTAAAAAACTGCACTTCTCCTTTAAAGGGTTTGACCCTATCTTTGCCATCTATATGAAATCACTTCTTACAGTTGACACATAGCAGAGCCATTTTGACCAGTTCTCTTCAAAGCGTCTCTCTCTGTTTAAAACAAAAGCAGTAATATTTACTAAAAGGCTCTGGGGAGCAACGTTGACGGTTTGAATGATATTCAATAATGATCGAGTTCATCAATAACAGGTCACGGTGACATAGATCTTTAAACCTTTGACCATCAGAGTGTAATCAGCTGATTCTCGAGTTCATCTGAACATTGATGCCAAACGTCCTTTGTGTCATTACAGAGACTCATGTTCATTAATGGGACAGATGAACAAACAATCTGAGGACAGGACAGCTCTGGTCCTGGTGATATAAAAGCTTAATGAGCACGTCCCCTGATCAGCTGTGATCACTGACACAGATTCTCATCAAACCTCCAGCTCAGAACGGTCTGATGCTCTGAAATGATCTGTTATTGTGTCGCTTCACAACAAAATCAAATTAGAAAAACATAATCCACATTGTTTGATTCATCTGAACTTATCAGTCACAGATGTTGGTGTCGCTTTCAATCCAAACGTCCCTCAGACTGAAGATATAAATGTGACTCACACACTCTCTGTGTCTCTGTGTCTTACCGTCTCCTCGGCTCGGTCTCCTCTGGCGCTGATGTAGTTCAGTCGATAATGTCGGACGTTTCTGTAGTCGACAGGCTGCCAGGACACCCGCATGCTGAAGGTGGTCTCTTCATCAATCCTCATGTTCCTTATCCCGTAACGAGGAGCTGGAGGATCAGAGGAAGTCACAATCACACCGCCGGTCAAACATCTAATCACTGAAGCACCAAACTGTCACAGTGTTGCATTTTTCCTCTTGTCATCAGTTTGACATTTAAATTACTCAGGTTTTCAAATTTCATTTTGTTTCAATATAAAACATTTTGCTGTGAAAAGTGATTCTGCATCTTTCATTTGAATATGAGCTGAAACACCACCTGCAGACTTGTAATCAGATATTGTGACAATGACATTTTCTTGAACCACAATTCTTCCTTCATCTCATTTAGAAGTTGGAAGATACTTAACAATCTCTTGAACTGTCAGTTTATTAGAAACACATGCTTAAAATAAAATTAATGCACCTTTTAAGAGCGTTTCAACAAAAACTGGTCATTACAACCTTCATGCAGGAGGATTATTACTGCAGGACTGTTGAATCACAGTTTGTTTTATTGAATCTGAGCTAAATACAACAAGAAACCTGTCATCATCACCAGACTGATATCCTATAAACATCAGATACTGGAGAACATGTCATAGTTCAGAGGGTAAGAGGGGAGAGATGGAGGAAGTGTCAGGATGAACTAACAGATGAAGGATGATGGTCGAGGTCAAACATGAGGAGGAGGTGAAGGACGGAGGGATAAAGGAGAAATGGACTGATATTGACCAGAGCAGCTGCAATGAAATATTTACCTGCTGTGGTGGTGGTTGTCGTAGCGACGGTGGTTATTCTTTCAACTGAAAATCAAATAAAGAAGATTTAATTCAAACAGAAGGAGTGATTATATGTGAAGAAACCGCGGTGCAGTTGGAGCGTTTCATTCACCTGTGGACTCGACGAGGATGATCTCGTCACTCTCAACCTCGTTGCCGTAGATGGCGGCCAGCAGGACTTCGTACTCTGTGGACGGGCTGAGCTTTTCTATCAGGTAGGTGTTAATGTTCCCGTTCACCATCGCCTGAAAGAACAGGGTTATGATGAACAGATGCTACTGATACAGATGAAAGAAAAGTCAGAGATGAGGTTGAATCACCTGAACAGGTTAAAACATTTTCTACATCAAGATTTGTAGTTTATTTCCAGGGAACGATGTGTTTATTTTCACAGGTAAACACTAAAAGGTGAAGAGGCTGGTAACAGGTGGGCTGTTGTTGGGATTAACATCTCTGAGATCGTCTCAAACAGAAGCATTTTATCTTCCTGTCGTCACTTCTCTTTCGGTTTTTATCATCTGATACGAGTTTATCAGATCAGAGACGAGTCTGTGCATGTTTGTGTTGCCGTACTGGTTCAGATCAGTGTTGTGCTGCGGTAGCTCTTGTCACAGTTTGACGCAGAATAAAAAATAGACACATAGTAGATGTGAATCCTTTCACCTAATGAAGCAGATGACAGCTGAGAAAAGAAACAGAGAATCATCATTAACTAAATCAAAAGCCGCTAAGTGTGAGGCGACGGCGTTGGAAAAACAGTGAACTGCTCACTTCAGATTATTCTCCGAGTGAAGGAGTTCAAGTAGCTCAGGATCAAATACACTGTTTCTGAACGAGCAGCTCTCAATTCACCTGAACACCTACACTCGAAGACTCTCGACCGGTCGTGAAAGAAAGAAACCGCGAATACGGTGAGCCGCGAGGACGAGCAGTTCATTAGCTGAGTGCAGCCTCGAGCAACTGCAACATGGACGAGTTTAACTGAGAGAGAATGAACAGATGGATCGCTGACTACACCAGCTCTGCTTTATAGTTAGTTTAATGTTGTTAAAGGGATAGTTAAACATTTTGGCAAGTTGGCCCATTGCCATAATCCCTATAGTCTATAGCAGGAGGTTTGAACAGCTCACGGCTCTGCTCCGCCGTTCTAAGAATAGCTTGCACCCACAACAAATTTACTGCTATGACTATAGGGATTATGGCAATGGGCCAAATGTTGAACTATCCCTTTAACAGTCGGAGGAACAGAACTGGTTCTCGCCTGCAAAGCCTCCAGGTCGATATACACAACATGTTCTGCTTCATTACACTTTTATTAACCTTTTATTAAACTTTTAGAGCCTTTGCTGAGTTTTTCTTTTCTCACTCTCTGAAGACACATATAGAAACATCACACACCTCCACACTGTCTCCGTCTCCGTCTGTCGGAGTCCAGGTGAGTCGGTACAGCAGCACATCGGAGGCTGGATGTTGCCATGACACCCTGAAGCTGTTTGTGGAGATGTCGCTGCTCCTCAGATCCACAGGGTCTGGTACAGTCTCTACACACACACACACACAAGGACACACACACACACTTGGTTAAAAACCTGATATATATTTAATTACATCTTTAAATTTTACATTGTGCCTGATGCTGATGAGCTCGTACTGGTAGTGAAGCTGTCGGTCACGGCCTCGGCTTGTCCCTCGTCGTAGAGCGCGAACACACCAACCGTGTACTCGGTCAGTGAGGTCAGGTTTCTAAGCAACCAGGTGGTAACACGGCCGACATCCACCTGTTAAACGCAGAAACCACACGGCAGCTGTCAGGTACAGTATTTAGATTTTCTGACATTTCATATAAAAAAAAAACAACACATAACTTGTGAAGTGAGGCGAGGAGCTGCCGTGTGACTGTGATAGAGAGAGAGAGATTAAAGTCTGAGTGTAAATAAACGTAACCTGCGGAGTGACAGATCCGTTATCGTCATTGTTGTGTTTACAATGACAGAGGTGCATAAAAGACAATTTAACATAAATTTGTTTTCTCGTAATCCCCAGAGCAGCCTCGCGGTGCGGCGTGCCGACACATCAGCGCTCGCTACCTGTCAGTTCAAAAAGGGAAGGTGGCACCTCACACTGGTGTTTACTGGCATATGGAAAAAAAAACACACACACACACACATAGCCGCTCAACGATTGTGAGATTTTTAAGAGAAGGCTTTTCCTTTTTTTTTCTCTCTCCAGCATCAATCAGAGTGGTTTCCAGCTGCTCTGCGTGAGCCTCTGTTCTGGATGTGTGGGTCATGACGTCTGTAGACTGTGGCGGAGAACAGTCTTACACCACAGCTTTATTAAAAGGAAGTCAGAGCTTCAGGGTCCAGAAGAAAACAACAACAACAACAACGTCAAACTGCATAAATCGGCTCTTTACAGTCACCTCTGGCCAGATGTTGCCAGTATGAACACAGACAGACAAGCTGGACTTTGTTTCAAAGAGATGCGAAACAACAAACCCACGCCCTGTTTATTAGCTCAGCTCTGTAACTTGTGCGGGATTCCTCTCACCTCATTGGTCTGGACGCCGTTGGTCTTGACGTACATGATGCGGTATCCTGTGATTTTCCTGGAGGCCGACTCCCACGTGAGCCGGGCTGAGCTGTGCTCCACGTCCGAGAAGCGCAGGTTCCTGGCCGGGGTCAGCGGCACTGTGGCGGGAGGTGGGAGTGGATGTTATTATGACACAACTGGTTTAGGAGCTTTTAACCTGGCTTTGATGAGGTGTTAGTCCTGGATGGAGACAACCAGAGAGTCATCACCAGACAGTTCTTTTCCAGCTGTTGTTTTTGAGAAGAAGCTACGATTTTGTCCAAAAAGTGACTCAATGTGTAGCTATGTACTTTGTTTGAAAACAGATCTAGAAAAGAAAAGAAAACGTCTGATCTGAGTCTTTCTCAGACATATCAGTATTGATGTAGGCGTTGCTAATAGGAACTGATGTGAACTGTCTGGTTTAATAAATAGAAACGATGTCCATGCATTGGTTGTTCAAAAGTTTGTGTTGTGGTTCTCTTATTTCTATTATATATCTATTTATTAAGTTTGTTTCACACAACACTGAGTTTGTTGCAGACTGTTTTGAAAAAACAACGTTTTTTGTTGGTAAACATTTAAATATTGAGCCTCCAACACATTTGTCACAAGTGTTTGAACCATATTTGAGAGGTCATTGCTAAAAAAAAGTATGTGTTTACGAGAACACTGGCTGATTAAGTGGTTATCTGGATTTTTACCTCTCTAATATAAAACACTTCCTGCAGATATTCGGGGATGTGTCCCATTGCTGCACGGTTGCACATGAAAAAGGTAATAGAAGTAGTAAAGGTGCCTTTTTTAATGCTGATTCTAATCAAACACCATAACAAACTTTGTAGCTTCAGAGATTAGTATATACAGTATCTTGATTTCCATGCACCTGTTGACCTCAGCAGGAGAAACTGAGTCTGTGTAAAGGAAGTCTAGTCTGTGCAGGAACAACAGAGCTGCAGTCATCAGGGATCAGAGGTGGGATGAGTTTTGATTTGGAGAGTGATTTCACACTCACACGTGCTCATGGGGTTTTGAACCGAGGTTACTGGACTTTACTATTTTAATTATAAAGTGGACAAAACCTCATTACATTTCTCACCTTCCCTCAGGCTCTGCCTTAACTTCCTCCTATTTTCTCTCTCTGTCTCCTGAAGGAGCTGCAAAGGTTTAAAAAAAAAGAAGGAAAAAAAAGCCTCTTACCCTCACCTTTTTTTTTATTTAGCTAAAGTATCTCATTTAGTCTCTGAAGCCCGGAAACTTTTCTGCTCAGAATTACTGATCTGTTTTCATTATTACTTTCTTTTTCTTTTTTTAAAATCCAGATTCTCCTGCCATTTCTTCACCTCAATTATACCAGGGGTCAACATAAAGACAAAGCAGCAGAGAGGGAGTGAGGCGGAGAGGAAGAGCAGAGAGGCCCCCTCTTCTCTAACTTGAGGTCGTGCCAGGGTCAGCATAGGAATGAGGAAGATGGGAAATTAAAAAGTTTTAGCGATAGGTAAGTCCCCAAAGTTTCCCAATGTAACCATCTATATAAAAATATCCTGTCCATTGAATGACTCATTCACTTAGATGTCACTCTGCAGATCAGCAGCAGGACTGCGCCTTATGTCACAGCTGGCAACTTTTCCCCCAAAGGTTTGAAAAAAGAAATGTGAAAGTTTTTATCTCTCACAGGAACTTTTGTCCTAATGAAAGACACAACAGTGAGATAAGTGGATGAAAAGAGAGAATAATTATGGACATTAAGAAACCAGAAGCATCATGTGTAGCAGCAAGAGTTGGGCACGTTACTTTTAAAAAGTTATCAATTATAGTTATGTAGGAGTTACTTGCCCCCAAAAGTAACTGAGTTGGTAATTGGATTATTACATTATAAAAGTTAGCAGGAAATGTAACTACTGAGTTACTTTTTTAAATAAAATGCTCAAATATGTCAGATTACTTGGATTCGCCTCCCTTTAATCCTTTACCATAACCCGAACCTCCCATTTATCTGGAGTTAACCAACTCACCAAGTATTTTATATATTTGATATTGAGTGATCTGGTCAGTTGCAGACAAATGCCTTTTTTGCGACTAGTTGATGGACTAAAAAAAAGTGTATATAATATCCACTTTTTTTTTGGGGGGGGCGTTTTTTATGCCTTTATTTGATAGATTAGTAGAGATAGACAGGAAAGGGGGAGGCAGAGAGAGGGGAATGACAAAAAATGCGGGACGCGAACCGGGACGCCTGCGTCTGCATATACATGTGTATATAATATCCACTTTAAATGTAATTTATATTATTACATTATTATTTCCCCCATTTTGCACACTGGACCTTTAACCGGTGTATTATTTTGTGACGGGACTTCTTACGTCAAGTAACGGCGAGTCATTTTATTGTCAGTAATGGTAACAGGGTAAAGAGTCATTTTTTGATTAGTCATTACTGAAAAAAGTAGCGCTGTTACCGTCACTGGTAGCAGTAGTAAACTAGTAACGGGGGAAACTGTGACCTGTGGTTGAAGATGGGAGCAGGACAGGAAACCACAACTATGCTCTGAGAGAGATCTGCTAATAGATAAACAACTGACTAACTAAGAAACACAAACACATCAGTGTCAGAGGAGTTCATGTGAAGACTTTTCTTGCATTTCATGAATGACTTGAATTACACATGAGGACAGATGAACACCAGATAGACACACGGTACAGTAATGGAGGCCTGAACAAATAAAGGGCTGGACGGGCGGATGGAGGGCAGCGCGTCCCGTCCCGCCTGCAGTGACTGAGTGAGTGAAAGTTATTTTACCATGAAAACCAATTTCCAGAGAGACCTCGTTCACCTCCCACCCGTCCTTATCTGACCTGCATTCACAGACCCAACAACACAACACGCACCATAAACACATAAACACGCCCTGGCTTAAACCCACAGGCCACAGACCTTAAAGCAGACTTCATAAAATGTTAATTAGTGAGCGTGTTGGCGATCTGGGGGAGGCGGAGGAGCAGAGAGGAGGGGGTGTTGCTCTCATCAAGGCTTCAAAACTCTTCAAGAATGAAAGTGAGGTGCAGAAAATAGAAACAGCTCGACGAGGGGAAGCAGGGAGCGGGCGACACGCAGCGAGTCTGGCATCTCGGGTTGCCAGTTCTGACTTGAACACGCTACAGCTGTGTTGGAAAAAAGCTGCGTCGTAACTATAAGAAAACACTTTACTTGACTGCAGCAGCTGATTTCACTGATTAGAACGACTTGAAGCCGACAGAGAGAGAGAGAGAGTAGCCAATCAGAGTAATGAGCTGCTGTAGTTCCTCTCCTCCTCGCTGCTCGTCCGTGCGAGTCTGATGACACTCCAGAGCTTCAGAAGCTGCTTAAACGTCACAGTGAGGTTTCCAAAAAAAACAAGTGGCTCTTCACACGTAAACAGCCACGTCTTCTGGGAGCGGCGAGCGGCTTTTTTACCCGCTTGCTCGCTTGTTAGCAGCGCGGAGCAGCACACACACACAGCTGCCGGGTAAATGTAAACGCCCGGCGCTAAATGAGATGTATGCTGAGAGATGGAGCAGCAGGAGTCTGAGTTCAGAGGGTCATAAAAATCTGTCTGGGGTTTAATGAAATTGAATTCCATCAACAGTTAATACATTTCAGTTTCATGGTGATGTTCTTATTTACTGTGCGAGTGTGTGTGTGTGCTCTGACTTTCAGATATGAACAGTTTGGAGAAAGAAAACATTTTGACTTTCCTGAGTTGAGTTCCTGAAAGTTAAAACTTTAAAGTTTTGATATTCAGGTTGAAATCAGGTTGAACCGGGGTCAGACAGAGCCATTAACTGGAGTCTGAGTCTTAAATGAGAGTCACAACATCTCTGGAGAGCGAGGACATCTGCACCGCTCCTGACTCTCCTGTATTCAGATAAATCACCCAGTGACCGACCCCTGGACTCGAATCCTCTGTGGTCTCCCCGAACCATTTCTCATGTTAACTACTGTACGACTGTTCATTCATTTTACCACAACATACCAAGAGCCTCAGTTATAAAGAGCAGGAGTTGTTCATTTCCATTCAAGACAAGTCTTCACTTGTCTTGAATGGAAATGAACAACTAATACTGTACTTAGAAACCCTGTCATTTTACTGCACTCAAATAAAGCCTTAAAAACTGATGACTCATAGTGGTTGTTAGTTAGTGCTTTCATATTTATGGAACACATCTGTAAATAGTAAGAAAACAATACATTTCAGTTGGTATTGTCATGTTTGCGTTTCATTTCCACTTAAGAAAATATTAAATTGACAGTTGTTGGGTAAATATTCATTATGCTAATGATGTATAACAACATTGTGACACATTTTACCTTTGCAGCTCCTCCTGCTGTTTTTATCTTGCACTCAGCTATAATGTGTTTTTTTTTTTTGTTACATTGTTATTAATTGTGCATCCCAGATATGTGTGTGTGTAGTTTTGGGTCAATATGTGATGCAGCACAGAGTGACCCAGCTCTCAGGCTGGTGGAACAAACATCCGTGCTCAAGTATCTGTTAATTGTCCAATTAGAGCGCACATTTAAAGGGTGTAATTATTCATTTTTAGAGAGCAATTTGATTGATTGATTAATTAATTAATAGCTTAGTGTAGGGACTTGGAGGCACTGTAGCCACTTTGATGCTACGTACTGTATATACTGTAGCACGTCACATGTCTGATGTTATATTTTGTTATATTTTTCTAATGTTTTTGTCATTGTCTGATGTGATATTTTGTTTGATGTTTGTTTGATGTATATTGTGTTATATTTTGTAATGTTTTTTGTTACGAGGAACAAGTGTCTTGGACGCAAGAAAAAGACAATTTCTGCCAATAAAAAGTACTCAACTCTAGAATGAATTAGCTAAACATTTCAGTGCTGCGTGTTGTGTGGACTCACGTGTGGTCTGCTGACTGGTCATGGGGTCGCTGGCCTCCTCTCCGTACATGGCGTAAACCGTGACTGTGTACTCGGTGTCAGGTGTCAACCCTTCAAGCTCCACCTCCGTCACCGAGTCCGCCACCTTCACCTGCGCACACACACACACACACACAGCATGAAGGTATGTGCCTTCAGCAGAAAGGAGATGCTGTGTTTTGAGTAGACGTCCTTATCTTGTCCACGTCGCTCATCTATCTGCCCTTTATTTATCTGTCATATCATCTCCACCTCTGCGTATATCTGCTCCTCCATCATCCCTCCATCCGTCCTCGGTCCTGCTCAGACAGGCACGGCACCAGGCTGTGATTACATAAGGTGATATCTGAATGTGGCTTTTGCCCTTTTTCCTTTTCCATTCAGCAGGTGGGACGAAGCCGGCTCCTCTAAACTATGTGAGTCATGTTCTGAGCTGCGACACACAGCGAAGGTGGATGATGAAACTCTGGTTTCTTGAGCACCTGAATCCCTCGTCTCCCAGAGAGAGAGAGGAGAGCCGTGTCTCTCTTTGACTTCTTTTCCTTTTTTTTCCTCCTGTTTCTCACTTGAGCTTTGTGATGTAGAAGTAAACAGGATTTTTCTAACTGATCACAGCCTGATGCCAGATCAGCGGCTGGTGCTTTGATGATTAACTCCACCAGACTACAGCTGCTAACCCGAACTTCACCATCTTTCACCTCTCGCCAATGACAACACGGATGTTAGAAAAAAAGAAAAAGAAAGAAAAAAAGCTGGCGGAACGGAGGCTCTGACAAATGTTTGTCCATCTGCTCCTCTTGACGACTCATCCAGTAAATAAATTGTTTTCATTCTGAAGCCTCAGAGAAATCCTGAGTTGCCAAAACCGGAGTCATACTGATGCAAGTAATGCTAAATATTAGATCTATTACTCACTTGTCGTACATCATGGGTGTCATCTTATTTTAGATTATTATGTGAACTAGGCTTATTCAATTGGTCTGTTTTAAATCGTTATTTAGTTAGGATGATGTTAAAAACGTCTATAATGATTTTTCACTTTAGTTGCGCTCTCCCCACACACTGTAAGGCCAGCGTGGATTTACAGTAGTTGCCAAAAAGACCAAGAGCAAGAGTCCGCTGTGTGGAAAAGGTGCGGCTTCGACGCCTCAGATGAAGAGCAAAACACTCTGCAGCAGTTAAAGATCACAGCACGACTAATTTCTTTGCCTTTTGTCATTTCACTAAAAAATTTTAATCAAAAGTCGTGTTTTGAGAGAAGAAAATCTGGATTTTATTTCTGGGCAGCCCCGATGTGAACAGAGAGAAATATCCCTCTGGTCGTCCCTGCACCGGCTGTGGTTCAGGTGATGCAGCAGTCGGCAACATGTTGATACAAGATGCAAAGATACAAACACACACATAATAAAAGTTGGACAGCTGAATCAGGCTGATAGGAGGAGCCCCCGCCCCCCGGGAGAGAGACGCCAACATGACGTGAACAGTTTTCATTAGGCTGAGAGGAGAGATCCCACTCTGAAAAAACTGTGGCTGTGAATTCACCTACTGTTTGACCCCAATTAAAGTTTTAACTGACCACCTGCGTCTCAGGAAAAAAAAACCCTCCATTTGTGTAAAAGCGGGGACAGAGAGGAAGCTGTAAGCGGCGACGACTCGAGTCTTCAAAGGTAATTCCAATCAAACTCTGACCCAAAATCTCACTCTGTCTGTGTGCTACCATGCAGCTTGAAACCAAGACAGTCTGTCAGCTCCGCTCTGATCCAGTGTGGACGGAGCCACTTTACCATGTCAGACCAGCCTGGACTGGACTCTGGCTCCATCCCCAACGCCGAGTCCCCAAACGGCTCGCCAATGCCAGCCATCGGAGCGCGAGGCGGCCAAGCCGAGGCTCTGACAGCAGCAGCACTGTCTTGGCGCCAGGCTTATCCTCGCCACTGGAAGGCATCCATCCTGATTCTTAATTCCTTACTAAGTTGTTTTTATTGCTTTCAGCCTGGAGGGGAATGTGACGGCAGACGTAATGAGGTCTAATGGGAAAGAAAAGGATACAGACGGCTGGCTGTGCCCTTCAAAACCTCTTCCCTCCACCGCGCCGTACATCCCAACGTCCTCCGCTGCTCGGTTTACCTGTCGAGGATCTGCTGTCTGTGTTTGAGTCTTGGTTCTGTAGTTTAGTTGTCCAGGGGTTTCACACCTGTTTGCTGATGCCCACACATGGTTGTTCTGTTTTTTAATATTCAGTTGTTGTCTTTTCTTCAATCTTCAGCACCACAGGTTGATAGTTTTTCTTGTTGCTCTTCTTTGCTGTGAGTGATTTGTCATTCTTTTCTTCTCTTTTGAGTTATACTAAATGGTTCCTCGGGGTTTATTGTACTTCACTATGCCGCCACCGGAAGCTGTAGTTTCCTCTTTTGTTATTTGATTTCAAACTTTCCTTTCTTCACCATCAGAAGAAACTTTGTCTTCCTGGAAACTTCTGACGAGTTTTCCTCTTCTCCACCAATTACTAACTGCACGTCGTCTCTCTCTGTTGTTTTCCTCTCTCTCTCACCTCTGTCTTATCTCTTTTACTAAAGCATCATAAAAGTATAAAGGACGATTGCTTGCTATGCACAAAGTGGGGGGCGGGGGGGATAATAGAAACACCACATGAAAGAAACAGTTTTACCTTGAAGAAACTTAATTACAATTACAAAGGCATCTATACAGGTCAGTTTTATTCATTTGGATGCCAATTAGCAGTGTGTGTCAGCTCCGACAGCCACCAGCTCGAAATACACACGTTCAAAGCAACGTCAGGTGGTGGACAGAGTTTCCTGTGGCCGAAGAGACAAACTAACAATCTCCAAACAAAATGAAAGAGAAGCTTAAAAAACTTCACCAGATAAACCCCATGTCGGCTTTTTAAGAGCTGCACATAACTATGATAACTGTTCAAGTCAGACGCTAAACCATCTCTGCCACCTGTCCTGCTGCACGTTACAAGGCGTTTCAGTTATTTTCTCAATGCCAAGAAGTTTCTACCCCAACCCCCCCTCCACACACACACACACACTCCTCACCTCCTTCTCATCTGCAGGGTCTCCCTCGGTCAGCGGGGCGTAAAGGATCATGTAACCAGAAGCCCCGGCGGCGGTCTTCCAGCGGACCCTCATGGTGCTGTGAGTGATATCGAACAACTCGAGGTCGTTCACCATCGGCAGGGCCACTGTGACACACACACAGAGTTATGTTGCTATGAGACTAATCCACAAACATAACACGTCCCATTTGATGTTGATTTTAAAAAAAACAACAAAACAAAAAAATGACTTATACATATTGAATGAATAATTAATCAGATATTTTTTATATCAGAAGAAAAGCAAAAGGAAAAACAAACATAAATCACCAGATAAATGTTCCCTTCCTCCTTCTGTTTGCTAAGTCACCTTGTATGCTTATGATAAATGAATTTTATTTCTGTTAATCTAATTATATTCATTCACTTATTACTGTGATATAATTTCTCATCCTTTGTTTTCAGTGAGGCACAGACGTGAAGCAGCTCGGTGTTTAGCTTCACGTTTCATTTGCTGCCTTTACCCAGACAGCCCGGCGAAGCAGCATTGGCAGCTTATAGCAGCAGCCAGACCCCATTAACTTTGGTACAAGGTCGACTGGCAACTTAGCATTCATCCTCCACCGACAGGGAGGAATTCCCCGTCATCCATCAGCGCCCGGCGCGTGGCGTGCGGCTGGAGGAGGCCCGAGACTCCCCGCCAGGCTCTGGTTCAGTGTCTCAGCCGTCAGGATGAAGCCTCGGGCAACGCAACCAGAATTAGAGCTTCACCACGGGCGTCCTGTCGGAGGTGGAGGATCAGGGCTCCGATGCATAATGGAACACCTGCGTCGCTTTTATGGCCCAGAATCACTGTCTGCTGCCGGAGAGGGACATGGATCTACTGGTCGATCAGAGATGCTGCAGCTCAGCCATGAGAGCGTGCGTCCTCTGGTGAACTGAGACAACAGACCATAGGCTGCTGCCTTCAATCCTTCAGTTGCTTCAGAGCAAACAGGAGAGTTTAACCCAAGAAGAAAAAATAAAACATTCAAATAAAAGCTCCGGTTGGGGGACGCATTGATTTTTCTCTCTCTGACTTCAGTTTAGTGCGTTTGGTGTATTTGTTGTTCTCCTGTTGATACCTGGTCATGGACATCGACAGTGTGATGTTCTGGTGCTGCAGCTCCAGCAGAGTCTGACAGCCTAAAATGTTGCAGTAATCTGCAGCACTAGCAGAGAAGCACTCATCTTTTCTTTAAGCGAAAACAAAAGGCCAGAACAGAGGTTGAGAGAAAGAAACATGAGTGGGAGACAAAAGATAAGTGGTCACACTGAACTAGAAGCGACAAGTCCTGTTAAGAAGCCATTAAGACAGTGGTTCCCAACCTTTTTTGGCTTGTGACCCCATATTGACATCACAAATTCCTGGTGACCCCATCAATCAAAATGCGCTAGCTCAGATATTTTTATATTCTGCATTTTATTTGAATGTATTCATATTCGAGAAAGTGAAAGTATAGATTATTGTTGTTTAGGATTGTGTGTGGAGTTTTAATCATCAGTAATTTTCAGGCGTCCCAATTTGAATCCCAGGCCCCAAGGTTGGAAAACACTGCATTAAGAAGTCAGGGGAACTCCGTAAATCCAGAAATCAGATCTTCTCTTTTTTTTAATTAAATATCATCCAAACCCATGTCTTTTTAAATCCTTATACACATATGAACTTACAGGTGGTCGCACTTCCTCTCAGCGCCTCGCTGGCCGAGCTGCGATAGACGGCGAAGACAGCCACCTGGTACTCCGTCAGAGAGTTCAGGTAGTTCAGCTCCACGCTGTTGTCTGTGCCCTGAACCACCTTAAAGACAGATAACACTGGGTGTCAGCCTGGAGGCTACAATATAAAAACCTTCCAGCATTATTACTTATTTATTTTGCAATGTTTTTACGCAAGTCTTTTTCTGATAATGCTGAAAAGACGAGTCATCTCAGGTCGCAGCAGATCAAACAAATATGTTTGACATGTTCATTATTGTGAGTCGTTTTATCCCTCTGCTCCGGAGTGTAAATGTCACCTTCGAAATTTTAGAAGTATCTTTAATTAGCTCAGATCTTGTTCTTGTACAAACAGCGGCGCTTTGTGTGTCAGAAAGTATTAAAAATCCCAAAAAGCCTGTGTTTATTAGGCAACTGCGCATTGTAAGGTTGGAAATGCACCACATGTTGCTGTAGGCATTCAGCTCCTCTCCAAAGAGATTTAAATTGAGTGTAACTAGATCAGATTAGCTTTGATGAAACCTCAGTTTTCCTTGTGGGGAAACTGGGCCATTCCAGCTGCGAGTTGTAATAAACATCAAAGAGAAACTGGATAAAAATAAGAGTGAACTGTATAAACATAAATAAAAACTCAGAGAATTACAGCACCACGCATCTGTGTGGTTATATAAGCATCGAGACTTCCAACGAGGCAGAAATCAATCCGACGCACAGGTTATCGAGTGGCTGGAGACGTTTGCAGTTTGAGCGCCTGAGGGAGGGAAAACCTAAAAAATACATGTGTCACAATGGAGATGTGATTTTTTTTTCTGCTGAAGTCGCCCACTTACAGGATAAATCAATGTTATTGGCTCCATTTGTTCCCTTACAACAGTAATAAGCCTCAGGTATTAGCAAAAATATTACCTTTTACTTTTAATTTCTGGTTTATCTTCACCACAGCGTGATCAGCTAATTGCCAATTCTGCAGAACTATTTCCATTTAAAATGTAAATCCCCTTTAACAGATGAATGTGAGTCGTGGAACTGACCCTAAAAGAATTAGCCGAGCAGCGTTAATTAAAACGCTGCCATTATATCAGTATCTTGGCATTTTGTTTGCTCTGTGCTGGAAAATGAGCAGCGTTGGACCAATTAAGATGACAAAGCAAAATCCCCCCTCGTCATTGTTTGGGGCCAGAGAAACTGATGAACTGCTTAAAGGAAAGTTGCATTAAGTTGATATGTTTGTCAGTGAAGTGATTGGACCGTAGCATCAACAGGAAATCCATAGAGATACATAAGGAGATAAAATAATCATCATTTCCATCAATGCATCAGATAAAGAACTGAATCAGGTACTTTTTCTTCTGGCTGTCCTCCGCTGGCGGGGTAGTAGACCACGCGGTACTTCTCCACCTCCCCCGGCGCGTGGGTCCATCGCACCCAAAAACTGCGAGCTGTGATGTCAGACGTGACCAGGTCGCGTGGAGGAGCGACGGCGGCGGGAGGAGGGGCAGGTTCTCCACCTGCAGAGGAAACAAAAACAGATGCTGCATCTGCTCTGTGTTTGATTCATATAAACACTGGACCAGCGAATGTCTGAGGCTCTGTTGACATCAGCCTGAAATAAACACATTTATGTCTAAACTTGTTTTTGCTGAATCAGAAAATGAAACGTGTTAAATCCTGTGCTGCTATTTTCAGCTGCATGTGAGTTTATTTCTACCTGTAATGAAGGCGAGGCCGCGTCATGACTCTGATCGCTACATTATATTAGTTGGGGACTTTGTTTTTATTGCTTGGGGATCTCCTGTACTCATAATTATAACCAGCGGCATCAACAGAGCAATCACAGTGAAGCTGTGTGAGCTCTATCTGCGGCTCCAGCCCTCGTGTGTCACGGCCGCCATTAACACGGCCGCCGCCGCCGCTGAACGAGCTGATGTTTCAAACCTTTGAGCTGCTTGTCGAGTTGATCCACTCGGTCGCACACGGTCTTGGTGAGACTTTCCACAATGTCGCTCATCACACTGAAGTCTGCCACGTTGTAGACGTGAGTCTCCTCGGGAGGAGAGGCGATGGCCTTCAGCTCGTTCTCATCAGCGTTTTTCACACCTAGAGAGGAAAAGAGAGAGAGAAAGAAGTCAGACTGACTGGAAGTGGGGACATAATGTAAAAAAAAAAAAGGCAAAATAATTTGTCAGACTTTGAAATGTGCCCCATCCAAATCAATTCCTTATTGAGGAAAAGCTTTCTGCTGAAACCTTCCACAGACAAAACTCCACTAACTTCATTTTAGAGGCTTTATGCCGGATGTCTGATGTGACGTGAAAATCATTTTCACGTCCGGCCTCGCAAAGATTCTTTTGTCAGAAGTTATAAATCGGTACAATCACAGACTGAAACTTGTTATAGCAACATAATTATGCTGCTGCTCATTTCACCCCATTAAGATCGATCCCTTCCTTCCAGTCATGTATTAGTTTGAGTTCAGTTCCATGCATTATAAACATCGACTAATGGAGACTTTTAATCAATCACAGTCAACAATTAGTCATGTTTATGTTTCGCAGTGATGCAATTGGTGATTCATTTCTTTACTGATTCAGGTCTTGATGATGATGAAGTTCTCCTTTCATCTATCCTCATGAGGACTCATTTCATATGATCAACAATTAAATACAACACAACAGGTTGGGTTGTAATCATATTACATGTGAACAGCAGCAAATCTGAGAAGGAGTTTAGTTTTCTTGCCAGTTGAATAAATGAAATGATCAACCAACCCCATGAAAACCAATCAAACTGCTGGAAACACAGATGAATCAACTCACTGTGTGAACAATGACTGTCACATAACAAAGCCGAGCCTGTTGTGAAAACTCTGACATGACCCAGCAACAAGACACTAACTGCATTGTGAGGGATGTGCAGTCTGGACAGCTTCGCACAGCAGCGAAGAAAAGTTTAAATGTTTATAAGGTTTTGTTTTTGTGATTTAGAGAATCAAACACAGTGGATCAAAAAAATAATTAAAGAGAAAGGGTAGATAAAGATATTAAAGTGAGCATCAGATGACAGCTCTTTGGCTGCAGCAGTTCTACTGAAAATTTAATGAAGCATCTTCTCATTGAGACGTTAACTGGATTATCAGCGTTAGTGTTAGTGGGTCGTACCGATGGCGAACAGCTCTATCCCAGCTTCCCTCAGGCTCTGCGCCGGGGGGATGACATCATCCTGGGACTTCCCGTCGGTGATGAGGATTCCTATCTTGGGTACGCCGGGTCTGGATCCGGACTCCGGTTTGAAGCTGTTCTCCAGGATGAAGGTCAGAGCCAAACCTGAGCAGACACACAAAGTTAGGACACAGTGACACAGACAACACAACAACTCCTGTAACAACACAATGACAACAAGAAAGTCATTGTTCTGACCACCAAAAAAGATATGATATGATATGAGGTTGAGAGAGAAACATTAGAAATTTAAAAGAATTAATATTTGGTGATTGGTTATATTTGTTTATTTCGAATTTGCGCTGCACTAAGACTCAGTTTGTTGAGTTTGTGTGAGTGCTAGTGTTGTGTCAGGGTGTGCTTTGCTTCTACTGTTAAGTTGTATCCATGTACATGTGTGTTGAAATGATTGTGTTAAATGTAATACAGACTGTGAAAACAAATATTCCCCTATGAGACAATAAAGAATTAATCTGAAGAATAGAAAACAAACACCTGAAGACATACTGATCATCTGAGAATAAAGATGACATGAAATCTCCAAATAAGAGACTATCAAAAGTCTGTTAGATTATAGTATCAAAATCCAGATAAAAGCTAAACGTGAAACAGTGAAAAGCTCTGTGGAAAAATTACAGCACATTAAAAATCATTTAAAATCAGTCACGATGAGCAGTCGCCTGAGATGTAGCACCTTCCTTGTATTTTGTGATCCTTGTTTTGACATGCTGTGTTATTCATTCGTTGCAGAAAGTGACTCTCACCGTTGCAAATGACTGACAGCAGAAAATTAGAGCCACTTATTGTAGATTTTAAAGAACGGTTGTAATAGTACGGTAAGTTTAGTCCGGGCTGACAGCATGATTGCGCTCACAGCTCCAGCAACGACAGCTCAAACGAGTGAGTGTCACGATCAAGGACTTAATGAACGCGATGGGTTTAAAGTGTCATTGTTAGCTCTGACGAGGTTTTAGTCTAATGAGCGTGTTAACATAACCAGCATCTCCGTTCTGATGCGTCCGTTAATGACATACAGTAAGTGACATTGTTCATCAGCCGCTACCAGATGGTTTTGAAGCCCTGAACGCTGATTCAGCTTGTTGACCAACACGAGGAACAAATCTGTTAATCACAGTCCATACCAAGTCAAACAAAGATGTTCGCTGCACTCATTCAATCACTGAGTCACATATAGGTTACTCATAGAAACAGTGAATCACCTTTTTGTGTTTCAATCTGTCAAATGTGTAATGTGACGCTCCATATTAAAGCTGAGTTATGTAAAAATGTAATAAATTCTCACGTCATGATGTAATAACTCTGCAATTTATAATAATCTGCCACATTTTGTAATAAAATCCTTGAACGCAATATGTAACAAACTTTGATGCATTTTGTAAAAGCACCAAATGATGACATTTTCTTCACAAGAAAAATTGCAATACCCACACTTTGAAATAACTGATGTAATATCCAACAACTAATTACAAAACACGGAAAAGTTTATTGCATATTGCGTTCAAGAATTGTATTATAAAATGTGGTGTTATTACATAACAAGGTAAAAATGTATTACATTATTACATAATGTGATGCTATAATGTTGCAGCAACGCGAGCTGTGTCATTGTTTGGAATAATTTCGCTCTCCTCCATGACACAAGTGGAGCTCATGCTAATTTTACATTTCATCAGCTCAACGCCGTCAGGTCACAAACATTAACGCTGAATTTCAATGAACTGCGCTACAGTGAAGCCACTAAGCTGAGGTGGAGGCCTGGCTTTGGTCCAAGACAACTTTAGACCGTTATCTGTTGACTGTGATGTGTGCAGAGGAGCGTAATAACCAGAGCCAGGCTGAGGCTTTAGTCGGCGGCGTACCTGTCAGAGTGTTTCCTCCTTTATACGGCAGGTTCTTCACAGCATCGATCACAGACACTTTGGTGGTGTGAGCGTTGAGATGCCATTCGATTCTGGGATCTCCGCTGTACTGAGCCAGGCCTGCACAGGGACACACACACACACACACACACACACACACACACACACACAGGCACACACAGGGTCATGTTAGGATGAATTGTAGCAACACTGCTGCAGTCAATCGCTGCAACGTTGCACACAAAAACTATTTTTGCTTCTCTGTTGATACACAGTGGGGTTCAAAAGTCTGAGTAACCTTCCCATTAGTCTCAGTGTACATTCCTTTGTAATCCAGGCTGATGGATTTGGCATCTTTGAAAACTTTGGCCTTTCATTTACAAATTCATTCATTTTGTAGCTTCAAACTCTGCTTAGTCAACAGATTTGAGTTTTAGACGCTGTAAATGTTTGGATTTTCATAAGAAGCATCTGATTGGTCCTTAGTACAGCAAGAGTCATAAAGATTTTCCTCCTCACCGATCCTAGTCTTGTCAAACTCCACAGAGAAGGCCCGGACCAGGTTTTCCAGGAACGTCCTGACCAGCCTGAAGTTGATGCGACCGATACTCCAGGAGCCGTCCACCAAAATGACAATATCAGCTATGGCTGGAGTCTTACACATAAACCCGCTTTCATCTAAAAAGACACACACAAACAGAAAATAACAAAAAAAAATAGTCACATGCAACATAGTGAAATTTATAAAAACAGAATGAGTAAGAAAAAAAAAAAGTTTGGCAAAACTGTGGTGTGAATTTTTTTCATTCTGTATTAGAATGAATGACCACAATGTTACGTATGAACCAGATTTTAAAAACAGGGATGTAACATGCACAGAGATTTTTGTGCAGCCTACAGCAGCTCACATGATAGATCTGCAGTGGTGAAAGTAGGACAACTTGATGTGCAGCTTCTGTCCCAAAGTATTACAAAGTGTTTCATTAATTCTAATTCAGTTCAACACAGTATAATTAAACCCTAGAGGAGCCAGGCACTTAGTTTTAGCAGATGAAAAATAACAGCCCACTCTGTTGTTTGTCTCAACAGTTTACTGGGTGATAAAACAGACCACACTCTAATGAGGCAACAGCAGTTCCATTACAAAAGCCCGTCCAGTACAGTACGTAGTGAGCCAAAGGCCAACCGAATTAGGAAACAACCATATTTCTATCAGCCAATTATCCTTCACAAGGAGTTTTGGAAACCTCTGAGAGCTTGTGTTGCTGTGGAGTCATTCATTGCTGGTTTTAATCACCATCGACCCAACAATAAGAATTAGTAAATGCTGCCAAGATGCATCTGAGCAAGACATAAAACTCTCAGGAGCCCAGCTGGTAGAGTGTTGATGCACCAAGTAGTATCATCAATTCTCAGGGAGTCTAACTTCACATATCAATCACTTCAGCGCCCGTCTTCGATTCTCTGTGATCCACAGTTTGGTTTAAAGGTCTTTTTTTTTTCTTGCATTAATCACAATTAAACTTTAATGTTAAGTACCAACATGATTTCTGCAAACTGCCACAAAGTTTCAGTTGTTGTTGTTTTTCATCTTTGTTTCTTTTTCCAGAGAAACAAGAAAGAACAATTACATTTCCCTCAGTGTTCATTCATTTCTTGTTCTAATAAAGTAGCTAGCTCCCCGCTCAGGTGAGAATTTAATATACTCCGTCTGCACATGTAAATAATTTAGAAATGATACAATTCAAAGCTGAAACCAACTTCCAGAGACTCAGATTTATCTGAGTTGAGCTCCTTTATCTGCTTATTTCTATTCATCGCATTTCCACGCCTCTGTGCAGAACAGTGCATCTGAATGGTGCTTTATAAGATGAACGTCCCTTGGCGTATCATTTACCTTTATTAGAGAATCAATATTACAGAGAGATCATCAGGAAATGTATATGATCATGCAAAATAAGGCTCCTACCAAGCTGTAACTGAACATTAACCACTATATTTAAAGGTTCCTCAAGATTTGGCTACGAGGCTTTCCCCTCTCTTCTAATTAAATCTGATGACTCAACTTAAGCATTGGGTTTTTTACATGCTGGCTTTGTGTAATGACACAATAATGACAAGTAATTGCCATTAACCCTGCATTTCTGTAGACGCTATTAGCCTCTCTTTATGCTTATTGTTTGTATATTTACTGTATGAGCCTCATAGAACCAAAGCAGAATGCAGTTGAAGACTGGTAAACTGTAAATTTGGGAGCAAATGAAGCAAGGCGAGGAGCTCGACGTGCCCAGTGACTCTTCCCTGAATAAATAGAGCTTAACAAAACACACACATACACACTCAGCCATAAGGCAGCAATGATTATAAAAACAAAACACTGATGATTTACCTACTTAAATAAAAACTGTACAAATAAGGGAACAATGAGCCTCAGCCACTGGTTTGCAGTTTGCTTTGTCTCCAGAATAAATTTAATGCATACCACTATGAAACACGTTTGGGACCCTACACTGTATATCTGCACCCGCTGGCACATGATTTCTTATCCTCCAGATGTATAAGAGAATATTTCTTTCAGGTTGCAGCATGTTTCAACATCTCGGTAGGTGTGGAGTGGGGGTGTGTGCATCGATGTGTGTGTTTGCAAGGCTGGCGAGGGCATTCTTCAGCAGTCATTTCATTCATCATTGACAGGAACTAAGAAGTGTATCACTCCTTACAAGTCTCTACAGTGTCGGAATTCAAACCTCCTCCTCGGTCGACCAGGAGAGTCTCAGTGCTGCTATCTAATACCACTTCAGTGGGCAGATGAAAGCAGTGACACATAAGACGCACAATTACTTCACTGCTCTGGAAAGAATGAGCCTTGAGCCTTGGCACTGATTATCAGTTTGTCGAGCGCTGAGCTATACAGAAACTTAAGATCATTCTTGGGTTGTTGCTGCAAGTCAGCATCGGCTGAATGACACTGAAGCATTTTAAAGTAAAAGTGAAATATTTGTGTGTCTGTCAACACGTTTGTGACTCAGCATGTTGTTCCAAACTACGATAGACAAACATGTAGACGCAGAGAAGTGTCACTTTCACAGACAGCTGTTCTGTTTGTTGACTTGACTTGAGTGATCTGCACAGGATGAGCTGTGGTGAACAGCCGCTTCTGGTTGACAGATTTATTTTGCAGAGATTGAAGCCTCATTGGTCAACAACTAGTATCTCTTCCTCTCTTCTGTTAGTCCTGACACTGATCGCTATTATTATGACCTTTGTAGATTATAGTAACTTTGAGAAGAACTTAAACTCTTTCGTGACCTCAATTACTTGCTCATAACATCTTCCTGAGACTGCGTGCTTTTAGCTGTTTGTTTACCTTTTTTTCCAACAGAAAGAAACAAACGGTTTTCGCGTGGTTGAAGAGTGAATTTCGAACGTGCTCCTCGAAAAAAAATGTGTTCACATGGAGTCCGGCGGACGGCAAACCGGATGTCATGTTAGTGGACGAGAGAACGACGGTAATCAGACTCAATCAGATGGACGTATGAGTATGTGGACAACACCATAGCAACATTGTGATTCATTTTGGCGTCTTGCCGTCCCATCCGACTCAGACAGTTTGTTTGTTTTTGCCGTTCGGTCCAGTGTCATTTGCCGAGTTAACAGCAGCATCATCGGGCTACGTTTCCTCACCAACTGAATACGAAGTGTTCAAATTATTTCTAGTTTCTAGGCAGTTTTGAACTGAAATGAACAATCCTTGTTGGGTTTCTCCTTTAAGGCACTTCTGTCTGATTGTGATGAGCATCTGTTATTGGATGTCTTCTAATCATTAAAGCAGATATCAGTGGAATGTTTTTGTTAATATAAGTCCTAAATAGTCCTACTTTCCGTCAGCAATCACTTACATGGAGTGTTTCAGCCGTAACACGAGTCTCTCCGTCACTCTACTCTGCTGTAAACCAGGAGAAAACTTTCCTTGTGGGATACAAGCGTTATCCAATGAGGAGAGAGAACAGCATGAAGGGCTGTGTGTGCAGCCAAGGGGTGCGCGTGAATGTGGTGACAGTGCACAAGGACCAATAGATGCCTGACGAGGGCGGGGGCTGCTAACTCATGGTGCGTTCAAGGAAACTCGTACTTTGTGTTTTTCCTTCCTGTGAAGTCATACCAGTTCGATCTGGTACGAGTTCACGGGTCGGAAGTTACGAGTGGCCGTTATAGTGAACTTTCACAGACAACAGGACGGTAAAAACACGAGCTACGGGTTACCTGGAACGCTACAGAGTCGTAGTTGTAACTTGAAGCTGTAACTTACGGTTTCAAAAGCCTGCCTTGAATGCAGCATTAGCCGAAACGGCTGTACCGCTGATATCTGCTTTAATTTCTTTTAAAAATATAATCATCAAGTGCAAACACTTGACTAATTGATGTCTTTAAATGTCTTTGTTCCTCAATTTAATAAACTATTTCCAGAAAACCTTCATTCAATTGTTCAATGACAAAATCCAGTAAATCAAGGAAAAGAGAGAAAAATGAAAAATACAATATTTGCAAGTCAGGTCTAACAATTTGGAAACACATGAGACGAGGTGTGAATAATAAAACTTGTGAAGAGGATCAAGTTTAAGGATGAGGAGGAAGGATGTGTTTGGGCAATTAAGGTAGCAAAATGGGCAAAACAGTGTTTTAGGGCTTAAAGTGAAAGGGGCCTGGATTCCTTTACCTACTTGTGTAAAAAAAAAATGTAAGCACCTGCACAGATGGCGAAAAAAGAACAAAGAGAGAGAGAGAGAGACAGAGAGAAGAGGAAGCAATGAAAAAGCTGTGACAGATGCATATTAAAGGCTGCAACTACACAAGCATGTCTGCTGCGAATACCAATGTTGTAATTCTTTCTGCTTGATTTGCTAATCTTCCCCTTGGCCTTTGTTTTCCTTTATTTCTTCTTCTGTCTGCTGTACTGATTCTTTCTCTTGTAAATTATCATCAGCATTTGTGTGTTATTACTTATTCATGCTACAGTGGCAAAACAATGTGTCTCTATTTTCACTTTACAGCTACTAATGTAATGTATCAGTAATGCTGATGATAGAGGAGCAACCAATGAAAACAGAAAAATACAAAGGAATGAAACATAATGGGAAAGCAAATAAAGGAAATGATTTCTATGATTTGAAGATATTCAAGTGTCCATGTTGGACACCTCTGCAATGAAATTTCTAGTTCATTTAATAATAAGACTTGAAATAACCACCATGGTTATGTCATTATGAAAATTACAATAAGAATTGTTTATCAACAATTTCACAAGAGTTTGTTAAACTATAATAATCACAAAACCATGATTTCCTCACACAACTCACACAACTGTCTAAATGTGATTGCTGTTCATGCCTTTGCACAACACTAACACAAACTTTAGCCGATAGCAAAAACATAGGGGAAAACTTTTTTCTCAATATGCTGAGCCATATGTTTATATGTCAGGATTTAAAACAGCTATCTGAACTTCTTTTGTCAAGACAAAGACCAAAACACCTATGATGCCTGATGGGGTAAACAGGGAACAAGCTGCATGCTTTGTCACACTCTGGGAAGCCTTTTTATTCTCGCTTGCAGCTGGATTTTCTGCTGTTGTTTTCTTCTCTGATACGATCTGAAATATCCTAGTGTGGGTTTGCAATGGATTGACGTGTTACGCTGTGACAAACCAAGAAGGGTGAAGAGTCTCTGACATGAATGGCTGATGCGTATTTGTCCTCTGGAAACGCCAGAGCAACAACACAACACATTACACGTCTGAAACATCCCTTCGCTAAGGTGACATAACTTTCCGTCTGAGAGGGACACAGTTTTAAACTGAATGAAATTAAGGTTAAAAAGGAGGAAAATAAGAGAGAAAAGGGAGGGAGAGAGCGGAAACTTAGAAAACAAAGGTTTGCTGACAGATTCTTCACCTCGGTGGCTATTAGCAGAGAGGCGCCCTCAGGTGAAATGTTTCTCCACAGGTCAAAAAGTCACACTAGTGCAGGTCTGAGCCCCGTCCCGAGACAGCGAGGGTCAAGGCTATCAAACAGAGGACGTGACCTAAGTCGGGCAAGTGTAAACAATATTATAATGAGTCCTTTCTGTTTACTGACATTGCTCATGCATATTCATGGCTGTAAACAGGGCCAAAAGTTGATACCGACTGTGCTCAGGAAGGACTCTGACTCCTAAAATCTATAGGGCAAGGAACTTACTCAAACTCTGCAGATCTATAGCATAAGGAACTAAACTCCATCAGGGTCCACTGCTCGACTCATTTCACATTTTGTCTAAAATATGTTGTTATTTTCCGGCATGGTTTCTCTGAAGTACGTTGAAGCTCTTCATTCTGTTCTCCACTACTGCAGAGATACAAAGAATTGTAATAACTTATTTTCTTCTTTTTCTTGTTGAGATCACCCACATATTTCTAACTGCATGATGGGAAACAACCCTGAAATTATGAAAACTCTATGTTCCTTTTTTATTCAAAGCAGTAGAGAAAATAAAAACATTTCTTGTCTGTTTCACATAAACACGACAAGTTACCAAACATTTTCGAATAAAGAAAAGCTTCAAACACAACTTCTTCAACATCTCCTCCCTTCTTGATGTCCAGCGGTCAAAGCCTGGTCAGGGCTGAAAGTAAAGGCTCGAGGCAAGGCCAACACCTGTCAAGTCAAAGGTGAGCAAATCACACCTCAGGCCTCGGTGATAGATTTATCTGCATTCAGCTAATTTACACGACATGAGGTCAAAAGGTCGACTGCCTCCGATTCCACAGCTCCACGCCAACAAGACAGCCTGTCATGCGAATTCCACGTGGTCATCCATGTGGAGAGTTCAACAGGTACAGTCCTCAACACAGCACCTGGAAGTTGTTTTATATTCCCAATCTTACAATACCTCACCTAAGCATCCTGCAGCTTCTCCTGGCTTAACTTCAAACTCATCATTTCTAGAAACAGTCGTAGGTTCTGTTACACCTTTCAGTGGCATTACACAACCTAAATGCCAGAGGTCGCGAATCAGAAATAATCTTTTGAATGTATTTCAATAAATGTAAGTTCACTTAATGTCTATGTTGTTTGTTTGTTTGTTTATTTGGCTATCGGTTCAAAAGTGCAGCCAGCAGGCTTCAGTCAGGATGAATATCTTTTAGCAATATGCTATCTGCCAGATAATGGGTGCAACAATATGCTGCAGTCATTTTTATATTTGCATTACCGGTACTTATTTTAGAATGAGGCCTTAAGATGTGAAGAGGGATTACCATTATTGTGGGTTCATTTTATTTAGTCATTGTAAAGTGTCAATTACTTTTGGTATTTCCTTTGGAACTTTTTAAGAGAGTATCACAGATGTTTTAAATTCCTCCACAGAGAGAGAAAAAACATCTGACACGTTGACAGTAAATCCAGGGCTTTCTACCCATAGACATAATGAGTAAGTGGACAACTGACACGTCAAGCTGAGGACATCTAAGCACCTAATTTCTCTACGAAACATGAAAGAGGGGCAAGCTGGTTAGGATGCAGCTGCAGATTCCTCTGAGCCCCGGATTACATCTCTAATCTCGTGTGTCTCTTGCCATCCTCACAACATCACATCTCTGAACCAGAGTCAAACACCAGTGGCAAAATCTTCAAAGAGTTTGTTTTAACCTGTGTTTGGATCACGATGGTCAGGAGATGTTAGTTGGGGTCGTTATTACAAACATTAAATGTTTGTAATTTTCTCAAAAGACTCATGGAAGTTGCAAAGATAGATTTGATACCTAAAGGTTTGTGTTTTGGTTTTGTCGTCCAGATGGAGATGTCAACAGGAAAGTGAACGCTCTCATGATTTCATGCCCTTGAGCAAGGCACTTAACTCTTAGTTACACCAGAGATGCTTTTCAGGGAGTGAGTGCCCTTGCTCTGCTCCCAGATGCAAAACGTCCAATAATATAAATGTGAAGTTTGGTGGTGCAGTAAACCAGCGTGCTCAGCACAAAGAGTGTCCCTGGGAAAGTAAAGGTCACAAACAAATAGTAAATCTATCGTCTTATGCACAGTTTGCAGAACGGATGTGTTGCAATGCTACAAATCAAAAAACTAGTTTATTTGAACAGCCAACAGTATCAGGCATAGACATCTCTATGGGATACAAATGCATCAGCTGCCATTTGTTGCCTCTGTTGAACCAGTTCAGCCTCCGCAGCGGAAGCCTTCTGCTACTGTTACACAGCAAAATGCAAAAAAAAAATGATTTGGCTGGATGAGGAGCTTCAGTTACAAGCTTACAGGAGATTTAATGCACATCATCACTGTCAAAATAAATCCAAACATGGACAAGAAAGCTCATAAATCACAGCTCAGCTCGGTCTCGTCTTACAGTAAGAAATAAATGGCTCTGAAGTGCAAAGGAAGAAATACAGCTTTCTATTGTAGGTGTTTCTCCAGCCAGTATCAAACATTCTCTGAAGGAGGGTGCCATTTTCTTTGAAATCTAATTTATAGTAGGACTGGGAGCAAACTACTACTCCCGATTTGTCTTCATTAGAAATTTCTTTAAAAAAATTCAACTCTCAATGTCTCCAAGGCATTCTCGTTTTCAACCGTGCTCGGCCTCAAGCTCAGTTGAGATGGCATCTATGTATTGATGCTGTTAAAACTGACATTGACTTAAAAAGTTTGCAAGTATGTTTCAGATTGTTTGACACGACGGTAAATGATGTGAATGTAAACGTCAAAAAGGATGGAAAATAACCTCTGATACGTGTCCTAATTTACCCACACATGTTAAGTTTGGTTCGTTCGATGTGATACTGTATATGGTATAAAAATTATCACATTTCCAAATCAGATTTATTTAAAATAGTTAAATCCTTGCATTATTCAGTTTTTTAATCTGCCATCAGCACACGTTGTCTTGCGTTATTAACTTCTGGTACCATCTCTAGCCTGTAAATTGTATATCACACACGGCTCCAAGTGTAATTAGTGTGCACCACACTGAGGCATAATGGTGCTATGCATCCTCCTGTTGTAATGAGGCCTTTTTATACAAGAATGCTCTAAATGAATCCATAATGACACAGGAACAACTCGGCACGACATGTGAGGGATCTGATTGCTCCCGTGAGGCACCGAGCAGCGAGAGCGGTGCCCAGGCGGCGGGGTTATCGCCGAGCAGATGACGGCGAGTCGACGTTTCCTCCATTTCATCAGTCCACATGCCACTGGGAAGATCGTCTCTCTGAGCCCGGAGAGAGGAGATGAAAATAGAAGGTGATTACACACCACAGGTAACTGCTCGAGCTTCCTTGCGTTCTGAATCATGATGAGGAAACAGGAAGCGTTCACACAACCGGAGCAAAATACCCCGTTGTGTGGAAAAACATCATGTAGAAACAAATGATTAACGCCTTCACCTACCGATGATTTGAAGTACTTTACGATGTGTTAATTCAGCTGTAATTCAGGAGGATTTCATCTGTGGTGCTGTTGGCATTATTAAGGCTACCTTCATTGATGTATGTGGTGGAAAAAAATAATAGAAACATCTGTTATTGTAACACAATAACGCTGAACTGCAGTTGCTAAAATTACAGTTAAGGTGAATTAACACCCATGTTAAATAAAACCAATGAAAACCGAATATTATAACCTTGATGAAAGGTTTTATTATACTGTAGGCCTGTTGTATTAGTTTGAGTTGGGTGTACCTAATAAAGTGCCAGCTGACTGTTTACCCATCATAATGTTCCTGCTTACGGATGTCATTCCCCATTCCTTTGCTCTCCGAGGAGAACAAACATGTCGACTGAGAGTCTGATTTCTTCATCAGCCTTTCACAAATCATCACCACTGAGCGTCAGCGCTGTTTGATGTGGGAGAACTGTGCCGTCCTCTTTCCACTTTGTGCTGTGGAGGTGTTGCTGCCACGCTCCCCAATTACTGATTCATCCTAAATAAAGTTATCCAAACAAAAACAGTTCATGAAAGTTTTATCAATCGCATTCTCAGCCTCAAGTAGAGCCGCACTAACTATAAGCAGATGCAACAACACAGAAGAGACCTGTGGAAGCATCAAAGGAAGACGTCAATATTCAGCCAAAGTAGTTTGACTGAAAAGAGTAAACATAATCAACAGTCATACAGGACTTGTTTGCAGGGAAATAAGAAAATTAAAGTTTAATTTTGCATATTTATATTTTTCAGATAAGCAGCAATGATTTAAGGTGTTGTTCTGATATTGTAGCTTAAATTCAAAGCCGTCCATAAGCTGGGCAGGCATGAAAATAAACTTTGTACTCCTACATCACCTCCAGCCCAGGAAACATTTATAACAACGATAATGACACAGTTGTTGATACAGTAAGTACTGATTCGATCTTCCATTAGAGATAGTAACCGAAATGCTACTGACAGCTGAAATACTCATTAACAACAGCTGTTGGTGCAAATATCTGATTAAAAGGAGTTAAATGGTCTGAGTGACTCATGTGTATTCAGAATATTTCATTCATTTATTCATTCAATTCAAATGTTTCCCTAAATCACATAAATCTGGCCAAATTGATTTCTTGACATGGGTTTTGTTTCACTTTGTCTTTCTCAGCTCAACCAGATGAGCTAATTTTGGAGTCAGTCTGCCAATAAGAAGCAGCGGTGTTAGAAATGGTGAAGGTAACTATGTCATGAGGTGATATTAAACCTGCCCCACTGTGTCGCACAGGTCACACAAGCGACAACACGCCTGTCACCAGCGTGCTGCTGTGAGTTCGTGTTGATATTATTTTCACAAGTACGTCGTCTCCTCTGGGGACGGAGTTCACACTGCTTCCAACAAAGAGCTGTGAGTCACTGAGAGTGAGTGTGTGTGTGTGTGTGTGAAAAGAAGATTTTGATGTTCTTTAATGAGAACTCTCACAAGACAGAGAAAAAGGGAAATACTCACACATGCACACACTCAGCAGCAGAAAGAACAAAACTGAGAACGACAGTGACACTTGTGTGTGTGAGTGAGTGTGTGTGTGTGTGTGTGTGTGTGTGTGTGTGTGTGTGTGTGTGTGTGTGTGTGTGTGTGTGTGTGTGTGTGTGTGTGTGTGTGTGTGCACAGAAGTATGTAAGTGTCTGTGTGTGTGTCAGTGAGATACAGAGGGACACAGAGAGCGTAAGGAGGACAGAAGAACAGTTCAGTCATTGTCACTTCCTGTGTTCATTTTAACCGCCCAGCTCTTTCTCTCCTGCTCACTCCAAACAATCAAGAAATGAAAACTTCATGAGAGCATTTTGAAAACCTCAAGTATTTAGCATTTATACAAAGAAATGCAATACCTAAATTCTGTGGTTAACCATTTAAAAAGGGACATTGCGGAACTTCTCCTGTTATCTATTCATGAAAATCAATTATTTCGTTCAAAAGTATATTTTTCATTAATCAGTAATAACCCCCATCAACAAACTGAAGTGTTCCGGTAAGCTCTGAATTTGCATTTTAATACATAGAGCGGCTAGATGGGTGTAATTCCTACACAATGTACCTTTAATATTACTACTAAAGGAAGGAGGAGTGAGTATGAGATATTGAGAGCAGAAATACCTGCATTCCCTTCACTACTTTCCTTAACATGAGCTATCTGCACCACAAGTGCTCGTCCACAACACTCACTGGGGCTGTTTCTTCTTTGAACATGCCTTTCTTTGGTCCTAAGGTACTCTTACTCAGGAGGCGTTAGTCTCTAATGTCATGCTGACTAAGAACAGGAAGCTCCAGCTGATGCACACCGCTGTTTAAGGCTTTAATTAGTATTATTCAAATCTGATCAGCCGTGTCTTCACGGTTTACAAGTAACATATGAAAGCAAGCAAATGACAGGGTGCAGTTGACTGTCAAACAATAATAGAAGAGGAAATTAGATGCCAGGTTTGCTGAATAGGTGACTTTGCGAGAAAACAACGACAGGAAGCCAGGAAAAGTAAATGAGAAAATATGCCATCATTTGAGGAAATGTGCAAGAACAATGGACTGTTTATCAAAAGAGAAGAGTGGTCCTCAACAAGTTCAGTCAAATGGATCTGTCTAGACACCTTGTTTGGTATCTCCAATATTGGCGTCTTGTAATTGGTAAAAGAAAGACACCTTATTTGTTCAGATATCTGCAATATTGGCTGAGATACAGTGAAATTAGGTTTTTTCGATAATGGCGGCACTCATTTGCATAAAAATGATACTTGGGACATTCTGACAACTTTTTAACATGGCTCATTTCAGCAAGCAGTCTTAAGAGAGTATTTTCACCAAAGATTATGCCTACAATCACAATTTGAAAGATCAACACAATGACCATTTGACAGAATGATGTTTGATCCAAATGCTCATTTTTGCGTGGCCAACATCTTTTTCCAAAAGAGTGACCCTTAGAGAGTATCTGAGCTTCTATACCAAAGTGAACGATTTTAACTTTGAAACATGAGTAAGGAAAGATATTGATGAACATGAAAACTCAGGAGGAAAAACACCGCTGTTTAAGGCTTTAATTAGTATTATTCAATGAGTAAATGAGAAAATATGCCATCATTTGAGGAAATGTGCAAGAACAATCACAACCCTGTCAGTCAGGATAGAAAAGAGAAAGCAGAGGAGAGAGGGGAGGACCTTAACTTTGTAAACATGAGATTTGAAGGAAACATGATAAAAAGGAAGAAAAAACAAAAGCCTGTTACAGAAACAGGGAATGCAGCCAATAAACAGGTGGCAAAAGACAAAAACAGCACGAAAAAACAAGTGTCTGAAAGAAAAATTGATGGCAAGGGTAAAGAGGAGGGGAAAAGATATTAGGCAGAAATATTTTCAGAGATTAAAGAAACAGAAAAAGAAAGATATAAAGTGTTTTTTCCTTCTGATGAATCTGGGGAAGAACAAACTGAAACTGTTGCATATTCACATCACGGAAACAGAAGGAAAGAAATGAAAAAACATGTCCATGAAACATGCTCGTTTCTACGGCAATGAGCATGATGAAGCCCACCGACTCCACCACGCTCAAGGTCAAAAGGTGCATCAGCGCATCAGATCATATGAATGCAGTCTGATGTATTCTTGTCCCAACAGGTTTCATTCAACACCACAGACACACTGGCAACCTATTTTCTCTGTTGCTACATGTAAGCTCACTTAGTATAGGGTTAATTTCCTATGGCCTGGTGACGTCTGCATGGGGAAGAGCGTGCACACACCTGCACACTGTCCCTCTGCTCAGCGTATCTCAGTTTATTTTATGTAATGCTTATTCAATCAGGTCATCTATTTGAGGGCCAGAGAACACAAATCATCAAAACAGAAACAGCACAACACAAAAGAAGCAAGAAATGAGGTATTAAGAAAATGTGCTACAAAAGAAACATCAGATAATGAGGTTTCTAATCTTAAAAGGGGAAAGAGGTGAAGTCGATGGGAAGATCCAGCAGTAGATTTCCATTCAGTGTTTCCCAATAATTGACTAGACTGTGGCGGCCCGCCACAGTCTCGTTTGGGCCCGCCACAGTCTGTCACAGAAAAAAAAAATTGTGGACACACGCAAGAGAGGCGGCAGTTTGAGAGGCTGACTGGCAGAGATGAGAGCTGATGAATCCGTGTATCATTCGTTCTTTCCATTTTCGATTGGAAATCAAAAATCAAAAAAGGAAAAAGTGACAGATTATTTTGTTTTTTGTTTTTTAATCAAACACGAAATATGAAAAAAATTCTGTTTTTTCATATTTCAATTTTAGGCTCGGATCAAAAATACGAAATGGAAAAACGGGCAACAGGACAGAATTTGATTTTAATATTAATTGGGTCGGGTTTACGTCACCCAGAAGTTTGGCGATATCAAAGAGACACAGTTACAAAGATCATTCATAGTTTTCATAGACGTGATCTGCGGAGCTGGAGGGTACATCAGCTCAGCGACAAGACTGGACACTGCACAGAGCATCAACCACCAAGACTTGTCATAAGACACAGTGTCAAGTTTTGAGCGATCACATCCAGCTCTCGTCGCTGGTTTTTTTTTTCGCCAGTAGCCTATTTCAGTCACTGAAACAGTTCCTGCCTGGAGAATCCCTCACCTCGCCCACTAAAAGCCAAGATAAAAGCTTAGGCTACAGGTGTCATTTAGGAGGTGAAGGCAGGGTGTGTGTTGGTCAACCTGCATCTGGTGCACCAGCGCTGTTTCTCTCTCGCTTGCTCACTCGCTCACTCTCGATCCGCATAGATCACCAGCTGGCCACGCTTTACGTCTCAATGAACAACTACGGGCTTTTTTTTATTTTTTATTTTTAGAATTAATAAAGAATGAATGCTTAGCGGGGGGGGGGGGTCTAATTAAATGACCAGTGAGATGGCCTAGTCCACACGAGCCCAGGTATTTTTGAAACCGTGAATGTATGATCCCGGTTGTATGCTCTGTCCACACGCAACCGCGCTTTTGGAATCCTGAAACCGTGTTTTTTTGAAACCGGGGTCCAGGGTGGGGTTTTCGGACCCGGTTGGTTTCACCGGGTGCGTGTGGACACTGCAACCGTGATTGTTGTTCTCGTTTACGTCATAGTTGCGCACGTGCTGATGTAAACACTGCCTGCAGAGGTTGTTTACAGCCGCTGCCGGTGTGTTTTTAAAACTACTACAGTAGCGCCGCAGCTTCGGGATGAATTTCATGAATGAACAGGCAGTAGCCTATGTCACCGGGTCCGACGGGAGCACTGCTGTCATGCAGTGATAGCCGATGCGGAGATGAACGGAATGAGCCAAAAAGCCGAAAATCTATTCGTGACGTCCGCGGTTGATATGAAGTGGATATGTTTCATTCATCCGTGTTTTGACAGACAACACAACAGCCAGTGATAATGAGTTGCGCCGCACCGTGGTCAGTAAGCCAGGTGACGATGTGTGCAGACTGCTGCAGCCGTGCATGTCAAAGGAACACTTTATTGTTGTTGCGCATGTTTTCATCCACAAAATGACCAAAAATGAACACTATAAATGATTCCGTCCCATGCCTTTTGATCCATAAGCGGTTTCCACTGTATTTTGATTGGTCAAAACAGCCCTCCACGTGTGCATTGCGTCATTTGGTAGCGGTTTCCACGGTTGCGTGTACGGAGTATTTTAATTACACCACTCGTGTGGACGCGGAGCAAAACTCCGGTTTCAAAAATACCCGGGCTCGTGTGGACTAGTCTTGGTGGTTGATGCTCTGCAGTGTCGTCTTGTCGCTGAGCTGATGTACCCTCCAGCTCCACAGATCACGTCTATGAAAACTATGAATGATCTTGTGTCTCTTTGATATCGCCAAACTTCCGGGTGACGTAAACCCGACCCAATTAAATATTAAAATCAAATTCTGTCCTGTTGCCCGTTTTTCCATTTCGTATTTTTGATCTGAGCCTCAATTGAAATATGAAAAAACATACATTTTTTCATATTTCGTGTTTGATTAAAAAACGAAAAACAAAATAACCTGTCACTTTTTCCTTTTTTGATTTTTGATTTCCAATCGAAAATGGAAAGAACGAATGATACACGGATTCAGATGAAACGCTAGCATGGTTATTTAAAACACCATCTCTGATCTCTGCCTGTACATACAGGGTTTGTTCTGCATTGTAAATTTTGAGGCGGAATTTTGATTGAAACGGTATGGAAGTTCAGTGTTCAGTGTTTTCAACTCGGTTCAACTCGACCGCAGTAGACCCCCCCCCCCCCCCGGTCGGTAGCGCCACAGTCTCCTGAAATCCTGTGGGAAACACTGCCATTAATGACAGATTTAATGACCACAACTGTTTGCACCACGCCCCAGCTGAAAGAACAAAAGCTCCAAGCATCTCCAAACAGAGCAGCGCGCCACCCAGAAACCGTCCTTATTCTGCTGTTTCCAATCAGACAACCAGATGTCAGAGGCAGCGCAGAGCGTTTCCACTGCTCTAACCTTCCTCAGTCTCTCTCCCCCTCTCGTCCCTTCATTTCTCTCTCAGATCTAAATGAGGTTGTCATAGTGTCAAATAGAAGTTGATGGAGCTTCAGCTGCATTGAAACCCTTCCATCTTTCCTGCATTAGTGGTCGCTCTCCTTCCCTCTCTGTGTGCCTCTCTCTCTTTCCAATTTCACTAAATCAACACCTCCTCTGCTCCCTGGACCTTCCCAGCACCCTGCATCACGGGCGCGGGTGATTTATTGGTTCATCGTTCATCTTTATTTGTGGCGTAGCAGATTGACATTGCGTTCAGCAGCTGTTTGTAAATCCCGCTGAAGGCCACAGTGTGTCAGAAGGCTTTCTAACGGCTTCCAGTGGGCGCGTGGTTCAGGACTCTAATTCAAGCCTCATTTACGTCCAAGTGGGAGAGTGGTCCCAGACTTTCAAAACCAACTGCGTACACAAGCTTCGCAAACAATGGTGGAATGGGAATTACGCTGTTCATTAAGTGTAATTGCTTGGCTACAAAGCCGCTAAGTGCAATTTAATGTGCGGTTAAATGCTATACAGAATTACCCTGCATCAACCAGCAAACATCAATAGGCTTAACCCCTTTACTTCTTCTGGAGGCTGTGTTTATGTTTCACCATTTTCATCTTGACAACAAGTCAGTGAAACTCCAATAAGCTGGTATTGTTTGCTACTTCTTTACTACAATTTGACACTGCTGTGATTTATTCACATTGGGATCATATCAAAAAAAGAAATCAGTTTGTTCAGATGTGTTTATTCTTCAACCAGATATCTTCTTATCTAATCAGGGAATGTCAAATTTGATTATAGGATTGTAAGAGTTCAACTACTGTACAAGCAGAACAGGCACCGCCCAGCCTCGACCGTCTGATCTAAAGGAAACCCAACCTCATCACTCAGGCGCTCCTTCATAACTCGCTCTGACTCCTGTTGTCAGATGTCTGATAGGAAGTCCCCTCTGTCCAGAACAAACACTTAGAAAAAATAAATCTGCTCAAAATCCATTAACTTTATAAACAAGCAAAGGTTCTTTAGTCCAACACGTCCAATTCTGTTATCTAACTGCAATGAGCCATCGGGTTTGTTTTATTACATCATAGTAGTTTTAATTTTGTAAAAAAAAAAAAAACATATTAATATGTTTCTCCGTGATGTCAATTTGCTATTCCACTCCTGCACAACCTGTTTGTGTTTTAGAGAAAATATTTGTTCAGCCTCTGCATACGTTTATGTAACCAAGTTATCTCTCCACATATGACAGAGATTCACAATAAACAAATGTCTTTCCCTGTCCACACAGCAGCATTTGGCAGAATAAGCAACAAAAACAAATAAGTTGTTTTCCTCCCATCAAGCGCACCACACCATATTGTGAATGCAGGAAAAAATCATGAACAAATCCGCATCAACTTGTCCAAGTATTGACATATGCAGCCGTGCAAATCCACATCTTGACTGTCCTTGTGCAGCTGCACGTTGCCACACTGTGCGAGGCCGACTCTCCTTCCACACCAGCTGTCCCAGCAGAGATACATCCTCACAACAGAGAGATGAACCATTCATGTGAAGAAGAAAAAAGGCCGGATGAATCATCTGAAGAGACTGGGAGCATCTAGGTATTTCTTCATTCTCATATATACATGAGAAAAAAAAAACCTCCAGACTTGCTTCACTTAAAATATTATTCAACAAAATCCTAGGGTATTTAAACATATTCCCTGATTTTCTCACGGTGTTGAAGCTTAATCTATAAATCCTTCTCATGTGTTCTTAATCCTAACCTCTAATAACTCACATTAACATTATAGGTGTTAAGCTGCTTAATTTATCCAATAAAAAGGGAGAGCATTTACACAGCCACCGCAATACTGATATAGTGAGGGATTTAATGATACATCCTGACTAAAGGCTTCCATCAATACCTTAATAATTGAAAGACTCATATTACGCACTGAGTCATATCTCTGGTTCTTTGCCATAAATACCCAAGATAAGACTTAAAAACACAACAGAATAAAAATCACCTTCTCCCATATTAGGAAAGTTATATATGATAGCATCAGATGTATCTATGGCTTAGAGGATGATGATTTGTTACCAGTGAAGCTGGAATAAATCTCAAGCCAGGTCTTGTTGGTCCAAACCTCGGTTTGGAGAAATCTTTTTAGGTAAATTTTAAACCAGAGTCAGAGTGAGGACACACTGATTATAAACACAGAAATGTAAATCAGAGTGATCCTGGACAAGGAGCAGAAAACAACTGCTCAGCAATCGACCGCTGGATAAGTACAGGTTAGAAAAGTACACAAATCATTCTCCACATACTTGTGGCGTCGCCAAAATTAACTGTGTGACTCAATTTTATGACACACATACTCTTGTTCTTTTTTCCCCTTTCGTCTCAAACACACAAACACACACACAAACACATCGACGCCCCTGAGCAGGCTAACACGAGATCCAAGCTGTGATATCATTATTCGTGCCTGTCTTCTCCTGACACAGTCTAATTACTGTGGCCTCAATGAATGGACAAGGAATTAGACCTCAATAAAAGGGTCATGTCAGTCCACCATACACACACACACACAGACTAAGTGTGCTCAGAGTGAGTGTGTCTGTAAATGAAAGGTCACAAGTTCAAGCTTAAACACAGCGTTCTTGACCGAGACCCTGAGTGTCGAGCTGAAAGCCAAATTGTGCCGTTTCACATCTTGAACTTTCCGACTACTTCTGGAATTATTCTGCTGTGGGTTATAATGAGATTTTACTCTGCAGGTTATTTGCAGCGACCTGAGGACACAAAAAAAAAAACCTTTATCTAAAACACCTTCCTGGATGGGGAAATGGCAAAGACGTTGAATCATAAATGGACTGCCACAGGAAGCTACGCCACACTGCGAGGCAGCGACTGAAACCAGCCCCGGTAATTGGGGTGTCGTGCTCAAGGACACTTCAGCAGGCGGCCATGAGGATTGGAAATAAAAATGGGGCTACATTTAATGAGTCCACTTTACCTGTTATAGCTCAACATCCATTTCACAGCTGCTTCCTGGTTCTCCTTTCATCCATCAACCACGTATGCTCTCATTGTGGTGTTTTACAGTGCAATGGCACAATGAGTGTTTATAACGGTTATTTCATCTCCCATGAAAATGGTTCAGAACCTTCCTCTAATCAACTGGATTGTTAAGGACAAAGCTTGTGAGCATGAAACAGGCTTTTCCTTAATGTCTTACTCATTCAGAGAGCTGAATGCCTAAACTGCTACATTAGCACTGCGAGTTAAAGCACTTAGCAGTGACACTCACTGACAGAAAACTCTCAAAGTGTTGAGAGCTGGCTGCAGGAACGGGCTCCTGCATTTTGTCATAACCCTGAAGGCAACAAGTAAACATGGCTGTCATCGAGAGGATAATGATATTAATATTTTCATTTCTCCCATTTTAAGCCCCTCATTTTAAGCTTGCATAATTTTCATAATGCAGGGAAATGAAATGAACTCCTGATCTGCTTGGGAGAACACGGAGCTAATAAGGGGAATTTTTGCTTTTTAAAAAGGTTGTCCTGCAAAGAAATGAACCTTTTAGTCATCGGTGCAGCAGCTTATTAGGAATCAGGCGGTAAAAGGCTGTAGAACACCAGGAGCATAGAGGGAAGATTAAAGCAGGAAAATGCTAAAAGGAGGTAAAGGTGCATGGATCAACAAAATAAAACACTGAGACAGGTAAAAGCTTCATCCACAACCATTAAGTGCACCAGGAGATGCTCCTATTGGTTGTATCAGAGAGGAGGGAAAATAACCAATATGGTTGTTCAGGTTAGAGACCATGTTTTTAAAAGATAAGCTGCACAACAAAGTTCATAGAGATAGTGGATTACAGTAAAGCCGTGGACTACTTTCACCTGTTGCTGACCTCAAATTGCTATCCTTGTAAGGACAGATGCTTCAGGAATGTAACACACACACACACACACATACAGGTAAGGAGCCTAAAGTAACAAGATGGTGATGTAACTCAGATCGACAGCATTGAGACAAATACAAACATTGTGTGCTAATTCAGCTGGATCACTGAGCCATGCTGTTGAATGATCTGGATTCCAACTGGGTAACATAGTACATCAGGAATGTCTGAGTGGTACAATAAAGACACTTTATTTTCATCTAACTGAAATGTTACACAACAAGTCCACAACTGTCTGTCCGCTGCTCCGCTGCCAAAGACTTCAAACATAACTCCAAGACCATCTGACAGTAAAAACCTGAACAACATTAGTTTCTGTTTTAATAAACCTGCTGTTATTGTTCAATGTAACTAAATTACACTTCAAACAGCAAAATCTTCTCCATATAAGAACTCATCAGACAAGCCTTCGTCATACCCAACAACCCATCAGCAAATCCATGAGAGAAAAGCTACCATGGCAACCAACTCATGTCATGCTGTTTATCCATCCTTCAATAAAAATGATTTCAGTCGTGTGTGAAGATGGTACCTGTTCATCTGTGTGTGAGTGTGTCCTCAGCTCAGTACATCCTGGCCAAGAGAGGTCAGTAGAAGTGCTTTATAAATAAAGTTTTTACTGTCAAGTTTTTTACGTCTGCAGGATCTGAGACTTTTTCTGATGTTCAGGTGAAGTGCTTGGTTTCCTGTTGGATGCCTTTTACATTAGCAAAATGAGTGTGCCTGTCAAATCTCACATTTTAGCTATTATGCTCATACTTGAGAATGGTTAAATAGACCAAAGTAAGTGATTAGTTTACTGATAAAATAAGACACTGGGTTTGTAGATAGTTTAACTAAATTTGCGGATAGTTACCAAAAGATTTCCAAATACAAAACTCCTTATAATGTCAACAGTGCCATATTGGCTGGATTCATTTTTAAGGACCATTTTGCATTGGATTCTTGCAGTGTAACTTTCATTGACACTGACACATAACTACAGCTCTTCCTCTTGATGTTCCATGCAGATACTGTACTTTTACCATCATGCACGTTGTGATGTAACTCTCCCTCTGCTGCCATTTTCTCAGAAGACGAGCCTCAACACAGAAACCGACGTAGCCTGGCAGGGATTCAGAGGCAAGGTGTGTCATCATCAGATTTACCGGGAGGGAGTTACAGGTACAGATGTTTCACAGCTAGAATACATCGCAAAGGCTCAACAGGAGGTTCTGCTAAAAACAGGTACATGTGGATTGGTGACAACTGAGAGGCAGCTGTGTGTAAAATGTATTTTTCTGCAAACATGTTTTCATATAAAATGCAAATATATCAAATGCATCATGAATAAATGTAACTTTTGGTCTGAACAGGAAACCTGGAGCAGAAATAAACAAACAATAAATATGACAATTGAGGAGTGGAGGGACAGTTGACTTTGGTGCAACGGCCTGGATCGAGATACTATCGTGATTTTTATACTTATGACAAGCAAAGCTTTACAAAATGTAAAAGGAATGACAAGGATTCAGACATTGTGCTGAAGTCTTGCATCATCCATAAACTGGAAAAAAGTTTTATTTGCAAGGTCGCACTGTGTCCACTGCAGATAATCTAAAACAGAAAATGTGACCACCTCACAAACCCACAACAATAGTGACTAATGTGCAATATATAAATGTGCACTGAACACATGAAGACAGGTGTACATGCTGACCTGTAGGAACATGTGCAGATGCCACCTAGGTGCTCTGATAGCAAAGCGAGAGATCAGATGAGTTATAGTGTTCTTATGTCAGAATACACCCCACATCCATCACACAGTGGGGGACAGACGGCAAATAATTTGTCCAGAAAGCAGGAAGACGGGGACGTGCACACCGTACAGCAGCAGCAGCATGACCGTATAAACTGAGTCAAGCCACGTTGTATTTCACCTGACGGCCTGACACAGAGGACAGCAGGGTCAGGTGTCAGAGCCTGACTGAGCACTTTCTCAAAAGCCAATCTTCTTCATCAGAAGATTCATGAACATATAACGACTTTAAGGCCTTGCACCAACCAGCTACGAGATGAATTTTACTCTCAGGTGGATTTCAGCAGAATCAGAGCTCCAGTCTGATTCTCAATTCAGAAAAACATGAAAATCATTTTCAAAAGAATCTGCAGCAGAACTCGTTTCTGAGGTTTTGATTGCAAACGTGGTTCGATCAAAATGGGAGTGGCCACGTTGCTTGCATCCCCATTATCTTTGATTGATCACAAAAGACAAATATGGACATGTAACCATGTCTATCAACAACTAAACCTGTGTATTCAGCCACGTTCTGACCAACAAGTGGATAGACAAGTGTCTGACAGCGCCACAAAACTGGGTCACCATTTCACAGCTATGAAACCAAATTACACTTCTAAGGAGCAAACTACAAACTTTTCAGCGCCACGTTTCAAACCTGAGGGAGCGAAGGAGCTATTAATCGAGATTGAGATTTCAGAGTCCTCTAAGAAAGAAACTGTAGGCTCTGACAGTTTGGTGAGTGTATAAGCTTCTATGTGACCCGAAGAGACAAGAGTGCAGAAAGGCAGCCATACACAACAACAACAACAGCAGCAGCAGCAACAGCAGCAGCAGCAGCAGCAGCAGCACACAAACAAGCTGACAAACCCTGAGACTGACAGCCATGCAGGCAGCTGTTAAAGGCCTGATCAGCAGCGAGGCAGCAGCCCGAGAACAGGCCTGTGAGGCTATAGCTGTGGTATTCAGCAAGTGTGGGCAAGGAGCGGACTGTCAGCTATGAGCGTGGAAAAGCAGACAGAGAGAGGTGGAGGGAAGGTGCAGAAGTGGTGCCGAGACGAGGCTGGAAGTGAAAATTGAGAGAAATAAAGAAGAGGAGCAGAATACGAAGGGAAAAGAGGACAGGAGCTAGTTTTATCACGATAAGTGAAATTTTAATTTGCCTTTGAGGGGAATGTGTAAAATTGAATTTAATACTGTGATTGAAAAGTGTTCAATAATTATAATGTGGTCAGCAACTTATATCCTCATCATTTCCAGAAGGCACACGTCTCCGTACAGTACTGATTAGAGCAGGTAGAGGCAGACAGTCTGATAAAAAAATAGGTGACAAAACTCTCACTTGGAACTGCTCAGTGTTACCTAGACTGCCTCTGGGAACTGGGTCTACTCTGTTTGTAGAGCTGAGACAAAGCAATAAATATACCTGTAAAGAACATATTCATATTCTGAAAGGGTGAGTCCGGTGTTGAATTTATATTCTGGTATCATGGCAACAAAAGGAAAGAAAACTATACCCATCTAAAGTATCATTCCCATATATTTTGCGCATGCAGCAACACATACGGTGTCATAAATGTTTAAAGAAGAGGAAAAAGTAAAGGAGAACAGAGAGAACAAAAACTAACGTCAAGTAAATTGAAAAAAGGAAAAAGAGACTGCTCTTATAGAGACAGAAGTCGAGAGGGAAGAGCTGATGAAAAAGGAGCCAGATGATGAGGTTGCGATTGAGGTGTGTCTTCTGTGTGTTTGTGGGTGTGTGTGTGTGTCGGGGGGATTCAATAAGATGAGTAAAGAATATGGTGGCGGGATGGCGTCATAAAAAAAGGCAAAGCATTTTATCACCGTTTGGCTCTTCTTCCCTCCCATCTGTCCCCTTTAGCCTGCAGCCAGTTAGAGCTACTTGGAAAAATAGCAGGAGACTCACAGAGACACACCAAATATTAATACTTCAGACACAAACAAACACCAGTGCAAATTCTTTTGCTAAATGGCAAGGCAAAGCAATTCTACTTGTATAGCACATTTTTACAGTTTGTCTCAAAGAGTTTTTTTTTACATGGCATCATAACAACATCCTCTGTCCTTAGACCCTCTCATCGACTGAGCAAAAACTCCTGGAAACCCTTTTAACAGGGAAAAAATTGATGTATGTATTGTACACACACACACACACACACACACACACACACACACACACACACACACACACACACACACAGAGTATATAGTACACACTTTGTCTTAATGATAACTGGTAACAACAATCAGTTCTTCAAGTTGGTATCAAACCTAGAGGGAGAATTTGATCAAACATAAACTGGATGTCAACTCTCATGGAATAATAAGTCTGCTGTAGCCTGGGTCAACCAAGACGAAACCACCAGTGATTTCATTTCGCTTCGAATATCTGTCTAGTGAAGAAGCCGTGGAGGTCGACTTCCAATTGCCCAAAAACTGGAGAACCAATAACAAACAGGTTTGGGGTTGTGTTAGATGACGTCTGGCAGCTTTTGTTGCCATGCAACATGGCGGCCACCAAAGAGCAGTTATCATGATGTCAGCCACTTTCACCTTTCCTTTGCAATGCCGGCAGAAGTCCTTAGATGACATTACATAGCCATCGCTCCTGCAAAACTACAACCAGCTGATTTGTTGACACGTTTTGAATCGCTCTGCACTAGTCATCCGCTCTGATTTTGATCTATGTCCGTTGGTTATGTCTCTTGCAAGTTGGAGGTGAATATACCCTCCATAGACCGACACTCAATCTCAAATGAGTTTGAGATGCAGTCTGGCATTAGCCAGGCTAAGTCTGCTGGTTATTTTAGAGGAACTTAAAAGTACTCATGCCCTAAAGGCTACAAACATCTGACAAACCAGACTGTACTACTGTATTTCCCCCAAGTATTACCAGGATGTTTAGTCTTAACGGTCGTTAAGGAGAAGAGATGAACAGCAAACTCAATACACAGGATACCACAACAGATAACAGAGTTTATACTGTCTTATCACTCAGCAAGCTCTGCAGGGGAGCTACAGAGCATTCGCTTTAGCTCAACCATGTTTAGCTGATAAACTCTGAGAAATGCAACGGCACATAAGTACAGAGTCCTTCAGATTAGTGCTTGTAGGCATGGGAACAGGCTGTAGTTACTAACATGCTGTATACATACAGTACTCTCTCAGCTAGGATTCAAAGATTATTAAATCCACTGAGAGAAAATTACTGATGTAATATAAATAAAACATGACATTTTTAAAGAAAAGTTGAAATGTTTAACGATTTAGCTTCTCATGTGTGATCATTTATGATTTCTGTAAAATGGACCAATTTGGGAGAGTAAAGATTTAGGTTTGTGACATCTTTACAGACTTCGGTGAGTAATGTATTGAGCTTTTTTAATTTGATTTAAAGAGGACATGACATGAACTGAAGCCAACTTTCTCTCTTTTCCCCTCCCCTCTCCTTCCACCGCTCCGATGAATAATCTGGGCATTTTCTGACACTTTGGCCAAATAGCAGCTCTTCCTGCCAGAGCCAAGGCAGAGGCCACGAAACACGACGCACCATGGGATCTTTGAAAAACAGCACCAACTGTTACTATGTTGGTCCCAGTCAGACCCTGCTCTCACTCTTCCACTAATGGCCTGCCTCCTCCAGCGACAGCTTCTGCTGCTGGACTTCTTTATATTTATATATAACTGTGGTAAACTGGAAGAGACAGCTTGAAAAAAGTGACGGATGGTGGAGGTGAGAGACCGAGCGAGGGAGGGAGGCAGTATACAGAGCCGGAACACACAAACAAACTGGCAGGTGATTTTCACTCTGGATTTCAATGCTGCCCGAATCATACAATAGAATCTCCTTCAGATTATTACTGATTTTATGAAAGTGGTACAATACTTCCTACTAAGAAGCAGTGGAACTTGTACTTGTCACTTTGGTTAGTAGTGATAAACATTTTCAAAAAGAAAGTTAAAAGACTAAGGCAGAGGAGGAATCTTGCAACATCCCAGCAGCAGTAATGAGACAGAAAAAAGGACTTTTATGGAAGTCCTAGCTGTAATTATCTCAACGTTTTGGATCAGACCCCTTGCTGCTCTGCTCGCCTTCCTTCCTCCCTCCCATCATTCAACCTTCTTTGACTCGTCTTGTGCAGTGAGTGCAAACACAGCCGGTGAGATTTAGCACCCTTTTCAAAACATCTGTTGAGCCGTACGTGTTCCCACAGAGGGAATAGCTGCTGATATCAGATCTGTCATATTTGCAAAACCGTCAGCCGAACTGCTGATGATGTACAGTAGAGAAACAGTCAGCACACTCAATTCTGTCAGTGTTACATTATCTGTATCTGAATATTCCACAGCTTCCACATAAATAATGAATTCAAACAATAAACACAGGGTCTTTAATTAAGATGTTTTACCAATCAAATCTTACAGTTTTTTCCTTTCCTTGAGGCTGCAGCCAATAATCTTCTGATTTTAATGGCTGCTGGGTAGATGCACTGGATAGCATTCGGTTATCAGATTACCGGTAAATTAAAATCTAATCTGAAAAACCTCCTACATTCTATCGATTTTCTGACCTGATATCAGGTTCTTTACATTTCCCTGTGTCTTAACGTCTCCTACGCCATTTTTACACACATCTCCAATCTCTGCTGCATCTTCTTCAATTTTCCCATGAGAGCAATAAAGTTTCATCTAATCTTAAAATGCTGACTCACACTCCAGCACCAGTTGTACGGCTCAGAAGCCAGGTGAGAAAATAGGTTAATTGTATGAAACCTAGGACTGGATTAAAATGACCCCAGGACATGAGTTAACTGAAAATAGGCTTATAATATAATGTAAAGCAGAAGCAGAATAAATTCTCTGCTAGGTTGGTAAAGTTTTCTTCTGTCTGTAGAAAAAAACAACAGCAAATCACCAAAACTCTCCAGGCAAGGACGACTGCTGCTAAGAGAAGAATAAAATCCCCATTTGGAGGAATCTGGCTGTAATTGCATGGGAAGTGATGAGGTGATGAAACGAAATTGGAGTTTTTTTTTTCTTTCGCATTGTGAAGAAAGACAAAAACTTAACGGTGCAATTTCATCGAAAGGAAATCTAAACTTGCAGCAAACACAAACATGACTACAGATGTGACGACAAACTAAGGGCTGATTGAGATGCACTGATGAGTAGATTTAGCTGTAGCAAAAGAAAGGAAAATTCTGAACTGTCAAGTATTTATCCCATCGTGACGATTTTCAGAGCAGAGGCTGTAATTTGGGTTTGAGATGGCGGCTAACCGTCTGCCAGAAGTCCCATCTGCACCATCATTAACACCATTCCTCCATTTCAGGGCTTCACAACACAGCTCCACTCACACAAAGGCACACATCGTAGTTTCAAAAGCTGCAAAGGAACACGACAAAACATCAGGTTTCTGTCAACAAAACACGCTGAGGTAAACATCCTGCATTTAAGCTGCAGGAGCGATTTCAACAAACATGTTTATTGAATTCTTTCTGGTTTTGATACAGACAGAAACACAAATGAAAACATCATCACGGCTGCTGCAAAGAAGTGTAGGACCGACCTAAACCCCTCAAAGCAGTGAAACCTCCACCACTGCTAAAGATCCCAAATAGCCCAAGAAATGATAATTCGCGATACCAACTTTCATTATTAGTAGCTGTTCTGACAGAAGGATGTTTAATCTAGTAATAATTTCATGAATCACAGCACTAACACTGCAGAAAAGAAACCTAACCACTTGACCACATCGGCCAAGAATTGGGTAAAATCATAACGAGTTGTTGACAAGTCAAGTGCCTGTGGTAACTTGTACTGAAGCTTCAAAGCCCGAAAAGTGTTCTTCAGAACAGCCCATTAAGTGTCTGAATTAACACCTTTATGGTATTTAAGAGGATATGTTAAAGCTTTACAAAAGCTATATAAAATATGGAGACATTTCTTGCGGGTATCTAACACCTAGCACCTACCTGGCTGTTTCCTGTTATTCTCCGTTGGGTCTGACTGCTCACCTCAGCGTGAGCTACTTACAATCACTTTCAAAATCATAATAGGCTTGTTTACCACGTTTGTCTCTCGATTAATTTCCTGATTGTTGCAGGGTCTTGCTTGATTTCCCTTTTTCGCACCATTTCATTTCCTTTCCCTCCATTTTCTCTGGAATGTGGCTCGATGATAATCGCTGTGCAAGTGCGGCAATATTACATTCGCAGGCCTCCATCTTTTTTCAGATGTGTGAGAACAGTAATCAGAAAAAAATAGTGAAAGGGCTGTTTCCAAAAAGGACAGACGGAACAGGTGGAACTGTCTTTGATTTGCCGGGTGAATCAAACTGCAGCCTGCAGCGAATGCAGCCATTTGTGACAGAGGTTGACGCCTCTTCAGATTCCATTTAGCTGTTTTTGTGATGCAGTTCCTCCTTTTTTCTAGGTTAAAATAACAGTTGAAAAAAGGTCAGGTTATTAAAATTGATAGCCTCGTGAGTCGGTGCTGGTTCGGTCCTTTTAAAAACTTGTTCATAACAAAAAAAAAAAGTACCTGCTTTCAGGAAAAACGGAATTGGGAACAGAGAAATCTGAGGCGCTGTCTTCTCAAATTTGTGAAAAACTTGTTCTTGGCTACAGGACACTTTCCTTACTTTCCATTTCAAAGTTGTTCTTGAAGAATGACAGGTTGTCTTCCTGAGATGGCATTTCAAAGAGCACCTCTTTTTAAAAAAAATCTTCCACTGCTCTTGTTACACAGGAGAGGTCTTGAATCCAGACGACCAGAGACTTGCAAAAAGACGGAAGCATCAATCTCTCCGTGTCTTTTTCGGTGTTTCTGTTCACCTGCTTTGCCTCGTTACCCTGCTGAGGATCTTACCTTCTGAGATCTCGTTGTTCTCCTCTGTGACACCGCCGTCTTGTCTCCTTTGGGACTGAACACCTGATCGTTGAGCTGGAGGAGAGAACACATGATGCAAAAATCTACATTAATGAAGGGAGAGGAGAGGGTTAAACACGGGTGGTATATTCAAACAATCAATCACAAAAAATTGGGAAAAAGTGAGGAAAAATAAAGAAGCCTTTGCTAATCAATATCGACCAGAAAGTAAAAACTTCTGATTGGATTTATTATTATATATATATATAATCCTTATCTATTAAATTTTAAATCAATTAATCACTCAGTTGAACGCTTGTATCCATTTGATAGCTGATCAGCTCCCATACTGATGTTATGCAGAAAATGAATGATCAGTCAGAGGTTTTGCAGCTACAGTGACATCAGCAGCTTTGCCCTTGACGTCTGCTATTGCATCAGGTGGACTGCCAATGAAGCAGTGAAGAGTTTCAATATTCAGTATACTTCGCTGCTACATAGACAGTGTTTCTTCATTCAGCAGTGCACCAACAAATGTTTTGTTATTGGAGCACAGGAGATCATGAATATGAGGACACAGTAATATTCCGGCATCTCTTCAGCTTTGAAGAGCAGCGTGACTCTCTAACTGCTGAGTCAAAGGACTTTTCCACCTCACCACGAGGACATTTCCAGAGGACACACCTGTGGAGTTCTGCATTAAGAATCCTGTTTGAATGCTTTGTGTCTGGGATTTGTGTTTTTCCTGAAACACACTATGGTAATTAATATCAGCAGGTTGCCCAATGTCAGTGGCTAAAACAAAGTAAACAATGCAGTTGGCATATTTCTGCATTCAAAACCACAGCAGGGAACTGATGTGTGCTGCTGCTGTTGTTTCTCTCGCCGACGCCGTTTGAATTCTGTCCAGCTTCACTCGGCTCGTCTTTGACTCCATCCTCCACCGACCGCACAGCTTAAACAACATGAGCCAGGCAGACGGCATCGGCTCAACGATGGAGGCCGGCATTAGGAACGTGCACACGCTCAGTCACATAGCACTGCTGTGTCGTTCTTGTGGCCACACCCCAATCAGTGATGTCACAGCAGGTATTCTGCCAATCACAGCTGATGGGAAACACACGCTGGGGCATCGGTGATTGGAGCCAGACGAGCAGCTTGAATCGGTTCAGCATCACTTTTCTGTCGTGTGTGATTCGACGTGGTTTCAGCCTGCACATCCCAACGGCTCAGACTCACACAGGAGTTTCTACTGATTCTGAAATCAGCATGCATCTCGCACACAAAGAAATTCTCCAGGTGTTTTTCTCTCTCTCTCATCTCCAACACGCACATCGAACAACATTTGAAAATAATGGTGCATCACTGAGCACAGGATGTTATTGTGATTTCTCAGCCAGAGGCATGGAGGGAGTGATGAGGAAGTAAGTCGTCGCACAGCGATGTAAACAAAATGGAGACTGTGGAACTGAGCTAGAGGTGAGATTTCACCTGAAAGGGAAAGCAGATAATTAAATTTGGTTCTCTTACCTTCATGTTTTGCCTGAAGAGGTTTGCTCTCCTTTCCTTTGTTGACAGCAATGATCTTAAAGTTGTATTCTTTAGACGGGTCATAATTCTCAATGAGGAGTTTTGCTTCCTGCTTTGACACCTGGAAAACCTCCTGCTGTCCACCTGTTCAGGGGTGAGAGAAGAACAAACTGTCAGTAGCTGAAGCCTGAAGTCCACACAAGGAGATAGTCTGTAAGATTCATTTAATTATACATTTCATGAGAAAAAAACAAACAGTTATGATGAAAAACAAACCCATGTCAGCGTCACAAACCAGTTCATATAGAAACAAGGCAACACTCTTGGTAAGAACTGTAATATAAACCTGCCATATACAGAAAAAGGCTGGCTTTATAATTGAAGCATCAACTACTAAACCATTAGACATCAAAACCAACAATGAATCCATCCTGCAAACTGATTGTAATGAAGGTCAGAGGCTCTTTAAGAAGATTACTGTTAATCACAATCAAAACCGACAATCAACGCCAATATTCTGCTTTAAATATCTTCAAAAATACACAAACACAAATTTTGTGCCACAACAGCTTGAAACATATGAATAATTTCATTCCCAAGTACAAACCCTCCATTGTTTTTTATTCTACTTCCATTGTAACTTCCTCCCATGTAATTAAAATATCTGCTTTGGGATAATTTACATTGTCTGGCCACCTTTCACATTCAGGGCTTCAATAATAACCATGTAATTATGTTGACATAAATTCAATGCAGGCATTCACAACACCTGTTTTAACAGCAAAAAGGTATCCAGGGTTCACACAAAGAAGTTTGAACTCCAGCAGCAGAACTTTTGTATCATTGAAGTAGCAATTAAACCCGCTGACTCAACCCTGTGGGTCCGCTGTTGCAGGCATTGTTGCAGTGTTACGGAAATACTGCTGAGTGAAACTTCAAAATCACTCAACGGCGGTGATTTAAAATGCGACAGCCATTTTCTGCTCCATACTTGTCCACATATCACATAAAAAATGTACCTGCTGTTTGTTTCATTTCCTAACATTACATTATTGCTGATTTGCCAAAGTGTATTTTTTCTATATATATTTTAATGTGTGATACAGCATACGATGTCCAAAATTTAACTTAAGTCCAGCAGCAGAGGATTAGTTGTTGTTTTTCCCACCACTTACTGCATATATACTAATATCACTGCTTGTATGTTGACATTATGTCTAATTTTGTAGGGGAATATTTGCATATTTCTAGCCCTGCTCCTCTCCACTGTGTTGCAGGGGCTTGTAGGTTCGGTGTAGGTGAAGTGGTATGAATGAGACATGGGACTGGCTTGATGTCTCGTTCAAGGACCCTACAAAAAGTCTGCCGGTGAAGACACTTGACATGGTGGAGATGATGACACTGATGACACTTCAGCTATTGAACAATCTCTCAAACCGTCGTAGCAGACTATCATTACACCTGTGAACCGTGCGCACACACTACACACCTCAAGCCGTCATAAGGCTTCGAACTGCCTCCGAACCTGTGAAAATGATGATCACTCAAACTGTCCAGTACAGCAAATGAACTCAGAGAAGCCCTGTGGCATCAAAGACTGAAGAGAGGATTGATTAACTTAATTAAACCACATCATCACAGCAGCAAAGATCAGAGATAAACAAATAATAATAAAAAACAGTAATAGGTTTAGGCTAATAATGTGAACAGAAAACTAATATGGAGTGAAAATGAAAGTCAAATAAATCAATCAAGTAGGATAAATGTATTTGGCTGCCAAGATAATGTGCTTGGCTGGAAGAGCAGCAGATAATTTGGCAGAAGTCAGCAGTTGACTGACTGAGAGGAGCAGAGTCTTAGAGAGTCTGTCATGTCCACAGATATTGACTGAGGAGTCCAAAATCATCAGAGTAACAACTGCAAATTAGTTTAAAAGTTTGATGGGAGCCTTTTTTATGTGAATAAATTCAATTTGTCATTTTGCTTTCAGCTCATTTTTCGCCTTTGCTGCTGCAGACAGGATCAATAACTCTTCCTAAACTGTCAGTTATCAAAGAGCCGTTCTTTATGGAAAAAATGATTGATTGAAAAATCTAATTTCTGCCGTCTGCTGCAACAAAAATGTCTAGCAGAAAGAAAAACAACACACTTGAATGCCTTTTTTCTAAAGGTCTTCAATAATAATCTGCTTGTCTCCACAACCTGGAAGTAAAAGCTTCAAAGTGTACTGTACGCATCTCCACTAAACTTTGCAGCTGTTTACATAAATTAACCCCATTAACTTCCCTCACTGCTTCTCCACCTCCATCACACTCATACCAGCAGTCCACAGCCAGAAGATGATCACTCCTGTCATTCAAGTCCCAAACCTCAGCCCAGAGGGCACACAGCCATCCTTCCACTTCCAGTTACTTTTTGAAAATCATCTTTTTTTTTCTACTCCTGTTCTTCAAAACTAAGCACTACCCAAAGGCAACATGTTGCGGAGCGAGTTGTGTGGGCATGTCTCAGAAATGAGGCCATCATGCTTTGGTGAAAATGTCAAGCCCATTTGAATATCTGGAGGAATATGAAAAAAGGCAGTCAAGTTTTCTACTTCGTGACGCTGCCGCATCTGAGAAGTATGTACATTATGTGTTAAAAGAGAAATTGTTCCAGTGGTTAGAGGGTACTCTGAGGCATAGAAAAAAAAATTGTTCCCAACACTGAAGCAAACCTTCAGCTTAGCTGGAAAACGACCAGAGAACAAAATGAGGGCATGTTATTCTTTGACAGGAGCTGCAGATGAAAAGATTTTGTGTGGATCTGTCACTCTCCCCCTACCTTACCTTTTATATCCAACATCCGTCTTTCCATTTACTCTATCTACGCCTCTCTAACTCTACCCTTCATCTTGCCCTCCAGTGTCTCCCTTTTCATATTCTTGTGTCATTCTCTCCATCCCCGCGGCTCTCCCTCATGGTGTCAGGGGGATGGCTGCCTGTGCTTACTGCATCTTATCTGACATTTTCTCCATTACTGTGATCAAATAGACAGCCCAGCCACCCCAGGTGCTACAGGTTTACTCCGCCACTGGCTGACAGCAGCACTAGTGGCAGAGGTTGACTTCACCTTCAAACTTCAGGCAACAATAGACCGCTGCATCCAGCAGAGCCGAGGGAAACGAGGTAACGCCTGTGCCTCTGGTAAAATACTCAGTTCCCAGTCAACGACAGCCTGAGGAGACAAGTGGAGCCAGGGCAGTTTAGGTACTTCACAATAAGTGCTACCAACGTTATTTCATCTACTGATGGACTTGAACTGAGTCACAGGTGGGTCAGATCTATAAATGGACGTCTTTGGATCATTACTGAACTAAATAAACATTTTTATTTGTTGAGTTAAGAACTTGTTACTTCAGTGATCCACTCAGCTAAGGGCCAACAATATGGACAAAAATGATTAATGATAACAGTGCTGTCAGACTGACAGTTTGGCAACAGTGATGAAAACACCAGGCTGAGACACTAATCAAGAAAATGCCCCAGAGACAGCCTTCTTCAAACTTTAAAAGCTCCTTAAATATGTTTGTGTGTAGTTTTTAACCGTTCACTGCAATTGTGCGCTGTGCAGACATGACCCTGTATCATTTATATGTTTGGCTCTGCCAGCTTTGATAACAGTTTTCACCAACCATTGCCTTGGGGAGACCGGTTTATATGTTGTGCCAACCTGTGAATGAATTATTGCGTACAAGTTTGATATTTAGCCAAATACAGAGGACGATGAAGCAAAGACAGACAAACAAGGCCAAGTCCCCTATATTAAATAAAGCAATGCACCATTAAAAGAGGAGAAGATGTCTGTCTTATAAAGGGTTTTTAAATCTTTTTTGAATACAACATCACTTGTAGGTTTTAGAGAGCCCTTTAAATGCACTGAGAAAGAATAAATCAGCATGTTTGCCAAGTAAACACTGTGGAAATAGATCCTTCTATAGAGGCTGTCAATGAGACTTTCAGTGTGGCTTTAGCTTTTGGCTGCAACCCACCACCTCCCGCCAGCAGTCAATTATGACTAAGTACCAAGTACAGTGGTACAGTGGGGACAATTGAACTGTTTCTTCCCTCCTGATCTAGTAACTTATCAAAAATGATTTCTTATACTAAATCCATTACTGTGCTGAGTGTTGAGCTCTAGGGCTCTAACTTCTTGGAGCAGTGCAGCCGGTGCAGTGGTAATTTCGTCCGGTGCAACACCGTGTGCAGCGAATTTAGCAATTTGGTAGACTGAGGTGCACGGCAGGGGGGAGGTGTCATAGATTCAGCTTGGTACAGTGACAATTTCGTAACAAAAGGCTGCGCCGAAAGCTCGCCAGCTCCAACCTGGTCACCAAAGCCTCACAGACAGGTTTCCAAAATGTCAGACACATTTCAATGCAATAATTAATCACAACATTTAGCTATTTAATGCAACTATCTGAATCAACACATACTGTAAATTTATATCTATATCGATTGCCCTGTCACATCTGATGTCTGATCAAAGGTATTTGTCTGGCGTAATGGAAACTCAACCTGACTGAATTAACACAGCTGAATCTGTGATGCAAACTAATGACAAACCAACTATCATCTCTCTCAGCCAACCACAAACAGACAGATACTGTGAGTATATGTTCACCATCTCTCATCTCAGAAAATTCAAAAGAAAAGAGGTAAAAAGAGACGCTCGACAATGTGTCCTTTATGCTTCTGATTTCATCCCCGTTGTTTATGCTGTGATCTGTGCACACTCATCTTTGTTACACGGGGTTTAAATATAGGTTACTAAATGTGAGCTACTTTATTAGAAGAAAAAGGGCTGGGGTGTGTTTTTTTCACTGGGCAACGGTTCTCAGTGTATCAGGGCAAAACCTGATTTACAACTAGTAACCTCCTCCCCAGACTACTTCTGCTTCATCAGCCTGTGGAGTTCTGTTTGCGTCATCATTCAAACATCAGTTTCCTCATGGAAAATGTTTGGCCATCTGGGGTCGCCATCTCCTCCATCCATGTCGAAATATAAAACGACAAAATTGCAGTACACCTCGCCCGAGGGGCATTTAAAGGTGAGGAGAGGAGCTCATTTGATAGGTGAAGATCTGGCTCGGCTGTGTTAAACCCACTCATGCCTTCTCTCCTCCCTCTTTGCCAATTGTGCCAGTGGGAGTGACGGAGGCGGGAAAGAGGAATACTTGCTCCGTGCACGAAATATGCAAAATGCACCTGGACACACCCAGTTGGGTACGCCTGGTTTACGAAATTAGAGCACCTAGTGTCCCTGTAGTCCAGCTGAATGAGTGATACTTTCCCTCTCACCAAACCCTGAGAACCTCTTTAACTGTCCTCTAACTCAGACTCTCAACAAAATGAATCCTTAAAGCTTCCGATCATTAACGGTTACCGGTGCACAGAAGTTTTGCAGCATCTGCACATTTCCCCACAGCATTGAGAAGTCTGTTTGAATTCTCTTCTCTTCTTCAGTGGGAAAATTAACCAGAACAGAAGGGAAAGAAATGAAGGAAGAGAGGCAATCAGATGGAAAAAACCTACAGCAGTCCTGTAGATCAAAATCAAGAACTAGGTTGTAGTTCATTCTGCTTATAGACTGAATGTTTGAAACCTCATAACAATAAAATAGTGAAGGACACTCAATTTATTTTAATATATTTGATGTTTGACTGCCACAAAAACCTGGGCAGAGTAATTTACACTGATTCTATAACAACTATTCACCCTTTCTCTAACAATATACACTTTCTGCAATATGTGTGCTCTATTTTTTCTGTCCTTTTTCTTATTTTTAACATCTATATGCAAATGAGCATCACCTAAAATTAACCTAAATCCTGAGGAAGTGTTGCCATGTGCTTGTCAGGACTGTGAAGTGATTCGGAGCAGTGTTAAATTAGACCACACAAGCTTTGAATCCACTGATCTTTACATAAATAAAAATAAAACAATAGCACCTATTTTGATTCAGCCAGATGAATGAATGTCTGTCACAGCCCACTGAACACTTTCATATTCAACACTTGTTGGGAGAACATGCTGCACCAACACTAAAAATATTTACAGCCTTCTCCAGCTGTTACCTACCGAGACCTAATTTTAACATCTTTCAAAATGGTTTCCAGTGGTTTAATGAAATCACATTTAAATATTTCTACATATTTGTGTTAGTGACCAAGAGGCTTTGATGGAGGAGGGTGTGAAGGTTGATGCATAAACTGATCACACTGCAATCCATCACAAGATGAATCCATGAATAGCAACAACATCAGCAGAGTCTGTCATTCATTCATTAACCCTTTAAGACTGCAATCCAACCTACAGTACAACTATGATAATAGATAGTCAATCCACAACACAATATTAATTTATGTAACAGTCATAAAACCAACATAAAACCTACAGTATGATGCTAAATGAAGAATCCAGAGAGATAACAACAGGCCACACAACTGTAATGCTGTCCAAAGCAGACTGACAGTGATTATAAGTCAGCAGCTCATTAGATTCAGTGAGCTAAAATATATGCTGGCGATGAGACAAATAAATGTGTTCCCTCCACCAGAGAGGTCATATTTCACTTCAGAGACTACTAAACCTGAATTGGTGAAGGGACGGTTCATGGGCCAAGGAGGAATCCTGGGCTAGTCATTCTGGAGACTGCTGTTGAGCTGTATTGCGTAATGCTGTGCAATGTTTCGAACGTTTGCCTAACCCTTATTAGCATAAATAGGTTACAACCAAGTGGGTTAGTTTTGATGTCTCTGGGAAGCAATCCACAGTCATCTACTCCCAACCCCTCTGGAAAACCAAAAAAGAGAAAAAGAAAAAAAAAAAAACAGGAACATGACCTGGAGCCAGTCACATACAAAATGTAACTGTGTTAACAACAGTCTAGACCTACGCTTGGCTCCACAGTGCCACAGTGCTAAAAACGTGTTGAAGCATTCATCAGTAAATCTAAAGGTGTCCTCCTGCAATCAGCCGCACAGTTTCATGGTGGACACCTGAACAGACCTGGTTTCAGTTACATCAGAGCCTGTGTGTGGTTACGTGTCTCTTTCTCTTCAGAGTGAATTATGAACCAAGACGCAGGTGAAAACCACATAAAAAAGGTTCATTTGTTCTCCCTCAGGGGAAGAGGTTCAACTACTGCACTTCTATGTGCATAACTAGAATTTTTGTTCCACCAGCAAAAGACAAATGCAATATAGTTAAGATGATTTGTGAGCAGAAAGTAACTGTATTAACCTTCATTCTGTTTGTCATACTATAGGAAAGCCAGGGTATGGCTTCTCCTTTCATGACGCATCATCCTGCTGGAATTATTGCTGAGGAGCTCGACCATCAATCAATCGCAAAGATTGTGCAGCTCGGCTTCCAGGTGTGAATGTGGGTAACTGTGTGAACACCAGACAGGACAGTACAGGAGAGGAGGGTTGACCAAAGCCATTACACCAACCTGGAACAATCTTCCAACAGGAAAAGTCGAGCCCTTAGATAGATCGTTTTTTCTTTTTTTCAGTTCCAGTTTTAATTCTGACGAATTATTTCTCCTTATTCTGGGAGAGCCAAGTAAAAAGCATGATGTAAGGTCACATCAAATACTTTAGCAAAACGCTTGCAGCCAAAGAACCATAAGTCCTTCATCTGGATCCTGATTAAAATCAAAACAGATACTCATGCTGGGGGCGATCAGTTCATCAAATGACAGCTGAACCTGTTTGTATGATTTTGAGAACGCACACTACAAAATACAGACCGTGCAGTGAAAACAGTTCTTTCTTTGTCTTGAAGGCAAACATTATCAATAATGAAAAGAAACAGCACTAGGGGAGTCGAGATGAAAGCTCAGGTGAAACCACATTTCAGAAATCTAGACCTCAGTATTTTTGACCACTACTCGGGGTCAGTGCAAGGTCTTACCTGGTTGAGTGGTGTAAGTGACTTTGTAGCTCTCAAACTCTCCTTTCGGCTCTTTCCACACCACTTGCAGTTTGGTGGGGCTCAAGAGTTTGGCGCGGAAACGTCGTGGTGATGAAACTGGACAGAGACACAATGAAAACACACAGCTTTAGACAACAACTGTTAGATTCCAAAAAAATGTAAATATACACATTTTTGAATGAATTGATGAATTCATAAGATATCCCTGTCATGCACCATCATACTCCAACACTTTTATGTCAATATTAGAAAAACCTCTGTCATCATACTATATACTATTAGTGGATCACATCCATAACACTGGAATGAGTTCAATTCTGTTCAGTCAGCGCTGGGTAATAAAAAGACCAATTTTACGCAAACAGCTTAGGCTTAGAGTTTTGATTGAGGGAATGAAGGACAGATCTGCTCCTGCTTTTCAACTTCTAATGCGCTAATGCAGCCTTATGTTGTGTCAAGCTGTCGAATAAAGTTGAGAGAAATGTCTATTTATCCTTTTGTGGTCACATTCAGCATCACCGCTTAGGATGTTTTTTTGTTGTTTTTTTTACAAAAATGCAGGTTGGACAGAAATCTGTTCTCCCTCCGTTTAACTTCTCCGCAGTCATTCATCCGCTAAGCACAAAACACAACTGTGACCGAGTTAAGTTAGATTGAACTCCCTCCAGAGTTATGGCGGTGTAGAGGCAGTCGCTCCATCTGTGTTTTTAAACAGTTAGGAAAAGGGGAGAAAAAACACAAAGGGGGATAAATTGTATTTCATCCAAGAGGGGAGGATAGACATCAGAGAGATTAGCTTGCACAGATGTCACATTAAAAAGCAAAGTCCCATTCTCCTCCTCTTCCTCATCCTCATCTTCCTCATCTATTGACAAGCCGGCATTGTGCTCGTCTCTGTGGGTACACGACAGGTTTTCTTCTGTGTTCCACTTACCGTTGGCATCAAAGCAACGCCCCTGCCTCTCATCCTGATTAGTCGTTGGCCTTGTCAGCCGCCTAGAGGCCTACCACCTACTTTTCTCTCTGCATCCAACCCCTTGTATTCATTTTCTCAAGCTTGCACTCTGTCTTATCTCTGTCTCCTCGTATGTCCTCGTCTTTCGCTACATATCTGATCCCTTCCTGTCCTGATCTTATTGCCTTTCATTTCTTCTCTTTCTGCATCTGTGCTTTGAAATTGTCATCAGGGGTAAGAAGAGGATGAGAAAAAGGAGAGAATGTGACTCCCTTTTAACTGCAAGGAGAGAAAGAACAAAGGACACCAAAGGGAAAGGCACTGGAATAGCATGTGTATACTATTCCTCTCCTGTCCTCAGCAGGAGTGTTAAGATGTACAACACAGACTGACTATCAAACTGAATATCCAAATACTCTTTACAATGGCCTCAACCTGTGTATAAACCCTCTGAAAAGTCAACAACACTGTGTGCATTCAACTACTAAAAATATGATCATAATGTTTCGCTCCACACTTGTGTAATGTTGTTGTATTTTCACATTAAGACACGAGTTAAAACACTGGAACAAGGCCATTGTAAAGCAATTCAATGCCAAAAACCACATTTCCAGGGTCAACAACCACAACACCCCATCATTTCACACCAGCAGAGCCAAATCCCAGATAAAAAAAAATAAAAATAAAAAATACACATCTCGACACATTCCAAATCTAATTTGGTTAACTATGAAAAAAGAAAAGCCAGGGGGTGGAAAATAAAAAATAAAACCCACAAACTTGTGTGTTTGTGTCCTCATTATGAGGTAAGCCATCTGCTGCCGCCGACTTCTTTAAATACCTACACAATGATTGACGCTTGGTAGAGCTCTGATGCTCTGCAGCGCAATAAACAAGGGGCTTAAAGGGATAGTTCACCCAAAACGAAAACATAATGACTTTGGAAAAGGTATCGTTTACAAGGATTGTGAATCTACTTTGAACAAAATGTCCATATGTTGCCTGCCCATACATGGCAATATCACTGTGCGTGGATGTTTGAACATTAGCAGAGCGGTTCTTTGTAATGTGCCGCTCCGTGTAAACTGACAGTTTTGTTGAAAATGACGCATATTTGAAGAGAAAGTGGCTGTTTGCTTCCACTTTTCAGGACCAATTCAGCTTCTTTCCTGAATCTCTCTCCACAATGGAGGATTAAGTCGATCTGATAAGACTTACCACCAAACACCTCTGCACTATTTTGGGTGAACCACCTCTTTACGCACGTCATTATCTGCAGAAAACTCTGCATGTAGGTATGCAAAGAAACTTGAGTTCAGCACAGGGAGGATAATCCTGATTTCAATGGAGAGAATGAGAAGCCGGCGCATTCAACAGCAGGCAAATATATTTATATACAAACACACATAAGGAATACTGTACCAATTATCTCACCAACCTGGGGATGAGAATGAGGGCTGCATGGGATTTCGGCTCAGGCTTTAGTTCTGTCTCGGAAACAAAGGACATTCTCTCATCTGGAGAGAGCTGCTCAAATCCCAAATGATTCAAGACGCAGATTTCGCACCTCTGTTTGTAGTTGAAATGCGTTGATTTTGTGTTTCGCATGTGCTCTGCGCACCCATGTGAGCGCATCTGTATGTGCATGTGTGTCCATGAATTATTTACGATGGCCCAGGACTGGAAGCAAGTGTATTACGGTGTGCATGTAAAAAAAAACTCAGCGCACCTTATTCTGTATAGCCTTGGTGTTTTTTTTTCTCTCTTTCTCTGAGTATCTTAAGAAACCTGCTAGTTCCTTTGCAGCCAGTCACACACACATACTCGCACACTTCCACACACATACACATACATAGAAAGCCATGGATCTTCACTGTGAGATTGTATTCTCACGCAGAGACAAGTATTGGATGCTGAGCAAACAGCCTGGCGAAGACAAAAGGCTTCACCTTCAGACGTGGGAACTTAATGCTCATCTATTTTTCCTGGAGAATCTTGTGCAAACAGCAGAGTCGACGGCTGCTGATCGTGAAGAAGTGTCCGTCACGCCCACGGGCGGTTGTGCAACAAGTCGAATACGTAAAGTTTTAAGTGCATCTTATCATCAGTGACTGTAAAGAGAGGGAGAATCACAGTATAGGAAACTCTGATCTGCAACAGGGAGCTTTGAAGTGAGCTGTAAAGCATCGATGGAAAGTTTTCTCAACTCAGTCACTTTAATTTTATAGCTAGCTGCCAAGAACAGACCATCTTAAAGGTGCTAAACAGAGCAGCAAATTATTATCACATTAAAATTCATAGATCAGTGTAATTGCAACTCTGCATGCCGACACCATGGTGTCAGATCTGAGGGGAAATATGTGTCATTGCATTATAGCACAGAACAGATAGAGGCCGCTGTCCTTGAAGAGGCAACTACAGCTACAGCTTTCAGTTTCTGGTGCTGGGGGATGTTATAGGGGGTCAAACACTGCTGAGAAGAAAAAAACTGACACGTTTATATTCTTCATGCCAAAATTCAGTATAATTTGGAGATCCAATTATTTTTCTATTTCATACACTGACAATTTCAACCGCTGTCCCCACGGCCTCTGATTATATTCACTGGAATGTCAGAAGCCCACTGAAATAAAATGGTGACCTAGAAAAGTACCACCGAACAACACTGACATTTGACCACATTCCCCTTTTGCCTATTTCCCCTCCAGGTACAGAAACCTGCAGACACTTCTTTCATTATCTCTGCAGGCAAGGAAAAACACGAGAAGCCTTACACAAAGACTGAGCTAAGCCAGTGAAGTCACTCTTTGACCTTTCACCTTTTAAATAAGGATTTCATGACAGGTGTCTGTTTAGAGAGTAATTTAGGACATGGCTAAGTAATTACTAAATAACAGGCTGAGTCCTGGTAAACACAAAGGCTAGAGGCTCGATCAAAGACGACGCCTTCTTTAATTTAGATGTCCGGATTCTTGTTGGCAAAAGATTTGTGCTCATTCATCAGCATGAAGCAAATTAATTTATCATGAGTCGGCTTTTCAAGTTCCACTTCATTTTCTGTTTTGCTTGAAAAACTCCTCGCCTCATCTGACTCCTCTGAATTTGACAGAGCTGAGGAGGAGATTTGCAGTGGAAGCTCTCCAAGGCGATCATAACTCCTCAGCTCTTCCTGGGTCACTGCTGTAGCCCAGACTAGCACACTATGGCCTCTTCACTGAGGAATGTTGTGGTTGCTTTCAGTTTCTTGAACTCTATCCCGAAAAAAAAAGTTACTTTCTTGCACCAGTGTCAGGCTGTACCTTTACTGGGTCCGTTAGAGTTACAGACGGACTGGTGAGCATTTCATAAGAGGGAGACATCATCAGGTCAATTAAGTATCCTTGATTAATCACTGAGCAGGGATCCAGTCTAACTTTTTCAACGCTCAATGTTGCAAGAGGCGTCCGGGTCTATGAATATATTAAATAAATATGAAATTATATTACTAGATTTCAGTAATGAGGTACTTTAACAAAAAACTAAAAAACACAGCAGCATGTGAGTGTGACAATAAGGGTAACCATCATAACTCATTGTCAAACCTGACTGTTTCACTGTCCGTGTGATGTCAGTGACCTCAAACTCACCATGGAGCGAAATGGTTTCACTGGGTGTCAAACTGTCTTATTTGGGTGCTGTATGCTACTTCTACACTACTTTCACTAGATTCATAATAATTAAAGAGAAGTTCTCTAAGTCCAGTCTCTTTTCCTCTGTCTTGCTAACCCTCCTCCTGGCAATGTGCATTTGTTCACAACGAAGCTGCGAGAAATCAATTAATAAAGCGGTAGATAATGTTATATCAATATTATATATATAACGCATATCTGTGTAGTCGTATCTGTCATAAAAAAAGAGATTACAGGTTACAGGGCGCAGAGACGAGAGCTGGGACACCGGGGCGGCAGCGTTGACCCTACAAGGCTGGTTTTCAGCCAAGAGACGCAATAAGTGACACACATGTGGAAGGCAGAGAGCCTCTATTCTCCCTATAAACCATCATAATTACTCCAAAGCTGTTTAATATTAAAGGTAAAAATGTAGCATAGTAAGCTACAAATCCTGCATACTTCCTCTTTAAAGTGCGACATGACAATATCATAGAAGGTGGATCTAGTTTTAGTTGGACAGAACAAGCAAGCGATGATGTAAATTGTGTTTTTTGCAATTGTCTTTGTGACCCAATGACTAATGAAATAATTAAGGAGATGGTCGGCACATTTATCACCAAGGAAAATATCTGTTAGTTTCAACCTTTCCATGTTAAGATAAAAAACACGGGGATGGGTCAAAGAGCCACAGTGCTCCAGCCAAGTATCCACAACAGGTTATCCAGGTGCTTTCAGACACCGAGTGTGATCGCTGCGGTGGAGAGGCAATGGAAAGAAGAGAGGGTGAGTCATACTCTTGTCTGTGCCTAGAGCTATTTGTACACACTATGGAGAACAATATAGAGTTGAATTTTAAAATAGCACTTAATGGGAGCATGTGCATGTAGTAAAATGTGGTATGTGAGATGTATAATAAGAGAGTGGGTCTGCACCGACTCCTCCAATATCACAGTTGTAGCAGAGCTGCGCCCTGCTGCCGGCCACAGCAATATGTCCTCAGTGTCTGGAAGAAATTCATGGTATGGTTGTCTCTAGGTTAGCTATGTAATTTGCATGCATGGATTTCCAAAACTACTCATGTGCTATTATGGTATGGCAAAGTATCAGCTGTGTAGTGACTTTATGGTAATGGACGAATGTCAGCAGACTTTGGTTTTGCACCACAGCACCGAGCAGGTTTAGTCCTGTTTCAGGTTCAACGGTGCCAACAAACCTTTGAAAGCTGGCTGAAGCAGAGTGTGTTTGGGTGCAGCATAAGTGCCCAACTGACTAAAGGCAAAACATTAATCTTTCAGTGTGTTCATTTTTTCCCCATTCGCGAAGGAACACCCAACACATTAAGATTGAGAACAGATACAAAACCTTATCTTAGATTCGTGGTCAGGTCTTTGGTGCGAAAGGGGAAAAATTCACTCAGCACAGCTAATTTAAGACACGTCATGAATATCAAACCATCGTTTGCATTCCTGGAGAGAATATTCCCTTTGGTAAAAAATGAACACTCAAGATTGTTAAAGTTGATAATTGTGTTAAGGAGACACATTTCTCTCTGTTAATGAGTTAACAAATGAAAATATCTGTTAATTGTTGAATAATATAAATGGGTTAAACAGAGTGAGAAGACAATGTTAATACATGGTGTGAAAACATGATTACAATAGGAGAGTTTACTGTCCTACAGACAGTGAGGAGCTACCGTGAAACACAACATTGCTGTTGAGTTGTGAGCAAAAACTGTTTTTGTCGATCAAAAACTGTTTTACTAATGTTTTATAAAAACTGTTTTTGTTGACCAAAAACTGTTTTACGCAAAGTTAGAAAACTGATAGTAAGACTGGGGACAAGTGGTGATTTCACATCTGTAGTGTTAGAAAAAACTCTGGCACTGGGATGCCCTTTGAACATTCCCTCAAATACATTAATAAATAGGATAAACATGTGTGGATTAATTAAAATGACATAATATTCCACACACACAGAGCAAAACACGAGTTCTCATTATGATTTTGGCATCAAGGCTTTTCCCTTTGAGACACACGCATGAGGGTAAATGCACAAAACAGGAGATAAATTAAATAAAAACAACAAAAAATCAAATCCAAACTCAGTTTCTTTGGAGCAAAGCTGCACATCAAAATTGCAACAGGGAAAATCTGAATTTAACCTGCTGGATTAAAGGATGAACAAATGATGCCTGCATCTCCACATTGGGGACCACACTGGGGTTTACCAAGCCAGCAATTAACTTATAATTTTCATTATAATACTCAGAGCAGACAAATGGTGAATGATTTCTGGGCACATGGCTCCATCATGGAAGCAACCAAATATTTTTTTCAAGTAAATGAGGAAACTTGGCTTTCAAAGCTTCGCTTGGCCGTGGTATGGAACGATCTGGCTGGCACCATGTGACACCAAAATGGAAAGGCCCCAGGAAACCCTGCTTAGCACATAATGGGAAGCCCTTGGAAGTACATGTTTGTCTTTGTAGAAAGCCTTGTTTGGCACTTAAAGCAGAGGGCTAGGTTTAAGAAAACAACCAACAAAAAGCTGTGTTCCTGGTTGTCGCCATGGAAATACTTGTGTGGTCTGGTGCAGTTGTGTGGTAAAAAAAAAAAAACCCTGGTGGCCCTTGAGTGGACAGCAGGCTGGCAGTGGAGGTACTTACCTTGGCCCCGCGCTGGCTGAGGACACAGAGAGATGAGAACGAAGCCCAGCAGGCAGAGGCTCTGTCTGGCTGTAAACTGCATCCTGATAGCAGCAGACAGGAGGACACGACACACCTGTGCAGGGAGACGAGGGTTGAGGAGAGGAAGGATACAGCAAGGAGGAGGACCAGGGAGAGACGAGTTGAAAAAATAGTGAATGGTAAAGAAGTAGGTGAGAGGATGGAAGGGAATGACAGGTGAGGAAGCAGGGAGGGGGTGGTGGGAGGGGGGGTGGAGATAAGCAGGGATGTGAGAGAGTACAGAAGAGGTAGGGTGGGGAAGACAAGACAGAAAGAGCAGCAAAAAAAGAGGAATGGAGGTAGAGGGAGTGAAACACAGGAGGAAGGGGGAGTGGGAGAGCAGCAGGGATGACAAGGAGGAAGAGGTGGAGGAGGGAGAAGAGAGGGGTGTTTAAAAAAGTGGGAGGGACGACTTAATTTAACCATATGGCATTTTATAAACATGTCCTTGATTATGTTTCAGAACTAAGGCTATTAGATAATTGTTTATTCTTCAATTACAGACACACCTACCATTTCTTGTAGATGTTTTGACTAAAAACTTGACGAGCATATACAGTATGAATAAACCTACTGACCAACCCTCGTCAACAAGTAATTTCTAAAATGAAATCCCATTGAATGAAGCTACCAAATCAATGTCTCTTTTAATACTTCTTTGAGTCCCTCTGTGTGCAGAATTAAATGCACTATTATAATGATGACACACAATTTCTTCACATATTAGGGTTGGGGATCAATATAAAGCTTTTAAAATATTGTCTGTGAATATCGACTATTACCATTTACGTAAAAACCCTGTAGTTTCTCTAGCTGCTACAAAGACATTACTCTCTACAGGGGGGCTGGAGATGTAGCAGGTATTACACAGCTGTCAGGACATGGAACAATAATAAGTACTGCAGGTTGTGGATATTTTGAAAAATACCGTAAACAGCTGCATGATCATTAAGCAACAGCAACAAAAAAAAACCTCTCTCTCTACCTGCAAGGGTTTAGAAATGTAACATTATTATTATTCTTCATATTTTTTTCATGACTTACTACTACAGCTTGTGTTGCACATTTTAATATCAAAACAACGATGCCAGTGGCAATAAAGCCAGAGCATGATAATAATACAGGACTGTAATATATCACTTTAATATCTATGAAAATATCCCCTCAGGGACTTGCAGCGTGACTGTAGTTCACTGTATGGGACACTGCAACACCTGGATGTTTTATGACCAAATCGTATAATGAACTTTAAGACCACGACCTTCTATATAATTTAGACTCCTGATACGATACTATTGCAAGTTGTAACTCGGATTATGGCATCACAAAATGTCATTTACAGGTAATACCTTTGCATCTAATAGATCAATCACTCACAGATCATATAAATACAGTATAAGCATCTGATGCTGCCCGCTCAATTAAAACACATCAGCCACTCGGAGAAAAAATGAATAAGACTGCACATGTTTCCTCACAAACTTTTTTGTTTACAATAAATAAACGAAGCCGAAGTTCTCCTTAATTGAATTAGCACAGGTGAGATCTGCACGTAGCGCCATCAGCAGCACCTACTCTAACCAACACGCGGGTCGGTGTGTAACGTGCAGAGGAAAAGATCCGCGGATCTTTAAATAAGAAAATAAAACTGATATTTGCCAGATGAGTGCAGTGTGTGAATAATAAAAAGGAGCAGCTTTACCTTCTCAGATCATATGTTTCCGGGCTCCGCAGCTCTCCTCCGGACAGCTGAATGAGCAGCACACTAGTCCTCACAGCGTCTCTGATCCACTCACTGTTCACCAACTCTCCGCTCCCTCTGTCGAGCAGGAGACGGGTTACACCAACACACACACTGATCGGCCTACCAGAGACTACCGGTCAAAAAATTTCAAAATAAAATCACACACGACAACATTTTTAGTGAATTCACAACGACTACCCCGCCTCTAAAGCAGCAACATGAAAATGACATTCAATAATGATTTAATTAAAAAAAAAAACTTCCTTCTTCTGCTCTTAACCCAAGTTCTTTGAACCTTTCGATGCTTTTATTCTGAATGAACAATTCACCGTGACAGCTGACATCATTTTATAAAACCACTATAATTATGATAGTAATCATAGAAGTGGCAAAATACCAGTCTGAAGCACAGTTCAACACTTTGACTTTGAAGTTGAAGGCACTTTCAATGCCATTGACTGTCATACCTGTAACTTAGGCTAACTTACCTGTCAGGTGACATGTTGGGTAGTGCTGTTTCCATTTCGGTCCTTCAGTCAAACTCTGAGAAACTAAATAAACATGTCGTTTAAGTAAACAAAACGTATCAAATTCATTCACTATGAACATTTCTTCATGGTCGAGAGGATTTTTTGCTAACGTTAACCGTTAATATAATATATCCATGACGTTAACTGACGAAACGTTACTGTTAGCTAGCTAGAAGCTAACATTACCTTCAACTTTTTAAGCTAGCTGTCGATATTTATTATTAAACCAGCCTAACTAGTAGCTAGCTAGAGTAAAGTTAATTCAATGAATATATAAGTAAAACGCTCTCTCACCTTACGCAATAAATGTCTTAAATGTTGACAAACATGAAATTAAAAACAGTAGTTGTTTACAGTTTGAAAAAACTAACGGACGGTTTGTTCGTTTTTTTTGTTACAGTTAGCTCCGCCCACTGCAGGTTTACTCAACCAATCAGATTCATCTTATTATTTAAGGGCGTCATCATCATAGACCAGATTTTTGTGACATAGACCAGAGCGGCTTTTTTATGCAAATGAGGATGACTGAGGCATTCTGGGTAATTTAGGGGCAGCGCCCGGCATTTTTAAATACCCTCCATTCAAAACGTCAACATGGTGAAGAGTTGTTGTGTCGCTGGATGTCACAACAACATTAAAAAAAATCCACTCCTCCGGTTTTCGCAACTTCCTTGCCGATTTTTGTGGCTTTAAGCAATAAGAAGAGAGGATAAAGGGAAGCTGTGGGACCCCCACATCACTATGTGTGAGAACATTTTATAACAGGTAAGACTAACTTTAGCTGACGTAATTGTTGGTTATCAAAATTTAATGATGATTGTTTATGTAATAAAAAGTCATAGCTAACGATTTTATTGTAACCGTTAACTATCCCAGTGTTTATTAACGTTAGCTACCGAAGCCTGAAGGCTAACACGTTAGCTAGTCCAAACTGTAATAGAATTCATTTCATACCCACTGCAATACAGCTCAAAAACTAGTTAACGGTTACAATAAAATCGTTAGCTATGACTTTTTATTACATAAACAATCATCATTAATTTGGCTAAAGCATTTGATAACTAACAATTACGTCTTTATTTACCTTTATAAAATGTTCTCCACACACATAGTGATGTGGGGAAAGGGGTCCCACAGCTTCCTCTCTTCTTATTGCAGCCACAAAACGACTCAAGGATTGCGAAAACCGGAGGAGTGGATTTTTTTAATGTTGTTGTGACATCCAGACACAACAACTTTCATTGTTGACGTTTTGAATGGAGGGTATTTAAAAATAACAAATTGCCTCAGTCATCCTCATTTGCATAAAAAAGCCGCTCTGGTCTATAGAAATTCATTGTCTGGACATATTAGGCAACATATTGTAATATTATGTCTAGGCTAACATATCCCTTTGAAAAAATTTATTTGTACACAAATGTCTAGACTGTTTATTGTTTTTCCTTATTAATTCTAAACACTTAGGCCCTATCTTCACATTCTTGTGAAGTTGCCACTGACGGCATTTAATATTGTGCATACAGTACAAAGACACACTAAACTACTATAATTAGCCTATGATAAAATACCAGTCTGAAGCCAAGTTCAACTGTAAAACTGCCACTTTGACTTTGAGATTGAAGCTCTTTTATATACAGTCTATGGGTTGAATTGTTTTAGCCCACCCCATCATACCTAGTCATGTGACTTGGTTGGTGCTATTTCAGTCCTTCAGTCAAACTCTGAGGAAACGTATAATTCATTCACTACAAACATTTCGTCATGGTAGAGAAGTTTCAGATCATTTATTTAAATATAGGTACCATAATCCATAGAAATTCAATTTATGTACGTACATGTTTGCATGCAGGAGCAAAGAGGCAGAGAGAAAAATAAATGTAGGCTACTTAACATAACAAACAGGTGCTATGTAGAAAAGATTAGGTAAAATGTCTTACACAGGAGAGTTACTGTTCGACTGTTGCATTACAAGTGTGGGAATAACAGGGGAAAAATGCCCAGTGTGCTTGAAGGAGGTGATAATTGTTCCTGTTAGGAAACCTGGGGGACTAGTAAAATAGAAAAATAGGCTACAGGCCAGTTATCTCCACATCACACAATCGCAAATCAGTGGAACGGATGGTAAAGCAAAGTTTGGTTAAAAAAAAAAAAAAGATGCATGCAAGTGCAACAATAGGTGTTTTCCACAATGATAGCTATTTGTAAGTGGGCCAATTGTTATCAGAAGATCATTGTTTGACGATGATAGGCTAGGCTACTCATGGTTAAAAAACCCTAAGAGAGCCATGACCTCTGGCAAGACCAATGTCAAACAACCTACGCCAGCGTTCAGGGAATTAAAAAGAAAAAATCCAAATTCTTGCTAAATTTCATAGCTCTGCACCAAAATTCAATGGATTTATATTCATTTTCTTCTTTTTCTTTTAACATCAACTGTAACCCTTTGGTTGTTTGCTGATCTGATCTCTACTTTGTGGTAGAGATCTGAGTCACAACTTGAGTGTTTACTCTAGAGAGCTTTACGCAATACTGGCTGCTTTAAAAAAGGGAATCAAGTGAGATAGACATGTAGTGGCACAGTTTTTGCTTTTTTACATTTTCAGTTGTGCATAGACAAAGGTCACTGAGGTCATAATGAAACACTGCTCAGTGATTGACTGAACTGCAAGTCACACGCACCAAGGGCAAATGAAAACATCCTGAAATTGGAAAGCAGAAAAGCTGTCCAAACATGCAGTAAATAAAAGAGATGCTAGAGTCAACATCAGCGTGTCAAAAGAAAGTTTAAGCAACAGAGCTGGGATCATGACACCAAAGGAAGACGTTTAAGCTGCCTTCAAAACGTGGAGGAGGAAGAGGAGTAGTGATAAAAGAGCAAGTTACAAAGGGAAGAATACGAATTGGACAATGTAACAGTTCTTTTCATCATAAGGAAAACACCATCCCACAGGACATTGTTAGCCGTGTTAGTCACTGTTTACTGACATAATCGTCTCAACCAGAAGTTATGTAGGCCTCGAGAAAAGGCCAGAAATGATTACACAGTATGGAGGAAGTAGGGACACAGCTAGTTTTTTGTTTGTTTGTTTGTTTGTCTGTCTGCTTGTTTCACCACTCAAATACTTGGTCCAAAACCAGTAGGTGGTAGCAATGTGGCATTAAGGATGCATTTTTGCATAATTAAATCCTATTTATTCATTTATTTATGTTTAAAAAAAGAAACACTACAGCTTTTGTTGCCATTAGCGCTGTCAGGTATAAAGCAGCAGAAGCTAAAGAAGAAGAAGGAGAAGAAAAGCACCAGCAAAAGTATTGATTTTTAAAGTATTAACACATTAAGCTCAAGAGATAACATCAAAATGAACACCATGCACCTGCATCCTTTTCATCACAAGCACAATAAGAAGAGTGCCTAGATCGTCTGCTGCTTTACATCCAAACCATGATTGACCACCTCTACCACAACCACCACATCTCCCACATCACTGAGAGGAGATCACATGAGCCATATTTGTGGATTCATGGTAAATGTCAGGCACAATCCATCACCCGACATGAAACTGACAATGCAGCTTCTGCACTGTTTGTTTTTGGTTTTTCAAAGTAAATTATTTGTTAATCAATGTCAATATGGTTTCCTCCCTTTTTTGATCTTTATCGTTATACGGTATCAAGAAATCATCAGTTCAAACCAGAGAGAAATAACCTCAAGACAAACACCTGAATACTTTTACAACCTATAAACTTTACAGCTTATTTCCACTGTAGTTTTACAACTTGAAGGCAAATAATTCTGGAGGCTCACTGTAAACTCAGCTTTTGTTCATCAACACCTTTAATTGCCTATGGGATGTTATCAAACCAAGCTCTTAAATATGCATTTGTTGCATTTGTATTTCCCTTCTTTTAAAGCCATGGAACAAATGCTCTAAAGTCTGACCTTGCATTTGTACAGTCTATTAATTCAGAGGAACACAGACTTGTATTTTAATTTGAAGGCAGCCCTGCCTCACTTCCCATCCTGCTGCTGCTGTCTCTGTCCAGCTTCACACAGGTCCCCTCTCCTCTCAGTTGAGACTTGCTGTGGACTGATGGGTGTTTCCCGCTTCATTCACCATCTACCCCTGCAGCTATTCATTCCTTCTTCCTCTTTAACGTGAGGCGCGGCAGCAGAAAAAAAAGAAAGAAAGAAAGAAAAAGAAATGCTTCAGTGCTGCAGACAGGTTGAGTGGCTGCAGGGACAAAGTGGGTGTTTTCTGTGACCCCCTCCGGCTGTACGCTGTACGACTCCCCAGGGCTCCAGTTAATGTGCCTATTACAGTTCTGGGCAGGTGGCTGAAGGTAAAAACTAAAAAGTGAGAATTATGGAAGAAGAATGGAAACACTTGTTGTTTGAATTATGACTCGCTCAAGTTCATTGGAGGGCAAGACAGGAAAATAGTATAGGGGGAGGGGAGAAAACACAACTGCATAGACAGGATAGGACCTTGAAATCCTTAAGATGTTCTAGTAACACAGTAACATCCACACAGAGCTGCAGCCTTGGGTATGCAGGTGTCCTCTCTGACTGTGAGATAGCACAAGGCCTTGAATGAATAATGGGCTTGTGTCTACTGAAGGTGAAGTGTTCGGCTCCTCCAGACCTCAGTTATTGTGGGCTTGCTTGCTGACCATGTACCAGTAGAATCAGAGGTCCCCGAAGTCTCCTGCATTTGCATAATCATGAATATTGAACAGTCAAATTCTTTGTGTTGTCTTTAGACTTTAAGTTTAATGGCTTGAAAACCGCAGCATGACTAAACAGTTTGTCTCTTCAACAGGAAAAGAACCTGTTTATGTTTTTGTACACCGTAATGCTCCTTAAATCCAGACAGACACATTTTAAAGCCACAATACTTTACATTTTTGCTCTGTTTTTATTCGAAGTGTTGGCCTATAAGACGATATGTTGATGATTTTAAGAACCAAAGACCATCTTATTGTAGTTTTACATCCCCACTGGTAATAATAGGTCAATGAGCCAATCACAGGAGACAAGGCTTTGAGTCTCTTTTCTGATTGGCTGGCTGTTTTCTGAGTGATTGCATTAAAATAGATTAGATTTTTGGTAAAACAAAACCCAGAGAACCCAAATACAGCAAGTTCAAGGGGTTGGTCCAGGTGGGCGGGGCTTATCATGGCTGAGAGTGGTGACTGGTTACAAGGTTATCCAGACGGCTCTTTTTAAAGTTTCTTCAATACAGGCTGTGTGCATTTGGACTGAGGAACCTTATAAAACTTTGGTTAAATTCAGAATTCAATATATACAGCAGCATGAAACTCTGTTGGAGTTTATGATCCAAACAAATAGTGTATGCATTTTTAATTTGATTTTTGACAAAGATAATGTGTCTCTGTGAACACTTATGATTCGAGCCTCCTGCACTAAAAAAACAGCACTTTGCTGCAGCTATTATGGGCTGTTGTTGAAGTTATGACTCATCTCATATTCTCTGCTTGCAAAATAGATTTTGAAAAGAGAAGATTAACTGTGCTTTTGGAAATATTGACTAATTTCTCTTCCCAACATTTTGTTTCTGACGGTGAACACAGTGTTCTTTTCCAAACATAAACAAAGCGTCTCCTCTCATATTGATGAACCTGAGCGTGAGTGCCGAGGCTTTATTATCTGACGAGTTTCTGATCCACTAACTGAAAATGGGAGGCTGTGGGTGGCCACAAATGAACTGACTGAACCGGGAGAGACTCAAGTGAACCTTAAAATCTATTTCAGTTCCCGCTGAAAACTGAACGTGACCTTGTTCACCTGCAGAGAATCGCAGGTACGGTCGCACCGCATGCACGCATTCCTACAGCATGGAAAATAACAAACGATGACACGCCCACAGAGAAAAGCAGAATGAAAACACTGATATGACACAGTCAAGATCCATCCATCTCTCTGCGTTTGTTAATAATAGCAAGGCCACATTGCAATTGAAATTCTTCTGCAAAAACTTTGTAAAAATCCTATTTTATGAATAATGTTTTGTGCAACATGGTTTTCCCACATGAAAAGCAAAAAAAAGCACATATTCTTACTTCCTCATTGGAAAATCTGGATCAAGTTTTGTGCATGAACTTGAATTTCTCATGCAGATTTATTTTTGCATTTTTACAAAGGCTGATTTATGACAACAAAGACTGAAAAAATTTGTGAACATCACGTTACAGGCTCAAAAATCACTTTGACCCTAATTTTAGTGAAGCGGTTCATGATGTAAGCCCATTTGAAACAGTGTCTCGTGTCACTCTCAATAATCCTCATGAAACACTTCAGTGTAAAATTGCCTCTGGGCAATGTTAAAAATCCAGCCTCCACTTCTGCTTCTCTGTAGCCCTGTTATTATGGGTACATTGGTGAAACAAACACATAAAACACATACACACACATATGCAGAAGCTGTTCCCTTGTTTGACCAATAGGAGGCAGTATGTGAGAAGCGATGTCAATGGGAACAAGTGTGGAAAAACTCATTGTAGACAAGTTCAACATAGTAATAGCCTACAAGTCCTGTCTTGAACATCATTCGAGCTCAAACTTGATTCTTAAGTGTAATTTTACACCTTTTCTTATGCGTATGTGAAGGTTGGCTGATCCTCACTGCTGCTCTGTGACATAAGAGCCGAGGTAAATTAAATAACATTCTTGAATACATGCATATTAAACAAGAAATATCACCTCTATGGCTGCTGTTAATGTCTAAACATAAGATTAAACCCTGTGCTTGGCAGGAAAGTATAAAGTCTGAGCCAGTTCTGCAGAAACCAAACCGGAAGCCGTGCAGTAGCCTACAACCGCAGTGTTTCTCTGGGGAGTTTGGGGTGTTTTTCTGGGCTCTTGCTCCTCCACATCAGATTTTTTTCCCCGCTGGCCTTTGGGATTCAACACACCCACCGCAGCAACTGCTTGTTTACATTTCATCTACTGAGCCGTCAGCCGCAATCACAGGCCGGCCGGTTGATTTTGACGTTGTTGTCACAGTGACCGAAAGTCATTCTTATCCAGCTCCAACCACAGAGCCTTGTCACATGTCAACACCCCCTGTAATGACCGACCGTGGGCTGGTGATTGAATACCAGCAAAATTTTGAAATTCTAATTTCTTCTCATTTGCCATTTTTGCGGAAATCTCTGACCACACAGTCGTCCTCTCTGGATAACGAGAGTCAAGGCCAATCGGCTGAGGAACCATCACAGTCTCCAGTCCGCACTGATTTCCATGTCAATCATGTCTCAGCCATGTCAAGGCTTAAAAATCCCACTATAACCTTCCTCTGTCCTTCTATTTGCATATTTTCCTGATTATGACAGTGAATTTAATAAGTGAAATCAATAATGGATCACAGCTTCGACCTTCCCAGCGTGCACCAGAGGAATCCTGATAGTTTCCACTAGATTAAAAAACATTAGAAATTATCATAATTCATTAGGTCCATCACACTGTCATGGTTTACCGTTGGTTTCACTAACTCAACACGCTAATTTCATTACAAGCTTTCATTACAGGCTGACTTTATTTCTTATTTCAGTCTATTTTGCTTATAGTTTTCATTCAAAAATATTAGCAACGCTGTTTGTCATGGTTTTTTTAAGGGTTAGGTGTAGCCTACAATGGCTCATTCACAGAACCATTGAAGGTTTTGATTTTTTTTCGGACAGAGTGAACGATCTAGTTAGCATTCAGATATTCAGTTCATTTCGCACTGATAAGTAATTAGATATGAATATTATTTTAGGTACTGGCAGAAGCAGCCAAGTGGTATTCATCAGTCTTCATAGACTATTTATATAGCCCACACATATTTTATTCTATCTTTTTATTTTTATTTATTCATTTATTCTTTTTTTTTTAAATTCTATTTAGGCTACCTGTTTTATCTTAGTTTTTATCCACTCTAGTGTTTTTCCCACAGCAAAGTTCAAAATTTCAAGTGTAAGATAGTGTTTCCTCCGTATTTTTAACTCCTCAATGTTACATTTTTTTTAAATTTTTTTTTCATCATGTAAAGCCCTTTGAGCTGCTTCCTGTATGAAAAGTGCTCTACAAATAAAGTTTGATTGATTGGATTGATTGATTCAACGTCAATTCCCTCAAATATTCCTAAAAGGTTGAATTTGGAGAATTACCAGAATATCGCCATCCATTGATCAAGATAGGCAACAACAACGAATGAATGAATGAATGAATGAATGAATGAATGAATGAATGAATGAATGAATGAATTAAAAAAAAGAGGCTTAATTGGAAACAAAAGCACATGACTGGGAGGAGGCTTAGGAAAACAGCGGAGAAATGAGCCCCAATGGCGGCTACTGGCAGGTACGATGTAAACAGGAAGTCATTATCGAACCCATCAAAATTTACAAGCGACGAAGGTCTGTGCATTGTCTATGGTTAACGATGTTTTGCATTGCAGGCTTTAAGGTTCCTTCTCTTGTCCAATAGTCTGTGATGATGATTTCTAAATGAAGAATTCACCTCAGGGGTCTCAACAAACTGTTCAATACTTCAGCACTCTGTCCTTAGACCCGTCAGAATGTGAGATGTTATGGTTTCTAATGGTTTCTAATGGTTGTGTAAGACTTAATGCCGACTTCCTCTGCATCAGATGTCTTGTGTATACTAACAGTCTTCTAGACAGCTGCTTGGATCCTATTTTTGTTTGGTTTCTGCACAGGTCTAAAAATAAACATTGTTTCATCCAGCCAAGGCTAAAATCAACTTCTTGCGATGATGCATGATGTTACTGGGAATATGTGCAACACGGCCAGCGGCCCCTCTGGGCATCGATGCACACTGTAACGTGGGGCCTTTTTCACAGTTGGTCGACTTCTCAGTTTGGGTTGAATGTGTCTCTACAAGCTCAGTCGTCAGAAGTGTCTCACCTGGAATTCAATAAAATCCCCTGGAATGTGCAGGAATGCCGCTCGGTCCTTCTCATCCCAGAGACGGGAGGACGGACAAGCCGGAGAAAGTGTGAGCCAGGATTGGTGAGGAGTGAACCCTCCCACGGCTCTGAGTGCTGATGAAACTGGGGAGGTGTTGAGCAGGACTCATAAAAAAAGAAGCTGTTTCATGCACAAATGAATGTATTTAAACTCCCACCATCAGAGATAGTGGCTCATGAAGCAGCTCATACTGTACCGTCCTCCCCGTCGACCTGCTCTGACCTCTCACCCCGCGACTCCAGGAGTTTATGCTCTTGAACTCTACACACGATCTCTTGACTGTGTGAACTTTGACCTTTTTATGAACTGGCCAGCAGCGATCAGTCACTGGGAGGACTCCCTGTGCTGACAGCAGAGAACGCCTGTTATTTTCTCTCTGTCTTCCATTCTTGGGGAAGTTCAAGAAGAAAGCCAAGTTCAAGTGTTCATTGCTGACTCAAAAGATTTACGCCCATTTTAAAACATGATATCATATTTGGAAAAAATCATGTCAACAGACAATGACTGGAATCAGATTCCTTGTGCAATAATTGACAAAAAATTACACCAGAAACCATATATAAATTACATCATTGCAGAATAATCCAAATAAAAGCAAATTTGGCATTTGACATTTGGTTCCTATGACAGAACTAGAAGAAAAAAAAACTTTTCCTTAAGATCCTGGGGGCATTTTGGCTATCTTGGCCAGTTTCTAGAAAGAAAACACAGTAATTACATAGGAATTGCCTAAAACATGATTTCTCATGATGAATAAGGTGGTAATGATATGGATCATCCCATCATCATGAGATATCATGTAGCTAGATTTAATCAGAATGAGGCATGTTGAAATAAATAAAAAATCCTAATGCTTCGGGGGCCCACTTCAGTTGTTTATTCAGGGGGCCCAGAATAACTAGCAACGGCCCTGTTGTCACTGATGACAACAATGCATCACACAAACACCATAGCAACTTGTCCATAAATAGAAATTGGACAGAATGGCGTTTCTGACTGATTCAATGAGACACAAATAAGACGCTAAAGCTCTAAAACAGCCATCTTTTGACTTTGAGCTTGACGTTGCTGAGGTTCTTCTCGCTTTCCTGGTTTGAAATGTGACCAAAAACCCTCAAGATAGTGTTGTGTAATGTCCAACAGGTTGATTTACTCACTACATGCAGGTGAAGTTGAAGCTGAAGCTCTCAGCTCCACTTCACCTGCTGAATGTTACACTTCTTGAACCAAATGCCCGACTGATTCTGTGACCTTTGACCTGTCTGAGTTTGTTTTTTTTTACAATAACAAAGGAGAAGGATTTGCTGTATCGACAAAGTGCTTGTCAAAAGTTCCTCAATACATCATTTATTTGTTTTGTTTGTTTACAGAAATAGATAAAAGAGCAGTAAAGTATTCAATACAAAGCATCAAATAAAAGAAAAACATAACAAATACTAAAATTATTCTTATTCTCTTCCATTAATTCTGTTCTGAACCTCAAGAGAAGTGAGAGTGACTCAAAAAAAAGGATATTTGGCTTCTTCATAAACTCCTCATTTTAAAACAATAACGATGCAACAGGAGCCAAGAGACTCCCTGGGTCTCCAGGATCCCCCTGCAGAGAGCAAAACGCTGCCTGCTGGGAGATATTTCATCACTACTGAAACACACATGGCACCAACAAAGGAAAAGACTATTAAAATACCACAAACACGCGGACAAGCACATGGTAAAAACAGATTCAGTACAAAGGTATAAAAAAAAAAATACAGGAGTACGAGAAAACAAAACACTTCAGTTACAGTCTGCTTCCCCGCTAAGCTGCTGATCCAACTCACACTTCTTCACACTCTGCACTTCCTTTCTGGGAATTAGACGTCGCAGGGAGTGGATGGAAAAGTAAACACAGCCCGGGCACGTGTGTGTATGTATAAGTGTGTGTGTGCAGGAGTGTGTAAATGCTTCAGGTAATGTATTTGTGTGTGTGGTGGAGGAGGCTGAGAGTTGGCCTGGAGGGTTAAAAGTCCAAACCAGTGCACATGAAGAGAAACACCAGCTGTTGGAGCCGAGTCAACAACACAATCACGTCAAGACGTTAGCTGTAAAATACACTTTATCATAAATATAAATATCCACCAAGTATTTCCTCTGCGTTACATCACCTGGCATAAATAGGTTGTTCAATTCATGAACAATTTTCACATTTGGTGCATGATGCGTCTTTAATATTTCCAAATCAATATCCTTGAGGTTTATATTCAGACTTTAGCTCATTTGGAATAAATAAAAGGATTTCATCATTCTGTTGAGACAAAGAAAATAATGGCTCTTTTAGAAACTGAGACACTGTTGGTATCCCTGATAATCCTGAAGCTGCAACCATGTGACGTATCTATCAATTGACCAGACACTGCACCAAACACCCAGCAACTGGAGAATGTGGTGGCATATGGTGCAATGAAATTACAGTAAAACATAGGGAAAAAAACTCCCAATATGATCAAGACCTGATCCATATTCCTGCAAGAACCTAAACAGGACGTCTCTGGATTCTTGGGGTTTGATATCTGGATGTCTTAAAGCCTTCAAGAGACGTATAATAAATTAATATGATCACATTTTTACACTTGAAGCTTCCATCATGTGACATCACAGCGTCCAGAAGCCTTCAGAGGAACACATCTGCATCAGCGGAGTGGTAATACTGGTCATTTTCACGTCTGTCAAAGAGACTTTGACTGATTTGAACCAGTACATGTAAAATAATATATTTCCCAGAGAAACATAGATAACTGATGTTAAAGGGCACTAAGATGAAAAAGCGTCATTGCAGCTTCTTGATTCATCCAGTGTTTCCTGAACTTTGCCTCAGCTCCAGCTTTACACTCGCTCTTCAGCAAACGCCGACGATGTGTTCGAGGTCCAACAGGCCTCGCTGTGTTAACAAAACAGCCCAAAGCGGCTCCATGAAGTTGGTTTGTCTGCCTCTAAGTTAAGGAACTGCTTCATATGCACAGACAGTAATATCATCTGTTGACGAGTATTGACAGATTCTACCTAGAGTTCGTCTCAGAGTTGTTTCCAACTCTAAAACTGACTGTTGACCTTCAAGTCAAACCACCAATCTGTCCTCCATCTGTTCAGTTTGACGGAGAAAATTCCTACCAAGGTTTCTCTCCTGTCTCATCACTGAGCTCTTCCAGTCCTTTGAAGAAAACTGCGCCACAACTGTTTCATTGAAGCCAGAACACCGTCCATACTGTTCCATACGTCAGTGTCTCTCTCATTCCTCAGTGGTCGGTCTCCTCCATCACCTCCATCACCACGGTCCTGGGTCCGGTCAGGATCAGGTTGCTGACGGTCCGGTAGTCCTGGTTGAGAACATTGACGCCGTTGACGGACACCACGAACTGACGAACCTGCAGGACACAATGAGAGAACAATGATACAAGATATGAAAGAACAAATTGTATATTTTAAAATGTTTAAATTAACTTGAGTTGTAACAGGGTATGCACAATAAGCTACGCTTCAGCCTATGCCTTTTTGGTCTAAATGTCTATTATACATTTTTTTTTTGTATATTTGTCTTGCTGTACTTTGATTGATGTTCTTTGTCTATTCTCTTTCTGATTTGTTAATTCTTTTAATGACTTGTATCGACCGAAATAAACGAATTGAAACGAAACGAAACGAAAAAAAATTTAACTGGAAAAAAATATAGTGGAAACGGTTCATGATCAAAAAAGAATCTTCAAAACTCTAAAAACGAATCTTTGTGTTTCTGGATTGAGCAATAAACTGGACAAGTACATCACTGTGATAATATTACACAGTGTAGACTAGCTTTGAACATGGTTTCACATACATTAATTGAGAATTAGAGCTTCTGTTTTGACGAAACACATCAGGCATCAATAACAGACCAAGTGCTGCAGTTCCACCAATCGCCACTAGATGTCAGCAATTAACATTAATGGGAAAACTCTGGCTTAAAGCGTTTTTTTCCCATGAAGATTGGAGTATTTAGTCACTACTTTTCCCATGATGCCCCTACCTTCATCCCTGCAGCATCGGCTGGTCCACATGGCTCCACAGCCTGGATGTGGCACGGCCTGTTCCCTCTCACCACAAACCCCCAACCGACGGCATCGCCCACAATCTGCAGACACACAGAACTCCGTCAGGAAAACCAGTTCAGAGATGGATCAGTCAATTAACAACCAATCTGACCTAAAGTATGAAAAGTTCTTTCATCTTTTTGTTGCTATATAACATCCATTTCCATTGTGCTAAGTGTTGAGACGTTGACGTACTGTGAATGTTTTCCTGACGTAGGGTCCTCCTGGTTTTTGCAGCTCCTCAGTGCTCACCGGTCTCTTCAGGACTGAACATGACGACAACATCAACAGATGAAGCAGATACACCAATGTAAAACATCAGTACATGTTGCACATGACCATTTTTGATCTCAAAAAACAAGACACCACTGTATCTGTTCTACTTATGCATTCAAAATCTCACCTCCTAACGCATAAAATCCCTAATTTTGTTTTAATTATCGCAACAAATGAGAATCAATCACTACAAATCCTTTTAACTCAGACTATATTGTAAACAATTAGATGTTTACATGACTTTTTATTCAAACTTTTAAACAATGAAAACATGGTACTGTTTGCTGTGCTAAGAAACAGGTGTTTATCTGTTACCTGATTTGGGGTTGGAAAGCATTGTGAGGGAGGAAGACGATGAGGAAGAGGAGGAGGAGGAAGAGTGGGGGAGTCCGACCTCTCTCCTGCTGTATCTGCTCCCATCGCTGCTGCTCCTCAGTCGACCTCTGGCCTGACCTCCACATCCTCCGCCCGCCATCGCCTTCACCTCCTTGGATGGAGTCACTGAAGGAGAGACCGGAGGGGATATCGTCATCGTCACGCTCTCCGAGGCGGTTGGGCCGATTACAGCAATCAGACTAAAAACTGACCTAGTTCTGCGTTTGACTTCCTCAATATCAACTTCCAACAATTCTGTTTCTGTTCAAACAGGCTGTGATAATGAACAGAGCTTCCTTAAATAGCAGAGATAAGAAAGACAAACAGGTCAGGAGCTGCTTCTGCCCTCAGACGCCTCAACAGTCAAATGTCCCTATGATCCCATGTAAAAAACATACTCTTTCTGCATTTAAATGTGTTAAATTGTAGATATTGTTCAGTTTTTCCTCATATTTGAACATATTTGTGTTGTGGTTACATGCTCCAAGGATTCAGGCCACTGACCATCAGAAAGAGAGAGAGAAAAAAAACCTCTTTGTGCCCAAACAGAACTGGAACAGTTTCATCTCCACAGTGTCAACACAGAAATGAATGACGATAAGGTGATTAAATTTGATTTCAACAACAGTAAATGTGAACAGCACGGCTGCCTCTGGACAATGAGAGCAGACCGGGCCATTAACCGTTGACAAGGAAAACAAGGACGGCTGGAAAAAAAAACAACCCAAAAAACTGACGATCTGACAGTTTCGGAGCCGTCTGTCGTCACACAGCTCAATGTGCTCAAACAAACGTGAGGTAACGTTATAATATGCAGATTGTTCTGTCAAATGAGCAGTTTAAACCTTCATATCGCGCTGAAGCTGATGTTTGATGTTGTTCACATCAGCTGCAAAGCTCAAAACATCTGTCATGGACAAATCTGCAAAAACAGACAAACTGTGACATCTGCATGTGTAAAGGTAGGTTAGATCAGGCCAGCATCTGTTATAAGCATTGTGTAATGTGTTAAATGAAGTTCTAGTGCAGCTCAGTTGTGACCTTGACATCCGTCCATCTTTTACAGCTTGAGGCTTTGAGTTGGATGTGAGATTCCTCAGTGATATTGGGCAGATAATCAATATGAAATTACCCAAACTGCGCAGAAAATGACAGCAACACGGTTGAAACATCCACACACTGAGTCTGTGATGACTCATCCTCCCTGATGTTGTTTAAATGGAGTTATCAACGGCTCGTATAAACAAGGCTAAAGAGGAAAATGTAAATATGTGGCTTCCAGGCTCTATTATAACTCGCCGTTTGTTGTCCATCCCGCACTTCCATTTGTGTTTATGATTTCATTAAATTTTTTTTTGCACTATTATTGTTTCTCTCAGTGATTATATGGTACCTGATGGTTCGATTGTGTACATCATTGTGTGCACATTCATTTAAATTACAACATTTTAATAACATCCCTGGTAAAAAACCAAAAGGAACCCAGTGATGTTGCTTTAAAATATCCTAATTATCACTGTTTATGTTCCTCTTGTTGAATTTTAACTGAACCCACACGTTTTTAATTGGGTCATTTTATGATAGGATGGCACAGTGACCTCATACGGCCAGATAATAACAATATAAAAAGATGATAAAAACCATATCATAAAACCTTGGTCTTATCATAACCAACAGTTCCTGTTCAGGATAATTATTTACTCCCTATGCTTCCTCTTGTTTCCATGGATACAGTGATTATACACATAACATAATCAAAAATGTGTTTTTAATAACATGGCTGACTAATGGAAAATTAAGTTAAATGACATCAATAATGACATGTTTGCAAACAGCTGCGTATGTTTATGTTAATATAATAACCCACTCATCCATATTCATGCTGTTTTACTGCATGAGTCACCGCCGTCAAAACTCTTTGACTTGTTTTAAAAACACAAAATGATCCGTCGCCCTCTGATCTTCCAGGTCACTTGACACAGTTTGAGTCAAAACCATGCACTCAGGTCACTTGATACTACTCTTTTGTAGTTGTGCATAATATATGGAGGACGGTGCGGCTATAGATCAGAAAAAACACCTGTGTCAATAATAAGATGTCAAGCACCTAAAAACCTCTTCTTATAGTCTCAACTTTAGTTAATTGAATATTTATTTAGATCATTTTTATGATTTTATATCCCCATATTGCACTAATTACCTTTATTTTTTACTGATTTTATTACAATTAAATAAGAGACCGCAACATGACGACGTGATAAATAACTACTCCAGTGTCTGTTGACATGATGAAAACATAAGAAAACTCATATTTTGTTTGTGTAATCCAGCGACAGAGCATGTTTGTAATGCATCAGCAGGTTCTTAGTTGAGACTGGGATGTTTGATTACAGTTTTTCTCGATTGTTTACACACAATTTCTGGCTGTTGAGGCACAATGGCCTCAACATCTAACTCATCCACCGACTCCTTTAACCTAATCTGCTGAACTACAAGCACAATTCCTGCTTTACACTCAAATTGCAGTTCAAAAACACACTTTTTTCAAAACACTACACACAATTCTCTGCATTTGGCACAATGTTTTCACGAATAACACAGTGTTATTCAAAATTCTAAAGTTAGTTTCCCTGCTATGCACACTGACTTATCACACGGGTAAACACCTGTCACGCAGTTTTACAATTAGCAATCTTTAGCAAAAAGAGGGCAACAGGCAGAGATGGACTGACACCAAAGAGAGAGACACCAAAAAGAGAAAAGCCAGACATACTGTAACACAAAGACACACACACGCACACATATATTTATAAACGATAATGAAAAAAAGAAAATGCATTGATCACCAAAAAGATTTGTTGATGGAGGGATTCGAACCAAGAAGAACAAAGTATTTGAATACAGAGAGTGCTGCTCTACTCAGTGAGCTACATGTAACTCTTGTCTCATCTTATCAAAATATGTCTTCAGTCTTTCAAAATTGTCCGGCCATAAACCAGCTGACCCTGACCCACTCTTTTTATCTTTTTTTTTTGTGGTCACATCAGCATGGCTGCATCGTCACACGGCCACCTCGGTCGCGTCTTCATGCATTTCATTTGTTACCAAGTATTTGAGTGTTCTGAGTATAAAAACAATATTCTAAAATATTTTACAACACATTTATATACTGCCTGTAGTTACTGTAAAAAAAAGAAAAGAAAAAGCCTAAGTCATTCTGATGAATGGAGAAGAAGTATTTTCCATTCATCATAAATGTCTAGTCATATGGTGCTTTGTGTGTGTCATTTGGGACTAAAATAGCATTTTGAGAAGAAATAACATTGTTTTGAATGTAAAGTTTCATTGTTAGGGGTTTTGCCCATTGTGTGTGTTATTTTGGATTTGTGTGTAGAGTTTTGAGAGTATGAGGCATTCTTTCAGAAAATGTGTGTAAACAATCGAGAAAAACTGTAACTATGATAAATGGTTCACTAAAGGCTGGTTGATTATTCATGTTTACATTGCTGAACATTAGTCGAGCATTAAAATGATCAGTGAGATTTTAACAAACACATTTAGTGTGTGAACAGTGAGAGACAGAGTTTGTTTCTCCTTGCACACTCCTGACATCAGATATTGTTGTGATTTATTTACCCTCACAACACAGTGGAAGCGTATAAGCAAAAAGAAAATAGTCGATGTTTTAAAGACATTGACTAATGAGTTTTTGTAAGAGGTTGCACTGCAAGAATTTTTGTCTTATTTCTTGTCAAAATGTCTAATTTCTAGTCAAAACAAATCTCTCTCCACTTAAATCTCCACTTCATCACCTAAAAATTGACTTGTTTTCAGACAATTTTTTACTTGTTCCAAACAATTTTTCAACTGGCTTTATGCACAGCTCCACTACTTCCTGAAATAAGCCAGCTCCTTTATTTCCTGTCTTACATTACTGGACCAACTGATTAATCCAGATGTGTCTGACCTCACAACAATGGTCAAGCACACCTGGATTAATCAGTTGGTCCAATAATGTAAGACAGGAAATAAAGGAGCTTGTTTACTGTAGACTCAGGAAGTAGTGGAGCTGTGCATAAAGCCCATTGAAAAACTTGCTCTATTATCAGATTTTTCTATTTATTTCAAGTAAAAATGTGCTTGAAAGAAGTAAAAAAGCTTCTTTTTCATGTGATGATGAGTCTTATTTTAAGTTTTGTTCTGACTAGAAATGACATTTTGACTAGAAATAAGACAAATATTCTTCACAAGATTTTGAGTTTTTGCCTGGTAACAGAGGAGAAAGACTGAGCAGCTTTTATGTGATGGAAGAAAATGAATTCACCAAAGATTGTGACATCTGACTTCTTCTCACCCTCATTTGTGTTTGCATCTGCTTCTGCTGCTATATGATGATGATGATGATGAAGCAGCTCTTACCTGCTGTACGAGGTCCCATCTCCACTCAGAGCTTTGTCCAGGAGAAGTTTCAGAGGATGAACCCAGAGAGACGAGGAGAAGGAGGACGTCAGTCAGTCGTCTGAGCCTCAGCACAGGCCTGATGACAGCTGATAATCAGCTGCTCACTTAAATCTGTGTGTGTGTGTGTGTGTGTGTGTGTGTGTGTGTGTGTGTGTGTGTGTGTGTGTGTGTGTGTGTGTGTGTTTACAGATCTGAAAGCGAGGGTAGTCATCCAGTAAAGGGAGAAAATGTGTGTGTGGTGTGTGAGTGTGAGCTAAATATTAAACCAGTGAACAAACAAAGTGAGCCTCAGCAGGCGGGAGGAGGAGACTCACATTCAGTGGAATTTTCCCTGTGTCTGAAATAATAAAGTCGTACTGTATTAAAAGATATGAGTTTAGTTCTCGAAATAAAGTTAAAAAATAAAGCTGAGGACCGCAGGTGAAACAAATATTTAAAATGTTCTTCATTCAGATGTGAGATAAGTGAGCAACCAGCTGCTGCGTCTCCTCGCTGAGCCTGAAGATGCCGTGTGTGAAGAGAGAAACTTAAAGTTTAATGTGACCTGAAGCTTTAAAACACAGAAAAGCATCTCTGTGCTGTGCGGAGGAGAGCGAATGCCTCGTGAAATTACAAAAAAGCTTAACAAAATGGAAATCTTCTGCAAAAAAAAGAGTTAAATTTCATTTAATCTTTTAAACCAGAATTAAAGCACAGATTGGAGATGGAACAGGGAGATCTGAACAGACAGACTGAGCTGTTAGAGAAGGATTTTAAAGATAAAACTGCACAAAATGGAAGATAGTAAAGAATAAATTGCAATCCCTAAGGTTGTTGGTTTGATTTCAGACTAACCTGTGAACGAGTTCCTCAGCAGCAGCTTGTTGAGCAAGACTTCGGTTTGTACTTTTCAGCAGCTGAACCAGAACTGACTGTTCCCAGGAAAATAATATGAAAAATATCTGTGTTTAACCTTTTGCTCCATCAGTCGCTGTAGGCTGCAGTTTGTGATTCCTGCTGATAAGATGCTGCCGGTGGATTTCTCCATCAAAGTCTGACATTGTGCAACTTTAAAAAACTTCTCTCGTACAAAGAAGAGAAAAGAAAGAACCAGGACACGTAGAGTCGCTGCTTGTGATGCAGCTCAGCTACGGCGTGGTTGCTCTGCAGATTGATACTGTGATCATTTTCACACTGTTACAAAAAGAGATTTCCAAATGGGAAAAGTCAGATAGTCTGTAAAAGCTACATTTTATTCATTCACCATCAGCTACAGTAGTGATCCTACTGCAGGTCCTATAGGATACCTAGTCTGCAGAACTGAATAATGTCCTAACAGCTATGTTTTTTAATCGGGAAACTAAAGTGGCCATGTGCCGCTTAGGAAAAGACAAACACATAAAAATTCATAAAACAACTTCATCAATAGGACAACACATAAGCTGTAAAAACTCACAACATGACATAAGTAGTAGGTACAGTAAGTGTTTCTCAGGGACGAATAAAAGTGACGGACCAAGCTCAAGACTAAAGCTACAGCTAACAATGCATATTTGCCATTTGAAAGAATATGTAAATCATGTGATATTTATGTTTATGTTATGATAAACCAAACAAACTAACAATTAATCGTCTTTACAACCACTAAATTGGAAAAAAAACAACAACAGCTATAGTCCCACAGTCCGTCACTTTTTTTGTGTCCCTGCAACAACTTGTTTTGTGAGTTCTCACAGCATGTTTGTGTACTTGAATGTGGTTTTGTTGCCAACATAATTGGCTTTTACTCCACTCTACACAGTGTGTGTGACTTCCTCTGCTTCCCCATCGTTTGATACAAATACAAACAAAAACATCAACATTTTCAGAGCCAAAATCCACAGAATTTGTAACTGGAATGTGTCACTAATCAGACATTTAAGATGCAACTGCAATACATTTAGTTTAGTGTTGTGTAGATGTGACAGTTGAGGTTCCTGTCACTATGCCTCCAACTGATCATGCGCCCTGGCTACAAACGCGCAACTCTTACCTGGGAGGTGTGGGTTCAATCCCCAAATTTTTAGTGATTAGCGCTCTAACTTTATGGAATGACACACATTTCCAATACTACTGACCTGCTCACATACAAAAACTACTTGAATTTCTTGCCACGCACCTTTGAGCAAGACTATGACAGAGGCCATTTGAGGTGAGCAAAGGAGCAAGTTGGTATCAACACGTTATCGTATTAGCGTGTGGTTCTGCACAGATGTCAGTGTTTGGAAAGCATTTGACCAATAATATCACAGCAAAATGTCAGACACCCTCTCGAAAAAGCATATAAAAGAAGTGGCCTGTCAGCGGTGCAGATCACCAACCAACACATCAACTCCTCGATCTGCTCCAAAGAGACGGCATCATGATCCTGCTCCTCCTCCTGTTTGGTCTGGCTCTGGGTGCCGAGTCTCCTTCAGGTGAACCTGAAGTGGAGCTCCAGCGTGGAAACTGTCCCATGTGCTGGTACAACTTCAATGGACGCTTCTACAAGTACGTTGCCACACCCATGACCTGGGCTGATGCAGAGCGGCACTGTGTGTCAGAGGGAGCCAACCTGGTGTCCATCCACAGTCCGGAAGAAAACAATTTCATCAAAACCTTGATCAAGAACTTTGACCATGGTGAGGGACCCACCTGGATTGGACTCACTGATATCCACAAAGAGGGCAGCTGGATGTGGTCTGATGGCTGTGCTGTGAAGTTTGAAATTTGGGCACCAGGAGAGCCAAATAATGACGGGCCTGAGCACTGTGTCCACAACAACTATAGCAACGAGGCATGGAACGATCGAGCTTGTTCTTATACATATCCCTTTGTTTGTGCATCTCGCATCTCCTGCTAATAACATCAATGTTCAAGTCAAGCTGTGAGCTTTGGACAGGAGCCAACATATTCAAACACAATAAAAATACAAGTGCACATGTTTGTATGTGTGTGTTTGCATTTCAACTGTTTTGCAGGGGGTCAACCTGGGGCGATTTGAGCTTATTGAGGTAACTTCAGGGTTAACTCTGGGTTTTCTGTACTTCAACAGTGGTTCACTGTCCATGTAACAGTTGCAAATGAATGCCAACTGTCTTCATAACAAAAAGACACCAAAAAACATCCAAATTACCTCCATGCCACTTGTATGTAATGTCTGTCTTGTATTAAAGTCCTGAAATGTGAAATTGTCCCGAAAAAAAATTAAATAAGTCTATATTTCAAGCTTGTTTGTAGCGGAAGCATGGTGGCATCACAATATGCAAATTAGATGAGTAAATTTACTCCTATTACAAACTTGAGGTCATTATGAATATTTTTCTCATTTACACCATAGATTTATCTCTCACCACTTGTGTCTTCGAGCATTTGTAAAAGTGCTTACAAATGAAATGTATTATTAGGGCCCGAGCCAGTGACAACGTCACGGTCCGAGGACCCTATTGAAATAACAAAAAACCGCTCTCATAGGCCACTAGTAACAAGTAATCAAGTCAGTAATCAAACACATAAACACACGAAAAATTCTTGAAATGCAAATGTTTATTCTTCACTATTATTATTATTATTTATCCCCTTCCCCGCGTTTGAACGCGATTTTGACCCCTTTCCAAGACGAAAACGGATGAAACTTACACACAGGGGGAATTTGCGTTTGAAATAATATGTAGGCTGTTCAGTGGTGGTCTCATGTTATGGCCAAATGGCTCCACAGCGCCCCCTAGACCGTGTCCCTAGGAAATGAAGGTCTTTTGTGACCGTTTCCACAAACTTGATAAACTTATCCATCAACCGGAGACCTTTTACATTACAGACATATCCGAAAACCAACAGGAAGTCGGCTTTTAGCCTCGAAGTCGGTTTCAAAACGTGTCCGAGGGGATTCCTCGGCTTCAAACTGGGTCCAGGACATGTCCAGACCTAGCTGAGCTTATCTTGTGCTCCCCACATCTGTAAACTACTTGGCCTTCAGCGGACCTCAAAGTTTGGCATTTTCAGAGCCAGCCATCAAAATACAAATGGCTCTGCCCACAATGCGTGATTTAAGATAAACTTGGGACACATGATGAAGGCGTGTCGTGTAACGATTGACATATCATTTGCCTATGCCTCAATTGATCATGCGCCCCCGGTGGTAAGCGACCAACGTACAACAATTCCTTTTACGACTTGACTAAATTGACTTCATTTCACTTCTACTACCAGACCCGGAGGCGGAAGTTACATGATGAACACTGTGACCCTACGAGCAACGGCGTCCATTTACTTGTAATAGTATCTTCCCGATTTCAAATACGTTTGCCTTTCACGCATACATACTTCATCGTAGCCACTTGTAACTTTAGGGACAATGCCGATGGCTCTTCCCAAACGCAATAATGTATCAGACTTCCTGCCTTGCTCAAATTTTTGGTAACAGGAAGTACGTTAAAATGTATTAAAAATCCATCATTGACCCCATCAACTTCATTCCACTTCTAATACATGCAGAACCAGTTGCTGAAGCTACATTATGAACGCCGTGAAGCTACGTCTAACGGCGTCTGTGTGGCGCCCCGGCGAATGGCCACTTTTCACCGTCCAATTACGTTTGCCTTTTTCATGGCCTTAACGAAGTCGTGACGTCACGAAATTTCATCCACAGGACAAGAATGGCGAGCTCTTTCAGTTGATTGTGTTGTATCCCATGGGCATGGCAAAATGCCTCTATAGCGCCCCCTTGAAGATTTTCTGAAATTCCCCATAGACAAATTTCGCTTACTTTGTCGTACACATACGAAACTTGACGCATACATGTACAACACCCAAACATACAAAAATTTGCATTAGAGCCACGCCCTAAACCCAACAGGAAGGCGGCCATTTTAGTTAGCATTTCTTGGACGCAAAACGAACTCCTCCGAGGGACTTCACCCGATTTGCTTCATATTTGGTGCAGCACATCTCCAGACCTACCTCATTAAAGCTTGTGCTCTACAGGTCTGTAGGTCAAAGGGTGTGGTAACTGGAGCCGCCGCCATCTTTGATGCCTCGCCATGCAACCACGGGCTGCTCTATCTCCCACGTACTTTGTCCCAAGTGCTTCAAAATGTATGTACATTATCAGCGGCCCGCCCTCTACGCCTCCATGTCATCGTATCCTAACACGTTCATGTCGCCCCCTTGTGGACACAGGAAATGCTTTATTTTGCATGGACATTGTCCCATTCCCTAAAAATTTCACAGATGTGATGAGGGGAAGGCTGTGACCACAATGCTCCACATCCCGCTACTGCCCCCTGGTGGACGCAAAATACACTTTTCGCAAATCCCACGTGCTTTGTCCAATTTGCTACACTATTCATGTGTGTAATGAGGCTCTGTCCATGCACATGCCTGTCCAGTTGCTCCTCTACTCCTCCATTTGATCGGCCACAAGCTCGCTCAAGTCACCCCCTTGTGGCCGCAGGAAATGACATGTTTTGCGTAGACTTTGTCCCATATGCTCGAAACTTCACACGTGTGTTCCGGGGACGACTCTGAACGTGATGGCCCATGTCCGAGGTAACGGCCCCGGGCGTTTTCGACCCCGGGGGCCTGGGTCGAGTGGCGTGGACACCAACTGTCGCGTGAGGCGAAAGACACACCAAAAAACGCTAATGTCCGCTTTAATTATTATTATCATTATTATAACTTTAAAAAACTTCTCTCGTAGAAAAGAAAAGAAAGAAAGGAAAAGTCAAACACATAAACACACGACAAATTCAGTGACAACACATGAGCTGTAAAATCTCACAACACGAGTGTTTCTGGGGGACGAATAAAAGTGACGGACCAAGCTAAAGGCTAAAGCTATAGCTAACAATGCATATTTGCCATTTGAAATAATATGTAGGCTGAATTATGTGATATTATGTTATGATAATTCCCCCCACTGTCCGTCACTTTTTTGTGTCCCTGGAAACAACTTCTTTTGTGAGTTCTCACAGCATGTTTGTGTACTTGAATGTGTTTTTTTTGCCAACATAATTGGCTTTTACTCCACTCTACACAGTGTGTGTGACTTCCTCTGCTTCCCCATTGTTCCTCATGAATACAAATACAAACAAAAACATCAACAAGTTTCATTTTCAGAGCGAAAAGCCACAGAATTTGTAACTGGAATGTGTCACTAATCAGCCATTTAAGACGTAACTGCAATACATTTAGTTTAGTGTTGTGTAGATGTGACAGTTGAGGTTCCTGTCACTATGCCTCCAATTGATCATGCGCCCTGGCTACTTGACCAAGGGGATGTCCCTTTGGCTGACTCGCAAACGCACGTGACTCTTACCCAGGAGGTGTGGGTTCAATCCACGTCTTTACCACAGAGATTTACTTGTAGTAGTAGTAGTGTTTTATGAAACGTGGTGTCTTGCACCATGCAAGATCATGCAACTGAACAGTGACAAACCAGGCATAATCACCATTGACCCCACCCACATCCAGGCAAACCAATAATCACAAACAGTTGGGCTTCTTCCCAGGCCAAATTTTTAGTGATTAGTGCTCTAACTTTATGGAATGACACACATTTCCAATACTACTGACCTGCTCACATACAAAAACTACTTGAATGTCTTGCCACGCACCTTTGAGCAAGACTATGACAGAGGCCATTTGAGGTGAGCAAAGGAGCAAGTTGGTATCAACACGCAGGGGTGGAAAGAGTACCAAAAAAATCTACTCAAGTAAAAGTACAGTTACCTTGATGAAAATGTACTCAAGTAAAAGTAAAAGTACTGGTGTAAAAATCTACTCAAGTAAAAGTAAAAAGTAGCTCACTTAAAATTTACTCAAAGTAAAAGTTACTTTGTTACTTTTTTTTTTTTTTTGAGGGGGGGTGGGGGGTATAATGGCCAGAGATCTGCCTAACGTTCTCCATGCATGTCTCTGTGTTCCAAACTTGTCCCGTCTCCATGGAGACACTGGTCTCCATCATCTTTTAGCTCCGGTGGAACCAACTTGATTCTGACCTTCAGACACTGCGTCTGTCCAGAGCCAATCAGATTGACAGTTACTGGCACTAAGGTTGTCACTATCATGATCATGATACTAAAAATTTCAACTCAATATCGATATTAAAGGGATAGTTCACCCAAAATCTCTTAACTCAACTCTATTTCAGAGTCCCCCGTTCCTTCTCTAAGTTACGGGGGGTCCACGCAGCAGTAGCTATTTGTCCATATAATGGTTGTCAATGGACACCACGTTTCTTTGTCCAAAAAGACACACCAAAACACATCCAAATACCTCCATACTGCTCGTCTGAAATGTCCCTCTGGTATTGAAGCCCCGACATGACTGATAACGTTGTCTTTAATCATCAACGTCACTTTTAACCACTAGCTGTGGCTAATGGCGATGAGCATTATTATGCACTAACTCACGTAGTGGTGAGGAGGAGAGAGGTGTGGCTACCTGCTGCTGCTGTGTGCGTCTGAAGGGACAAAGAGAGAAGCGGCAGCACAGCAGCGTAGTACTTTTGACAACCCACACAGACGCACTGCAAGCTCACACCCTATATATTTTTTACTTTGTAACTAAAGCTATTTAAAATGTAACTAAGTAAATTTCTTCCAACAATATGTACTCAAGTAAAAGTAAAAGTACTGACTTTAAAACCTACTCAAAAAAGTACAAATACACAAAAAAGCTACTTAGTTACAGTAACTTGAGTAAAAGTAACTAGTTACTTTCCACCCCTGTCAACACGTTATCGTATTAGCGTGTGGTTCTGCACAGGTGTCAGTGTTTGGATAGCATTTGACCAATAATATCACAGCAAAATGTCAGACACCCTCTTGAAAAAGCATATAAAAGAAGTGGCCTGTCAGTGGTGCAGATCAAAGATCAGCTGCCTCCAACCAACACATCAACTCCTCAATCTGCTCCAAAGAGACGGCATCATGATCCTGCTCCTCCTCCTGTTTGGTCTGGCTCTCGGTGCTGAGTCTCCTTCAGGTGAACCTGAAGTGAAGCTCCAGCGTGGAAACTGTCCCATGTTCTGGTACAACTTCAACGGACGCTGCTACAAGTACGTTGCCACACTTCTGACCTGGGCTGATGCAGAGCTCCACTGTGTGTCAGAGGGAGCCAACCTGGTGTCCAGCCACAGTCTGGATGAAAATAATTTCATCAAAACCTTGATCAAGAACTTTGACCATGCTGGGGGATTCACCTGGATTGGACTCAGTGATCTCCACAAAGAAGGCAGGTGGATGTGGTCTGATGGCTCTGCAGTGAATTTTGAATTTTGGAGACCAGAAGAGCCAAATAATACTGACGGAGCTGAGCACTGTGTCCACATGGATGTCTACGAGGGGACATGGAACGATCGAGCTTGTTCTAATACATTTCCCTCTGTTTGTGCATCTCACATCTCCTGCTAATAACATTAATGTTCAAGTCAAGCTGTAAACTTTGTACAGGAGCCAACATATTCAAACACAATAAAAATACAACTGTACATGTTTGTATGTATGTGTGTGTTTTCATTTCAACTGTTTTGCAGGGGGCCAACCTGGGGCGATTTGAGCTTATTGAGGTAACTTCAGGGTTAACTCTGGGTTTTCTGTACTTCAATGGTGGTTCGCTGTCCATGTAACGGTTGCAAATGGACACCAACTGTCTTCGTAACAAAAAGACACACCAAAAAACGTAATGTCCGTCTTGTATTGAAGCCCTGAAATGTGAAATTGTCCCGAAAAAAAGTCTATATTTCAAGCTTGTTTGTAGCGGAAGCATGGTGATGTCACAAACACACTACAAATTCAGTGACAACACATGAGCTGTAACTCACAACACAACATGAGTGTTTCTGGGGGACGAATAAAAGTGACGGACCAAGCTAAAGACTAAAGCTATAGCTAACAATGCAAATTTGCCATTTGAAATAATATGTAGGCTGAATTATGTGATATTATGTTATGATAATTCCCCCCACTGTCCGTCACTTTTTTGTGTCCCTGGAAACAACTTCTTTTGTGAGTTCTCACAGCATGTTTGTATACTTTAATGTGGTTTTTTTTGCCAATTATAATTGGCTTTTACTCCACTTTACACAGTGTGTGTGACTTCCTCTGCTTCCCCATCGTTCCTCATGAATACAAATACAAACAAAAACATCAACAACTTTCATTTTCAGAGCCAGAAGCCACAGAATTTGTAACTGGAATGTATCACTAATCAGCCATTTAAAGGCCGGGTAGGCAGCTTTTTTTTGACAGTATTAGGCAAAAACTTACACAATAACCTTGAGGATAATGTAAATGAAGTGATGTGAAAAAAGATCAGACGTCTGCGTCTCCCCTAGGCTCTGTTTTCAGCCTGCAAAGAAATCTACCCGTGACGGTAGATTTTGACCAATCACAGAGCAGCAGCTCTTATTCGTATTATTTTACACGAAATATAAATACTATGTTATCGTTCATGTGTTCAAAAAGGTTTTTCTTACCCGTGACTCGGACATTATGGAGGATAACATTGAAAAAAGGAAAAGAAAGAAGCTTCGGCAAGTTGGTTGGTTAGGGAGGAGGACAGAGAAGCTGCCCGGCCGATGAGCTCAGCTCCCAGGCTGCAGCCCCTGTGACGAGCCGCTGCTGCCGCTCGTGTGTGGCTCTGCACTCCTCCGACAAAAGTCGGAACAATACTTACAGACGTTATTAGGAAAAACTGACCACAGATTGGGAATCTAAGCCGTCACTTTCTCGCATGAAAAAATATTAAAACGTAAGAAAGTGACGGACTGGCGGAGGGGATGAGAACCGTGTGGACTCAACTCAAGGCTTTTTTCTAGATTTCTGCCTACCGAGCCTTTAAGATATAACTGAAATACATTTAGTTTAGTGTTTAGTGTTCTCAGGAAGAGGAGCTTCCACTGCAAACAAGCTTGAAATAAAGCTTGAAATAAATTTTTTCGGGACAATTTCGCATTTCAGGGCTTCAATACAAGATGGACATTACATACGTTTACGTCTATGTTTTTTGGTGTGTATTTTTGTGACGAAGACCGTGACAGTGTCCATTTGCAACCGTTACACGGACATGCACTGCTATGTCGAGACCCCCTAACTCAGAGAAGCCACAGAGGACTCTGAAACTGCTCCCAGCCCATAGTCGACATGAGGGTGAGTAAATAATGAGTGAAACATAATTTTGGGGTTAACTATTCTTTTAATGTTATTAGCAGGAGATGCGAGATGCACAAACAGAGGGAAATGTAAAAGAACAAGCTCGATCGTTCCATGTCCCCTTGTTGGGGTAGTTGGTGTGCACACAGTGCTCAGCTCCATTAACATTATTTGGCTCTCCTGGTCCCCAAAATTTAAACTTCACAGCACAGCCATCAGTCCACATCCACCCACCCTCTTTGTGGATATCAGTGAGTCCAATCCAGGTGTGTCCCTCAGCATGGTCAAAGTTCTTGATCAAGGTTTTGATGAAATTGTTTTCTTCCGGACTGTGGATGGACACCAGGTTGGCTCCCTCTGACACACAGTGGAGCTCTGCATCAGCCCAGGTCATAAGTGTGGCAACGTACTTGTAGCAGCGTCCGTTGAAGCTGTACCAGAACATGGGACAGTTTCCACGCTGGAGCTTCACTTCAGGTTCACCTGAAGGAGACTCAGCACCCAGAGCCAGACCAAACAGGAGGAGGAGCAGGATCATGATGCCGTCTCTTTGGAGCAGATCGAAGAGTTGATGTGTTGGTTGGAGCTGATCTGCTTTCTTTTATACGCTATTTCGAGAGGGTGTCTGACATTTTACTATGATATTATTGGTCAAATGCTTTCCAAACACTGACATCTGTGCAGAACCACACGATATCAGAATATACGATAACGTGTTGATATCAACTTGTTCCTTTGCTCACCTCAAATGGCCTCTGTCATAGTCTTGCTCAAAGGGTACGTGGCAAGAAATTCAACTGGGGGCGGTATTTGGCTCGGCTGGTGTGTTGAGGCTGTGGTCCTCGCTGCCTGGACCCTGGTTCGGGTCCCGCGTCGGACGGCCCTGTCCTGCATGTCATCCCCCCGTCTCTGCCTCCCCGTCTCTGCCTCCCATTTCCTGTCGCACTCTTACTGTCCTATTGAGTGAAGGCATGAAAAGCCAAAAAAATATACTTAAAAAAAAAAAAGTTTTGTATGTGAGCAGGTCAGTAGTATTGGAAATGTGTGTCATTCCATAAAGTTAGAGCATTAATCACTAAAAATTTGGCCTGGGAAGAAGCCCAGCTGTTTGTTATTATTGGGTTGCCAACATCAGGGACTGGACACATTCGAACAGGTTTCATACAGACTGATCTGGCTTTCCTGTTTATTCAACAATAAACGGGGACTGTGAACAACTGGCGTTGAGGACATCATAAAGTTGGACTATTTGTCGAGTATTTCTAAACATCTGAATATTTAGTGTCTTCGAGCATTCGCAAAAGTGTTATAAAGTTATTTAATCTGCTGGTAAAATCACTAGAAGAAAATATTATGAAACAGCATTAAAACATAGCTTTTTATAACAAACCATGAACTCTTTACATTTGGTTTCTACATAAGAGGTTTTCACACTTTTGTCTGCAATTAAGTATTATACAACTAAAATATAAAGTGTAACATCTTTAAGAGATTCAATCAACACTTCCTGAGTTGTCCTGTAATTGTGTCTTATAGGGATTGTTGTTTTTTCTTCTTTGTTTTTTTCTTTTTTAAAGAAAGCCTGCAGTGAAAATCATCTGATGCACATCTGGCAGACAGATGTGTGGGATTAAAATCATGCAAAACGAGGTAAGAAATTAAAACACTGCTGGCACCAAGTTTACCGAGGAAGTAATTAGATGGTTGTCAGGCGTTTATCTCACACTGCGAAGAAACAACATCCCCACCCTCAAACCACAGGCTGTCAAGACCAATTAAAAATGGATGAGAAACAAATGAGGAAATTCGAGTGTTGATCTTATGAGACGCATGTGGATATATGTGGAGTCAAACTGCTCTGTGTACACGGATATGAACAAGACAGGACATGTTCCAGCTACAACAACATGAACCTGTGACAGCAGCTGAGTCACCGGACGACGTGGCCGAAGAGTGACAGCAACGAGCCGATATGCAGGTGGCAGCAGCAACAACAACAACAACAAGGGCGACATGTTGCAGACAGAGTAAACACATTTCTGATTGATCCACATTCCCCTCTGTCTGCAGCAGGAACATTCCTGATCCGTCAGATCACAGCTGATCTGTGGTCAGTCAACGTGGTTTCTTGAACTCAAGATTACAACACATGGATTTCAGAGTGAGATGAGGGTAATGATGTCAACTCTGCCGATGTTTGGTTACTTTATTTCAAAGACATGCTGCATCAACATGTTGGTCTAATGTGTTTGTCTTTGGACTGTGGGAGGAAGCTGAAGAATCCAAGGAGAACATGCGAGGGATTAAACCCACAACTGTCTTCTGTTTCCCGTTGAATCGCCTGAAAAGCTGCAGTTGAATTCCAAAAGTGGTATTTAGTGATAAACAGGTGAAGTGTAGTGAAAAGTGAAAAGGAAATCATACACCTCCTCCTGTATCAGGGGATGACGGTGATGCAGAGATTTGGTCAGACACTATTGTTTCTCCTTCCATTTTGTTTCTTATGACCAGGTACAGGAGAAGTCCATGACACCTCTTCTTAAAGGGATAGTTCAACATTTTGGCAAATTGGCCCATTGCCATAACCCCTTGGAGTAGGTTCGTTACCTTTAATTGTCGGTGCAAGCTATTTTGAGAACGGCGGAGCGGAGCCGTGAGCTGCTAAGAGCTACTCTACGGAGGCTCATGGGATTTCTTGGTTTCATCAAATACACAATCCAACAACTCCAAAACGCTCTGGTGGACAGGTTGTGACCTGCACATTCACCACACTATGAGATAATAACACAACGTTACAAGACAGAGAGTTGTTTTAGAGGTAAACGCGGAGACTGCGTGCTGAGAAACTGCCCTCGACAAATACGTGCATCAGCTGTTTTGAATGAATTCACCTCTAAAACAACCCGGTCTCGTAACGTTCTGTTATTATCTCATAGCGTGGTGAATGTGCAGGTCACAACTTGTCCGCCAGAGAGTTTTGGAGTTGTTGATGAATTTGATGAGGGAAACCTTGCACCGTCAATTAAAGGTGACGAACCTACTGCTAAAACAATAGGGATTATGGCAATGGGCCAATTTGCCAATGTTGAACTATACCTTTAACAAGAGATTCCAGATTACCCAGCATGTTTCTGTTGTGGTGCCATAAAGCAGTCCATCTTCCTGAGACACCGAGTTGGAGGCACTGATCTTGTGAGGTTGGTTTTCGTCCAATAGACCCTTGGTGGAAGGCAGCGAGTCTCCATTCTCCCTGTAACAAGTAATTTAACCACCAACCACTCTGATGCTGTTTAACTAATGAGCAAATCTTGCATAGTTCCTCTTTAATTAGTACAGAGTGTAAAACTGGACAAAGCGTATTCCTATGACCCTAGAGTTGGTTTATACTTTACCGTCGACTTCTTTTATGAATCTGTATCTGCAGAAACAGTAGTTCACACATGCAGCCTTGTACTGTAGGTTCTCCAGAGGTCCATCAGTCCAAGCCCTCTGTCTGTTATCACTCACTGTTATGACTCAAGTTATCGACGTCAAATTGCACGTTTGTCGTCCTTATTTTGTTTGACCTCATTTTTCTGTTCAAGGAATCAATCATTTCTCTTGAATTGTTTCCACTTCAACTCTGATCAAAAGTATTGGAATTCCTTGAAGCTCTGGACGTTTTCTAAAGGTCAGTGACTCAGTTTGATCATAAAGGAATTTTTCTCTGTTAGAGTGAGTCATTACCATGGTGTTTTCAAATACACCTTGTAACAACGGTTAATCAGAAAACTAACATTTAAAAAAAAAACATTTATATTGAAAAGAATTTCATTGGAAAAGAAGTTTTAAACCTGCAGGAAACTGACAAAGAAACGTTTGATGACATCATCATATCGTATCAAACAAAGATGTGTAGCCTGTCTCATTCGTCCACATATCTGACTGGACAAACAAAAACAATCTGAGCGGCGTCTTCTTGACCTTTTACACAGTGACCTCCGATTCCGTGATAAGACACCAACTTGTCAGCGTGCGAATGAATTCAATAAAGAGCAGCAGCAGTTGTAAAGTGTATGACTTTATAACAGTCCTGCGGTTCATAAACAAAAGCTTTAACTGTCAGTTCAATGATGTCATCTTTTCCGGTTGGTACGATGGCCCTGATGGCTCAAGGCGCTGCAGCTCAACAGAAGAGATGAAAATAAACTAAAATAAAGTTTCACATACAACGCATCTGGGATGTTTCCAACTGACAAAAACATGAAGATGTAATTGCAACTGGTATAAACTGGTACAATATCCAGAGGCAGGTGGCCTGTACCAGTGGTTCTCAACCTTTTGTACATCAAGGACCCCTAAATTGACACAAATTAGACCACGGACCCCCATTGGACCAAAGTTAGAAGTAAACACTAGAAATACACAAATATTTGTTCTGAGATTGAAGATCGTTACTTTTTTATACATTTAAATCAGGGCCAATGGCGTGAATTTTTGGAAATATTATAGAGAAATTTCTGGGAAATTGGTCCAATTTCTCCAAAAATATCTAAAAATGTTAAAAATAAAAATGGAAAAAGGAAAAATTTTCTAGAAAAAATTGGTGAAATTTCTCAAAAAAAGAGTTTTAAAAAAGAATCTAGAAAAAGTGGTAAAATTAAAAAAAAAAAAAAAAATTGAGGACCCCCTTCAAACCTCTCAAGGATGTTGAGAACCAGTGGCCTATGCAACCTGCTTTATCAATCACAGCCAGTACAGGAAACTAATCCTGGCTTTTGTGCATTACTAAATTAGGACACATAAATAGTTGGTTAATGTTTGGAAAAAGCCAGTTCAGGTTCAGTAACTTCTCTGGATTATCTCAGATGATGAGCTGCTGGACGTTCCTATCAAACATTAACATTTAAAAAGACTTGCTCTATCTACTCCCCTCATTGACGATGTGACATTGTCCCTGTGTATTCAACAGCAGCCTAACGCTCAGAGACTCATTGATCTGACGGATCGATCCGCTCATGCAGCGCCTGCAGCATCGACGGCCTCGCAGTCGATTTACAGAGTGTTATAAAGAACCTTTAACACTTATTATTGATGCACTGTGGGTGTTTAAGTGCCCCACACCTGGTGAAAGTGTTTGCACATAATGATCAGATGTATTAAAACGGCTCTGATCATTGCACTGCTTTATGTACAGACAGATAAAGCATGGAGCTTTTGTGATGTTTGAACTTCTGCAGCTCCTTTAAAATCATCTCAGTGATCCTTTATGCCTATTTTACACCTTTCTCTTCTCGCCTAACCTCCCACTCCCTGTCGACCGTTACCAGGTTAATGCTGCCCCCTGCTGGACAAAAGCTTTTGACACAAACACAGCTTCTCCTTTTTTATTACTACAGTAACTCATGCAAAACCTCAACTTAGCGTTCCTCGTTTTGTGGTCTTGTTTTGCAGCTTGTCTCAGTCATGTTTCTCTGTGGTTTCTCTCTTTTCTTCCTTTACTAAAGCTACAAATATGATGGGGGGTCAATGTCTGTGCAGTAAACACCAAGGTATCTGCAAATTAAAAACAGGGTTTTGAAAATGGCATTACAATAATAAAAAAAGACCACAGGAATTACACAAAGAAAGTCTGGAGTCCATTATTATCATTGCTTATTGACAGGCTCTATACTTGTGGTTACCAACAGAGAGCGCCATTGCTGCTCCAGGTTTCCTCAGAGTCTGGTGAGATTTCTGACTGTGAGACGAGGAGAAGAGACAGAGACAGAGACAGGAACACAGGGACTTTTCTGAAAATGTAAAAATAAGGGAAATCTGAAGATGAAAAATCCACAATTTGAAGAGGAAAATGTTAAAGGTCACAGTTATTTCTGAGAGAGTATGAAAAGTAGGAGTATCAGTGACCATATTCTGATCAAATTCAACTATTATAATCTCCTCGTGTGATTAAACAGTTCAATATCAAGTCTCCACTGTTGATATTTTATTCAGCTATGTATTATTGTTTTAATATATATATATGCACACACTTTACACTCACACTCAGCTCCTCCTTCATGACCGGTAAAATGTCCTGAAGCAAAAACACAACAAAAACCTACATGGCACTAAAAAAAAAAATTAAAGCTTCTAAATGCACCCTGTGGGTCGGAGTGAGTGTGTAAATGTGTGCGATAGCCTCTAACGCTTTCATGTTAATTGAGACATGTGAACATTGGAACAGGCTGTTTGTGTGTGTGAGTGTGCGTGTGGGTGTGTGTTTGAGCATAGTGGGGGCAAATATTAACTTTGACCAAAGTACATTACTGTTCCTGAATTACGATGCACAAATGTCAGCAGAGTTAATGTATTTGAGTGCCAGCTGCCTCCGACCTTCAGTCCGTATACGGCCGGCGTCTGTCCCGCCGACCGCTGTCATTAAAGGCACATTTCATTTCACCAAACACATTCATCAGGTTCATGTGTGACAGACTGTGGAGCACAAAGCAGGGATTCATCAGAAATAGGACTGAACTTGCAGCTTAATGACGCGCTGATAGATCAGAGATGTGTGTGTGTGTGTTTGTTTTAAGCTTGTTGTGTTATTCTAATGCAACAAATGCAGCTTTAATCCATCAATCAGTCTGTCAAATGATTTATCCCTGGGTAGTTATGCGCATAATCCCATCAAACTCAGACCCTAATTCCTTGTAAATGACTCACTAAATGTCTGTACCAATTTACAGGCTACATCTTCTATAATTTGAATATAGTTGGTTATAATTATTTTTATTTCACTATATCTGGACACATACTATACGAGATGGAGCTTTGCTAACTAGTAACTAGTACTTCTGATTGTGATCCACCTCATGCCAGCTACTGTGCAGCTAACACGCTAAGTGCTAATGGAAACGGAAACTCATTTTATAGAAGTTCACTTCAGTCAAGAAAAAAACAGAACCAGTGCGCCAAGTCTACTCCACCATACAGAGCCGGCCCAAGCCATAAACGAACTACAGTAAGCACCTGCTTGGGGCCCTGTGACTATTGGGGGGGCCCCAAAAGGTAAGCAACTTTTTAAAACTGTAGTGTGCAACTTTTGTCAATCCTTAGAGAAACACTGCAAAAAAAACTTGCATTATTGTTGCATTTTAAATTGTTGTTGCACTTTTCTGTTGCAGTATATTTACCAAACCAAAAATTTTAAGAAGCAGATGATGTGTTTACAGTAAATGCATTGTCTGTTGGTTTATTTTGTTACTTTTAGTTGACCTATTCAGTATCTCAGTACTATATCAAAATGTAAATCAACCCCCTATAGGCTGCACTTTTAGCTGAATTTGGTGCCATTTCAGAATAAAAACCATAGATGGGTACAAACCTGCCAGGATATGATGATTCGTAATGACAGAGTAAAAAAAAAAGAAAAAGTATTATTGGCAGTGATAGAGGGCACCAAAATAAAGATTTTGCTTATAGGGCCGGCCCTGGTACCATAAAGAAAGAATAAACCCTCCACCTGAAATACTACTGCACAAAGCATCAATACAATTAACAGTTCAGCATATGTCTGGGTGTTATTGCGTCATTTTTGTTCCCGCTTCTCTCCGTCCCTCGGCCTCGAACCAGGAAGTTAGCGATGACTGAGCCGAGCTGACAGTGGCACTTTCCAGTCGCTGGCGAAGGAAGCGTCAATTGATGAGTTGGCAAAATCTGCGCAGCCATGATGAGTCAGAGTTGGAAGATGTATTTGTTAAAATCTCAGCCACCACATTTATTCAGCTGCAGATTAATTTAATTTGACAAACACAGAGACACAGAGAGTGGAGGGAACGACGTGTTCGTACTGTAACCCAGAGATCCTGTTTTCCAAACCAACAGACAATCAATCAGGATTTCTAAAATCTCCTCTGTATGTTCTGGAGGTGACTGAGTCCGTCTTCAGCCACAGGATCCCGGTGTCTCTGTAAGCTTGTCCTCAGGCGCCAAAGCCTCTCAGTGCTGCTGCTGCTGCTTTTAATCCTGGGCGACGTTAGACAAAGCAACAAACGTGACCTTTTTGCACTTTTGTGGGGAGCTGCACATCTAAAGTACAAAGATTAAGGGGCGGTTTCCCAGAAAGAGTTCAAATAAGGCCGAGGTTTTGGCTTCATCTGGAGATAGTGAATCACGGATTAACGAGAAAATGAATAAAAGGATTCTCATGAAACGTGGAATTAACCAGGAAGAGCTTAAAATTTGATGAAACAAACAGGCACAGGTCGTCCTGTTTGGGTAACACACAAAAACATCGTCTCTGACCTTTTAACTTTAATTACTGGTTGCATTGAAATCTTTTTTCCTGGAAGGATTTCTTTTATTTACAGTAAACATGCTGCTTAATTCTTCCTTCAAGAAGTCTCAGACCATTTGACACCGCGACAAAGAAAGCAGGTTATTGTCAGTCGGTGTTAAAAGGCTGAAAAGCTTAATAAAAACAACAAAATGAACAACAAAAGTCTGAATTTAAAGTCAAAAATACTACAGATGTTCTTACATTTCCGGACAAGAAATGACCGGAGCTTGTACAGATGTAAAGCGACACATCTGGAGCTCTGGAGGAGTCCAGGTGTGCACTGAAACTCAAGCTGCAGTCCAACTTCCTGCCGAGATCAAGCGGCTAATCGTGGCCTCAGGTGATGGAGGGCGTCCCGTGGTCTGTGGAAGGTAATCTGTGCCGGGGGCAGAGTGTGAGTGTGTGTGTGTGTTTGTGTTTTTGTGCTTTTGTGCTTTGTCATCTGCCTCTGAGACACACACACACATGGACACACACACATGGACACAGACTTCATTGTTTCAAATGTTTTGTAATCGTGTCCATGTTTCTGAAAGTCCTTGTTTATGTGTGCGTCTGGGCATGCAGCCGTACCTCTGTGTGTGTGTGTGTTTGTGTGCGTGCATGCATGTGTGTGACTATTTATGCATGTGTGGTCTTGGTAAAGTGAGCATGTTTTCCCCCCAAGGTGCTGGATGTACAGATCACTTTCAAAGCTCAGAGATCTCCCCCACCTCGCCGCGAGCCCCGTTGTTCCCTGCACACATCAGACTCCCAGTGTGTTGTGAAGAGAAGCGTAATGCTGCAGCTTTGTGTGTTTTTTTCTCAGATCAACATCTCACGAAGGCCGATACCCATCATGCAATGGGGGGCGGGGTGGGGTGGTGGCTTCTGGCTTTGAATGGAGGAGCTGTTCTGTTCACAGTGTGGCGGCTTTGTCTCCACGTTCACAGGAGGAAAACGGTGAGATGTTGTTCCACGTCCCTCACGGCTCAGTTCAGGTTTCATCCAGCTCTTACATCACCTCAGAAAAAGAAAACAGTTGATTTCATGATTTGCTCCATTTCTTCGTCAGCTCTCTGGGTCCCGATTTTAGTTTTCCAAGTGGGCGACACATGATAATGACCATGAGGGCGTTGTGTGTCTTGATGCTGCAGGATTACAAAGCCAGACCTTTGATGTGTCTGTGTTTCAGTTTCATCTTCAGATAGCTCACGTACTTGATTCAATATGACGTCCAGATCTTCATCAAGGTCATAATTTCGCTCTCGCCCTAGAGGGCCCAGAATGCAACAGTCCGTCTGGTCTTCAATCAGCCCCAAAAGGCGTCATGACTCTGCTACACATGGATCTACACTGGCCTCCAGGATCAAACTCAAACTAATGATTTATACCTTCAGAGTAACTTCTGCTTCTGCACCATCTGCTTTACCTGAGGTGCAAGTTAGAAATCAGATGCTGTGGTGCAGAAGGTTGATGGTTCGATCCCCAGCTCCTCCAGGGAACATGCTGAACCCAAACATTTCTCTCCATGAGTGTGAATGTGTCTGTGTGTTAGTACAGTAGGCCCACTTTTCATGGTAAAGTTACTTTATATGAACAAGAATAGGCGCAGAAAGATACTATATTTAAAATGTAAAAAATACAAAATTATCAGATTTTAAAGGGATAGTTCAGCATTTTGGCAAACTGGCCATAATCCCTAGAGTCATAGCAGTAGGTTCGTTACCTTTAATTGTCAGTGCAAGCTATTTTTAGAACGGTGGAGCAGAGCTGTGAGCTGCTCAGAGCTACGCTACGGAGGCTCATGGAATTTCTTGGTTTCCCTCATCAAACTCATCAAATACACAATCCAACAACTCCAAAACACCCTGGTGGACAAGTTGTGACCTGCACATTCACCACACTATGAGATAATAACAGAACATAACCACACAGGTTTTAGAGGTAAATTCATGCAAAACTGCTGATGCTCGTTCCCATCAGGGGCAGTTTTTCGACAAGCAGTCTCTGCATTTACCTCTAAAGCAACTTCTGTTATATATGGCAAAATGTTGAACTATCCCTTTATATTTTCTTCCATTTATTACTGTAATGGGCTTAAACCGGTTGCATACAGTACTTTACAGTGTCCTACACCTGATCTCTGGCCATGTGATGAAACTAAAGAGCGATATTTTCAGTTTTGAGCAGCAGGTGAACCTGGTTGTGTCCGTGGTCCCTCATGTGTGTTAACCACAAACTCACACACCTGTGATTGTTATCTACGGCGAGCCTCATGGGACAGGAAGTGCCATGCGGGTTGTTTGTTAATGTGCTGGGTCTTCGTGAGTAATCTGTGGAGGACGTGGAGATCAGGAGCACATGTTCTACGGTTTGATGCTTTTATTGTGTATCAGTGATTCCTTCCTCTTCCACAGATTAAAGCCTGTGAGACCAATCAGTGGAGATGATGCCGTCAAGTTCAAACCTGTTACAGACCAAACTAATCTAATCACAATCCATCAACAGAATTAACATCCTGTTCATTAACAGGGTCACGTAACAGTCTCAGGCGCTTTAGTCTAGACTCAAATATCTCCACAACCTCAAAGTGGTTTGCTGTCAAGTTTTGCACGGTTCCCCAGAAGATGAACCTGGATGACTTTTACAACAATCCAGACTTTCCAATGGTTTGATGACTGCTTTAAAATGGATGAAGTCACCGAACTCCACTGGATCCAAAACTTTGGTACATACAGTACTGAGTTGTGGAAAACATACTGTCACCTATCTGTCATTTAAAGTGACAACATAGGTTTGTTTTTGTCTTTGCAATCTTACATAAACAACCTACTAATCATATTATTATGTACTTTGTGCATTGTTAATCTGTTTTGATGTTGATTTTTAGTCATCTTTTTCCCCTCTCTGTTTTTCTTTTTCATCTCCTCGTCTAGTTTTTATTTCTCTCTCGCTTTTAGCAGGTTAACAGATTAAAGTGATGTAATCTTTGCTCTGGAGAGTGACCAGATTAAATCTGTTTGAGGGCTTATTGCAACTCTCTGTCACAGCTTTCATTGTCTATATGTATGTTAATCTGTATCATCAACATATAAACCAATAAAGAGTAGAAACAAGGTTTGTGTAGTAATTTACCCTGCATACAGTTGTCACGAAGGGAGAAAAAAGACCAAAAGTGAAATTGTTTGCACCAAACATGTTAGTATCTGCATGGTTTCTGTCTGGGTTCAGATTTAGATCAGATTTTCTTTGGTGGCGTGTTTTCAGAGCACGTTGCATGATACAGCTCAGACTTGGTGTCGCCTTTTTTTTTTTTTTGCAGATTCAGCTCAGAGTCATTTTAAGCTGCTGCAATTTCACTGGAAGACATTGGGCAAGATTGGGATTTTACAAAATACAGTATTTTGTGACATCCTCCTCTGTTATTAGGGAAGTGCTTGTTGTCCTGTTGACGGCACCTTACCAGTTGGAGTTCAAGTGTGGTGTGTAGGCTATATTAATCTAATAATAAATAATAACCAAACATTTCTTCATTAGGGCAGGACAGGGTTCCCACTCTTTTCTTGAAATAATTTTCCAGGACATTTTCAGCAGCAGCTGTCTGACAGACATGTTTTTATACATCCTCTGTCCCGTTCATGCTTTGGAGAAGTGTTCTTTTTGACAGTTGTACCTTAATTTGCAGATTTTTTTTCTGTTTCTTCCTCTCCCAGCCCCAGAAGTCTGATTTAAAGATGTGCAGTCTATGGCTCTAAATTATGCAATAATCTCTTACAGTAGACGATAGTGATGTGCAGATCGATACTGAAATATCGATACTTCCGATACCAGGTCTGTCTGCTCTAGAATCGATACTCAAATGAAAATATCGATACTTTTGATACTTAAGTCATTTATGGTAATGTATGGGCTATCATTATCAGGAACACAGTGAAAAGTAACTAAACTATTCAGATCTTGTCCAAATAACACACGGTTGGTAGGAACTACTTTTTCTTCCGCCTAGGTCAACGCAAGCGGCATGCTGCTCACAAAGTCAGCGTGGTGCCACAAACAGTGAAGACGAAGTCATACTCTGAAGTCTTGCATCCTTAGGAAACTATTATATGACTTGAAATACAGTACTTTTTTATTTTATTAGATTTAGCAGGCACATTAGATGCATTTGTACAAAGTATAAATTTCACCAGCCTGAATTTTACTCAGTATTGTATTGGAAAGAAAATTTGTGGTATCGAACATCACTAGTAGACGACATGCTTAGAAATGTATCATAAAACAACACAATGGGGTCCAACACTGGAAACACTCATCAACGCAAAGTCTCTCGTCTCCTCAGGCACTTTTTTTTTTTTTTTTTTTTTAGAAAATAAATCCTTAAATTTCACTCATTGTTTACTCACCCTCATGTCGACTAAGGACTGGGAGAAGTTTCAGAGTTATCCGTGGCTTCTCTGTGAGTCTTGATCGCAATGACGCGACGCAAATCTCGCGAGATTTGGACGGACCAGGAAGAGGAGCTTCTGCTGCGAACAAGCGTGAAATATGGACCGATTTAATTTTCTTAGGGAAAATTTTCGCATTTCGGGTCTTAATACAAGACGGACATTACATACGAGCTCCATGGAGGTATTTGGATGTTTTTTGGTGTGTTTTTGTTGTGACGAAGACCGCCAGTGTTCATTTGCAACCGTTAGCCTACATGGACATGCACTGCTACGTCGAGACAGAGAAGCCTCAGATAGCTGTGAAACTTCTCCCAGCCCTTAGTCGACATGAAGGTAGGTAAATAATGAGTGAAATTTCATTCTGGGGTGAACTACACCTTTAGTTGCAACAATAGGATTGTTGTTGTTCTTATAATGTATAATTTATGTAGTGCCTTCCCAGGCAACATTGTAAATGGAACACTTTGGTTGCCAGGTTACAGTATCACCGGTAACAGCTGATCTGTGAACATTCTATCTGTCAGTTATGATCGTCAGTTGATAATAAAAACAAGTAAGCAAGTTTGTGCTTTAACCGTACATCCTGTAGTTGATTATTGAAGACAACAGGACAGGATGAAACATGGTGGCAGCGGTGGGACAGGATGAAACATTAGTGAGGTCTGAAAACGGCAAATAGAGCTCTGGAAGCTGATGTGGTAAATATTTTTCCAGGACAACTGAAGCTTTTCCTGGACATTTGACTTTATTTTGACTCATTTTCCATGTCCTGGAAAACCATTTTCGAGCTTTTCCAGGAGAAGTGGGAACCCTGCAGGAGGACCAGAGATTAGTCAGGCCCCTAAATGTAATGTTCTCCCCCTCAGTGCCTCTCTCGTCCTCTCTCTGGGTGCTGCGGACTCTGTTGGACTCCGGAGCGTCACCTCGACCTGACGTCCTCGTGTCCCACCACAGCTGTCCACATTACGTCATAGCAGAGAGCGAGCGAGCGAGCGAGAGAGAGAGACAGAGGGAAAGCAAAGGGCAAACAACGAGAGAGAGGGAGAGAGAGAGAGAGTTGGACCCCTGCGCTGCATCGATCTGCAGAGGCGCACAGAGGAGCTTCTTTCGGACGTTGGCCACAGTTCCTGAGCTTTCGGTTCTTTCCAGGGGGGAATGCCAGAAGAGAATCCGCTGTTTGCAACATGCTACTGGGCTATTTGGTACGGTAAGACCGGGGCAGTTCCGCTGTCTTTGATTCTTGTGTCTGGTCTTTTTTTTAATTCACTTTTTTTTCTTTCTTTCTTTAATGTGGACGGGTGATTTGTCTCCCAGTCCACCAACCTCTTCCTCCTCCCCCCTTCCCCACCTCCTCCTCCTCCTCCCCCTAGTTAGAGGGGGAGATTGCTCTCTTGCAGAATCGACCTGTGGGTGAGAGAACTGCACTTTGCCTCACATCGATGCAACAGGGAGCAAATCACAGAAGTTTTGAGCCGGATTTTAATTATATAACAGCCCAATTCATGCTACCCCATTATGGTCAGATGTTTGATGATTGATTAATTGATTGATGATGATGATGATGATGATGATGATGATGATGATGATGATGATGGATTGTCCGGAACAGCTCATTGTCAACAGTGACACACACACAGGTTTGTTTACCTGGGGGAGATAAAGCTGTAGGCTGATGGTGAAACCGTGGGTTGTTTCCGGTGTTCGAGAGCGTGCGTTTCTTCTTCTTCTTCATCATCATCATCATCATCATCATCATCATCACCACCTTCGCTTTAGGAGTACTAGCAAGCCGGGCCTTTACTTGGACCACATGGTTGTTGCTCTTCAGGCTCAACATGGGTGCAGTTGCAGAAGACCTTACAGCTGTCACACATCAGCCAGAGTCTGTCCAGATGTGTCAGAACTGTACATGGGCTAGATTTGGACCAAGGATTAAAAGCATCTGTGTTTTACACAAACTGAAGTAATAAAGATGCAATATCTCTGTGTGACAAATCGATTAGTAGGTTACCACAAATTATATGGTGACTGCATGTGTTCCTGCTGAGATGATAATGAAGTAAAGCCAAAGTTTTAAGTGGTGCTCCGGCTCCGGCTCCAGCTCTGGCTGAGTGATGCGTGGGGAACATTACAACATGAGCTCATACTGTTTCAGGCTCTGGTTCTCGTTTGTTTTCCAAGGAACTGTAGCGTTCTTGCACAAACTGTCTTCAGAACAAATAAAGACTCCCAACCTGAGGAAACGGCCGCCACAGGTTAAATTTTTCTAGAAATCCCTGAAACTGTCTGAGGATAGATGCAAGTGGTTGATCTGAGATCTGTGTGAACTGTTGGGCAGTAGAATCAGTAGAAACCAATAGACTGTAGAAATCTGGGCCGGTTTTCGAAACTAAACTAAAATGTCTATGTTTGTGTATTTTTTGTGGTTTCTAAAGAGTTGTGTTGTCTCTCCTAAATGTTGCGGGGGTGTTGAGGGTCGTGCACCTCACTCACACGGGTCTTTCCTCAGGTTTCAACACATCATCTGTGGCTTAGTCAGCTTGTTATTTCTGAGAAAGTTTGCATGCAGATGAAGCTGCTTTCACTCTTACCGTGTTTCCTCATGAGCTAGACTTGTGTGTGTGTGTGTGTGTGTGTGTAAGTGTGTGTGTGTGTGTGTGTGTGTGTGGCTATGAAGGCGTCTGAGCTGTTATCAGTATCAAGATAGTGTCAGTCAGACAACCCTCTGAGCTATACAAAGCAGCAGAATCACACAACACTCAGCTTCAGCTTCTCCAGAGGTTGCCATTCCTGGCTGCCTGTTGACCTCTGACCTCCTCTGCTGAGATGCAGTGACCATGAATGAATGCGTCTGAGTGCTAAGGGGAAAAAAAAAAACTCTCAGCATGGTGCAGCAACCACCTTTCCAGTCCTGATTTGTTATAAACACCAGCGGAGAAGTGTTGCGTTTGCGTTGTTGCGTGGTCATGTGACTGTGGTGTGTGGTCTGGTCTCCTGCAGGTAGTGGTTGTGATCTGCCTGTGGGGTTCTGATGTCAGCAGAGCTTATGTGTTTCAAGCAAGTGGGCCTACAGAGGGCGGAGACAACCCACCACCTCACACTAAAGGTGAGATCCGCCTTGATCTGCAGCCGCATTCATGCAAACATGTTTGATTTAGATACTACATATGTCCAGAGCAATGTTATAAATACTCAAGGTGTATTAGGGTCATGGTAGATTTCAAAAGAAAAATGGCATGTTCTGGAGGGTGTGGAGTTTAAAGAGTAAATTTTCAAGTTTTATTTTGCAAATTTGTGAGAAAAACTCACAGATCTGCTTGAAAATTTGGTTTTGCATTCTGTCTCCTGTGCAAGATCTTATCAACCTCTGCTTTTAAGTTGGATTTGGAAATAAAGAAATAATTGTTGTTAGCCGAGAACATAATGCTCTCCCTGTGCTCCTCCAACCTTATGAGGAAACATATTTCCTTTCTTTATAAAAACAAGAACAAAACAAAACTGTTTTTGTAAATTTGCAATACAATTAAATTTGAATACATTTACCACCTTCTCCTCCACCCCCTTTGGTTTATAACCCACAGTGACCCTAGTACTCCTCTTACGCTTCGTGGCATTCAAGGATGCTTGGACATTTGTGAATGCATGTTACTCTTCAGCAAAACAAGATAATATTTATTTTATGAACTGAATAAAGAGACTAAATAATTTTCCAAACTATTTCACACAAAAACCTTTTAAAACAAAATGACAACTGTTAAATTTGACCACTTCTTCCTGCTAATGTGATCACACAAATCTCAAATTCAGTTTTAAGCTTTGCAGATGAGTGTGTTTTGCAGCCGTCGTGTCTAAACGCTCCTCTCCTCCCTCCAGTCGTCTCAGAGTGGGTCAGCTCAGCCGGCTCCTGTAAGGGGAGGTGCTTCGAGCTGGAGGAGGCCAAACCTCCAGGATGCAGATGTGACAATCTGTGTAAAACCTACTACAGCTGCTGCTCGGACTTCGACGAGCACTGCCTGAAGACAGGTGAGTCTGACAGGAGGACATCGACTCTCCTGCTTCCTGTCCGGAGAATATATGGATGGTGAATGGACTGGTCTTACCGATGCAGTATCACATCAATACACGCTGATGGAGGAGGCCTGGAGATGAAAATCGAACTGTGTTGGTTCATCTGTGATATCACTCACCAGGATAAGAATAAATACATCTGGTTTTAGGAGCCAAAGATCATCTCAGTGTAGTTTCAGATCCCCTCTCTCAGCTTCTCTCTGGAGCCCTGGTAACAACAGGTCGATTTCAGCCAATCAGAGGAGAGGGGGCTCTGATATTCTCTCTTCATTGGCTGAATGTTTTCTGAGTGGTCAAATAAAAATATAGCAGATTTCAAGTAAAACAAATCCAGCAAGAGGGGGCTCCGGTAGGCGGGGCTTGTTGGCTGCTTCGTTGTGACATCACAAAGTTTCTGACTCTCTGACGGCGGGTTTGATACCATCACTGCATTAATATAGAACCTTTAAATCAAATTAAATATGGCACCTTGAGTCTTACACAAGCAGGAGTTAAATTTTATAATGACACCTGCCGATTCATAGCCTGAGAATAACAACAACAATAAGCAGCAGTTAGAGCAGAGTCACGGTATACGGCAGTATCACAGTAGCTCCAGGTCTCAGCAAGCTCTGGGTTTATAACGTGATAAATGATTTCCATTTTGAGTTAAGCTCAAACAAAAGATTTGATATTATCGTCTGATTTTAATTTAGAGCTTGGCCCGGAGTTTCATCTTGAAAACATTAAGCACACAACACTGGGATGTTTTCCAACATGCAAAATGAAATAACCAGTTAACGGCTTCTTGTGAGTCTCAGCTTTCTGCAGGGTAATTGGTAACAGACATGGCGCTGGCATATTTAATTTGTTACTTCCTTGTATTGATTCATTGTTGTGTTTTTTTAGCCTTGTTTTGAGTTGTTTTGCAGCAGTAGGTGACTGCAGTAATGTCAGAGCGGTACGTAACTGAACCCTCCTTCTCTCTGCGTGGCAGCCGGAGGGTTCGAGTGCTCGCAGGATCGCTGCGGTGAGGAGAGGAACAACGACCATGCCTGCCACTGCTCGGAGGACTGTCTGCAGAGGGGGGACTGCTGCTCCAATTACAAGTCACTCTGCAAAGGTATTCGTCCTGTTTACTGCATTTATACACTGGAAGACGACTGTGGGTAAAAGCTGGTGGTGACTGTGTCCTCTTGTTTCCCTCTGAGGTGAGACTTCATGGGTGCAAGAAGAGTGTGAGGATATCAAGAGTGCAGAATGTCCTGCAGGGTGAGTCTGACACCGAGGGAATAATGACAGACTTCCCCAGTTAATTGTTTACATAAAAACTAAGGAAAAAATGTATTGCAAGTTTTTTGAATTGTATGTTTATTTATGCAAATGAGGCACTAATTTGCATATACTGTATCACCAAGAACAGAATCACCAACATTGGATGATGCAAGATTCAAAAGCTTGGCTTTATTTTGTTGATATATTCCTCAAGAAGGTTTTTATAGAAGGTATTGTGGCTATCTATATAGGCCAAACATCCGCCTACAGTGATAAAAATAAATAAATTTTCGCCATGTTTTTGGGATAAATTGTACTTTAAACCTGGCTATGAATGATATATAAACAAACCCTTCGGTAGAAAGAAGCAGGGTATAGATAGGGAGAAATGTGGTGAGTATAGGTAGTAGGGAAAATGGCCTGAAAGTTCTATATTGTAAAATTCCATACATTTTATATTTAAAACTGTCCTTCACAAACACAACACCTAATCAAAACATTAGTAATAGACATCCTTAACATATGACTGATAACTGAACAACAGACTGGCTGTAGCATTGTGCATTGCATGAATGATGCCACTGTTGTAAAGCTACCCTTTGTCTTCTTCGTACCACTGGCCCCTTGATTGGAGGTGTAGTGCATTTGCCTCCATTGCTTTTGGCCTGATTTGCAAAATCTTCTCAGGACTTTAGGGCCGTGAACGAAACGCACACAACTGGCCACAGGAACCTTTACGTTTCTGAAATGTTCTGTGGCTTTAAAGGATTTGAAACAAAACAAGCTACAGTATATATCTGTTTTTTGGCACCAAAATGAGCTGATGTACTGGCCATAAGTTTCAAGAAATCTGAAGTTGCATTGAATTGTTTTCTCAACTTCTTCCTGCAGCTTCATCCGTCCTCCCCTCATCATGTTGTCTGTCGATGGATTCAGAGCCTCCTACATGAAGAAGAGCAAATCTGTCATCCCCAACTTACAGAAGCTCAGTACGTGTCCTTTTTTTACTTACTGTTTTTTATCCAAATGCTTCACTGGTACTGACGTTATGATTGTTATTATGTATCTGATGGATTTCGATACAAATGTGTTGTGTGCTTGTTTCCCCTCAGGAGAGTGTGGGACGTCAGCACCCTACATGCGACCAGTCTACCCATCGAAGACCTTCCCGAATTTATACACCCTGGCGACAGTAAGTGAGACTGGATTGCATATGAATCATACGTCTTTGTCAGCCCTAAAGGTACAGTAAAGCAGTGCTGTTAATATGTACTCGTATGTTTGTAGGCTGAGTAAATACACTTGTTTGCCAACAGCGACGTTCAAAATGTCCTTTCAGCATGTTCCCTAAAAATGCAAGACTGACTTTTTTAATGTGTCAACTGAACTCTGTGCTGTGGGGTCTCTCTCTCTGCAGGGTCTTTACCCAGAGTCCCATGGGATTGTGGGTAACACCATGCACGACCCAGTGTTTAATGCAACCTTCAGCCTGCGCACCAGGGAGAAACTGAACCACCGGTGGTGGGGCGGGCAGCCAGTGAGTAAACTCCAGATACCAGATCATGATCAATCAGTTCAAACTCACAAGCTGACTAAATAAACTCTCTCATTACATGTTGACACAGCCGAACTCTGCAAAGCTCATAGTCACTAGCTCTGGTGTCACATCCAATGGCTTATTCTCTCTGCTTTTGGGAACACTAAAGTTATGTCAAATGTGTCAAAAGTGAAAATATCCCCTTCTGTATCTTTTGTGTTTTACCTGAAAAGATGATGTTAGCGTTTATTGGATACATTCATTACGAATTGGAAGTGACGACAGATGGTTTCTCAAAACTCCTGGAGTTTGACCAGTGTCCTAACAAAACCCAGGCAAGCTCTTAAAAGTATGGTGACAAACTTGGTAGCTAACATGATCCCCAGCACCAACCTAAACCCTAGTTTTGAAGGAGGTAAACTAGCAGCTTATCTCTGCTAAGCTAGCTTTTGTAGATGTTGCAGTCACTACAATGTTCATGCATTGCGTGACAGCTTTAATATTTTGTATCAGTGGTATCAGTTTATCAATTACTAGACATTTCAAGCGACCCCATTTGAATTCACAAATTTCTGGCGACTCTCTCTTCTGGCGGCTGTCAATCAAGATGCGCCAGCTCAGATATTTTCATATGCTGCATTTTATTTGAACTCGAAAAACACTGTTTTTTAGATTGTGATAATGTTTGATATAATTTTAAAAAGAATATTAATTAGTCAAATTTTAATCTTTAATTAGGCAACCAAGGTGCTGTGTCAGAGTCTGTTAATAGCATTTGTGTAGCTTTGTAGCCAAACATAAACAAGACGGTCTGGTTCAAATACATTGTGTGTCACCAGCTGTGTCTGCTATTACTATACAATTGCAAAGAGCAGCCTAGAAATGTTGACAGCATGCAACTTTTTGCACTAATATTTGAGGTTTTAATGTCTGTGGTTTTAACTTTGTACCTTCACTGTTTGACTGAGTTAAAACTCACAAAACCTATTTTCAATTCAATTCAATTCAAACCTTTATAGCTACCTAGAGACAATAGCTACTCAGTGCTCCGTAAAGCAGATGCACACAGGAGTGAGGTGGTTTGTCCAGGAAGAATGAGAGTGTCAATCTTATTTAAAAGTGGCTCGATGTCAGTGTTGTTTGCTCTCTTTTCGGGTGCACAATTAATCTTGGGATAAGCTGGGCAACAAACGATCCATCCGTTGGATCCGTTGCTTGATAGCTTTCCAAAGTAGGACAGTCTAATCATAATACATCTTCAAATGCAGCCTCTGTATTGGGACGCAGCGTACAGCATCAATTATCACAATCAATATGATGCCATATGATGCTCAGCAGGTTCAGACGATATTATGGTTCACACTTCGACATGAGCAGACGATGTAGCGTAGAATTGGGACAGGGATAAATATTCACATGGTGCCAATTAAACACTGTAACTTGTCTTTCCTGTGTTACAGATCTGGATCACAGCAGAGGAACAAGGAGTGAAAGCAGGCACTTTCTTCTGGCCTTGGTACTTAAGTTAGTACTGGAATATTTTTCAGTAGCTTCAGAAACTGAACTGGTAACGTACAAAACCTTTGAGACTGGTGTGGGAGGATCAAAGTTAAACATTACATTCTCTTTAAAAATTTAGAAATTACAACTTATAATATGATATATGATGAATCTTGATCCCTGATTATATAGAAAATTGCACAAAATATCTAATATTATACCAACAAAACATTCATTATAGGAGCTAAGTGGCTATTCAGGCTGCATTTACAACAACAGAGTGAGTTTTCATTGACAGATGAGGAGAAATGAAAACAAACTGAGCATTGCAGACATATCCATGACCTAACGATCACGAGGGCGGGAACGGTTGAGCGCTCGTCACATCCTGAGACTGACAGGCGAACAATGGCCTGAGACACAGCTCGGACAATAAAGCAACACACTCAGTCACAACGGAGGCCATTGACAACTCAAAGCTGCTTTACATAAAGGCACAACTGCGTCACCAGTGACAGATTTTATATTTTAAATAAAATAAGACAGAATAAGAGATACTAGACTGGGATGGGAATGTGGTGGGACTGATTTAGATTCAGTTGGAAATTTAGATTTTTTGTTTTCTTCTGAACCGTGTGTCAAAAATACAAACTGTGAGCCACTATGTGTTTTGTTGTGCATTGGTTTTACACTTCAAATCCTGCTTCTTAACCATCGTCCACCATGTTTGATCGACAGGGTGATTCCTTTGGAGAGGAGGATTTTGACGATCCTGCATTGGCTGCATTTGCCTGATAACGAGAGGTGAGTCCTTCCACTACATCATGACAAAAAATAAAAACATTTTTTACTACAGTTCGTGGATTTTGCGTCATGGATTTTTGTGGAAAAGCCCGTGGGAGCAGATGCTGCGTCACTGAAGGAGTCGTGACGGATGGCTGATTAGGGTTGTTACTGTGTTTTGAGGAGTCTTTGTGTTTCTTCATTGATCTGTGGTGAAGCTCAGTGAAGAGTGTGGATGTGTGTAGTCGTCATGGTGACACGATACCTGAGTCATCTTTAAGGTGAAACCGTGTGTGTACTGTCTCTGTCCAGGCCGTATGTCTACGCCGTCCACTCAGAGCAGCCCGATACGTACGGACATCGACTGGGACCACTCAGCAGTGAGGTGAGTGTGGGACCTGGAGGGAGGCGGGGGGTCAAACAGTGTTGATGTATGTGTGTGTGTGTGTGTGTCAGTGGCTTCATTACGTCTTGTTGTTTACAGCTGGACAACCCTCTGAGGGAACTGGACAACATCATTGGTCAACTGATGAACGGCCTGAAGCAGATGAACCTGCATCGCTGCGTCAATGTCATCATCGTAGGAGACCACGGTACGACCTTTGTGTGACCTCTGACACCTGTAGGGGAACCAGCTTCACTGTCCTGATGCTAAGCTATAGGCTAAACACACCAGAGAGGGACGCGTATGCAGGGCGCTGATTTACATAGATTACTCCTCCATTGCTATTCTTTGTGTGTATTATTTCGATGTAGATACAATAACAACTTTCTTTCCCGGTGGATATCTTAGTTACAAGTACAGTGCAATGCAAGGCACACAGGCAGCAGTCCATATAAAACTATACAATGCAACACAATTATAATAAGTCACGGTGTAATATAATGCAAAGCACATTGGCAATAGACAATTTATTAAATAGAGAATTGAGAAAACAAAAACTAAGTTACACGAAGAATAGCATCATTTTGGAGATCCAGGCCCTTGCATACGGATACTCTTGCTTTCATTACCCTATTTTATCTATGTATCTATGTAAGTACAACAATAACTATTAAGCTGCAAATATAATAGACATATATATAAAAATATATTTAAAACTCAAATCGTTTATTATGAGACCAACCAAACATGAATGTTTATGTAATTCATTTTGAAGGCAGTGTTTCCTCCAGCCTGAAGTATTGGCTTTACTAAGTGGAGCCATCACTCTCTACAAAACCAAAACAATCAGCATGAATATAAATTTCTGCAAACATGTAATTCATTATAGTTTCTTTTCTAATGAGCCTTCATAGCCAGAAACCACAAGCGTCTGCTCTGTGTCTCAGGAATGGACGAGGCCCACTGTGACAGGACAGAGTTCCTCAGCAGCTACCCGCTCAACATAGATGAGATCCAGCTGATCCCGGGCTCCCTGGGCAGAATACGACCACGCGACCCCAAATCCACCACATGTGAGCCACAAGGATAAAGTGTTTTCTTTTTGATTTCATGCAACAGGCCCCACATAAACATACATTTCTTTTTTTTTTGCCCCTAGATGACCCAAAAGTCGTGGTTGCAAACCTGACGGTAAGTACCACAGCAAAAACACAAACAAACCACAGTTTTTCCTGCAGTTTCTCGTACATTGTGCGGTTTTACTGCCTGTTGTTGACTGTGGGGAGAATGAGTGAGAGAGACAGACAGAGAGAGGAGAACGGGTCGTTCACCTACTTTTATTTGTTGTTTCAGTGTAAAATGCCAACTCAGCATTTCAAGCCGTACCTGAAGCAGCATTTACCCAAGAGGCTTCACTACGCCAATAACCGCAGGATTGAGGACGTCCACCTGCTGATGGAGAGGAAGTGGCACATTGCCAGGTAGCGTAAGGCCATATGTGGTGTTTTAATAAAAATAATTGATCCCCTCATCAATAGGAAACAGTCTTAACTTTGTCTTTGAGTGGATTCAAGAATCCAAATTGATCAATTCATGTCAAGTTGTATGAGCCTGCATTCCCTTATTCACTGACAGGATTTCTTCCCACTTGGTCCCTTTATTAGCTGTAGCTCTAGCATCCAAACTAGTTCCAGTTAAATAAATGATAAAGGATTCACTGTTGGAAAAATTTGTGTTTCAGAAAAATGCCAGAAAAACTGAGGACTCGCTGCGGCTTCTCTGGCGATCACGGCTTCGACAACAAGATCACCAGCATGAGGGTGAGCTGCTGTGTTTTCACTGCTGTATAATGTAATATGTAATACTACATACTGTACTCAGTAGAGTATGTAGTATTGGGGCTAAACCGTGACATCCAGCGTTCAGATTCTTTGTATAAGAACAGTTCAATATTGTAAAATCTAGATGCTGATGCTACTTACTGTACAGTAGCTATGGCAGAAAAAAATGAAACAACTACATCGATCATCCTCCGGGCACGAGCCGAGTCACAGACACTCAATAGAGCATTTTAGCCAAGTTTATTTATTAACTTATTCTAAGCTACGAGACAGCTTTCATTTGTATGCGGTTGTGATTAGACTTCAGTAAATATATATTTATGAAAGCAATATTTGATTTTTGCTAATAAAAAGCCAAATAAGCTACATACTGTCCCTTTAAGTTGTCTTCCCTAAGGTTTATTAATGGGACCGCTGCGGTAAGTTTCACTTTTCTCATGTTTTTTTTGTTTCAGACGATCTTCATGGGACACGGGCCGAACTTCAAGTTCCAGAAACGAGTGCCAGAGTTTGAGAATATAGAGTTATACAACATCATGTGTGGTGAGAATATTTTTTATTTTCCTTTGCTGCTCAGTTATTCTCCAAAATGTCAGACTTACCCCTCTTCTTCTCTGCTTTATCCGTGTCAGACCTGTTGGGGTTGAAGCCGGCCCCGAACAACGGGACCCACGGTAGCCTGAACGACATGCTGAAAGATCCGCCGTACCATCCCGACATGCCCGAGGAAGTGACGCCGCCATCGCTGGCGTCCGACTCTGAGGTCATCGTGACACATGACCTGGGCTGCAGCTGTGATGATGAGGTCAGTAGTGGACTGTGACATCACAAGAAATCATGTCTCAACATCAAATAATATTCAACAGCCAGAACGAGACAAAGACATAAATCCTGACACTTTAAAGGGATAGTTCACCCCAAATTCAGCCCCGACATGAGAAATTGTTCCTAAAAAAATTAAATGAGCTAGTTTGTAGCGGAAGCTCCCAGTGTCTCGGTTCACTGCTCTTCCTGTGTCATTACAGACATTACAGACGAGCAGTATGGAGGTATTTGGATGTTTTTTGGTGTCTTTTTGGACGAAGAAAAGTGAGCACCATTCACAACCTTGTATATGGACAAATACTGAATTTGAATTTTGTACTATCCCTTTAAATATGTCTAACTTTTTTACACCAAGAATCCAACATTATCTTCTGAGAAATTGACAAATGTGTCAAGAACAATGCACTTAAAGAAAAGTCAAAGAAAACTACTGCTTTTTTGTGTATCCTGCTGACAAACAAATAATAAAAACAGACCCGTCTTGGCTGAGGTAAAAAAACATAAGAGTTGCATTGATCAATATTCTTCCATTAGGGGGCAGAAAAACATTAAAAAAGAAGCTGACACATCTGTGTTTATCTCTTACAGAACAAAGTTGAGGAGATCCTTGAAGCCTTCAGTCCGGCGCCAGATGGACTCTACAGTTATAGTAGGTTTCTTAACGCTCCAGTGGTTTTCGAAGAATGAATAAGAGTGTGTTGCAACAGGACCAGTGAGCCACAGGTCAGCTATTCAGCAGAAACTGCTGAAGAAGCTTTTTGTGGGTTTTGGAGAAGCAAGCCTTTAGTAAAAAACATTAGGTTAGGAGTCAGTGGTACAGTTTGCTGAAACTTCATTTTTTTCTTCTTGGTTACTGTCCCTTAAAACGACTGACTGTGTTTGTTTATGCAGACAGCACCCACCTACCGTTTGGCCGTCCTGCAGTGATGTTTGACACTCAGTACAGTTTGCTTCATCACGTGGAGTTCATCAGTGGATACAGCAAAGAGCTGGCCATGCCGCTGTGGACGTCATACACGCTGCCACGACAGGTGACCACACACACACACACATAATATACACAGTCTAACTTCAATACACATTACAAGACTCTTTTTTTGTCAGTGGTTTGAAGATTAGATGAAAATTTTGTAGCAGAACAATAATCCATCACATCAGCGGCAGAGACTGTTAAAAAAAACGCTTGAGTTGAATTTAACACTTGCAGAACACACGTCTGAACAGACCAATCAGAGCGCTGCAAGACAACTCTGTAACTCCTCCTAAAAAATATTCTGATTTCAAAGTGTTTGAGAGACAGAATAGCCTAAAAACATGGCGGATTGGGACAAATTTGCTGTAAAAGAGCTTCTCGCAAGGCATAAAAACATTTCAATCAGGAGAGACCAATAGGAAGAGAGACAGACTGAAAAGTGATGAATTACATTTATTGTGCATACAAATAGATTTTGGCGCTTAGACGCCGGGGGTAGATCATCGTGGTGTACTGATCTATGGGTGAGAGCTTGCATCTGAAGGAGATGACCCCCCGGGCCTAGACACTGGTGGTGGTAGACTCCTGGTCGTAGATCCTGATGAAGATGGTCGGCGTCAGGTGAAGGTGGTGAAGGGGTGGAGGTGGGTCGAGAGTTTTGCTGGATGACAGAGGGATGACAGCAGGGAAAGGAGACGCTTTTAAATTTGACGCTAGAGACTGATTGGTAGAGGGAGAGGAGAGGGCAGCCCGTGATTGGATGAAGTAGTGAAGAGGGCGGAGTGAGAAAATACTGTAGAGGGTGAGCTTGGGAGAGGCTTGTGCTTAAGAGATGGTCTTCCTGTCTGGTCTTCCTGTCTGAACTTTCGCTTTAGCTTCATTACAAAGGGCACACAAACAATTAAAAAAAGGAAATAATAATAATTTTTAAAATAATGAAATCTCTGTCCTTTAAAATCTAAGAGAAATAACAACATGAATTTACTGTGTTCCACAACACCAGTAGGCAATATGTAACCCTGGGTAAATATTGTATATTTCATGACATTTTTCTATTTTGGCATTAAAAATGCATTTAGTTGATGTTCAGAGAAGTCGGGGGAGTTGCAGTTTGCTATGTCTCAATGTATTCATTTGTACTTTTGTTTGTGCTCCATACCACTTGGGTGGTCGTGAGAAATAAATGATGATGATGATGATGATGAATTGGCAAATGCGGAGACTGCTTGCTGAAAAACTGCAGAAACGCGCATCAGCAGTTTTGCATGAATTTACCTCCGTCTCATAATGTTATCATTATCTCATCGTGGTGAATGTGCAGGTCACAACTTTGTCCACCAGAGCGTTGTGGAGTTGTTGGATTGTGTATTTGATGAGTTTGATGAGGGAAACCAAGAAATCCCATGAGCCTCCGTAGCGTAGCTCTGAGCAGCTCACGGCTCTGTTCCACCGTTCTAAAAATAGCTTGCACCGACAATTAAAGGTAACAAACCTACTACTATGACTATAGGGATTATAGCAATGGGCCAAAAAATGTTGATCTATCCCTTTAATATATAGGTTACATAATGCTGTTAAGACACTCAAAAAATTTTCCCAATGTGGGCCAGCTAAACTTTTCAAAACAACACCAATTAATATCTAATTTAAACTGAAGAATGTGCCAGTTTTCAGGACTTGGTTTCATTACATCAGAGGATCTTTGAATGCACCACGAGGAAGCTTGATTCCACATTACTTCTCGATTAAAACAAAATGAGTTTTCTGCTTGGATGGATTACCTCGCTGCAGCAAGTTTTAACTGTCTCCAAACTGATGTTGCAATGGAAAAAGTTAACTGACTTACTTGAAAAGCTTTCTATGTTATTTGGTTTGAACCCTCTCGTGTTGCTCTGCGTTGGCGTGCATGGCTGCAACATGATGATCTGTTTCCTCACACGGGTTGTCTTTGTGCGTTCAGTTACTGTAAACTGGGTCTCAGGTTGTAAAAGTCCGTGCGGTCCACATCAGGACAGGACGTGTTGTTGTTGTTGTCCGCTGAGAGTGAAAGTGTGTTTGTATTTGGAGCGGAGCATGACGGAGCTACACAAGCATGTAAACATGGACACGAAGTCCAGCAACGCCAGTAAACACACAAACACAATCTGTGTGTGTGTTTGTTGCTGTGAACATACATGTTTGGCTGCATGTTTACAGAAAAGTGTGAGCTGCAGGTTGACGAGATGCAGCTGCTCTCACGTCTCACACGCACACACATCGTAAATGAATACCTACCTAAGCGTGTGAACATGCTACCCAAAACCTTTTTTTTCTTTTTTTCTTCACTTTGCTTCATGATCTTTTGTCTCTTTTTGCAGATTGCATGTATTTGTGTTGAACTGTGTCCGTGTCTCCCTCGTGTCTCATATCAGGAGGACATGACCCCGGTACCAGACGTGTCCCCGGGGGTTCAGTGCATCCGAGTCGACTCCAGAGTTCCAGCCGATCACAGTCAGAGCTGCAGCAATTACAACCAGAACAGCCACCTCACCTCAGGCTTCCTCTTTCCCCCAGGTAAACCTGCAGGCCGGCTACACTTTACACTTTACTTTACTTTATTTGAAAGATATAATATAAGTATAATAAGATCTTTAAAGGAGAATTCCGGTCATTTTTGACCCCTAAATCGTTACACCATGGCTACCCGGCGCTCAGGATAGCGACGACGCTAACCTATGAGGGCAATTCTTTCGACCATAACAAACACTAAAAAAACAATCAAATATCTCTGGTACATGACACGAATCATTACAAGACACCACTGAACTCATACAGTGTAGAGTATAAACAGATTGCTCTGAAACGTCCTGGAAAGACATTACTATCCGATCGCAGAGCGCCTGCTCTCCCCCGCCACAGAAACAAACACTTTTTCCTTGTTGTGCTGATTTCTTTACAAAAATAAACCGCCGAGCAGTGCAATATCTCCAACTATTTATTTTTGTAAAGAAATCATCACAACAAGGACAAAGTGTTTCTGTGGCAGGGAGAGCAGGCGCTCTGCAATCGGATAGTAATGTCTTTCCAGGACGTTTCAGAGTTCGGCTATCTGAGGTGAGTGACTACATGCAAAAACACAAAGTTTATAGCCTATTGTATATGAGTTCATTGGTGTCTCGTAAGGATTGGAGTGTTTGTTGTGGTTGAAAGAATTGCCCCCATAGGTTAGCCTTGGTGTAACTAATAGCCTAATAGTTGTGTTTTTTGCTCCCCCCAACACTGGGTGACCATTAGGAAAACAATTAAGGCCGGAAAAAAGGCCGGAATTCTCCTTTAAGGCCTGTACATACTCCACAAGAACAGAAAAATAGTTCGTTTTCTCAAGGTGGTAAAAGAACTTTAAACTTCTGGAAAATCTGGAAAAACCTGGAAAACTACCAGGTTGACCAATGTTCCGGTCATGGAGAACACATGGTAAAGTCAAACTTTGGGGAAAAAGATGGAGTCGTCCTGGAAGATTATTCATAGACACATCGTGAGAACAGCTATCAGGATTTATTTTCCGAAGAAGTGCCTTGTTACCAAACCCCCCCCACTCAAAAAATAAACAAAACAAAAAAAACATGTTATTTGGTCTATTTATGGTAGAGTAGTCATGATTTCTAAGCATGTAAGAGATTATTTCATAGATAAGTTGGAGCCATATACAGCATGTCTTTAAATCAGACATCTGGGAGTGGGAGAGGAATAAACATAGCATGAATGGGACGGGGCATGTACAGTATTAGTGTAATAATAACATGTCTGCCAGGCTGAAAATACCCTGGATCACTGTACAATACGATCTGTCAGCAAATCCCAAACCAGGGCTGCAAGAAAACAATGACATCATTGTTTTCTTGCAGTCCTGGGAGAGAGATCAAACTTCTCAGTTACTGTTGTGTACGCCTGTTGGTCTTGTGGGCTTTTGCAATAATAACACAATTAGTTCCAGCTGAAGACAGGCTGATCTAAAAGGTCACGTTAAACCCACAGTGTTTATTTTATTTATTTTTTATCTGGAGAATCAGAAGCTTGGCTTGGACATTTCCAAGGTTTTATGGTCCCACTGCTGTAAGTCATCTGTCTGCATGATTACCACGACAGCTCCCTCGGGGGGAAACCTTCACATTCATAGTATAAGACAGAGAAATAATACGTCTGTTTGTCAGATCCTACTTCATTTAGCTTCTGACAAGCACACTGGTTGTTGCTTAGACAGCAGGATGCAGTGAGGTACACAGAGAAAAATAGAGGTACGGAAAACCCTTGTCGCTCCAGGCGTACCTATACATTTAGAGACATTTTTGTATCATTCTGGAACATTTAGGTGCCTTTTTTTCTCAACGTGGGGTCCAGGGACCCCCAGGGGTCCTTGGGAGAGTTCAAGGGGGTCCCCAACTTTTTTTGAAATTCTACCACTTTTTTTTTTTTTTGAGAATTAAAAAAAAAAGTTTTTTGGAGAATTTCTAATTTTTTATTTTTTTGAGAATTTCTAATTTTTTATTTTTTTGAGAATTCATTTTTTTTTGGACAGTATCTTTTTTTGTTGTTGAGAATTTCAAATTTTTATTTTTGAGAATTCATTTTTTTTAAAGGATGATGAGGCAAGATTTATGAAAAAATGCACATCCAGGGACATGAAGCCCCCAAAAAGGAGTCCTTGGGAGATCTCTCCGTTCAACAGGGGTCCCTGCAACTTTTTTTGCTCTGCGAAATTCTACCACAAAAAGTTTTTTTGAGAATTTCAAATTTTTTTGAGAATTCATTTTTTTTGAGAATTCATTTTTTTTGGGACAGTATTTTTTTTTGTGAGAATTCATTCATTTTTTTTTCACCACAGGTTTTTATGTTTTTTTTTTAAATGCTGGAGTTGATTTACCACTTTTTTATGTAGAAAATCAACTTTTTGTGTGTACTGAGATTTTTTTAAATCACACTTCTTACAAATGTTTTACAATGAGCCGATGGATTCATCCGTGGTCAGTTTATCCAAACAACGCATGTAAGGAAAAAAAAAGTTTATTAACAGCCAAGTGCAACGTATGTATGTGTGTGTGTCACGAGAGAGACAGCACGTAATCAAAAATTGACTGGCCACTTTTTATCGCTAGTGAGTTTTATTTCTGAAATGTCTCTCCTTTATAATATTTCCAAAAAATATTTTTTGAGATTTTTTTTAACCAAAAATTTTAAACACTTTTTTCCTTGGCCCTAATTTTAATGTACAAAAAAAGTAACATTATCCAGTCTCAGAACAAGTATTCCTGGTGTTTGCTTAAAAAATTTGTCCAATGGGGGTCCATGGTCTAATTTGTGTCAATTTACGGGTCCTTGATGTACAAAAGGTTGAGAATCACTGGCATAGGCCACCTGCCTCCTGTTTTTTTTTCTAATACAATAATTGTTTTTTAAGCTATGAACAAGCTGTGATCATAAAGTGGTCTCACTTTGTAATTTCAGACCAATGTTTGACATTTTGAAGCAATGAAAAACTAAATAAATTTGAGTGTAGCATTGAACAGCTTGGAACCAGATGTGATAATGTTTTTTTTTTTCTTTTTCTTAACAATTCAGATGAGTTTGTAATTTCAGAACAATGTTTGACATTTTGAAGCAATGAAAAACTAAATAAATTTGAGTGTAGCATTAAACAGGTTGGAACCAGATGTGGTAATTGTTTTTTTTTTTAACAATACAAATGCCAATCAAAAGGAAAACTGCTATGACTTCTCCTCTTTGTGATGTGTTTCCATGACAAGACTGTAATGTGATCCTGGTTATTAAGACGATTTGTTGTGATTCTCTCCTGGCAGAGCTGGCATCATCTCCTGAATCCAGATATGACGCTTCTCTCATCACCAACACCGTTCCCATGTATCCGGCTTTCAAAAGTGAGTCACTCATAATAATAATACAGGCGACCGGTAATGGTTGTTACACTTATTTTGTTTCAGCTCTCATAACTTGCAGAGTGTTCATGGTAGGGCTGCCAATTTTTGACACAGAGTCCCCTCATTTGTCCTCTACAAATAGCAATGCCTTAAAGGGATAGTTCACCCAAAATTCAAATTTCACTCATTATCTACTCACCCTCATGTCGACTAAGGGTTGGGAGAAGTTTCAGAGTTATCCATGGCTTCTCTGAGTTACAGGGGGTCTCGTCTAGCTGTGCATGTCCATATAACGGTTGAAAATGGATACCAACTGTCTTCGTAACGAAAAGACACACCAAAAAACATCCAAATACCTCCATGCTGCTCGTATGTAATGTCTGTCTTGTCCGTCTTGTCTCCGCTACAAAACAAGCTTGAAATATGGACTTATTAAATTTTTTCGGGACAATTTCGCATTTCAGGGCTTCAATACAAGACGGACATTACATACGAGCAGCATGGAGGTATTTGGATGTTTTTTGGTGTGTCTTTTTGTTACGAAGACAGTTGGTATCCATTTGCAACCGTTATATGGACATGCACTGCTACGCCGAGACCCCCTGTAACTCTGAAACTTCTCCCTGCCCTTAGTCGACATGAGGGTGAGTAGATAATGAGTGCAATTTGAATTTTGGGTGAACTATCCCTTAAAAACTAAACACTGAGACCTAACCAAAAAAAACATGCATCCATGTTCCAACACCAAAGCATATTTCTTCATCTCATCATTGGATAATAACCAGTGATTGAATGGAACATCTTCGGATAATACCAGTGATTGAATGGTGTTGATGTATGAATGGAAACCTTTAGAAGGAGGTCAGCACCAACTCATAGTTCATGTAAAATTCCAAGAAAAGATGGTTGACACCTACTGTAATGACACTAAAACAACAAAGAGAAAAGGTGTTAGAACCATCCCCACCCCCGTCAGTCACTACCTGTACCAGCATGGTGGTTTGAAATAAACATTGATGAAATGACTCATATTTCACCTATTAACCTGCTTGTTCATCTTATACAAGTTACCTAATTCAAACTCCAATGGTATCAATACTAGTCAAAATTTAGGCTTTTAGGTCCAAAATATTAGTTTCTGACCTTGCGAAAGGGAATTTGGGCCCCGGTGGAAACGCAGACGCAATTCCGGATACGAAAGTACCAAGAAATTTCGGTGGAAATATGGCATAAACAGTTGTTTCAGTCTCAAGTGACGGTTGCTAGTAGATACGACTTCTGTGATCACAACATGACTCCAGATTTTAGAGATTTGGTGAAAAAGGAGTCTGTCAGTGTTTTGTTCTGACACGTCCTGTAACTAAGCTACCGAAAAGACAAGCAAGAATGATGTAATTTAATAATCTATCTGATCTGATGGGTATCTTGTTATTATTATTGTTACGCAGGTGGGAAAAAAGCGATAGGCTTTCAACGACCGTGACGTTATAGGGGAGTTATGTCACTGAGCTTTCAGTTGGTGTTGGAGATAAATAAATAAAGATAAGATAAATAAGAGCATTTGTGCGCCGTTTGGAGCGATAATAAAATCAAGGAGTGTGATTATAACGTGACTACGAGCTCTGAGCTCTAAGCAGTTGAGCCGATGCCTCTGACATGTGGACAAAAGTGTTATTTTGTGGGGTTTCACACGAGACAAAGGGCCAGTAAACGTGATGTCATGTGGACAAAAGTGTTATTTTGTGGGGTTTCACACGAGACAAAGGGCCAGTAAACGTGATGTCAGGTCTGAGAGAGAGGACAGCCTGACACCCATTGTCTCTGCAGAGGGAGAGAGGACTTGTCAGGACAAATGCAGATACACAGTATTCATCATTGTTAGTCATGAATCAGATTCTGCGGTATAGTGGACAGAAGCCATAATACATTAGAAACATATTCTGCCTTTTTTGAAATGGTTATTTTTGTGCCAAATAAATGACGATTGTTTTACTTGAACCAATTTTCCTCATTAAGCCCTTTGTTTATTATTCTTTAAAATGGTTATACCGTATAGTTGAAACAGATTTTAGAATAAAACAAGTTTTTTCTAATACAATAATTGTTTTTTCAAGCTATGAACAAGTTGTGATTATAACGCAGCCACAGTTTGTAATTTCAGACATGCTTCAACATGTTTCACATGTTGAAGCAAAGAAAAAAACTAACAAAAGAAACTGCTACAATTACAGTACCCAAGACTGTAATGTCATCCTGCGGTATAGTGGACGGAAGCTATAATACATGAAAACATATTCTGTCTTTTTTGAAAAGGTTATTTTTGTGCCAAATAAAGGACAAAGATTGTTTTACTTTAGCCAATTGTCCATCTTTTCAAGGCAGAAAACCATTTTAAACCTCATTAAAACCCAGCACAGTATTTATCTAATCAGTGAAGCCCTTTATTTTCGAATAAAGACAGTTAAATTTAATTTAATCCATCAAAACTTTTTGATGTTGTCTGTCTGAAATCATTTCTAGTGCAGCATTGAACCAATTGGAACCAGATGTGGTAATTGTTTTTTTTAACAATACAGACACCAATCAAAAGGAAAACTGCTACAACGTTTACTCTACTTTATTTTCGAATAAAGACAGTTTAATTTAATTTAATCCATCGAAACTTTTTGATGTTGTCTGTCTGATGTAATTTATAATAACTCCAGGTGCAGACGGAGGCAACGGGCCTTCATATCAGGAGCCTGTCTGATGACACTGTTTTGTTTGAACCTTGTGCAGGACTGTGGAGTTACCTGCAGGGGACGCTGCTGAGACGTTATGCGGAGGAAAACAACGGTATCAACGTGCTCGCTGGACCCGTCTTTGATTATAACTACGATGGCCTCCGTGACACCACAGAGAAGATAAAAGAGTAAGGGCCCCACTCAACCACTAGAGGTCCTCGCTGGATTATCTATCACTGGTTCACACAGTTTTGCTTTTAGTTCAGAGTTTTCCGCACTGCTCAACGACTGCACTATTAAATAACACATTGCATTTACACAATTAAAGCCTCTGAAAAGTGGTTTGCAGTTGTTGAATCTGAAATGTAAATCCAACAAACCCCCCCCCAAAAAACAACAACTCTATCAGTCATCTGGTTAAGTACAGTGACTGTCATTGCGTTCTTCCCTCCAGGTTTTCCTCTGACGCTTTCCCCGTCCCCACCCACTTCTACACTGTTGTGACGAGCTGTCAGGAGCTGAACCAGACCCTGGAGGAGTGTGACGGAGCCCTCAAGGTCTTCTCCTTTCTGCTTCCTAACAGACCGGACAACAGCGAGGCGTGTAATGTAAGTTCAAACGAATTCCACCAGGGGGCAGCGCTGTCCCATCTGCTGCCGCTGCAGCAGCAGCTGTTCTGCAGACTGTTGAGTCATCCAAACAAATGGATAAAAAATGGTTGAATCCTTTGGGGAGATTCCCTGATGTAATATAATAATGGGATTCAGTTAGTTACAGCTCCATTCATCCATCATCTTCTGTTTATGTGGGATCCCGGTGCAGGGACACCCAGACTTCCCTCGCCCTGGACACTCCATCCATCTCTTACGGGAAGATCCCAAGGCGTTCCCAGTCCAGCAGAGTCACATAGTCCTGGGTCTTCCCTGGGGCCTCCTTTAGAAAAGAGGAACATGCACAAAACACATGAACACAGGAAAGAGTATTGCTAAATATCTAGCCAAAAAAACCCCCACAGTGTGCAAATAACAGACTGACAAAAACAAATGTAAAATCAGATATATTTGAGGGTTGATTTCAGTTTGCTGAATTTTTTTTTTTATAGTTCTTATATAGTGCATTTATTACATGACTAATGCGAAATTGCACCATTTGTTGCTGCAGTGAGTCATGAGTGAATTTCTGATACCTCACAAATACCCCGACCCGACCTGTGAAAAAGGTCATACGACATAGAATTACGCCAAACTCCCACGTATTATGACTCATTAACTAAGGACTCACTCAACAAAAATCAACGAGCAAATGAATACTCTTTTTAATTTTAACAAAAAAGAATCATTCTTTGTCCTTCATCGGTAACTGAGACAAAACAGATGAGAAAGCTCGTAAAACAAACATTCCCTGCCTTTACGGCTAAACAACTGCAGCAAGTCGGCCAAATGCAGACCGTTGAATCCTGTAAAGTCCTGGGCTTTGTGGTATTTACCCCTCCAGATCCTTGTGGACACAAAATCAGTGATTTGTTTGTAGAATCGATCAGTTCTTGGAAGATATCGGATGTTTTCTGCATGAAACATCCTCTGAGTCACATCTCACACCGAGGAGATCGTCATAGAACTTAGTCAGCGCAGATTGAATCTTTGTGCGTAATCGGATTTGTAAGTGAAGACAAATCTGCAAATGCGTGCAAAGCGAACATAAATCTGTAAAAGTGTCACTCACAGTCTCTTTGCTGCTGGGCTGAGGGTAAGAGCGGAGTTAACGCATAGTGTTGTAATGTTGTTGGAAACCCTACCTTCTCCTCCCAAATCACTGTACTTTAAAAGCTTCTTTCTTGGCTCTAAGGTGAGGGATTCTCCAGGCAGGGACTGACTGCAGTGAGTGAAATACAGCAGTGTGAGTTGTGGTGTGTGTGGGTGTGTGTGGGTGGGGGAGTTTTATGGTGGTGAGTGACCGAAGTATTAGTGGGCTGATAGAATATAGTTTATGTACACTTCCAGAGCTTTGCACGCATTTACGGATTTGTCTTCACCTGCGAATCTGAATACAGACAAGGATTTGTTTTACACATTTACAGATCTCATCACACAAACACACAGATTGAGATGCACATTTGCAATTAATAGTAAGTTAAAAGTAACAATAATACTTCTTTAGCTTTTATGCATTTTTTTTTTTAAATTCCTGATTAAAACCATCATGGATGCTATATATAGTATGTACGTACCAGTTCCATGTGAGTGCAGTTGTGGAATGTGTAATCATTAATCTTTGTCAGTCTTCGATGGTTTACAGACATTTAATTGAACTTTCTGATGAAAATGCCCTGCTTCACTCCAAATGGATGCTGTTTATAGAAAATGGAAACTTTAGTCACAGTTTTGTATTTTCAGGGGCCTCAATGAGGCTCTGCAAGTGCTCAACTGGTCTGGCGTGATAAACATCCTTTACATCTGTATATATACACACTGCAGCCTAGGATATCTAGACTACGATGTAAATGGCACGAAAGGACGAGCGATTGGAAGCCAAACAGAAACCACACTCGTGTTTTTCTCCTTTTGCTCCAATGAGTCATTAGTTTTGTTGATGGATAAACTGATGTCACTTAACGTCCTTTAGCACTTTAGTTCACATACCAATAAAACATGACTGTCGTCTAACAAACACCTTACAAGTGCAGCGTTTGGTTTCATTACATCATTAATTTCTTTGCGGCAGTTATTTAACATTCAATTTTTTTCATCGTCAAGTCAAACCAGGTGTTTGCAAAAGGAAGGTCAACGATGTCGGCCATGTTTGAGCTTCCATCTCTGTTGCTTCCAACATGTTGCTTTCACCATGCATGCATGCAAACTACTGTATAGAGTGGGTTTCAGATGGATGGATACATTATATTGAATGCAATAGATACTTCATTGTCAGCGCCATTTCCACAGCAATGAAATAGAGGTGCTCTCTGCAGTGTAGAAGGATAAAAGCTATCGAGAGCTATAAGATATAAAGACAATTGAAAAAAAGAAGCTTTAAAACATACAGTAGGTGAATAAGATAACAGTAAAAGAAAAAAAGAATCACATTCACAATAAATAACTCACTTCACTGAAAAAAGTGCATTTAGTCGTTTTTTAAACAGTCTGTCCTTGTGGCTAAGAAAAAGATGAAGATAAACAGGGTAATTTTGGTCAAATGTTTAGAGCACATCTGGTATAGTCTGAAGCAATGATTGCAGGTTTGGCTCCTTTCTCTGACCCTGCCCTATGCGCAATGAAACATTCCAGTTACAATAGGCCCCAAGTAGAAACCAATGAAGTCCTGGCCTGAGTGGATGTTCTCCGCAAAACCAGAGCTTTGTATCGAGAGGCCTTGATCGGTTTTGGGAGGATTCATCACCAGATATTTCCTGCATGAAACGTCCTTTGAGTCACACCGATGATATAGAACGGTCGGAACAATTTGAACTGACGCAGAAAGAGTCATATTGTACGATATTGGCAAATGAAAGTGTTTGTCCAGACCTCTCTTAAAACGCGCTTCAGTGAATGAACTGTTTATGTGATTAGCAGAGAGAGAGACTGACCTGCACTCTCTGCAAAGTGCCAAGTCATTCTGATATAAATATGTTTTCCCATTTTGAGTATAAACTCTGCTGCCGTCAGAATCGCTCTGGAAAGTTAAGCTCTCAAGACTTTGGTACGTTGTTTATAGAAATCCAGGTCTCTGTGAGTCACATCTCTCTCCATTTTGCATTTCATGAAGGAGCTTTATTTTCAGGACTGGCTATCGACACTAAAACGTTGACTGTTGACAAAACTGGTTCATACAGTAGAACTGATCAGTCAGAAATTATCACCCTCACCAAAGCACCAAACTAATTTCCACCCAACTTTATGGTGAGAAGAGACGAACCCTTTAAAGGGATAGTTCAACATTTTGGCAAATTCACCCATTGCCATAATCCCTGTCATCAGAAGTAGGGTTTTCTTTGTCGGTGCATGTTGTTTTAAGATCAGCGGGGCAGAGACGTGAGCTGTTCAGCGAACATGATGGAGATGAATGGTACAGGTCCCCTGTCCCTCATCAAACTCATCAAATACACAATCCAACAACTCCAAAACCCTCTGGTGGACAAGTTGTCACCTGCACATTCACCACGCTATGAAATAATCATGTATAAATGTAACATTATGACACACGGAGCAAATACTTATACTCTGTATTGGTATTGGTGCTGATCCCATCTGTGTTTCCGACACAGCAGTTTTATTTGTGGTGAAAATGTTTTACATATTTAGAGTGTTAAGATGGTTGTGCAATTGGTGGGTTGTGGCTGATTAATGTGTAGGATTGTTTGGCCTTGGCAGAGGAAGGCACTTTGCTGGATGCTATTATCAGTGTGATTTATTGTAAATTCTTATTAACTTGGACTTGGTTAATATTAGGGAGGATTAATACTGTAGGTCAGTCATAGCAGATGTTTATAAGACCAATAATGAATGGGATGTATTTAAAAGGTGGCTGAAATAAAAGATATCACCACAGAATTTGCAGAAAAAAGTAAAAATTACTGAATCTCCCCTGTGATAATTATACAACAATGTAGAAGTTGTGTTGGGTCAGCTGAAAGTCCATTTAATCCTGGTTTATCATATACTGTAGAGCGTAACACAACTGATTATGAAATGAAAATCATTTTAATTTCTCTCTTCAGTTTGTACAAAGACATTTTACACATATTCTCCCGCATTTTAGTTGTTTCCGGGCTGTTTGTGCATGATTGGGTTGATTTAAGCCACGAGGAAACAGTGGAGGAGAAACAGCTGGATAGAGAACCGGGATTTGACAAAAAACAACAACAAGCACTGAAAGCCAGGAAGCATGTTGCTACAGAAACAGAGGAGGAAGGTGGGTAAATAGATTGAAAGGGTGCTGGAAGGCAGGCAAAGTTATCATTGAAACTGGGCGAGGACAATAAGCACAGTAGAATTGATGAGGAGCAAGGGTGGGTGAGTAAGAGTGTATGGGAATCAGGTGCTGTGGAAAACTGAGATATTCCATCATAGTCGGGAGTGGCGTGTCTGAAGGAAATGGAAATAACATATTATTAATCTGTGACTTCTGCTCCTTCATCACGCACGTCACTCTGAGTATGGTATGTCTTTGTTTTCCAAGTAAATGTGATGTTTGGAAAGAAGCAGGGGCTTTTGAGTACGGTGTTGTCCAGCAAAAATTAAAAAAAATCAGTCTGAACAGGGTTTTAATGTGCCATAGCGGTGCCGTTTTGGTTCTCTTATGTTTCCCATTACTGGCTATTTTTTCCCCCTAAAACTGGGCTGAATTTGGTTGAAGAGAAGCTTCAAAATGCAAAAATGCAGCAATTTTGTTTTGTTGTCCATTGGCCTATCCCATTCTTACAATATCTCAATAACATTCAGACAGAACTTCTTCAGATTTGGCACAAACTTTCACTGCGACTCAGGGATGAGTGGATTAGATTTGCCGGTCAAAAAAGTCAGGGTGACACTTTCCTTCCTTGGAAGACCGTTTCTCCAAAACCACCTCAAATTTAGTTTAAAACCTTGAACCTGATTATTACTGAGCTTTCTGTCTTTTTTGTTGTCACGGCATGGGAACTGAGGGGGAACCTCCTTGCTGTTGCCAAAACACTGCACTACTACAAGTATTGTGCAAACACACGACTCAAGAATAGCCCTCAGACTCATTCTTTCTTTTGAAGATATATGTAATATAATAAAGTTGTACTATGGAAAGATGAGTCACACCCAGTTCATGCACTGATTTGTGCAAAATTGCATAAATAACTTGGTGTGTCATACACAGCGGTTTGCGGAAATTCAACTCCCACACAAGTACTGTAGAAGAGAAATCGGGGGGTCTTCCCTTTTCACTTTGCATGCAATGTATTCATAGCATTTTAGGAACTCAGGAAGATAAGATTTCTATATAGTCATGTCTTAGCCTTTTTACTGCAATGCTTTTTATTATATTATTTAATGGGCTCTGCAGCAGGGCTCCAGACGGGCCCTGAATGGAGGCATTTTGCCTGTAAAATTTGAGGCAGTGCAAGTAAACTTTTCATCCACCTGCGCCTCTGCCTCTAGAGGTCACTGTGGGTTGAGCCTTTTTGTAGGTGATAGAAAACAAAGGTGTCATATCAAGAAGAGGATTACTGATTACCTGACAAACCAACGAGGCGAATATGACTGCACGCAATATCACTCAAGTATAATAAAAATACAATACAAGTACAATAATGTAAAATAAAGTACTATTACTCTTATTAGTGCTATTTAGCTATAGGTAGAAATATTCTGACGTAACCGTATAATTATGGTTGAGTTCAATTTATTAATTTTAGTATTTTCAGCCTTCATTTCAGTGTCTTAAGTCCATGAACCTGTTTTACTGAGGTGTCATCAAGGGGGAGGAGAGACACATGTTTCACCTTTGAAATATGAAGCAAAGCATAAATAACGAAGATTCCCAAACTGCCCAGTTAGAAAGAAATTTGAGCCACTTACCTCCCACATCATTTTTCCAGCAGAGGTGCGCTGTAATGCCTACATGGCTGAACTTTGTCTTTGGTGAATAACATGCAGCTCTGATTGGTCTCATGACAGTTAAGTAGTTTGAAGTGTGGGAGGTTTTTCCTGCCAGGTAACATCAACACAGCTGGAGCTCTGAGAATCAAAGCTCTGCTGTCAAATACATTCACAGATGCAATATTATCTCTTATCGGAGTAGTAATCCTATTGAGTTGCAACTGGGGAGTTACTGGATTCCTTGCACTTTAGTTTGAAATAAACGCATTGAAACGCCCATCGTTTGTCCACTTGTGAACTTGTGACCCCATGCAAGTAAGCTCTATTATAAAATTTGTACGTAGTTAGATAGATAGATAGATAGATAGATAGATAGATAGATAGATAGATAGATAGATAGATAGATAGATAGATAGATAGATAGATAGATAGATAGATAGATAGATAGATAGATAGATAGATAGATGGATAGATAAAAAACAAACTATACATGATAAAATAGGAAAATATAAAGAACATATGAAACATGAAACCTTAGGGACTAGACAGTGACTTAGGACATCACATGAGTAAGTGGTTCTTCATTTTCGTTTTCACACTGCTAAAAGAATGAGTCCACACAGGTCCAGGCAACCTCTCAATGAGGTCTGGGGGGTTGCATCTCAAAAAGCAACCATTGACACGTTTGCACCTGAACACTTCACCTGAGTCACATGTTAATGTCACCATTTGTCATCTAACAGTTGCTGGGAGACAAGAGTTAAAGTATGGTTGATAAACAAGGATAGAGGTGTACATTCTCTGGCAGCCTCCTGTAAGGCGCTCACACTCAAGAGTTAACATGACCAGTAGCACCAGAGCTAAAGAAACTCCCTGGCACCTCACTTGCTCAATGTGACCATCATGAGTCAGAGGGGAAAGCTACTGAACGGTTGCATAGCGACAGCAACCCCTAAACCAGCATAAGAAAGGTTTGTGGGCAGGGGAAATTTTTTTCCAAAACACACCTACTGACCATATGCTGGTTCAGGGCAGACTGTATGCAACCATTTAGTAGATTCCCCCTCTGACTCATAATTAGTCAAATTGTGCAAGGGCAAGTAAGGTGCTAGGGTTTATTGGATTATCTTATTGGATTAGAAATGCTATTGAGTTGGAGTTGGGGAGTTAAAATTTGTGTCATGTGTTATTTTAGACTTGATTTTACACTTGCGCATGCCCACGCTTGTGATGTGATCGGATATAACGTCCCCACCCTATACAAGTAAGCTCTATAATAAAGTTACTTACAGTATAACATAACATGAAGAGTAGCACCAGACATGTCAAAAATGAAAGAAGAGGGCTAAAGAAACGCCCTGGCACTTTACTTGCCCTTGCACAATTTGACCAATCATGAGTCAGAGGGGAAAGAAAGGTACTAAACGGTTGCATACAGCCTCTCTAAACCAGCCTAAGAAACGTGTGTTGGCAGGGTAAATGTTCACATACTGACCACCTGAGTAAACAGAACTTGTTTCAAATGGAAACTTGTAGGACGTGAGACAGCAGTTGACCGGAGAACAAATGTCACAATGAAATAAGGTATTTTTACTTCATCAGTGGGAAATTTCTGAAAAAAGAAACCACCATAAGAAAATGCTCTGCTGGAGCTTTCAAGCGATGTACCACTGAACCAAATACCTACTGTAGTCTGCCAGTAAGGCTGTGGGAAGTTGCCAGATCTATTTGCGAAATGGGTGGATTAAACAGCACTCTGTACTTTTCATAATGACCTGGAAAGATGATTTAATGTTCTCCGCAGGGACTGCTCGGTGTCTGAAACGGCTTTTAAGAAGGGTGTATGACTGAGAGTATTTGTATGTAGTATGTATTTATTTCTATTCAAGAGTAGAACCCTTTTATACAAGAAGGAGATCATCCAGAATTTGGCAGGAATACATATTAAATCTGTCAGCAAGAAATGATTCATAATGCTCCAAGTAAGGTCAGCCAGAGTAGCCTCGCATCATCAAGTGAAGAGCCTGGTGACTCTGCATTCTGGTTCCCGTCTGTAGCGGATACCGAAATCACCAAATTCACCAAAATAAAAGTGTTCACCAACATAGAACTTAATAAAATAGATGTTAACTTGTAATACAATAAAAGCAAAATGGTAACTTAATGGCTCGAGGACTTTCTTGTAAATTATATTCCTTAAATTAAAGAGTTTCACCACATTTTATTAACTTGATGCTTTTATTTTGACGAAAAGGCCTGTGTCTTTCACCCTGGATCTGTTTCCTGCCAAAACAGCGAGGCAACGGCCCCAGACTACAGCCAGAGTGATCTTTGGGTGTTTAGTTTGGCTGGACGCCCAGCTCTAAGAAGAGTTCTGGTTGACCCAAACGTCTATGTTTGGGGTGTTGAAGTGTACTGTACATTAGATTGATAAGAAATAAAATGAATTTTATTGATATTCACTTGAAGCTGCAACACAACCAATGGTGAAAAAAGACTGAATACTTCACGTACCGGCTGTAGATGGGTGAGACGTGAGCAAAATGCCCTCAAAACCCAGAGTTAAACCTTACGGTACGTCACCACAAATAAATAAGCAAAGTGAATAACAGCGTGCAATCAAAAAAAAACAACCATGACATTTTCTTTCTACTCGTGATTGACGTTATGGAATGAGTTTCATGTTGCTCTGAGTCATCCCATGGAATAAACACTCGTCATGCATGACGATTGACAATGCAACTCAGGACTGTTTTGATTCAGTGCAACTCGATCTCTATCTAGGCAATCTGCATCTTTACAGGAGTATATTCTATATATAGACCCGTTTAATTAGCCACACAGTTACAACAAGTTTGTGTTATTGCTGTGGGGTAATTAATGACTTGATCTGGAACTCAGTTCATAGCCTGAATTGTATTCTTGTGACGTGACAGCCAGTTGCAAAATCAGTTGTTTTGAAACGACAGCCTACGCGTTTCTCTACACTGGGGAATCCTCATTGTGTGTGTGTGTGTGTGTGTGTGTGTGTGTGTGTGGGCATGTGTGGTCTGATGAGTATCACAAGTGTGTAGTACACACACCATGTGGAGGCCCTCCCTCCTTTGCCAATACGAAACACACACGCACACTGGGTGCTCTGGCTCAGATCTTCACATATCCTCAGCGAGCAGCGTTTGTTTGCCTTCATTTACTTAAGAAGGAAATGGAACTAGTCTTGTGTTGCCATTAAAGTTTTGTGTTACTCAAATAAAAAGGTGTTTGTTGTGGGATAGTTCAACATTTTGGCAAATTGGCCCATTGCCATAATCCTTAGGAGTGGGTTCATCACGTTTTAATTGTCGGTGCAAGCTATTTTTAGAACGGCGGAGCAGAGCCGTGAGCTGCTCAGAGCTATGCTCCGGAGGCTCATGGGATTTCTTTCTTTACATTCTCCACGCTATGAGATAATAACACAACGTTACCAAAACTGCTGATGCACGTTCCTGTCGGTTTTTCAGCAAGCAGTCTCTGCATTTACCTCTAAAACAACTCTTTCTCCATCTCCGTTCCATTATTATCTCATAGCGTGGTGAATGTGCAGGTCACAACTTGTCCACCAGAGCGTTGTGGAGTTGTTGGATTGTGTATTTGATGAGTTTGATGAGAGAAACCAAGAAATCCCATCAGCCTCCGTAGCGTAGCTCTGAGCAGCTCACGGCTCTGCTCTGCCGTTCTAAAAATAGCTTGCACCGACAATTAAAGGTAACGAACCTACTGCTACGACTATAGGGATTATGGCAATGGGCCAATTTGGTAAAACAATGAACTGTCCCTTTAAAGACCCTGTTTTTGCTCATCAGCCACAGCTCCCTACTAGACCAGTTTTGAGTTCAGATTAAGTTTCATAAACTCCAGCCATTCTTGCCGTGTTGCCTTACAAAGGTATTAACTTCAGCCAGTATTAAAATGTGCTTCTTTTTTTTTTTTCTTTTTTTTTTATCTGAAGCAAATGTTCCCTTTATGTTCTTTCCAGAGTACACCAGAATGCTTAATTTACTACGTATGCATCTCTAGTAGTCATTCCCTCTGGCTCACTTATTCAACCTCCAACCCCACCCTACTCCCAAAACACAAATTCTAGGGGAAACACTGGTGACTGACAGTTAGTACTTACAGTACAGTGCATCAGTGTGTGGGTGTTGCACAGCATGTTTTGGTGAAACCACCTTTGTTTTGAAGACCTTTTACTTGTATTTTCCCCATCAAGGATCACTGCAGTGCAGGAATCACCTCTGTAATGTAGGTAAAAGGTAATTTACAAGTTAAAAGCTACAAACTTTGAACTACAAAATGAATAAAAATGGATTGTGATCAGATGGGGTCATAAAACTACTAGTATTTTTTTAAATTTAGTATATAGAAATACTTTAGTTTTTATTTGTTTGCCCTTTTCTTATGAAAATTAAATCACCAAAATGTCTGGAAATCTGGGATTGGTAAATGAAATTAAGTGACTGACTGTAATGTCAAACCTCTGAGCCCAGTTGCAACCCACAGATTTCCTTTTTAACAGGAAAGGACAAATGGAACAACGTTCACAAGAACTGGTTTTATTAGGGAATATCATAATGCTGCCATGAGCACGGGAAGCAGGAAGCCGCTCCAGTGTCGCTCATCCTCCATCACAGTTGTCTGTAAACAATATAAAAAATGTTCAGATGAAGACAAATGTGTCTCCAGAGAGAATAACAGGTCACACTAATGTTGCATGGGTTTTTGCCGACTAAACAGTGTTTTTGAAGTCCAGTAGCACAAGATAGGACGAGTTTATTTGTAAAGCCCATTTTTGCAAACAGTTTGTCTTGAAGGGCTTTACACAGTAAGCATAACAACAACAACATCCTCCTTAGACCCTCACCCAACATTACTTGACAGAATACCATGTAATTTGATTGACATTGTTATGTTACCCCCAAAAACTTGTAATTACACTGATCCGATCACTAGCGCCATATAGGGTCAAAAACTATATTATACCTGTAAAACTAATGACATTCCAGACTGGGCTATGCTAGGCATGCTAACACTATGGCATATTTTTTTGCCTCACAGTAAGCATTTGACCACCAGACTATTTGTACTGTGCGTGCTTGTGTGCGGGCAGCCAGCGTGCGAGTTGCAGAGATGCCAGTTTCACCGTTGACGCACTAGTTTTGTCGTGGGAGTCCTATGATGTTATGTCTGGCATAGTTGAGGAATGTACTGGTCTGATTGTTTCATCAAGTCTGCCATCTCGTTGTCCTTTAAAGGCAAGGGAGGCCCTTTGAGTTGAGTCCAATCTGATCCTGCCAGAGCCTTGCTTTCTTAGTTTGCTGCTCTGTGATTGGTCAAAATCTAATGTCACGGGTAGATTCTTTGCAGGCTGAAAACAGAGCCTAGAGGAGACGCAGACGTCTGATCTTTTTTCACATCACTTAATTTACATTATCTCCAAGGTTAGTGTGTAAGCTTTGCCTACTACTGTCAAAAAAAACTACCTAGCCTTTAAATCTGATCCTGCACCTTGCAGTTTGAAATACATCAGTGAGAGGTGCTGACAGCAACATCTTGTTCTAAATTTTTATTTACTACATGATTGCAACACAAAAAACATTGTTAGATTTTGCATCCAGATAAACTGACTGAAGCGTCATGCACAGTCAACATAGAGACATTTTGATTTGTGAGAAAAGAAACGTACACTCTGTAGCCTAGTTTAGCTAGGTACACAAAGATAAGGCTAATACAACTATAAATCTATTGTGATGTTCAATTTGTGTTTCAACTGCTTAGGAGGGAGTAATTTAAATTCAAATTCAAAACAACTTTATTAATTTAATTTAATCGCAGAAACACTAACAGGTGTTCATATTATTTTGTCCCCAACTCATGTTAATGACGGTAAATAAATAATGTAATGCTGAAATGTCTTGTCCAGTTTTAATCTGAGTGTTGGCATGGTGAAATTGATTTTTTTCGAGTCAGTCGGGAACAAATTGTGTCTTGTCTACAAACAAACTGTTGTCCACCAGCTCTGTGGTCTGTTTTCATTGCACAGCCTGTCCAAAAACACACACTCACATTTCCTTTGACCGCTTCTGCAATGTCACAACATTTCCTATTTTCTGTCCAGAGTTGCATTCATTTTTCTCATAAGATTCTCATTGGGTTCTCCAATCTCCTTCCAGTTTGTAATAATACGTTGGACAGTTCTTAACCCAATTTTAGTAGTTTCAGCAATCTCCTTAGATGTTTTATTTGCTTGATGCCAATAATCTGACCCTTCTGAAACAGATTAATATCTTCTCCACGACCACAGGTTGTGTCTTTTCCGACATGGTTGTTTAAGAAATGAGACTGCATCAGTTAGGGTTAAATAAGTTGTTGCCAGCTGAAACATAATCATCCGTGTAGTAATTATATCCAATGGGAGGCTCTTACCTACTTTAATGACTTAGTTAAATCCAAGTGGTGATTTGTTTGGCGGTGTATTTACGACTGCAAGTCAGTACACTTCCTTCAGGACGGAGATCCATGTTCCCTAGAGCCAGAGCAATGTGCTCAAACAGTTACAGTATACTGTACTGTAAACATTGTGGGATAGCTCTGTGTACAGTAAGTGCAAAGGTGTTGTACTGAATTCCCTGTAATACTGAAGTTCCTGAGTATTTGACATAATGTGAGCCTTTGAAGCCCCTGGAGCCATAATAATGTTTATTCTACATCTGTAATGGGTTTCAAGTGTAGCCCTTATCACAATCACCACTTAAAGGAGCATTTGAGTCAGTGGTTAACCACTGTTACCATACGTGATGAAAACTGAAATGACGGTGTTTCTAGAGAATTGTGGAGGAACTATGTGAAATGAATCCGTTGCCGGTGAGGTCATTAATTCAACAGACTATTTTTATTTTACCAGTTGAAGCACAGAATAACCTGTTCCAACTAGTGGCATTTAACAATAGGGAAGGTGAACTTTTTTTCTCCTTTCCGTGTCATCCAGTTTTCGACTCTTGATGGATATTTTTTGAAAAGAGAGCATTTCTTTAAACCACTGGGAATAAAACGGTGTTAACTGAACCTACATACATGTAATTTACCAAACCGAAAACGACAATCAGTCAAAATATTGCTGTAAGTGTAGTAACTATATTCTGTTGGGCTTGATGAGCTGATGAATTGCAGTGTGTTTTCTGAGTGGCAACGACCAGGTGAAATCCTCCTTTACAGTGTCTGCAGCAATCATGGGTATTTACTTACTAAAATCAGGAAGATGTACAGCCTTTTCTTTCCTGTGCAGTCCAGTTCCCTGCATTTTATATATTAGAAAGTTGCACAGGGAAAAAGACTCAACTGTAAAACCTCATAGAAAAGGCTGAAATATTCTGATACCAGTAGCCAATTCATCACTGACCTCTCTGCAACCTGACAACTATCTACAAATGATTGGTCCTGTTTACTGCACACCAGACCATGACCTTTTGCTCTCACTACTGTGTGAACTGTACAAACTGTCATAAATGAGTGTCAGTTGACACCGATCAGCTGTCAGTCATGCGCTGAACAGCAGTCATTGTTTATGTGTCTCTGAGCTTCACCTTCAAGTGTCACGGTTTTATTAGCAATGACAGAGAAATTAAATATTGCCATAATCCCTATAGTCATAGCAGTAGGTTCGTTACCTTTAATTGTCGGTGCAAGCTATTTTTAGAACGGCAGAGCAGAGCCATGAGCTGCTCAGAGCTACGTTACGGAGGCTAATGGGATTTCTTGGTTTCCCTCATCAAACTCATCAAATACAATCAAATCCAACAACTCCAAAATGCTCTGGTGGACAAGTTGTGACCTGCACATTCACCACGCTATGAGATAATAACACAATGTTACGAGACAGTTGTTGGATGGAGTTGTTGGATTGTGTATTTGATGAGTTTGATGATGGTAAACAAGAAATCCCATTAGCCTCCATAGCATAGCTTTGAGCAGCTCACGCCTCTGCTCCACCGTTCTAAAAATATGTTGCACCGACAATTAAAGGTAACAAACCTACTCCTAAAACTATAGGGATTATAGGAATGGGCCAATTTGCCAAAATGTTGAACTATCCCTTTACTTAAGTCTTGATTTATAACTGCAAGTATTTTATTTGTAAAGCTCACCTGCAATATTCACGGCTTCATCACTACATGGTCATTATCAGTGCACGTCATGTGCTGTAGGCTTCATATTGGACCATGACTTGTCATCTTTTCAGGCTGATAAAAACTCACAGCACAGAACAGATGAATGTGAAAACCAACTGAAGCATTTATGAGAGTTGTGGGAGGGGGGCTGGTGGGGTTGGAGAATATTATCACCTTGGTTAAATATTGAAAAAAGCCAACAGTGACTCGAGGATTGAGACAGTTTATTGAAATGTTAACACAAAATAGTTTCCCCAGACCTTGACCAGAGGTTGGGACAAGTCCTGTGTGTCCTGTGTGGCGTACACTCACCGTCCACCCCAGGTTCCTGGAAGTGAATGTGCTCCAGTTTGCAAAATGTACAGTATGTGTAAGGAGACAGAGCTCTGCTGTTCTGTCATTTGTTAGGATTTTGGAAAAGAAAAACATTTGAAGCAACTGATCTGATCATTAACTATCAAAAACAAACTGGTATGGTATGTGTCATGCAGAGACACTAACACCTTTGTTTATGAGCACATTATTACTGTAATGACTCATTTTCACAGGCAATTAATATTAGTCTATTGGTGTCATGTAACCGTTGTTGCAGTCATAATATTATGTCTCCAAATGGCAAGAAGAAGAGACAAGTTCGCCTGAGGCTGAATCTATTATCAACATGGATCATATCGGTCTGTGCCTGTCGTCTCATAAAACATAATGCTGATCTTTGGGATGAAGATGTTTCAATGAGCTGACATGTAGCCGGGTTAAAAAAAAGAGGCACTTGAGTAGAAAGTTGGGCAAGCAGAGGCAAAGGAGGGCAGAACCACACCACAAAGGAACGTAACCGTTACAGTGCTGTAATGAATAATGGGAGATTTTCTGGCTAAAGATAGATATTGACGTTCATCAGTAGCACAATGAACTCACACTTCTTGTTCGCCTTTGAATATATCTTTCATAATAATTTTTCAAACCAGCGGAAAGTAATGAATGAAATAAAAGCTTAACAGAAGGAATTCAACATTTTGCACATTTTTTCCTCACATCCACTTTTACAACACCCAGTAGGACAACTCACTTTACAAGTGGTCTTAGTAGACAAACAGTCAGCACAAGTTTGTTTATATATTTGGTGTTTTTAAAAATTAGAATAATCAAATACTTATTATGTAAAACAAACAAACGAGAATGACACACGAACAACACACAAAAATAATAACACCAATGTATGAAAAATAAAACTAGTCATGGGTTTAAACGTCCCTTTGCATGAATACACTTCATCAGTTCATGATATCCGCACATTAATCTGGATACCCAGCGCTGATCTTGAAAAAACAAAGACAAAAAACTCTTTGAGTAATGGACCCATTTGTTCCCACACCAACTCTATTGATAGTAACCGTCTTTCTATAAACACTTCCTTCTGTAATCTCAGCATGTATGTGACTTTTTCCACTGTGTAAATATTCCTCAGAATTGTTACACATTCAACATACTGTAGGTGGGGGGATCCTGTTCAAACCATCTGGTTTCATTCATCATAGCATCTTTTTGCCGCCAGTTCAACTCGCTTTGTTTGCAGTAGCAGCAGTAGCATAAAAATGAGCATTGCCAAAATATATCTAAGGGAGTTGCTGTGTTCTCACCCTTGAGGCAGGGTGTCTTAATGACCTTTTATGTGACTTTGTTTTCTTTCGTTTTGGTAATTCCCAGATGAATAATTGGCACATGACATATTGGAATATGGCATTTTATTCCAGTGACCTTCACCCAGATTGTTGTGATACGTGTTCATCAAGACACTTTCTGTCGTGACTTGATCAATTCTTTTGTGTGTAAGTAGTTTGCTACATTTTGCCAGATGATGCAACCGTACGATACTGCCAGAGAGGGTTGCACTGCAGGTTTTAAAACTGGTTGAGATTGCTGAACTGATGCCTGTGGACCAACGGCGGCACCAAATAAGTTTTGTCAACAGTGACTTGAAGTCAGAGCTCTTAGGACCTGCGGGAAACGTACCGCAGAGAGGATTCCGTCAGTCATCAGGTATTTAGGTTGGGAGACAGTGGAGCCAAACCTCAATATTTGCAGTGGATGAATTTACTGTTGATGGATGATTATCATCCAGAGCACCAAATTAAAATATGTTTATCTAGCGGTATGTTATAATTGTTATAATTATCCAATAATTATCAGCTCATGTTTCAGAAACACTAGCAGATGGTGTGGTGGATTACTGATTATTTGCAGCTGTACAGATGATCACGCTACCTTTGTTGATGCTCTTGTGCGGTAACACACGACAGGATTCTTCAAACATTCACCACACACTTGATGAAAACAAAAGACAGATTCTTCAGCAGAGTTATCCGGTTCTTCACGCTCAATATACAAAATCTCGTGTGGTCAAACGTGACTTCAATGTAAACAAACATGGCGGACGAACAGGAAGCACAGCGTCGTCCTTATCCCTATGGTGAAACTGAAGCAGAGATCTGTCAACAAGATGACATCTCTTTTTATTTTTACTTGATTATGAAACTGCAGAAACCAACAAACTGGTCTTGAAAGAAGTAAAATTTGCATCTAAGCATTGCACTGAAGAATGGTTTGTTGTTTTTGTTATGATTCTCTCGGGGGAGTGACTTATAATAGAGGTCATTCAGCTGTCGTTTGGGCACGGGGAGTTATTTTTATGAGAAATCTGTTTAAATGAGTCAGACGGTGTTGTTATCTAAACCTTTTATGAAACGTAATAAAGATAACAAACATTTCCCCGTCACTGTGACACATGTTAAGTGATGTGTCAGGGAGTTTTATTAATTAACTGCATATCATCATGTGTCATGTTGTTTTCTTATTTATTTTTTATTTAACTTTTATTTTACCAGGAAGATTGCTTGAGATAAAAAAAAAAGCCTGGCCAAGAAAGCAGCAAACAAGATATACGCACAAAAAGAAGAAGGGACAGACATGAGAGGGAAAGAGAAAAGAGAGACAAAATAAATGATAAATGACGTTCAGAGCCCTTTATGTTCTACAGGGAAGAGAAGGAGGAAGAGACCAGACGGCTGAGGTTATGTTAAATCAAACAAGATAGACCAGAACAATGCACAACAATAAAGAACACAAATCCAGTGATGCTTAACAGTAAAACAGTTACACACTCCATATTTTGCCATTAAAAAGTAGCCTCGTAAACCAGCCTCTCCTAGAAATGCATTTCATATCATTTCTGAGGGAGAGTCTGGACTCATCCCCACTGTGAGCGTTTGGCCTGAAACCCTCAGAAGGACAAGCCAATCAGCGTCGCCGCTCAGATATCTGCGATTGACACAGCACGTTGGCCAATCAGGGACCGACTGGTGCAAAGCCCCGTCTCTACACTGCGCGACTCTTACCACGGCGGAGCTAACTAGCAGCAAAGATATTCAATATAGCAGTAGCAGCCTAAGAACAGCAACAAGGGAAGTTCAAGGGAAGCGCTTGTTGAGTTTCTTGAAGGAAGAGACGTGCCCACAGACTCCCCCTCAGAAATGAAATGAAGTGCATTTCTAGGAGAGGCTGGTTTACAAGGCTAATTAAAAAGCCGTTAAGTCTGGTTTTAAAATCCTCAGAGAGTCATTGTGCTGTATGCCCCCTTGTAGAGTCTCTATAAACATCAATTAAAGCTCAGTAACCACGTCCATCTGTGTGTGTGTCTCCGCAGAGCGCCGAGGATGAGTCCCAGTGGGTTGAAGACCTGCTGAAGCTCCACACGGCCAGAGTCAGAGACGTGGAGATCCTGACGGGCCTGGACCTGTACCGATCCACCAACCTCACCTACACCAGCACCCTGAGCCTCAAAACCCGCCTGGACCCCTTTGAGAGTGACGACTAGACGCACACACAGAGAGAGAGACAAACACACCTACAAGACATAGCCGTTTTTTTTTGTTTTGTTTTGTTTGTTTAGAAGTCCTGCATTTTCACCACATGCCCGCTGCCCGCAGCCAGCGCATCGTTCCACTCCTGAGGAACTGCTGGGAAGCGCTTGGGAAGGGGAGTGCATTTTTGAAATTTGAAAAGATTGAAAGAGTGGTTTACTATAGCGGCAAGTAGTAGTCTAAAGATTAACATAGGAATATCCAATACTATCCAAGAAATCTGAGAAAGAATAAGTTACAACAGGAATGATGCAGGATGTGGGACTTTTTCTAACAGCTGCCACCACAGTTTTATAGTACATGCAGTACATTTCCATGCACACATATGTAAAGAATTATATACCGGTGTTTTTGCTCCATAACTATAAATGACGTGCACATCCTATCCTTACTGACCCTGCCTTGTGGAGTGAAATATAATACGTCCTTTCTTACTCATAAAGATCACTTAGTCACCTGTCGAGACTTGCTTCATAGATCTCGAGGATTATGATGCACAAGATCCACAGTGATGACTTTTCAATCCAGCCTTTAAATGACATTTTCATGCTGTGTGGAAACAATTACTTTATCTTTAAACAGTTTGGGAAGTTTAGGAAAAACACTCAGCTCTCCTTAGTCAGATGAGTTTGAGACCATTCTCAGTCAGTCAGTCAGCAGCCACTGGTCGATAGTTAGCTCAGCATAAAGACTGGAAACATAAGGAAACAGCTAGTCTGGTTCCGTCCAAAGGCGAGATGTCTTTGCCCTCAGGCAGAACCACGTGGGTTTCCCTCAATTTTCAGTGTTTGTGCTGTGCTCGACATCTCCTTAGCTCCTAGATTAATCTATAACAGCTTGTTGGTATTTACACCTCTCTGGGCAAGAAACAAATTAAAAAAAACAAAACAAGGATTCCTCTAAAACAACATCCATATGAACACAAGTGTCCAGAAAAATCTTGTGACATTCGCGTGAGAACTGAAAATCTGAGGGAATGTTTTAGTGTTTCCCAGGATTCACAGTGTTCACCGCAAATATATCACGATCATTCTCAACTCTTTGAGACGTCAAGACTTTCCTTTAATGACCCCAGTACAGAATTAAATACTAATGTGTCGCGACAGTTTGACGTGGAGTTGGATAGAACATGCATGTGACGCACTGGACGAGGGAATTTAATCTTCACCAATACAAAGACATGCGTCGATAGCAACGTAGTAAAAACTAAAGATGCTGGGAAATGCCAACAAACCAAAACAGTGTTAATGTCACAAATTATGAAAACAACATGAAAACAACAACAAAACAAAAAATATGAATGCTTTCCCGTAAGAAACAGAAATGACTCCTTTAAAAAAAACAAAACTGTAAATTTCTAACCCTGGTGCACACACACACGCGCACACATGGACACACGCACATGCACAGCAATACTTTTCTCAAGTTTTCACATCTCTGTTGCTCTCCTTCTGTCTCAGCTGATCATCTAGGTGTATATTTTTATACAATTTTTCATATTTATTATGTAGCATCATAATAATAACAGCACCTAGTGTCAATGTAACAAATCAGTCCCTGTTCTTTTGTGATACGATAGAAACAGATGACGGATGTTGTGCTTTTTTCTCCCTCCTAGGGAAATGATTTAGCTTGAAATTTTTATACTTTCGGCATGAAAACATCAACAAAGTCGTTGTGGAGAGAGGCTTATTAGTCAGAGGCAGGCTTACAAAACATTTCAACCTTTAAAACCCACGACCGCTCACACTATTTGGAAGTGAAACTTGTGCTTAATATTCCTAAAAATGTTCTAACATAATCATTTGTGTCTCTGCAAAATCTGTGTGCTGTACGTGCCTAACTGTGAGGAGAAGGTCATTAAATGCTGATGGAAAAGCACAGTTGTTTTAGAGGTGCTGACTTGTATAAAAGAGACTTAGGAGGTCACCACGCGTGTTAAGGGTAAAGCTCTAACTGCATCCTTATAGGAAATTTTCACACCTTTTCCACCACCGCCGCCTAATCTCCCCAATTTGTCCTGCTGATTTTACTCTTTGTATGAATAAAAACCACACCGGAGTTTGGTATTTACCTCCTAGACGAGTCATTGCGAAATAGCTGTTGTGATAATCAGCAGAATAAACAAACCAAGTGGAGGTTTCCAAGTTGTACATCAAAGCCTTGTTTCGATTTATTGTCTTGCAAATAAAAGCCACAGAGAACTGAAGAACGTTGACTGGAAGCCATTTATTTTTCCTGTTTACTTGTCAATCAAATTGCAGCAGCAGTGATTTGTCTGCTGTTGCGTCAGGTGTGTAGCAACCCAAAATGTACTAACAGCCAATAATGTAATATAATGAGTCAATAACGTAATAATAATAATACATTTATAATAGCCGAAATAAAATTCAGAAAGTGCTTCGCGAAATTACAATTCAAAGAGCAATGTATACAACAATAAACAAAAAATAATGCAGTTCCCACACAATGGTTTTGATTCGAACATTTTTATTACATTATTGGCAAGTTATTACATTATTATCTTTACTTCATTTAAAATGGGCAACATTATTATGTTATTGACAGTTATTACATTATTGGCCGTTATGATGTTTTGGGTTGCTACAAGGTGTTTACACATGCAGTTCGTCACTGACGCACGCTGCTGTTTTGGCTTTGCACACAGGTATTTGTTGTTTTTTCTAGTAGATTATATCCTTTTTGAACATGAGCAACATTTTAAACATACAGTGGCGTTGATGTCACTGGGTGCTGAGCAATTTTAAAGGAGGTGACTTTGAACGTGAGAAGCGTCTTATTTGGGGCTGTGAGCGTTTCACTGTAAACAAAAACATTTCTGTTATTCTCAAGCTGTCCAACATGTCACGGTCACTTACATCACTATGTTTAAACATTGTGCATTTTGCTTCTCACAAATTAAACAGGTCAGCTCATCCACTATGTTCATCACGTCATCAGCTGCATCATTTAACGGTTTGTATTTTCATGTTTAAACATTCATGGGCAAATATGCAAAGCTCTAATTCCAAATTCCAGTGTTCCCTCGCTTCCTGAAGGCGTCTGCAGATGCTGGGAAGTGACAAATAAAAGAACAAGGCACAATTTCCAAGGAGCCATCAACAGAACTCAGCAGATCGTTGTTGTGTTCAGTTGTGCAATTGGGGGCTCAAGAATGACTTTACCATTTGTGAATAATGAAACATAGACATATGATATGGTACACAGTCATTTTACGTGGAATTCACCGCAAGAGTAGTCGGTAAATGCATTTTACGCAAGTGCTCAGCGTGAGGTACGTGCACTCTGCTGCTGGGTCGAGCGCAGACCATTAATCCCTGTGTTACAATCCTCACAATGATAAGGCAATGCATCCAAAAAAGAGAAAAAGAAAGGAGTTGAGTTTTCCCTCATTAACCGACACCTGACAGTTTAACAAGGTTGTAGAAAATACATTTTGAACCACCTTTAATAGGAGAAAAATAAACTATTACAAGTGACCGATTTACATACAACTACAGTAATAATGTCAGAAAACATTAACAAAAAGATACCCCTACTTTGACATACTCTAAACAATCAGTAAGTGGTTCATCTCAATGCTTTGGGGGCAGATACTGTAGTCGTCATGCTCAGTTGTGCAGTTGGGGATCAAGAATGACTTGACCATTTGTGAATAATGGAACACAGACATGATATGGTATACAGTCATTTTAGGTGGAATTCACCACAACAGTAGTCGGTAAATGCATTTTACGCAAGTGCATGCTGTCCTGAGAACCATTGTGCAAATGCACTAATGCCCTGAATTAGTTAAGATGTGACATATTCTCCTGACTCACCTTACACTACATACTACTCTTTGTTTCATATTTCCTTAATCATCATCCATTCTTACACAGGTCTCACTCAGTCACTGCCTTGTTGTGGCAACAGCGGGCGCCAGCCATTGCGTCAATACAACCCGATATCCAGGTCACTTTACGAAATCTCTTCCGCCACACACACCTGTACGTGACACATGGAGTGTCACCTAATGATGACTTAATCTTTTCAGTAAAAAAAAACAAAAACATTTCTGAGCTGCTGGGAAATAAAGTACGTAAATGTACTGAATCTGACGTGACATAATGCTTGTAAACAGTGTGGAGGAAACAAAGCACTAATGGCCTCTTTTGCAACAAAACTTGTGTTTACAATGAGGGAATCAAAGCCAGAGCCCCAAACAATTTTCTCTCAATTGTTTCTACTGTTGCTGCCTTTGATCTGCAGAATATTTACTCAGTTAAAATGAGGAAAACATTGTACTTGGAAAACTGTTCCGGGGCCAGTGCTGTTCAAAAAGTACCTTTGTGATTAGGATTGATTGGTGATGAGTCGGGCAGCCAAAGCATGATTTCCCGTAAATTTTCCTGATAATTAAAGGGAACTTTCAGTGTTTACAGTAATATGGGAACTTTGAATAATTTAAACAAATACAGTCTTAATTTGAAGCTTTCTCCAGACCTTCAGATTCAAAACAGGGACAAAACAGTTTCCATTTGGCAAAAAAAAAGAAGTTTGTATGAAAAGAACCCATTCACATGCTCTGAAAAAATAAACATCAAGCAAAAGTGCAGCAAAGATTCAAGAAATTCAAAAGCTTGATGTTCGATACTGACCCTGCATTAAAGCAATGACTTGACCTCCGTTCTGTAGTCAGCAACCATCTTTATTGAACTGCTGCTCTGCAATGCACACAATACAGCGCCCCCGCCTGTTGAACTCACACATAACAACAATCGTCTTCTGGCAATGACCTCATCAGTACACGACATCCCCCCTTTACTTGGAATTAAACTCTTAACTCTGTATCACTGCAAATGGAAACATGAAAATGAAAACATTTCCCCTTTAGAGTATTACTTATGAGCAGTCATCAACACATTTTTTTTTTATATTTATCTAACATTCTTTTCACAGAACATATTTATTCCTGACAGAACTTTCTTTTTTTCTTCTTCCTTTTTTTTTTTTTTTTTTTTTTAAATATTCTTCCTTATCAAATCATCTCTGATATGCATGAGAGGCACATTACTTTATGATAGAACAAACCAGTAACCATTATAATCTTCACACCTTTTCATCTTTAACCCTGAAAGGTTCACTTAAGGATAAAGTCAGTTAATTTTTGTGGCAGCTTAATCTGCCGGTGGGGTCTCTCCAGTTTGGGTGTGAGAGGCTCAGTCCTGATCCCCTCACTGTGAGTCTGAGTTAGAGACTCTGCCCTGGACTCAGCAGCCTGTTTGTCTCCCAGCCCCTCCTTTTCAGTCCATGTCATTTGTGTTTTGTCAGTTGTTTGTGGAGCAATGTCCTCTGTGTAATACTTTTTCACAAATGTTGTGTTCCTGCTGTAGGTGGCTCCACTTGGTGATTTGACAACCACGTTGTTACCGTCCTTGCTGATTACCTTATGTGGTGTCTTGTTGAATGTAGTGGAGAACTTGTCCACCTTATCTTGTTTCAGTAGAACCTGATCTCCAACCGTCACATCCGAGTGTTTTGCTCTTTTCTTGTTGTCGGCGTAGATCTTTGATTTTCCTTTCCTTTCAGCGTCTATGTCTCTTGTCTCTAGATCTCTTTGTGGTGTTGTTATGTCAGGGAGCTTTCCTCGTATTTTCCTTTTGAAGAGTAGCTCTGCCGGGCTTTTCCCCGTAGTTGAATGGTCAATAGATCGGTAGACTGTGACGTATTTCCGGAGTTCTCTTTTCCAGTCCAATCCCTCAGATTGTGCAATGCGTATCCTCTTCATCAGTGAAGCGTTTTGTCTCTCCACTTCCCCGTTGGCTTGGGCCCACTTAGGTGTCGTTTTCACATGCTGTATTCCGTTGTCCTCACAGTATGTCTGGAACTGTGAAGATATGAACTGTGGACCACAATCAGATCTGACGGTGATTGGGAGACCATGACGACTGAAAATGTTCTCCAGACTGTCTATCACCTTGTCTGTGGTAGTTGACTGCAAGATTTCATATTCATAATATCTGCTATAATAATCTACCACTACCAGTATTGAATGTCCTGTTGGCAATGGGCCCAGTAGGTCGGTGGCAACGTCTTGCCATGGCCCATCTGGTAACGCTGTCGGGCGCAGTGGTTCAGGCATATCAGGCCGAGAGACTACTTGGCATCCATGACAGGACTTCACATGTCTCTCTGCAGCCCGATCCATTCCTGGCCACCACACTTTACTCCTGAGGTGTTGCTTTGTGCCCACTATGCCCAAATGTCCCTCATGGGCCAGTGATAGAGCCCTGGCTCTCAGTGTGTGTGGTAAAACGATGCGTGTCCCTCTCAACACTAATTGTCCAATCACACACAACTCATATGCTATTGGTGCATATGACTGGCACCTGTCAAAACAGCCATTCTGTACAGCGTTTCTCACCTCTCTCAGTTCATCATCAGCTGCTGAAGCCTCCTCGACTTCTCTTGTAGTCAGTGCTCTGGGAGTGGCGCTTGCAGCAACCAGCCTCACATATTCCTCTGCTCCATGTTCATGAACCTGTTCTGTGGAGCTCTTTCCCAGCAGCCGTGATAGGGGATCTGCAATATTGTCTTTTCCGGGAATATGCACCACTCTAAAGTCATATGGTTGAAGTCTCAGAACCCACCTTTCAACACGTGCACATGGTTTTGATGTGGGACTGTAGATTGCCTCCAACGCCTTGTGGTCAGTCACCAAGTCAAATTTCTTCCCATATATGTAAGGGTGCAGTCTCTCGCAGGCCCAGACTAGTGCAAGCGCCTCACGCTCAGTTTGTGAATATCTCCTTTCACAGTCTGTCAGGCTTCTGCTCACGTAGCATATTGGTACCATTTGCCGTTGTTGTTCTTGTACTAGCACCGCTCCTATGCCCACTGGTCCTGCATCCGCTATGACCTTGGTGGGAGCCTCCTTGTCAAAATATGCCAGAGTACCAGCCTCAACTAGTTTTTTCTTGAGCACTTGAAAAGCTTGTTTCTGCTCCGGCCCGAAATCAAAGGGAATGTCTTTTTTAGTGAGTCTGCGCAGCGGCTCTGATATGCTGGCAAACTGGGGTATGAACCGGCTACTGTAGCCAGCCAAACCGAGGAAGCTGCGTACCTCTGTTGCATTCTCAGGTTCCCGGGCCTCCGCTACAGCTCTCACTCTTTCAGTTGTGGGGCCGATGCCCTTCTGTGACAGCAATATGCCCATGAAGATCAGCTTATCCATGTTGAATTGACATTTATCTGCATTTAATGTCAGGCCGCACCTCTCCAGTCTAGACAGAACTGCATGTAGCCGCTGATCATGGGTTTCCTGGTCAGAGGCGTGGACGATGATGTCGTCGGAGATATTTTCCACCCCCTCGATGCCCGTCAAGGCTGTTGCAATTTCATGTTGATAGCTTGCTGAGGAAACACCAAATATGAGTCTTTTGTACCTGAATGTACCTGTGTGGACGGCAAACGTGGTGATACCTCTAGACTCCGGCGTGAGCTCTAGCTGGTGGTATCCCCATTTAAGATCCAGTTTGCTGAATATGGTTGATCCATTCATCCCTTGTAGCAGCTCATCCACCGTGGGAATCGGATGTCTCTCTCTGATGATAGCTGCATTTGCTCTCCGCATGTCAAGGCACATCCTGATGTCATCCTCCGCTGCTTTAGGAGCAACCACAACCGGGTTCACCCACGGTGTGGGCCCGTCCACTCTTTCAATAATGTCCATTTTTAACAGTTGATTTATTTTTTTGTCCACTGCCTCTCTCAAGTGAAACGGCACACGTCTCAGAGGCTGTGCCACTGGTGTTACTTTCTCATCAATGTGTAGACTTATCTGCTTAGTGTTCAGTTTTCCGACCCCTTGGAACAGCTTTGGATATTGTCTCTGAATCTCTGTTTTAGTGTCAGTCACAGTGGCTATGTTCGCACCAACTCTCAGTACCCCAAGCTTGATAGCAGTTTCCTTGCTGAGTAATGGCTCTCCATGTCCTTGAATCACTGTGAACTCGGCCTCGGTGTTGCGTTTTCCTATGCTTATCTGGCACTTGAACACACCCTTTACTGGTATAGGCACTTTGGAAGTGTAGGGGTACAGGGGTCTACCTGTTGCCTTGGAAGACACACATTTTACTCTTTTATTCTTTAGCATTTCCCATGTATCTTCATCCACTATGTTACTTGATGCACCTGAGTCAATTAACATGAGCAGATCTACTCCCCCAACCTTAAATGTCACTCTCTCAGTGTTTGAGTAATCTCTCATTACAAATGCATAGTCTCTGTCCTGGGTCTCTGTTTCAACACATTTCACTGTCTGTTTGTTATTACCTTTTGATTTGCACATTTTGGCAAAGTGGTCTCTTCCGTTGCACTTCCTGCATGTTTGTCCTTTTGCTGCGCAGGCAGGATCCTTGGCAAAGTGACCTGCGCGTCCGCACCTGAAGCACACTTTTTCCGCTTTCTCATCTCTGTGGTCTTTTATTTTTTTCCGCTGGAACTTTCCCCCTTTCTTGTAAACATGGCGTACTGTCTCACCGCCCTCCGCGCCGACGTTGTCGCTCACTTTCATTGCATCCATTTGCATTTCCACTCGCTCACACTGCGCTGCAATCTCCAGGACGCGGGCAAGCGTCAGGTTAACTTCCTCCAGCAACTTTCTCCTCACATAGTCCGACGTGCATCTACTCAACACAGCATCTCTGATTTGGTTCTCCGTGTCCGCAGCGAATGCACAGTCTCTAGCAGCCTGGCGTAATCTGGTTACAAACTGCTGTACCGTTTCTCCCGGTTTCTGCGTTGTCTGGTAGAAGGATTGGCGGGCGAAGGCAGTGTTTACTTGCGGTACGAAGTAGGCATTCAGCGCCGCAACCGCCGCTTCATACTCCGTTGGTCCTCCTGTATTAGGTAGAACTGCGAATACATCTTGTACATCCGTGCCGGCGTGGTGTAGAAGCAACGCTCGTCGTCTCTGTCTCACCGAAGCTTCCGCGCCGTCCACCAGAATCAGGCCTTTCCCGTCTGCATACAGCTCGAATGCGGTTAGCCATCTTGTCCACCGCGGACCCAGCGTGGCAGGCTCGGTGTAACAGTCAAACTTTGGCAAAAGACTGTCCATGTCCGTCGACGGTCTAACTATACTTTTCAGATTTAACTATAAGTCGACCGTTGTCATCCTCGTCGCCATTGTTCGATACTGACCCTGCATTAAAGCAATGACTTGACCTCCGTTCTGTAGTCAGCAACCATCTTTATTGAACTGCTGCTCTGCAATGCACACAATACAGCGCCCCCGCCTGTTGAACTCACACATAACAACAATCGTCTTCTGGCAATGACCTCATCAGTACACGACACTTGACATGACACGTGAACACTATTTTGCACCTTTTTGGCAGCTGATCTTTAAAACACCTGTCATATTATCTTTGTTTCTGATCAATTCAACTGCAGCAATTCCTCTTCTCTTCTGACATTTCACTTTCTTTTGTCGAGATAATTACATTTTAATTAAATTATCATCTTGCAGAGGTCAAATGGTTAAGCCATCAACAAGATAAAACAAAAAGACAGGAAAAACAGGCTAGCGTTATAACTCCAGTCCTCCTGGTAATTTAATTTTGTTAGGCAGTAATTACACAATGATAACCAAGCAATGGCGTCAACACTGAACATGTTGATAATGGATTAAAAGGTGGATCATTAACAGTGAAGGTCGGGAGTTTCCCACAGTTGTACAGCTGAAAAAGTTTCAGATCAAAGTCAGCGTCTACTGCTGATGGATGTTTTGTTCATTGTGAGCCTGTTCTGCTCCTTAACCTCAGATTCACATATCGTCAAGGGTGTTAGGTAAGAAACCACAAACATTAGGGACAGGAAAACATCACTCATGCAGGACAGGAAAAGATTCTATTGTGTTTATTTTATTCTAATCAGATCTGTCTGTGAAATATCTTCTGTAAATGGAACATTTTCTGCTGGAGGAAAACTCAACTGAGTGGTTGGATGCGATTCATTTAGTAACGGATTCATTGCTCCATAGCCAGGCTTTATGTGGATTAGTTTAGTTACAGTTGTATTTCTGAGCCACACCTTCACAGATGGCACAATGATGTCGGAAAATTAGATTAGATAAGAAAGGATTTATTAGCCTAAAAAGGAAATTTGATTTGCAACAGTAGTAAAACACAACCCATAAATAAACAATAAAAACAATGTAGCTATTACATTAAAACATCCAATGAATACCATCATAATTGACGGTAATGTGGGAGAAAAGACAAGATAGCAAAAAAGACAAAAAGCTTGGGTAACCCTTAGATTTACAGGCTGCTAATTACATGATAATATCAAGAAATAACAAGTAATATTGTCATGTCTAGAAATAGAAATAATGGATGATTTAATGTCAAAAGCATGTGTAATCTTTTGCTTTTATGATAAACGATGACATGACTATGAATTTCTTGACATTATCACATAATAGTTTTTTGAGGTGCTGACTTCTAGGACGAGTCAACATCGACATCAGTAGACAACATTGCCTGGAACAAAGACCGCTGTCTGTTTGGGATGAAACACAGAGACTGAGGATGGAGAAGTTCAGCAGTGACTGGTGCGATAACTCATTCACCATGTCACTATCATCTACCACGTGAACTCTAGACTAAACTTTAATAGAGGAACCAGATATTTATAAATCTGGTAGCATGGTTTATGCTTCACCGATCATTGAACTATGCAGAAATGTCAGTAACAGGAACATCTGCCTGAGTCATAAATGAATGCATCATGGTGCCGTGCCGTATGTGCAGTACGCTCACAGCACAAACTCAGAAACTCTTACTAATCCTATATGTTCCTCAATATTGCTCACATTCACAACCGCACAGTGGAAAGTGCGTTGGTAGATTCCCAACACAGCAACTGCTTCATTTCACTCTGCTTCACTTTATTGCGGTGACGTCTATAGATGTCTTTCAGTGCAAAGGTCCTGATTTTTCATAATTCGAAACACTGTGGGAGCTTATCAGGCTCAACTGTTTGTCATAGTCCCAAGATCAAGGCTGTTAATGGCACCGGAGACATCGGCTTTGGATCAGCTACAACAATTCCCAGGAACTGGAACTGGAAGAAAAGCATGAGTCAACATCATGAGCAGAAAAAGGGATTGTGGAGTCACCAAGTCGTCTCCATGCCATCGGTCAGTCCCTGAACCAGGTGCATTGATTAGCTCAGCTGGTGAGCAGAACGAACACATGGCATGGAGATGACCTGATGACGCCCATCTCTTCACATTTTACGTAGTGGCTGCAGCTGCACCACAGCTGGACATGAGATCAATAAACCATGATAATAAGCTCCACCTGGCTCGCTATAACAGTCTAAATCTGTGTTTGCTGCTCGACGTCTGCTGAGCCAATTCCTGGCCTCAGCTAATCATTACCTGCTCCCTGCTGCTACCTTATTCACCTCACGTGTATGGGGTGAGTTTGTGTGTGAGTTGAAAGGTGTCAGGCTGAGCCACCTGCGTCCTGACAAGACTGAAAACACAGAGATGAGATGAGCGGGTTATCTCCCCGGTCGTAACATGTAACATTTACGGTCACTTATCTGCAGCTCACACCTGGTCCAGAGGTCACTGCTGTGATATCTCTGTGAGAACGTGCGAGACCGACACATTCATGGTCGCCATGGGTTGGGTGAAGGACTCGCAGAGGAAGAAGAAGATCATTGTAAGTACCGGTTCTGACTCTAACAGACTGAGGCCTCATATTTATTTATTTATTATTAGTTTTACTCAGAATTTAAATGAAAGAGTTTAATTCAACACAAGACATGCAGAGTATGAGTACTGTAATCTCTACTCACCTGTTGAGGCACAGATGAAAGTCGATATACTTTGCAGACTGGCAGACTCTTTGAATTAAAGAGGAACTATGCAGGATTTCTCCCGTGGCTATGCTACATTTTTACCTTCGTTAAAAAGCTCCAGAGTGATTGTGATCATTAACTACATGACCTGTGACTTGTTACGAGTGAGAACGGAGGCTCTCTGTCTCCAACCTGGCGTCTCATAATCATAATCTTTTGTTTATGACGGTTAAGACTACACAAACACACAAGTCGTAACATTGTCTATGTTATGTAACGTCATCCACCGCTCTATTTATTGATTTTTCGTCGGCTTCGTTGTAACAAATGCACATGGCCGAGAGGAGCTTCACCAAAACAGTGGAAAAGCGAGAAGACTTGCATACAGAAGTTCCCCTTTAAAGGGCATTTCCAATCATAATCAATGTTTACTTCAGATATCAGGTCACCTATGATCAGCTCCGGACTCATTTTTAAATTGTAATATCGTTTTGACCATCATTTCAATTCTAAAATTTGCTTTACAATTAAATTAAATCAAAATTCATTCAGAGAACAAATGCCTCAGAGTCCCTCTACAGTTGTATTGTGAACATTTTGATTTAATTTAATTGTAAGGCAAATGTTAGAATTGAAATGATAGTCAAAAGGACGTTACTTGTGACCACAGAACAATTTTAAAATTGTCCGTTAATGAACATTGAAAAAGCTATAGATCCTTGAATATAAACATCCACACCAGTGGTTCCCAACCTTTTTTGGCTCATGATCGCTGCCATCAGTCATGCATCAGCTCAGATATTTGTATATACTGCATTTTATTTGAATTCTATTTATGCTCGAGAAAGTGAAAGTATACAGTTGTTTTAAGATTGTAATGATCGTAATTTTAGAAAGAATAACAATTAGTTAAAAGAATATTTTTACTGTATCAGCAATTTTGTTGATCAATTACTAGATATTCCGACTCCAAGGTTGAAAAACACCGGTCCACACGCTGCAGTTGGGACGTATGGATGGTATGAAATGAACTGATCATTGGTGACCTGATATCTGACGTAACGTTGATTACAACTGGAAATGCCCTTTAACAATGGATCATCCCCTCCACATTAGACAGGCCTCCTCACTGTCCATTTTTAAAACACGTCTTAAAACCCATTTTTATTGCTTGGCTTTCAACCCAGCTTGAGTCCCTACCTCTGTTTTAGTGCTCGATGGTCGGTTTTTATTTATGGTATTTATCTGGTTGAGTTTTTATATTACATTTTAAATTGTTTTATTGCTTTTAAATTGTTTTAAAGGCAATAAACAATTACTATGTTATATGTATTTTTCTGTTAACTGTTTTATTTTTTGCACTTTGTTGCAGCTGTGGTTGTTTTAAAGGGCTTGATAAATAAACTTGACTTGACATAGGTTTCACTTACATGGGTTCCAGTGATGCGTGCCTTTCTCATATCTCATATCATAGATAAGCATGAGATGATTGTCTCTTACAGTAAATAACCCACATGTAATGATGATGACTGCTTCTTGCTGTTGTGTTGCCTGGAGCAGCATGAGGATCATTAGCATTTTACTTCTGCCCTCCTGTTGCTTTTGCTCCATATTCACTCTGCGTGAGGTGTTTGCAACCGGTCGCCCCAGCTGGTCCATTCCTGTGCAGCTGCAGCAAGGTTTGTTGCAGCTGCACAGGAATGGGACATGGTACAGGCTGCACTGCACTCCAGGACGACCGTTGAGTGAGTTATGGAAGATTAAACATATTTCTCTGAGGCTGATAGTGTCAGAGCCAAGGTTTCCCTTGCTGTAATAACTTCTGGCTGCAGCTCAAGAAATCCTTGACGACTTAATAGAGTCTTCAGAGTGAGTATGTGTATGTGTGTGTGTGTGTGTGTGTGTAAGAGAGAGAAACCTCTGTTGTTTTGGTTGCCGGGACATGCCCCATCCTGTACGTTATGGATTTGTTTGCAGCTCACATCCTGCAGCTGCCACAGCACAGTCTGAGCAAATCTATTCTTGTATCATGTCTGTGTTCATTACAGATAGGTGTCTTGGCCGTATCAATCGTGACCCTAATCCTCGGTCTTGGACTCGGTCTTGGACTGGACTTGCAGAGATGTCGGAACAAAGGTGCTGTCAAACACACACACACACAACCACACACACACACACACACACACACACACACAGACATATCATGCCAACATGCTCCTACTCGCCCAAATCAAAATTAATTCATATAAAGCGACTCTCATTTGTCTTTGATCACCGTGCACCATGTCTCCCCTCACACTTGTGACTCACTGACTCACACTGAGTCACAGTTTTAATAATGCCAACTCATTGGTTTTTCAGATATGATCAGTCAAATCAATTTTGGGAACTAAGGCACCTAAGGCTATTCCCATATTTGATGCTTTTTCCAGAGAGGCTTCTCTGTGGCGCTGTGGTAACAACAGGTCTGTGTTTGCTGAGCGACTAGATATCACTGTCTGCAGATTCCTGGTAAACGCTCAGTGAAACCAGATGCTGCGAGTGTCAGACGGTCGATCCGAGCCTGTGCTTGCACCTGATTTACATGCAATACACGGTTACCCCAAAGCAACATGAGCCAAAGGCTTCGTTGCATGTTGGCTCGTTGGCCTCGTCGTCTCTCTGATGGAACCAGACTCAAATAACCACTAGAAGAAATGTGTTTTTTTGTGTGGTTTTGTACTTTTTTCCCCCCATTTTGGTGCGTCTTGGCTGAGAACTGTGACATCACAGAGTAACAGGAAGTCCTGACAGCTAGTTTTAAGGCTCAGTTTCAGAACACAGCCTGTCTACACTTCTCTGTGGACTCTGATGCTTTCAAAGTACTTATATAGAACTTTAAAAATTAAAGGAAGAAGACGACCTTTTTGCAGTCTGACACATCACATCACATCACAAATCACACATGCAGTAGTAGTGAGACCAGGAAGTGGGTTTGTCTGGTGATTTTGTGGCTTCCTGGAGTTGCATCTAAATGCAAATAAAGCACATTTCTCGGCTGATGAGTAACAGTTGATAGAGACGCCACTATGGGAACTACTGTGTCTTTTTATCTGCTGTCTCAGCCGACAAGTCTGGCTTCTCTCACGCATCGCAGCGCCAGAGAGGTGACATTATGCTGCTTATCTGTCAGAAGCTTTACTCAGCACAGTATCACACTGCGTCAGACATGCAGTAAGTAAATCACTTGAGCATGTCACATTAGTGCTTAGACTGTGATTTGATTACTCAGCTGACCATTTTCATTTTCTGGGCCTTCTCCTTTTATGAGCATGTCTGCAACACAGACGAAGAGCTGACTCATAGGAGGAACCACCGTTCACTTGGCATTGTGATGCATTTCTGAATGAATGAAAAGGTATCAAGTGTTTCATGTCATTCAGTTTGGTTTGCAGTTTACATACATAGAGTACATAACAATTTCCTTAAGTTGAACTTGTTGCACATACTGTAATGAAGCGTACATTTCTCAAAAGCCACAAAATTGATGAATGACGTGTGTTGGTTTTGCAAGAGCTAAGGTGCCAGGACAGGACCTGTTTTATGTGAGTTTGAGGGTTAAAGTGTGGGACTGGTCTCCAGAGGCTAAAGGAACATGACTCTGAGCTCGTTACACCGATCTAACGTCATATTGTAGGCGTGGGGAGAGGCTGATAAAAGCCATTCCAGGCCATAATGCTGGGCATCCCAGTGGGAAGTGTCCAGGGATCTGTAGCAGAGCATTTGGCGGCATTATTGGACATATCGACAGAGAGTCACGCAGTCACTGTGAGTAATGGGGGATTGTTTTATTTTTAAATTTACCAAAATAAATTATAACTAATTCCGCTTTATTCCTTTGAAACATCACAGCTAATGACCTCACACATAGCTTTCCATGGAACAAGGGTGTATTATAATATAATACTAATATAACCCATCCACAGTGAGGTCTGAAGGGTGATACTTCAATAAAGGGATTTTTTTCTGTCCCTATAGGTGAAATTTCAATATATAGAGTATATTTCAGGAAAAAAAAACAACAATTGTTTTTGTTGGGGCTAAATTGTAAAAAAAAAAATTACTCAATTATGGCTTTTCAATATTTTTCATATCATATGCCACATATGCCAGAATTTGTATGTTTTGGGCTTGACCCCAAATCAGACTTTTAAACAATCTTCATGTTAGTAAAGTAATATTGCATTGTCTCATAAGAATATGAAAAAACATCGTTTAAATTATTTTGATGTATAAATGGGCAATTAGAACATTTTTAGTTGTGTCATTGCCATCACACCAACTGTTTTAGTGCAATAAAGTTTTTTCAAACTACTATTCAGTGGTTTGTTTATTCGGCGTCTTCACTGAACAAGTTCCCATTTGGATATTTTAGTAATTTCACTTTATTCACATATACAGTAGCTACTGAGTAATACCAGGAGATCTAACACTTCACTAACCTTTGCTCCAAAAGGGGAAAATTGCCATTACGCATCATTAACGTCACAAAATTGGCTGACAATCAATGATGTCAAAATGACCCTTGTTCCAGACTATCAAAGACAGCTTTAAAAATAGAAAAACACGGTTAAAATAAGGTATGAGTCATACAGTCATAAGAAAATGAATGGATGTACCAATGCATCTACAGTATGGCACCTGACTAACCTGTGGGACTTAGATAAAGGTTAAAGAATCTGCTTCGTCATGTCGGCTCGTGTTGTTAGTTTCCTTGTACAGGTGATTCACACCGAGATGACAGATACAGTAGGAATGTCATGTGTGAGAGAACACATGAGGGTGACGACTGTGAATCCCCTGTATTGAAGACAAATATGGAAGAAGCTGTGAGCTCATGATGTCACACGGTCCACTACATAGCTGCTATGCAGAAAGATGAGCGTAAGCATAATAAGCTAGAATTACTCTTCTTGAGCATGGCTGCAGCGTGTTGTTGTCTGCCTGAACTTCACAGGCTTCACAGGCTTCACATCAAGTCTCAATAAGAAATGAAGGTTTCGGTTTGTTGTCCTGTTCTAAAAACAAGTAATAGAAGTTGAAATAGTCCATTTCTTCTCAATATGAAATGTTTATTGTAAATAATGTAGAGAAAATAAAGTAATACAGATAATTGGTTTGAGAAAATGTTTAATTTAAAGCATAAAATGTATGTAAAACAGCTAGCTTTTCACCTCTTTTTTATTATTATGATTATTTATTTCATGGCAACAAGAGATACAGAAAAACAGGCCTTATTTACAATAACTTTGAATAGAATTTTGATTAAACAGATGGAGTTCATTATTTTTCAAAACATACAAAAAGAGATATTGCAAAAAAAACATGTTTATAAACATGATTGTGAATGATGACACTTTAAATTCCACCCACGTTGCTGTTTTGAAACCTGCACTGAACTGTGTTGTTTTTAATTAACCTAATCAAGTAAATTGGAGCAGGGTGTGAGGGAGCAGGGATGATGACAACACTGTTCTCTGAATTATAACTGACACATTGTTGCAGTTTCTACTTCAATGAGAGAATTTTAACTGCATGTCAAATGTGCAAATATTTGTGAAATAAATCTATTTAATGATAACATTAATTATCATAGTCAAAATGGGCACATTATTCTAATTAATTTGTGTTTTGAGACTGTGAGATCAACGTTGCCTGTGAATCAGATGTGTGTTTTGCCTGTTTTCAAGTAGAGATGGTCTGTTCTGATCTGGGGACAGTTAAACTGACAACTCTATTTGTGAGAAAGCCTGTGCTATGAAACTCATTATGTTCCTTGTTTGAACATTTTAAAAGATAAAATACCATTATTCTCCTCTCAAACCCAACCGGTCGAGGCGGACGTGTTAACGTCACCCTGTAAAGATCCTTGAGATAATGTTTATTATTATGATTTAACACTGAACATATAAAAGTGATATTACTGTAGCTGAATCGAAAAACTTCTCTGTCTCTTCCAGTTGTCCCACACACTTCCTGCAGAAATCGATGCTACGAGCCGTACGACGTGGAGATCCCTGGCTGCAGGTGTGACGAGGGCTGCGCTGCCAGCAACAGCTGCTGCTATGACTACCATGACATCTGCACCATCCCAAGTGAGCCATTCAAATCCAATTAAATCAATTCCAGGGAAGTGGTCTGCAGGCTTCCAAACCACTTTCCCAGACTGAATTTGACTTTTTGTTGAAACTTTTGCTTTTGTTATTATGGGTATTTCCTGTATAATGTGTCAGACACAAGATTTTCGGAGAAGAACCAGTTTTCAAATGAAAAAATGTGCAAGGCTTGTACGATGTACAGTACCTAAACCTCCATAATTGTTCCCTGTAGCTGAGCAGTGGGAATGCACGAAGCTCCGCTGTGGAGAGAAGAGGCTGACGCAGAGCAGATGTCACTGCTCGGACGACTGCCTATCTGCAGGAGACTGCTGCACAAACTACAAACACGTCTGTCATGGTGAGACTGAAATCTGCAGTAGACAAGAAATTGAATTGGAAAGATGACTCCAAACCAAAACAGATAAGTTGATGTTTGGCTGCTCAACCCGATTCCTTTCTGACAGTTGTATTTGTACCACGTTAGCCTCAAAGCTGTTTGTGTGAACAAATGCTCTACTTGGAAAACAACGTTAGTTAAACCCATTTCTCATGATGTGATTATGAAATCCCCATTTGACATTTAAAGGTCAAATTCAACCTGGGACTAATAGTTATCTGGTATTCTGGGTCTAAAAGAATGAATCTTAAGATTATCTTTTTAATGTCTCCTGTTCTGCAATAGTTCTGTCTGTCCCTGCATCGCCATGGCAGTGATTAATGGGAGCGGACCGATCTTATCTCTTTAGGCTGCTTACATCCCTCAAAACCGCTATTTTTTCCACATAGACGACGTCAGATGGCTTCAATCATAGCTACAGTACACCGAGGGGTTTATACTTAAAGAAAGCCGACATGTTTGTAAATGGAGCTGTAATACAGCCTCGCAAAGTCTCACGCAAGACTCAAGTCGGTTAAATAAACAATATCCAGACTTACTCTTACTGCCATGAAGACGCTGTGGGTGGATATTCCTTTGTTGATAAAACAATCGGGAGCTTCAGACGACCTGGGTATTCCATCAAAGGCGCTAAGAACATCCTGAAATTTGAACTCTGAGCAGGAACTCCAAACCAAGCCTCAAACGAGATCTACTTTCTCCACTTGACGCTAATTCAAGCGTCACCTGTAAGCCTCACTTCGTCCAAGCCCATACCAGTCGAGTGCCGGAAGCAAAGGGAACGCACACACCAAAACTTCTCCACAGCCGGGTAAAAGTTCCTTATGGAGATTTAGGATGAGTGGAAGGAATGTACAACAAGGAAAGGAAACACTGCTGCTGTTAACAAGATAACAGAGGAGGTCTGGGACGATATGACCGACAGGGTCAATGCACGTTTTATTTCACAATAGGCTTTATGCACAACTCCACTACTTCCTGAACTTTAACAAGCTCCTTTATTTCCTGCCTTACATAATTGGGCAAACTGATTAATCCAGGTGTGTCTGACCATTGTCAGTTTTTCCAATAATGGTTCGAGTCCCGTGTCTCTCTGCCTCCCCCTTTCCTGTCTGTCTCAACTAAACTATCTATAAAGGCATAAACGCCCAAAAAATATACTTAAAAAAAAGAAAAAGAAATTATTGATAAAGAATAACCATAACCATATGCGCCTCAGAAGCATACTGTACATCAGTATTAAAAGGATACTAATGACGCTGTTTCTTGTCTCAACCCTGCGGCAGGGGAGAGGCTGTGGGTGGATGACCAGTGCGAGGAGCTGTCGTCTCCCATGTGTCCCTCAGGGTAAGACTTTGTACTGAATCATCATCTTGGAAAAGACTAATGATAATTGGTACATGATGTCCTTTGTGTTCTATTAATGCATCTGTTTTAATCTGGAATCAACTCATGACTCTAACCTGGGATGAACTCTTCCCACTACGTAGCTTCAAGCAGCAGCCGCTTCTTCTCGTCTCGCTGGACGGACTGAGAGCAGAGTATCTGTCGACGTGGAGCTCTCTCATTCCCGTGCTCGACAAACTCAGTCAGTGTGGACCTCATCTCCCTTGAACAACCGAAGGGCATAATGTGTGCGTCAGTGTACGAATTAGTAATGTGTTGTTGTCTTCTCTGCATTACAGAGACATGTGGAACATCTGCACCGTACATGCAGGCAGCCTTTCCCAGCAAAACTTTCCCCAACCACTACACCATTGTTACGGTAAAGACACGCTCGCCCTGCTCCGCCTGCAGCCCATCACACACACAAACACACACACAGAGTTCAAACCAGACACCTGTGTGCAGATCTTTGCAGCTGAATCTACTACAGACTGGGAGTGAATGCATGGTGTGATTTATGAGGCTCCATCGGAGAATGGAGCAACTTGTCAAGTGTCGGTGATATAAATATGACCGACGTTGTTCTGACCTGCTCTGAGTGTTTTTCGAACCTTCTTCTCCTGCATTTCGGGTAACAATGCTAATTGAGTGAATTTAACTCTAGTACCGCCACACGCCGTCATTTCTCCTTACTGGTACCTCGTGACTGTGACTATAGGCCTACTCGCTGACCTCTGTTACATAAATGCCTGTTTTTATATACCAGGGTTCGACCACAACGTTGCCAACTCTTAGTTGATTTAATGTGCTTTTTATATGTGAGTCTGTTGTGTACATGTGTGAAATAGGATGTGACAGGAACATGTTTGTGTTATGATGTATGCCATGTTGGGTGTGCTCAACAAACAGCCATAATCTGATGCATTCAATAGGCTATACATGTATGCCGAGCTGGCTGAAATCCAGGAAGTAGTGGTACTTCCTGGTTGGTACTTTATGAATTTCATGTTGATGATGATTTTACATGATTTGCCAATCATGTAAAACAGGAAATAAAGGAGCTGGCTGAAATTCAGGTAGTCCCAACCAGGAAGTACCACTACTTCCTGGATTTCAGCCAGCTCGGCATATAGCCCTGGCTACTTGGCCAAGGGGATGTCCCTTTGCCCTTTGGGTGACTGGCAAGCGCGCATGACTCTTACCCGGGAGGTGTGGGTTCAATCTCACCTTGCCACGTAAGGTAGACATAATAGCAAGTGGAAGGAATGTGGTGCAGGCGCACATGACTGCGGGCTGCAGGTCAAAATCTTCATCTTGTATTCACAATCAAATCCAGACAAAACCATGATTTCCAGCAGGTTTGAATGAATGAATGGAATTATTCATTTAAAACAGGGACAATGCACAACAAAACAACAGCAAGAAGAGATGCTCTGAGCCAGGTTACAATAACAATTGCTAATTTCTGCCTGTAGTCCCTGGGCAGGTAAAGTGGGAGCAGATACAGTAATAATTGAAATAGGACTGATATAGGAATGAGCAATGTTAGCATGGTAATATGGTGAATATGGAAAAACATTGAAGCTGCTAAATTAGCATGGTTAATTGTCATTGTTAGCATGTTAGCTCACTGATCTGCAGGCTCTGTTTTTTTGGCCTTCTTGCACAAGTAGAGTGTCAAGTGTTTTATCCAAGTCTTCAGGACAAAACTGTTCTCCCTGCACGTGCACCATCTCATGACAAACTGAAATATTTCTATCGTGTGTCAGGCTAGTCCTGCAGGAGGTTTCCTGGGAACGTGCTTCGGAGTTATAATGCTTTGGTTTACTAGAACAGAGAGAAGGGAATAATAATAGCTGTTAAAGTGTTTACTCCCGCTGAGAACAGTTGACACTTGAGAAATGACAAATGACTAATCAACAATGACTCATGCCAAACTTCCACTTTCACATGTGTGTTTCATAGGGAACTGGTTCACAGCCAAATAACTGTCCCCTCTTCCCCCCACACTCGCCTCCTCTCTCAGGGTCTCTATCCAGAATCCAATGGTTTGATTGACAACGTCATGTACGACCCAGTGTTCGATGCCACCTTCAGTCTGTCCAGTCCGGAGAAAGAAAACCCCGACTGGTACCTCGGACAACCTGTAAGTCTTGTTCACTGCGATTGAACCCAAAGATGTCAAATGCCAAACAAAACCATAAACCAGATGACTCAGTGTCAAAGTGAGATGGTGCAATGCACTGGTGAAAGACAAGTTTTACGATACCGGCTTTGATACAGTGGTATGTTGGCTAAGTTATTAAGTGCATGAAGCAGATTGAGAACAGTGTGTGCAGTGAGAGGAATAGTGGGAAGTTCATTTCATGGGAACAGGAAGCTTGGGAACAGGTTCAGCATGTGCCATTACCATACTATACTGTATTCTTCTGCAGCTTTTATAAATAATAATTTATATATAGCGCTTTTCTCGATACCCAAAGCGCTTTAGAGAAACCATTATCCATTCATACCATATTTCTGTACTGTATATCAATCAACTTTTCTCTTTTTGTTTAATTTGCTTGGTATCTTACCTTTTATTTCTGCCTATACAGTATTACATCCCCCTTTCTTTATCTTCAGCATTTCTTCAGTGCCAGTATGACAGCATCTCATCAGTTCCTCTTATTTCTATTGCTTTTATTTAGCACTATAGGTCATTATTGTTCAATGTGTGTACGTGTGAGTGTGTGTGGGAGTCGAGTTTGGTATTTTTTATTTATTTTGTTCTCTGTTTTTTATGGCTTGTGGCTTGTAGTAAAATGCATTAATGGTTAAGAGTGCAAATCACATAGAGGGTAAATTTCATAATTAAACATAATTAAACCTGCTTGTGTGTTCAGGTTTGGCACACAGCAAAATACCAGGGGCTGAAGTCTGGCACTTTTTTCTGGCCCGGATCAGACGTTAAGATCAATGGCAGCTTCCCAAACATCTACCGTCCTTACAACGGGTAAGACTGCAGCTGATGACTGTGAACTCTGAACCACCTGTTAGCTACCAGACATGCAGCTTGTGCACCACTCACCACAGAGCATGTCCTGTGTTTGTTTGTATACATGTTAGCAGTTACATTTTGGATTTTAGCTCTAATTCTAAAAATTCAGCAAACCAAATTTCCAGCCTCTGTGATTTTCTACAAAACAAACCTCCGCCCTTTCAAATGTCTGGTATGTGAAATCAATCTGGCAAATACTGTAGACAAACAAATACATTTCTAACAAAGGAGGATTGTTTCCAAAGACTGACCTCAAACAAATCTTAACTGAAGCACATTGAGAATAGCTTTTATCACTTGTTTAATCAGAGAGTCGTACAGTTGACTGTAATGTAATATAAGTGCATGCACAGTACAGTCCACTGATAATGATACTGGCAGGGGCTGATAATGCTATCATATTGGAAGGAGCACCATGAAAGTGGTTATTGCAGTAAAAAGATTAACAGGATCTGAGCTAATAAAAAACACAGACAAGGCTCTGCATGTTTGTGGCTCTGCATGGGAGAGAAGGTTTCAGAGCACAAATGTTATCAGCTCAAATGCTAAATTCATTACCTTTCACGCTTCTCTGCCAATTCTTTTGGTATCAAATCTTTAGGATCTACACATTCTTCCACTGGATTCTCCCATGGAGTTCACTGAGCTCATTGCTCATAATATTAATAGTTTCTCATTGCGACATTCCCGCCGCTACTGTAGTTGTGTCTCCAAACCTGCTGGTTCCTATTAAAGCTATGGTCGACAATTGGAAAGACTGATCATCATTATAGCATCCTTTAATTAATTAACGACCCTATAGCACGACCTACACAATGTGAAAAAATCCATTCTCTCACGTGGCTGCAGGCCTGCAGAGAAATTGACCAATAGGAGCCATGTGGCCCAGAAATCAAAAATTTTTCTTATCGTCTTTCAGATCGTAGACCATAGTATTATAAGACCGGAACGACTGAATCACTGTAAAACAAATATTACTGGAACGGGAGAAAATAGAATGCACATTAACTAATTCATTGGCCAATTAATCCATGATGGATGGTTTGAGTATTTGGTGTGATTCAAAATAATTTGGTGTTACTCAGTGTTGGTCATCCATGGTAGCTCATAGGCATAAGGTGCGTCACAGTTCCACACAGTTCCTTGTCCGTGAGGTGATTTCCAGTCTTTTCAAGAGGTTTTTTTGCCAAAATATCTGGTATTGACTTTCCTTCAAATATTGGCTGCAGGATTTAGAAATTGAATCCAGCTCCACCTTTTTCCCAATAAAATTGGTTTGGGTTTGGGCATCCATTCAGACCAATCATCAGCAACAATATCAATATTATTTTTGCAGCATCTGTGAGCAGCATGTTCTCATGAATTCAATGCGGGAGACTGAGGCAGCCATTGAAGCTCCCTCTGTGCCAGTTCAGATCCTTGGGTTTCTCCTCTTCTGCTGTTTTAGTCCAACACCCTCAAACTTGGACATGCTTGTTCATTGTGAGGTTTTTCTGATCAACTCAGATGGTTATTTGAGTGACAATGGCTCCAGACTCTAACCCAAAACTGTTAGGGTTAGGGTTAAAGAGAAAATCCAAACCAACAACCCAGGTATGGTTGTTTGGAAATGGTTGGCAAAGACTATTTACAGATTGTCCGTCCGTCTTATTCTTGTGAATGCAACTTCTCAGTCTTGTACAATTTAGTCACTCTTCTTATCTCGTGCTGGTGAGTGAAAACATCCTACCCCCTGAGAGAGGGAGAGCACTAAGAGCTCAATCCAAAATACCTCAGTTTGTGCATCATAACACTTAGAAATGTTGCCGTTGCCAAACATGCAGTCCATTGACTTGACGTCACACCCACTGGTTGAGACACAAGAAATCACTTATCTAAATTAAGTGTTTCTCCTCCTGAAGATGTCACGTTTACCTCTGACTTCTCTTTATTCTTGTTTCTTTTAGTAAAGTGCCGTTTGAAGAGAGAGTGTTCAACGTGCTCAAATGGCTGCAGCTGCCTGACGATGAAAGGTTGGTTCCTCTGGTTCATTTTAACCTGTTGGTGTCGATTGTCTTTGATCCTCTGAATTGTAGTACAGTAGCTACTAGTTGAAATGCTCTTGTTTGGATATTTTGATGCCTAAATAGTCAGTAAATATCAACTTTCCCATCAGGCCAGATTTCTACACCTTGTATCTGGAGGAGCCTGATAAGTCTGGGCACAGCTTTGGTCCAGTCAGCGGAGGGGTAAGGTCACATGATTCACTTAATTACACAGGTTGGTTAAATAAATATGTAGTGTAACACGAAAATGTGTATTGTTTTATTTTGAAATGCATGCCTTTATTTTGATAGCGAAAGGAAGTGATGTACAGGAAGTGATGTAAAAGCACATGTTAGACCTGAGTTTGCTAGTTTTCAGTGTGCATAAGGAAAAGAGAGTAATCCATCTCCATCCAGTATAATTTCTCTTCACGTGGCATTGGCTGTGAGTATATTTGTTTATAAGCATAGTATTTATTTTGGAGTATCGATATTGAAAGAATTTGACTTGTAGTAACGTACTTATTTTATACGTTAGCACGAATTAGTATACGTTAGCACGAATTAGTATACGTTAGCACGAATTAGCATACGTAGCATACGTTAGCATGCTTATCATGTGCAAAGCTTTGTAAACGGACATTATAACTGACTTATGTACTTGTGTTTATTGTTTCAGTTTCACCTATTCTTCATTAAAAGCCTGCCAACTATAACACACGACTGTTCCTTGGAGGTGAAATGTAGAAAGGTTTAGCTTGCTGTTAAATTCGATATGAACATCGAAGGAGAACAGTACAGTGAAAAGCCAGCCCACTTTACAGAGGACACTGGATCAGAATCGGCTTACAGTTGGACAGTTTAAACAGTAGTAACACTGTACGGCCTCAACATCCCATATTGATCGCTGTCAGCTAAAATATGGATAAAAAAACTGAAACGCAACAGGAACAGGGAAGCCTGAAAACAAGGTCACAAGTGTCGAGTAGTAAATCTGCACGCTCAGGAGCATCGGGTGCTACCATAGCAGCTGCTAAAGCACGCGCAGAGGCGGAAGCCGCCAGAGCTAGGGCAGCTTTCAGTAAAAAGGAGGTTCAAATTAAGACAGAAAAGGCACGCCTGGAAGCCGAGCTAGATGCCCTACAGCAAGAGAAAGAGGCTGAAGCAGCCATGGCAAAGGCTGTTGTGATGGAAGCAGCGGCTGCTGCTGAGTCCGACTTTGCGTCATTACCCTCAGAGAAAAGTTCTCGTGAGAAAGTGAAAGAATATTTAGAAAAACACTCACCTGTCAGCTGCAGGTCTCTTAAAGAAGAGCAAGTTGAGGGGCAGTGGGACCCCCAGCCAAGCAGCCAACCCTTGTTGAGTCCATGCAAGGAAGAGCAAAATCAGACTGCTCAAGAGCAAAGTGTGCAGCAATACTCTAGCCCACATCAGCCAGGTTTGCCTGACTCAAACCTCTACCCTCAAGTCCACATCAATCAGCCAGCCTCTCATCAGCGTTATCGAGACCAGCCACAGACAACTTCTGCACAATACTCACAGTATGTTCCCCCACCATTTCATGAGCCTTATCCAGCTTCTATGGGTCTCTCAGCGAAATTACCAGCGGCCCAAGACATAAAGGGTACCACATCAGATCTGGCAAAGTATTTGGTCAGGAGCCAGCTGGTTTCAGGTGGATTAACAAGGTTCGACGACCAGCCAGAAAATTATCTGGGATGGAGGTCAACATTCAACAGCATAGTTGAGGGCATGGATCTTTCAGCCCATGAGCAGATAGATCTTCTCATCAAGTGGTTGGGTCCAGAATCAAGCCAACATGCACGCAGAGTCAAGGCAGTGAACATTAGACACCCATCAGTCGGCCTTAAACTGATTTGGACTCGGCTCGAGGAGTGCTATGGCTCACCTGAGGCAATCGAAAGATCTTTGTTCTCAAAGGTGGAGCACTTCCCAAGGATTGGTAACAGAGATAATCAGAAACTTCGTGAGCTCAGTGACCTGTTGTTTGAGCTTGAAGCGGCAAAAGAGGATGGATACCTACCTGGCTTGATGTGTCTGGATACAGCACGAGGAATCAGTCCAATTGTTGAAAAGTTACCTTTCTATCTTCAAGAAAAATGGATGACCTTTGGATCAAAATATAAGGAAGATAATGAGGTTGCATTCCCACCATTCCCAGTATTCTCTCAGTTTGTAAGAAGAGAAGCAAAGGCTAGGAATGATCCGAGCTTCAGTCTGTCCAGCTCCGTCACACCAAGCACAAGAAAAGAACGGTTCGGAAACCAAACCTCAAAAAATGTTGCATCTATTCACAAGACAGATGTGTTCAGCAACTCAACTACTGATACAGCAAAAGGAATGGAAGATCTGAACAAGATCTGTCCATTACACAAGAAGCCTCATGCCTTTCGGAAATGTAAGGTCTTTCGAGGAATGCTCTTTGATGACAGGAAGAAGTTTCTTCGAGACAATGGCATTTGTTTTCGCTGTTGTGCCTCGGTCTGGCACCAAGCCAAGAACTGCAATACACCAATAAAATGCATGGAGTGTAACAGTGAGAAACATGTGGCTGCGCTCCACCCGGGCCCTGCCCCCAAAGAAACCAGACGAACAGAGACTTCCAAGGATCATGGCGGGGAGCCCAGTGGTGCTCCAGAAGATCCATCCGACTCAGTTTCAACCTCAATGTGTACTCAGGTTTGTGGTGGAATCAAAGGGAAGTCATGTGCAAAGATGTGTCTCGTCCATGTGTACCCTCAAGGTCATCGTCCAGAGAAAAGAAAAATGTATGTAATTTTGGACGAGCAAAGCAATGTGTCACTGGCAAAAACTGCGTTCTTTGACGTCTTCGGGATAACAGGAGCAGCGGAACCATACGTGTTGAAGACATGTGCTGGAGTTGTGACTACCAGGGGAAGAAGAGCTCATGGTTACGTCATTGAATCGTTGGATGGGAATGTGAGTATTCAGCTTCCAACCTTGATTGAATGTAATCATATGCCAGACAATAGAGAGGAGATTCCAACTCCTGAGGCAGCGTACCATCATGACCACTTGCGAGCTATAGCTTCAGAGATACCGCCTCTTGATTCTTCAGCAGATATCCTGCTTCTTTTGGGACGGGACATTCTCAGAGTCCACAAAGTTCGCCAGCAGCACAATGGGCCTCATGATGCACCATTTGCTCAGAAACTTGACTTGGGCTGGGTTATTGTTGGTGACGTGTGTCTCGGCGGAGCACATGCGCCCAAGGCCGTCAGTTCATTTAAGACATGCTTTCTGGATAATGGTCGTCCCAGTCACCTGCTACCCTGTGGTAACGTTGTCAATGTCAAGGAAGACCTCAGAGGGGGATCAAAGGAAAATGGTCTTCGCACAAGTGAGGATGTGCTGGACTCCTATGCTCCACCAGGACATCATTTGGGTGATGGCGTCTTTCAGAGGACCGAGAGAGACCACCAACTTGCACCTTCGGTTGAAGACCAGGTGTTTATGCAACTGATGGACAGTGGATTCCATAAAGAAGAAACGGATCACTGGGTTGCTCCCCTGCCTTTTCGCCGGCCAAGGAAATGCCTTCCAAACAATCGTCAGTATGCCTTCCAACGGCTGATGTCCCTGCGGCGTAACTTTGATAGGAAGCCGTCCATGAAAAATGACTTTGTGGAGTTTATGCAAGGGCTTTTAGACAACCATCACGCAGAGGTTGCTCCACCTCTTCAAGAAGGGAAGGAAGTGTGGTATCTCCCTCTTTTTGGTGTGTACCACCCACAAAAGCCTGGTAAGATCCGTGTGGTGTTCGATTCCAGCGCTCGGTTTGGAGGTGTGTCCTTGAATGATGTGTTGCTACCCGGGCCAAATCTCAACAACAGTCTCTTGGCCATCCTGATTAGGTTCAGGAAAGAACCTGTCGCTGTGACAGCTGATATCCGTCAGATGTTCTATTGTTTTCTGGTGAATGAGGAGAACCGAGATGTACTGCGTTTTCTTTGGTACAAAGACAACAACCTTGACAATGATGTGGTGGATTATCGGATGTGTGTTCATGTGTTCGGTAACTGCCCATCACCAGCCGTTGCGATCTACGGGTTACGGAGATCAGCCCAAGAAGGGGAGAAGGATTTTGGTGGTGATGTTCGGCGCTTCATAGAGACAGACTTCTATGTAGATGATGCCCTCAGATCATTTCCAACGGAGGCCGAAGCTGTGGATACGTTGAAGAGAGCCCAGAGTCTGTTGGCGTGTCACAACATCAAGCTTCACAAGATCGCCTCAAACAAGGCAGATGTCATCAACGCCTTTCCCGCAGAGGATCGAGTTCAAAACACCAAGTCTAGAGACTTTGTTGTTGATGACTTACCTGTCCAGCGAAGCCTAGGCATTGCTTGGAACATGACAACCGACACATTCACATTCAACATCCCTGAAGCCCAGAAACCATTCACCCGGAGAGGGGTCCTTTCCACCATTAACAGTGTCTTTGACCCTCTGGGTTTCTTGGCTCCTGTGACAGTGCAAGGGAGGATGCTCTTAAGGGAGCTGATGTCTCAAGGTGGAGAGTGGGACACACCTCTGCCGTCAGAGAAGCTTGCAGAGTGGCAAAGATGGCAAACCTCCTTGCAAGAGCTCAACAGTTTGAATGTTCCACGTTGTTACACTTCCTTTTCTCTCTCAAAGGCCACAGGAGTGGAACTGTGTGTGTTTTCAGATGCATCGGTTCAAGCCATCGCAGCTGTGGCGTACCTTAAAGTCACCCAGGAGGATGGTCTCGTTGAGGTCAGTTTCATTCTTGGCAAAGCCAAACTGGCACCTTCAGCTGGCCTCACTGTGCCCAGATTGGAGCTCTGTGCTGCGGTGTTAGCCACAGAAATTGCAGAGGTGGTCCACGAGAGCATTCTACACAAACTTGACAGGACAACATTCTTTACTGACAGCAAAGTTGTACTTGGGTACATACATAACGAGTCACGTCGATTCTACGTGTATGTACACAATCGCGTACAACGTATCAGGCAATCTACCCACCCGGAGCAGTGGAGATATGTTCCCACTGGAAACAACCCAGCAGATCACGCGACGAGACCAGTATCGGCAGGGCAGCTACAGAGCACCGACTGGTTGACTGGGCCGAGTTTCCTGCTTAAGCCTGAGAGTTCAGTAACCGATGATAATCACTTCGAGCTGGTTAATGCAACCACAGATGTGGAACTCCGTCCAGAAGTCACAGCTCTGGTCACTGGAGTCTCGGAGAAGCGATTCAACACCAAGCGCTTCGAACGTTTCTCTTCCTGGCATGCTTTGACTAAGGCTATGGCCTTGTTACGTCATATTGCCCAAGCTTTCCACAAGACGCTAAAGGACCCAAAATGTCACGGTTGGCATTCCTGCAAAGAAGGTCTTACCTGTGCTGATCTCGAGGGAGCGGAGCTCACCATCATCAAGATGGTGCAGGAAGAGGTGTATGCAGATGAAATGGACTGCATCCGAAAAGGACAGGATTTGCTGAGTAACAGTCCTCTGAAAATGCTCAAGCCCTTTCTTGATAGTGAGGGTCTTCTTCGGGTAGGCGGACGAATCAAGCACTCAAACCTTGGAACAGATGAGATTCACCCTATTCTCATCCCTGGGAAGCACCATCTTGCCACCCTACTTATTCGTCATCACCATGAGCGAATTAAGCACCAGGGAAGACACATCACGGAGGGTGCAATCCGTGCACGTGGATTGTGGATCGTGGGTGCGAAGAGAGCTATCACTGGATTTATCTACAAGTGTGTCACGTGCAGAAAACTAAGAGGAAGAGTGGAGCAACAACAAATGTCAGACTTACCCTCAGAGCGTCTACAACAAGAACCACCCTTTACTTATGTAGGGTTAGACGTGTTCGGGCCTTGGGAAGTCAGTACCCGCCGGACCAGAGGTGGCAGTGCCAACAGTAAGAGGTGGGCAATACTGTTCACGTGCATGTCCACAAGGGCTGTCCACATTGAGCTCATTGAATCGATGAGTGCTTCAAGTTGTGTGAATGCACTGTGTAGATTCTTTGCTATCAGGGGACCAGCTAAACAACTACGATCAGACTGTGGTACCAATTTCATTGGTGCGTCCAAGGATCTGAAGTTTGCAGCAGAGGGCGATGCCACTGTGAAAAACTACCTTCTCACTCAGGGGTGTACATGGGTTTTTAACCCTCCTCATGCATCCAACATGGGAGGCAGCTGGGAGCGTATGGTGGGAACAGCGAGGCGTATTCTGGATTCCATGTTGCTCCAAGCTGGAAGGATAACGCTCACTCATGAGATTCTGAGTACGCTGATGGCTGAGGTCTCGGCCATAATCAACTTCAGACCGCTGATTCCAGTGTCCTCAGATCCTGAGGCCCCTTTGATCCTCACACCCTCTATGCTTCTTACGCAGAAGGTTGGGGTATCTCCAATCCCTCCCGAGGATTCAACAGACGCCTGTTCAAACCTGCTCAAACATCAGTGGAAAAGAGTACAGACTCTTGCCAACATGTTTTGGACGCGTTGGCGTAGAGAGTACTTGAGTACTCTTCAGTGCAGACGCAAGTGGCATTCGACACGGCGAAACCTTCAAGAAGGCGACGTGGTGTTGTTAAAGGATAAACAAGCAAGACGAAATGAGTGGTCGATGGGTCGGATTATGAAGACATACCCCAGTAAGGACGGTTTGGTGAGGAAGGTGGATGTGAAGGTGACGTCTCATCACCCCCCCAAGACCTACCTTCGACCTTCTTCAGAGTTGATCTTGCTGTTAGAGGCGGATGCTGTGTAGGCCGAGAGAAGATGACGTCCAAGGGACGCCAGGCGGGGAGTGTGGTGTAACACGAAAATGTGTATTGTTTTATTTTGAAATGCATGCCTTTATTTTGATAGCGAAAGGAAGTGATGTACAGGAAGTGATGTAAAAGCACATGTTAGACCTGAGTTTGCTAGTTTTCAGTGTGCATAAGGAAAAGAGAGCAATCCATCTCCATCCAGTATAATTTCTCTTCACGTGGCATTGGCTGTGAGTACATTCGTTTGTAATCATAGTATTTATTTTGGAGTATCGATATTGAAAGAATTTGATTTGTAGTAACGTACTTATTTGATATGCTAGCACGAATTAGCATACGTTAGCACGAATTAGCATACGTTAGCACGAATTAGCATACGTAGCATACGTTAGCATGCTTATCATGTGCAAAGCTTTGTAAACGGACATTATAACCGACTTGTGTACTTGTGTTTATTGTTTCAGTTTCACCTATTCTTCATTAAAAGCCTGCCAACTATAACACACGACTGTTCCTTGGAGGTGAAATGTAGAAAGGTTTAGCTTGCTGTTAAATTCGATATGAACATCGAAGGAGAACAGTACAAAATAAGTAAATAAACCAATGATTATGTGATTAAAACATACCTCCTTTGATCAAACAAAAACAATTCCTATCCCCATATAATAGTGCAATTACAGATACAGATAAAGATCCATTAGCCTTGTCAATGCTACTCCTCGTCATAAGTGATTACAGATAAGGCCTTGTATAGCAACAACATATAAAACAACAACAACAAATAAAAAGTCTGAAGTCCATAGGCCACAGATTAAATATCTCAATAAAGATTAATATTTCTAATAACACCATTAAAACCTCATCAGAGAGTTTCACATGCTCTGTGAGACTTATAGCTCGGACAGTCATGTAGTGAACTTTGCTTTTTTGGCTTTGCTAAAGAAGCAGATACACAAGCAGATCTACTGGGATTTTTAAATAAGATAAGATAAGATATACTTTATTGTCCCAGAGGGAAATTCATTGTGGGCAGAAGTGCAGACAGAAGACTGTATAGCCATACAAACAGACCCAACACAGGAAATTTCATCAACATAGTTTGGATAAACTTTATTTTAATCAATATTTGACAGAATCCACCAGGGTTTCCAGTGTGGGTATATACAACAAAGGTTATGGTCATACAGGTCAGGTCAGATAACATACATAAAACAATAAAGATTCATATAGACGCTGTCAAACCAATAGTTTGTGGACAACAGATAATCTCGTTCCAACAGTTAATTGTCTATAACTATATTCAGGAGAGAAGCCTCTCCCCAGTTTGATCAAAGAGGAGTACGACAGTGGTTTAGAGAGCAGGATGCAAGGACATGTGTCAAGAAGTGTTTAGAGCTGTGACCAAACACGGAAGCCCTGTTTAAATACAACTTAAAGTGTATCTGCTCACAGATTGAGCTGGTTAGTTATGCTGCTAGAAAATGGTTAACCTTATCTAAACAGGCCATCCAGACAAACAATGAGCTCATGCACTGTCCATGTCAAAGTTTACTGGAAGGTTGAAGCCTATATGCACATTCACATTCACACATGAAGCTCGACAAAATTAAATACATTTCAAATCAGTGTGAGTAACAATAAAATGTAGCTTTGAAAGTGGTGTAAGTGCAACTGGAGAGCCCTTTTCTGGTCATTTATAGCACCTAAAGCAGTAAGGTTCTTCCTTGTATAACCGTGCAGCCTCTGTTAAATATTTACAATTTCAGTTTTTTGTCAAAAACCTCTTTGAACCCTGACCCTTTTCACTAGAGACCAAACTGCTCATAGCCTAACAAAGAATTTGAACAATATATCCCGCGACCCTCTGCATCCCAGTCCTCTGCTCTACAGGTGAGCCACCATTCAGATACTCCACCAAATCCCCACTCTGGATCCACCCCTTTCTTTTCTGTTCTCTCCATTCACTCCTACACCAGCCATCTTTCCATATCCACCTCCACCTATGGACAGCTAGGCCATAGGTGGGTACTATGGTGGCCCTGAAGTGCAAAACACAACGGCAAATCAGAAAACACAACGGCAAAACAGAAAACACAACACAAAAAAAGAAAACACAACGGCACATCAGAAAACACAACGGGAAAAGATAAAACACAACACAAACAGAGAAAACACAACACAAAAAGAGAAAACACAACACAGAAAGAGAAAACACAACGGCAAGAGAGAAAACAACACAAAAAGAGAAAACACAACACAGAAAGAGAAAACACAACGAAATTAACCAAACCGGAAAAGGTAAAAAGAAACATCCGGTTTATTTTTGTGTTGTGTTTTCTCTTTTTGTGTTGTGTTTTCTCTTTTTGTGTTGTGTTTTCTCTTTTTGTGTTGTTTTCTCTCTTGCCGTTGTGTTTTCTCTTTCTGTGTTCTGTTTTCTCTTTTTGTGTTGTGTTTTCTCTTTTTGTGTTGTTTTCTCTCTTGCCGTTGTGTTTTCTCTTTCTGTTTTTTGTGTTGTGTTTTCTGTTTTGCTGTTTTTCCGTTGTGTTTTGCACTTCAGGGCCACTGTAGGGTACCCTAACCCTAACCCTAACTCTAACTCAACCCTAACCCTAACCCAACGTCTAACCCTTTTCACTAGAGACCAAACTGCTCGTACCCTAACAAAGAATGTGAACAATATAGCAGGACAACAAGTTAAAGAGCTTTGGTGAGCACTCAGTAGAACATATCAAAGGACAAAAAACAAGGGAAAAATCAAAAGAGCAACTGCAAGTGAGTTGAAATGATGAAAGGCTTCATCAACTGGCATGAGCCACCGAGCTTCCACGCCTTTTGTTCCAAGGAACTGAGCAGAAATAGATTTGATTTGATTGACTTTCCATTGATCACTATGGTCTGATAAATGTGCTTATGTAACTGTCAAGATGATGTGAAGTATTGGTAATAAAGAAACAGAAAGTAAAGTAATAAAGGCGTAATAATGAATAAAGTAATCACACTTCAACACTTTTCCTGCATTTAATCCTACAATGAGGTGACAGAGTCTTCTCTATGGTCACCAGGTGGTGGTGTGGTCACACAGTCAAGGTCAAAGTCTGGTTTATTTACTGTATATAGCACCTTGAACCAAAGTGCTTTACAATTAAAACAATTTCAATTACAGTTTAAACATCAAATAAAAACACAATAATAAAAGCACAATAATATAAAATAAACATCGGATAAAAGCACAACATACAATAAAACTGTAATGATATAACAATCGGTCAAAGGTTAAAAGCCAGGGAGAAGAGGTGGGTTTTCAATGGAGATTTAAAATTGTACTAAATTTGGAGCTGTTCTGCTTGAGAGTAAACAATGTATTACAGTTGGTGAATAAAACATCCACCCCGCTCCGCCTTTATGGATGCCCCCCCGTCTCCCATCATTGTTTGAGAATCAGATCCGTAGCCTGGGAGACCACAAGCGGTCGCTGTGTGAAGGGTTCACACTTCAGTCATCATGACAAATCTACGGCCTCCTCCCTCTGGGAGTTGTGTGATGGGGAATATTTACGCTGCTGTTTTTGTTGTGAAGGCCACATCATCCAAAATCTGATTCAAACCCACTGTCATTACTTAGTCAACAGTTGTCACTATAACTACAATAGCAGGATTGTTCATTACGGTATGTGAGTACAAAGCTGAGGCTGGGAATGATGACAAACAGGCGTTGTTGATGCTAGCAACAGGAGAGTTTTTCAAAAGGTTATTTTGGGTGAGTGGTTGGATTTGGGAACAGTGGTTTACCCGGGAGTCTGGGGTTTGAAGCCCGTCTGGGCTCTCTTCCGGGCCACATTCAGACCTCTCTCCTTATCCCCTGTTTATCTGGAATTAACCAACTTGCGGGAGTCAAGCAACGCTGACCCATGGTGCCTCTTATTGTCAGTAACGGTGTTGGAAACAGTACCTTTTTTGATTGCTCGTTACTGAAAAAAGAAGCACTGTATTGTAACACAGTTATTCCCATTTTTACTGGTAGGCTGTGTTTTTTTATTTTTTTATTTAACCTTTATTTATCCAGGAAGGATCCATTGAGATTCAACAATCTCTTTTCCAAGGATGTCCTGGTCAGAAAGAGCAACATTACAAAACAATCAATCATATATACATACATACATACAGGTAGACAAAAGACAATGCTAGTTAATACAATAAAAGAGACCCTAACACAATTTGAAAGCTAAGAGTCATAGGTGCAACTGGTGACTAATCAGAGAGAGATTTTTTAAAGCCGGAAAGAGGGATGAGAGATCCCATCCTCATCCTGAACTTGCAGGTCATTCCAAGACCAAGGCCTAAAGGAGGAGAGGGTCCTCATCCCTAAATCTGTCCTCATTAAGGGAATCTTAAATTGCAATCAACTATTACTGTAGCTCTAAGATCATGTGTGAGTTTCAGTGGTTTTCAGTTGTGAAACAGGAAACCAGTGTGGGATGTTCAATGTTAAACAGAAAGCTTTGTTTTTTTCCGGCCCGATACCGAATCTATCCTCTTCATGTTGCACTTCACCCAAGTGCTGCTCATTTGATCTGTGAAGCCATTTCAAAAGCTTTATCGTATTAGTGGGTGAATCAAAACCCACAGCGGCTGAACTGTTAACAATGCAGCTCTTGTTTGAGGAGCTGAGCACATAGATAATGAGATAATGCTGAAGCAGATTATTACTGGTAGGAGTACGTCAGTGGTGTCTGACCTCAGATTATTCCAGACATGTAGTAGACTCACCAAGGTTATCATAAATATAATAATATTTCCCCATATTTCTGGCTGCAGTGGTGTTGGTATTACTCATTATCATCATCCCATCATCAGCACCTCATTCTGAAACCATATCATGTTGGTAATACCTTACTTGTCTTTTGTCTCCCTCACTGCAGAATAGTTTCAAAACTTTACCAAAACTAGAAATGAAAATATTAAATTTTTGTATTGATTCTCCAATTTTGAGGCAGCAGGGAAAACATGGCCACAGGTGTGAACACTAGCATTGCAAAATGTAGGCTCCTGTAGGGGCAAGTTCCCAGAAGTTAAACTTAACGGCCATATTTCAACCATCTGGTGTCTGCACAGCTACATGAAAACACCTGAGGGAATCCACTGATGGATGAGTATCCTCAACGAATCACACCAATCAACACTTAAAAAAGCCCATCTCACAACACACTTTCAGCTGTTCAAACCTCCCACATCCCGTTTGTCATCCGCACGCATCAAGCTTCTGAAAACACTGCGGTGAACAAAGTGCTGCAAAAGAAAGATAAAAGTTAAGGCCGTCTCACAGCTGCGGTCAACAAGCCATTCAGAGATTTCATTGGAAAGTTTCATGTGTTTGGTGGCTGGCAACGACCCAGCAATTAACTGAGAAGCCCAACAGACTGTGATGTACAGTCCCAAAGAGTGAGTGATACAGTTTGAATGGAATCTGCATTTTGTAATATCTGCTATAATGTCGTCTCATTTGCTTGGCTTGAACTCTGGGGGTTTCCTTTGCTAACAAGTGTGTTTACAGTCGGGTCAGTGTGTATGTGTTCACAGTGATATCCATTACACACTACGGATAAAACAACTTCCAAGAAACCTTGTATTGTAAATGACCACACAATTTGATGTGCATGTGTTTGTGTTTGTTTCATTTTTGTTCTTTAGCTGATCGATGCTCTCCAGGGTGTGGACAAGGTCATCGGTCATCTCATGAACGGCCTTAAGCAGATCGGCCTGCACCGCTGTCTCAACATCATCATCGTGGCTGATCATGGTAACACACAACATACACTAACAAGGCTTTTAAATATCACACGCATCCCCTTGAGCTCAGATATTCAACCAATTTTGCTAATTTCCTCCATATGACATCGTTATCACTGCACACAACATGATCTCAGGCCCACCTGTTTATGAATACGCTGCTGGAAACTATAAAAGCCGGAATGCCTGTCTTTAAAAGTCCTTTGAAGACTCATCTCTTCAAAGACCATCTCCCCTACAATGTCCCTTTTAAACCTTAAAGGGATAGTTCACCCAAAATTCAAATTTCACTCATTATCTACTCACCCTCATGTTGACTAAGAGCTGTGAGAGCTAAAGTCTATATTTTGTAGTAGAAGCTCCCAGTGCCTCAGTTCACTGCTCTCCCTGTGTCAATTTCTCATGTCGGGGCTTCAATACAAGAGGGACATTACAGACAAGCAGTATGGAGGTATTTGGATGTTTTTTGGTGTGTCTTTTTGGACGAAAAAAGTTGGTGTCCATTGACAACCATTATATGGACAAATACTGCTGCACGAACCCCCCCGTAACTGAGTGAAATTTGAATTTTGGGTGAACTATTCCTTTAACTTGCCTAATAATGCACCTACCGCACATTTATTGCTCTGCACCATACTGAACATATTCAGTGCTAATTTAGGTTTCAACTGCACTGCAGTTTTAGTGTTGTCCTTCACTTGTACGTCATAAAAGTTAAACATAAATTGGTCTTTCCTGTAGAACTGCTAGCACTAGCTCGTTTTCTCAGCTTATATTACTTATTTACATAATAAAGCACGGACAAATGAGCCTGACACCCAGCACACAGGCCAGCTACAGTACATGTTCTCCTTGTGTGATCACCTGGGAAGCCGAAAGCTTATTAATGAAATGCACCGAGGAGACTGCATGTGACAGGTCCCCGCTGTCCGTCTGTTCAGCTGTAGTAGAGCACAACTCCGCCACAAAGTGCTCCTGGCTATTTGTAGAGCTCCAGTACGTATGCAGGAAGACAACTACTCTGGGAAAAGTGGGATCATGACATCTCAACCTTGAAGTCCTTAATACAGGAAATCTGTAACACTAATGTAGAGATTTAAAATTTTGTTAGAACATGTACATCTATTCATGTTCTCCCCATACATTCCCGTAGTGTCTCAGTGCTTGAGCCTGTTGAAGCTCAGCATCCATGGACTTCAATGGGGCAGAATTGTTTTTCCACTGCAGGGCCTGAATGCCTGGTTTCTGCATGACAATTAGAGTTGGATCTGTCTAAAGGCTATATTAATATATTTTATGGTGCAGGCAAAATGAGTTTCCCCTCTTTGAAAGACTAACAACTGCCATTTATGTGGTGCAATATAAAACTTGGGTCGAGTTCTGAAAAATTATATAATTAAAAAATTCTGTACACCAAGAAACAAAATCCAAAAGTGTCATGAAGTAAAAAAGTGTAAAAATGTACCAAAACACCCGAAATCAACACTATGTTCCCTCAGTAGCTGTACAGACTGCAGAGACTAATCATATTGGTGTTACAGGTATGGAGGACACAAGCTGTGACAGGAAGGAGGTGCTGCAGGAGCTGGTCGGAGACATCAAGAAATATTACGTCACCGAGGGGCCATTCGGACGCATCCGAGCCAAAAGCAAAGACACAGTCTGTGAGTGAATAGACAAAGAGCCACAACAGCATAGGGGTCTGAAAAATGAAAAAGCTTTTGTGACCTAATCATCACTCATCAACTCATGACATGAAAAAACAAGACAGCTGATTATGAAGACAGTGTCAGTGACTACTGGTTAGAGATGTGATTGGATGGGTTCCTGTTTTTCAATTGTATTTTTGGTTACTATCCATGTGTGGCAGTTTATTCTTGTGAATGAACGTCCGTAACATATCACTCCAACAAAGCATCTGGGTGTTCGGGTCAAAATAGATGCTGATGAAAACTCTCCAGTGATGAAGAAAAGCCATGTGGATCTTCAACACCAATTAGCCTAGGATGTTGTGGAATCTCTGATACATGGAAAAAAGCATGTGAATGCCTCAGTGCAAGCTGTTTGTTCTGTTCTGTCCTGGAAACCAGATCCAGAGATGTGGGAATCATTGACCTTTGAAAACACTCGAACATTTTATAGCTTACAAGAGAACTCTCTGATGATGTGAACCAGGCCTCACAGCAACAGATGATCAGTTTATTAGAGCACCACTATAAGGGTGTGCCTTCCTAAAGCACAAGATTTTTATTCTTTTTAGGCTACTTGCCTCTTTCACCACCCAACCTCGCCCCGTCCGCTACCTGAAATCGCCGAAGCGGTACCAGGGGGCTGTTTATGTTTTGGAGTCTGCATGCAGGCAAGCCCCCCCCCCGGCTCTGTCCTTCCTGCGGCGAATCAACGCGCGCCTCATTACATATTATACAATGCACATCCGGACCAGTCAAAACCTCGCGCGTAATCTCGCGTGATAAAGTCGCGGTACGAAAAAGGGTCAGAACAAGCTCAATGTTTGATTATTATTTTTATTTTTTTCTAATAAGTTTTACGAATTGATCCAAAGCGATCCAAGGGGGGCTGGATACGTAAAAAACCAGGTTATGACTCCTTTAACTGTTTTTCTACCACTAAAATGAGTTTAGTAAATATTATTTTAAGGTCGAAAAACAACATGGTGTTGCTTTAAAAGGCTCCATCATTGCATGACCAAGAAACACCCAAAGGCTTTAAGGAATCACTGGAGCATCTTAACGCTATTGTAATAGCATGGGAATAGCAGGGAGATGCTGTGGTAACGGTCGATCAGCCATGAAAGCCAAGGGTTCACTCACTATTTCCACTGGCAATTGGAAAGTTCAGTGTTGCAAAAAAGACACAAAACAATTAAAAACATTTACAAAATCTAGGTCAATACGTGGAAGATTACATCCAATTTTTATGAATCATTCCGGTGGGTTTCAATCTCGTTTCCATAGCAGATTTGTTGTTGTTTAATGTGACAATCGATCAGATAATTGCAATGCATTGGCAAATATTCAGGCTTTGAAGGCAGGACTGTTGACTTTCACTCTTCTGTCCTTTCAACAGTGGACTCGGCTGGACTTGTTGCCAACATGACTGTGAGTACACTCTCAAGGGTATTTAGAAAATCAAGACTGGAACTAACACAACACAACACAACAATTACAAATTGCATTTTTTCTTAGCTCAAGTGCAAACAATTTACATCAGGTTTCAGAGAAAAACAATCTGGTTATTGGTTAACGATCCGTGAAAAAACAGGTCTGTTCCCGATCTGTGATTCATCCCTCATTCAGGTGTGGTCCGAATCAGTTTGTCACTTATTTTGCATAGTTCAGTTCAGTTCAAATAAACAGACGTGGGTGAAAACACAACCTAGTTTAGTTGAGTTAAAGCAGATATCAGCGGCACGGCCGTTTCGGCTAATGCTGCGTTCAAGGCAGGCTTTTGAAACTGTAAGTTACAGCTTCAAGTCACAACTACGACTTTGTAGCGTTCCAGGTAACCCGTAACTCGTGTTTTTACCGTCCTGTTGTCTGTGAAAGTTCCCTATAACGGCCACCTGTAACTTCCGACCCGTGAACTCGTACCAGATCGAACTCGTATGACTTCACAGGAAGGAAAAACACAAAGTACGAGTTTCCTTGAACGCACCATGAGTTAGCAGACCCCGCCCCTCGTCAGGCATCTATTGGTCCTCGTCCCTACGTCACCACATTCACGCGCATCCCTTGGCTGCACACACAGCCCTTCATGCCATTCTCTCTCCTCATTGGATAACACTTGTATCCCACAAGGAAAGTTTTCTCCTGGTTTACAGCAGAGCAGAGTAACAACAGAGAAACACTCCATGTAAGTGATTGCTGACGGAAAATAGGACTATTTAGGACTTATATTAACAAAAACATTGCACTGATATCTGCTTTAATGATGCGTATTGGAGCTGTTAGTTTTAGTGCAACAGATAAAAAAGTGTGTTTCTGTGATATTAACAGTGCAAGAAGCCGGAGCAGAAGATCAAACCGTACCTGAAGGCCAACCTGCCAAAGCGCCTCCACTTCGCCAACAGCCGTCGCATTGAAGACGTCAATGTCCTGGTGGACGCAAAATGGCTGTTTGAGAGGTAGGTAGACCCGTGATTCATCTTCAAGTCTCCTGGGGTTTAAGCAACGTCATCTGACACAATTAAGACTGAATCACATTAACGGTGGGAAAATTGTTAATAGGGTATTAACTGTCATGGTGATGCATAAGCCACATTTGAATATTTTCAGAATGAACAGAGCGACCCCCACAGACCATGCACTCATTGAAACCAGTAAACCTAAATTCCCACATCTCAAACTCTACACACTCACTTCCTCAGTTGATCTTAGACACTGATAGGAATGACTTCTCTGCTATGACAAAAGAACTGTGCTGTGCCCCCTGCAGATTTCCTGGGTCTCTCAATTTCTGCTCTGGTGGAGCTCATGGCTACGACAACGATGTTGAGAGCATGCATGTGAGTTTTCATCTCTAAAATCCTAAAATAAAGCATCTTTGTCATTAGCGTGAGCGATTCTTTCTCACTGTAGCCTACTGATGCTTTTCCTCCATCATGTCCACCATTGCACCATCCGCACTGAGGTTAAAGTTTGAAATCTCTCCCTGCCTCCTGTCTTGCAGGCCATGTTTGTCAGTTATGGACCCAAGTTTAAATCCAAGACAGAAATTGAACCATTCTCCAATGTTGAGCTTTATAATCTCATGTGTGGTAAGTTATTGGCTGTTTCAGATGAAAACTGACTATAAATGTGATGGATTAGTTATGTTTTGTAGCGTTAATGAAGCTGAAGTCAAACCAAGGTCTTAATGAGGGTTCACCTGTAATGTACTTACACAAAACTCAGCAGTTATTGTCCTGCACAGATTTGCTGCAGATATCTCCCACTGACAACAACGGGACCCATGGCAGTATGAACCACGTCCTGAAGGAGGCCTTCTATACGCCGCTGGCCCCCCAGGAGCAGAGCGGGCCTGGTCAGTGCCCGCTGGTCAACCTCGATCCTGCAGACAGCCTGGGATGCAACTGTTCAGGCCTGGTGGGTGTTGTTATCCCTTTCATTCTCCAACTGAGAATGAAAATGTCCTTTATTATTACCTCACTGCAGTGACAATGCTATTTTTTTAAAAAAACTTTCAGAGCATTTACAAACCATCTATATTTCCTGTGCCTTCCTTTGGTCAATCAGAACAGAGCCAGCTACACTGCAAAAACTCAAGAATATTTGTCTTATTTCTTGTCAAAATGTCTCATTTCTAGTCAAAACTAATCTCTAGACTGATCACCTAAAATGAACTTGTTTTTTGATCATTTCCACTTGTTTCAAACAAATTTTCACTTGAAATAAGTAGAAAAATCTGCCAGTGGAGCAAGTTTTTTGTGCTTGTAATCAGAAAGAAAAACTTGCACCATTGGCAGATTTTTCAACTTATTTCAAGTGAAAATTTGTTTGAAACAAGTGAAAATTATCTGAAAGCAAGTTATTTTTTAGGGGATGAGTCTTATTTTAAGTGGAAAGAGTTTAGTTTTGACTAGAGATGAGACATTTTGACAAGAAATAAGTAAAAAATTCTTGGAAAGAGTTTTTGCAGTGTAACACTTCCTGTTTCAGCTGCACAGCTGTGTTAACAAGCAGACAGATGGTGAAGATAAAAAATCAGTGTTAAACTAATGAACCAAAAAAACAGAGCCAGGGAATGACCAGAAATGACTCCATTGGAATATATGTGACGTTTCTTTGGCATCAAGGTTTAATTCATAGATGTGCTTCCAGCGCAAATCTTTCAATCACTGTTGTTCATTCAACAAACCTAGTATATTGACAATAACAAGTGTGGTTGCCACAACAATGATTTCAACAGACACCGTCTTCTTCACAAAGAATGCTGAATGCATTGTGGGATAGTAAATGGAAAGTCACAAAATTTACATTTTTGCAAGACAAAGCTCTGCAAACATCTGGTTCTGGTCAACGAGCCTCTGAAATCTGTGAAACTGAAACTTCTGATCCCCTATTTTTCTCTGTGTTCTTCGAACCTCCGGCTTTCATTCTTGATCAGTGACAACATTCTTGGCAAATGTTTTTGCTTTAGTCCGTCTTGCGGAAGCTTTACGAAAACTCCGCCTCGTCCTTTTAATAAAGCGGGTAAATCGAGAGCCTTCAAACCAGGGCCCGTATTCCTAAAGATTCTTAGTGCAAAGAGTTGCTCCTAGTGGCCAAATTCTAAGAAAATTCTTAGAATCATGATGTTTTCTTAGAATTTCCTCTAAAAGATAAGAGTAGCTCCTAGTAAAGATAAAAGCTATTCCTAAAGCATCCTAGCTCTTAAGAGAGCTCCTAAGGTGGGATCTGCTAAGAGCGGGGAAGAGGACTTTTAGTGGCTTAAGAGTTCCCTAAGCAGAGGACAACATGGTGGACAGAAGAGGCAGGAGAGATATTCACTGGATGACAGTGAAATACTGAAACGCTATAGGTTGTTCCTGTTCCTCTGTCCACTTGGGTTTCCTTGTTCTTTTCTTCTCCATTGCTGTTCACTGGTTTGTGGTAGATTTCAAAGCCAACCAACACTGCTTCTTATCGGCCAGTCAGTGATCACAGACACTGATGAAAGCTTAACCATTTTACCCTCGTTAAATTGAGTTGAAATGTTGAAAGTGCAATTACTAGCATGGCATTAAATATAAGCAGATAAATATAAGTTTCACTATGTGAATACTATGCAAGTTTTCACACATTTTGTACGATAATTTTAAAGTATAGCTTACTATTCATTTAACAGAGATTTTCTTTTACGTTAATTTTTTTTTTTTTTTTTTTTTTACAATTACACAGTCTGATAAGATAAGATTATATGATTATCGATTTGAGGGTCCATCCTTTGTAGTAGTATCATCAAAAGTATATTTTTTTTAAAGTATATTTTTTGGGCTTTTTGGCCTTTAATTGACAGATCAATTGAGAGAGAGACAGGAAACTGGAGGCAGAAAGAGGGGGAATGCCATGCAGGATAGGACTGCTCTACCAACTGAGCTGAACACCGCCTCTTTTTCTAACTTTTCAGGATCAACCAATCACAGCGTTTGAAATGATGATCATCCCTGACAACATTCTTCACTAAGATAGGAGTTTCTGTCCACTCCTTGCTAAGAGTTCTCTGAGAGTGTCCTGGAATCACTCCTAAGCTAAGATTCCTTGCTAGGAATTTTTAGGTTAAGATAGGAGCTCTCTGAGAGGATTCTTAGAACCTTTAGGAATACGGGCCCAGGACCTTCAGCATGTACTGAGGCAGTTTGCAGCCAAGTGTGAAAGCAGTGTGATACACAATATTTAAAGGGAAGGTGCAGTTTTTTACAACCTGGATCTTATTTCTGGCATAAAATATGGTCCTTCAGACGATATTTAGATCCATCCGAGAGCCGCGTATATCCATGTAGTTGGGTTGAACGGGGCACCAAGAATGCAGCCTCTAAATAAAGAATTATCTGGCGTGACAGGGAAGTTGTTGCTTCACGGTGCTGTTTCTTTTTCCTGTTTCAACATGGCCATGTCAGCTCCATAAGGAGGCCGTGTCCCCAGGCCGCACAGAGACCTGGGACCGAGGTGATAACCTGCCCCTGGATTCTCAACCTCTTCCTTCCTGTGTGTTTCTTCCCCCTCCGCTGCCGTTGATACGGATACTCCTTCATCCTCGCTCCAACTAACAGGCTGTTTTTTGACGCCCTATGGGAAAATCTGCATCAGTCATTATAAACACATTGATCTGCTGCGGAAGACACAGAGGCGTTTCTGTTCCTCTGCTCACTCAACATCAGACAGCTGCGCATGCACACACACACACACACACACACACACACTATGTTGGTCCTAAAGTCGGGGGTTTCTCATCTTGGCTCATGAAAGGGAGAAGAAAATATAAGGGCACACACTCACTCTTGTAAACCTGGGAGGCAGCACGCAGTCGGTCACAACCGTTTGCGTCATCAGTAGATTGTTGGATCAATGCTGTTGGTTTTTCAACTCATAGTAACCCACATACTAGAAAAGAACAAGCACATTCCCACAGCAGACTGCTGATGTAACGGTCTGGCGAGGAAAAACCAACTGCCTGAGGTTGACTCAAAGAGATCATACAGAGTTCATTAAAGGGATACTTCATCAATTTGAAGTTCCAGGGGGGGTCCGGCTGGCAACAGATTTTCACATTACTGGATGGCGGCGGATAGAGTTCACTTTTGAATCGTCCAAAACACACACTATGAAACATCCAGATACCTCCATACTGCTTGTCTTGAAGTGGCTCCCAGTGGCTCTGTTGATGTTAGTGCACAAATACGAGATTAGCTACTGCTACAACAAGGATAAAAAAAAGAGATCAAATTTGTTTTTTCCCAACAACTTTTTCATGTGGCGGCTTCAGGACACTTGGGTCGGTACAGACGAGCAGTATCTGGATGTTTCATAGTGTGTGTTTTGGACGATTTTGGGCGATTCGTTTTGGACGATTCGTTTCAGACGATTCAAAAGTGAACTCTATCTACCACTATTATATGACAGTCCGTTATCAGCCGGACCCCCCCTGGAACTCCTAAAGTGTTTTGATAACTTAGAAAGTTCTCCAAACCCTTCCTTGGCATGACGGTTGATTGATTGATTGACAACTTTATTGAACTTAACCAATGTTCAAAAGATGAAAAACACAATAAAGCCAAAAGGCTTATTTCCATTGTGGTCCTGAGATTTAGATGTTATGAATTTACAAGAAAGACAAGCACACAACACATGGACTAAAAACATGAGAAGGAGACACTAAGACACAAAGACTACAAACATTAAGGAGACGAACAGTACAATAGATAAAAACAAGAGACAAGGTCCCAAACAAAGACAATAAAACATAAAATAGACACACAAACAAACAAGGTGAGTAGATGATTGGTGAATTATCGATTTTGGGTGAAGTATCCCTTTAAACACATTACTTATTTACTGGTCTTACCTCACACTACACTATACTGTACTGTACATGTTCACTGTTTTTATCTTTTAACTTGATGTACACAGTGTATCTGTGCTGTTCCCTGTGTCCCACAGGGAAAATACAAACTTCCAATGATTTCTATTGACATCATGAGTTTTGTGTGTGTTTTCTGTTCAGAGTGAAAACGCTACAAACAGCCGTCTGAATCTGACAACTGAAGAAAGTAAGTCACTTTCTGCTTTGTCAGACGTTACCTCTCCTTTCTACGTTTACTGTAGTTGAGTAATGCAAGGAGAATCAAAAAAAAACCTGATTCTTTGCTTTCACTCTCTCAGAATCTGCTGCAGAAGAGAAGCACTTGTTGTTCGGCCGACCCCGGATGCTGCAGCCCGACCAGAGCTACTGCCTCCTCCACCAGGAGGGCTTTGTCAGCGGCTACAGCTCCAAGGCCCTGATGCCTCTGTGGAGCTCCTTCACCCTCGACAAACCGGTGACTAATGAACAATTACAATTAAATTACTCAAAATGTTTTAAATCTGAATCTCACAAAATTACATCAGGATGTTTTTTCTTTTACCAATTGCTTCAGCACAAACATTTTGTAAAATCGGATTTTACAGGATTGCACAGAGTTGATGATTTGAATCTTTGTGTGCATGCGTCATTAACAACAGTGAGTGTTTGCAGGAGACAATAAGAATTTAATGAAATCATCCTGCTGGAAAAAGTTTGCTACGTTACCTCATACTGTACGTAATTTTTGTTGCTTCAGAACAGAATACTTTTCTGTTTGAACTCTGTTGAATATGAACATCATTTCATTTATGTGACAGGGTTCAGAACAGCATAAATCTGAAGGTTTGCCGTGCGGTAATTCGATCAAACAAATGACTTAATCACTTCCCGATGCAGAAATTCTGCCACTGACAAGCAAATGTATGTGTAAAGTCAAACAATTTAGAATCAAATATGATCCTTAGTCGTAATTAAGATGAGAATAAAAATGTGCACCGTGGTGTGTTGTATCACTATCACCATAAACAGAGAGTTGTTGTGTGTTTTCAGACCGAGAAGATGAAGTTATTCAGCAGCGTCAACCTGTAATCACTGTTTACATGCATTGTTGAGTTGCCAATGTTTTCTTCTGGCCTTCAGCTAGAATGAATATACATATGATGAGTTGAAAGAATACACAGGATCAAAGAGATAAACAGTCAGGTACACGTCATAGTTTCTCTCAAAGAACACAGGTGGAAGACTCCAGACAGGTCATAAGTGAATTTCCCCAGTCAGTTTATGTCTGGAGATGATTATTTCTGATGCCAATAATAGATTACAAAGAAAATTTCCCTCGTTCACAGTTCAACTCTGAGCCGTTGCCGCCGGTGAAGCCTGACTGTCTGCGGGCTGATGTCAGACTTCCAGCTTCCCAGAGTCCCACATGTGAACAGTATGACACAGCTGGAAATGTCACCAGCGCCTTCCTCTACCCTCCTAGTATGTATCAGTCTGCACACACACACACACAGTCATCTATTCAAGAGTGTTTTGACTCTCGTCTCTTTGGTTCATGGGGATGTGAATGTCTTTCCAGCTGCTTCACTCACTTCCTCTGTCTCACACAAACACACCCCCATAAATCTTAATTTCCACAGAATTTCAGCACCTCCTTTTCCCTTCACACTTATGACAACAAGCATGTGCAGCTACAGTAAATTCTTCATCTGTCATGCATCTGCGGCCACAGGACCGTCACTCTGCCAAGTTCATTCAGAGCAAGAGTTCATTAGCATTTAGAGTTGTGAGGCTGAGAAGCGTCCTTTCTGTTTTATTCTTTTACGCTTATTAAGTTTTGTTCAAATTGTACAGAAACCACAACAACACAAAGCTCGGCAAAACACTGCGTCACAGAGTTGGCATCAATGCAAATGACAGAAATCAGTGATGAAGAAAAAGAAACACTTTTCCATCCTTTTCCTTCAGTAAGATCAAAGGCTCCTAGTTCAGTATTAAAATAGTGATGATGATGATAATAATAATAAACCATAAGATCACAGAGGTGGATCGCATTTTTCATTTTTTGTGGCAATGTTGTATGTATCGTCCCTGTTAAATAGACATTAAAATTAAAATATCAATCCCCATCCAGTTTAAACATGGAAACAAGATAGGAATTCACAATATAAGCCACAAAAAACAAAAAAATAAAACCAATTTTAGTTTTTAGTCCTGTGAGAAAGGATTTATTTCACAGATTTGACTATGGGTGATATCCAGTGTCGACCCGTGTTAAGAAATTGCAGAAATCCAATGAGGAACCCATGTGTTTTGGTGCCGTTGTCCCATACACAGAACAGTACTCTTCATTGTGAACGAGATAAAGGAAGGTGGCGTTCAGTTTTTCATCACACTTTAGTCTGAAGATTTGATCTGACATCCAGCTGACGTCAGGCCATTTCAAGCATTTCAACCCACAGGCCAAACAGTATGGCTTCCAAATGTCTGTGACTGGTTCAAAAGCGGTTTGACAGTACCCGCAAAATCCTTCGAGGCATGCACGGCTTTCTTTAATTTTAGGCGGTTCCATTCGTTTCCGCAACAGAACCACTGGCATGCAAACAAACTTGGTGATTTCAGAATATTTTATGAAATCTTACAATCTGCTCTTTGATGAGATGTTAACATCTGTGTGATGATCTAAACTCAAAATATGTGCAGCGATAAGAACAGACTTGAACTGACAAACAATGTGTGTTTCTTTGCTGTCTCATATGTGTTCAAGTTCAAGTTCACATTTATTTATATAGCACGGTTAAAAGACCTGCAACAGTCGACCAAAGTGCCTCACAGAATAGCAACAGAAACAAAGAACATGCATGTGCAAGAAACATTCTTACTCTCATTCTCAGACAATTGTATGTAACACGTACATGAACACATACACACATATACACAGAGCATGCAGACCTACAGTAGTAATAAACAACAGTGCAAATAGACATTTAAACACAAATTATTCAGGGTTTGAGGACCTGGATCCGAAGGCCAAAGGTTTAAGTGCGTCTTTAAAGCGCACTTAAACCTTTCCATGGATCCTGCATGTCTAACATGTAATGGTAAGCTGTTCCATAGTCTGGGAGCCGCCACGGAGAAGGCTCGATCGCCCTTTGTTTTTAATTTTGATCTTGGTACTTCCAGTAATAGCTCACTGGAAGACCGTAGATCTCTGGCTGGATTTCGAATTTGTACAAGTTCTGCCAGATATAATGGGGCCAGACCAGTTAAAATCTTAATAACAGTTAATAACACTTTAAAATCAATCCTAAAGCGGATGGGAAGCCAACATATAATGAATTACAGGAATCAAGCCTACTTGACACAAAGGCATGAATTACTCTTTCAAGATCATTAAAAGATAAATAGGGTTTGATTTTTTGATAAAATACGAATTTGGTGAAAAGATCCTTTTACCACTGAGTTAATCACCTTTCTAAAATCAAAAGTTATGGTAAAAGTGTTGGTAGGTAGGTAGGTGAACGTCATTACCCTATCCTATTGGCCTGTTTTTTACTACACGTAACCCAGCAGCAGCCAAGAAGAAATGTCAACACAGACTCAATAAATCAAGAATAGGAAATCTTCATAGAACTCCTGTCTACAATAAAACTATCAACACGTGATTTAAATACTCATGATATATCAGCAATAAAACTGAAACGAAATGAAGTCTTACTTTCAGTCTGAGTCAGTGTGAAATGCCGATGCCAAAAAAATCACATTCATAAAGAATCCTTTGGGATGTTAGTGAAACCTCCTCTCAGAAGAACTCTTCAGACACATTGCATCATCGTCACTTTGATATCATTACAATATTCAATAATTTTCATTTTGACTTGCGCACATTTCCACCACAGCTGCCAAAACACTCATCGAGATGAAAGCAGCCATCAGCCTACTAAACAGAGCAGCACATGGAACGCCGGAGGCATGTTCTGCTCACATTTTATTAACTAACTAAAACAACATCTTGGCTCACCTAACAGGACATTTTAAATGTTCACCCTCCTCTTGTTTATAAGTTCAATTTCACGTCCTGCTGAGGTTGATTTTACAAAGTGTTGGGACACCTGCGTCAATTGCTTCAGTGCGGAATAAAGATTCCAGTAATTGTTCACCAACTTTTAATGAGTCATTTTCTAATTAGTGCCTGTTCTTTTTATTTGCATATAAATCCACAAACAAGTTGCAGGCTGATCTTCAGTAAAATCCCTTTTTGGCTTCAGTTTTATTATTTTTACAGTTATACCAACTCTATGTAGTTTTGTTTGTGTTGGTGCTGTTCTCATGGTGCAGTAGATAATCCTGTCAGCGAAACAAAAAACACCTGTTCTCACTTCTTCAGAAGTTGCTGCATTCCTCTTCTTCATATGTCATTATTTTGAGGATGTTAATTTCACAGGAAGGTTAGGCGTGTTGGTTTTCTACAAAAATAGACAAGTGTACATACGTGGGCACTTTGGGCTGCAGAGAAACCAGTGCATGGTTCGTTTCTCAGGAGGCAGGCTGAGGTTTTAAATGAAAACGACATACTGTACTACTATGCCAAAATACCAGTTACACCAATTGCATCATGTCATTGACTGAAAAAATAATAATTCACTCACTGATCTTACACAGGTTGCTGTTAATCCATCTTTGCATGTTCAGTTAACTGCATCACAGCATCCAAAAAAATAACAAAACAACTTGTTTCTTGTGGTGTTTTTTTTGCAGACCTGAACGCCACAGAGGAGCAGCAGTTTGACGCTCTACTGATGAGTAATGTTGTACCAATGTATCCTGAGTTTAAAAGTGAGTTACCCACAGAAACACCACTGTCACTGAGTAGCAAGATAAGATGCCAAACTTAACGGAACTCTGCTAACATTTTCCCATCGTATTTCTCTCCTGCTCCTCTCTCTCTCCTGTCAGAGATCTGGGACTACTTCCATGACAACTTATTGAAGAAATACGCTCTTGTTTACAACGGTATAAATGTGGTGGTTGGCCCCGTCTTCGACTACAACTACGACGGACAGTACGACACTCCAGAGCAGATTCAGCAGTGAGTTCACCACAGAGGATCATGTTTAAACTACATCCCAAGTTATTCTTCATTAATCCCAAGTATGGATTCACTTAAAAACTGTAGGGTAGCTGAATGCACCCTTGTACTGTATCTGTGAGATAGTGGAGGAGGTCCAGCAAGTTGATGCCCCTAGGCCCGCTATCTAATCATTCACAGACATACTGACATCAGAGCTGTCTCAATGTGCCGGGCTGGCCCAACCCAACCAGATGCACTTTCAAAATTATACAAATGACTCAAGTCCGGTTAAGGCGAGGGGTTAAGGACCGGTTCCAAGGAACCAGGGAATCGGTAGCTACTGTATCAGTTTCAATAGGAAAGGTACCCATCCCGATATGTTCAACAGAATGAATTTATTGTTAAAATACAGACTCACATCACTTTGTTCCCTGGAACATGACGCTGGAACCATGACACATGACACCAAATGGAAATGCATTTTGTTATGAATGAAGCGCTTCATTAACTAACCACAGCTGGCAAGTCAACATGAGGGAGACTGCCAGGAAGTCATTCATTCATTTACTCATTCATTAATTTTATGTTCCTTTGGATTCTTCGGAGTCAGTCACATTGGTGTGGAGTTAAAGGGATAGTTCAACATTTTGGCAAATTTGCCTGTTGCCATAATCCCTATAGTCATAGCAGTAGGTTCATTACCTTGGATACCATAAATAAGATACATTCCATTCATCAAGAATGTTTTTGACTTGGGAATCCATATCGTAACATATTATCATCATCATACGTTGTATCAGTACAACACTTGAAAAACAATTGAAAAACCAATGGCAATGGAGTAAGATTTAGAAATATAGTTGTGTTATAAGTAATGAAATGTACCTAAAACTCAATTATTATTATTCAAATCTAATCTGTGTTGGCTGAATCTTCCATCAATAACACTATTGAAACAGCTTCATGACTGAAGCAGTTTTCACAGTTTCTCTTTGTTGCAGCCTTGGTCATTTTTTTCTTTTTAAGCCCCCACAGATACAGTACAGATTTGTAGGGTCACTTCAGTGCAATGGGTTGGAACTTAACAGGATTCACTGGAATTGTTTTGGGTTTTTTTTTTTTTAGTTTATGGCTGGTGTTTCTATAACACCTCCTGTTGATTTCCTGTCATTTTTGGCCAATGTCAGGGATTAGATTTAAGATCTATCCAGGATGTGCCCTGAGTCAGTCAGCTACGGGATCTGCAGGGTAGACTCCTGACTGTCACAACCCTTCCTAGGAAATTAATAAATGAACTTAAGCTGTAAAATCCCTCCAGCTTTTTTCCTCATGCACCACAAACTAAACTTTAGAAGTGAACAGATGTGGAATTCACCTTCCAGAAACAGTGCCGGTGTGAAAGTTGATGTAATAAAGTTCACTGAACAGTCAGGTCAGGAGTGAGCAGAAGCGATGCCTGCAAAATACTGTAGGTGGTTAGCATGCTAAAAGACTTCTAGTGTTGCTTTCCGCCTGTGGAGACGGCACGTTTGATGCTGAACTCTTAGCATTTCCTCTAACTGTTAAGTAGTTGGCTATTAATGCAAATGTTAGCTTTGTAGCATTAGCAAAACATATGCAGCACGTGCCCCACAAATGCACATAAATGCTCTGAATGTGTGCACAGGTTGCAGACAGTGACTGACTGACCACTGGGCCATATGGACAAATGCCACAAAGACCACATAATGATGCAGCCGGGGAAAAAGAAGAAGAAAATAGTGGGGGGAGTACTCGATAAAAACTCATATACTATAGGCTAGCTCAAATATCTCACTCCAAGCTGAGTTCAAAACTTGAGATCCCTTCAAATAGTTCTTCCAAAACACAACAAAAGAGGCAACAAAACTATTTATAAATACATTTACAATCAATCAATCACTTTTATCTTTGCTTTACTAAAGGAAAGTTTGGCCCTACCACAAGTTTTACCAAAGCAGTTACCTGCACTGCAAAAACTCAAAATCTTACCAAAAATATTTGTTTTATTCTCATCAAAATTTCATTTCTAGTCAAAACAAATCTAATTCTACTTAATAAGACTCACCACATTAAAAAGTAGCTTGTTTTTAGACACTTTTTACTTCTTTCAAGCATATTTTCACTTGAAATAGCACATACAAGTTTCACTGGCAGATTTTTTTACTTATTTCAATTGAAAATTAGTTTGAAACAAGTGAAACTTATCTAAAATAATAAAATAAGTTAATTTTTAGGTGATGAGTCTTATATTGAGTGGACAGAGATTAGTTTTGACTAGAAATTAGACATTTTGACAAGAAATAAGAGGTTTTGCAGTGTGCTGATGCCGTGGAGTTGTAGTTGTTGGGGAATATTATTTTATAAAAAAAATTTGTCATATGTTCTGGTAAGATTTTTCATAAGAAGTTACATGTAGTTTGTATGTGGCAAAAACACGGCTTCCTCTCAGCTCACCCAGCAACATGATGACGAATCCTCGGGGACTGTTTTAACACTCACGCTCGTTGATCTACTCACAGTGACCTGTTGCTGGTGACACAAAGCAAACTGACGGTTCATGACGGTGTGTGATTCATCCAGCTCAGTTTAAGTGAAGCATAATGCTGCATGGAGACCAAACATCAACACCGAAATCACAGCATCACGTCGGGCAGCCACCATGATAGGCTTTATTTGTTTGTGGTGAAGGGTTTGACTTGGTAATTATCAGTCCCAGACACCTCGACTTTTTTCACAGTTTACAGTGAAGATAAGTGAGGTCTCTTTCTTCAGAAAAGGACCCTCCCCACGTACATCACCCGGCCAGAAACCACAGGACGACTTCTCATGAATTTCATATCTAATTCGATCTAATATGATGTGCACATTTGCAATTCATCGTCATTGATCCACCTTTGTGTCTGAATGGGATCAAACACATGTAACACAAATGTTTTGACATTGGCACTCACAATATTTTCATTCCATGTTCATCCGTTTTTTTTTCAAGTTGCACAGAATTTCGGATGACTGCTCATCTGTAACGCTGTGTGGATTGTTTGTGTGATTCAAGGTTTGTGTCTGGCACCAAGATCCCCATCCCCACACACTACTTTGCGGTGCTGACCAGCTGCAAGAACTCAACCCAAGCCGTGTCCACCTGCACGGGCGAGCTGCAGACCGTGTCCTTCCTGCTCCCTCACAGAAACCAGAACACCGAAAGCTGCAAAGTAAGAAAATCATGACGTCACAGCTGATCTCTGTAGGAGTTCAGCGGTGTTCACTGTGCGACCTCACATTGTGCACAGGCAAGACTGAAACTCTTCATTATGAAACTGGCCCCTGGCTGTCTGCCTGTCATGCTGCAGTGCCCTGAACAAAGCAGCTCTCTGTGGAGGGTGGATTACTCTGGATAGCAAAAGCAAATTATGAATCATTACTGTATGATACCGAGTCAGGGATTATGGGAAAAACATCATATTCCTTCCACAGAATTTACCTCAGCTCGTCCACATCATCTTGGGACCACACTCAGTGCATGATATTGAAATTTGGCAGATAGCTTGAGACTTAGGGAAGTGAAAATAATGTACTAGTACTAGTGTATAGGGTATAGTCACAGTCACAAGGTACCAGTAAGGACAAGTGACAGCGTGTGGCGGTTAACGTCACTGAAGTTAAACTCACTTAAAAGATGGGCTAATCCACTTGCCAAGTGGTCACTGACCTCTTGGCAAAACGATTAGCATCGTCACCCGCGGTGCACGAGACCCGGATTCAAAACCCACTCATGACAGGCCAGAACAATCGGTCACACTACTGGTCATCTGGGGACCATGAATGTCTGACTGCACCAAATTTTATCATTAAAGCCCCAGTATATAACTTCTTTGGCTTTTTATTGGCAAAAATCAAATATTGCTTTCATAAATACGTATTACACTAAACTCGAATCACACCCGCATACAAATGAAAGCTTTATTGTACCTTAGAATGAGTGTTACAAGTGGTTATAAATCAATAATGGGGGGGAAGACACCGAACTGAGGCCGCCATGTTGCATCGCCATTTTTTATGTTCAGTGGCAGCTTGTTTATCCTGTTTCGTGCAGCGTCTGTTGTCCGTCTGACGTCTGCCTGATTTCATGTGAATGCGACATCAAGAATACGTTCCGATATGCAACCGCACCACTAGATGGGGGTAAATCCTACACACTGGGGCTTTAAGCCAGAACTTTTTGAGATGAATCACAAGATAAAATTGAAACTGGCGGAAACGTTTAAAAAAAAAAAAAATCCTTTCCCAATGACAGTGAGATCAAATTTGAAGAAGGAAAAAAAATGTTTTTGTAGAAACAGGAAGCAAAAGAAAGGAGAATGGCCGACCTATTAGTTCAGAGACACATTATGACAAACTGACCTTTTGTTGTGACTGGTTGCCCTTTGTTTGTGATTTTGACAGAGCGCAGAAGATGAATCACAGTGGGTGGAGGATCACATGTGGTTCCATCAGTCCCGAGTCAGAGACGTCGAGTGGATCACGGGACTGGACTTTTACCAGGGCAGCAGCAGACCAATCCCTGAGCTGCTGAGGGTGAAGACCCGCCCCACCGCTGCCATTCACAGAAAGCACTGAAAAATTAAACAGAGCAAATACGCAAGTTAGAGGATTCATGCTCAATATTTGTAAAATTTGTCATGATTACTTTTAAATTATGTCATCACTTTGTCAACACCTTATCCAACAGGGTGGCATTGTTTATTTATTAACTTTGTAGTTTTAAATCTGATTATTTTATTTTTATATCATTTAAAATTGCCATGTTCTTTTTGTCACAATTTCTCAATCTGTTTGATTTTGCAAAACTGTTTTTGAAAGATTCACTTCATGCTAACTTCACCTGATCTTGCTTGACTTTAAATGTTTTTTTGTTTTTGTTTTTATCATTGCAAAAGTACTAAATGTATTTTATTTTGTATATTTTACCAAGAGTAATAACTAAAATTCAAGATGAAAAGCTGTTTGTTGTTCTTTTAAATATAATTTTACAGACCTGATGACCTGAAATGAATCAATCACTTTCACTTAGTGGCAGCAGGTTTCATACATCGATGTCTAATGTACTAATTCCCAATTCATGGGAAATTACATTACATTTAATGTCTTTGTAACCTGCATTGACCGGTTTGAAGATTTCCTCACCTGCTGGCACCAGAATCAGGTGCTGTGTCATTCGAGGACATCGTTGTAATAGTGTCCCTTCGTAACCTTCGTAGACCGCCTGTGTTCGGTCTAGTCTAAGTTCTTTGCTTTGTGACAAAAGCTCCAGTTTTGAAAATTACAGAGCATTTCTCCCTGTAAACATGTGGTTTTAAGGTCACTGGTTTTAAGAACAGGCTGTCAATCTGGGCTGAAAGTCAAGTGTAATTGCCTCTGTGTTGTTTTCAACAGTGAAGGAGTTGTGGGATAAGAGAGGATGCTTCCCAGAGATTTCATTGCAGAAGAAAATAGGGATCACCGAAAAACTTAATTGGATGGGACTTGTCATTGATATTTAATGCTTTATTGTGTTAATGAGCAAAACCAAGCATCTGCTATACTATACATCATTGTCTACCAGTTGGTTGTGACACAACTCAGTTTAGATGATAGGTCATCTGTTAAGAGTTCAACATCTCTGACGTTACATTGACGTCTGCTGACTATAAAATCATCAGTGATTAGATTTTCTAAAAAAGAAATTGTATGTGTTTCACCGTCATGGCTGCTGGGAAACAGCAGGAAAGAAACTCTTTCCACAAACGTTTGTGTCTGCATATTGTCAGTGCCTGATTCACCTCCCTGTGTAAACACAGACTAAGGTCAGGCAGGCAGGAAGATGGGGTGGGATGGGATGTTCTCCAGGTTATGATGGAGTCAAATCCAATTATATACTATTGTCAGCTCTAATTCAACACTGGCACTGCAGTAAGATTCTGTCTACAGAGCGGTTTCATGATGGTTTGATCTGTACCTGCAGGCTGTAAGCTTTCCACTGCTACATTCCCACATTGTCACATTGTCCCAACCAATTTCTTAACATCCACGGAATGAACCTTTGATTATGTTCTGGGTCCGAGTATCTTTTGGTAATCCGATTTTCTTTTGATAAATGGGAATTACAAAACCATGTTTTCGTGTCAAAAGGAGTTCGATTTAAACTGCTTGTGAAAAGAGGGGGAGATATGTGACAGTTGAGGTTCCTGTCACTGTGCCTCCAATTGATCATGTGCCCTGGCTACTTGGCTGAGTGGATGTCCCTTTGGCCAAGTGGTTAGCGCGCATGACTCTTGCCCGGGCATCTGGCGTTCGAAGCCCGCCTGGGCCTTTTTCACATTGCCACAATATAATGACCTGGACAAATGAAAATATGCACAGGCTATTTCATGTAACAAAAAATAAAACCACTAGTCAACAGAAAACAAATAAACAGGCCAAAGATTAAGAGCACAAAAGTGGGGGCAGAAGAGGATTTTCTGCAACAGGTTTGTGGAGATTTTGAGCTGAAAATGGCATAAGCTTGAGTCCCCAACGTACACCTGGAGTTAGAGGTGCAGGCTTGTGTATTGTGATGTATGAGTCATAAAAGTTGGAGTTTTATGGAGCAACAAATGTTTTATGGGACAACTCCATAAAACTTCCAATTAGTGGTAATCCAGTAATGTTTGGGTTCTGAGCAGAGATTTCCACAAAGTACATAAGATCCAGTAGAATTCCATCCACTTGACACCAGTTCGTGACCCTTGTGGGTCCTTGTGTGTTGTGGTTGTAAATCATCTGAATGATTTTGGAACAATCTAAGAGTTTTTTTTTATTTATTAATGTTTTTTTGTTTGTTCCCTGGAATGCTGCACCACCACTTTCAGGGTTATTAAAGTGTTTGCCATCTCTGGTTTTCACGTGATCTTTTGAAAAGGTTCAGCGTGAGGACCGATGCGGTGTTTCCAAGTATTGTTCACATGCAGGCAGTGCAGTTCTCTGTCACACAAAGTTTCACAAAATGGAAACGTCTGCCAGACGACGACGAGGGTCCAATCTGCTGCACCGATGACTCGGATTTACTCACACTTAACGTATACAGTATAGTAGCGTAACGTCTATCTAGCTCCACTCAGAAGAGTCACTCTGGTCAGAATCCCTACAGGGAAAATTGTTATGGTGTGTTTGTGTGAGAAAAGCGCGCGCACACGTGTGTGGTCAGACCACACAAAGTCTGTTTTACCCTCCACATCAGTAGGCTAAATGTTGTGTCATGGATCTGTCGTGTGAGCAGATTGTTAGATATTCCTCAACCAGGAAATGTACATAAATAAGACACTTTACTTTTCTTACATCAACAGTATACATTTCCTCTGGAAATATTAATTTAAATGCATTTCTTGTTTTACTCTTATTTGTTACACAAAGGATAAACGTAACCGACACACGTGCAAATGACACTGAAATCAATTTATAGTCATAGACGTGCATATAAGTTGCTACAGTAGCTGTAAGTATCTGTGTTTTGTGAAAAGGAAACTATAGTGGACATAAATGTCACATATTTCAGAACTAAAAATAAAGCAGAGTTATTGAAAGGTATAGAAAGGATTGATTGATTGTCATCTTTTCTCACAAGCTGAGGTCTGGGAACAACTTCATGGCTCCACACATGAAACCAAGGTTGAGTGAATGTGCACATGCCAGGCTGATAAATCAGAGTCCTGGGGTTAAGTGAGTAATACTGTACCTATATCATCATTAAAAAAACAAAACAAAAGGTAGAATGGTTGGTACTCTGTCGTTCTCTCATTCTTTTTCTTGGGTTCAGTCAATCCGGCCATAGGTTTGTTGCTTCTCGTCGTTCTCTCGTCATCTTTCCCCCGTTGTCATCTGCTCTCTGCTGCTGCCTTTTGGCGTCCGTCTTCTCCTTTTGTTTGTGCCCGCACACCTGGCTTGCATTAACCTGGCTCAATCACCTGGTACAGAATAGGTAATGAAGGTAATAGCAGTGAAATAATAAATAAATAAATGAGAGTAAATGTCTCTGATGTCAAAAGCCCAGTCATCTTTCATCACAAGCTGAGGCCTGGGAACAACCTTTTCGGCTCCACACATAAATCCAAGGTCTAATGACTGTGCACATGCCAGACTGATAAGTTTAGTGAGTAATACCCATAAAAAAAACTAAAAAAACACACAGGGAGTATCAGGGATAGGAAAGGAAACCACATTCTCTGTGAAAGTGCCACTTTTGGGCACCACTGCAGAGTCACAGGAAGTAAGTAGCCTACTGAGTAGATGTCACAATGCAGAGACAAGACAAATTTACTATTTGTTATTAGTCCTCTTGATTGGTTTAATATATTCTTCTTGTACTTTCTTTTCTTGCTTTTAACTGAGGCTATATATGTTTAATGGCTACAATTTCTTACTGTAGTAGTTTTGGTTATTTTCATTTTTAAAAATTGTATGTTTTTATGCTGTTCTTTTACCATTTCTAGTTCTTACTGTCAAATGTTTTGTCTTTATGTAAAGCACATTGAGTTGCCCCTTGGTAAGAAATGCACTATATAAATAAAGATGAGCCTTTCCTTGTATGGTTTATGTATTTTAAGAGGGAGTTGATCAGTCCAACAATAAATCATGAATACAGATATAAACAATAAACAGTTTTAACGTGTATGTGTGATTTATGGTGAATACATGAAGCAAAACAAAAAATGTACAATCTGAATTTACATTTTAAGTTTAAATTTACAATAACAGAAAGACTGAGTACTGCAGGAACAAATGACTTTGACTGTGGCGCGTTATTGAGCTGAAGGCATTATTGAGAGATTTATTTTTCTATTTTCTCTTCTCTGAGAGATTTTATGCTGTGGATCACAATTAAGTGTCTGCAGATGCTGTGGTTTTATACAGACAGCCAGGCTGTTAGCCCTTTGTGGTGTTACACGATAGATGTTGACTGTTATTGACTAAGTAAGTACTGATGTGCATCTATCTGATCTGAGTCGTAAATGCTGTCCTCACCTCAGGGATGTCTGATGGGAGAGTTTAAGTTAGGTTAGTTAAGGCTGTAAAAAAAGAGCATGTTTCTCAGAATGTTTACTTTGAATTTTATCTTCCATTACCGGTCCTAAAGTGGATTTTTAAGTGCACAGAAATAATACAACACGACAATAATCAAAAATACACACAAGCATTGGTCAGTCACTGCACTCCACACTGAAACAGGTCAATAACAGCTGGCTGGATTTTCTACATTTTCTACATTCATTCACGGCCCTCAGAGGATGAATCCTAACTCTGGAGATCTGCTCACTTCTCATTGCGTGCCATTCAGAGGTCAAAATATCACTTATCCAACATTGTTAACATTAACTTGTTAAAGGCTTCAGATGGAGCGTCCTGGGGGCTATTGCATCCAGGATAACAGAAAAAGTCAGGCTTGACAAAGCCTCATCTTTAAAACCTGGCTCAGTCTGTTGCACATTTGTTGATCCAGGATGACAGAGGGTTGATTTGTTAAACCAGGTATAAATAATTCAGACAAGTGCACATCCACGGCTTTCTGAAACAGACCGGTATTTACTGATTTAGTGATGAAGAAGCGGAAAAGACACACGCAAAGCAAACTTTTCAGTGAGCAGCTGCTCTGGCTTATTATCAAGTTGCCATAAAAATAAGTAAATAATTAATTATCATACTAGTATCACATTATTAAATACTTATTTCAACTTTTGAACTTATATGAATGATGAGATCATTGGGGATGGGAAAACCACTCTACTTACTGTACAATGACTTGATAAACCACAACAGTAGCGGTGACACTACACTGCAGACAGGGTTGAGATCACTTAGCGAAAATCACAGCTGTAGTGATGCCTTCACTGACTCAGGCCCAGAGAAAGTGAACGTGAATTATGGAGTGAAAGTGTGTATGTGTTGGTGGGAGTTATAGGAGAGAAAAAAAACTTCCTCTCATCACTCAACTCATCACTCCCCCTCATACAAAACACAGCAGTTTATATTTGGAAAAAAAGGTGATAATCCAGTTGTCATGGTGACAGAGAACCAGAGGAAATAAACTACGGATGAGTAAACAGATATGAGATCATGTCAACAAATCTCTAGGGTTGCAAAAACATTTTTCTTCCTCTTCACTGTCATAATGTAATATATCATTGTTTATTTGGATCTCCCCATCGCTCACCATGGAAACCACTTCAGGGCCATGCAGTTTTTCGTGTTTTGCTTTCACCATTTCACTACAGTTTGTGGTAGAGACGTTGGGCTCTGACCTTCAGTACGCACCAGGAAAATTCTTGGAATCATGACCATAGTTTCTGAACAGACTAGTCTTACTGTCATTGAGGTAATACATTTTATACACAGAGGTCAAATATTCAAATTACATTATGAAAGTCAGTGGTAAAACACCTCACGTTCTTGGCAGTTTGCAGGATATTTATCTTCCAAGAAAAAATGCAGACAGTGAGTCTTACTAAGAGTCTTTGCGAGCTGATGCATTTAGTCCTGCCAAAGGTGAGGCTGGCGACCCTGAGGGCAAACACAGAGAGCTGGGAGAATCAAAGAGCATTAGGGAGACGTGGCGTCCAAAATCCAATTGTTAGCCAATCCGGATTGAAACCGGATGGCTCTTTTGAAGTCTGAACAGTCACGAATCACATGAAATCCGATTTTTGCAATGATCTGTCAGGATGAGGGAGGGCCCAGATACAATACCAGAACACCTGACTCTATACGAACACTAATGCAGACACACAGACAGTGATATGAAACTTTACATGTATTTACTGATGACTGACACTGTATCCTGGTGCAGTTTGCTGCTGGAGATCCCTCCACCAGCCTCCTCCTGCTGTGGAGTTGATTTGATTAACATTTCATAACATTTGCATTTATCAAGTGTTTTGATAAATAGTCTTTAAGAGCTCCCTCAAACAGTGAAATCTAATATTTGCTGAGCTCACGTATCTAGTATCAGGTTGATCCAGTTGCAGTTGAGGAGAGCTGAAGAGACTGCTGCAGCCGGGCTTGATGAGAGGAAACAGGTGTGAGCATGCTCGGGCAAGACAGGTGAGGAGGAGGGGAAACTAAAAATAAATGAGCTGAAAATAATAATGTGATTTGCATAAATACTATAATTACCTGTCTTACTGCATGCCTAAACTGCTTAAATGTTTCACTCATCAAAGCAGTGATGGGTTTTGTCCATAAGGTGTCAGCAGTCAGTTCAACATAAAGCATGAGGTTACTAGTGGTGCTGATGCTGTGGCAGGAGGACAGGACATTGACGTCGCTGATGCTTCACAGCTGCTTTGAGTTTCTGTGCAGCCTGATGAGGTGCAGATGGTGGAAACATATTGTAGGCACAGACCAATAGTGCACATGCTGCAGGGATACTGTCTTTGAGGTTGTCATTAGCATCACAAAAATGTTTACAATTATATTCCCAGGAAGACACTGAATCTACTGTAACACATGCAGTGGAGCAAAACACGTGAAAGCCTTTTTAAACAGCACCATGCAGATCAAAACCTCACGAAACAAATAAACGCCAGCCTTTATTTAATTGTGCATTTAAAAAAAAAAAAGTTAAGATGCTTTCTTCAGAAAACCTTTATTGTCCCCAGGAAAAAAAACATTCCGTTTCATTTTATCTCAATCTGTTGGAAAGAGGATTGTTTTGAGTAAAGTACAAATGGAACTATTTTTACTACTATATTTATCATGCGTTTATTTAAAGTGATAGTTCACCCAAAATTTAAATTTTGCTCATCATCTACTCACCCTCATGTCGACTAAGAGCTGTGAGAATTTTCAGAGTCCTCCGTGCCTTCTCTGAGTTACGGGGGGTCCACGCAGCAGTATTTGTCCATATAATGGTTGTCAATTGACACCAACTTTCTTCGTCCAAAAAGACACACCAAAAAACATCCAAATACCTCCATACTGCTCGTCTGTAATGTCCCTCTTGTATGAGAAATTGTTCCGCCGGTCAGTACAAATCACATGAGATTTGCACTGACAAAGGAAGAGCAGTGAACTGAGACACTGGGAGCTTCCGTTACAAACAACTTAAAATATAGACTTATTTAATTTTTTTCTGAACAATTTCTCATGTCTGTGCTTCAATACAAAAGGGACATTACAGACGAGCAGTATGGAGGTATTTGGATGTTTTTTGGTGTGTCTCTTTGTCCATATAATGGTTGTCAATGGACACCAACTTTCTTCGTCCAAATACTGCTGCGTGGACCCCCTTGTAACTCAGAGAAGAAACAGAGGACTCCGAAAACTCTCACAGCTCTTAGTCGAAATGAGAGTGAGTAGATAAAGGGCTAGTTCATCCAAAATTCTAATTTCACTCATTAAGTCCTTCACTGTTCCTCAACACAACATGCACAAAGAGACCTGTCTCTGATGCTGAACAGTGATGTTTCATTAACTTTGGCCAAGTCAACATGTTTTTTCTGTCCTCACAATTTGGCTCGGCAACAAATAGCTGCATCAGAATGACATGGCTCCAGCAACATAGCAGCGACTTCCTTCCCTGATCACTATACCTATTTATAGAGCTCTTTCAAGACAAAACCAAAAACAGACATAACAGCCACAGAGTTCCTTTGATGTCTTGTTAAAATAACATCAAAAAAATAAAAACGTAAATGTGCATTATAACTTATTAGACTTTTGTTTTCTAGTGTTTTTTGCTCTGATTTCTTTTTATTACAAAAAAATATATACAGATGTCAAAGAAAAAAGTGTCATTCTGAAAATGAGTTAAAGGTTAGACTGTGGATAAACTGTGTCAAGGTTTTTTGTTTGAGGTCGTTTTCACAGTGAAACGCAGAGGAGAAGAGAGAAAGAAGGCATGTATGAATGAAAAGAAATTTATGAATGGGATGAGGGCGTAGGTTGGGGATCTCTCTCTCCCCCCTAGTGGTAGTGAACAGTTTGTTTGACCTATGACTCATCATGCTCCAATGAGAGGCGCAGGAATAAATAGGGATGAGGACGCTGAGAGAGCTCCATCCTCCCACCGCTGCACCGGCAGACACAACAATTATGATGGTAGGTGGAGAGAGAGGAAGTCATGTCCAGACAGCACACTTGTGCCATGGCCTGACTTCATCTGTCAGGGGAGCAGACAGATTTAACCGAGAATTGAGCCAAACTGGAAAAGTGACTCTATTTTGTTTTAACATAATTTGATTTCATTTATTTTATTCTATTCTATTCATTGTGTAGCCTATATATTTTTCATTTATTTTCAGTCAGTTTTGCATTTTGACAAACCTGTGACAGGTGTGACAGCGGCTCCTCGCTTGTGTAAATGTAATTCTGTTTTTCCATGTTTTGTCGTTATGTTTCCTTGTGTAACGCCGTTTTCCCCTCCTTCCCTGCCGGGTGTGCTCCTTCCTTCCTCCGCCTCCAGATGCTCTTTACGCTCTCCCTCCTGTCCTTGCGCATCGCCTTGATCGGCAGCGTCTCCTCGCCGGTCATGACCTTCATCCAGACGGACCCAAGAACCGGCACAAAGCTGGAGTGCGACCGCTGCCCGCCAGGAACTTTTCTGCGCTCCCGCTGCACAGCGACGCAAAAGAGCGACTGCGCGCCGTGCCCGCAGGGCTCGTTCACGGAGCTGTGGAATCACATTGAAAGATGTCTCCGCTGCGGAGTGTGCGGCATGAACGAGGTTGTGAAGTCCGCCTGCGCCGCCGACAGAGACTGCGAGTGCGAGTGTAAACAGGGATACTATTACAAGGCCCAGTACGACATGTGTGTCCGCCACAGCCCGTGTCCAGCTGGACAGGGAGTGCTGACCAGAGGTAAGCTGCTTCTGTCTCTGCTGCTGCTGCTTGTGGTGCCTGTTGTGCTCGAGGTGCATGGTGGGAGTCAGAACCACTAGAACAGGGTCAGAACCTTTAACCTCGTCCTTTGGTCAGGATCAGCGCAGTGACAGGAGGAGCAGGTCGCCTGGTCCATCGCATGGTTCATAACAGGCTGTGGAATTTACGTTTCATCTGAGAAAGTCGAGTCAGCATAGAAGCAAAAACTACACTACCCATAATGCCTTGAGATAGCTCTATGTTGTGATTCTCTGAACTGGTGTTTCCATCAAACTTAAAAGTTGTGTTCACCTCTTCACTGGATAGGGTTATGATATCACAAACAGCTGGACTGATATCTACAGCTGTTACCATGAAGACAGAGTTGTTATGTGTCCATTAATGGTATTTGTAGTTCACAGCTGCCAGGGTTGAAAATCCAATAAATACACTGAAGCTGAATACAGGAAATGGTATAAAATGCAGTTTTACTCTGATGAGGGCTCGTTTCCATGACTTTGGAGGTTTTGTCGATTGTGTTTGTGAGATAAGCAGCATAATGATATTAAAGATGCACTGAGAGTTTAGTGTGAAGTTTTAGTCTGTAGTCTGCTGCCCCACACAGGCAAAGAGTCATCACTACATTTATATTTATAGTGAATTGCTGGGTTTAATGAGACCACATTAGAAACTTGGAAGAGTTCAGAGCACGGCTGATTTTATTCTGCCTGCAAAAGATTCTAACTGGATGAAAAAAAGGCTCCCTGAGTTTTGTAATTAGAGGTCTTTGTTGTCTCCTCCAGGTACAGCGACCCAGGACACAGTCTGCCACATTTGCCCCAACGGCACCTTCTCCGACACCGACTCCGCCGAGCTGAGCTGCACCGCGCACAAGAGCTGTGCTGACGCCGGGCTGCAGCTGCTGCTGAGAGGCTCCAGCTGGCACGACAGCGTGTGCATGAACTACAACGGTAAGATCGCACTGCACTGCACTGCACTGCACTGTGGGTAATAGGAAGCGGGAGGCGGCACCTTCCAAGCTCCCAGTGTTTTTTACTTTTGATTTATTCCCAGAGACAGTTTTCAAAACTGTGCTCTGATGTGGAAGATTTTAAATTCCACCCACCTGTTGCGACCCTCCACCGTCCAAATAGGGTTGTTAGGTAATAGTTAAGCTTTCAGTTTCAGTTTCATTTGACTGGAAATCACCAGATGTCAGGTGCAGGGGGTTTTTTCACTCCTGTTTGCTCTGAAATTCAGGCAAAACAGGAGTGATGTAATAAGCTCAGGTTCTTGTTTTGTCTGCAGGCCAATGCTCTTTTGGTTTCTCTTCATCAGTTGCCAACTAATCATTATCTTCATTTCTAGTAGATGGAGCCAACTACCTCAGAGAAATTATCCCGGCTTTTTTCCGCCACCACAAGATGACCATCAAGCGCCTGCGCCGGATCGCACACAATCTGCCCACGGAGGACGGCAAAAAGCATGCAGGGACGTCGACTCTCAGCCTTTCAGAGGTTACCACGCTCATCAACACTTGGGTCAGCAACGCCACGCCGCAGCAGATCCGACAGCTTCCGGCAATACTGGTGAAAATCGGGTTGAACAGCGTGGGAGAGAGACTACAGAACAAGCTGCACAGGATCGACTCCAGTCTGAAGGAGCTGGGCAGCTCAGTGCACGAAGGCGTCATGGTTATAGTGTCAGAGTAGGACGAGGTAGAAAGAGTTTGACTAGTCCAGTGTTTTCCCTTTTTTTTCCTCCAGGATTTGCTGTTTGAGATGCACTGTCAATTCAGGCTTTAGTACTTTTTGCATTAGTTAAAGGAAAATACCAATCAATCAATGAGAGGAAAGCTTTGTTGATTTCTATCTGCATTTACACTCCCATTTCAGAGCATTCAGGTTTTTTTGTTTCTTTCTTAAAATGGACCAAATGATCTGAACTCCACATTGTCACCTTGCATGAAATGACCTGCTGTCCTGTGACAAAACTTTAAAGATATGTTATTTATATAGAAATAGATGTTATGTGCAAGAAAATGTATTTTGAAAGTCACTGTATTTCAGGTCAGGTGTGCATCAGGAGGTATTTTACCACACCATTCAGTGCCTAATTGTATCTTTTAAGGTACGAAACACTCTGTTACTATACACAGGTAGCACAGCTGGTTAGTAACAGCAATGAATGGTAATCCTCAAAAGTACAAAATCCTTGTATTTTATTTGCGCAAGTAAAAGCAGAGAGAGGATCTGCACAATTGACAATCTAATCTAAAAAGTTTTTCAAAAGCACCGGTATTAGCCTTTAAAGAATAAAAAGTGTTGGCCTACATCTACCTCTTTCTACGTCTACAGTTAAACACAGATGCCTGTCCTGCTAATTCCAAAGGTTTCATTTCGTGTAAAGAAATAACGTGACTATTTTGAGATTCTAATTTATTTTATTATTTATATGAATGAGGGAAGAGGGCATGTTAGTCAACCTTTTGTTAGTCATTGTATTTTTTTTATACACATCAAAGAGAAGTTGGGGCATGTCTGACTGCTTTGAATGGCACTAATAAAAACAAAAATATAAAATATCGGAACTGTTTTTTATTCATTCATTCATAAAGAGATATTATCTTAAACAAAAGTAAGATGAAAGAACATGGGCATAGGACATGTAAAACATGCATATGGAAAGCAAGGCAGATTTGGTGAATATGTTTCATTAATCTTTCTAGAAAAGTCATAAAAAGTGTTTATAAATCAGATCCTTTCAAATGGTTGTACCTGAAGGAACGTGGTAAAGATGTTCTTGCTCTCTTACACATCTTCTACCAATCCCTCCCCCACACACAGTTCTGAAATAAGAAGAAAACAACCGACAAGTGACCAGATTCAAGGAAACTAAACCTGCCCACCCAACAGCATAGTGCCACAAGCAAATGTCCATTGACATTCATTGCCCTTCATTGCCCATACAGCACATCTCCTTTCTGTAGCTGGAGTTTGTTAAACATGACACACATATTGTGACTTTATTTTCAGAGGAACTGTGCAGCATCTTAAATGCTTTGCCCAGACATGTTTCAAGGTATTTTCTGTTTCTGTTTGGCAACAGATCGGCTCAGTGGTTATGTATGTGATTAGTGGGTACGTACTTTTGGACTACCGCAATTACAAATATGCCCCCTTTTTTTTTTTTTTACACAAACACACAATCTGGTTCTACGCTGTAAACATATAGATGAAGAACACTAACACTATTTCTCCAGTGTCAAACTTCCGTTTTATGAAAAGACAAAGTGCTGTCGTTGGTGAATGATGAATAATCAATGGTGACTGGTTTAACGTCCTTCACTCTCACACTTTTAACAAGAATCTGTGGTGTGAGTTTGTCTATTTTTCTGTATTGTAATTTTGTATCGTTGTACGTAACAGTTCATTTCAGTTCATTTAAACTGTTACTCAAAAAGTTTGGTGATTCGTTACCACAGATGCTTACTGAACCTGCTTACTGAGCCTTAAAATAATTGAAAAAGTCATTTTACAGCGACTGAGTCATTAAAAACTTTACAAGTTGTTGCTCAGAAGCTCATAAAACACTCATCAAACGAGTTCCTGTAGGGTTCTATGCTTGAGCCCCTCTCACTACAACAGTTATAGTTCACCAAAAAATGAAATGTCATTGTTGACTCACCCTTATGCTGATGAATACTCCGGTGTCGTTTTTTATTCCTCAAAGTGTGTCTAGGAACTTTATATGAGAGTAATAGGGCCCGACACAAAAACGCCCATAAAAGTACAACTCCTTACTCCTTGTCCACTGCAATCAAAATGTCCTGAAGGGATACAGACCTGAGTTTACCCGAAACTACGTCATTTGGGCAAGTCTGGTGACTCTGGTCATGTCCGCACGCATGGCATGAACACGAGAGTGCGCACCAGGCAAATTCAATTCAGGAAGGGTTAGGCTGTAAAAATAAACACGTCCTAAACGGCGTCGTTTCGAGTAAACTCTTGACTATAACCAGATGAGGAGCATGGAGGAATATTATAGGGTTTTCGTGTAGTTTTATGGACGTGTTGGGCGCTATTACTCTTATATAAAGTTCCCCCCCTACCCACTACAGGTCTCCAGATGCACTTCGAGAGACAAAAAACTACTCCGGAGTATTAATTTTTGGTGAACTATTCCTTTAAATATAGGTATTGGTGTGTAAAGTTTAAATTACTGCTGTTTGTCCAAATTCTTAAACCCATTTAGGCACAAAATATATCACTGACTCTCTAATAAGACACTGACCCTCTTAAACTGTCAGATACAAAACTAAACACCAATAATCTACTGCTGAGAAAACTGACTGCCTCTTAAAAGAGAAAATAGCCGAGTCACTGATGTGTCCTGAGTACACTTGGCTCCATATCATGTGATCACAGTCAGTCAACTCAACCAGTGCACTGACACCAAAACAAGACAAGCTACAGTATGTCCTGTCAGTCTGCAGTTGTTTTCTTATGACCAATGATCAAGTCACAGCTGTTAAAACCCCCCTCTATGCCGTATTTCTTAAATGTCACAAAGCAAAGGTCGTGTTAAACTGTTTTTTGTAAACATAAGTGAGTTCAGTGAACTCTGCACACACACACACACCAGTCCTTCTGAATCCGGTAAAACATGTTCAGAATAATGTTTTCCACATCGCGTTGAATCCGTGACAGCTACCACCAGCGTCATCAGGGCTTAACGTTTGGTTGGATATAAGCTGTGACACTGTGCGACCTACTGATGACAGGTGCCATTGATGTTTTGTTCATATTGTGAGTGACCAAACTCGTCGTGGTAGTTATGTAATGGAATGTTTTCATGCGTAATTGCACTTCATGCACTGAGTTTTGGATTTCCCATAGATAATTGCCACTGTAGTATCAGATGGATGCATCATAGTGAAGTTTCATGATTCCCCAAAAGTGAAGTAGTCTAAAACTGTGCATCAGTTGCCCACATGGCAGATTACTGACATAATACCAGGGAATCAGAGCTTCAACCTCTGACCAAATCTTCAGACAACTGCTCAGGGCTAAATGTTAAACATACAAACTCTTAACGCTATCAGGGCAAGGAGTAACTGAAGATCTTGGCAGTTCACAATGCCCTTTTAGAAAAAAAGTGCAACACTAGTTCTGAAGAAATTTGATTGTGTAGTTCACTAGGTTTTGACCTGCTGAGACGTGGGAGTGCTGAACTGCGTGCTACCAGGGGTGCACTAAAACTGTGACAAATCAGCCAGGAACTTCCTCAAAATCCTGTCAGTCAGTGGGGGTCATGTCTTTGTTGTTGTGGCTGGTTAGTGGGAGTGCAGTGACAGTCATGCAAACAGCTGACTAAACTGTTTTTGCTGCCTTTAGCTGCCTTCTTCTTTCTTTAGGATCAAATCTTGCCTCTGACTCCAGACAGTGGGTTTTCCATGTTAGATGTTTAGGCTGATTGTCCTACTGCATCATCAGTACATACCTTACAGATAAACAGTACTGTCTCCATGTTGAGCTGTACGGGCCGATTAGTGGTATAATGGCTTGGAATGACTAAATAAATAAACTGAGTGATGAATGTGGTGCTCTAACATTATCCCATTTTGATGTGATCACAGCAAAGTTAGCATTCACAACCAAGCAATTGCTCAGGTCCAGTCCTATAAATACCTTGGTGTCCATACTTTAACCTGAACTACCCATGTGGACTGAGTGTTTTCTAGACTGCTCCAAAGACTGTATTTTTTAAGAATACTGCAACTGTGCGGAGTTGAACAGAAAATAATGTTTTTGTTTTGCCAGGCTGTACTGGAGAGTGTCGTCAGATACGGTATGACTGTTTGTTTAGGAACCTCCCTGTTTCTGCTAAACCTAAGCTATTACACCTAAAATCATTGGTCTCAAAGATAATTACAATCTGCAGTCTCTGTTTGAAAGGTACAGAAACAGGTGAAGAGAATCCTGGAGGGCCCATCCCATATCTTACACTCACAGTACGAGCTCTTCACCATCAGGAAGGCGATACAGGGCGGTCCAGACTAAACCGACACAAGAACTCCTTCGTCTGTCTGTAGTATTTGAGAGTTCATGGTTTTCTCCTAAAGGGTTATCAAAAGGCATTCTGGGAGGCAGGACAGCTGCAGGACTACAGACAGGATCAAAGACTTTGACTAGGAGAATAATATCACATGACAACATGAACTTCCACACCACAGACATATTTACATTGACATTTCAGCTGCAGGGGCTTTTTCAAGTGCATTGACCTTTAAAGAAAGATCCTGGGAACAAGGGGAACAAGATCTGATATGTAAAGAAAATGATAGAGACCATGCAGTTTTCTTTGTTCTACGTTTTGCTATTAATCTGAGACCATGTGGGAAGGGCATCCCAAGTGAGGATAATTTGGAAGAACGTGTTAGGGGAAACAGCTGAGAGGTGCAAAAAAACAAAAACAACACAGTTTTTAATGACAAAGTGGAAACTCGTGCAAAAACATGAGATCAACAAGCAGACTAATTACTATGGGAAACAAGAAATTAAGTGCCTACAGGTGGCTACAAGTTTGGTGAACACAGTAGCTTTCTGTAATTCACACTGGTGGACAGAAGTTTGTTTTAAGTACCAGGAACTTCCGCTGAAAGGGGGAATACACTTGAAGCCGTACAGACTTGTTTTTGTACAGGAGCATTACACAGCAGCCAGCCAGTAGTAGAGTATTCATCATTATATATCACTCACTTCCTCTAAAGCCAATGACGATAGCTCTGCTGCTCAAGCTACAATACAAAGCTAAATGTTGTCTGAACACGGATGGTTACAGTCTGACAGATGTTTGTGCTGCTCTGACGAGTCATGCTTGTCTGATCCTTCCTGCTAATCATTGACCTTCAGGAAATGTTATGCATGGTCACCCAATGCCTGAATTTAATAACCAGAAAAAGGGCTGATTCACCTGAATGATGTCATAAGCCAGACAAATTGGCATTAGCAAAATCTAATAGTGATTTGGGTGGTAGTGTGACGGGGCTAAGCAAACTATGACAGTAGCTCTTTTTAAAGAGAAATGATCAAGGATTTTGGTGAAATGAGCTACTGCCAGTGAGATTACAGAGCAGGAAGATGTGTTCTTCTGCAAAGTTGTACCTCAGTTTATTCCTAAGAAAGTTTCTTAGTAAAGGTCACTCACAAATGCATGTTTCTTCATCCTTCCTCTCACTTCTATGTTCTGGGCCCATTAAGCAAAAGCCCATTCCTATACTTGACATTATCCCATTACACAGCTCCTCTCAACCTCCCAAATGATGACTGAATAAGACTGTAGGAGCCCAAAAGTAAGCATTTCCACAAGTGTCCAAAAAGTCTCTTCATCGTGTTTCTTTTCCACTGTTTGTTTATGAAGAAACTCATCTGCGTCACTGGCATATGTGGAGGTAACAATATCTCAATGGGTCATTTTATCCCAAGCTTTGTGACCTTGAACAGGTTGGAAGAAAGTTTTCTTCACTTTTTTGAAGAGATATTTTTGTTTTCAACAACCAAAAACCATCTCAGTGTAGTTTTAGGTCTCCTCTCAGGTTTATCCCTGGAGCTCTAGTAACAACAGATCAATGAGCCAATCAGAAGAGGATGATCTCAAATCCTGCCAGTTTGGATAGTTGGTCGGGTGACTATAGGACTTGGTAAATGGCTGAGAACAGGTCAGTTTTATTGTCAGAGGTTCTGGTGAAATACAAAGAACTGCCTGTTAAAACATTTCTCAGAAAAAAAAAACTGAAATTAAAAGAAAAAAAATCCTTCCTTCTTTTTTCTCCTCAACTTGGCTAATAATATAACTGCGCCCACCAACAAATGTAAATAGTAACTATGGTCAATGAGTTGAATCAGTCAGTGATTTGGCTGTAAACATCTCCTCCTGTAACCTCATTCCAAACTTTCATATTTTATAGCTACTTATCTAACTGCCTCTTATTTAAATAATAATCTAACCTACTTTTCATGACTGACAGACAGCTCTGATAAATCATACATGGATGCAGAAGTTATAGATAATATTATTAAAATCAATCTTTTCAAACATACTGTATACGAGTGTTTGCTTTCCAGGCTGTTAATTATTTGCAATGTTAGGCTAATCTTTGGCAGTGTAAAGAAGATGATTAATATCCCGGCATAAAACACATGCACACCAGTAGTGAAGTTCAATTTGGGAGACCTTTCTCTGTATCACTTCTGTGGTTTCACTTTCACAGTAGTGGAGGGTGTTTCCAGGCATTGTTACATGTTGAACTCCACAGTGGGGTTTACACATAAACACACGTTGTCAGGGATCCAAGTTAAAAAAAATAAAATAAAAGAGCCAAAAGTAGATTAAAAGCCAGATAAAACAAGAAATCGGTTTATACTGGCACATTACACTAAACTACAATGTTGTTAGATGATAACCCTACAAGGCCACGTTCATTCAAAAATCCAAGCAGGAAGCCCCATATTCCCAAGGGCCCTGTTAAGTCAGTCACCTCAGATAGCCTATTCTGAAACATCCTGGAAGGACGCTACTATCTGATCGCAGAGCGCCTGCTCCCCCTGCCACAGAAATGAACATTTTTCCCTTGTTGTGACGCTTTCTTTACAAAAACAAACTGGGTGACCATCAGGAAAAAGGATTTAGGGGTCAAAAATGGCATGGTGGAATTCTCCTTTAATCTAAACGTTATCACTTCCCTGACAGACACACAGGAATTAAACACATCAGCCCAGTGGAATCTTACTATCAGTCATATTCAATAGAAGATCTCTGATTGACCTTGTGTGCGTGTGGGGTGGGAGGAGGTAGACGTCAAGTCATACAAAGGTGTCAACGCCCTGTATTATGCTCTAACTTCAAATAAAAATGCTTTGTCATCATTCCTGCTGCCTAAACCAGACCAATGTTGTCACAACCTATAATGGCATTTATAGTAGTGTGTGTAGAGTTCAGAAACACAACACGCCTATGTAGGACTTGGGTTTTAGACAAACACCCACAGAGACAATCTAATACCTGTTCATATTAAAATTTCACAATGAATATTTAAAGTAGTTTATCTTCTTGAGTACTTTCCTTTGGCACTATAGAACCATTGTACTCTACAGTCAGGGCCGTTGTATAGGGGAGAAAGATGATAATTCAATGGCCCAGCACCCAAGAGGGCCCACAAAAAACTCAGTAGTCCAATCTTTGTATGACTGAATTACTCTACAACAGACACTGACTAATATTCATAGTAATGCTGCATCAGCATCAAAATGAAGTACATACATATAATACATACGAAGTCTAAGAAAAAAAGTGGAAAAGTCGGGGGCCGCAGAATTCCTGGCAACAGCCCTGACTACAGTACTACAGGTACCATGCACTACTGTATTACGCAAAAAGACACCCACAGAGTGGACTAACATTTACAATTGAGGAAAACATCTCCAGTCAGAGCTGTGTGGGGGGCTGAGTCCAGTAATATCTAGTCAGTGTTGCTTAACGTCTCACATCTGTTCCCTCCCCACCACCGATGACAGTCTACCAGTCAACAATGGCATGGATTGAACCGTCAAGGTCCCACACACTCCTGAACTAACAGCTGATAACAGACCAAACTAACATTGCAATCAAGTCAAGCAGATTTGGTTGCTGGCTCCCATTTGTGATTATCATGAACAGGATCTCCAGGATTGAGGAGGCTTGTGTCCAGTTTGGATCTCTCTCTCTCAATTATAACAGAGCCAAATATTGTCTTTGATGTCCTGCTGAGCATTGGACAGCCTGTTCTTGTTTTTGTACTTTTAAGAAGACAAACATAGGGACAATAAAGGTTCTTGTTACCGAAGGGCATTCTGGCAAATCCAGAAGTCAATACCAAGAACTGATGCTTCTTAAGGGAAAGGAAGTGGTGTCTCTGGAGTGTACGAGTGTAATGACTGTTACTGGAACTACTTGTTCTTCAAATCAGGAGAGCTGTTTGACTTGCTGTACCTGCATACATTGGTTTCCATACACAGTCACCCATTCATGCATGTATAATGTCTGTGGTTCTCCACCAAATTTAAATAGTCTCCCTACACTACTGACAGGAAAAGATCTTTTTACAGAAGTGAAAGCGTATACATAAGTCTAGGAAAATGTGTGCATTTTTTACACTGCAGTTTTTGTTTGACCGAGAAAAGTTATGTCTTGCATGATCATGGCTATTATGTTCATGTTTTCCGGATTGTTAAGATCAATCTTTACAAAAAGAAAAGGAAAAGTCAGCAATTAAAGTGTTGTCAACATTTGTGTAAAATTTCCAGTGAATCACATCTAGTATATTCTGTGCAATCAGAAAAATAAAGCAGCACCAACTTGGGCATTTTAAAGTTGTTATCCAGAAATTATGGGGCTCTTTTAAAAGATGTACTATATATTATATAGCCACATATTACCAGTCTGTCTTCAACATGGCAGTGGATTGCAACTTAAGCATTTTATTATTCTTATATTTTACTTTTTGTTATCAATTTATTTATGACAGCACATCAGTTTATCTAATAAAACATTGGTTAACATTTATATGATTTAGTTATTTTGGGGTAAAACTGAATTGTTTGTTGCAGGTAAAGATGAGTCACTGTTCAATCATTTGTTGTGGTGAATGAATTGTGATGACAAATTACAGATTAAAAAATGTACACACATAATACACTTTCAACTTTTTCTCTAGACCTTGAAGGTAAAAGAATTACTGCACCTTCCTGCCTGTACCTGCCAACAGCAAGCAAAGTTCAGGCAAACACATGCACACAGCCACCACTGCCAGCATCACATTGCAGAGCCAGCAAGTCATGATGCTTAGACACGTTTTTGACTTCCTTCTGAGTTGTTTGTATGTGGTTGTGCTGAAATCATCAGTTATGTTCGTGTGTTATCAATTTTCCACTTACTTGCAGAAGTCTCTTGTGATTCCTCTTTTTGTTTGTAATTGTATGTGGGGGAAGCCTAAGACAAATTTCCACTCAAACTCAAATTTCAAATTAACTTGTGTCAGTCAGACCTGCAGGTAATTCACTCTTTACTCAACCTGAGCGTCTGTGGGCTGTGGAAAGTAACTAGAGAGGAAATCAGAAAAACCTGTGCAAAGGGATTTTTCTTTCGCACAGCCTACTGCACAAAGCATGCAGTGTTTCATTTTGTCTTTCCGTGTTGTGTTTGCACTTTGTTCCTGATACACCACACTGCATTCCCTCTATGGGCTGTCTCTGAACCTTATGAGCTTACTGTTGTTTATACATTTAAATCAGAGGTCAGAAGGAGACAGAATATTCAAAGTTTCTGACCGACTGAGACTGAGAAGCATTATATACCCTGGCCTGGTCATGTCACCAGTCTAACAAGATATAACTACTTTACTATACTTATAGTCCTACGTACAAGGAAGGTTTACAACATCGTGGAAGAGTCTATCACATGAACATGAGGCTGTCTGGGGAAAATTTTGTACACAGCAAAATAATGTTCATGCATTCAAACACAACAGTGAGTCAGCTATAACGAGGCGGCTAGAAGTCCAATGTGACTAAAATGGACAGTTGCACTTCAACGAGTTGTGCAGTAAACACATTTGGCAAGTTATGAATGCATGTCGGCATGAATTTGATTGGTTGCTACTTGCAACAAATACTGCGCCACACAAAGAGACAAGAAATAAAGTTGTCCTGTTTTTAACCAGCTCTGAATCTTTGCATGTTTGCATCTTGCATGCTAGCTGTCACAACAAGCTGTTGGCACCTGATAGACTGCTCGCACATGCATTTTGGATACTTTTTAAAATAGCTGAATGCTGAGGAACTTAGTTTCACTCAAGTCATGATCTTTTCCGAAACCTACCCCAAAGCAACGTTACCATCACAAACCAGCGTCTCTACATCTCCGCTGCTGAGATAGAGTTTGCTGATTAAAGCTTTGTGGACGCTGGTACTTATTTGGGCAGAACCAGGTCAGCTGTTTCCCCGCTGTTGGTTGTTATTAAAATAAATCACAGTGCAGCGCGACTCACGGTGGTTTGTTGTTGTATTGTTAAAAAAAAAAAGGGAAAACATTGATATTTTCTATTTCATCCAATCTTTTTGTAATTGGCCTTCCTGTTTCAATCCACCATGAAAATCAAGCAGAGCAGTTTAATCCAGTAGTTACTCATCTAATCTGTGCAGGGTTGGAGTTTAGAGTTGCCAGTCAACGTAGTGTATATGTCTTTGGACTGTGGGAGGAAACAACCTCTGGCTCCAAGTAGAGTTCATGTACAGACCGAGCACTGGGTGTTGCACCAAAGACACATTGTAATGTTGGATTTATGTTGTAAATGGAGTGACATTGAGGGTATCATTTATGTTTTTCTGTAAATGTATGTTTTTGGTATTTTGTTATTTACTTTGAGAAACTTGGACGTCATGGAACGCAAGACAAATTTCAGAGCGATCTGACAATAAAGTATATAATCTATCATAATCCAATCTAACCTGAGAGTACCTACACAGGCCAGGGAGAATATGCACAGTGCATGAACAGTGGGACTTGTTTGGGAACACTTCTGCTGACGAAGGTACAGTGAGTGTGTGTACTCATTCCAAACATTTCCCAGCCAATAAAGAAATGACAAATATCGTAATGGAAATACAACTAAATATGCCGTACGTATATGCAAAACCTGCGTACAGCACATATGCATGCAAATAGGTTTTATAAGCTAGAAAATGAGTGCTCCAAGGCCAGATATTTTTGATGGACTTCCTGGAACACAGCAGCGCTTCCCTCATTCTGACTTATAGATACGATCGAAAGTCAGCTGGACTCACAATAACACGTTCACAATGCAACATTAAAATAATCAAAAACACAAGCCTGACAAGCGTCACAAAGCACGCAAGAGCTTTTTCCTTTTTAATAATACTCACCAGTGTGCTCAGAGTTTGTTGTAAAGTATATCTAAATTATTAATTAGGGCTATGCAAGTATTTCTATACTTCAAAAGGTGTGTTTATGTTTTCACATAATGTGAAAGGAAGTGAAAACAAAGGTTCCATTTAGATAAGGATCATGGTTGACAGAAGACTGAGCTACAGTACAGACCCAAAAGTAAGGCCTGATGTTTCAGAGAGCCTTGAGGCTTACCAGCATAATTAAATGAGAACAAAATGACCACAAACAGATGCAGACAATAAAAAAACAACAGGCACTAAACAATACAGTGATTCAAAATTATATGAAATTACTAAGTTCCTTTCTTTGGCATCATCATGAGCCAGTCACACATTTTTCCTTTGGTTATCAGAAGTAACATTACCTGCCAAAAGGCAAATCTCCAATCTTTGGAGCTTGCTCATTTTAAGGAAAAGCTCAGCTTTTTCTCTTCTGTTATTCTCCTCCCTGCCTTGCCTTTTAAAGGAATATGAGGACCAGTATGTTCTGAGTCAACCTCTGTTGTCACTGTTTACTTAGCAATGTTGATGAAATGGTGACAGAGTCCACTGTCCTGCTGTGTGTAACAAACATGAAACAAATGCGGGAAGGATTTGTCTTATCTCCACTCTTAGAAACACAAATATCTTTGTGGCGTCCACTCAGATGGAAAGTAGACTTTCCACTGAAATTGAACCATCAGTTCCGCAAATAGAAAGAGACGACAAGATGCTGTTGCAAAGGTATTTTTAGTAGTGTTTACAGTGTACAGGTTTTTAAATATGCTTCCATGTCAGAGACACGAATGCACCGATGCCAACTTTGCATCTTTGTCACGGAAACGTGTATGTAACAATGGAACTACGCAAATGAGTCTCTCTCTCAAACAAACACCTTTCACTATGAAACACGCATGACAGCGTCACAAGACTTAAAGGGATAGTTCAACATTTTTGCAAATTTGCCCATTGCCATAATCCCTATAGTCATAGCAGTAGGTTCGTTACCTTTAATTGTCGGTGTAAGCCATTTTTAGTACGGCGGAGCGGAGCAGCAGGCTGCTCAGGGCTACGCTATGGAGGCTAATGGAATTTGGAAGAATGCTTGCTGAAAAACTGTCCCTGAACGCAGTGCGCATCAGCGGTTTTGCATGAATTTACCTGTAAAACAACTCCGTCTCGTAACGTTCCATTATTATTTCGTATATGGCTGTGCAGCTCATGTGTCCACGACAGCCTTTTTGAGTTGTTGGGTTGTGTATTTGATGAGTTTGATGAGGGAAACCAAGAAATTCCATTAGCCTCCATAGCGTAGCCCTGAGCAGCCTGCTGCTGCGCTCCACCGTACTAAAAATAGCTTGCACCGACAATTAAAAGGTAACGAACCTATGCTATGACTATAGGGATTATGGCAATGGGCCAATTTACTTGGATGTAAGTATTATTTAATTTGTGAATTATTTGTAATAAGGGGTAGACAATATAAGTTTGCTTCTTTCTGCCCCCTTTCATTCAAGAGTTGTACCTATTGTCATTGTTTTTGAGTTTTATTTTAAAAATTTCTGTTTTTATGTTCAACAATTGAATGAAATAAATGAATAAACTAAACTAAACTAAACAATTTGCAAAAACGTTGAACTATCCCTTTAAGTTTTGATATAGATCATATTCAATGGCGGCCACCAGTCATACTCCTCTAACATCACACTCGGAGAACCTCTTTTCAGTATTTCTTTTTCATCTACTTTCACTGTCCATCCATCCCTCTACCCCTATAACTACAGTCCCTCGCCGTCTAGCTGATTCAACTACACCTGGTCCTAACACGACCTGTGACTCAGACACAAAGCTAATAACTTGTGTTTGCGGGTAGTTTGACACAACTAAATGGTTTCAATTTGTCATAACAAACATGAACAAAAAGATTTTTTTAACTAGCAAACTCTGTACATTCACAAATGGCAACAAGCAGGAACAATCTGTTAATTAGAGCAGCAGAAAGGTTTCTTTTATCTAAACATTTGATTTATAATGATCCATCCATCCAATGATTATTTATCCAGATAAACATGATTCGTCTAATGAGTCTGTCGGTCTGGTGTCTATATTGCTCACAGACTCACACATGTCAGTGTTATGTCTGGCCTCTTACAAAAAATTAAACTTGATGTTGCAAGTAGTAGCACAGCAGTCTCTTGCCCTGTACATTGTCACTCCTGAGGTTAACTACTGTGGAAGATAAGCCAAGCTTACTCATAATGAATCACAACATGTGGCCATCACATTGCCAAAACAACACGAATGTGTTTTTTGTGTTGTCTTGTGTAAATTTATACCCCAAACTAAAGTGGTACGTTCATAAAAGACCTTCTGTGACAAATCCCATTACTACCAGTGTCTTTATGGGAAAGCTGCATAAAACATTGTCATCACTGCCCTTAATTACCTTGTTTTTTTCCACTAGATGCCATGTTGAAAAGTTCCAAATGATGACAGCAACATCTCAGCGATATCAGGTGATGGCTTAAGGATGTATGAAGGGGTGATGATTGGATCAGGATTGCTCCCAACTTGCGGGTCCGGGATTTATTAAATAATTTGACCCACCCCATCGTTTCTATTTTCACATCCTAACCTGCCGCTAATAAATACTGATTAAATATGTCATAGAATACAGCTTCTTCACTCTTCTTCCTTCATTACAGTAGTTCTTCTCCGTTGAGGATTTTTCATGATTAAGATTACTTAATCTTTAACGACTCGCCCCACCAATAAAGTCTGGACCCAAACAGCGGGTTATGGGTCGTCCCACGCATCACAAGTATGAAGCACGCAAGTGGTCTCTTCTCAGCAAGCAGAAAGGGCCTCTAGAAAAAAAAACTACAGACCTGTAAGGAAGTTCCCTTTGTGTTTAGGGATTTCTTGTTGTCGTCTGCTGCATTGTCATGTTTACATTCACATAATCAGTAGATGGAGGAAAGATCAGGGAGAACCAGAGTTAGACTGAGGATCCTCAAGTGTTTTCTCTCATACTGTAACAAATTCTGATTTGTATCTTAATGGTGGAAGAAGAAAATACTTCTACTTGAGAAGTTTGGAAATTGTGGTTACAAAGAAGAATACAGTATAGTCTAACTTGCTTACTATGATTAAAGCGAATCTGAGAGTTTTTCAGTACAGAAATCAAATGGCCTGGGACGGAGACATGGGGGAAAAAAAGTGATGTGGTCATGAGTCATCATTCACGATGGGATCTGTTGGCTCTGTTCTGCATTTTAGTAACATGACTTGAATCCACGTGTTTCTGTTTTGTTACTGTATGTGCAATCTGGATCCTGTGATGAAGCATCTCTGTCTAAATAGGATGTGTCTGAGAGATGTTGGGCCAACATTGTGAAAAAGGAATGATGGTGCTGGAGAGTGCTGTCTCACAGTTTCTATTTACTCTTATCTCCATCTTTTGGATAGGTCATGTATTACAACATAGGAAATTAAAAGAATGTAGTTGAGTTTGTAGGCTTGGCATCAGTGTGTGGACATCCAAGGGTCTCTTGGAAATGTGGGTTTTATATGTGTGGAGGTTGACAAAACTGAGTTTGCAATATTTATTTTTCAACATACTTTTTTTTAATAGCACTGGCCTGGTATTAATTTTTGAACATGCTTCTTTTAATCTACTACGATTATTAAGCACCTTTCAAAGAAATATTGTGATCAGCGGACATAACATAAACCTGGAGCAGATCTAAAAAGAGAAGGGTCTTAAATACAACATTGCAGGGTCAAATATTTATACAACATTATCTTGGTTCAGGACCACATCCAGATCCAGTCAACCAGATGACGGTCTCCAGACGGACTGGTGGGTAAAAGTTCAGAGTAACGCTGATAACTATTTGTCTCCATCTAGTGACCGACTCAGATCCTCACACTGAATCTGGTCCCACCTCCTTGAGTCTCATTCATGAAACATGATCTTTTCCCAACTGCTCACAAAATCTGCACCTGCTCCTGACTGTGTAGCGCTTGCATCCATGAGTTTCATATGTAGTCCTACACCTGCCATGTTGAGGAGCCACAGGTGTTTCAAACTAGTTAATTAGTTCTACGCCAATCAGAAACAACTCAAGTTGAAACACCTGTGTTGGTCCCCAACATGGCAGAAACTCATGAATAAATGTTATTGTTATGTACGCAATACGCAGATGCTTTGAAACACATAATTTAAACATTTAGAAATATTTGGCGAAGGACAGGTTTTAGGGATCGGACACGCACGCCTGCAGCAAGGCTCCATCTAATGATGATAATAACCCGATATATGAAATTAACCAGAACACTTTCATACCATAGATGTGCAGCTGATTCAAAGTGTGTGTGGCTACACGTTGCCATTAAAGGAGTTACAGCATTCAGCAATCTCAAACTTCACACATGTTCCCTGTTTCCTAATCAATAAAACGTCTCAATTAGTAATTTAGCAGACATTTTGAATGATTGGTGTGACAAGCTATAAAAGCGGCTTTTATTTTTTTATTTCCCATGAGTGATCTTTCCTCCCCCAACAGAATTAACCGCAGGTGTTATCTTCTCCTCTTTTGTTGGTCACACCTGCAGTTAGTGTTCCCAACAGTATTTTTTGGTTTGTTTCAACTTCCATATCCATTAAAGGGACCATATATGGTCAATTGGAGGCGTTTCTGAATGCAAATGACCCTAACCATGCACAAGCATGACAGTTAGGGCATTTATCATCACTGATTACTTAGTGTGCATACGACTGTTGTCCACATATTTCATAATTACGGATTTTTTTGTACTTGCACACTAGTTTCATTCCTACAGCAGAATTTAAAAACTTTTACACTCACGGTTAATTAATGAGGCCCCCAGTGCACGCTGTTAATTTACAACGAGTTGGTCTTTGATCTTACACACGTGTTTACGATTAAATCTGAGATTCCCACAGTGTTTATGAATGAGTGGAGCTATTTTGTGCAAATCTATACACAGATCTACGTAAGTTTCATGAAGGAGACCCCTTGAGTTTATGGCATAAAATGTGCTTATTGTGCAAAAATCACAAGGGTTTTGTGGTAACTTCAGAGTGTTGAATTCTTAATTTTAGCATATAGCACTCTGGTCAGAGCACAGCATATTAATGAGGTGTTCTACGATTTTACACAAACTAAATACACTTTCATTTAAGTAAAACACCTCAAAGTGTTACCATGTGTAAATGTTGCTCATTGGAAAACACTGAGGATGTAACTTCACTTTCACTTTCTCACTTGTTTTATTGCCTTTGTTTTTCCCCTGCCAGTCTAATGAGCACACCTGTGTCTCATTAAGTCCTCTGTGCAGTCCCACTGGTTTTTCTATGAGCTGTTTGTCATGTTTTCCATCCTCATGACCTTTAGGATGAATAGCCTATTACTGTCTATGTCTATCCTCTGACATTTTACAGAGCAAGCAATAGCTCAACAAATTGATACTAATAATAAAAAGGTCATGAATTCAGGACTCTTTAAATCTCTACATTCACATATGGGGCTGTTACACTTACCTCTTTAGAATCACAGTTAACACTGCAATGTCAAAATTAAAACTTATCTAAAATCCAACATTTCAGTGCACAGTATGTAACAAACAGCATGCAGCCAACGTAAAGCTTAGAGGGAATATTACAGGATTTGATGGTATACGTTTGTGTTGTTAAGATTCCAAATATCAAAACAAGCACAAACGCATTAAAAGAAGTAATTTAAAATCATGTGACAAGTGATGTGGCTTCTGGAGGAAACCACATCACTGATGCCGGGATCAGCAGCCTACCTTTGCTGAGGAATTCTCAGAAATCATATCGGACTTTCTTGTAGTAATATCCGTGTCCAGTCGCTGTGCAGTCTGCACGCCGTCTTCACCACCAGGTCCCGGGCAGTCACCTTATAGCCTACACAACCCCTCCGATTGTTCCATGAACGCGCCCTGCGGCCAGGGCGTGCACGATCTGGTGCGTCATGTATGCCAGGGTGCGTGTGGGAGTAGATTATCTCTAACATCAAATGGAGAAAAAAAATGAATTAATGATCCAAAAGTTTATTTATTTTAATTTTTAATTTACTTCGGTCATATTTGAACACCCACTTGTGTGTGATGAACGTCTCGTGACAATGACCAAAACCACCAACACCCTCATAGGCTATTTATAGAAAAGAGTGGTGGAGGCATTTTGGACACGGCTGATGCCAAAAGTAAATAAATAAACCAAACAAAACAAAGACCTGAAAGAACAGCCCGCCCTCATGGAATCTGCTGTCTTTTATTTACCAGGTTAATAATAACTAAACAGGTTATATTACGTGCCTTACGGTATCTGAAATTAATAATACAGTAGCTACTGTACATACAAAAAAGGCTATGCAGTAGGCTAGTGTAAAAGACGTTTAATGTCATTATACAGCATTTATGTAGAAAGCTTCCTAGGCTATAAAAACTTAACACTATCGTCCAAAGGTTAAGCCAATATTGTAAAATAAATAAAGGTTTAGATTTCTCATTATATATAACATCAAAGATACTTTACACACCTAGTGTAAAAAAAATAAAAATAAATAAAATGTATGATGCTCTAAGAAAAAATTCTGTTTGGATGAACTAAAGCTGTCTTTCAATTGTAATGTCTAAACTAATGCTTATACTCTGAACTTTCGAGAAGCAGGAGCTGACAATGTCCACATGTTAGCAGTAAATGCTAGCCTGTGTTTGATTGATATTAGTGTAACTAGCCTACATCTTGTTTATAAGTTAGCAGCTAATGCTATTGACGCGTTAAAGACTAACATGAGTAGCTTTTAAGTAACTTGCACAACAAAATAAGGTTTATCATAAAAGCTTTCAACATCCAAACAATAAAATGAGATAAAGCCAATGTAATTGTGGTTAATGTAGCTACAAAAGTTGGCAGCTAGCTTGTAGTTTCCAACATGCAAGTGCTTGCTTTCTAATGTCCCAGGTTAAGAATAGACTATCAATATTTCTCTACAAACAGCTTCAGTTTCCATTTCATACTCACATTATGCTCACCTCCTGGAATTCATGAAAGGATTAACGGCCAAAAACTCCCACAATTTATAGGCTACTCTTGCTGATGTCATGAATGATCTTGGATTATACCATAATTGTGGGGGTGCTAAAAATAGATGTAAAAAGGGTTTAGCCTAATGTTTTTGTATTGATACGCATTTGTTTCATTTATAGTGATCATATTTTGTTTACAAATTGTAATTTACATCTTGTTTATACACTGTAGCCTTGATAACAATGTAGATGTTCTGCCAATTAAAATTTTGATTGATTGCTCTAGACTGACACCTCCTGATTGTAGTTAGGTTCTGCCCAGGTCAGACTGATTGCTCAAGAGTGGAAGGAGCACTGTTCTTCTCATTTCAGACTCCAGAGAAGTAGTACTATGTGCTGTTGTTAACTCTGTATTGCCCTTTAAAAAAAAAATTGAATGCACTATTTTATTTGCATTTTCTGTAGACATTCAATTGCTGAAGGCAGAAACTTTAAACACAGTTGAAAAACGTTTCATTTCAAAATCTCAGAATATGCGTTTACAGTACCTGTTGGTCTTGATGACTGAAATGCACAATATTTCACAGCCTGAAAATACATGACACCAATACAGATAAGCTAGTGGACTTTTCCATTGCGGAATCGGAAAACTCCCCTTTTGTAAACAACTTTAATAAAGAAAAAAAAACCTGAAGCCTGGAATTAAACAAAGTGGAGGTTTCCTCATGACTGGACTGGGACACGATTTGAATCCATACCCTTGCACCATTGGTAAGCTTTGAACCAGAAGTCACTAGCCTATGCATTTTATTTAATATACATTTTGTAATTGCACGTGGATATAGACCAACAATTGACAGTCCTGCATCAAACATAGGCTACATTAGAACACAGTACAGGCAGTAGCCTACTTGAGTAATTCAGAACATACAGGAAGTTGCAACGCACGAAAATGGCCACTAGGTGGCACAGGGCTCCCATTTTTTATCAGCACAAAGAAAACTTTTCTTTTGGGAAACTGAAGGGAAGGAGGGATCAGTAGTGTGGAGTGTGTGATTGTATGTGAGAGCGTGTGTGTGTTTGTGTGTGTGTGCGACGCGTGTGTGAGAGGAAATGTGCTTGCATGATTTGTTGTCATACACACACGGACTGTCTCGGGCTCAATGTCTCACCCTGCAAACCACCGTTAATGTAAAGACTTATCCCCTCCCTCCTGTCCTGTCACCTCCAGCCAGTGTAATGCAGGACTAACGTGTGTGTGCTTGCATGTGTGGGAGTGTGTGCATGTGTGTGAGTGTGTGCATGTGTGTGAGTGTGTGAGTGTGCAGGCAGGAATGGATGCAGACAGCAACAGCTAGGTACACGCGGGGGTGTCGACAGGTAAGCCGCCCCAGCTGAAGACAACGGGACTACACCTTCACCTTCACCGCAGCTGCTGCAGTGAAGTCGCTCCCTCCGTCCCTCCGTCCCTCCCTCCGGCTGGAGCTCCCCGTCCCTTCCCTTCCCCAGACGGCTTTTCTCGTCGGCTTTACCCGCCTCTCGTGCCCCCACCGCCGGACTCCACTTCGGTGTTTACCTCGGCAGAAGCAATGTCGGAGGAAAAAAAGGACATTCCCAACGAGCTGCTCGGTAAGTAGCCTTTACGTTGCTGTCGTTGCTAAACTCAAGACAAACTAAAGCTGAACACACGGAGTTCGTTAGTCAGATGAAGTTAGTTAAACTTTTATATCTCAGGTAAACTTGTCGCCTCTCTGTTTGTGACTGATCATTTACGATTAAATCACTGGAAACTTCATTACTGAGCTCATTAACTCACCACAGGCATGTGGACCTCACTATTAAATCACTGCAAGACACCATAATATGATAATAATAGTGCTAAAATGTAATTTAAAGGCATATTATTGACTATATAATGATGATAAAGAGACAGTAGATTAGATTAAAACACAAACCTCCCATTCCTTATTGTGGGTTAAAGGAATATAGCTAAAATCCAAAAAATATGTATATGAACTACTACAGGTACATTGCTCAGGATTTGGGAATATACAAATGACTTTCCTAAACTCAGTCACTAAGTACAATGTTTAGATTTTCTTTTGTTTTTTGAGGGGGAGTTGCATTTCAGCCACTTGGTAATTTTCATGCCCTGGGGGCCGGGCTGGCTACCTGAGAGTTTCTACTCTGCCACTTCCTTATCTGAAGTGGGGGCAGAAATAGAGAGAGAGAGACAGGAGGCTTTGGGAGAGGGGTGTGTCCTGTGAAATTCCTTTGGATTGTGAGATATTATCAACACAGACTGCCTGGATGACTGAGTGTCAAAGCGAAAGAGGAGGAAAAACTGTAAATCGCTGCAATTTTGCTGCAGAAAGTAGCCTAAACTGTTGACTTTGAACACACCGCTCACAGCAGGGTTTTTGAGTATCCAAGCTGTCCTGTGGAGGCTGATATCAGGGCTATAATGTCCAGTATTTTGTAAAGATGGTATTTTAAGAGGCCAGAAACTATAAATAACAGGGGGAAAAAAGTAAATTCCTGTGAAATACAACTGCCTTTAATTGGACTGTCATTAGAAACCAAAAGTAAACCCCATGCAGCCAGGCAGCGCTGGGTGATGAGGCTGACTCACAGACCCCATGCTTTCTGTTACGGTGGCTGCAGCCCAATCTTCTACTGTATGTCACTGGATTGACTGATGAATGGGGCTTCTTGTTGTCAGGTTTTCATGGGACAGACGGACCTGACGCTGCTCATCATTAGCAATTTAAAACTAAAAGAAGATGAGGCTATTGGAGTCTGTCCTGATTGCACTGCAGCGGCTGAGGAGGGAGGATGATTACCCTTTGAATTTGAGTCATGGCAGAATGATGGATTATTGATTAACAAGGCAGCGTGACATCATAACACTTAGAAACATGGTTCAAACTGTTTTTTTCAATGCAACCTTTGATCAGTCATCAGTAAATCATCATTACCGAAGCCTGCGATGTGATATTTGTTGTTCAAATTTGATGAATTTTCTACACATCATTCAATTTGATGGTTTGACAGCCATAGAAGGACCCATGTTTTGAATATTTCACTTAGTAAAAGAGGACACAGGGAAGTTTACATATTGCCTTTGGTCTTCATGAATGCAGGAAAGCAGTCGGATAACAGAAAGAGGAAGAGACGTAGTTGTAGATTGAACATGTAAAGTCCAGACAGAGCCAGCTGGGAACTCCTCGGCTTTATAGGAGTGATTTGGAACGAGCAGAGAAGTCCACGTGTTTTCGATCAGCCTCCACGCTGCTTCATGCCGTAATGTTTTCATCCTCCTCATGACCTTATTATGTGTCTGGGGGCCGGAGAGGAGGGGGACGGCATGATGTCATGGAGGCAGGCGCTCGCTCTTATACTCATTAACGCTCACTCTCTTAGCCGTGCGCACACTATTGTCTCAACTTTACCCTCGTTTCACCTTCCTTCCTTTATCTTTCCTCTTCTGTCTCTACCTCTGTCCCCCTCTTCTCCCTCTCTCGCTCTGCCTGTTACTTAATCTTACGTCTTCACCCTCCCCCTCTTTCTCCATCTGTCCACGGATTTTCCCACAACTGCAGCAGCACAGTTCGGCCGGAGCCAAATGAACGCAGCAGAAACACATGAAGTTCAATGTTTAGTTTTCATTTGTGCTTGAAATGTGAGGATATCTCCTGCAACACATGTGTTGTAACATGTAAGACACACTATAGACCATAGACTATAACTGTCACACTACATTTAGACTTCGTTATACAATATAGGCTACAGTTCTATGGGGTTATGTAGACTTCACACTTTTATGTCAAAGCTGTGAGGAGCCACAGCTGGCTCAGATCTGCAGAATCACTAATATCAGTATTTCAGCATGTGATTTTACATCATACACTAGTATTTACATCAGATTTAAGTTCCTACAAACGCTGCAGTAATTGGTTGTTTACCATAAGCACAGTAAATATGACACAATTTTGAAGGCACCATGCAGTACCACATCATTTCTATGTTAATTGCCCCCTTCGCCCTCATTATAAGGTGTGGTGACCAGCTCTATTTCTGGAGCTCGGCTCGCTGAGCGCTGCAGGAATGTTAAACGGAACTGGTGGCGATCAAATCTCTCCCTTTCTGATATTTCTATGTGCTGTTATTGTTGGAATAGTTTATAATGTGGTCCGTCCAGCTGTTGTGGTGTTAATTGTCCGGTGTCGTTTTAACCCCTTGTCTGCTGCAGAGAGTGTGCGGGATGCCGTGGGCCGGAGGGTGAAGCTGACCCTGAGGCGTAAAGTCCAGCTGGAGGTCAAAGGTGACAAGGTGGAGAACAGAGTTCTGGTAAGTGACAGCTGCTTCGTTTGTTGTCTGTACAGTGCAAATCTGGATTCATAGACTGAAAATGTTAAATGTCTTTAAAGGGATAGTTCAACATTTCGGCAAATTGGCCTATTGCGATAATCCCTGTAGGTTCTAGATGGAGTTGTATTCGAGGTAAATGCAGAGACTGCTTGCCAAAAAACTGCCCCCGACGGGAACGTGCATCAGCGCTTTTGCATGAATTTACCTCGAAAACAACTCTGTCTGGTAACGTTCTGTTATTATCTCATAGCGTGGTGAATGTGCAGGTCACAACTTGTCCACCAGAGTGTTTTGGAGTTGTTGGATTGTGTATTTGATGAGTTTGATGAGGGAACCAAAGACATCCCATGAGCCTCCGTAGCGTAGCTCTGAGCAGCTCACGGCTCTGCTCCGCCGTTCAAAAAATAGCTTGCACCGACAATTAAAGGTAATGAACCTACTGCTATGACCATAGGGGTTATTTTGGCAATGGGCCAATTTGCCAAAATGTTGAACTATCCCTTTAAATGTGTCACGAGGTGGTTCTGTATGGTGGAAAAGCCACAACACAACTACAAACAGCAACAACATGAACGCGAACCGTCCAGTCATGCAGTGGTGTAGCTTTTGCATTGTGTTGACCCATCTGGGCCACCGTAGACAGGTTGCACAGCCTTTTGAAAACTGCAGGTGTCAGTTGCACTGTTGTGAGTCATGATTTGAAAGGTATAGTCAACCGGCTGCCTCAGAAAAACTGGTCGAACGGTTGATTCATTACACGAATGTATAATTTTGTGAGTCCTGAGGGGGAATAAAAAACAATTTAAAAAAATCCAAGAGGTTGCATTATTGTGGGCGTGTAGCCACAGGTTGAGTTAAGAAGATTAAATGTGAATGAGGAAGTTGAGGTTTATTACACGTCAAGAATCTGCTCCTATGAGACTGCAGTTCTTCTTTCAATTTGAGAATAGTAAAAAACAGAATTCGTGCAAGGTAACGATGTACACACTTAAAGATATTCCATCGCCCACATAGGAAGACAATAGATATTTTGTTTTTAAATGATACGTCTAAGTATCTAAATACCTAAAGCTTCGAAAGGCTCAGCTGTGGTTCATAATCGTGTCCGTTCTCGCATTTGACACCACAGTCTCTCGTGGTTCTGATGCACTTCCTCTGACTTCTGCTCAGCTGAGCAGCGAGCCTCTGGTCCAACGCATGTGGTTGTTGAATATCTTGAATGACTGCGGCTCCAGCAGCTGAGTCTGAGAGGAGCTGACGCCGTGAGTCAGGATCCGATGGTCAGCGTGTGTCGGACCAGTCGGTGCTTCCCTTTTTTTTTTTCTTCACTCAAACAACGTACGGGGTAAACTGACTCACAGAATTAGCATTGCGTCTTCTAACCACGACATTTTTGTTCATATGAACTTTCATTTTAGAAATAACTGAGGTAAAGAGCAAGTTCCACTATCCTTGTGGGTCATTCCAGAGCTTTAATGAAATCCAACAGTGATAAGGCCTCGATTGACTGATTGATATTGTGCGCGCCAGTCAAGGTCGTCGACACCACACTTGGAAAACCATTTCTTCAGGGAGCTGTTTTTTGTTCTGTGACACTGAAACTGGAAACAACCTTCCCCAAACAGTTGGCACCACTTCATTAGGATTTCCCTCAGTCAGAATAAAGGAGGCCCAACCCAAACCATGAACCCAGAGGAATCTGGATCGGTCAATGCTACGTCTGTTGTCTTTGGTTTGGGAAGCGTCAAAGGCATTACAAACATACTATAAAGAGCTGCACTGCTAAAACACAAATCTTCTCATTTAACATGACGATGTTTATAATCATAAGACCATGCTGCAGGTATAACCCAACATGTTTAACTCTTGTATGAATTGTTAACAGACAGTGGACTCAGAGTTGAGTTACTGAGATAAAGAAGCAGGGTGTTACTTGCTCTAGTGTAGGATCTGGTTTCACGTGCCGGTCTGTGTGAACTCACCTCAACTCTCTGTGTGAATATGAAAGACGGACGCAGCACATGACTCAAACCTGAGACCTTCTGGTTACAGCTCACTCAACCTACGCGTAACCCCTTTCACCCCAGTAAAAGCGATCAAACACATTATTTAAGACATATTTCTTTGCCTTTGACCAAATACCACGGCTCTGCAGAATGTGACTGCAGCTCCTGTCGGGACTTGACTGAGGCAACTCAGAGCAACAACCTACAGCCACAGGGTGTTGGGACACACACACACACACACACACACACACACACACACACACACACACACACACACACACACACACACACACACACACACACACACACACACACACACACACACACACACACACACACACACACACAACAAATTCCACAGCTATAGATCAGCAGATTACTGTAGTAGCCCGTGCTGCAATTTCATGAAATGAGGCGAAACGTGCAAAATGTTTCATGATGATGTGTCAGGTGGATTTGTGTTTGTGTTTGTGTCAATAAAGATTGAAAAACGCTGACAGCTTCATATTAATATTATAAAAAAAATATACCATGACCATGTGAGAGGAGGGAAACCTGTAAAAACAAAACTAAGCTGAACAAAATTATCCATCAACTCATCAATCGTCTTAACGGCCTCAGTAGTGTCGATAAATAAATAATATTGACTGATAATTTCATAATTTTCATTATTTGACAAGAACATAAATGTCTCGTTTTGTCCAGCCAACCCAAAGGTATTCACTTTACATATTAAAATAAAACATTGAAAATGAGGGTAACCTCAATGTCTCTCGAGAATAAATAAAGGTTAATAATAATAAAAAACTGTGAGTATATGAAACTCTACCATTATTACGTACCAGGTGCTTCCTGCAGTGCATCATGGTCTGTTTTCTATTATCTGGTCTGACTATGTGGAACCCGTGGACTCACGTCTGCACAACACCTGAACCGGGATGTTTCCAGACGTTTATAAACTGAAACAGGTTGTTCTGATCGTCAGCGCTGCTCTCTGCCCCCATTGGCTGAGACCTCCTGTCAGTCAGAGCCGACCGCTTTATCCCATTGGCTGTTCGCTGACCTCAAACCAGATGTGACCCGGAGCGACCCCTGTGGAAACGGGTTACAGTACATATACCAGAGTCGACTACATCTCCCGTTCCCTGCATTCGTCCCTTTTTTGTTTTGTCTCTTTCTTTGATAATTTCACCTCAGTGGAACGGCGACGACAAGGATCGTTTATCTTGCGCCGTTTCAGAACCATAACTCGGACCACAAACATCTCATAAGTTCCCGATGAAAATAAGTTACTAATTTTGTCAGAAACACGCTGGCACGGCCTGAGCGAGCAGCCATAATGTGCACTCGCTCACTGCCAGGACAGAAGTTCAACACGTGGTGAAAGATAATGTATATTATTATCCCACTCTGTGAAAAAAGGCCCTCCAGAGGCCAAGCCCTCAGCCGGCTTACCGACAAGTGGAAATAGTCGAGGCGAGACAAAAGTCCAGGAGGGAAACATCTGTTCGGGACATATTTGGTCGAGAAAAATGAGCAGAATGATTTTACTTTCGCTTTTGTTTCCTTCTGCCCAGTTATTTCCTTGTGGATCTTGACATTATTCAGTAAGAATCTCCCTTTGTCTGTGTCTCTGTGTCTGACTGAGCTCTGTCTCTGTTCCCAGGCCTTGGCATCACATCGAGCCTATCTGCTGACAGCTCGGGTCCCGTCCAAGGTTTGTAAATATCTGTGTGTGTGTGTGTGTGTGTGCGTGTTTGTGTGTGTGTTTGGTGACATTGGTGGAAAGACAGATGTCCTTCCCATTCACATTGAAGTAATCTACTCCTTTTTCCTTTCTTTGTGAATGTGTATTATTTGGTCATTTCAGACAAGCTGCTGCTTGTTTCTCCAGAGTCAAGTTGCTTTTTTGTTTTGTTTTTCTACTGGTTTTACCTTGTTGTAATTACACATTTACTGAAGCTACAACAGGTTTGAGCATGTTTTAGATGCTAACGTTGGTCCAGAGTCTGAAACATCTTTTATATATGACTGCTTTGTAGACATTCATGACCTGCAGAGGATGTCTCCAATAAACTTTGGACAAATTCTTTCTCTGGCACCACCAGGACGTTCACATGTATAGGTTTCAGTGAAATTATTCAACAGCTGATGGAGGGAATTGGGATAAATTGGGAGGAAAAGGTTCATACCTGTATCTAAATACCTGTAAAACAGACATCACTGGTGATTTTTGGACTAATTAGACAATGTCCAGTGTGTAGTAATTGGCAATATATGACCCATGAATAGGCCTATACAATTCTATCAGTGTATAATCGCTATAAAACAAAATTTGTATGGTTTTCGCAGTCTTATAATTATTATTTTATATATACAATGCATATTGCTTTAGAGAGTGTCGCCAACTTGCACCGCCATGTTTGTACGGCAGCCTGAAAGGAGAATCCAGCCAGTCAGAGAGCACGTTTCACAAGTTTCACGTTCATAAATAAATCAACAAAGAAGAGGGCGGAAGGAAATGCAATCTAGAATCTTTTTTCTCCCCATTTTACACATTTGACCTTTAAAAGGTGAACATGGAGCTAGCTTAAAGCCTTGTTAGCATAGCTGCAGACACTTCGTCTAGCCTTTTTATTAGTAGTATTGAAGAAACATTGTTAAAACATCATCAAATAAGTAACCAAGAGCCAGTTCCAGGTGTGAAAACAACACAGATGTTACCTCCTGCCTCTATCGCATGTTTTGTTTTGTACTAGCTGCTACTGAAGTTAGCATGCTAACATGACTGCGCCCTGAAGACACACCAGTGCTCAGAGAGGGAGGATTATAACGTCTTGTTTTGTAAACGCAAAGACTGCCAAAGCTCTTGTCAAACAGAAACCAGCACATTCCTCTGCAGAGATAACTCACCTTTAAAAAAAATACATCTGCTATTCATCATGAATGCAACTTTCAAATAGTTTGTAGTATGATATCATTGGGTTGTAAAAGTCTGCAGATGTTAATATTCAGTATTTTTTATTCACAATCGCCAAAACCAGCGTGTAAATGTGTCTCTCTACTCTCAGACTTCTCTACCTGAGGCTCTCGGCCTCAAACCTGCCTCCGTCTGAGGAGCTAAACCTTTAATGCGACTCACAAATATCTGGTTTCTTTTTTAAGTCATTTCCTAAAACAACCGTTGGCCGACGTTTCCTCCTGTTTGAGTAACAGTCGCCAGAGACGTTCGGTGCGGGACTATTTTCAGAAACGGATTAATCCACGTTTTGAGTTCTATTCCCAGCAGCATGACATGTTTATGTGGGTTTTAGGTAAAATAAACTAGGGTGTGTGTGTGTGTATTCATGGTAATTTGAATATATTTGGCTTTTCAACCTACTATCTGTTCAGGTCATTCTATGAACCCGCATTAGCGCTGTGTCTTCACTTCTTTCTTCCTCTAATTCCTCCCAGTTCTGTTTATCTGCCCCGAATATTGAAAGTCTGAGAACAGGTCCCACCATATGGAGACATTTGATAGTTTTTTTTTTACCCACAATGCAGCTGTGAGAACTCCAGCCTGTGGGAAAGGAAAACAGAGAGAGGAAGAAAAGTTCAATCTGGAGGGCAAGAGAGAGAGTCAGAGACAAAAACATGTTGGAAACAGTAAAAATATGAGCAGAAAAAGTTGTTTTTTTAAATTCTATAAAGCGTGCCTTTTATATAAGACGGTGACAAATGTCATAAAAGTGAAAATTAAAAACACTTTAAGGTTTACAGTTAATAACCTACACACTAATAAGTCACAATCAGAGCCCGAACACATAAACTTGTCAGTTTTAAGCTTCATAAAGACGTTATGGCTCATCAGAGACTTATATTATTTAAAAGAGAAGTGAACAGACGCTTCGACTGTTTCCTTTTTCTCAGCCTCTATTTTAATGGCTCTCTGGTAAACCTCCAGTTCTTTTTTTTTTATGTGTGTGTTTGGTCTTACTAAGGAGTGTGTATGTGTGTATGTGTGTGAATCAGGCCAGACAGCGTATAAATAAGTGGGAAAGTCTGATGCAGAGTGAAACTGGGAGTCGACTCAGGGAGGATCTGCACAACCAAACTTTCATCTGCCCATTTCAACACAGATGGAGTCGTCAATAGATGATAATATCACTCACCAAGTCTGTTCTTCATATCAGCGCTTTGGTCCACTGGGTTTTTTTTAAAGTGCTTTTATAAATAAAGTTAGTATGTTATATTAATTTAACATAAACATAAAGACATTTACTGGAGCTGTCCCATTTCTCCACACTTGACTCAGTGCGCTTGGTTACGCACACACTTTGGTGACGTTTTGCCGGCGGTACGTATATTTACATATAGTGTGCAAGCATGGATTAAGTGGCCAAGCGTGTGAGTGGAGATTTAAAAGCAATCGGGACACACTTGACAAGTGCAGCCTGTGCCATTGCGCACAGTAGCACAACTCTGCGGGATCACTGGTCTCCATAAGTGTCTCTATGTGCAAGATTCAAGTCATAAATGTGTAAGCCCAACTCCGTAAGTAAATAAAACAAACAATAAAAACGGAAAAACAGAGCATGATGAATATAACATATTATATTAAAAAGTCATAATTATTTGATAAAAAGTTAATTTCATTTTATTGAGATTAATTGAATCGCATTTCCTACGTGGCTTGAGGCTCCCGGTGACGGCGGACTTCACTGTGGTGCATTGTGGGATTTATACTTGGCCAAAGACCGCTCGGATGCGGTCTTACCTGTAGTGTGGGTAAAGTGCAAATTAAGCGCGCTGCACTTTCGGTCATTGGAGAAATGGGACACACTTGCGCACTGACACTAAGCCCATGAACGCGCACGCCAAGTGTCCAAGTGTGTAAGTGTGATCAAGTGTGCGTATTGGGACAGGCCCACTGATCGCAATGAGCTGCTTCACTTCCTGATAAAGTACGGAGGAGAAAAAAAGTCTGCAGCAGTAAAAACAAGAGAAGAAGAGTCTGATACGGTTCAGATGTGGTCGATAATAAATGATTGGCTAATGATTTTTTACTCAGAATTTGCTCCATTTCTTTTTTCTTTTGTTTTTTTCCATCTACATTTGGACAAAGTGACCTCAGCCCTGCAGGGACTGTGGGTAACTTGTTATTTTATTTTCTTATGTCTGGCCATGTTTGTTTTTCCACAGCTTGCAAAATATACCTTGATCTGAGTGACATTTAAAGGATTAAATACATTTTTTTTTACACATGTGTTAAGTCTAATGTAAGAGTTTATTTAAAATAAGGATAATTTCACTCCTTTTTTTTCTTTTTTTTACGGGTCTGTGGGATCTATTTTCACACACGGGTGTTAGAAAGTTGTCCAGTCGACAGTCTGGAGGTCTGTTAGTGTATATTTGAATGAGATGAAAATATTACAGCTCCACAACAACAGGCAGAAAGGAAACGTAGATAACCTCTGAAGAAAATCTGCTGAGCTGCCTCTGCCAGCTGACCCCTGATCTGTTGTTCCACAGCGGGCCAGAGGTTTTTCTTTCTAAGTGTGTGCATGTGTGTGCATGTGTGTGTGTGTGTGTGAGAGAGAGTGAAACAGAGGCTGGTTTGTTCCTCGGTGTGTACTGTCCCAGCAGAGAGCGGCAGCAGAGGGTGAAAAAAAAGACAATGGAGGAATTTAACAGCTGGCAAGGAAAAGGAGGGGAGGAGAGGAGGGTTGGGGGGGGGGGTACTGTTCCTTTCTGCCACCCACCCTTCCCTCCCTCCTCACCCATTCACCCCCTACGTCCCTCGCTTCCTCTTCTCTACATCACAAAGTCACATTTTCTCATTTTCAAATCTTCCTACCCCCTCCTTCTTTCTCTCTTCCTTCACTTTCTCCATATATTTTCTCTTTTTCTCTCTTTTTTCTGTTTACATTTTTCTCCCATCTTTCACTTTCTTCTTCATAACTCATTTTTGTTGCCGTTTACCCTCTCCCTTTTTCCTCTCTTGCTCTCCTTTGGCAGCCATCATTATTTTTTTACTTTCTCCCTCTCTGAACTCAAAGGGAAATGTGTGTGAGGTTCAGTCTGACTCCACTCCAGACATTTGTTCTACAGACTATTTGTAGCGTCTGTTTTTCTTTTTTTTCTTTTTTACATTCCTATTGTCTCTGTGATTTTTTTTTCCAGTTTTTCCTCCCTTTCTCTCTCTCTTTCTCTTGTTTGCTCAGGTCTTTACAGTATCGGTACATTACATTATCTCCTAATAAAAAAAATCCTCCAGACTTTACAATTTAATTTCAGGTGCAGCAGATCCACTGACAGTCTGTTGAGAAAGAGCTGCTTATTGTGACACAGAGACTTGTCTTCACGTTTCATCTCTGCTGCAAAACCTTCAAAACAAGTCGGAGCACGATCAGACTCGGCATAGTTGACCTTTAAAAAAAAAGAAAAAAGTGCTGTTATAGCCACTCGGCATATGTTTGGGCTCATCCAGCACAAGGCGCTGCTATCGTTGAGCTCGACACGCTGCATGGCCAGTAGTATGCGGACAGCTGAGCATTCCTCCACGTATGTGAAGGCTGAGCAGCTCATTCCTAGGAAACGGACGTTAATCCGTCTCCAAAACCAGCGTCCACACCTGATTTCTGAAACTCCCGGTTCGTCCCAGAGCCGTCGTGGCGGTGCGGTGTCTGAGGTCGAGGCTCTGGAACTGGAAGCCGTTTTTCTTGGTGGACCTGGCTCCGTCCACAGGCTCATTGTTCCAACAGGAAGTGGCCTTTCCCAAAACGTTGCCACCAAGTTGAAAGCACACTATAATCTAAAACATCATTGTTTGCTGTAGCTCACGGCCCGAACCAGGAAACACAGCTCGACCAAAAGCGATGTGGACACACTGGACACACCTATACTGTAGCGTTTCTCCTCCAGCACTGGATCTGCTAACAAGACACTAATGGGTTAAATTCAGTTGTTGTTGAAGCACAGTTGGCGCTTTGTGGGCTCGAATCCAGATGACAGTGGGACGTCTGTCGCATGTTTTTCTATCTCGCTCGAGTTTTCTTTTCTCCCTCCACTTTGCTCAAAGTCTGAAGCATCAGGAAACAACAAGAAGACTGTCCAGGTCGTTGTTTATTATGGAATGCAACAATAACAACAACAACAACAATGATTAAAAATAGCCGCCAGTTGTCCTGTTGAAGTTTCCACATTTTACCCTCCTTCGTTGTTGATCCATAACAACTAAATCTAATCCGAGAAAACTCAGTGTAGTTTCTACATCTCCTCCCTGGAGCAATAGAAACAACAGCCAATCAGAAGAGAGGAAGTTCTCAGCCATTCCTCTGATTGGCTGACAGTTTTCTGGATGATTGGATTGAAATAGATCAGATTTCAAGTTAAGACTCAACTTAATCTTGCAGGGTTGGATGGTGGACGGGGCTCAGGCTATGAGACGTATAGTGAGAGCAGTGACAGCTTTGTTGTGTTGTGACATCACAAAGTGACAGGAAGTCCTGACGGCTGGTTTTAAGGCTCAGTTTCTGAATACAGGCTGTGTGCATTTCTCTGTGGACTGAGGCTTTGATACTTTCACAGTATTAATATAGAACCTAGAGCTGCTTTATAATCACACTACACATGGACATCTACCTTTATACTGTATGGAGCTTTAACACAAACATCTACCTTTATACCGTATGGAGATTTAAAGAAATAATTTAATCACACAGTCTGTTTCTGATAAACATTTCTTTGGAAAAATCCTCAAGTTCTCAGGAGGAAAATCAAACAGTTTACATTATTTCCTGAGAAGTTTTCACATTGTGGAGAGGAGTTCTCCTCTGGGACACATAACTTTTCAGTTGTTGAACCAAAAGAAGAAGAAAAAAAGAAAGAACATTTTGACCGTGTAATGTCTCTGTGAATCAGATGTTGAAATACAAGATTAACTTGACATGTTAATGAATTTCACCATCCGTCTCTTCTTGTTTGGTTGGTTGTTTCAGGTTGAACATTCCTTCAGCTACCTGGATATCCATGGGATCAGCAGCAACAAGCCCACTCAGGTACACACACACACACACACAAACAGGAAATAATGAGGAAATACTAGTGGTGAAGTGTTAAGATCAAACACACACACAGACAATCACACATCAGCAAAGTGTTTTGTCACAACCTTTTTAAATACACAAACAAACAGGAATTATGTAACATGTCTCAGTGATAATTTGAACCTTTTCCCACAAACTCTGCTGTGAGTCAACTGTGTCAGGGTTCAGTCTCCTGACTCTTATCTCTTCCGTCTTTCTTTTATGGCGCTGTGGTTTTTGAAATCAGGCCAAAGCAGGAAGCATCTTTAGTTTCACCAAATCCTCACGACGTCAGCTGGGAAAGGGAGGAGGGTGTCACTTGTTGCAAGCAAGCCATGTTTGTTTATTTGTTTGTTTTGTGTTCTTGTGCGTTGCTCAATTATTTAATCGCAGCTGGTGCTGGATACTTTAATTTGTTTATATAATTAGTCATGCAATTATACTTTGATGATATTTGATTTTACACATTCATAGGGTTGTTAATCGTAAAAAGGCACAACAACGGCTGTTTCTGCTGAGGAAACTGAGGAGTTTTAATGTGAGCAAAGACATTTTAACAGTTGTTTACAGATCACTTATTGAGTCAATCCTAACTTACAACATCTCATCCTGGTACACTTTTCTTTCTGTCAAGGACAAAAACAAACTGTCACGCATCATCAAATATGCAAGTAAAATAACAGGCACCACACAGTCATCCCTCTCAGATCTCCACACACAGGCAGTCAGACGTAAGCCACCACCATCCAGGACCCCTCCCACCCACTCCACAACTCTTTCCAACTTCTTCCCTCAGGAGCCCTTGAGGACAAGCTTTCATTCATTACATCCGCCATCAACATCATCAATAACTCACTATGACACTTTTAATGCTCTTATTTTTTTTATTGTACTTGTATCTTGCCTGTGTCACTATGTATTATTGTTGTCTGTGTTTTTATGTCTCTTTATGCGCACATCTGCACATGTTTTAAGAAAAATTTCCACTGCTTTATGCAGGGGACAATAAAGGTTTTCTGATTCTGATTCTGATTCTAATAATTGTTTATTTCTCTGACAATAATTGTACCAAGAAAATCTATAATCGTGACATCCCTAGTTTGTTTATTTGTTTGTTTTGTGTTCTTGTGCGTCGCTCTCTGCAGCTGGTGCTGGAGCACGAGCGCGGTCCGTGGAGCCTGCGGCTGGGCTCGGTGGAGGAGGCCGACGAGGTGATCGCTCACATCGGCAGCTGTCTGCACCGGATCTGCCCCGCCGGCTCACCTGTGTAGGTACCACACAGCCAGGACACACACCACAGGAGCTTGAGATTTTAAAGGAATAGTTCACCATAAAAATGAAATTCAGTCATTAGTGACTCACCCTCATGCTGATGAATACTCTGGAGTTTATTCCTCAACGTGCATCTGGAGACCCGGGAGGCCGGTTCATAGTCCAACAAGAACTTTATATGAGTCAATAGCGCCCGACACAAAAACATCCATAAAACTACACAAAAACCATTTAATATTCCTCCACACTGCTCGTCTGCTGCAATCCAAGTGTCCTGAAGGGATACAGTCCAGAGTTTACTCAAAGCAACGTCGATTGCAGTGGACAAGCAGTGTGGAGGAATATTAAATGATTTTTGTGTAGTTTTATGGATGTTTTTGTGTCGGGCCCTATTACTCTTGGACTATGAACCGGCCTCCCGGGTCTCCAGATGCACTTTGAGGAATAACAAAACTCCTCCAGAGTATTCATCAGCATGAGGGTGAGTCACTAATGACTGAATTTCTTTTTCTTTTTTTTCAGTGAACTATTCCTTTAACTGGTGTATTCATGAAGTTTAGAGGTTGATATTTCTAATTCTCTCTCCGTAAGGAAGGAAGGTGATGAGGAAGATGAGCCTGAAGCCTCCAGAGCGGACGGCGGCGCTTCAGGCTCTGTGGAACGAGCAGGGCTCGGCCGACCTCGGCCCCTGTGGTAAAGCAGCCTCAAACTGTTCACGTTAGACCCAGTCACATGTTCACCAAGAGCGTGTGTGTGTGTGAGTGTTTTGAAGGCTTAACACTTGTTGTCATGTGACTCGTTATTCCAGGGGGTTTCTCCCATCAGTACTGGTGTGTGTGTGACTACCTGGGGCTGCCGTACAGAGAGGAGGTCCAGTGGGTCAGTGCTGTAGACGCAGTCCTTGTATTAATGCGGCTTATGTTCTTTATTTCCAGTTTATTCTCACCTTCCTGTTTTTTTTTATTATTATCTGCTGCTTTGTTGCAGATAATAATAGTGTTCATAGTGTTTATTCTTCTGCTTTTTTTGCTGCTGCTTCTTCTTTCTTTGCTCAATATGTTTGTTTTTCTTCTTTCTTTTTCAAATGTCATTTCATTTTATATTTTTCTTCACAACTTTTAAATCAGATCCTTTCCACCTCTGCTCTTCAACTCGACGCAGTGACTCTCTCTCTTTCTTTTCCATTTCTACCACTTTTTGCATTGTACCTGAATGCACCATCGTCACCGCCTCACCTGTTGTTGTCTGCTGCGCCTCCTCCAGGACGTGGACACCATCTATCTCACTCAGGACACCAGGGAGCTCAACCTGCAGGACTTTATTCACCTGGAAAACAGGTACGTTCACTAAACAACATCCTGGATTCATCAGTAATCCAAGTGTGAGACTTTGACTTTCAGGATATTTTACCCACTTTTTTTCTTTTTTTTTGTTTAAAACGTTTGCAACATGACTTACTGTTATCTTATTATTACTCTGAAGATCATAATGTATTTTTATCCATGCAGGGATTTGGTGGCGATCATCGCAGCTCTGGAGTACAACCAGTGGTTCACCAAACTCTCCACCAAAGACTACAAACTGGTAACTGGTTTATAATCAAATCAATAAATAAAAAACAACAGTAAAGACCAGATTTGAAGATTTTTGTGCCTTTATGGGACAAAGTGATCTTTCTCCATTTCTTGTATTAACATAAGTTGCTTGGAAAAACAGTTAAAGGGATACCTCACCCAAAATTTTAAAAAAAGATGTTTGTTTGTTTGATGTTTGTGAACAACTTTTCCATGTGGCGTTCAGGACACTTGATTTATCTGGATGTTTCATAGTGTTTGTTTTGGATGATTCAAAATGAACTTTGCCATTATATGAAAATCGAGGAAACTCCTAAAGCGTTTTGATGACTCTGTAAGTTTGTGAATTATCGATTTTGGGTGAAGTACCCCTTTAACTCATGTTAAAATGCATGTTGTATGTTTGTTGTCGTCATCCAGTCTACAGATGTGTGCGACCAGATCCTCAGGGTGGTGGCTCGGTCCAGCCGGCTGGAGGAGCTGGTGCTGGACAACGCTGGACTGAAAAGGTCAGAGGTCAAATCCATGTTGTGTGTTGCTCATCTGACTCCTCAGGTTTGTCGCCTGTTGTGTGTGTGTGTCTCTGTGTGTGTGTCTGTGTGTGTGATCTCTGCTCTTTCTCTCTTCTTCAGCGACTTTGCTCAGAAACTGGCCGGCGCTCTGTCACAGAACCCCGCCTCCACGCTGCACACACTCAACCTGAGCAACAACTCGCTGGAGGACAAAGGTTAAAAACACACACTCAAACACACTGTTTTTATTGTGTAGACAAGGTTTGGCAAACGTTGGTTATCTGAGACTTTCTTGTGGACTTTAGATTAATTGATTTATTGATAATTTTCCTCAGAGTTCTCATCATCACGTCTGTGTTTAGACGTCGTTTTCCCTCAGTCGTCTGGTTGAGAATCTGCAGTGGTGGAACTGTAAAACATGTCTCTCTGAAACAGCTGTTAGTCAGACAGATGTTCTCAGCTGGGGTCATGCACCCTCTGGTGGCCATGTTGGAAACCTGCGGCGGTCTACAGTCTACATGTAAATATCGTTCACTGATTGGCTGATCCTTTTTCCTGCAGGTGCTGCTGCTCTCAGCTCCCAACTGGCCAAACTGCCCATGGGCCTGAAGCAGCTGAACCTCAGCAGGACGTCCATGTCTCCTAAAGGTGAACACACACAGGACGACACATATGCACTCACACAGCATCATCATCATCATTGTCCTAAATGTAGTTTTTTGAGTGTGTTTGTTGTCTTTCTTCAGGCGTGAACAGCCTCTGTCAGGCTCTCTGTGCCAACCCGGCCGTCGCCTCCGCCCTCACACACCTCGATCTGTCGGGGAACTCGCTCAGAGGCGACGACCTACCGGTACGAAGCAGCTCTGCGGTTTATTATAGAGGACCTACAGTTATTATGCTCTTTTCTGGGGGTTTTAATGATGATGATAACTCCATATACTCCACATAACTATTGCATACAAGCTGTGTGCTCCTCCACTCCGTCTCTTTCCTGCTCTGAAACGCTCAGATTCAGCACCAGCCACTTCCACGTCCTCTCTAGAACAAGTATCCAACATTTTAAACATATTTATAAGTCTAAAAGGCTGGAAAAACACAACAAGTTTTCTTTAAATCCTTCTAAACTAGAGACAGACAGTGATGAACGTCTTGTTTTCTTTTACTTACAGAACCTGCACAGCTTCCTGAGTCACTCAAACTGTCTGGAGACTCTGGATCTGTCCAACAGTGACTGCTCTCTGGAGCAGGTAAAAGCAGCTCACACACACACTGTTATATGACTTAAAGGGATAGTTCAACATTTTGGCAAATTCGCCCAAGGTTTGTTACCTTTATTTGTCGGTGCAAGCTATTTTTAGAATGGCGGAGCAGAGCCGTGGGCTGCTCATGGAGGCTCATGGGATTTCTTGGTTTCTCTCATCAAAGTCATCAAATACACAATCAAACAATCAACACTCTGGTGGACAAGTTGTGACCTGCACATTCACCACACTATGAGATAATAACAGAGCGTTATGAGACAGAGCCATTTTAGAGGTAAATGCAGAGCTTGATGAAAAACTGCCCGTGAAGGCAGTGGTTTTGCATAGGTTTGATGAGGGAGACCAAGAAATCCCATTAGCCTCCGTAGCGTAGCTCTGAGCAGCTCACGGCTCTGCTCCACTGTTCTAAAAATAACTTGCACCGACAATTAAAGGTAACGAACCTACTGCTATGACTATAGGGATTATGGCAATGGGCCAATTTGCCAAAAATGTTAAACTATCCCTTTTAAAGGGCTGCATCAAAGAATAAAATAAAATGAAACAAAGACAAAACAATATTTATGTAGTCTCTTCTCTCTTGCGTGTTATATTTTCCAGGTTTGTTCGTCCCTGCTCAGAGGATCTCTGAAGCACCTTTCTGTCCTCAACATGTCCAAGACCGTCTTCTCTCACAGGCAAGATGTTAAACTTACACTTTGCGACCTGCAAATATATGCATAAATATTGATAATAATCTTTATTTATTGAGCACTCTTCGAAACCTACATTACAAAATGCCTCAGATTACAGATTAGAGGGATTAAAAAAGCATAGATTCAGATTCAATGCTGCTTTTTTGTCTTTATTCCTCATGTTCATACTGTACAGTCTGTTGCTCTCGCTGTGGTGACATTAACACGCCTCTGCTCACGCTCACACAGGAAGTGTAAAGAAATCCCTCCGTCCTTCAAGCAGTTCTTCAGCTGCGCTCAGGCGCTGAGCTCAGTCAGTCTGTCAGGAACCAAGCTGCCGCTGGAGGCTCTGAAGTAAGAAACATCCACCCAGATCTGAGCTTTAACATGGCAGTAAAACATAATTGAGTTTTCCAGCAGATGACACTGAATCATCTCAGAGAGAAAAGAGTCGGTGTGATTGATTGCCAACTATCTATTATTTCTGCATCTGTTTTCTCTTTATAAGACTTTAATGAGCCAACAAACAATCCACTGTCGTTCTCTTTATGTTGTGTCAACTCTCAGTTTATTGGGCGAATCCATTAAAAAATAGGAAACACATTAATTTCCTTGCAGCAGCACGTCACAATAAAAGGCCCGACTCTTTTTCCACTTGAGTATTTTATAATATATTGAATATCAACCCTCAGACTGTCGCATGCAGCATTTAATTAAAAGCTTATGCAGCTCAGTCTCTCAGTGTGTCAGAGGCTGAAGATTGTTGACACTGTAAAATATTTGTTGATAATTGATCTTTCTGTTTGTTATTAGTTGTTGTTGATGTTTGTTCTCCTGCGTGCACAGGGCGTTGTTGTTGGGGCTTGGCTGCAACCCAAACCTCAGCGACGTGTCTCTGGATCTCAGCTGCTGCGAGGTAAAACATGACACGATGATTAACCTCAACACATAGACACACACACACGGTTCAAACACAACATAGTAAATCTGTCTAAAGCGACAATGATGAAGAGGAACTGATTTTGTTTTGTTTTTTTCTCTCAGCTGCGTTCAGGAGGCTCCCAGATCCTGGAGGGCTGCATCGCCGAGATCCCCAACATCTCCAGTCTGGACATTTCTGACAACAGTGAGGATGTTTTGGGTTTTTTTTTTTACTTTTGGAGCATTAATGATGAAGTTGTACTGACCTTTATTATGACCTATTAATGACTGTCCTTGAATCCTTCAGGTCTGGACATGGATCTCACCACTCTGCTGGTCTGGTTGGCCAAGAACCGATCCATCCGCCACCTGTCGCTGGGCAAGAACTTCAACAACATCAAATCCAAGTGAGTGAAAAAAACTCAATCAGCTCCTTAATGAAGGATTAAATCAACAAACTAGTTCAATTTTGGCAAATTGGCCCATTGATTAAATTGAATTAAGAGATTAAATTTTTAGAAGGGCAGAGCAGAGCCGTGAGCTGCTCAGAGCTACGCTACGGAGGCTAATGGGATTCCTTGGTTTCCTGAACTCATCAAATACACAATCCAACAACTCCAAAACGCTCTGGTGGACAAGTTGTGACCTGCACACTCACCACGCTATGAGATAATAACAGAATGTCACCCATGAGCCTCCGTAGCGTAGCTCAGAGCAGCTCACGGCTCTGCTCCACCGTTCTAAAAATAGCTTGCACCGACAATTAAAGTTAACAAACCTACTGCTATGACTATAGGGATTATGACAATGGGCCAATTTGCAAAATGTTGAACTATCCCTTTAACATTTTACCTGTGTCCTAATTTCTATGCAGGAATGTGGCTCCAGTCCTGGACAACCTGGTCCACATGATCCAAGAGGAGGACTCAGTGAGTGAAACATTTCAACTTCTTTTTCTATTTTCTTTCAACAGTTTTTCTCCTGAATTTCAAGCTCTTCCTTCTTGTTTTACCTTTTGTTTTTTTAAATTATTTTTCTCTCTTCCTGCAGCCACTGACCTCGCTCTCCCTGGCCGATTCCAAGCTGAAAGCCGAACTCTCCATCGTCCTGAACGCTCTGGGCAGCAACACCTCCCTCACCAAACTGGACATCAGTGGAAACTCCATGGGAGACATGGGCGCCAAGATGCTGGCCAAAGCCCTGCAGATCAACACCAAACTCAGGTGAGAGAGAAAAATAAATGACCTTTTTTTATATTGTATTAAAAGCATATGTTAATTAAAGACTCTTAAACCATCAATTAGAGAAACAAATGTCTAAAATAATTGTTATTGTTCAGGATCACGACTCAATTGAGAACTTTAAACTCTGTAAAAAAAACAGTATGAATGTACAGTAATAGTAGTTAAAAACAAAAACTAGAAATTGAATGATTCTTTTGGGCAAAACAATTTTGATTTAATTTGATAAAAAGTTGTTTCCTTTTCATGTGTGTTTGTTCAGGACAGTGGTGTGGGACAGAAACAACATCAGCCCTCAGGGTCTACAGGACGTCGCTGCTGCTCTAGAGAAGTGAGTATTAAATCATCACGTTTTAAGTCCTGATGGTTTTTACTGATGTGTTAAAGCAAATCAAACGTTAAAAGAATGTATTTTTCATTTCTCTGGTGTTTAATTTAAAGTGTTGATCTGCTTAAGAAGCAAAAACAACATCTTGTGTATAGTTTTCCATCTCCTCTCTCAGCTTCTCTCTGGAGCTCTAGTAACAACAGGTTGGTTTCAGCCAATCAGAGGAGAGGAGGCTCTGAGCCTCTCTTCTGATTGGCTGACACACTCACAAAATATCAACACCTGCTTCAACACCTTCTAAATCTGTCTCCACGTCAGGAACTACACCATTCGCTTCATGCCTGTTCCCATCATGGACGCCGCTCAGGCTCTGAAGGCGAACCCAGAGAAGACGGAGGACGCCTTACTGAAGGTTACTAACAACTTTTTCATACTTGATGTTTTGTAGAGACCGTTAAAGAATCTGCATTGTGCTGAGTTTGTATTGTTTGATGCTGCAGATGGAGCAGTATCTGCTGAGGAACCACGAGACGCGTAAATACCTGCAGGAGCAGGCGTACAGGCTGCAGCAGGGAATCGTCACCACCACCACACAACAGGCAGGAGCAGCAACAACACACGTTGTCAGGGTTCCCATGCATCCTGGAAAACCTGGAAAATGATTAACCAAATTTCCAGTCATAGAAAACGTGTTATATTTCAACATTTCGGCAAATTGGCCCATTGCCATAATCCCTATAGTCATCGCAGTAGGTTTGTTACCTTTATTTGTCGGTGCAAGCTATTTTTAGAACGGCGGAGCAGAGCCGTGAGCTGCTCAGAGCTATGGAGGCTCATGGGATTTCTTGGTTTCCCTCATCAAACTCATCAAATACACAATCCAACAACTCCACAACGCTCTGGTGGACAAGTTGTGACCTGCACATTCACCACACTATGAGATAATAACACAACGTTGTTTTAGACAAATGAGTTGTTTGAAAAACTGGGAGATCAGGTTATGAAATTTACCTCTACAACAACTCTGTCTGTGACGTTCTGTTATTATCTCATAGCGTGGTGAATGTGCAGGTCACAACTTGTCCACAAGAGCGTTGTGGAGTTGTTGGATTGTGTATTTGATGAGTTGATGAAAACAAGAAATCCCATGAGACTCCTTTAGTGTATCTCTGAGCAGCTCACGGCTCTGCTCTGCCTTTCTAAAAATAGCTTGCACCGACAATTAAAGGTAACGAACCTACTGCTATGACTATAGGGATTATGGCAATGGGCCAATTTGCCAAAATGTTGAATCATCCCTTTAAATGTACAAAATAAGGTACAACTGTCAAAAAGAACATTTCTCCAAATCATTAATGGGCCTGATAACATGTCTCTCATTCTGTAGCAGCTGTAATTGTTCTGGAAAAGTCCTGGGAAATGATTTCAAGAAAACAGTGGGAACCTTGATCATCCTCAGTTATCGTTTAAACACCAACCACTGACCTCTCTCTTCTTTTGTAGATGATGGACATGATGTGCGTGAAGGTGCAGGATCACCTGAACTCTCTGAGGTTCACAGAGACCAGCTCGGTGCAGGAGGACATGAAGGTGGCCGAGAACCTCATGAAGGACGCCAGGAACTCCAAGACGGTACAGAGTCGTCTTGTTACGGTGTTAATGACTAGCTCAGCTCTGTAGTTAGCCTCGATTGGCCGTCATTGCAGCAGTAAATGAGCTGTTTGTGGCTCACAAGGTCCTTGGAGCCACTGTGGTGACGCTGTTGAATCTCACATTTATGTCGCAGTGCAACATCAAAGGGATTTGAACCTGGTGATCAGTTTCTTCTCTGCAGTTTGTGGTTAAACGTCATTAAACGTTTGAATTTAAAGCCGATGTTGAACAGTTTCCATGTCATGTCGTTGACAAGTGAACATCCTCCTTCCTCCTCCCTCCTCCTTCCAGCTGCTGCCCAACCTGTTCCATCCGAGGAGCGCCGGGAGCCGGGGAGCCTGCGTCGGAGCCATCCAGGACAAGCTGGAGTCGATGGCCGGAGAGGTTGCCAGGGTGATGGAGGAGCAGCTGCAGGTGCCGAACTCAAACAGCACAGAGTTAAACAGTGTGAGGGTTACACCAACTCCTCCTCATCATCAATCTCTTCCTCTTCCTCTTCCTCCTCCTCTTCCTCCCTACAGGCGATGCTGGTGTCCATGGTGGACGCGGCCGAGGGCCTGTGTCCCCACGTGATGAAGAGGAGCGGCCTTCGTCAGGAGCTGCTGAGGGCCGGCTCGGGGAGGATGACGATTCCCCGCAGCTTCGTCACCACGACGCTGCTGGAGCAGTCGGGGGTCGACATCATCAACAAGATCAGGTCTGATATAAATATAAATATAAAACATATTTCTGTCATGTGTCTCATTCACAAACTAAATATTAACAGTTTATTTTGCAGATTTAATAGATTTAACCATTGTAGGTTTTTTAAATAGACAGGATTAGGAATGAATAACTGGTGATTATCTAATTCATGGACAGTTTGAAACAGAACTTTGTTTCCGTATTTATAGTTTTTTTCTCTCACATTTTAAAGATGAATGATCATATACTTCATTAAAAATCAATATCCAGTAAACTGTGGTCCAACTTTTTAACTTTTCTTGTTTTTCTTCTTCTTTCTAGTGAAGTGAAGCTCAGCATGGCGTCGTTTCTGTCCGACCGCATCGTGGATGAGATCCTGGAGTCTCTGTCCAGGTCACAACACACTCTGGTCAGTCTCCTCTCTGTCTCTCTCTCTTGTCTGTATATCTTTTATTTTTATTCTGTCTTTCCATCCATTCATCCCTCCTTCCGTCTCCTCCAGTCCGACCACCTGAACAGGAAGGGTCAGCCGCTGCTGCGTCAGGAGCCTCCGATGGAGGCGGAGGTCCTGGATGAGACGGTCCTCCAACCAGAGAACCAGGACCATGAGCGGAAACAAAACGCGGAGCGGGACCGGCAGCACGGACTGGAGGACATGGACACCTGCATGGTGGGAGAGAGATGAGGTTAAGGTGTTTAGAGAAGAAGACAGAAGTAAAAACAACAACAAAAAACCTGTTGTTTTCTGTTTTCAGATGACTCCTAAATCCAAGAGGAAGAGCATTCTGGTCCGGATGCTGCGTCCCGTCTCCGTGGCGTTTGGTGAGTGATGCAGAGAAAATCCTCTGATATTAAACACAATCCCTGTGGTCTTTCAAGTACTTTGTCACTGCCTTTCATATTTCCGGTTCACATTATTATTATAATGAGCTCTAATCCCCAAGTTTTCTACAGTTTTATGGATGGATGTATAAATACTGTGCTACATAATTTGAGTACAATACATAATTTAAAAATGATAAAATACAAGTGCAAAAGGGCCGAAACATAATAAACATATATATAATATAATATATAATATAATATACAGTATAATAAACATATGTCTGATATCTAAAGAGACATTGACAATGTTTTTGTTCAATAACGTCTTCAGACAAAACTTCTTTTTTACACATCAAAACATCTGTTGTTTATTTATAGCTCAATTAATAATATTATCTATGGCTCTTCTTTCATGTCTTTGTAAATAAACACACACATTATCTCTTTTTATTAGACTGCTTAGTTAAAGAACATGTTAAAAAATGACTTTCGGCTTGTTTGGAGTTTTGATTTTTGGTTTTGATTTCGTCTGTAACAGAGATGGAGTTCGACCTGGACAAAGCTCTGGAGGAGGTTCCCATCCACGTGGAGGACCCCCCTCCTCCTCCCCCTCCCTCACAGTCATCGGACAGGATGTCGGTCTACCAGGGAGACCTCCCCCCTCCCCCGCCCTCTGCCTCCGTCTCCGCTGCCCCCCCGCCGCACACAGACTCTGTGTGTCTGGGCGAGCTGCCGCCTGTGGAGCACATGACGCTGGAGCATCGAACCAAACAACGACCCAAACCAAAGAAGAGGACGAAACCCAGTCGACCTCATGTAGGCGTCATCAGTCATAAGTTTATAATACTAAGAAGAGCTAATTAAGTGATTTATTTTTAAATAAAAATACAGGTTTTTCATATTCAACCCATTAAAGATTGATTTTCTGTTTATCTTTTCCAAAAGTCATGACTTGAAAATAGAAAAAACTAAAATATCTGTCTGAAATTTCAAGAATCAATCAATTGATCATTGACTAAAACATTACTGATGATCAAGATGGAATTGTTCTTCTGTAAAAGTAAAAACCTACAATGTAAGTCACTCTAATTTTTTGTGCTTTCATTTTCCTGCCACCGTCGATCTCTCAGCGGGAAGCAGCCAGCAGCTCAGCGCCACAAGAGCCGGAGCAGAACAGCATCATGGGAAAACTGGACGAGGGTCTGGACGACTTTTTCTCCAAGAAAGTCACTAAACTCGGCTTCAAGTGAGATTTTCCAATGTTTTTTTTTTGTTTTGTTTTGTTTTTGTTATTTAAAAGAGCTATTTAAAGTGTTGCTTTGGCCACATAAATAACATCAAATTACTATGTGTACTTTTCTAATTGGAATATCTTTTATCTCCGTCAGACTTCCCTCCGTCAGAGGTCAACCGTCCAGCTCGCAGGAATCAGATAAGAAACGCGAGTCCAGGAAGAGCGGTTTCTTCAACCTCATCAAATCCCGGACGTCGCGCTCGGAGAAGAGCCACGGAGCCGCCGCTATCACCCCACCTCAGCCCGCCTCCTCCAACACCCCCGCACCCGCTCCGCCTGTCAGCCCAGTGACCGAGGAGGTGACGCCGACGCCGACGCCCATGCGGCCACCGACGCCGCCCGCGAAACCCACCGCAGCCGTGGTGGAGTCCCTTCAGGAGCTCCACAGGGCTCCGTCCTCGAACCACACGGACTCTGAGGTGGAGTCCGGTCCGACCGCGGCTGCTGCTGCTGCTGCAGAGGAGGAGAAGGAGGAGCAGCAGCAGCAGCAGGAGGAGGTGGTGGAGAAGAAGGAGCATCCACACATACCCCGCCATATTGGGGTTCCTGTGATGGGAATGGACCTGATGGCGGAGATGAGGGCGAGGATGGCTGTGAAGAAGGTGCGTGGAGTCAAAAGTCAATATATTCAAAGAGCTTGAAAACAAAGTATCAGGCTCTGCTTTTGAGTTTGAAGCAGAATAAACGATGTCACATTGTCTCTCTGTCTCTGTTTTCAGTCCGAGTCATTCACCGACAAGACGGACGGTGACAAGGGTGAGTTTATGCAACATCCTGTTGGATTTAAAAGCCACAAAAAGATTGATTGTTGCGGTTTCATTAAAGGGATAGTTCAGCATTTTGGAAAATTGGGCCATTGCCATAATCCATATAGTTTTAGCAGTAGGTTCATTACCTTTAATTGTCAGTGCAAGCTATTTTTAGGACGGTGGAGCAGAGCCGTGAGCTGCTCAGAGCTACGCTACAGAGGCTCATGGGATTTCTTGGTTTCCCTCATCAAACTCATCAAATACACAATCAAACAACTCCAAAACGCTCTGGTGGACAAGTTGTGACCTGCACATTGACCACGCTATGAGATAATAACACAACGTTACCACACAGAGTTGTTTTAGAGGGAAATTCATGCAAAACCGCTGATGCATGTTCCAGTCAGGAGCAGTTTTTCGGCAAGCAGTGTCTGTATTTACCTCTAAAACAACTCTAAAAACAACTCAATTTGCCAAAATGTTGAACTATCCCTTTAAATTAATCACTGTATTGTGTTGTGTTGAAGACTTTGACCCCTAACTACTGGAGACATCTGCACTATTCTCTCTGATTCTGATTAATCAAATACAAAGTTAAATCAGACCTGTTGTCCCTGCAGATGCTGATGAGGCCAAACCAGAGCCAGTTCCCAGGTCCAAACCCCCCAGCGTCACCCCCAGACCACCGCCACCTCAGGCCGCCAAACCACAGGGGCTTCACACCGCTGGCCACACCAGTCCGACCAGTCCGACCAGTCCGACCAGTCCGACCAGTCCCAGGACAAGCAGCTCCTCCATTCATGGTGAGTGGACCACTGATCACATTGTTTCTTATTGTCGCCTTGGATTTGTTCTCGGAGTCGATTCATTGGTTCTTTTATTGATCTGTGGTTCTCAGATGACGCTGCTGAGTCTGGCAGCTCCCCCTCCAAAGGACCACTTCCTGCTCCTCGCCTCAAGAGGGCGCCATCGGAGCAGGAGCGAGAGAGCACCAGCAGCAACTCTGCAGGACCCCTGTCTCCATCACTGGACGGTTGGTGGTGCACAACACTCATCAGATGTGTTAATAGTGAAATAATCAAAATAAAAAACATAATTTCATTAGAATAAACTATAGAAAGGTTTTAAATATTAACTAAACTTGTATTAGATACCGTATGTTAAATATGTATTTAATCCACTCCTGAATTCAAATGTCATAGTGGAGAACCCCTAATAATAATGAATGATCCTATAATGTAGTTCCTAGTTTAAACTTGTCATAACTTGTCTTATTAAAGGGCATTCAGAAGATAAACAGTGATGTAAAATAATATTTACACTGATTATGTAGTCTTTAATCGTCCCCTTAGAAATTAAACTTTAATTTAATTTGTTGACAACACTACAAAGATGTAGCATATATAATGTATTTGTTCTTTCTCTTTTCTGTTTGCATTAAATAAGCTATTTTGAAATAATTGAGTTTTTTAAAATACAACATAAAATGAAAAGAGAGAGAAAAAATCTAAAAATACACTGAAAAATAGAAACCACTGAGACGACAGGCAGCAGTGGCTTCTGGGTAATATCCCTTCCTCCTCCTATATGCTCTCTCTCTCTCTCTCAGTGATGAAGGTTTTCTGCCTGTGAGCCGCAGCATCGCTGACAGTGTAACACAGAGTTTAACAGGCGACAGCTTGTTTAATGAACGCTTTCAGAGCCGCGTTTGACGCCTCCACACACAGGACATCTGAAGCCAAGCACATGCATCCAGTCTCAGCCTGTACTTGACATGTCCAAGTGTCAAGCGCGTGTGTGTGTGTGTGCGGTTTAACACTCGACTTGTGTAATTAACACTCACAGGAAGTCTGTGTTTTTCCTTAAAACAGCTTCTGTGTAATCAAAAAGTCGTCTGCTGTGATTGTGCGGGAAGATGTTGTTTTTAAAAACAAAAAATAGCACAACGCACATTTTGCACGTCTGTGTTGGACATGAGACATAAATAATGAACTTTTTTTTAAAAAAACAAACAAACAGGATTTAATTTTGTTTTCATTCAGTAAGGAAGAGGAGAAATCTATCTTTCTTTTGTGATGTATTTTGTTGGATTAAAGGTCTGATATTGTATGAATAAATGCAGATGTTTGTGTTAAAGCTCCATACAGTATAAAGGTAGATGTTTGTGTTAAAGCTCCATACAGTATAAAGGTAGATGTTTGTGTTAAAGCTCCATACAGTATAAAGGCAGATGTCCATGTGTAGTGTGATTATAAAGCAGCTCTAGGTTCTATATTAATACTGTGAAAGTATCGAAGCCTCAGTCCACAGAAAAATGCACTAAGCCTGTATTCAGAAACTGAGCCTTAAAACCAGCCGTCAGGACTTCCTGTCACTTTGTGATGTCACAACAAAGCAGTGATCAAGCCCCGCCCACCTGGAACTACCATACAACACTTGCAGGATTTGGTTTCTCTTGAGTGTTTTACCTGAAATCTGCTACATTTCTGTTGGATGACACAAAAAACAGCCAGCCAATCAGAAGAGGACTCCAGTCTCCCTCTCTACTGATTGGCTCACACATTGACTGTTGTAACCACAGCTCCAGATGTGAAAACTACACTGAGATGGTTGTTGGTTCTTTAAACTACAGATGTGTATTCTGATGGATCAAATAAAAAAAGAGGAAAACTGTAAAACATGGAAACTTTAAAACCTTTATGTAATATATTTGCATGTATTTTATCCATTTTTTTTTAAATCTTCATCTCAGTTCCAGATGTTTCCAGTGACAAAGAACAGACAGACAAACTGCTGATGGTTGTCAGTTTAAACTAAGTTCATGTGACACATCAGGTTTCTCAAGTGTCTTTTTTTATTTCCTACAGTTGACTTTTCTGGAGACGGTGGAGATGCATTTGAGGCACCAGGCTCGACACCTGGCGGCGGCGGCAGACAGTGGTCGTCTCTGAAGAGCTCAGCCAGTCCACCGACAGCCGAGGAGGACGGGCGGGAGCGCGCCAGGTCCCTCCCTGCTCATGGTTCGTCTGTTTTCTCAGATTGTTTTGAAATTATTTATGCTTTCAAGACCTGAATTAATCGTTTCTTTCTGTCTGTATGTCTTTCTTCTTCAGTGCGGCCTCCATCTGTGGCCGACACAGATCTCAGTCCAGCCGAAGAGGAGGCTCAAACTCCGTCAGAGAACAAATCAGAGGACGAGTCCGGGGACGACCCTCCGTCAGTCTGAAGGTCGTTTAAAAGCTCCTTCCTTCACCATGGGGACAATCGCACAGCGGACAGTAACTGACTCGTGTAAACACGAGGGACGCCATAAACCATTGAGGCTGAACGCCGTTATCAGGGGGAGTTTCCTGACCTCGGATCAGTCCAGATGATCGGCCGCGGTCTTATCACCGTCTATCGTCAACAGAACGACCTGTGTCCACTCACACAACCAGCTCCGGATATAAAAAGAGCTCAATTAGTCCAAAGCACTGAGGAGGACGAGTCTGGCTGTTTGTTTGGTCTTTGGTTTTTTACTGTGTTTACTTTACAACGTAGCAAGTGAGCTAACCATCAGCTCGTCTGGAGATGACGACCCGGCACAGACGGGTTGTTTGTTTGTTTTTTACCTGTCAGAGGAGGAAACAAAAAAAAACCAAAGAGTTCAAAACCGTGAAGTCTTTTTTTTAAACATATTTTATCACCAACGAGACTGAATCAGACTGAAACAAATGAGTCTGCTTGTTTTTCTCACGTTTATTTTTAACAGGACGTCAGCGATGCTAACAGTGCTAACAATGCTAACGTAACAGAGCTGATGATGTGTGATGTCGCCCTCAGCTTTCATAGGAATTTACACTAAGTTTTTTTTTTTTTTCAACATTATAAATCTGTTGCAAATCAGGGTTGTTGTTGTTGTTGGGTTTCCGTTTTTTTTGTTTGTATATTCAAATCATTCCTCGTGTCCATGTTTAGAAAATATTCCAGCCACCAGAGTCATTTTTATTCAGACTTCAAGGGCAGCAACAAAAAAACAGAGAGAGAAAGATTCAGATCAAGGGTCGAGAAAAGTTACAGATGTTGAAGAAGATCATGTGTTTGTGTCCAGATGTGACTGGAAAACTCATGCTTTGCTAAAAAAAAGAAAAGAAAAAAAGGTCCAATGAATGAAAATTAAGGGTGTATTTTATTTTGAAAGGCTCTGTTGTTGCTCCTCCTCCTTCCTGAGTGGGTGGAGACAAAACAGTTGAGATGCCGCCAATCAACCAATCAGATCGTTTCCCCCCATTTGCCATATTATTGATTCCAGATGTTGCTCTGCTATCACCTCTGCTGCTGCTGCTGCTGTATCCTCACGATCACTGATCACACCGATTGATCGTGAATCACGAACTGCTGCACTTACAGATGTTTTTATGTATCGGTGTAAATATGAACCAACACTAGAGAGATCAGAGTCAAACACACAAACTCTGGGGTTTATACTGTATGATTATTGATTATTGATTTATTATTGATATCATTGATTCACTTTCACGGTGATGGTTTTTTTTTTTTTTTTACTGGGAAAAATATTTTTATTTTAAAAAGTTTTTATTGTCTATGTTTGTGAGACGTCGCTCGTTTCTGTATCGTTTGTTTATATCAATAAAAACTGATTTACTGCTACGACTCAATCTCTCTCTGTCTCTCACCCCTCCTTCTCCTTTTCCCTTTCCTTTTTCTTTCACCCTCTCACTTCCTCCCCCTCTTTCTCCCCAACCTTCTCTCCTCCCTCCTCTACTGCCTCCCACTCTCATCCTCTCTCCCTCTCTTTCTCTCCTCCCCTCAAAAACAAGTTGTTGAAACTCTCCTCTTTCATTTCTCTCACCCCAGAGATGAAATCAGGATAATATTCTCTCTCTCTCTCCATCTCTAGAAGAGTCTCCTCCTCCTCTTCTTCTTCCTCCTCTTGTTGTTTTTCAGCTCGTCTTCCTCTCTGGTCTCCGTAGCACCATGGACGTCTCTCTGGACGGTCTGGACGCTGCAGGTTTTCTACAGATCTGGCAGCATTTTGACGTTGACGGTGAGAAATGATTAATTGTCTGACGTCAGTGTTACTCCTTAACTTTAACTTATTATATAACAACTCTGTTCAAAATTGAGAGAATTAACATGTTCTGTTATTGCTGCTGTTATTTGAGTTAAACAAAGGTTCAGCTCAATGATATTATGACATCATGTGACATTAAATGAATCATTAATTCACTTGAGAAAATAGATGATCGTAATGTTTTTCCAAACTAGAGCATTTATTAACACTGTTTATAAGCAGTTTAAATTGGTAATAGTGTTAATTAGTGTTGATTAGATGCAAAATAATAGCGAATATAAATAAATACCAGAATATTATATTATAGTTAAATATTTTGGATCATTTGATGCTTAACTATCTTGATTCTGTTTCCTTTATAATTTTATGTCATAATTTATTTAATACAAACATGAACAGTTTACTGAGGTTGTTGCTGTGACATCTGTTTGTTTGTGTGTGTTTTTTAGACAACGGTTACATCGATGGAAAACAGCTGGACGGCTTCTTTCAGCGCATGTTGGAAAAACGAGGGATGAAGGTAAAGAGAGAGAAAATAGAATATTCAAGTCTCTTTCAACCTACCTGTTGATAAAGTGAAGGAGCCACAGGGGGGCGCTAGAGCCAGAAACGTTCAATTGTGACAGAAAATCACAGTTAAATTTCGAAGGGACTGAAGTCACAGGAAGCTGTGTTCCTTGGAGTTTATTGATGATTGTTTTTTTGAAGGTACAACAAATATCTGCTGTAGATTAAATGTCTAAATTGTCCTTTACAACTTCCATTAAATCCCAAATATTCCTATCGGTTCTGAAACCGAGCATTGGTCATGACAGTTTAGTTCTTGAATATCTGGATTTTTCATTAATAGAGAAATTGGCTGAGTAAACATCTGCAGTTCCTCCAAGATGTCTTGTGTTCATCAGTGCACTTATCTTGATCGATTTACCCCTAGAGGCAGAAGATGACCTGTGCTTTGTGTCCATGTTGGTTTTCCAGAGAGAGGAGATAACTGAGGACACAATCAGACGACTCAGAGAGAGATTTGACGCTGCAGCCGACAAACGTCTGCAGATCCAAGAGGTACGAGCACGGCAACACGTCAAGATCAAGTCAGCAATAGGATTTAAGCCAGCAGGTCAGAAACAGGAAGTGAAGTTGAAACAGGCATTTGTTCAGGTGTCGGTGTGTAGATCAACAGTTGTAACAATACGTAGGTGATTGCAAATTGTGAACTGTATCACATAAAGAAAGCAGAACCAACCAACCAACTCCTCTTCCTCCAGTTGGCCGCCATGATGCTGCCGGAGGAAGAAAACTTCCTGCTTCTGTTTCGCAGAGAGACGCCACTGAACAACAGCGTGGAGTTCATGAGGGTGAGGTCCAACATCAGGGAGGTTCCCAGAAAAAAGGGCAAATTATTGATTTTCACTATATTAGCCTAATACAAAGACAGAATTAATGATAGTTTAGAGAGTAGGCTACTACAACTTATTTCCTGGAAGGTCAGTTTCACAAGACTTTAATTCAGACTCTCTAGAAATGCACATAGTTCTTCAAAAGCTCCCTAGTTCTTTGGGAAAGTTCCTTCAGCAGAAATGAGGCTTCATTCTTGTTTGTTCTGAGGATGTCTCTGATTGCTATACACTGACCAAGCTCTTAAATACTCTTGTTCCTCAGATCTGTCAGTCTGTACAGATTCTGACGGTTGGATACTGAAGGACTTTTCTTTTAGCGCCTCCCTCAGGACAAACATTGTAATGGATGAAACGGGTTCGACTTCAGTTTTGAGATATTTGGTGTATTTTCAGTGATTTTGTTGGATCGTTTGCAGATCTGGAGAAACTACGACACAGACAGCAGCGGATACATCTCAGCTGTCGAGCTCAAGGTAACTAAAAGTAAAACTATGTCAGTTTTTATCTGTGTTGTCAGTTTCAGGTCCCTCTACAGTGAATTTCTCTCTTTTTGCCTCTAAGCAATTACCTTTTGATGATAACTGACGTGGTAAATCGTGTTATCCCTGTGTCTTGTTTGGTCCTTCAGGGCTTTCTTCAGGATCTGTTCCTCCAACACAGAAAGTCAGTCACTCTTGAGAAACTGGACAACTACACTGACACCATGGTAACAAGCAGAGTGTTTGTTGATCATCTGATCGGTCCGTCAGTGTCCGAATGATAAATAAATGAAATTCTGACAAATTTTCCCTCTGTAGATGAAGATGTTTGACAAAAACAAGGATGGCAGACTGGATCTAAACGACCTGGCCAGGTACTGACTAACACTTCATCTACTGGAAAACTTAATTTTACTAAAGGAACATTACAAACTCAGATTAATTTATATATATTGTAACAAAAGTACAAAACCTCACTGGAACCTGTTGTATACTGAAGCTGATGAATGAACCTTGCTAAATATATGCTAAAATAACCCTGAATAAGTGTATGTAACCTGCTGTCATTTCATGCTTTTACTTTGAAATGTAAAATATATATAAATTCTATATGTGTTTCTTGTTGTCATCAGAATTTTGGCCCTGAAAGAAAACTTCTTGCTGAAGTTTAAGATGGATGTAAGAAAAAAAATTCACAATACCATGCATAAACATCACTTAAAATGTTCTCATTAACATATTAATACTTTGTGCTCCTCTCTGAACATGTGTTGTTTTAATTATCTGACGTGTTCGGTGTCAGGCCTGCAGCCAGGAGGATAGGAAGAGAGACTTTGAGAAGATATTTGCTCACTATGATGTTGTGAGTGTGAATTCAGCTACTTTTACTGACGTGTTCCTCCAGTTTACTGGATTCAACACGTTTTGTTCTCGTTTTCTGATCATGTTATGGATAAAGTCCTTACTGTTGTGTGTGTGTGTGTGTGTGTGTGTGTGTGTGTGTGTGTGTGTGTAGAGTCAGACAGGTGCATTGGAGGGTCCGGAGGTGGATGGATTTGTCAAAGACATGATGGAGCTGGTGAAGGTGAAACACTTCCTCCTTTATCAATTGTCACATTAAAAGTCTTCATGCGTTACATCAACAACAACCTTAGTTTTACTGGCACTGGTGCTTTGTTTGAAATGAGGCTTGGGCAACAGCTGGAATACAACTTTCTTTAAGAACAGGCATTGACCACTTGTCTTGAAACCCTCCTGCAGCCCAGCATCAGTGGGACAGACCTGGACAAGTTCAGGAAAGCTCTGATGGGTCACTGCGACATCAACGGAGATGGAAAGATCCAGAAGAACGAGCTGGCTCTCTGTCTCGGCCTCAAACTCAGCTAACGATCCCAACATCCACTCATTCATGTCTTTCCTTCTTTACTCCTTCACTTTTTACTCCCTGACTGGTTCTTACTTCAATGTTAGTCAATACATTCCCACAGTTTTCTATATTTTTCTCTATTAAAGTGCAGATAAAGTGTGTTACGTATTAATCTATGCCACTGTGGTTCAATCATAGACTTGAGTTGTACAGTAAAATGCTAGCTGGTGTCTAATGATGATGGTCTTTTTTCATGACTGCATGGCACGCTGCTTCTTCCTCTGTAATGTGGTGACACTGTGTTTGCATGACATTATTGTAAAATCACTTAAATGAATGATGGTTAGTAAAATGTGTTAAATCTTCACCAGCTTTGTTTTTCTTCTCTGTGCAAATTCAAAGAGTGAATTTAATGTTTTTGTTGTGTTTATCCTTGTTTCTCTATGAGACCAGACGCAGGTGTAAATCCTTTTTACTTGTCTTAGGCCAGTAGCTGATACCGTGAATAAAAAAAAAGCCACAATAGCATTATCAGTTCAATGTCTCTTCTGTAGACAAAACCCCAACAACACCCCACAAACAGCTTTATCAGCTTTAACCTGTGTCTGAATCGGGTAAAAACAATCCCATAGGTCATTTTTGGAGCAGGTTATTATGACCCACTGTTATATCTTGAAGCTTATTCATGAAGACAAGGAGAAACAAGCACTGATGTAGGATAGAAGGATAGAAAAGTCTGCATAAGGGGAGGTTGAACACAACACTTTTTTTCATGTGATGCTTAATGTTTGTTTATAGAAACCATTATTCATTCATACCACGTTCACACTTAGTGATGGTAAGCTACGTTTATACCAATGTGGCTCGAGAACAACGAAAGGATCAATTATTAAGGTATTGAAAGGTTTGTAAGTGACTGGACGCAGCCAGAGATTCGAACCCAAGATCTTCTTACTGTGAAGCAACAGTGCTAACCACTGCACAACCATGCCACCTGGACCTGTTCTTCCTCCTCTGTGGTTGTTGGCATCGCCCCCCTCCCAAACCATGTGATTGGTTCAGTTGCTGCTGGGTGGTACTCAAGTGAAAGGAAGCCAATCAACTGAAGTACAAACACCTGGTCAGGTTGTCAGAAATGTCTCAAACCTGATTCCAATCATTTAATCAGTGTGAGCTGTGGCTGGAGGACTCAGCAGGTATCAACACATAAAGAGGACACATAAAGAGGACCACAGTGTTGGCAGCAGTCACAAAGCTGCAACTACAGCTCTAAGTTTGTTGTGTGCTTGAGCAGCACAAGTTGTGCATGTTGTTTGGTTTCAGTGTGGAAAAATGGCTTCTGGATTCTGCATGAGGTTGGTTGATCTTTGCTATGGGGTTGTTTCCACTTTTGGTACTTGGCTGGTTTGTAGTTGTTCACATATCACCATCTCTATTTTGCAGGGTCCTCTTGCTCTCATTATTGGCATTGGGGCAGCATGCGCAGGGTAAGTATTTATTGGACACAAACTGCAAGACCACTTCTAGTAACATCTTTAGAAGACTGACCATTAACGTGTTTTCTCATGTTAGGAGTGAGCTACAGAAGTGGAGGCTTCAGTGGCGTTAAACCTCACTTTGACCCAGCTATAGGCTTTCCAAGAAGCCTCAAACCTAGCCATAACCCTGGTTATGAGAGCTCTGGTTCTTATGGCAGGCAAGTAGATGGTTACAGTCCAGATGGAAGTGTTACTAGTTACAGTCCTTCAAAACCCAGAGAGAACCCACAGCAGGTTCTTCAGACCAAAGCAGGCATGTGGGCTAATCTTTTACCTCACAGTGGAAACCAATTTGAATCTGGCACTGCTTCAAGTCACGAGCTCAAGATGGATTTTGTTCAGTCTGAAACCAGGCCCCAGCAACCTGTCTACCCTGTTAAACCTCAGCTGAGGCCTCAGCAGCCCACCTACCCGGCCAAGCCTCGTCCCGGCCCCCAGCAGCCCACCTACCCGGCCAAGCCTCGTCCCGGCCCCCAGCAGCCCACCTACCCGGCCAAGCCTCGTCCCGGCCCCCAGCAGCCCACCTACCCTGCCAAGCCTCAGCCTCGTCCCGGCCCCCAGCAGCCCACCTACCCGTCCAAGCCTCAGCCTCGTCCTGGTCCCCAGCAGCCCACCTACCCGGCCAAGCCTCAGCCTCGTCCCGGCCCCCAACAGCCCACCTACCCAGCCCAACCACATTCCCGTGGTATTTTTCAGACCAAAGCTGGGATGTGGACTGATGCTTCACCTCACAGTGGAAACAGATTTGAATCTGGCATTGTTTATAGTCATGGGATTGAAATGGTTTCCCACCTGAAACCAGGCCCAACCAGCCTGGCTATTTTTCAGACCAAAGCTGGGATGTGGACTGATGCTTCACCTCACAATGGCATTGTTTCTAGTCATGGGATTGAAATGGTTTCTGCTGGTCATTCTGAAACCAGGCCCCAGCAACCTGGCTACTCTGCTAAACCTCTGCTGAGGCCTCAGCAGCCCACCTACCCATCCAAGCCTCAGCCTCGTCCCGGCCCCCAGCAGCCCACCTACCCATCCAAGCCTCAGCCTCGTCCCGGCCCCCAGCAGCCCACCTACCCATCCAAGCCTCAGCCTCGTCCCGGCCCCCAGCAGCCCACCTACCCATCCAAGCCTCAGCCTCGTCCCGGCCCCCAGCAGCCCACCTACCCATCCAAGCCTCAGCCTCGTCCCGGCCCCCAGCAGCCCACCTACCCTGGCAAGCCTCAGCCTCGTCCCGGTCCCCAGCAGCCCACCTACCCTGGCAAGCCTCAGCCTCGTCCCGGCCCCCAGCAGCCCACCTACCCTGCCAAGCCTCAGCCTCGTCCCGGCCCCCAGCAGCCCACCTACCCTGCCAAGCCTCAGCCTCGTCCCGGCCCCCAGCAGCCCACCTACCCTGCCAAGCCTCAGCCTCGTCCCGGCCCCCAGCAGCCCACCTACCCATCCAAGCCTCAGCCTCGTCCTGGTCCCCAGCAGCCCACCTACCCTGCCAAGCCTCAGCCTCGTCCCGGTCCCCAGCAGCCCACCTACCCATCCAAGCCTCAGCCACGTCCCGGCCCCCAGCAGCCCACGTACCCATCCAAGCCTCAGCCTCGTCCTGGTCCCCAACAGCCCACCTACCCGGCCCAACCACATTCCCGTGGTATTTTTCAGACCAAAGCTGGGATGTGGACTGATGCTTCACCTCACAGTGGAAACAGATTTGAATCTGGCATCGCTTCAAGTCATGGGATTGAGATGGTTTCTGCTGGTCATTCTGAAACCAGGCCCCAGCAACCTGGCTACCCCGCTAAACCTCAGCTGAGGCCTCAGCAGCCCACCTACTCATCCAAGCCTCAGCCCCTGCCTCGTCCTGGCCCCCAGCAGCCCACCTACCCTACCAAGCCTCAGCCTCGTCCCAGCCCCCAGCAGCCCACCTACCCGTCCAAGCCTCAACCTCAGCCTCGTCCTGGACCTCAGCAGCCCACCTACCCTGCCAAGCCTCAGCCTCGTCCTGGCCCCCAACAGCCCACCTACCCGGCCCAACCACACTCCCGTGGTATTTTTCAGACCAAAGCTGGGATGTGGACTGATGCTTCACCTCACAGTGGAAACAGATTTGAATCTGGCATCGCTTCAAGTCATGGGATTGAGATGGTTTCTGCTGGTCATTCTGAAACCAGGCCCCAGCAGCCTGGCTACCCCGCTAAACCTCAGCTGAGGCCTCAGCAGCCCACCTACCCGTCCAAGCCTCAACCCCAGCCTCGTCCTGGACCGCAGCAGCCCACCTACCCTGCCAAGCCTCAGCCTCATCCTGGCCCCCAACAGCCCACCTACCCGGCCCAACCACATTCCCGTGGTATTTTTCAGACCAAAGCTGGGATGTGGACTGATGCTTCACCTCACAGTGGAAACAGATTTGAATCTGGCATCGCTTCAAGTCATGGGATTGAGATGGTTTCTGCTGGTCATTTTGAAACCAGGCCCCAGAAACCTGGCTACTCTGCTAAACCTCTGCTGAGGCCTCAGCAGCCCACCTACTCGTCCAAGCCTCAGCCCCTGCCTCGTCCTGGCCCCCAGCAGCCCACCTACCCATCCAAACTTCAGACCCTGCAATCCGACTATGTCACTCAGAGCAAAGCTGGAATGTGGGATTTTGCTCTCTCCCAAGAAGATGATCGTGAGCAGACCACTCACTCTGGGTTGGGCCACAATCTCCTAACTGGACTCTAGGCTATCATCAGGAAAGTAAATGGTAGGGTTTTTATTTGTTTTTTTTTCCTAAAGGATGTTAATCTCTCTGTAGATTTATTTCAAATGACTTTTCTTTTCCATTCATTTCACACTTGCTAATATTGTTTCTGTTCACAGGTGTCTGACCTCTTCTTCATGGAAGTATCTGGCCTGGCATTAACCTTGAAGTACATCTGGCTATGGCTGTCGTATGAACTGTTTGAATGACCTGGATAATGATGGGGACAGAATATTAAAGCAATTTGTTTGTGAATTTTCTGAGGTTCTTCCTGGTTTTACTTTTGATTCAATGCAATTGTGTTTTGTACAAAATGCTTTGAAGTTGAACCACCAAGACAAGTCGTAAAATAATTCCAACTTGAATACCAAGCCCATCCTGTTGGCTTCAAGCCAACACACATCTCACAATGACAATATGGTGGCTTTCAAACTTCCTGCCTTCATGTTGGGTCTGCTAGGTTCTCTCTCAAGGTCAAAGGTTCAGTGCCTAGTCATGTTACTATTTCATTTTTTTGCATGATGCTCCAACTGAGATTAAACAACCCCATGTGGAGATGCTATGTGCATAAGGAGCCTGCAGAATGTGCTGAGATCATGCAGAAACTGCAAACAATGTTGTATCAGAGGTGGCCCACTATAGTTTTTAAGGCCACCTATCAAACCCAAAGCTCATACAGCCAGATCTCTTAAGTTTTCACTGGCTCGTTCCAGTTTTCAGAAGACCTTGGTTCCATGTACTGCCTAGTACCAAGGCAGTCAGTTGGCAATAACTTTGATTATTGGCTTGAGTTTGGGTGATGTCACATATTCTATCATTGTCTTAATTGATTAATTCCTACATTAATTGATTAAAGAAATGGTTTGACTTAAAGTTAATTAACTGCTAATTAAGAGGTGACTAGTTTCATCTCTTAACAATAACAGAGGGGCGCACCACTTTTTCTCTTCTCTTGCTCTTCCTTTCACTTCCTCCTGCTTTTCCTCTCTTCCTTTCCTCCATCCCCCTTCTTATTTGTCTCTTTCCTCCTCCTCATCCTTCCTTCCTCTCGTCTTTCTCCTTTTACCCAGGGGGCAAAGTCCCATTTTTTTTGAAAACCGACACGGAGCGTTGTAAAAGGTTGTCCACCAGAAATGATATCTAGGACCTTCAAGGATTAAAACCTGGGTGGACAACCCGGTCAACGAGCTGCAGGAAAGCTACGGGGTCCAAAACCCCTCTTTTTGGGTCATTTTGCTGGCCAAAGTATGTAAATGCAAATACTTAGGTACTACAATGGCATAAAGAGTCATACAACTCTAAAAATTGGCAGAGAGTATCTTGACACATAGGGGAAGGCAAGAAAAAAAGATTCTGGGGTTTGTTGCAACTTGATTGTAAGATATCACCCTCAACATCCCAAAAAAGACCAAAAAAAGTAGTGTTCGCCTGACAAATTCTCATGGAAATTATTATTTTTCAGCACTTTATGGAGGACATCTATACCTAACATTTATATAGAAAATTACTTTAATTCATAAGCTTCCATTTGAGTCCAAGATAGCCTTTCTATCTCCAACCCCCACTTGCTGTGGCCAACGGTCTTCTCTCTCTATCTGTTCATTTTGGGGAGATCCCGGAATACAATGTATTCTAATGGGCCAGTTAACATGGAGTTCTTCACAACAGGTGTTGCATTGTTTGGAGACAGCCTGTAGCTTTCCAGTAGCTAGTAGAAAGGCTAGCTTGGACTCAAATTGAAGCTTATGAACTAGAGAAAGTTTCCATATACATGATGTTCTCCATAAAGTGCTGAAAAATAATAATTTCCATGAGAATTTGTCAGGCGGACAGTACTTTTTTTGGTCTTTTTTGGGATGTTGAGGGTGATATCTTACAATCAAGTTGCAACAAACCCCAGAATCTTTTTTTCTTGCCTTCCCTTCAAGATACTCCTGCTTTTTAGAGTTGTATGACTCTTTATGCCATTGTAGTACCTTCCTACTTTGGCCAGCAAAATGACCATTTTGGACCCCCTTCTTATCCATGTCTTTGTCTCCCAGGTTTCCTCCTTGAAGGTCCTAGATATCATTTCTGGTGGACAACCTTTTACAACGCTCCGTGTCTGTTTTTTTGCTTTGCCCCCTGGGTATTTGTAGGTAAAAGGAAAGGTACTTTATTTGTCACATATACAGCTAGTACAGTGAAATTATTTCTCTGCAGTTAACAATGAGCACTAGGGACCAACTTCAGATCATGAACCTGTGCCTTTGGTCAGGGGCAGTAACTGGAGGATTAACTTAGCCGACATGTGTTAGTGGTGGGGGAAACCGGCGTACCCAGAAGAAAGCCACATTGACACGGGGAAAAAATGCATATCCCACACAGAAAGGACCTGGGCAGCCAGGGATTCAAACCCAGGACCTCCTTGCTGTAAGGTGACAGCGCTAACCACTGCACCACCTGGATCTGTTCTTCCTCCTCTGTGGGTGTTGGCATCACCCCCCTTCCAAACCATGTGATTGGTTCAGTTGCTGCTGGGTGGTACTCAAGTGAAAGGAAGCCAATCAACTGAAGTACAAACACCTGGTCAGGTTGTCAGAAATGTCTCAAACCTGATTCCAATTATTTAATCAGTGTGAGATGGGGCTGGAGGACTCAGGTACCAACACATAAAGAGGACCACATTGTTGGCAGCAGTCACAAAGCTGCAACTACAGCCTCTGGGTTTGTTGTGTGCTTGAGCAGCACAAGTTGTGCATGTTGTTTGGTTTCAGTGTGGAAAAATGGCTTCTGGATTCTGCATGAGGTTGGTTGGTCTTTGTTCTGGTTTGGTTGTTCTTTATCACTTTTTTTGTACTTGGCTGGTTTGTAACACATCACATCTCTATTTTGCAGGGTCCTCTTGCTCTCATTATTGGCCTTGGGGCAGCATTCACAGGGTAAGTTTATTGGACACAAACTGCATTACCACTTCTAGTAACATCTTTAGAAGACTGACCATTGACATGTTCTCTCATTTTAGGGCTGAGTTACACAAGTGAAGGCTTCAGTGGCGTTAAACCTCACTTTAACCCAGCTATAGGCTTTCCAAGAAGCCTCAAACCTAGCCACAACCCTGGTTATGAGAGCTCTGGTTCTTATGGCAGGCAAGTAGATGGTTACAGTCCAGATGGAAGTGTTACTAGTTACAGTCCTTCAAAACCCAGAGAGAACCCACAGCAGCCACGTTCCCATGGTGTTGTTCAGACCAAAGCAGGCATGTGGGCTGATTTACCTCACGGTGGAAACCAATTTGAATCTGGCACTGCTTCAAGTCATGAGCTGAAGATGGATTTCCCCCAGCAGCCCACCTACCCGGCCAAGCCCCAGCCTCGTCCCGGCCCCCAGCAGCCCACCTACCCTGCCAAGCCCCAGCCTCGTCCCGGCCCTCAGCAGCCCACCTACCCGGCCAAGCCCCAGCCTCGTCCCGGCCCTCAGCAGCCCACCTACCCGGCCAAGCCCCAGCCTCGTCCCGGCCCCCAGCAGCCCACCTACCCGGCCAAGCCCCAGCCTCGCCCCGGCCCCCAGCAGCCCACTTATCCGGCCAAGCCCCAGCCCCGGCCCGGCCCCCAGCAGCCCACCTACCCGTCCAAGCCTCAGCCTCGTCCCGGCCCCCAGCAGCCCACCTACCCGTCCAAGCCTCAGCCCCGGCCCGGCCCCCAGCAGCCCACTTATCCGTCCAAGCCCCAGCCTCGTCCCGGCCCCCAGCAGCCCACTTATCCGGCCAAGCCCCAGCCCCGGCCCGGCCCCCAGCAGCCCACCTACCCGGCCAAGCCTCAGCCTCAGCAGCCCACTTATCCGGCCAAGCCCCAGCCCCGGCCCGGCCCCCAGCAGCCCACCTACCCGTCCAAGCCTCAGCCTCGTCCCGGCCCCCAGCAGCCCACCTACCCGTCCAAGCCTCAGCCCCGGCCCGGCCCCCAGCAGCCCACTTATCCGTCCAAGCCCCAGCCTCGTCCAAGCAGCCCAGCTACCCGTCCAAGCCTCAGCCTCGTCCCGGCCCCCAGCAGCCCACCTACCCGTCCAAGCCTCAGCCCCGGCCCGGCCCCCAGCAGCCCACCTACCCGTCCAAGCCTCAGCCTCGTCCCGGCCCCCAGCAGCCCACCTACCCGTCCAAGCCTCAGCCTCGTCCTGGCCCCCAGCAGCCCACCTACCCATCCAAGCCTCAGCCCCGGCCCGGCCCCCAGCAGCCCACCTACCCGGCCAAGCCTCAGCCCCGGCCTCGTCCTGGCCCCCAGCAGCCCATCTACCCATCCAAGCCTCAGCCTCAGCCTCGTCCCGGCCCCCAGCAGCCCACCTACCCATCCAAGCCTCAGCCTCGTCCAGGCCCCCAGCAGCCCACCTACCCATCCAAGCCTCAGCCTCGTCCTGGCCCCCAGCAGCCCACCTACCCGGCCAAGCCTCAGCCTCGTCCCAGCCCCCAGCAGCCCACCTACCCTGCCAAGCCCCAGCCCCGTCCTGGTCCCCAGCGACCCGGCTATGATGTCACCCAGAGCAAAGCTGGAATGTGGGATTTTGCTCCTTCCCAAGAAGATGAGGCTTTTGACTCTCATGAGCAGACCACTCACTCTCAGGTTGAGCCACGATCTCCTCACGATGCAGGCTATGGTTGGCCATATCACTGGCTTGAACACTACCATCCGTATGGTCGGTATGGATGGTATGGAGGGAATGGATGGTATGGAGGGTCAGACGAATAAAACCTAATACTTAAGTAAGTACTAGATTTTAGTCTTTTTAGATGTTGGTGTCATTCATTCTACACTTTCTAATATTGTTTCTGTTCACAGGTGTCTGACCTCTTCGTGGAGACATCTGTCCTGGGGTGAAGTTTTGAACTGCTGGCTATGGCTGTATGAACTGTTTGAATGACCTGGACAATGATGGGGGACAGAATATTAAAGCAAATGTTCTTGAATTTTCTGAGGTTCTTCCTGGTTTAACTTCAAAGCACTTGGTACACAAAGTTTCGTCATCCTGTTGGCTCTCAGCCTACACACAGTTTCACAATGGAAATATGGAGGCTTTCAAACTTTCTGCGTTCATGTTGGGTCTGCTAGGTTCTCTCTCAAAGTCAACTCAGTGTCACAATTTCATGCTTTTCCATGGTGCTCTATTGAGATTACAACCAACCACATACCTGACTGGAGCTGCTATGTGCATCAAGAGCCTGCTGAATCTCAGCCATGTGCTGAGATTCAGTTCAGCAAGCAGTTTTCTAGGTGGAGACATTGTTATGATTTTATGCTGCTGAAGAGGTGGTCAACTTTAGTAAAAGCCACCATCAAATCCAGAGTTAGGACAAGGATCAAAGCTTATACAGAATGACGTTGACAACTCCTTGGTTCCTGTGTCTGGTCAGATTTCAGCTACAATGGATAAAACAAATCTGAACAAACAGAATTCATGGTACCTCAACCTCAGATCTTGTGAATATCCATGTCCAGCCTTTGGTTTTCCTCCAACTCCTCTTTCATTCCCCCCACTCTCCCCCACCACTTTTGCCCCTCTTCTCTGATTGCTGTTATTAGTTTGGTCTTCTCCTGTTCAGAGGGATAATAACAGTGTGGACCAGTGGATCAGTGTGTGCGTGTTGTCGTTGTTGCCCCCTGTCATTAAGCAGTAAGTCTCTGTGGTTAAAATGACATAGTTCTGACTATTTGAAGCTTTGCCAGTTTCACCATCTGATCCTAGACCTTCCTCCCGATCGGCCCTGCTGGCCTTGGCCTTGTTTGATGCAGCTCTCGAAAATTATTATACAATAAAGGCTCAGCTTTCTTTCATTCTTCTCCTACTTGAATTGTTCTTTACATATTTTCAAATTTGTACCAGGATCCACGTTTGGATCCAACATACAACAAACTGTTTTTCTCCTGTCATTTTCTTGGTTCTGTTTTAATTGGTTTGCCACTAAAATCTCACTACAAAATTGGATTAGGTAATTAAATCAGGTAAAGCCTACAAATACAAACAGTATCAAAAACATAATCACATACAGTTAATGTGGTTTGGAAATGTTTTCCTGAAGGTGCCACTGGAGGTGTACTGCCTACACTTCACCACTAGGTGGCATCCAACTCATAGATAAAGCTAGAAACTGACAAATGAATTTAGAAGTCTACTGTACCTGAGGATCAGGATACAGCCTGAGACCACATCTAAGGAGTCATTAAGGAATAAGACAAAAGTACTATACATTAACTATAACAAAAGGAGATAAGGTAAAAGAAAGCAAAATAAGGAGTAAGGAGATCTATGCGTCTCTTTTAACCAACAAAAACTGAGGTTTCAGCATCTGTTCATCTGCACATAATCTGGAAATACAACCAAAGACCTCTGCATTTTCATTAACGTAGCTTTTGTAATTGAGCCCAGATTGTGTTACTTTACAATCTATCCACAGTTTAAAATGGAAACAGGCCCAAAGCTCTGAGAAAGTTTTACAGCTTTCACACGTCTTAAAAGAGAAAAACACAGGAATTCATTCACTGTTCTCAGTTGAGGCAGCGTCGTGTGATCACAGATTTCCACTCTAACATCTGTTGTTTATTTGCTGATGAGTAAAGTAACAGTGTGAACTTTCCTCTCCTCTAATCACCCAACATTTTCCCCCAATAGCTGTGAAACAGTCACTAGGTGGCGCTGTAGTGTTAACTATCTGACACAAACTCATATGTAACCTGAGTGGAGTCATTTGACATAAATGGTGATATTAGAAAAAAGATAAACTCAATCTGAATGAAACATCGACTATGAAGATCACCAATTACCAATCAGGAAGTTTTCCATACATTATCTTTTAGCCCTTTTATTCAAAAAAGCAAAAACAAGATTAAAAATATGAATTTTAAAAACATTAAAAGTATTTGAAATACAAAATAATAATGGGGATGAAAATAATATTGTGAAAAAAGCATGATGTAAAAATGTATCATCCAGACAAGTTATTCCGCCGTAAGTTTTAACCCATGACCCCCCCTCAAGACGTAACGTCTGCAGTGCTAGCCGCTAGCTTCTCTAGTTGTAGCAACTTTAGCAATAACCGCACCACAACAAACAGCGCAGTATACGGATCCACTAGCCACCGACCAAACAGCCACTTGTAGCCACAAATAATGCTCAGAACAGCACCAAACGTCATCAACAGTAGGCTATAAACAGCGTTCAGGATTTCATTTCGATGGTCACCACTATCAGTTTGAGACCGAGTTTACTGAAGACAAGCTGAAGGAAATGGGGAAGAAAAGTGAAAGAGTGAGTGCTGCGGTGGAGGCTATGTCCTGGAAATGGAGGCTAACAGTGACAGAGGGAGAGAGCCGGTGGAGTCTAAATGCTGGAGCTGGGGGAATCAAGTGATCAGTGCCTCTCGGTGGCCGCTGAACCCAGATGTGTGTGCTGCCAGTCGGTCACAGACTGGTTTGTCAGCGTCTGGACTCTATGCTGGACATGGAAAGTTGCTGCATAGCGTGTAACTGGAGCAGAGTGGGTGAGTTGTTTTTGTCTCATTTCAATAGAAACCAGGCTAAGCTAACAGATGTTTGATGCCTCTTGTTATGTGCTCGGACCCTGTTTGTAATGTTGATGACATTTGGTGCTGTTCTGAGAATTATTTGTGGCTGTTAAGTGGCTGTTTTGTCGGTATGGTGCGGTCATTGCTAAAGTTGCTACAACTAGAGAAGCTAGCAGTTAGCAGACTGCATGGTGCGTTGGACCATGGGTTAAACCAGAGCAACTTACTCCGCAATATCACTTTATCCTGTCTGGATGATACATTTTTACATCGTGCTTTTTTCCACAATATTAGTTTTTTCCCCCAATATTATTTTGTACTTTCAAATAATTTTAATTTTTTTTAATTCACATTTTTAATCTTGTTTTTGCATTTGAAAATTAAATGTACACTATAATTGCATCTAGAATCATTTTCATTTTATCTTATTAATTGTCATTGTTCTTTATTATTTTGTTTTATTTATATTCATTTACTTCTTGTTCTTTTTTAATTTTAATTCTATTTCATTTATTTTTATTTTACTTCATTTTTTTTTTTTTTTTTACCATAGTGACTTGTTCTTTGTTTTTGATTTTTTTATATCGTATTTTTACATAATGTCTTAATCGTGTTTTCATTTAATTTAATTTTCTTCTGCACTGTCACTGTCACAGCCCTGTATCCTCTCCTCTCTCCATTAACAAAAAAAAGTGCTTCCTCAGCTGAGGGCGGGGCCAGGCGGAGCCGCGTTCACGTCGCTCCAGGCGCGCTCCCGGGCCGTGTCTGTCTGCCTCAGTAGCAGCAGTTCGCCGCCGCGTGAAGTTGAGTGTCTCCGGCGCGGTGCTGCGGTTCTCTACCGTCACTCTCCCCCAGCTCCAACATGCGTCTCCGCCTGCAGACATGGGATTTACCCGCTCTGAGAGGAAACTAACCGCCGGCTCTGCTGCTGTTGTTTGTGTCCGCGTCCAGGGCTCCGTCAGCCGGGGAAACGGCGCAGCGATTTGACCAAACACCGAGCAGATTATTATTATTTTTTAATTTTAAATTTTTCTAGCCTTTTAATTCATTTTCCTGCCGTTTCATTTATGGACAACAGACGCTCCGAGTGAGACTGTTGATCGTTTCTGCTCGCAGCCGAAGATGGAGACAGTGATGGAGAGGGAGTGCAGCGCGCTGGGGGGGCTTTTCCAGACTGTCATCGGGGACATGAAGGTAACACGAAGCAACAGTGATCATTGCATCTGATTGGTGATTAAAATCAATGTCATACACACAACAACAGTCGCATGAAATATTAACGGAGGGCAGCTGGCTGCAGCAGCACGCCCTGCAGGGCTCTGCCTCGGCTGCTGCTCCTGTTGCACTGACCCAGGAACAGCCTCCAGCCTTTTATTAGAGATTTCCAGAGATGATCATTAATTTGCTAATTATGCAGGAGGGCGGGTGGAGGCGGTGGGTGTGTTCATCTCGGCTTCTTCCTGGTAACCAAACACTCCCGTGACAGTGACGTGCACCTCTGACAGGGTTTTAATCAGCAGAGTGAAGTAAATGACTAATTAATGAGTTAATGATGAATGATGGACTGATCAGGTCAGGATCTTCTTCTTCTGCTCAAGTGGAAGACGTCGCCTTCAAAATAAAAGCAGGAACTTGTATCTTTAATCAATTAGTGACAAGAGCTCCAATGATTGATCAATTGGTTTAGTACGAAGGCAGTAAACCGGCAATAACTTTGATCATTGACTTGAGTTTGGATGATGTCACATATTCTATCATTGTTGATCAATCAAGCAGATAGAAGGATGATTAATTGATAATTAAACAATAAAAAATAGCAGTTGTATCTCAAAGGCTTAAAGTTGATTAATTGCTAAAAAAAACTTCACTTCACACTTTTTGATTATCTAATTGGTAGTAGTGTGTGGATCAGTGGTGTCAGTGTGTCATTTGGGAACTTTTATGGGTCTCCAAGGTGTGTTTTGTTGGTTCAAAGGCTGGCAGGTGAGTGTGTGTGTGTGTGTGTCAGGGGAGGGACACACATGAACACCTGTCTCCACGGTGACATAATAACAGACAGGTGTTTTCTCACAGGTTGGTTGGCCACACCCATTCCCTCCTCTTTTTCTTTTTTCCTCTCCTCCCGCTTCTTTCTTCTCGTCTGTCTCTTCTCCTGCTCTTCTGTTTCTTTCACTTCTTTGACCCTTCTTCTTACCCATTTCTTTGTCTCTTTCCTCCTCTACTTTCTCCCTTTTCCTTCTCTTACAATTCCCCTTCCTCTTCTTTCTCCTTTCTTCTTTCATTTCCTACTTGCCTCCTCCTTTTTTTTGTGCCTCTTTTCCCTCCTTCTTTGCCTGCTCCTCCATTTCCTCTTCTTCCTCCTCCACTTCCTTCGTTCTCTTGTCAGTGGATATCAGTAGAAACAGGTGAAGTTTGTTTTGTAAATATTAATTCACACCTGTTGTTGTTGTTATTGTTGCTACAGTAACTGCTGTTAATAGAGTCTCTCTAAAGATGGCTGACGTCACATGTCTCCACTTCCTCCCACTTTACTAACATGAGGCCAAATTTTCCTGAATATGAGTTTGAATTCTGCCATCTTGAGTTGGCGACATCATTCAGTGATTCAATGTGTCCACACACAATACAACTCAGCCACCAGGGGGCGATCCACATGAAGAGCTGTGGTGTCGGCCATCTTTATCTACGCATACTTACGTCCAACTTCGAGTATTTGTACCTGAGCATTTTCACAATACTACAGTTAACTACATTGACTTTGCAGCTTCAATAATTAACCTCTTTTCAGGTTAAAATTGAACATTCATTCTTCCCAACCTTTGATTAGGCAAGGCAAGGCATACTGTATATTTATATAGCACATTTATACCAAGGCAACTCCATGTGCTTTACAAACTGGAAAATTAAATCCAAAATTAGATTAAACTTGTGCTTTAGTCTCCTGTATTTTACTAAAAACTAAAGACGAACATTTGTAACTTGCAGTCCTACACCAAGGCCAACATCAAACAACATAGACCAGACTTCAGAAGAAAAACCCAACAAGATTTATAGTAAACGATCTGGACCAGCCCCAAAACTGAGCTCACTCATCCCAGGTTCCCGTCCAATCCCTCCAATAAATTCAGTGATATCCAACTCAGCAGCTTTTGCAATAATCCACTGGAAACAGAACCAAAGTAATCATTTCAGACTCTCACACATCTCATGATACTTCTGCTGCTTCTAATTTTCAATACAGGGTTGTTTTTTGTCTTGTACGTTTTCTCTCCCGCCTGCCTCCGCCATGTTCTTTGTCTTTAATCAATAACTGGATGATGTAGATTAAATGAAACACAGCTGATTCATACGTGTGACGTGCAGACAGTCGGGCAGGTTTTCCTCCATCAGCTCAGACGTGTGTGTGTGTGTGTGGGTGGAGGAGAGATTTCACTGTGTCACTGTGGATCAGGCTCCGGCCGGCTGTTGCTGCTGCTGCTGCTGCTACTAATATATATACAGTACATGCACACGCCTGTGTCTGTGTTTGTGCATCCGGCCTTTATTCGGGCCTCCAGGCCTCACGTCACATTAACAAATCAGCACAATGAGGAAATGTTGCAGCCGCCGGGTGAGTGACAGCAGGTTGAAACCTTCTTTGTTGACGCTGTTCTCAGAGACGAGCTGTGAAAGAGTTGAACTTGAGAACCCAAAACACGAGGTTCCCTCAGAACGTGTAAGAACCTGTGAGGGGTCGCTGCTCGGTATTTGACTCGTTAACTTTATTGCATTGTGGGCCAGAAGGTTTTGAAGGAAGAGTGAAGGAAGTGATTGCCAATAAATGAAGTGGTTCTGATATAGATATTGATTTTATGTCATTCGTCTGTCAGTATAAGATCTAAGATTGTTTTTTTTCTAGTTTACTCAACTTTATTCATAATTTTTTGTGTGTTCTAGTCCTTTTTGGTGATGTCACAAGACATCTTGCTACTTTATCAAACTTGATGATCAATAAGTGATCAACTATTTGATGACTGAGTTTGCATAAGGTACATGTTGAATCACTTTGTATTTCTCTTACAAAGTAAAATCTGTTTTAAATTGACAATAGTCATAGATGCAACCATTTTTGTATATTCCTCTCAGTGTAGTCGAGCTGAAATTATTGGTTGATAATTGATTGACAGATTTATTAATTTTCCTCTGACACTAAATTAAGGATTTGTTGGACAAATTAAACAGTTAAAGAAAAAACGTCAATAAGGATTCAGGGAAATTGTGACACATTTTGTTGTTGTTGGACTGATTGATCATCTGTTTGGTTAATCAATTGAGCACAGAAACCAGACAGTGTTTACCTAAAGAAAAAACAAATACAAAGTGTTCTTTTTTCGTTAGAGCATGTGAGGCTTTTATTTTGAAAATCACACAAAAACGGACCCAATTAAAACCGACACAAACTGCCTGAACATGAGCTTAGTGTTTGAAGTAGTCGTGTGAAGATCCTGTAGCTGGGGGGGCTCGTGTTTGACATCATCATGACATCACAGCGCCACCCGGTGTTGCTGTTGTCAGTATCCACGCTGTGTGCTGCTGCTGCTGCTGCTGCTGCTGCTCATCATCCAACAGCGTCATTGTGCCGGTTCCACTGAAGCAGACACATTACTGTTGATCCGTTTAAGTGGAACCGATCTGCATGTTTTTCCCTGGAGGAGAAAACTGGCTCATCCTCGTTTTCTCTTTCTTTCGTGAGCTGCTTTACACCGAGCTTCACATCTGTCTGACGAGACTCTGAACTGAAGCTGCTGTGGCGTCTTTACAGTGATTGTTGAAGCTGCATCAAACCACCGTTGGTCCGTAAAAGGGGACGAAATAAAGCAGAATATCACCTTTTGTGATGCAACTCTTACATTCCCATCTCTTATTAGCTTCAGTTTGGTCTCTACCAACCATCTGTGTTACTTATAGGTCATAGTTTTGGTTCTTGGTTTGATATGCAGGTTGTACATGCACACATGGTTTAGCAACGTGGATATCAGTAATATAATATGCTTTTTTGTGTGAAAATGTGCAGTTTGAGTGAGTTTTGTTAAGTCAAATAAAAGCAATAGTTGATTGATTGCATATGGTTGATGCAATGTTGGCTATATGAAACATTTTAGACTCTCTCGTTGCCTGGAGAAAGCACAAGACACATTCATTTATTATTTTCCTCTTGTAACGGTATTGTTGATACATTATTTTTGCAGCTTAATTTATCGTATGCTTCTATTTTTGCTGATATTAATATAAATGTGGGGTCGGCTAAACTGACAGGACACATGCTGGTCAGAATCAGGGCCATAAATTACACTATATGCAGATGATGCACTTTGATATATATTAGATAGATAGATGTTAGGAGATGCATTATGTCAACGAGTGTCTCAACAGCTGACGCGAGACAAGAACCTTGTGTGTCTGTGTGTGCGTCTGTGTGTGTGTGTGTGTGTGCTTTAAAGTGGTGTATTAGCATTGAGATCGCCATGGAAACATCACGGACAGAGCTGCTGCAGTAGGCGCTGGTGGTGTCCCGGCCAAATGGGTCACACTCGGCTCTGTTTTTGTTTTGTGTTGCTGCTCCCGTCTCTTTATCCATTATCTGACGTCAGCCGGAGCTCTGGCGACGTTACACTGAGATCTTTATCGATCTTAGTGATTCAGCTCATTCAGTCTCGGCCAGATCTAGAGGAAGAAGTCTTTTACTAACGGCTAAAAGGGAGAATTTAAAATAACATGCAACAATTTGATCGACTATATAGTCTTTACAGTTCAACCACAACAGCCGTGATTTCACCAGTTTGTGGCTCAGGAGGTAAAGTGGGTCATTTACTAACTAAACCAGGTTTGATCCCCGGCTCCTCCTCCTCCTCTGGTGTGTTCAAGTGTCCTTGGACAAGAAGACACTGAACCAGCGTGGGTGTTGATGTGATGTGATGTATAAGACCAGAGCAGCTCTATATACAGTGAGTGCAGTCCATCAATCATTTACCTTTATCAGGAAACAGGCTGCAGAAATGTATGTGAACACATTCATATTTATAGCCAATAGATTGAAGATTTCAGGCTGCACTTATAAAGGTTAGAAAAATAAATATAAATGGTTAAATATAAAATGTATTTCATCTTGTATGATACATTTAGGATAGATTCAAGTCAATATATGATCATTTAGTGACATAAACATATAGACTGTTGTTATAAGGCTATGTGAAGCCCTTTGAGACAAACTTTAAAAATAGGCTATACAAATAAAACTGCCTTGCCTCTACATCATCAATCTCGTCTGTCGTTAATTATATTTCAATTAGATATGATATTTACATTTCTTTTGAAAGCGATTAAATAGATGGGTTTGCTCTCTAAGCTGGTTATCCTTATAGCCACCATGACTCTATTCAAAGGTGACAAAATGCTGTCGTGTCATATTGTGGGATTAGTGGGAGTGGTGTCTCCTCCAAGAAATAGTCCAGCACGTGAAATCCTGTCAAATCACAATCTGAACAAAGGAGATTTATATATTGTGAGCTGTTTTTATGTAAAAAGGCAGATTTCCCAAATAGTTGAACAGATTTATCTGCTGGTTCCTGTGCAGCTGAACCCTCCCTCCAGTTTCTGCCTCATATTTCTGCTGGTGATGCACAGATACCATCCATCTTTAGCGGCCTGAAGCCTCTTCTCTTTTTTTTTTGTAATTATCTTGGAATCACAGTCCTGCTGGAGTGTGAGGAATCAGATCCGTGTCTTTATCTCATCAGATCAGTGATAAGGAAGAAACAAACAGGGATTTCTCTGTGTAAACCCTGTGCAGTCGTTCACAGAGCCAAACAAACAGAGCGCTGCATTCCTGAAGGACCAGCAGGCTGCTGCTGCTGCTGCTGCTGCCTCCGGTTGTTGCCACGGTGACAATTTATGTCCTCAGTGACTGATAGATGCAGTGGCCCTGCCTTCGCCTCAGAGTGTGTGTGTGTGTCCGAGGGAGAGGAGAGATAGGCTACAGTAACAGAGAGCAGATGACTAATGAGTAATAAAGAGCAGGAAGATAAAATGACAGGAGGGTATGAGAAAAATGGAGAGATGGTGTGCGTGTGTGTGCGCTTGCATGTAGGAGAAAAAGGTGTGTGCATTGAATATGAAAGAGACACTGAGAGAAACAAAGAAAGCTAATAATGTATGAACCTGAAAAGTGTGTGTGTGTGTTTGGGTGAGCATGCATGCACGTGTGTGACCCTCCCCTCCTCACAAATCCCCCTCTCTGTGTGTCTGAAGCCTCTCTGCAGCAACAGCAGCAGCAGCAGCAGCAGCAGCAGCAGCGTAACCATAGCAACGGTAGCCAGGCGATGACGCTGGGCATCACTCTCACAAACAGAACGAGGCTGAACACACCCAGCTGCACTGGCAGAGAGGAACACAGACACACACACACACACACATAAAAAAAAAGGCGACGCCCACAAAGTGCAGCTGAGGAGCGAAGGTGTGTCGGCATCAGGGAGGAAATATTAAAATACAGATACTCAATTTAAAAGTAATATTCAATTTTTTTGTATGAAAACGTTTGTAAGTTTGGAGAAGACTCGCTCCGACTGCTCTGGCTCCACTTCAGAACATATTTTTTGCACCAGACACAGATTTTAGTTGTTCGTCGTTTCACAGCATACGTGGGTCTTTTCTCCTAATCTGCATATGGTTCAGCATGTGAGGACTGTGGTGTAAGATAGACATGAATAAACCCTCTGAGCAGTCCGTCAAACACGTCTGATGGAGGAAATGAAGCAACAACACCTCAGTTTTTTTACTGCTTACACCAGCAACACAGTGATTTCTGCTTCATTTTTTTGCTATTAATTAATATGGGCTGTGAATGGAAGGCGATCTGTTAAATTCTCACTTAGCTGTACTATAAATAATTTGAAAAGGCATCCAGTTCTTTCTTTGCCTGTGATTTAACAACTAAGATCCCACAGTTAATGCTGTTATAGCTGCTTGCTTATTTTGGAACAAGCGCACAACAAATCAGAACAAATGAACGCATGTACGATAAAGTAAAGAGGCTTAGAAACGTGACAAACTAGGAACGTAAATAATCGTAGCAAGTTCAACTTTGAATCGCACAATCCTGTGATGCACAGTGTTCATCATTACATCTCTATTGTAGGTTAACATCTTCTTATTGCATGGATCTGTTATAATTATAACAGACCCATGTACTGTATAATGTATTATATTAATATATTTTATATGACATTGTAATAATGTATTATATGCATGTGTTATTGGTATTTAACAGAAATGGTAACATGCTGTCTTTCATAAGACAAAGTGAGTCAGGTTATACATTCAAGGTGACGATTATAAGAAAGGCCTATGTGACAGAGTTCTTGTGATCAATTTAAATTAAAATAACATAATTTCACGATTTATTAAGCATATAAGAGATGATTTTAGATGGGAATATACTGGTGCATGGTGTGATTCCTGTCTGGTCTGTCATATCAATGTGGTTATTATTAAAATGAGTTGGGAACCCTGCACTGAGATTCTGATGAAATTACACCAAAGAGTTTTTATTCAGGAGGAGGAGGAAGAGGCAGGTTCATGGTTTATTATCACTTTCAGATTCAGCAGTGTCTCTTTTCATGTTTCAGCTCTAGTTTCTCTCAGTGCAGCTTCACCGTTTCCTTCAAACAACCTTGAAAATCTGTCCCAGCACGACAGGACATGGTTAAGGGGTTTGTCTGCATACTTTTTGACTGTTGTGTGTTTGTATCACCTTGCAAAAACACCACAAATACAACAAAACAACATGTGATGTGGAGAGATGCCGGATTTGCAGTTCAAAGCTGTGGCTGTGATGTTGTTTTGCACTTTCACTATAAAAACTGCACAGAAGTGGCTGTGAGATTTTTTAATTGTGGGATTTTTTGTGTTATTTTCAGAGATGGGTGTAAACTGGTGACACAGTTCTGAGTCTAGACTACGACTAGAAATCCACGCATGCCTCAGATCTTTCACTGCAGTGTAAAAAAAAAAGAAAAAAAGATGAAGAAGCCCCACCCTTCCTGAAAACACCAGGGGACTCCCGCTGACTTTAGAAGCGTACCCCAGTTTCTTACTGTATGTCTTTGTGTGTTTGGCTGCAGTGTTTCCCTCCATGAACACACATGATCCAGCAGCACCGCACTGCAGCAAGTGGCGTCTCCCTCTTTATTTTTTTTTACATCTGTCTCATATTGAGCCCAGTCACTGGACCCAGACTGTATTTGCATGCCTGGGGGCGCTTGTTTGGCCTCCTCTAGACGGCCTATGGGTGGGTGGCGGCGGCCTGTGGATCAGCGGTATCGATCCGTCTCTGTGTTTTCTGTCTGATGCTCAGGATTTATGCGTTTTGGCCGTGGAGAGGTGCACACACGGGCAAAACTTTACATGGAGAGGAGTGTGCTGCTGTGTTTCCTGTTTCCCATCAGTCTCCTGACTACAGTATCACCACTGATATACTGACGTTATTAAATCGATCGGCTATCAGCCCGACCTGATCAATCTGAAATGAATAGATGTGTAATGTTTTAGCCTCTGAAACGTTTTCGAGATTTGAAATGATCACAGGACTACAGATTTCAATTGATATTAAATTCATGCAAAAATTCATGCAAAACCGATGATGTGCATTGCCTTTTAGGGACATTTTTTTCATCAAGCAGTCTCTGCATTTACCTCTAAAACAACTCTGTCTCATAACATTCTGTTATTATCTCATAGCGTGGTGAATGTGCAGGTCACAACTTGTCCACCAGAGCGTTGTGGAGTTGTTGGATTGTGTATTTGATGAGTTTGATGAGGGAAACCAAGAAATCCCATGAGCCTCCGTAGCGTAGCTCTGAGCAGCTCACGGCTCTGCTCCGCCATTCTAAAAACAGCTTGCACCGACAATTAAAGGTAACAAACCTACTGCTATGACAATAGGAGTTATGGCAATGGCCCAATTTGCCATAATGTTGAACTATCCCTTTAAGACTCAAACTGAAAGTAAAAATTAACTTGAAATCTATTTAAAAATGGTCCAGACTCCTGGTTACATCCTCAGCTTGCCTGCTCTGTCTGACTAATTGGTTCATTGGTTGATTATCATTTAAACTCTAATGTAATTACGGCCCTCATTAGATTTAAGATAAGATGAGATGAGATGAGATGAGACTGGATCATTTCATTTCCAAACAGATGTTCTTTTATATAGGAGCAGGACCAGCAGAGAAAACACACACTGTGGATAATAAATACTGTATATTCTTCCATTTCACTACAGTTCAACTTCACCCTTGATATAAGCTGCTGCTCTAAAGGAAAATGTTGTTTCGATGTCACTAAAATATGTTTTTCTTCTCTCTGTGTTCAGGGCAGTTACCCCGTCTGGGACGACTTCATCAGCAAGGCCAGCAAACTACAGTCACAGCTCCGGTAATAAACATGTACACACTCACAACACGTGCAGCAAACACTTAAAACACTCTGTATCACTCAGTGTTCGTCTAAGATACATAATGAAAAATCAGAATAAAATCTAATTTATCTGGAAATCGATCCATGAACTGATTGATCCACCATGTTCAATAATCAACAGATCTGTACATAATTAAGTCTGTTCAATATGACCTTTAACGCATGTAGATATTTATCTATTTAACCATGTATACATTGTTTATTATTAACAGGGTTTTTGCATGTGGTGAGTTTATAGGCTGTCGCTGTTTTTATTGATATTCTTACAATATTCCTATATGTTGAAATATGTGGTAAACTATTCAGATTCAGATTCAGGTCATCAACACATTAAAACACAGCAAACACCTGCCACAAGTGCTTTAGTGGGAATTATTGTGCTGTATAGACCGAATTGCCTTGTTGTTTACAAACTGCACGTAATTTTAATGAGAACAGTAGTACCTAACGAACGAGAGTTTAGTATATGTTATATTTTTCATGCTCTATCACCGTTTAGACATATCTGAAATGATTGAAGAAACTATTTCTGTGTGTGTATTTTGTGTTGCTATGTGTGGTATTTATTCAGTTTAGGGGAAACTATCAAAGCTAACGGTGGAAGCTAAGCTAACGGCAGCAGCTAAGCTAACACCAGGACGCTGTCGGACACGACATGAAACTACTCCAGTTAGCTCAGTCATGTTGTTAACAAAGATATCCGCTGGAGAAAATATTTTTTCATGGACGTTTATTGAGTCACTGAGTTATTAAAGTTAAACAGGTAACGGTTAGCCGTTAGCCGTTAGCCTGGCTAATCTATGATAACCATGACTAATTACAGAAATGTGCACACATAAATAGTAATGTTTGTCCAATCATTGGTTTTATAAACTTTACAAACATCAGATTAGTCTAAACGGTGATATAGTGACATGAAAAATGAGATATAGGTACATAGCACTGGTTTTCTATGTGTAAACAACAAGGCGATTCCTTCTATTACAAGACTAAGGTTAGATTCAAATATTTATATCAATGAAACATTTATCTCCAGGCTACAAAACAACTCACTATGAACCTGTTGTTGGTTCTTTGTTTGACTCGTTTCTCTGCAACATGTTAGTAGGTAAATGTGTGTGTGTAGGTTGTACACAAAGACACACACATGTTGAGACTGTGTACAACCTGAGCTCATGAAAATCCAATCAGTCTGCTTCATTAAGTGTTTAAATGTCAGCTTCACCTCTGCTGCTCTGCCACCGCGTCCTCAGCTCTGGGGTTCACTGGGTCTGCAGACACACACACGCACACACACACACACACACAAACACAGCATTCAAGGTGATATACGCACTCGCACTTAACAGAAAAGTGTGCACGACTGCACGTACAAACAGCAGACATACACTTGAACCTCACTGCATCATGGGAAATGCATCACACACACAATCACACACCTCTTCCAGCCATTAACCACCCACCCTCCATTTACGCACACACGCACACACACACATAGGCGCACGTGCACAACTCAATTAACCTTCGGTGGCTGGCAGAGATTAATGATGCCACCCTGCAGTCATTATCAGTGAGATGGATCAGTGGCAGCCTCCAGAGACTCAGCGCTGGGCCGTGGTGGGGGGGGGGCGAGGGGGGGTCACCGGAGGTCGACGCTGATCGCAAACACTCGTCTCCCTCACTCCAGGTGTTTATATGTCTGGGTGTTTTCTTTTTTAGTTCAATTCACTTCATCTCAGAACAGAATGAATGCTCTTTATTATCACAATTTCAAGCTCCACTTCATACATGAGATTAAAGGACCAACCCGTTTTTTTTTGTTTTTTTTTGCTTTTCAGGTTTTAGCCCATAATGGAAAAAACCTTTCTTTTTTTTAAACATATATACTTTTACATCAACGCCAAAGTGTTTTCATACCTTCAGGCAACCGCTGCTGCTGTCAGGAAATTAACATGAGGATATTATTCAGTCCATCACTTCTGCTACATTCAAGTCCTGTGGGGGGAAAAAAAATCCAAATTTAAATCAGCTGCTTTGTATTTTTTAACAACAGCGACAGTATATTGTAACTCTTAAACGTCTTTTGACACTTTTGTTTGCTTACAATCAACTCTACAGCTGGGTTTATGGATTATGAGTGTATTAGACTTAGACTTATACTTTCTTTATTGTCATTACACAAAGAAACACAACAGTGATTCTTGGCAACGAAATGTCATTGCTTGGCTTCCAGAAGGACACAGCAACAGCTAAAACGCGTGCTAAAGTGCCCTATAGGAGCCAAAATGTGTGCCAAAGTGCCCTATAGGAGCAAAAATGTGTGCTAAAGTGCCCTCTTGCATGGGGGGGGGTTCCTTTTTGCCCCTGCCCTTCAAAAAGTCTGTGCACGCCACTGCATAGAAATGTCACCACAAACTGTTGCTAAAGCCGTGTATCTGTGTGCGTGCGGTGCTGGAGCCACAGGTTTATACAGACTCCTCCTCATCTTATCTCCAAACCTCCTCTAAAAGCAAATATCAAGTCTCTTCGATACAGACCTTGTTGCAATTTCCTGAGCTCGTAAAAAGCAGCCGCTTAGAGGAGAGTTATGACAGTTATCTCATGTCGGAGCACCTGTCAATGCACCAAAACAGCTTGAGTTACAGAAGCGAACTGTAAAAGAGCTTCCAACAAAGATCAAATAGTGGCGATCAGAGCAAACAGCGAGGACGCAGAAAGAGAAACAGTGGAACAGTTGTGATGCTGCAGAAGTTCAATATTAATCGCTATCGTCAAGATAAATCAGAGGAATTAAGTTGACGGAGCTAAAGCAGACAGACAGAGAGAGACAGGACGTGATGTCAGGAGATATTTGCTCCAGCATAAAACATTTGGAAGATACTTGAAGGGCAAAATTATATATAACAGCATGTGACAGAGTCCTGGGACCAATCAGTGGACCAGAAAACTTCTTTGACAAAACATAAAACCAAATAATAACACCGAAGCCAAACGTTTTTTTTTTTTCTCTCTCTCTCTCTGTTGTGTTTCCCAGGACGACGGTTGTGGCGGTGGCTGCCTTCCTGGACGCTTTTCAGAAGGTGGCCGACCTGGCAACCAACAGCAGAGGTAAGATGATAACATGGATGTGTGTGTGTATGTGTGTGCAAATATGTGTCATTGTGGTTGTAAAGTGGAGTTGATGGTAAACAGATTGCTGAACGGCGGCTGTTCTCCGTGGCCGCTGCGACGGCGGAGACACTGTGACCGTCTGGAAGTCTAGTTTTAATCATTATTTTATCTGAACTCTGGTTGATGTGATGGAAGAAAACAGATGAGAATAAAAACAGAGGATATTTATTGCTTTTCTGCTGTTTTGCTAACCCTCCACCCGGCCATGTGCATTTGTTTACAACAAAGCTGGCAAAAAAAATCAATACATGGAGCCGTGGATAACTTTATATAACATGTACGATGTTACGAAGTGTATGTTTGTGTAGTCTTAAAGGGGAACTACAGCTTTTCTGCTGTTCTGGTTAAGCTGCTCTCGGCCATGTGCATTTGTTTACAACAAAGCTGGCAAAAAAATCAATACATGGAGCTGTGGATAACTTTATATATCGTATATGATGTTACGACGTGTACTGTATGTTTGTGTCGTCTTAAAGGGGAGCTACAGCTGCTCCCAACCACGTGCATTTGTTTACAACAAAGCCGGCAAAAAAATCAATAAGTTGAAACGTTACGTAACATAAACGATGTGTTTGTGTAGTCTTAACCTTCATAAACAAAAGATTGCGGGTTACGGAGCAGGTTTGTGTCGCGGTGTTGCAGAGACGAGAGCTGGGACACCGGCTGATGTTGCCAGGTTGGTTTTTGTCAGGTGGAAGACAGAGTTCTCACTCGCAACAAGTCACAAGTCATGTAGTTAACGATCACAATCACTCTGGAGCTTTTTAATTAAAGTAAAATTGTAGCAGAGCCACGGGAGAAATCCTGCTTAGTTTGTCTTCAAATCTTGAATTGCTTCTCCATCCACAGCTGGTGCTCTTGAGTCAGTTTTTTTTATCCTCCATACAAGCCAAAAAACATTGGCATGATGTCACTATTGTTTGGTCTTTTATTCCATTTGGGCCCATTTTACCAGTTGTAATTGTATTTTCTATTCTTTATACTGTTATATCGAAATCAGTGAACCAATGTCACAAAACTGTGACTCTCAAACAAAGCAAAAACATAACACAATTTAAAAATAGACTAAACATTTTATGATAAACAGGATTGATACTGTTTACTTATTTAGTTATTTTATTTTATTATTTGGCTTCATTTGTTAATTATTGGATACTTGCTCCTTTCTGTGACTCTGAAACTACTGAAATAATGAATTAAAGGGTAGGCATTTATAAACTGGACACCTTTTCCATCTATTTATGAACTAGTTGAACTAAGGATTGTATTATAAAAGGTTGACTGGTTGTGATTGATGCTCGACTGTAAACAATTTGTGCACAAGATCGAATAAACAAACGACTACTATTACTACCACTGGTTGTTTTATAGGTCAGTCAGAAACAGGACTTCATGCAGATCTTGAAGCAGAATGAGGATGTACAGTGGTTTGATTTAAATCTGAATATGCAGGTCAATAATCAGATGAGCGATCTGAGCTGTTTGGTTTGATTCGTTCTGTGTCGTCCTTGTTGTGAAGCCGTTTGCACGTTTTCTATAGATTTGTTCTCCCTCATTATTGACAGACGATCAGAGGTGGCCGTCTTCCTGATCGCTGGACTGGAACATCGATAGCGGTCACTTCCTGCTCTGATTAGACGAAGCAGGAAAGCCTCGACGGGCGGCTCGGTTTGTTTCCCCGCTCGGTATATTTATCTCCGTGGTAACCTCGATGGAGAGCTGCCGTGTCTTCTCTTTCACTGAACCTACATCTTTAAGGTCGACTTTGTGTGTGTGTGTGGGTCCACCGTGCTGGATGTAGGCCAGCTTCCTGTCGAGGCGACTCGCTGTCACAATGACAACATTAACCGAGGAAACAATCAGTCACCGCCGCCGTGATTCTAGGGCTGTGGGTCACAGCAGCTCTGTAATTGACTAGTGTGTACATGTGTGTGCGTGTTGGTTGTTTCACCTGGAGCTGTGTGCAGAATTATTGGTTTCTCTCAGCGACTGTTGGGACAATTATAGGTCTGTGGAGCCACACCCCAACATCCTCCTCCTCCTCCTCACACCTCTGATCCACCGAGGCAGAACAGGAGCTGCTCCGCACTCTGCATCTGTTTTACAACCAGTATTATTACTTACAGAATTAAACAATGGGTTCGTAATAGATCAGTGATCAGATTTTGGTTTTAAATCCCAGAATCGACTCACTTACATTTGATTTGCTTTCTGAGGATTATTCTACATCCAACAACTGAGCAGCACGGTTGTTTCTTCAATACAAAACTGTTTTATCAACCAAAGCGCAGAGGGGAAGAAAAAGGGATGTGGTACGCTCGTAGCCTCAGATGCAAAAATATTTATTCAAGCTGTGTTAAAAACCAGCGTTTCGACCAAAATGTGGTCTTCATCAGGGTCAGCCAAAGTGCACGCATTTATTAGTTTTCGAAACTGTGGATGAAAGATTTATTTTCTATCTCAGAAGCCAAACAACTAGGTCCACGTGTGCAAATCGGTCGAACAAAGGAAGATGCATGTTTTTGTTGTATGATAATTAAGACAAAGATATTTTTGCTTTGAATAGTGTTTCATTGCATGATAAATCAATAAAATGTATGGATTGCTTCAGTTAAAAACTTCAAGGTTAAGGGCGCAGGTTGTAGGTTTTTTGGGGGGGCAAATGTTAAAATCAATCAGTCCTTTTAAAAAATCACAGATTATAAGAAACAAAGAGCTGAAGAAACAAATACGACTGTTGTCTGTGCAGCTTTACGGTTGTTTGACCTGTGAACTGTGAGTCAGCTCTGATAAATGGGATGAATTATTAAATCTAAGACTCCATTTTACCAGTGCTCCCAGTCCGGGCCATTACATCCCAGCACAGGAGGAGGAGGAGGAGGAAGAGGGAGGAAGAGGAGGAGGAGGAGGGGGGAGAACAGGCAGGCAGCGCTGGAGATTTTAGGCCAAAACAGATGAAATGATCAGATTAGAGAGAAAAACAAAGAGATGATGATGATGATGATGATGATGATGATGATGATGGTGATGATGATGATGATGATGATGATGATGATGTGCAGCAGTAGAGGGATGGATGGCAACTGAAAGAGAGGAGGAACAGAACAGGAGGTAGAGGAGAAGGATGGAGGGCAGATGGTGATGGGGGAGAGAGAGAGAGAGATGATGATGAAAAAGATGGATGGAGGAGGGAGAGGAGGGGGGCGGGGGGGGGCGGGGGGGGGGCTGTCATGTCCAGCTGGCTGCTGGTGGTGGTGGTGGTGGTGCTCATAGCAACGAGATGGAAATGACTGCAGGATCATCTATCTATCTATCTATCTATCTATCTATCTATCTATCTATCTATCTATCTATCTATCTATCTATCTATCTATCTATCTATCTATCTATCTATCTATCTATCTATCTATCTATCTATCTATCTATCTATCTATCTATCTATCTATCTATCTATCTATCTATCTATCGTTCTATCGTTCTATCTATCGTTCTATCTATCTATCGTTCTATCTATCTATCGTTCTATCTATCTATCGTTCTATCTATCTATCGTTCTATCTATCTATCGTTCTATCTATCTATCGTTCTATCTATCTATCTATCTATCTACAGTATCTATCGATCTATCTATCTATCTATCTATCTATCTATCTATCTATCTATCTATCTATCTATCTATCTATCTATCTATCTATCTATCTATCTATCTATCTATCTATCGTTCTATCTATCTATCGTTCTATCTATCTATCTATCTATCGTTCTATCTATCTATCTATCTATCTATCTATCTATCTATCTATCTATCGTTCTATCTATCGTTCTATCTATCTATCTATCTATCTATCTATCTATCTATCTATCTATCTATCTATCTATCTATCTATCGTTCTATCTATCTATCTATCTATCTATCTATCTATCTATCTATCTATCTATCTATCTATCTATCTATCTATCTATCTATCTATCTATCTATCTATCTATCTATCTATCTATCTATCTACTATCTGTCTGTCTGTCTGTCTGTCTATCTATCTATCGTTCTATCTATCGTTCTATCTATCTATCTATCTATCTATCTATCTATCTATCTATCTATCTATCTATCTATCTATCTATCTATCTATCTATCTATCTATCTATCTATCTATCTATCTATCTATCTATCTATCTATCTATCTATCTATCTATCTATGACCGTCACACACACGCAGGATGATTAGATTGAGTTTCCACTGAAACATAAACGTATAAAAGTTAATAAAGCAGAGGAGTTTAATCACCAGGGCGACGGTGTTTACATTCCGTCCCCGTCACCGCAGGACGTTTCCACTTCGCCGTCGACGGTTGGAACGAATGCAAATGTTGTGTCTAAAGTGGAGGATCGCTATCTTATCATATCAACACACACACTGTGGAGATAAGGCACGGCGGGTGTCCTCCTCTCTCTACCTGGCTCTGTTTTTATTTGTGTGTGTATGTGTGTGTGTGTGCTGGACCGTGGTCGTCATAGCAACCCACTGCCAGGGAGCATTTCATTCTGAGGTGAGGGCCGGTTGAGGGCCGCCGCTTTGACAGGGGCCACGTCAATATGTCAACACCTGGTAACTGGGTCGGACAGAGGAGGAGGAAGACGAGGAAGAGGAGGAGGAGGAAGGTGCAGGGAGGAGATGTGAAGGTGAACAAGAAGGAGAGGACAGGAGGCGAAGGGAGAGGGAGGTGAAAAGACCCGAGTGTGTGAGATGAAGCAAGGAGTGGAAGATGGAAGGAAGAGGAGGTGGTGAAGAAAGGACATGAGGATAAGGAAGGAAGGAAGGAAGGGCTGGAGGATGGAAGAGGAAAAGAGAGAGAAAGGGAGAAGAGCGTTGATCCAAGATGGAGGAGAAAGGAGAGGAAAAGAGGAAACAATGAAGAAGAGGAGGAGAGAAGGAAGGAGGAAAAGAGAGACCAAAAGGAATGAGTGAAGGCATCCATGATAAATGTACCTTAATTACTTTGTTCATAAAGGGATAGTTCAACATTTTGGCAAATCGACCCATTGCCATAATCGCTATAGTCATAGCAGTATCCATTACCTTATTATCCGTTACCTTTAATTGCCGGTGCAAGCTATTTTTAGAACGGCGGAGCAGAGCCGTGAGCTGCTCAGAGCTACGCTACGGAGGCTCATGGGATTTCTTGGTTTCCCTCATCAAACTCATCAAATACACAACTCCAAACAATTCCACAACGCTGTGGTGGACAAGTTGTGACCTGCACATTCACCACGCTATGAGATAATAACAGAACGCTACCACACAGAGTTGTTTTAGAGGTTAATTCACACACATCAGCTATTTTGCATGAATTATCTCTGAAACCAAGAAATCCCATGAGCCTCCGTAGCGTAGCTCTGAGCAGCTTACGGCTCTGCTCTGCCGTTCTAAAAATAGCTTGCATTGACAATTAAAGGTAACAAACCAACTGCTATGACTATAGGGATTATGGCAATGGGCCAATTTGTCAAAATGTTGAACTATCCCTTTAAGTAATACTGATTTTATGATTGAGAAATTAGAGAAGTGCTGTGTGAAACAACCATCTGCACAACACACTTATAGTTTTATATTTAGCAGCCAGTTGCATGTACTGTAGGGCTGAAACAATCAGCCAGCTGAGAAGACGCTGGTAATTACTGACTTATTTGCAGAGCATTGAACGCAACTGTGTAGACTCTCGTATCCGGGCCGCATCCATGTTCCTGTAGTGTTTTTGCGAGGCTGTGGGATAAAGACTCCGGCTCCGGCTGCAGCGACAGGAATATGAATCACTACAGCTTCTTCAAAACTGTGACATAACCTTTATTTATTCATGTGAGATAATTAAACAGCTCATTATGAAGCCACGGGTGTTAATCAGCTCCTATGGCTTCAGGCCTTTACTGTACGTTAGACGTTTGAAGATGGCTTAAGTGAGATCCAACACTGATGCTGACACTGTTGAAAATAAATAATGAACACTGTTATATAAAGATTTGATCTGATTTGTCATGGGACTCATTATATACTGGCTCAATTGAATTCAGTCGGCAGAAAAAGTGCTTAAAGTTTCCAAAAGCACCAGATGTGTCTAAAAATATCTGAATTTGACATCAAAGTGCAGCTGATACAGATTATATAGGATATGAAAATGTCAGACACTTTAGTTGCAGTTGTAAATATATAATGTATGCGGTTGTATCACCTGTTGGAGCGTGTGCAGAGTGAGCGGTGTTCGTAACGCGCGTAGAGCTTGTGCATGTGTGTTGCCGTAGACGGGCTGTAGTGCAGTGAACCCCTGTGGAGGCTGCTGCAGTCAGTGTCCGCAGTGTGTGTGTGTGTGTGTTGAGTCTTCAGCGGCACACAGATGGCCTCGTTTGGCAGCTCATCATTTAATGATGTCATCTCAGGCGCAGGTGAGTGATGTCATATCTGCAGTGTCCACGCAGCAGCGTTTTTTAGGATCTTCTTCATCAAGGTCAGGCTCCGCACCAAAAAAAAAACCACACACTCATCAGTTCTCACGGCTTAAAGGAGGTGTGGATCCACACAGGGAGCGGAGCGGCGGCGCTGCGTGCTGCCGATGCTGTAAAACCAACTCCAGCTCTCACTGTAGTGTGTTTACAAGACCAGAGGTTATGATGATGCTTCCTGACTGGACTCGCTATCGGAAAGTGATGAAACCGGCCGGGAAAGGGATGGAAATGGAAGCAAATCATGAGCGTTTGGGAGTTTGATGTTGAACTTTTCCTACTCTGGTAACATCGGCTACACTATGCAGCATTTCCAGTTCCTTTAACGCGCCAGGAACGTGTCTTTGGAGAGTTTTTAAAGATCGAAAATCCTTCCCGCCTGGTTTATTTTTTGTTTTTCATCCCACATGAAACACTCACATGACAACCTACCAAAAAGGAAAAAAGTAAACAAAACAGCACGCAGACAAGGAATATGAAAAAATAAATAAGAAAGCAATTTATAAAATTAGCACAGTGTTACCTATACATCTTTCATTTACTGTGAGTCATTTATTAATTTATAAGAATAGAGCCGTACAGTAAAATAGGGAAATAAAGAGTTAGTCGACTAACTAACCAGCGACTAGCTCTATAAAAGATCGGCAAAGAGTATTTTTAAATAGAATAAATCAAACTCTCTGCTTCTCTGAACATATTCCTGTGAACTTAAAAAAGATCTAAAGAGATTCAAAGAAGAGAGCTCGATCACAGATGAAATCAAACAGACTGGGATCAATATTTAACCTGGTCCAGGATCAGTGCTCACAAAGGGTCATGAAACCTCAGATATCATGTCTCTAATGTCCTTGGGTTCATTCTCTCTGAATGTCGACAGAATTAATATTATTTTGACATGCTAATATACTGAATATTAGCAGAACTCTAAATAAGTGAAGAAAGAGAGTAATATTTAGAAACTACAGACTTGTCACATGAGGCGTTAAGGAAAAGAAAACGCAGACTAAAACCAAAACCTAAAAAAAACAACAAAGAGTGCCCCAGAAAGTGACTGGAAAAAAAAAGCTAATAGGGTAAAACTCTGGCGACCAGTGGAAAGACAAAACTGAAGTGGTGAAAATCCAGTGTTTATTTGCCAGAATGCGATTTATCACGCAGTTCAACAACTTCCACCGCAAAAAGAGACTTAAAAAAAAACGGCCTTAATGATCAGATCAAAGCGGCCAGAGAAAGTAAGAGTCGTAGCGGGATCAGAGTTTAATCAACAGACATCACAGGAGGGAGATATTTACCCCGACGGACGGGGATGATGTCAGGAGCCGAAACTGGCCCGGAGTCAGCGGCAGGCTGGAGTTACTGTAAAACCAAACTCCCCGTTCCTCTGCTCCCTCTGTTCCAGCTCCAACTCCTTCATCCCTCCAGCGGAGTCACAGCCGTCTCATGTGTCTCTGAGGTTCCTCCAGCGCCGAGGTCAAACATTCAGAAACACGGGCCACGACACGTCTGTAATCTGCTGTTTTTATTTACTACTGTTGCCACGAGCCCGACTGCTGACAGCGGTTTTATTTTATTTAAAGAGAGAAATCGTTTTCAGACTCTTGAACTCTGCGCTTTTTTTCTGCTCCATTTATAGTTTGATTTAGTTTTTTTCCCCCTTCTGTTTGACTGGACAGATGTGACGACTCAGGGACAAAATATTCACATTTTATTATAGAAACCCAACCTAAAAAAATCTATTGTAGAGGAACCAGACTTAATTTCTTCATATAATCTATCTCCCTGTTCATCTACACATCCTAGAAGATGCAAAGAAAACTAAAATACTGCCGATTGATCAGAGACAATTCAGTGGAAATACTAAATGTTTGGATTTCCCCCCAATCGGTGGTCGTCACATTTTGAGAAGGGCAGATAAAAGTCAATAAAGCGTCTAGGAGCTGCGGTCTCTCCTGTCCAAAAACCACTTCCCCAAAGAATCCCAGATCCAGGGAGTCAAGACCACTAACGTCCCGTCCAAGTACGAGTCTAGTCAGCGTGAGTCGAGTCAAGGCCGAGTCCAAATGGGATCGAGTCCAAACCAAGACTGAGTCAAGCGAAGGCCAAGATTAAATGATTAAATGACTCAGACAAGTAACTAAACAGCCCCCCATTTATTATTTCTACCCTTGTCCTTCTATTGTTCCTGATGGGAGAAAAAACTTTAAACCCCGTCTGCACAGTCTTTTGAATGTAGAAAAGTTTGAAATGCTACTGATAAGAAAATAACGATAGTGAATGAATAATCATTAATCATAATATACAGTAGTTCTTTTATATAAAATGTATCAAAATCGGATTACAAAGTGCTTTACAAGGATGAAATAACAAAACAAACACATGCAAACATGTATAAAAAAATAAAAGCACAACAAGAAATAGAAAGATATGAAGTAATTCTAAGAGATTATACAAAAGCTTTAAAGGATAATTACCACTTTTTTACAATCTGGATCTTATTTCTGGCATAAAATACGATCATTTACCCACCCAGATAACTTTATTGTCGTTCCGACGTAATTAGATCCAGCCGAGAGCCGCGTATCAAGTATAATGCGAGAACACGGGGCAGCGCAATGCAGCCTCTAAATTACACATTATCTGCCGCGAAACTCGTTCATTCACCAATATTTTGTTACGATACACTAGTGCTATTCCCCTCTGAGTCCGGGATGACTTGTTATCAACACCCGGGGTCTGCAGGTTGACCGACTGACCTCTGACCTGGATGATGTCATCATCGTCGGAACGACTTGTAATGACATCAAAGTATTTTATGCTAGAAATAAGGTCCAGAATGTAAAAAAAACACGGTAATTATCCTTTAATAAGTGATTTAAAAGGAGATGCAGATTTTGCAGAATGTGAGTTCATTAGAAACAGGTTTTACTTTCACGTTAGGACACATTAACCTCCCAACAAGTTCCTGTCTGAGGAGCTCGGACTACATTCAGTTTGACAAGGGACAAAACAACCCAAAAATTCTGAACATGCAACACTTTACTGCTCATTAATTTAGAAAAGTCACGTCTATAACGAGGTAACGACACAGCAAGGATCGATAAAGCTGCTGTGGTCGCGCTGGTCCACGTCGGGCTTGAAACCGAACCCAGACCCGGGTCCCATACGGCCCGACCCAGAGCGTCCTACTCCTCTGGGGTAAAGTGGGACGTGACCTCCTCAGAGACATTAGGACAAGGACTGAGAGTCTTTTTGAACCACACGTTGACTTGTCATCCCAGGGATGAAACCGTCACCGTCGAGTCGGCGAAGGAGCGTGTGACCGCGGGTTCCTGCTGAAACCTGATCACCAGTGGGTTTTATAGACGAGGCTCCAGGTGTTCGCTGTCACATGCGCTGTTTAATGTGAGAGCTGAGCTGAAGTGACTGCCAGCAGCAGCAGCAGCAGCAGTGTGTGGTCTTAAAGTGGCCTCATTATGGTATGGCATCTCCACGGCAACAGCAGCAGATGCCTGGATTGACGTCACACAGATAATGACCATTCATATGATAAAGTGCAAACGTGTTAGACCTGCAGTTAACGTTGATACATTTTGATATTTAGCAACCCGAAACAAACAGCTGCCGCTACCGACAACATCTGGTTCTGGGCAAAAGTAATCCACCAGTTTAACACGAATGTTTATGTCTGGTGAAAACAATGATTTGGATTTGGACCGTGAGCAGCAACAGGTTTTTGCTGCTGCTGCTGTTCTTCAGTGAATGTCGGTGCAGATGTTTGTTGTGGAAGTCACAAGCAAGAGGTTTGACTTCTGCAAGCAGCAAAAAAATGCATTTTATGCACTATTAAAATTTAAAATGAGTAGTTTGCATGCTTAATTAAGTGGATGTCCATGTGTTTTTTGATTATAGATCAGCTCTAGGTTCTATATTAATACTGTGAAAGTATCAAAGCCTCAGTCCACAGAGAAATGCACACAGCCCGTATCCAGAAACTGAGCCTTAAAACCAGCCGTCAGGACTTCCTGTCACTTTGTGATGTCACAACAAAGCAGTTACCAAGCCAGCCCCGCCCACCTGCACCTACCATCCCAACGCTCTCTTTGAGTTTTTTTTAACCTAAGATCTGCATCACTCAGAAAACAGTAAGCCAATCAGAAGAGAAGCTCAGAGTCTCCCCTCCTCTGATTGGCTGACACCAACCTGTTGTTACTAGAAGCTAAGAGGGGAGATGTTAAACTCTAATGAGGTCATTTTTGGTTATTAAAACCACAAATACTATCTCCGTATGGATCAAAACTTCCAATAAAGCACAGGGAAAGTGGAAAATGTGGGACCTTAATTATAACTTATTGATGCTGAGGTTTAGTTTAATTGCATCTTTTTATTTCACTGTAACTACTCATTTGGATTTTTTTATATTCTCAGATATGTGATATGATAAGACTTCTCCAAATCATAGGCTCATGAAACCCCCTTTTTCTATTGAAACACTGACATTTTAGACTGATCATATAAGTAGGCGTTAGATATTTTTTTCTGACCTTTGGTAAGAAAATGTCAGGGTTTTTTCTGCCAATGGGATAAACCCATCAGATCAGTAGTTCACCACAGTCTCAGAGCGGATGAAGTTGGATAATCTTCAACTTCTTTCTTATTATCTCTCAGATTTGAGTCTGTACTGCACCTACACAGGACTATATACCTGCTGTCTGTGCTGCTGCGACTCTGCCTGCGGGTGTGTTTGAATTATTAACCAGGGCTTCCCAGCAGGTGAGGCTGAGTGTGTTTTCTTTTCATCTCCTGCACAAACTGTTCCCTAATTAGTTATGAGGCCCCACCCATCCTAGGGGAGCATCAGAGGGAATAATTAAACGCCCTCCCCTCTGCAGGTCTGGACTCGGGCTGTCGGCAGTGTCTCTGTGGAGAAAGACAAAGGAAGCAGGGTTGGGATTTGGCCCACGGTCGTAACAAGAGCTCTGTCATGTTTTTAGAGTTTGAATTTGGCGTTTTTTTAACACCAAATCTCAAGATGGAGGGAGAAAATGAAAAGGGAAAAACTCCCGTCAGATTATTCAGGAGCGACGTGACGTGACACAGACTCGTCTGTCCCCGCAGACTGCGGTGTTTGTGGCGGTGCAGGGAGGACCAGCAGGAGGTCAGATCCGTTTGTAAAAGGTTGAGTGGCTGTTAAATAATTCACCGCTACACCGTCGCTCTGCAGAGGTGAACGGCGTGTACCTGCCTCACTCTGCCGGCCAGGCGTCACATTAAATCCACCTCAACTGGATTTTTATAGTGTTATCCTTTTCCCCTTTTGCAAGTTAACATCTTGTAACTGACTCATTTAATGTTGTATCAACACAGTGAAACCAACTGACTGCAGGAACGGAGCCACAGGGAATGATCACCAACTTTATTTGGCCTCTTTCAGCGCCCGGTTTTGGTTTTGTTGTGAAACAAACAGAAACAGTTTGACACCGTAGAGTGAATATACAGTGGACCATGAAGCAGATAAACAGCCAGATGTTTCCCTCAGCAGTTGGTACGGACCAAAAACAGAGATGAAGACAGAATTAGATTAGAGAAATTATACTTATCATTTAAAAAAAACTAATAAATACAACTATAAAATGTAAGATTATACTTAATGAATGAGTGATAGGAATATTTGATGACAACAAGGACACAAAAACTGTGGCACTATGGCAAACTCCCCACTTAGTGCAATGGTGTGTCCCATTGTTAAAGGGATAGTTCAACATTTTTGGCAAATTGGCCCATTGCCATAATCCCTATAGTTTTAGCAGTAGGTTCGTTACCTTTAATTGTCGGTGCAAGCTATTTTTAGAACGGCGGAGCAGAGCCGTGAGCTGCTCAGAGCTACGCTATACGGAGGCTAATGGGATTTCTTGGTTTCCCTCATCAAACTCATCAAATACACAATCCAACAACTCCACAACGCTCTGGTGGACAAGTTGTGACCTGCACATTCACCACACTATGAGATAATAACACAACGTTACCACACAGAGTTGTTTTAGAGGGAAATGCAGAGACTGCTTGCTGAAAAACTGCCCCTGACAGGAACGCGCATCACCGGTTTTGCATGAATTTACCTCTAAAACAACTCGGGGCCAATTTGCCAAAATGTTGAACTATCCCTTTAATAAATACTAATACTAATAATAAGATTTTCCTTTTTTTCTGGGTAGTGATGGATCATTTGCAGCCTATCCTAAGATTTGTTGTGTGCCAGTGATTAAAGTAATAGCAGAGAGACACGTACATGTTAAATGAAAGAGTTTTAAAACCTCAGGTTTTTAAGAAAAAAAAAGTTACAAGTTACACTTTGTAAGATCAATCAAACACTTTGTACAGTAGTCAACAGTGACACTCTACAACCCTCTGAAGGATGTAGACCCTGAATTGGGACAAGGTTTATATCGTTAGGTCATTTTGAATTTCAGAGCTGCCTACTGTAACCGTAGCACAAAGCACTCAGAGCCTAATAATAGTAATGATGCACAGAGCTGATGTCAGATTCACATCCAAGCTCAGACTTGAAGCTGGGAATCAGTTTAACCCTGAACTGTGTCTCACAGAACTTTATTACCTCAGTACTAAACTGTTTGTTGTGTTGATAGACTGTATGTAATTCTCTGGAGAAGCTGTGGGAACAGAAATCTTGCACATGTAACTTGTTATAAACCTTCCTGTGCCCAGCGGCTAGTTAATGTATATCACCGTCTCACCAGACAGCGAACCTGGTTCCTCTGCAGCTCTGTGGGAGGGAAGCGATGCACCGACGGTAAATTAACATTAGGTTTACATGCTGGCAGAGAAATAAAGGTGTGTGTGTGTGATTCCTCCATTTCCATGGAGGGATGGGAGGATCAAAGTGTGTCTCGTCTAACAGACAACAACCAATCGCTGAAGAAAGAGATCTGTCCCAACATGCACACACACACACGCACCTGGTTCCTTGGCAGAGTCTCCACTGTCTACATAGAAACATAGACCTCCCACTCAGTTCATCACAGCGACAACACGCAGCCAGTTTTCCACACTGTGGTTCACATCAATCAGATTTAGTTCAATATTAATGGAACATGTTTTATGTTTAACTCGTGCATTTACACATGAATCTTTTGAAATGCACCGTTTAAGACACAGTTGAAGAACTACAGATGAGAAAAATGCATTTTCTGTCTCAAATAGAAATGAAAATATAGACATCAAACCTAAATAACCCATATGTTGCTGTATATCTTAAACTGCCTGGCCTTATATCTTAATATGCAAATTAAGTGCATGGAGTCTCAAGTAATGCTTTTCGTGTGACAGACGGTTCAGACTACATTAACACCAGGTAACACATCACATCTGGAGGTGGTGTGGCACATCTGCGCCCATTTACACCGACAGTAAACGCACATCTGTTAATCTTCATGCAGGTTAGATGACCGGATATGTAATAAAACCAGGAGGAAATGAAGGATAATTAGTATAAAGCCACGTAAAACTACATCCCAGTGTTGCTTCTGTCTTGTAGCTCAGTGTTTGGTCTCCACCACCATGTTATTACACCTGCTTCAAAACAAAACTTTATCTATTCTCTGCTCTTTATATCCTCTCTCTACGTCTGCATAACTTTTTATTTTTATTTAAATGAGCTGTATTAATATTATTACAGCACAAGAAGTTGTCACACCTTAAAGGGATAGTTCAACATTTTGGCAAATTGGCCCATTGCCATAATCCCTTTAGTCATAGCAGTAGGTTTGTTACCTTTAATTGTTGGTGCAAGCTAATTTTAGAACAGTGGAGCAGAGCCGTGAGCTGCTCAGAGCTACGCTACAGTGGCTCATTGGATTTCTTGGTTTCCCTAACCCTCCACAACGCTCTGGTGGACAAGTTGCGTCCTGCTCATTCACCACACTATGAGATAATAACACGACGTTATGAGACAGAGTTGTTTTAGAGGGAAATACAGAGACTGCTTGCTGAAAAACTGTCCCTGAAGCCAACGTGCATCAGTAGTTTTGCATGAATTTACCTCTAAAACAACTCTGTGTGGTAACGTTCTGTTAGCGTCATGAATGTGCAGGTCACAACTTGTCCACCAGAGCGTTGTGGAGTTGTTGGATTGTGTATTTGATGAGTTTGATGAGGGAAACAAAGAAATCCCATGAGCCTCCGTAGTGTAGCTCTGAGCAGCTCACGGCTCTGCAAAAAAATGTTGAACTATCCCTTTAATTCAATGCTGTGCTGAGCTGCAGAGTTTCACCTCCTCCATGATCAGTCAGTGTGAGGTCTGAGACTGACTGCTGTATTTCTCCGAGGAGGCTTTAATAGGATGTAGTAATCAGCTGTGTGTCTGTGTGTGTAGTAGTTGTGTCAAACTGCCGTGGGCTCCTTTGAATAGATTACAGCTCATTAAACAGCAGACGACCAACAAAAAGCTGGACTGCCTCAACCTCTGAGAGTGTGTGTGTTGCCTTGTGTATATGAAGATAAGACCACGGCTACAAAAAGACACGTCGCCCACTCTCTCACCACCACACACACACACACACACTGTCATTATCTCCGTCTGTCTGAATGTGTTCAGGTTTTAGTCGACTGTTGTTTACTGTCAACACTTGGTCTCGGCTCCGCTGCTGCTCCCAAGACGATAAGTGCAGTCAAACCTTCACGCAGACACTTTTTGTTTTGCCTGAATTACTGTGAGACGATTTAATGGTGGATAAGTGAGAACAATTCAAACATGGCAGCCCATTCACCCAGTGTATAACACATAAACTCTCTCTTTCTAGTTTACATTGGATATAACTGGGAGTAAGAATCACCACAGGCAATAATATACAATACTATCACAATACTTTGTTTTATTTATTCCTTTTTCTAATGTACAGTAACATGGGAGTCAATGGGAACTGACTCACTTTTGAAATCAGACTCTAGTGGCCATTTCAAGAACTGCAATTTTATGGATTCTTCATTCATAATTTGTTAAAGGGATAGTTCAACATTTTGGCAAATTGGCCCATTGCCATAATCCCTAGGTTCATTACCTTTAATTGTCGGTGCAAGGTGTTTTTAGAACGGTGGAGCAGAGCCGTGAGCTGCTCAGAGCTACACTACAGAGGCTCATGGGATTTCTTGGTTTCCCTCATCAAACTCATCAAATACACAATCCAACAACTCCACAACGCTCTGGTGGACAAGTTGTGACCTGCACATTCACCCCGCTGTGAGATAATAACACAACGTTACCACACAGAGTTGTTTTAGAGGGAAATTCATGCAAAACCACTGATGCACGTTCCTGTCGCGAGCAGTTTTTCATCAAGCAGTCTCTGCATTTCCCTCTAAAACAACTCTGTGTGGTAACGTTGTGTTATTATCTCATAGCGTGGTGAATGTGCAGGTCACAACTTGTCCACCAGAGCGTTTTGGAGTTGTTGGATTGTGTATTTGATGAGTTTGATGGAGGGAAACCAAGAAATCCCATGAGCCTCCGTAGCGTAGCTCTGAGCAGCTCACGGCTCTGCTCCGCCGTTCTAAAAACAGCTTGCACCCACAATTAAAGGTAACGAACCTACTGCTATGACTATAGGGATCATGGCAATGGGCCAATTTGCTGAAATCGACAATGACGGCTGTAATAAGGTTTTTGTGGATCACGGCCGGTCGATCCCGGCTTCGTCTGCATGAACAGAGAGAGTGTGTGGAGGTGAAGGTGACTGTTGAAAGTCTGTTTGTTCTCTCTTTAATTGAAGCGCAGGTCGCGTCGTCTTTTACAAACAGCAACCTGAGCAGCATCAGCGTCTTTACAGGCCAAGTCTGAGTCTGAAGTGACACAAGCATTTAGCGCGCTCTCTGACACACACACACATTGCACAACACACACACACACACACACACAGAGGGCAGTGTGTTCACAGTCCGCCTGCCAACGCTTTCAGAATACAGATTAGTGGTGAAATAAGAGCCGTGGTTTCGCTCGGGGGGCTGGCAGCAGCTCGGGTCAAACAAATCAAACGCTATACGCTTTACTTTGTTTTAGTCTCAGTTCAAAGTATATATATGTGTGTGTGTGTGTGTGTGTGTGTGCGTGTGTGTTAGAGAGTGTGTGTGTTGGCTGAAGTTGGATAGCACCATTAGATTTGTTTTAAAATGTTTGGATTAAAGAGCGTCTGATATCAACAGGATCTTGTTTCTGCATTCCTGTTTCTCTCTAGATCGAAGCACGTTTCCACCCGTCTTACGTCTGTGTGTGTGTGTGTGTGTGTGGTCAGCTCTCTGTGTGTGCGTGTGAGGGAGTTAACCGAGCAGTGTGTGAAAGGCTCGGCGGCTGGGAGGGAGAGAGGTTGGTTGGTTCGTCTCCGTGTCCTCTGAGCTGATGTGTTTTCTCAGCTGCCTGAGGAGGAGGAGGAGGAGGAACGACGAACTCTTCATCTGAATCCTCCTCCCCGACTCCTCGGAGGACGATTAAAGCTGCAAGGCATCATGGGAGGGGACGACAAGACAAGTGATGCTGCGGTTTATTTGTGCAGAGAGATGTTGGAGTGCAGTGCAGAACGCATGAAGGGAGGACGACAAGTAAACACCACACATTTCACTTCCTGTAAATACAAGACAACTGGGGTTTTAGATGTTGTTGTTTGGACTGAACCTCAGTGAATTATGAGCATTATTCACTATTTTTCAAGTTGTAAAGGTTAATTGTTAATTAATGCATTGATGAAATGAGGAGTAAATTGATAATAGTGAAATAATCGATAGTAACTTTCTTCTATATGTTTTCATTATTGATGAATACAATTGACAATAACACTATTTGTGGAGAAAATAACATAATAATACTCATTTTTATTCTGAAATCTAAAAGTCTAAACTACAGCCAATATTTTGAGGTTTATTCTGAAAATGGACAGATGGAGTATTTTGACAGATACTGTAGAAGAATTAACAGCTTTTATTGTGAAATAATGAACCAAAACAGCTTAAAGTATCTGATATGTAAATGTCTGTGTATCATGTGACCATTTTTAGTCTCAAATCAAAGTTAAGGTTCAGGATGACAAACTCTTTTGGGTTGGTAATATGCAGTTGAGAATGAATAAAAAACAGTTTCTGCCACTTAAAGGGATAGTTCAACATTTTGGCCCATTGACCCGTTGCCATAATCCTTTTAGTTTTAGGAGTTAAATCGTCGGTGCAAGCTATTTTTAGAACGGCAGAGCAGAGCCGTGAGCTGTTCAGAGCTACACTAATGGGCTAATGGGATCAAACTCATCAAATACACAATCCAACAACTCCACAACGCTCTGGTGGACAAGTTGTGACCTGCACATTCACCACACTATGAAATAATAACAGAACATTACTAGACAGAGTTGTTTTAGAGGGAAATTCAAGCAAAACCACTAATGCATGTTCCTTTCGGGGGCAGTTTTTCAGCAAGCAGTCTCAGCATTTACCTTTAAAGCAATTCAGTCTTGTAACGTTGTGTTATTATCTCATAGCGTGGTGAATGTGCAGGTCACAACTTGTCCACAAGAGCGTTGTGAAGTTGTTGGATTGTGTATTTGATGAGTTTGATGAGGGAAACCAAGAAATCCCATGAGCCTCTGTAGCGTAGCTCTGAGCAGCTCACGGCTCTGCTCCGCCGTTCTAAAAATAGCTTGCACGGACAATTAAAGGTAAAAACCTACTCCTAAAACTATAGGGATTATAGCAATGGGCCACTTTGCCAAAATGTTGAACTATCCCTTTAAATCCTAAGAAGAAGTAGCAGAAGCAGTAGTGAGATTTTAGCTGCCTCTCCTCTGGGTGACTGCAGCAGTGCAGCAGCCCAGTGAGCCGAGGTCGTGGCAGCTGCTTCACTGCAGATGATTGACAGTTATCAGTGTCCATGACAACCCTGCCTGTCCCCTCCCCCAGGATAACAGGTCAGCAGATCTGTGGCCAGAATAAAGTCTACCCGCTGAAATAAAAGCACTGAAGACAGAAACATCGAATCAACCGCAGCCGTTCGCTTTCCGAGGCTCCGACGTCGACTAATTAACAGAAACCAAGTCATTATAACATGTCGGTGTCTGTCTGCCGCCGCCGTCGTCGTGCCAGAGCGCTGAAAATCCCACCAGCAGCAAACTGATCCAGCCAGGACGTAATCGGAGACGGGAGGTATTCCCAGGAATATCTACTTATTTAAAGAATCCACACACACACCCCCTCTCATGCAGAAGGCATCCTAAGACTGCAGCCTCCCCTGCCTGGCATCCTCGGCCTCCTCCTCCTCCTCCCGGCCTCGGTGTGTGGTATTCCAGGCTCGTACGACCTCGCCGCCCCGCAGGAGCTGTGAGGAATTCTGTTTACTCCTCCAGCGGCACTCGCCAAAATAAAAAAATAAAAAAGCTCCCGCCTCACATGAAACTGTAACCCAGTTAGACGGCAGCTCAGTGTGTGTGTGACTCTGTCAACGAGGCACAAGTATCAGCGTTGACCTCGCTGGCCTTTCACGTTCGTTTTTTATTTAGAATCACGCAGAGACACTGGAAGTTAAACTTGATTTAAAGGAATAGTGCACAAAAAATGACATTCGGTCATTATTGACTCACCCTCATGCTGATGAATACTCTGCAGTAGTTTTTTATTTATAATTCCTCAAAGTGCATCTGGAGACCCGGCAGTTCGTATCCAATGAAATCCTTATATGAGAGTCAATAGGGCCTGACACAAAAAGTCCATAAAACTACACAAAAACCATTTAATATTCCTCCACACTGCTCGTCCACTGCAATCCAAGTGTCATGGCCAGGCAAATTCAATACAGGACTGTTTAGGCTGTAAAAATGTCCTAAATTATGTTGTTTGGACTGTATCCCTACAGGACGCTTGGATTGCAGTACACGAGCAGTGTGGAGGAATATTAAATGGTTTTTGTGTAGTTTTATGGAGGTTTTTGTATCAAGTCCTATTACTCTCATATAAAGTTTTTGTTGGACTACAGTACAAACGGGTCTCCAGATGCACTTAATAAAAAACTACTCCAGAGTATTCATCAGCATGACTAATGACTGAATATCATTTTTTGGTGAACTATTCCTTTAATTTGGCCCTGTTTTTACAGTCGATGTGTTAGTGAGAAGTGAATTTTCCACGTCTCTCTGCACAAACTGAAACTGTGAGAATTTAAAAAAAGCAACAACTCTTTTTTTGGCCTCGGAGGTGAAACCCAGACCTTGAAACCTTAATTCCCGCCGCGAGAGGACGTCGACACCTGAAGCAGCGAAGATTCATCAGCGTTTTCTCAACACGACAGTTTATTTTATTTAGCTTTTCCTCAGATTTCATTCTCACAGACGAGTCGACACGAGATGATAATTGCTTCCTCGTTAAAGCTGCTGCAGTTTCCCGTTGAAACAGGATATGGGTGAGGGATGGACGCTGCATTCAAGTGCATCACGTATAATCCTATTTCAGTGTATTTATGTGCTTTTAGGCTGAAATCTGTGATCACTGTTCCCAGTCGTTATCAATTATGTTAAATGCTAGCAAAACATTGATTTCTAAACTGTGAATCTTGCAGAATTAATCAATAGTTGATCACGTTCACCTAACATTTACTCTTCTCGACCAAAATTTCATCAACTTTCCAAGTTCAGAGATGAATTTTATGAGCCTGAAACTATTTTTTCAGATTATTAAACCATATGAAAACAGTGTAAACATAGTGATTTGATTGGAGGTGACGAGCTTTACTGTATTTATATTTATTTTCTGAACTTAAAACATCCTTAACGTATAACAAACATTTTTCTCACTTCAGAAACACCAGATGAAGCTAAAATCGAAGCTGATTGGATGTCAAATCACAGCGTGGCGGCCGATGTGAAACCTAAAGTTGTTGTTTCTTTGCAGCAGCTTGTCGTCCCGTCGCCTCTGCAGCTCGGCTCAATGTGACCTTTTCCACCGACCGACCGACCGACCGCGCTGCTGCTGCTAATTAGCCGTATACGCCGGTATTTCGTGCCGCGGCATTAAAGAGATTGACAGCGGCGGAGCAAGCGACACTTCTGCTGCTTTGCTTGTTGACACGGGAGACGTATTGAAGTGGTAAAGTGACCTTGGCTATATGGAGAGAAAGACAGAGAGACAGAGATGCTGACTGATGCAACCACCAGGCAACACTACGCAGCTGTTTGAACCTTGACCATCACCTGATTGGTTTCACCCCTCAGCCAATCAGCTGACTGCAAAAAAAAAAGTTTTAGTGAGACTTAAGTTACATATTATTCCATGCATATCCGTTTCTTCTTCACGGGGTTTTGACATCCGACTCCCTGCAGAGTTGAAGGTGAACCGGGTGACGGGAGGGAGAAAGCTCGTTATCACACACTCAACGTGCTGTAAATGAAGAGAAATCAATACGGATTTTCCTCTCTGACATTTCACTTTGACTCTTTATCTGAACTTAAACCTCTAAACTCTCAACTTGTTCTTCAGTCTGAGCAGGAAGTCGGTCTTTAAAGAAGATACTGATGTGTTAGTTTTGCTGATGCTAGCATCAACGACTGTCTGGAAGAAACATTTACTGTAGCTGATGATGTCACAAGAGCAAAATGGCTCCTATCTTTTATATTATACTTTTTTTTAGTAAGTTTCTCACATTTTTCTCTTTAAAATAAAAGGTGGAGGTTTATTTTCATTGTTATGGTCCAGTGTCTTGTAATAATATAGTATCATACAATATAATATCATTATTAAGCACATTTTTGGTACTTTTGATGCTACAGATATTGCATGAGAACAGGAAAAGGATCTAAATCTGCAGCGTTATATTGAAATAACGTGATGTGAACTGTATTTTTATGTTAATGCAGATGCAGTGAGTTTCAGTTTCCTCCACCTTTGTCGACTTAAACTCCATTTAAATGAATCTATGACACCTGTTTTGGATAAAACACAAGAATAATAGTAGAATAATAAACAACAGAAACAGCCAGTTTGACTGACAGGTGACGTGTAGAAAAAAATAAATGGAAATGTAAAGATCTGTATGTCTCAGGCTTTCGGGCTTTCCTGTCCTCCTTTTCTTCTTCTTCTTCTCCTCCTCTGACATTTCACCCCCCCCTCTCTCTGCTGCCTTCATCCCCCTCTTCCTCTTCCTCTCCTCTCTTAGCCCCCTCATGCACCAGTTATCAAAAATAGCTCCGTGCTCGTAACCTCCCTGTAGCAACAAGACAAGAAATATAGTCTCATACGACAGGACTGTGATTTACTGCCTGTCCTGCTGGGCCACTGTGTGTGTGTGTGTGTGTGTGTGTGTGTGTGTGTGTGTGTGTGTGTGTGTGCGTGTGTGTGTGTCTTCAGCTGCTCCGGTTCCTCACCACCAGTGTGTTGGTGGGGAGCGGCTCCTCCAGTGGGAATGTGACGGCTGAGTTCACATCCCAGTCGAACGGACGGAGGGAGGTTTAGATTCCAGGTCACCTACTGTTCATTGTGGCGGTTCTCGGTGCCAAGCGCCGTCCGCCGTTCCTCCGGTTACACATGCAGCGAGCGTCCAGAGCTGTGAGATCAACGAACGCCAGCACGGCGGTGACGTTATCGTCCTGATACTCGATGTCGTCGTCGTCATCGGTCTGATTGAGTTCAGAGAGTTGAATACTGTAACGGTGAGGAGGGGAAGGAACGGAGAGAAGAGCTTCAAGGTCGTTGAAGGCCGAGGGTCTCGATCAGATCATTATCAAGATTTAAAACTTTTACTCACTTTACATGCTTATTAAAGAGATACTTGTGGGTTGTTACCTATGAAATCTGTGTGTTACCTTCAGATCAGCTCCTAGTTTAGAGGAGCAGCAGGACAGATGCAAAGCTAATGAAAGGTACGCTTTATTTTGAAAGAGCCATTAACTATGTACAGCAACTACATTTTTCCAAAGATAAGCTGTCGGGTTTAGACAGAACTTAAGTTCTCTGACAAAGTCTCCACCGTAAGTCTCTGAGATTATTCTGCTATAGTTTATCTTCTTCCTGGTGTTTTATTGTGGTGAAACCAGAGTCATCAGCTTTGCCGTTTGGGTTTTATGGCGGTATCACACACATACACACAATTATCTAAAGAACAAGGCAGACAAAGCTTTGTTTCGGTCTAGACTGAAGTCTTTGCATGTTGGTTGTCGACAAGGTCACGACAAACAAAACTTGTTTTTCTGCAGTTTGCATTTCACTTTCTCTGAAATCAAGATGAGCCACGATGAGCTTATCTTCAGATCCAGGCTCAGTGATGATGTTATCTGCGTGGAGACGTGTGAAGTGACTGAACATGAGGTTGTGCATTTTTAAAGGGGAACTTTGCAAGTCCGGTGGCTTTTGCACTGTTTTGCTAACCCTCCTGTGCATTTATTTACAACGAAGCCAGTGAGAAATCAAGCCATAGAGCGGTATAGATAACATAATATATCATATATGATGTTACTTTGTGCATATTTGTGTAGCCTCCATTCTCCCAAGTCATTTATTTAACCATCATAATTACTCTGAAGCTGTTTAATTAAGGTAAAAATGTAGCATAGTTCAGGTAAAAGTTCCTCCTTAAAGGATCAGTTCATGAAAGAACATGTTAAAGAATCCTAAAGGTCAGAATAAACAAACTGTGAAGCAGGAAGAGGTTAAAAAAGGTCGTCTGTCTAGATCTGTGATGTCACACAGTTTAGTTTCATCACAGCTCCGACTGCGACCTCCTCTTCGCACCGCTTCGATCCGGCTAATCGCTCGTTTCCTGTCGTTTTGACGCCATCAGGACTCGGGACTTCCTCCTCTGGGCGTCTGAGTCTGAACCGGTCTCTGCGATCTCTGGCTGTCGGAGCCTTGAGGCCGTTGAGCCGAGCTCAGAGCGAATCGGCTGCGGGTCAGACAGAGACGCTGCTCTGTCCCACTGAATTGGGTCAAATGGGTCTCAACACATTACACACACACACACTTACAGAGGCACACACACACACACACACACAGGCTCAGCGTGAGAAGTCCACCGTCGGGTCAATCAGCTGAATTGACCAGGAACTAATTGAGCGACTCTGACCCTGCAGCACTGGTCTGCTAGAACCAGGAAACTCAAACCAACTGTGTCTCTGAGGGAAAAAAGTTTATTTATTGTATTTAACTGTAGAATCTTAAAGGGATAGTTCAACATTTTGGCAAATTGGCCCATTGCCATAATCCCTATAGTCACAGCAGTAGGTTCGTTAGCTTTACTTGTCGGTGTAAGCTATTTTTAGAACGGTGGAGCAGAGCCGTGAGCTGCTCAGAGCTACACTACGAAGACTAATGGGATTTCTTGTTTCCCTCATCAGATACACAATCCAACAACTCCAAAACGCTCTGGTGGTTGTGACCTGCACATTCACCACGCTATGAGATAATAACACAACGTTACCACACAGAGTTGTTTTAGAGGTAAATTCATGCAAAACCGCTGATGCGTGTTCCTGTCGGGGGCAATTTTTCATCAAACAGTCTCAAACAGTATTTGCCTCTAAAACAGCTCTATCTGGTAACGTTGTGTTTTTACCTCATAGCGTGGTGAATGTGCAGGTCACAACTTGTCCACCAGAGCGTTGTGGAGTTGTTGGATTGTGTATTTGATGAGTTTGATGAGGGGAACCAAGAAATCCCATGAGCCTCCGTAGCGTAGCTCTGAGCAGCTCACGGCTCTGCTCCGCCGTTCTAAAAACACCTTGCACCGACAATTAAAGGTAACAAACCTCCTGCTATGACTATAGGGAGTCTGGACAGGTCCATGACTCGTCCAGGTCGCCGCCCTGCTCCTCCAAGGATCAAGCTACTTTTACACTTTACTCAGCACTTTTAGTTTTCCCCCTTTTTATTTCGGTTTAAAGCTCAAATTTCCAAACTCAGGACATTTTCTCTTTTTGTAGTTTTTTTTAAATAGGTGCCGTCACCATTTAAATACATAGGAGCAGTTTATTGTCGAAGTAGAAGTTCTGTGAAAGTCATCTGGAGGTTCCTCGGAGTCAAACTCAAACACAGCATCACGTTTTAAAAGTACCTTGGAGTCGTATTTAAGCCTCGGTTTTTACTACGGCTCTTTGGCCTTAATGTGAGTTTTAACAGTTAATATCGTTGGCACTGGTTCCTTACAATGAAAAGCGATGGTAGCTCAGGATTATTCGCGCTCTGACTGCTGGAGTCCTGCAGGACAGCGGCCGAGGAACCTTTACTGACTGACTGACTGACTGACAGCGCCGGTGGAAACGGGCCCAGGCTCCTCGTCGGGCGCCAAGTGTTTGAACGGCGAAGATCTGGGAAAGCGATCTCGTCGCTGGGGCTTCAGCTCATGTCGGGTTAGTAGAAAGAAGTGTTTCCAGGGAGGAAAACCTTCCTCACGACGGACGACGGAGCTCATTTGAACGTCTGCTTTTCAACTCTGTCTCTATTTCTGCCGTGGAGGTCGTTTTCCAGAGAGCTGCAGCTTCCTGTCACTCAGACGCTCACGATGACATCATCCTTTCAAAGAAGCTCAGTGTCATTTTAATTTTATTTATTTATTTATTCCTTCTAATTATTATTCTTTTTTGTCCTTTTCTCACTTTAAATCTGTGTAGTTGATTTTATCCTCTAATTATTATTATTTTATCGTACTGCTTTATTATACAACTCTTGATTATAAGTGTTATATGAGTGCAATGAGTAACACTTTATAGTAAGTACACACTATGCATTAGTTAACCATTAATAAACACTGAATTCTTCATTTATAACGCATGAATACTCAGTAGTATGTAGTTTATAAATACAGTTAGTGCTAATTATTGATGAGTAAAACATTTATAAACTACATACTAACGAGTATTCTTGTGTTATAAATGATGACTTTAGTTAACCATTAATAAACACTGAATTCTTAATTTTATATCTTCCGACAGAATCACTCAGTTGTTTGGACCAAAACACGGGTCTGTCAGTTTATAAATAGAAAACAGTTAGTGCCTAATTTTTATCCAATGATGAGTAAAACATTTATAAACTAATGTGGCGAACGTAGGGACGAGGACTGTTTCTTGTGTTATAAATGATCTGGTAATTCACCGTAGTATTTTAATGACTTTCAAAAACAGGTAAAAACACGTGTTGTATTTATTATTTTTCATGTTGCCATTGTGAACAAAATAAATAAAAATTAAGTTAGAAGCTCAGTGAAGCGCCGCGTCGACTGTTTGGTCTGCAGCGCGTTGCCGATGGCGCCCCGCTGGCTGATGGGAGTTTTAGCCTGGACTGATTCACAAGTACGACGCCTCGTTTCTCCGAGGAGCGCATGCAGCCAGAGAAGAAGAAGAAGAGGAGGTGAGAAGAGAGGAGGTAACACCTCGTCTGAAGGTGAGAAGAGCGGAGGAAGAGTGAAGAAGAGGAAGCGAGGGAAGCCAAAAGAGGAGAGCGGAGGATGATGTGTGAAAAGGGACGGCGTGATGATGGAAGAGAAGAAGAAGTCTTCATCATCATCATCATCATCCCTCCAGTTTCTCTGCAGCGCATTTAGACCCAAACACAGTGTATTTGCTGCTCCGAAGCTCAATCAATTAATCAATCAATCAATCAATCAATCAATCAAATGTTATTTATATATATTATATATAGCACCTTTCAAAGCAAATAAACGCCGTTCAAAGTGTTTTACATTTTGATTGAAAAAGTATATATACTGTATATAAGAAGTGAAAGAAGAGACTAATGCATGAAGATTAAAAACAACAATAAAATATAGCAATAGTTAAAATAAAATAAAATAAAAACACAATAAAATATGATAATATATATATATATATATAACACGTTGGTTGACCACAAACTGTTCAGACCTGTGGGTGATTCAGAGTCGCCACTGATGTGACCCAGACGTTAGGAAGCGATGAGTGAAAAAGAAACAGAAACAGAAAGTGTGAAACCTTTTATAAGTTTAGTTTTATAACCATAACAGATAATTACATCATTATTATTAGTTTATTGTGACATTAACGTCGTTTTAAGACAAGACGACAGCTTGTTTGAAGAGGAGAGAGAAAGGAGGGAATAGAAGAAACGGGATGTGATGATGATGATGATGAGGAGGAGGAGGAGGAGGAGGAGGAGAGGGAAAGAGGGAAGAGCAGAGGAGAGAAGGAGGTGTCAGTGGTGCAATGCAGTGCTGGCTACCCCACCCACACACACACACACACACACACACACACTTGTAAACTGTGCTCATGAACCCGTCGCAGACATGATGCACTTTTATTTTAACATCGCTATGATAATGATCATAAAAACCATGGATACGACACGTGACGCGTGTTTTTACTGTCGGAGTTTCAGCCCGGTCCTCACAGGAGCAGCAGGACCATCAGCAGCTTGTGTTGTGTTGTTGTTGTGCTGTTGTGTTGTGTTGTTGGAGCGTTGTTGGAGCTCCAGGCCGACAGGCTGAGGTCTGCTGAACTCTTCCCCGGGAGGCAGCGCTCCGTCTGGGGGGAGACGGAGGACGACCATCTGCTCCCTCCTGGAGCCTGTGGAGCTTCTTCTGCCGCCGCTCTCCACCAGGCCGACGGAGCCCCATCCCTCCACACACCTTGACCTCTGACCTCTGCTGGAGGAAATACTCTGGTCTGAGGTGGAATGTTGTCCAATGTTGATCAGGTTTTAAAGGGATAGTTCAACATTTTTGGCAAATTGGCCCATTGCCATAATCCCTATAGTCACAGCAGTAGGTTTGTTACCTTTAATTGTCGGTGCAAGCTGTTTTTAGAACGGCGGAGCAGAGCCGTGAGCTGCTCAGAGCTACGCTACGGAGGCTCATGTGATTTCTTGGTTTCCCTCATCAAACTCATCAAATACACAATCCAACAACTCCACAACGCTCTGGTGGACAAGTTGTGACCTGCACATTCACCACGCTATGAGATAATAACACAACGTTACCACACTGAGTTGTTTTAGAGGGAAATTCAGAGACTGCTTGATGAAAAACTGCTCCAGACAGAAACGTGCATCAGTGGTTTTGCATTAATTTACCTCTAAAACAACTCAAAGTTTTGGAAAGCAGCAAAATAACTATAAAGACAAAACAATATACTTATCGAAAATGGGTTATGTAGATTCATCAACATTAATATCAGACTCTTTTATCACAAAAAGCAAACTCCTCGGGGTCGCTTATAAAACTGAAGAGAGAGAAAAGAAAAGAAAAGCAAAATGAATAGCTCACTAGTTTACAGAAATACTTTCAAGTGCTTAGGCTGACTTAAAAAAAACAGTTTTGGCACAGAGCAGCTGATGAGACGCGTGTGTTTTACTGTTTTCTGCTGTTTATTCTATCAGGTGCAGGTGTTGTGTTGCCTATTTGTGCGTTTTACGGCTGCTTTGGATGCACTTTATGATGTAAACAATACTCCTAATGTTTCCTGAAGCTGGTTTTCTATCTCAGTGATAATCTGTCTCTTTCTCTGTCTCTGTCTCTGTGTTTCCAGGAGGGACGAGGGACATCGGCTCGGCTCTCACCAGGATGTGCATGAGGCACCGCAGCATCGAGGCCAAACTCCGCCAGTTCTCCATGTGAGCAGATCTGTGTGTGTCTGTGTGTGTGTGTGTGATGAACAGGTGTAGGCCTCTCCTCCCAGCTCTCCATGGCAACCTGCTCCTCCTCCTCCTGCTGCTGCTGCTGCTTCCAGCTTTTCCATCCATCCATCCTCCACCATCTTGCTCTCTTCTCCGACTGCGTCACCGAAATCAATTAACCGGATCAATTAGAACGTTATTACCATTTATTTGTTGTCATAGCGACCGGGTTAACTCAGCTGATGGATGAAGTCATCGCACCGACTCTTCCTCCTTTTCTTCTGTTTGTTTCTATTTTAATTTCCTTCCTCCGACTCCCGCGGCGACGCCATCCCTCCCTCCGCCCGTCTGAACACATCCCGCTGTTTTCTTCCTCTCCTTCTTCTTCTTCTTCTTCCTCTTCATCCTCCTCCTCCTCCTCCTCCTCTCTCTGCACGAGTCCCAGCGTGGAGGGAGAGGAGTCGCTCACACTGAAATGAGACGATGAGGCCACGCGGAGGATTCACCCTGTGGTCACACGAAGCCTCGCGAACAAACATCCATCTCTTCTCCGCCGTCCTTCACCCCAGTGTCTTCCTCCTCCTCCTCCTCCTCCTCGTCTTCCTCCTCTTGGATCCGTAATGAGACATGTAATCCACCCAAGGACGTGGTTTACCAGCGTGTGTGGAGAGTTTGGAGGCCAAGAGACTGAGTCTGAACCACCGAGGATTTAGAAGTTTTTCTCTGTTTCGTATCATTGAAAAGTGAATATATTTAGTGAATATCCAGAATTTAGAGGAAACACACTTTGTTTTGATGTCTTTGTTTTCCTCGTGTACATATTAAACAACTTCCCCTCAGACTTTTATTTTGTAGGGGCGTCGTCGCTGCTTCCTGTTTTATAGAAATCCAGTGAGTTTTCTCCCTGCAGTAGAAAGATCATGGCTGTCACACCTCCACCTCCTCCAAACTCATGTCATGTCACCTGAGTCTGATCAATAAACTTGTTTTGTTACCAAGAAATGTCCGTAGTTGTTCAGGCTGACACACACACACACACACACACACACACACATAACCGCACACAAACACACACACACGCGCGGCTCTAACAGTGTGTTTGTGTGTGTGTTTCAGGGTGTTTCTGGACTGTCTGATCAACCCTCTACAGGAGCAGATGGAGGAGTGGAAGAGAGTGGCCAACACTCTGGACAAGGACCACGCCAAAGGTACCGACACACACACACACTCACACACACACACACACACACACACTCACACACACATGTTGGCCTCGCTATAGTTGTGAGGTCATCGACAACATGGTTGGACTGAGGCAATTGGAGCTAAACCTTCTTCTACCCTCACTGTTATGGAGTTGATTGATTTTATTTGACAGTTTGTTATAAAACATGATACATATCTGTCTGTCTGCACCGTAATTAAAGGAATAGTTCACCAAAAAATGAAATTCATCAGTCATTATTGACTCACCCTCACTCTGATGGATACTCTGAAGTAGTTTTTTTATTCCTCAAAGTGCATCTGGAGACCCGGGAGGCCGGTTTGTAGTCCAATGAAAACACAAAAACATCCATAAAACTACACAAAAACCATTTAATATTCCTCCACACTGCTCGTCCGCTGCAATCCAAGTGTCCTGAAGGAATATAGTCCAGAGTTTAGTTTAGTCTAGTGTGAATTTTGTTTTTTGGTGAACTATTCCTTTAAAACAAATGGTCAGAATAACGCGATAAAGCCACAAGGAGTATTTATTTCCATTGTGGTCCCCAAATAAAACATCAAACAACCTGAAGAGAAGTAAATACATGAATACATCACGGTTGGTGAAAACTTTCCTATAAAGTTGAGCTCAAATCTAAACACACATCCTTAGGAAAGCAGGTGTGTGTGTCTGTGTTGTGTGTCTGTGTGTGTGTGAGTTTAGATTTGGAAAAGTCAACATTATGTGACAGCTCTCGTCACTCCCACTCAGCTCTACGGGTTCTTGGAGAAACCGTCCCTCCATGACGTTTATACCAGGACTCCTGCTGGATAATTATTCATGTGCCTCCGAGTTGTGCGTTTAACCCACTTGTTGTGTATGTGTGTGTGTGTGTGTGTGTGTGTGTCTCCTCAGAGTATAAGAAGGCCCGTCAGGAGATCAAGAAGAGATCCTCCGACACTCTGAAGCTGCAGAAGAAAGCAAAGAAAGGTTTGTGACCTTCTGTCGTCCGGTTCAGTGACACAACGACTCGCTCCTCTGAGAAACTGGAACGTCGACCCTTAAACGAGAGTCGGTTATAATTAAACAGTTTATCGTGTTTAAGGCGTAATTACATCTGCAATTTAGTTTTATGGCTGTGGGAGGGGTGAGAGAGAGAATTCAAAAGTAATCAAATTCCTTCTCTTCGTTTTTCTTTTTTTTTTTTCTCCCCCATCCTGCCTCGCCCTCTGGTGACGTCCCATCATGCTTTGCTCCACCAGCTGATGTATTCGGTAAGTTTATTATATATCTATAGATATATTTAATTTCTGTATATGTCATTTTACATGACATATACAAAATATCCTTTAATGTTCATCTTGGTGCGTTTCAAGTTCATTAAAATGAAATAACATGTGCAAACCAGGCACAAATAAAAGAACATCAATGAATAATTAATAAATATGATAAAATGGTTAATAAATGTTACATTAATAATAGAAATCTGCCAGTATATGTTGATATTACATATAGTGGGGTCCAAAACATGATCACAATTTAAAATGAATAAGAAGTAGAGAAGTTGAATATAATATAGAAATATAGAAATATATAAATTAATAAATATCATCTAATTTCATATAAAGAAATCATCATATAGACATTTTAATACTAATTTTACAATGGTATTTAATATACAGTATATATATATATATAATATAATATAATATATTTTGGATCAGAGCTTCAGACAATGAGGAGAGAATCAGTAGAAACCTTCCTGTGGTTTAGTTTTCCCGTCCCGCCCACACCGGTCAACAAAAAAAACGTGTTCCTGTGTCGTCGTTTGTTTGTTTGTGTGACTCACACAGAACCAGAAGCACAACAAAGAGCAGACACACAATAAACCAGAGGGAGGAGGAGGAGGAGGAGGTTTCCCCCGATCTGTTTTTGTAAAAACACAAGACATGACATGACGACAGTTACACAATCCACAACGAAACGACGACTCTGGAAAACATCAGACATAGAACTGTCAGATCCAGCTGTGACCAAAGTAAATAAATAAATAAATACACATAGAGAAGGGATTTCACTTCAAAGACATTTAAAATGTTCATGTCCGTCAAGAAAACATCCACATTTAATCGTTGCTCCACTGTTGATCCTTCAGTTTTCAGAGGTTGTGTTTGTTTATTTATAAGCAGGAATTCACAGAAACATTCAGTTTCTGGGCAGAACCAGATTATTTCTATCATTATTATTATTTATATTATTGTAGATCCTTTTCCTCTGATGTGTGTTGTACTATGTGGTGTGTGGCTCCACGTAATTGATTTATTGTCTGGAAAATGTCAGAAGAGTTAAATCTCTCTGTTTTGTCTCAGCAACAGTTGAACATCCGGAGTGATGTTTGTGTTTGTCTTTATATGATAATGTGACCTGGTCTTGCATGTAAACCATCTTAGATTCAGAGCAGCTGAGAGCGTTGAGGGGTTGTGAGGTTGGCGAGGGGGGGTTAGGGTTCGGGCTGCTGAGCTGCAGAGAATCACAACTAAAAAACAAAAACAAACCTCATGGTTACAGAGTTACCAGCTGAATCGCTGACTCTGTTATGACTGGAAACGACGCACTCGTTCTTGCCGCTGACAAAGGAATCGATGGCGTCCAGCTTTTCAATGGAGCCAAAAGACAAAACAAACAGGACCCAGGACTGACCCCAGAGGAACCTCAGATGTGGTGCAGGAGGAGGAGGAGGAGGAGGCCGCCTCGTTCCTCGGCCTGTTGTTGAAGCAGCGGAGGAAACTCCCTGTGCACCGGTGTGGATGTCAGGAAGTAATAGGAATGAGAGAATTAAATTAAATTAATGTGGTTTGTTAAACATCATGTAAATTGGGATGAGAGGAATTTGATCCCAGGCTGGATTTAACCTGCTTTTAGATAGATAGATAGATAGATAGATAGATAGATAGATCGATAGATCGATAGATCGATAGATCGATAGATAGATAGATAGATAGATAGATAGACTTTATTGATCCCAAGCTGGGAAATGACAGTGCAGCAGCAGCATTACACAGATGCATAGTGACAATAACAACATATAGTATAAGAATATAAAGAAAAAGTACTATACTATACATAATAAAATAGCAAATAATGAAACAAAATGTAAGGTACAAATGTATATTCAAAAGAATAGGCAGTGTTGATTTTATTGCAAAGTAAAAAATATGCGATGTGTGTATGTGTAAATCCTCACATACAAGTATTTTTCATGTTCAACCCATATAAATGTATATTTTGTATTTTAATATTTAACAAAGAGTTGTCTGTAGAGATCTAAATAAGTCAGATGTGCCTGTTGAAGCGTTGGCTGAGCCTTTCATCTGCATTCAATAGCGTTCATTAAAACCCAAATCCAGGACCAGATCTGGTCTTTGATGATCAGGATCTCGATGACTTAAAACTCACAGATTTCTGATCAGCTTTAAGGAGGCAGAAACGGCGTCTTAATTGACATTCATGACCTTTAATGAACAAAGTTAAACTGTGACGAGCAGCAGCAGCAGCAGCAGATACGAAGCGGTGATTAATATGTAAATGGGATGTAAATGAACAGCTGTAGGCGTCGTCGTTTATCACGCTACTCGCTTCGGATATTGGAGTTTCTGAGCTGTTAAATTGATAAACCTCAAATAAAACTCGTTATCAGTGTTGTATTGATAAATATCAATTAATCCAGGCATGAGAAGTGATCACATGATTCACCACGACCAGAGAGAAAGAAAGAGGGAGATGCAGAGATAACGGGAAAGAGAGAGATGTCTTCTGCTGTCAGTGTCATGACGCTTGAATGAATCAGTTGGAAACCAAAGTTTATGTTTCCGTCTCGACTTCCTCTCGCCTCCTCATCGCTGAAGCCGCTGCCAGGAAAACATAGACAGACAGAAACCTGAACCCGGACCAGGTCTGGATCTCACACAGCTTTGATTGCATGTTTATAGTATAGTCTGTCCTGAGGTGAAGAGGATGAGACTCTCAAACAAAGAGTCTCTTGGCGGTCGGTCGGTCGGTCGGTCGGTCGGTCTTCTCCACCACGACGATCAGATAATTCGTTTCCAGATTTTCAAATGTGATGTGGTCACTTTCAGCTCCGCAGAATCGAGTTTGACATTTCTCACATCGCAGGGCTCTCGGCATGTCGGCTCCAAACCACCGGTTCCTGCGGATGATCTTTTGACAAACAGCTCAGAAATATGGTTTCATTCTCAAAAACATGGCCGGAAAACAGTGGAAACCCCCTTTAGGACGGTTCTCAGCGGTGGTTCTTCTGGAGTGGGATTGTCAACTTCTCCAGTCCACTGTCAGGCTGAAACTGGTTTTCCAATGAATCGGCCAGTAGCTACTCACCAAACCAAACTGCAACCAATTCGTAGGTCGCAAAAAAACAAGCATTGAGAATTATTTGCCTTCAGATTAACAACCTTTCACATTTCTATTTTGCAAACAATCAATTTCATAATTAGGCTACTCAACCTTTAAAGCATCCCAGCTTCGGCCGCCGCAATCGCAAAATGTTTCATCTCAATTTAAGATCTCGTACAGAGGCTCCAAGACATGAAATTCACTCTCACCCCACTTTATTAAACTCTCAAGTAGCCTATCATTTAAAAACATCTGTAAAACTTATCTATCAGATGCTTAATTATATGTTTTAAGTTTGTAATACAGTGTTTTTCAACCTTGGGGTCACATGGGGTCGCCTGAAATGTCTAGTATCCCAATTGATAAAAGAAAAATTACTGATAAAATATTCTTTTAACTAATTTAACTAAACACAATCTTAAACAACTGTATTCTATACTTTAACTTTCTCAAATATAAATTGAGTTCAAATAACCAGATGCACCAGAAATTTGTGAAAACAGGGTCAAGAGCCAAAAAAGGTTGGGAACCACTGTTGTAACTTTTTCTTGTTAATGGTAATTGTATTAGCTATGTGTAACATGCTAAATAAATAAAAGAAACAATAATAAACGTACTTACTTTAAGGACACGTCACAAATGAAAATGGTATTTTATTTTGAAAAACAGAACAGACCTGTCTCATAGAGCTCAGGTAGCATTAGCGCTCCTGCAGCAGCGTGTTATTGCGTCTCTTAAACACAGACTTCATCAGTCCAACATTGTTGTGATGACACCAAATGAACCATAAATTAATTACCACCATTAAAAACATCACCGTGCAGCTGTGTGACTGATAACGAGCCGCTTCTGTAATCAGAGGTTTTAAGATAATCAATAACGTCTTTAATGACACGTGTGATGTCTTTTAATTGGACGCCAGTGGTTGTTTGTTGTTTGCAGGCGGGACATCCTGACACAGTGACTCTGATCGCTCTTTAATGTGTGTTAATGGTTTGTTGACTGTCGTTGTTGGGAAACAGGCTGCTGCTCTTTGTTCTGTTCACTGATTAAAAACCGTTTCACAGCATCGAACTAATGATCCGTCTGCACGACTAAGGGAGTTTCACTGATGCTACGTGGCTAATATTAGCATCAGCAGCTGTTTACAAACCACTTCAGAAGAAACACTGAGAGCTCAGCATCAAACTTTAATCACCTACTCGCCCACAGCTTCTGCAGACGCGTCAGTGTTGTGAACTCTGGTCTCTGTCACGTCTCTTCTTCTACTGAAGTTAGCATGCTAACCAGCTAGCCTAGCTCTAGCTTTGTCTCGTCACTTTCTCATATGTTTCTTTCTGCCTAATCCTGTAAATACAACAGTAACTGAAGCTCTCGTCCAGCATCAGTCACCGTCACCTGCTTCTTCACTAAAAAAAAAAAAACACATCCAGAAAAAACAAAAACCACCTTTAAAGGTCAAATCTGTGAAAAACAAATGCAACGACTGTGACATTTAGTTTGGTGGCATTTCATTTTTGTCCAGTTATTATTTTCTTGGCTTCTTTTTAATTGTTTTTGTCCTTTTTAATCAATTAGTCTGTGATTTGTTGATACTTTTTCTCCATAACACTTTGTAAAGTTTGTTCTCTGATGTAATTTTTTTTAAAGATTGAATAATTTTTCTCCCTATTTGTGTTGCCTGTTAGTGGAGCTGATGAACCGATGGAGTTTATTAACAGAAGATTAATCAGTATGACAATCAGAATCAGTGTAATAAATGTTAAAAATGATTTCATCCTTTCATTTTTCAATCTTCTGCTTTCTCTTTGATTTACCGACAATTGAAATGAGAAATTATGATTTAAATTACTTTTAGAGCACATTTTGGACCAAACAGGTGATCTGAAAACAGTCTTTGTCGTCAATAAATAATAGATAGATAGATAACTAAAATGTATAAAAATATATAAATAGGCTAAAAACAACAGTGCAATGGAAAAAGTGCATCAGTAACAACTGTGTGTGTGTGTGTGTGTGTGTGCAGGCCGTGGGGACCTGCAGCCTCAGCTGGACAGCGCCATGCAGGACGTGAGTGACAAGTACCTGCTGCTGGAGGAGACGGAGAAGCAGGCGGTGAGGAAGGCGCTGGTGGAGGAGAGGAGTCGTTTCTGCTACTTCGTCTCCATGCTGAAGCCCGTCGTGGTCAGTGAACGTCACAAACCTCTTCCCAAACCAAATCTAAAACCAACCAGTCTTGTGTTTATACTGTATGTATTTTCCTAACCCTGTGTGTCAGGAGGAGGAGATGTCCATGCTGGGGGAGATCACTCACCTTCAGACTCTGACCGACGACCTGAAGGCTCTGACCATGGACCCGCACAAGCTGCCGGCCTCCAGCGAACAGGTACGACCCCCTGAACCATGGTTTGTGTTAGTTAGATTTAATCATCAGAACAAAAGAAGCTGATGATCTGTTTTATTTCTCAATAAATCATGAAATGCACCAATTCTCTCCGTCTCTGCAGGTGATCGTGGACCTGAAGGGCTCAGAGTGCACCTGGACCTACCAAACCCCGCCCTCGTCACCGAGCACCACCGTATCCAGGAAGTCCAGCATGTGCAGGTTGGTTACCATGGCGGCAGAAAACTGCCCACAATCCTCCTGACTGGTCTCCTCCTCCTCCGTCCTGCTGCACCACGCTGCCCCCCGGTGGCCGAGCGCTGGAACTGCAGCTCTGAACAAATCTGACTCATTACAGAGGAGATTTATTGGATTTTGGTCATTTTTTTATGGGAAGGAGAGAGTTTGACCTACTTGCAGAAGCTCATTATGGGATGTTCATTCACCACGCTGTGAGATAATAACAGAATGTCACCAGACAGAGTTGTCTTAATGAGGTAAATGCAGAGACTGCTTGCTGAAAAACGTAAAGGTAACGAACCTACTGCTAAGACTATAGTGGCTATAGCAATGGGCCAATTTGCCAAAAATGTTGAACTATCCCTTTAAAAAACAGGAAGTGTCTGTGACATCATGACCTTTAACCTTTCGCCCGTCTCCGCTCCGTCCTGCAGCAGCCTGAACAGCGTGAACAGCAGCGACTCTCGCTCCAGCGGCTCCCACTGCCACTCCCCCACCTCCCACTTCCGATACCGCGCCTCCTCCTCCTCCTCCTCCTCGGTGCTCCCCCAGCAGACGCCCGCCCGCCTCTCCTCCGTCTCCTCCCACGACTCGGGCTTCATCTCCCAGGACGCCTTCCAGTCCAAGTCGCCCTCGCCGATGCCCCCGGAGACGTCGCAGGTGAGGAGCGCGAGGGCTGAGTCATGTTGTAGAATTAATTATGAAGACCCCAATAATATGGAGTAAACACACACACACACACACACACTGAGATCTTCATAGTCTGGTCCATCCTCCCTCAACCTATCAGGTCGCAGGATCCTCCCAGGTTGCTAGGATACTGTCCGTTCATTAGCTTGTGTGTACTGTATGTATGTGTGTGTGTGTGTGTCTGTTTTGCTGAGTCACCCCGGCAGCCAGGCGCCATGATGCTTCCTGCAGGGTTTCCTAAGCTGTGGTTCAGGGGCAGAGCAAGGACACAGTTTTGCACCAAATAAGAGCTGCTACTAATTGTTATTAATTATTGATTCATTTGTACTGTTTTGCTGATCAGTTGCTAAAATATCAGAGGCTTCGTCGGTGTATTCAAATGTCTGAGCTAAGACCCTGAAGGATTTGATATTTGAAAAAGATGAATACATTTCATCCCCAAAATGTTTCTTAAAGTGACAAACACACATTGTGTTGATGAACATGCGAATACACAAACAGTTTTATGAATGGACACAGCAGGTTTCTGTCAGGCTCCTGAACGCATCATCACAGCCTTTAGCTCTTCTTCTTCATCCCACCTGCTGCTGGACCTGCTTCTGCTGCTGCTGCTTCTTCTTCTTCTTTTTCCTCTTTGTGCTGCTGCAGCTGCTTCTTTTCTTTCTGATCCGTCCGCTCGCTCTGCTGCACCGACTCATGTTAATTACTCACTAACCTCTCTCACACTTCCTCTGCTGTTTCCTGCCTGTTTTTGTCCTAACCTGTTTTCTTGGCTTCTTGTCTGTGCATCCTGCAAATGGCTGACTGTGTGTGTGTGTGTGTGTTTCTCTCTGTGTGTGTCTGTGTGTGTGTGTGTGCGCACGGCTCTGCTGCAGTCCTGTGTCTCTCCTTTACCCTCTCAGTCTGTCAATGAGGACCCTTCCTCTTCCTCATCTTCCTCCTCTTCCTCACCCTCACACCCTGAGCTCCGCTCTGCGACACAACAGGTGAACATCTACATGTGGAAAACACACACACACACACACACACACACACACACACACACAGTAGCACGCAAAGAAACACACACACACACACTTTTGTGAAGCTCTTTGTCTCACATTAAACTATTCTTTTTTTTGTCATTTTGTGTTGAAGGTGCTACATGGAGCTTTTAAACATTCATGTCTGATTGTCTGAATGATATGAAATTTAAATTAAACCAATTTAAAGCCACTGTTTATATTAAATAAATAAATAATAATCACAGTAATAATAAGAACTCAAAGATTAAAGTTTAAAAATCAAAGTGTTGACAGCCTGTTGCTACAACCTGAAAATTAGATGTTTATGAGATAACAAGTTGCACTTTATTTCATCATCTACATCAAATGCTGCAGATCCTGATACAAAACCATTGTACAAATCTGATGAAGCAACATGTGAAACGCGTTGTTCGCCCCTTTTGTTTTTACTTTTGAAAATACATCTTGTCTATCCTACAGCATGCTCTAGTGTGAGCTGGAAGTTTTTTGAATTTTTGACAAACCTATTAGTATTCATTAAAGCTTAAGGGCTCAGGAAGACATTGATTTATGACATCATCAGCCCGCCACACTGCTGCTGCCGCTGTAACAGAAAATAATCTTCAGCAACACTGAAAGATTTGTTGTTGTTTATTTGAGTATGTAACATAGCTAGATAAAGTTTGTCATTTAAATCAGAGAAAACAAGTAAAGCTGGAGGTTAAAGGTTCAGTTGGAGATTTATTTGCATCAGATTTGTTATTTTGTCAAACTGAAACTGATGCTGTTTTTCTGTCACTGTTGAGCTCCAGAGGGAACTGGTTTGTAGAGTTGAAACACCATAGAAGATTAACTGTTTTATTTGGGGATATTTAAAACCATAAAACCAAACCGTAACAATCACCGAGCTGCTCTGTGAACATGTGGCACCTCGTACTGCGAGTCATTTTTACACATCCTTCACCTTCACTTTGTTTTTCTCCTTCATCCACTCACCTTCAGTTGTCAAATGGTTTTGACCATCACGCTGCCCTCTGTCTGCACGGAGCGGTACTGCAGGCCCCGGAAACCCACCTCCACCCTTCATACTTCACCTACTCCTCCTCCTCCTCCTCCACCACCACCTCTTCCACCTCTCCCATCTCCTCGCCCTCCTATTCGTCCGTCTCTCCCACCTGGCCGTGGTCTCGATCAGGCTCCGGCCAATCAGCAGAGCTCCCGCCCCTCAGCCCCTCGGGGCTCGGATTGGTCCCGTCGTCCAGAATCCCGTCCTGGAAGGTTTGATCCTCGTTTTCCCCCTGACATCATCATCATCATCATCCTCCTTGAGTTTAGCTTCCTTCACACATTCCCCTCTTCTTTTTTTTTGCTTTGTCTTCGCCACATCTTCTCATCGTGTTTCTTTTTTCTTTTGAATTTAATTTTCTTTTTTTGCTCAATTTGATTAGTCTAATGTAATAATGTAATTTACACATCAATATAACAAGGAGACACTAAAACATAACTAACATCACTGAGGACATTTTCCTCCCGCAACCAGCTCCCTGCTACAATAACATAGCCACAATAACATGGGTCATTTCTGGCTTATTTGTATAATTTCATATTTGTAATATTGTGATCAGATCAGACTGTTGCTTTTTAAAACCAGGTTTTGACTTTTAACACTTGACTTAAAGTGTTAAAGTGTCATTTTATTTATAAAATATCAAAATGAATGAATTATGATCCAACATTAGACAACACAAAGCGCTGAGATCCGACTGGATGAGGTGTAACTCCCGTGTCTCCGTGCAGGACTGGGCCAAACCCGGCCCGTACGACCAGCCGATGGTCAACACCCTGAGGAGGAGCAAGGACAGGAGAGAGACTACAGATCCCAGCAGCCACCAGGGCGCTGATGTCACCACACCAGGGGACGAGCCACATGGGGTCAAGGGAGGCCACTCTATGACATCACCAAGGGTCAGGCTGTGTTTTTAAAAAAGATAATTCATTTGGTTTTATATCTGGATAATTTCAGTGGGCGAAATGTGACCAGGCTGATTGTTAACCAACCAAGAAAGACAAGTGGTCACTGTGTGTGTGTTGATTGTGTCAGGAGGACAGAGACGCCCACGAGGAGCTGGCCCGAGCCCTGGCCCGAGGCCTCCAGCTGGACATCCAAGGCTCCAGCAGAGACTCCCTGCAGGGCTCCAGTGGCTACAGCAGCCAGACCAACACCCCCTGCTGCTCAGAGGACACCATCCCCTCACAAGGTACTTTTATTATAGTAGTTCAACATTTTTGGCAGTTGGCCCATTGCTATAATCCCTAAACCTTAAATTGTTGGTGCAAGCTATTTTTAGAACAGCGGAGCAGAGCCACGAGCTGCGCTACGCTACGGAGGCTATGGGTTTTCTTGGTTTCCCTCATCAAATACACAATCCAAGAACTCTAAAACGCTCTGGTGGACAAATTGTGAGCTGCACATTCACCATGCTATGAGAAAATAACACAACATTACCAGACAGAGTTGTTTTAGAGGGAAATTCATGCAAAACCACTGATGCGCGTTCCCGTCGAAGACAGTTTTTTGACAAGCAGTCTCTGCATTTGCCCCGAAAACAGCCAGGTCACAACTTGTCCACAAGTTGTTGGATTGTGTATTTGATGAGTTTGATGAGGGAAACCAAGAAATCCCATTAGCCTCCGTAGCGTAGCTCTGAGCAGCTCACGGCTCTGCTCCGCCGTTCTAAAAATAGCTTGCACCGACAATTAAAGGTAACAAACCTACTGCTATGACTATAGGGATTATGGCAATGGGCCAATTTGCCAAAATGTTGAATTATCCCTTTATGATTTAAGTTTTATAGGGTGAGTTCCCTGTGAGTGACGGGTGGGTGAGTTTGCGTGGAGTCAGATGGCGAAGGTTGAGCAGCCCATTTCAAAAATGCTCGTCAGAAACATATGGGTGGCGTCATGGAGGCTTAACCCATCTTTGTTTACTTTCAGTTGCACAAATTTTTATGTTGATACATACTGTATAGGTTATTGTCACTATAGTAATAATTAGAAGCATCCTCCATTGATTAAAGCGGTTTCCTGTTCTCCACAGTGTCGGACTGTGACTACTACACCGTGGGCGTGGATCAGGACGGCGAGCAGCAGTCGTCGTCGGACTTCGATAAATCCTCCACCATCCCCCGGAGCAGCGACATCAGTCAGTCGTACCGCCGCATGTTTCAGTCCAAACGTCCTGCGTCCACCGCCGGTCTGCCCTCCAACCCCTCTGCCATGGTCACCCCCGGGGTCGCCACCATCCGGCGGACGCCATCCTCCAAACCTAACCTTCGACGACCCTCCGGGGGCCTCAACCTCGGCCCCATCCCCATCAAACCCCCCATGATCCCGGTCAAGACCCCCACTGTGCCTGAGCATCCCGGCTTCCCCAGCAGAGCCATGTCAGAGGACGGCAACATGGCGCGGACGCCTCTCAGTCCCCCAACCACCCCGCTGTCTCCGGGCAGCAGCAGTGGCGGCGGCGGGACGTTGTCACCAAAGACCTTTGACGCCCGGCATCTGTGCAACGACGGCTCGGATCCCCCGACCCCTCCGCCGCAGCCTGGCGGGCGGGTGTCGGAGTGGGAGCGCCGGCCTCTCCCCGAGCTCCTGGAGGAGACAGAATACGGCGAGGTGGAGGACTTCCTGGTGGCCATCCGACGAGGCGTCAAGCTGAAGAAGACGACGACCAACGACCGATCGGCGCCAATTATTCACTGAGAGGAGGAGAGTTGGTTTGACTCGAGCCATTTTGCGTCCCTGGCTGAATTTCGGTAAATACAAATACACTCACGATGGGGCACAAAATGGTGAATAAAGACAAACGGGAACCACGACTGATTAAACGAACAAGAGAGAGTTGAGAGGAAGTTGCCCCGAGACTCTGATCAAGAATCGGTTTGGAAATGTCCCTAAAACTTGTGCCATGAGTTTGATTCAAAAGGTTAAAAAAAACAAAACTCTGCACCTTCAACGTTTGGCCAAAGAGCAGTTACTCTCTCGATGATGGACATTTCATTTTGGACCAAAGAAAAAACTGCTCTAAACTGAGACAAACTGAAGGAAGAGCGTCAAAACAAGATGAAATGAAAACGACAAATCTGCCCCAAAATGAAATTTTCATCTGGACGTGTTCAGGCCAACGATTTCTCCACAGTGCCACATTTTGTTGCTTTGGGAAACGAACCGAAGCATTTTCTCCCTTTAAGTAGAAACCTGTCAGTATTGCACTCGACTCAAGTTTCCCTGGGAATGGTAGCACTGATACGAGATCATTTCCTCAGGGCAACTTCAGTATCTGAGATCTGAGAGGAAAATGGTGTGAAGAGCGACTCTGAGCGAGATGCACAAAGTCGTATCAACTGAAAATGAAACTAAACCTTGACGGTAAAGAGTGAGGGATGATCGATGAAGAAAAGAGATAAATGTGAGTAAGCCGGAAGGAGTGATGGAGTATTTTCAAAAGATCAAATCATTATTTGTACATATTTATATTTTGATGTGTTTGTATGTTTCGTTCGTCCCTTTACATCCCTGTAGTCTCCCAGTTCTCCTCTTTAAGGTGCCAAAAGCCTGTGTGCTGAATTTAACGTAAATATTCTCTATTTAATTGACTTTATTCAGTTTTTTTGTTGTTTTTTTTAATTGTAAAAACATAGATAGGGTGTCTGATAGAGAATTAAGACAGCCTGAAGGAAAACTGGAGCTTCTATTGAACTGAAAGAGTATTTGTATATGTAGGTTAGCTTAATGAAGAGTGGCATGTTACCATTCACATAGCAGCTTAAGGATTTTTTTTGTTGTTGTTGTTACTACAGCTTCTAATACAACAAATGGTAGATTGACCTGCATGTTGTTAAAAGTTTGCCCCAGTATAAAGGATCATTGTGGCTCTTGAATTAGATTAATGGAGTCGGTAAAGCCCATGACGTCCCTGCAGTGGTTGTAAACAGTGTCGGCAGTAGCAGAGCATGATCAGTGGATACCTGTAACTGTAGCTAGATGAAGTCTAGTGTTAACTAAACCAAACAAAACAAAAGTCCATCTTTGATTCCCTCAAACTAAGAAAAAAAAAAATTAAAAATCAAAGATATGGTATGGACTGTGTGGTCGTGGCTCAGTATTTGGCTTTAATTATTGTATTTTTCTATTTCGTGAAGCACTTCTTAGACAAACACAGACCAATCAAAACGAAAAAAGAAACAATGGCTACAGTTATGAACCATCACACCAAACGCCTCTGTCCCTGTTCACTGTTCTTCTATCAACCCACCGGCTACGTAGCAGCAACTGTTCGCTGTATGTTAGCAAACACTCAGCAGTGATAGAAACCGTCACTACTTTAGCTAAGTGGAGTGACGTGGATCAGTGCGTGGGTCTGTTGTAGTGAAGCCTGTGATCTGACGGTGACCTTCATTTAGTTCGCAAAGATGTCAACAGTTTTAGGGCTGGAACTAATTTTGTGAAGCTACGATTGAAAGCTACAGTATTTTCATACAGATACATTGTGATAAGATCATATCAATTTTTAAAAACCCTCCAAAATCATTAATTCTAATTCAACATAATTAATGTTTGATAGCTTTTTTTAGCCAATGGTTAGATACAAATCTGTTCAAATTAAGTTTTTGCTAATGATGCAAATGAAGAGACAGAGAAAGGCGGTTTTAGTTTGGTTCAACTGCCTCCATATCAGTTAGCCGTTACTTCAGTCAGCCGCCATGCCAGTTAGCCATTACTTTGGTTGGCCTCCATCTCAGTTATCTGTCATTTAAGTTAGCCTCCACATAGATATAGAAGATGATAGCAGATTCTATATATCTATGAGCCTCCAGGTCAGTTAGCCGACACTTCGGTTCAGCGGCTAACGCTAGCGCAGCGAACGCCAGTGCAGTTCGGTGGCTAACGCTAGCGCAGAGCTTGCCGGCTAGCCTCCATGTAAATTACAGTTGTCTCTTGGCTGGCCTTCATTTCCGTTTGCCATGTCAATTAGCCGTTACTTTGGTTGGGTGTCAGTTAACCGTTACTTCTGTTGGCCTCCATGTCAATTAGCCGTTACTTTGGTTGGCCTCCATGTCAGTTAGAAGCTGTTACTTTGGTTGGCCTTAGACGTTACTGTAATTTCTATTAGCATGCATCTCAGTTAGCTGTTAGCCTTTATCATGGGTTAGCTTAATTGTTAGCCAAATGTCACTGTTCAGACAAAGAAATCATTCGTTTCCGAGTTAGTTTTTACTGATATATTTTCACGTTGGACACTAGCTTACGTACTGTTGCACTGTAGCACAAGAAGGAATCCGAAGGCTTTTAAACTCAACCCGCCACGACCCGACTGAAAAATCACTGTTAGCCGTTAGCTCAACACTGTTACGACAGGCCAGCTCTGCAAATGTACTATTCAGTAATATTCATGTGCAACCGCAACAAATATATAAACCTGTACTAGCTTGTGGTTTCTAAGTGTCAAATAGCCGGATGAGTAATAAAATCTCTAACATGTTGTGTTAGCAGGTGGTTAGCATAACAAGCTGAAACACAAAACTCCCCTGTTGCTACTTAGAAACTGTTAATAGAGTCAATGGCCCAATTCCGATTCTCCCCTTAGCCCTCGCCCTTGGCCCTAACCCTTCGTTTTGCGCGTTCACGTGAAGTGGTAGTGCTGTCCCAATGCTCATTCTGCCGAGGGTTAGGGGGAAGTGGTAGGGCTATCTGGCCCTCGAAACGGAGATTTTTCAGGGGCACACTACAGACCGAGGGCTATGACCGAGGGCTGTGAAGTTTCCCAGAATGCATCTTGCGGCAACCGGCAGCTGTTTTATTTATCACCGTAAATGTTATAACGTCATTTTGTTAAGTTTTAATATCTTTTCATGCGAGAAAGTAGCGATTTAGATCCCTAATGTGCGGTCGGTTTATTCAAATAACGGCTGTTAAATGAAGCTATAAACTCTGTCACGGAGACACCACCCCGTCCGGAGGGCTTGTCAGCCGTCCTCCCGACGTAACACCGGTAGAAAAGACTGTCGCTAATTAATTTACTCGCAGGTTTTTAACCGGGTGGTTACATTCTTTTGAGATAAATGCTGGTCTCATTGATGAAATGTAACAATTGTGGCAGTCGCATTAGTTTGTTTGAATTAAATTATGTGTGTTTTGGATGCATAACAAGCTGAAACATCAATAAATAAATGTTTTACTGAACCCAGTCTTGATTAAATGTTATTTTATTTTATTAAGTTAGCTGGTTTTGAATAGAAACTGTTAATATGAGTCAATAAGTCAAATTATTTATGAAAAATATTTATTATTTATGTATTTATTCATTTGAATCCATTTTATTTGTTTATTATTCTCCAAACTGTACTGTTGAGCATATGAAACCTATTAACAAATGTATTTAATATGCATGTTGTCTTTTTTTTTTTTTTTTTAGTTAAACAAAGATTTAATAGACTGCCTTTTTTCTACTGAATCAACCTTTTCTCCCCGTCGCGGACTGTGTTTTAGATACCGCCCGTCTCCTGCTCTGTTTCCCTTCAGGGATCATTGATGTTTCATATTATGTGTGACAGCAGTTTGACAACTGAAGCCTCCGTCTGCTTCACGTTCCCTCTGTTCATCCTCGAGTGCAGGTCAACGAACACAAGTTGTGTAGCTGATGCGATAACAAGCGTATGAAGCCGAAGGTTCGATGCCTGTAAAGACTCTGTAGATGTGTGTTATCAATGATCAATGAGTGATGCTCACACAAACACACACACACTGAGGATTAGAGAAGTGATGGTAACGAATCACAACCCTCAGTAGAAAATCCTTTGATTAGTGTTTTTTTTTTCTTTTTACAGTTAATCAGGTCAGAAGAATCATTTTTCAACTCCAGAAACTCGTGAATGAAAATTCACTCGTCTAATCCTCAGTGTGTGTCGCAGCCTTTTTCTGTCCCCGAGCAGCTGTCAGTGTGTTCCTGCCTGTCAACGTTTCACCTTTCATTTGAGACAAGTTGCCAAATTTCTTAACAGTTCATACTGAGTAACACTTTAATGGAGTGAACTTTTATTTTTGGTTGTATGATATCTTTTTACTACAGGTGCTTCTCTACAATGGTTTGGTTTCCCTCACACACAAAATACATTAAAAGTCACCACTTTAGGTCAAACTGGTCTGATAATAAAGCTGAACATTATTTGTGACTTCAGAGAAAAGAAAGAAAAATGGAAATGTTTAGAAATTGGAAATAATAGCTGATTATTATTAACATTGAAGACTGATCGTTAGTAATATTTCAGATCAGATGTTGAAATTTTCCCACAGCTGCAGTTGAGAGGACGACGACCTTCAATCTGATGTCGGCCATGTTTGTTTGTAGTTTTTTCATGGCTCTTGAGCAGAAATCACTTCATCCACCAACAGGATTTTATTACATTTTAACATTAAAGAGGGAAACTTTCTTATTTATTTATGTTTTTAAACTACTGTGTCGACCTGTTTCTTCACCTCTGGTTCTTGTTTGTTATGTTTTCATGTCCGGTTCCTGGAAACTAACTGTCTCCTATTTTCTATGTATAAAAGCTGTTTTGGCTAAATAATAAAATCGTAGCATACGATGTGCATCTGATAAAGACGTGAATGTCTGGTTTCTGCTTTTTTTTCTGAATGAATGAACTCATCTTTAGCTTAATGGACGCACATGTCACAATTACATTCAAGAGAGACAGAAACACTGCATTCACTTCCTGCACTTTCCTGTAAGTGTGGATTGTTATTAATGATGACAATTAATCAAATAAAACATCTAAAATGTCAGAATAGACCATAATCATGCTGCTACACAGACACTCTGACCCACAGATCTTAATCTCACATGTGGTTTGATAAAAACTCATCGTTTTTAAATATATTTTTTAAATATCTACCAAAATAACTGTTCTATGATTGTTTTGCATTTTGTTCAGTCTTGTGAAACTATCAAAACTACTGGCACCAGCAAATACATCTCAAAATGGTCTGAAAGCCCCTAAAAACAGTTTAAATTTCTTCTATTTAAATTAAATATCTTTAATTAAATTAGTTCAAGCGTCATTAAGAGTTTAACAATTAAACCCTAAGGACTAAAGCTGATCTTGATTCAGTAACAACACACAGGAAATGATGCTCTTTGTGCTGAATGTGAGTTTGTACCTGGAGCAGCACAGCAACACATTTGCCAAGCCATTTCTCAATTGTAATATCAAAATAACTGTATTGATTTTTTTTTTTGCAGGTTGTTCAGTCCTCTTATTGAAACGTTTCAAACTATGAGCACCAGCAACAAAACTAAAAATGATCAGAAACCCCCTAAAAACTCAGTTTAAATTTAATATCTATAATTAATCAGAGGTAAAACGTCATTAAGAACTTAACAATTAAACCTCAGCAGGAGTTGAGGCCACATCTTGATTCATGAGGATCTAATGAGTCCGACATGTTGGAGTGATGCTTTCGGTGCTGAATGTGAGTTTGTACCTGGAGCAGCACTGAAATCTGACCTCAGATCTGCCTCAGCCTTCCTCAGTCTCCACTCTGCCATCAGCTCCCAGTGAAGAAGACACTCACTGACGACAGCAGCACCTGCAGAGCCAGACGTAAACACTCCCAGATTTATTGTCTTTTAGTTTTAAATTGCACATAATGTTGCAAAACACGTACAAACATACATACTGTATTATCATCATAATAATAATCACTGTCTGTAAGGTAGAGACACGTGCTGTCCACCAGGGGGCAGCACAACACAGCGCTCCTCTAACAACATGACACGCTTTGTTCAGTTGCTTCAACACATTTCTTCATCAGAGCAGAGAGAGAGAGAGAGAAATCTAAAAAGTGATAAAACCTGAACACAAAGTGACTTGAACATGAGATGATACAAAAAAAACAACAACACACAAGTCCAGGTTGTCTCCGCGGCAACAATCAGCACATTATTCTGTATTATTTAATTAGTTTGTCCTTATCGATGGCAGGACAGATGGTGTGTCTCTGCTCCTTCTCTAATGAGACGAAGAGAAGGAAAATATTATTCCCTTGAGGATTTTAAAACTTTTAAATCTTTTGTGGCACCGGAGTCCAAAACGCTCATTAAAATACTCTTCAAACATTTGGGTCGGGATCGGAGTGAACTCGAGACGCGAGCCCGTTCACCGGCGTCTCCCTGGGCTCCTTTAGACTCGAGGACGAGGGAACAAACATTTCTCAAAGGTATAATAACTAAAAACAAATAAACAAACAAAAAAGCTCTTCAACACTTCCCTCAAGTTTTTGGCAAATTTCAAACTGTCCAAGGCCTCGACATGAATCAGTGCAACACACGCACACACACAAACACACACACTCTGACCTGTGCAGGTGATAAAGTGAAGGAACCAGTTATAATGAGGCTGTGTTCAAAGTCGCTCCCTCAGTCACTCATTCACTAAACTCCACAGTAGAAAACACTCATTAGTGATGATGTAGATTGATCGACTTTACTCGACTACTCACTGGTTTTTGCTTCTAAACCATGATTTGTTGCTTCATATGTTGAATATTTTTAGGTTTAAGTGAATAATTCAACAATAAAATGAGAGATACAATCATTTTCTAGCACGAATGATTGATTAATCATAAAAAATATATAAACATTTCATTAAACATTTAAATTAATAACTTGATTTAGCCTTGATTTGGCCACTTAGATTAAATGATGGGATATAATATAAGTCTAAAGGATAATATGACGCCCCACAGTGACTGTGGGAGGGATTTTAAACTCAGCTGTGACTCAGCAGGAGAAAAAACATCAAACAGATTCACTGTAAAAACAAAACAAAACAAAAAGCATCTTGAACATGAAGCAGAAAATGAAAATAAAGAGCTGAACTGAGACCAGACTGAAACTTTTAAGCCGACTCGTGTGTGTGTGGTGAATCCAAAACCATCTGGAGATTCAAGTCCGATAAAAACTGATTTCACAGACGGCTGGATCCCAGTCAACAGAGAAAGAGAAAGAAAGAGAGAGAGAGAGAGAGACCTTGGAAACATTAGTGTAAAAGCTTAAAACTGTAAATAGCAAACACCAAACTCTCTCCTCCTCCTCCTCCGTTCATCAGCCTCTACGAAACATTTAAAGACTTTCAAGCACTTAAAAAAAAAACCCTCAGAGAAATAAAAAGTTTGATTATTGAGCTACATCAGTTCTTCATGCAAAACACCAAACACATTCTGGAGGTAGCAGATGACGCTGTTCCTGGTTCATTTACATTGTTTTGTTTTTTTCTTCCTTTTTTTTTTTAAGATGCACAAAACGACTGAGGTGACTCTTTTAGTTTGTCAAGAAAAACATCTGATAAACAGATAATGAGATAAAGAGATAGTGTTTCAGAGAGGACAGAGAGTCTTCAAACGTCTTCAGTGTCTGCTGAAGACCAAAAAAAAACAGTCCGACTATGACATAGTGTTCCAGCTGCCAGAACAGCTGGTGAGAGTCTGTGTTTGTGCTGTCAGGACGAGACGTGACCTCCAGTCCCAGGAGGTCACACACCCAGTGGAGTGAGACAGGTGAGGCGGCCTCGTCCTGGGAGCTGCTCAGGTAGCGTTCACGAGCGAAGTTGTTCAGATTCCAGGTCATTGATTCTTCAGATCATTAAAAAAGGAAAAAAACACTGATTCAGATCTGAGTTTGTCCAGTTTCCTGTTACCAGACAGATTCAGGTCAGAGGTCAGAGTCGCAACAACCTGCACTTCCTCTATCGGCCACTAGAGGCTGAAACCAACTGTCCACAGACTCTCATGGCTTTCCAGGAGTGCATTTTCATATCTCTCTCGTTTAGAGCTTCAAATTTTGCATAATTTGAGGGCGGGGCCTTGTGTCTGCAGCTGGGAGGAGTCAGATCGACCTCTCAGCCTCAGAGGTAAAGACAGAACAACACTGAGAAACTGGAGCTGAAACCAACATGAAGCTGTAAAACATTTAAAGCTCCATAGTGTTTTATAATTGTCTGTCTGTGCCGTCTGAATACAGTTTTAAAAGACAAATAAATATAAATCACTGAATCTTTTTGCCTCTTTAGCTGTAAAACAGGAAGTAAACAGTTTGTATCATCTAAAAACATGATGTTTTTATCGATATGAAGAATCAACGACAGAATCAGAGTGAACGCTGCCTGAGCGCGACGGACAAACATCAGACGGTGAAGACGTTGTTCTGTCGTGACACCAGCAGGATCCAGTGTGTACCGTAGAGGTGTGCGTCGCTGTAGTGACCCGAGTTAGGACGAGGGCTGTGCTTCCGTCTCTTTGTCCTTGTCGTCGTCCAGGAAGAGCAGCGGGAACATTCCCAGGATGCAGCCGATGGTGATGCCGATGGCTTTGCCCTGCAGCAGGACGACCAGGAGGAGGAGAAGCAGAAATTTGACTTTTCATTTTACATCCAAACTCCAGAACAAAACCTGAACTCCAACACGTGTTTTCAGCTTATTAGAGATTCACAGGTTTTAAATGACACACTGTGCAGCTTTAATTCGTCCTCTAACACACGACAGGCTGCTTTTATCTCAGCTGCTTCCTCTCAGCTTTCACCTCCACGTTTACTTTCAACAGGCTCTGAGAGCAGACTTTGTATTTCTCACTTGTGCAAATGACAGGCGCAGAGAAAACATTCACCCCGTTTACACCTGGCATTAACAAGCGTTTGCAGTGATCGGATTGCAATCGGATGAAGCTTGATCACATGAAAGTACAGGTGTTGCACCCAAGACACAATGAGGACGGATTGTGATCGATCGGCCAAACCACCACAAGTGTGTAAACAGTAATGCATCATGTTTCCGCATACAACTACGTGGATGGAAATACTTCTATTTATTTTATCTTTTAATTTCGGATCTCAATGTGGACACTGGAGACACATGTTAATGCCAGGTGTAAACGTGTCTGATCTCCTTGCTCCTCCTCAGGCTCACGTTTGTTTTCACCACAGTTTCATGTCCTTATAGCTGAAGTTTTTTTGTTGTTGATTAATTGTAAAAGAAAAAAAAGTGGTAATATAATAAAGTTTTACTAAATGTTTGGCAGCATCCTCAGTTTGACTCCAGCTGGTGACATTTATTATTTTATTTTTCCCCTCGCTCTGCTCGTCTCGTTTCCTTTCATCTCGTTTCTGTCGCCCGTTTCATTAAAAACGTCCCAAATACAATTAAGTCAAATATCAAAGTCTCACCGAGTGAGAGCTGAGCCTGGTCTGCCACATGTCCACCTGCTTGGGCGTCAGATCTGGAACCTGCATCCCCAGTCTGGACGCCAGAGCCTCCACATAACCTGCAAGACTACACACACACACAAACACACACACACACACACACACACAACAATCATTTAGCATCAGGTCCTAACTCTTGTCACTGAACATAAAGCTTTTTTAAAGACTGTTTTTGCTCTGTTGTGTTACAGCAACGTGTTTGATCGATCTAAACTTTCTAATTAAATACTAAAGCTTCAGTCTGAAGGTTGAAATATGAACTTGTTTTCACAGAGATGAAAGACAAAAAAAAACACACAAACACACAGCAGAACAAATAAATAAGAGTTTGTTTAAAAGGAAAAAAGAAAAAGCCCTGAAGGAAAAAGACAAAACAAGCAAACTGTAAGTGTCATAGATGAATTCAAAGGAAAGGAACTAACGAAGGCAAAGTTAACTATTAATTTGCACTTTTTAATTAAAAAGAAAACACACCTACAGCACTGACACTGACCTGCTCTCACACACACACAGGATCACAGTATCTTACCCGAGACCAGCCAAGTCTGAAACCAGGTTCCCCAGAGCTGCAGCTGCAGAGACACAAACACACAAACGCCATTAAAGAGATTTTACACATCATCACAATCAATAAAGGTTTTACTGCTGCAAATTCAGAGAGAGAAATCCTGTGTTTCTAAAGCGCCGATCTCTCTCTCCTGAGGGTTTGAGACGAGTGGTGTCGACAGGATCATCGGTCTTTTATTTTCTTCTCTTCTCTCAGACTGTAAAGTGTGAAGTGTGTTGAGCAGCTCAGAGCAGAACTGTGGCTCCTTCATGTCTGGCCAACACACACACAGAGACACACACACACACACACACACACACACACACACACACAGAGACACGCCTCAGTTCAGGTCCTCGAAGACGTCGTTCTCTGGAGAAGGAGAAGAGCCCGAGGCCGGGAGTCAGAGGTGTGAGCAGGTCCACAGGGATCTGTGTCTCAGTGCACTGGAGATAAAACCTTCATGAAAATGTCTTAATGTCAGTGAATTAAATCCACTCTCTCTTCTCTCTTCTTCCATCCTCACTCTGACCAGGTGTTGTGACCTGATTCCACTTTGTTCCTTCCTTAACGTCAGTTTTTAAGTTTAAATTCACAGATTTGTAAGAAAATCTTTTTTATTAAGGAAGGAAACTTTACAGGGTGACGTGGCCTGTTTTAGGTTCAGCTCTTCCAACCATGAGAAGACCAAAGACACAACCTTGATTTGAATAAAAATACACACATTTGCACATTTTTCATCATAAATTCTGGGATTTTTTTCTCTCAAATGTGTTAATTTGTATAATAAATATATATATAGTGAATGATGCTGCATCCCAGTTGGTTTGGGAACATGTGAGGTAAACCGGTGGAAGGTGGATGGTCCATCTTTCGTCTTCATTGTGTTTGATAATAAATGGACGGATAGACGACTGATGCTGTAATCGTTCCAGTCTGCCTCCGTCTGAAGAAAACTTTTCAAACTCGCCTACTCACAACAACCAGAACAAACACAGAGAACATACCTAAACTCTCCGCTCGGTGCCAACTGGCCCACATGCATCTCTGAAAACGCTGAAATCCTAAAAACACAGGGAGGAGGGCGTCCAAACAACACATCAAAGTAGCGCAACACAATATGAGCTCGCGTCAGTGGGAGTGAGACGAGGCGCAAAACTTTTTTTTTTTTTTCAGATCAAAGAACATGTTTGGAAAACCACCAGGACTCTGGTCGTCAGCTCCTTCCTTCCTCTGCTGCCTTCGTGGTCGACGCGTCAGCAGAAACTCGTGTCCAGGCTGCACAGAGTTTATTTGGCAGCCGTGAATAATTCACACTGTGGGTTTGGGGGTTTTCGCAGGGGAACGGCGGAGTGTGTGTGCTTGTCCACGGTCGTTAACGCCGAGGATGCGACTGTGAGTAGATCTCTGGAGGATCAGAGGAGTCGAGACGCCCGGAGCCGAGCGACCGGGAAGTTTCCTGCGGGAGCTGCGTCTCCATCTGGAGGTTCCAACTCCACGACCGCGGCCGTGCGACTGCGACCTCGCCTCAACAACAACAACAACAACAACAACACTAATTCTGTGTGTGACAGTGAGTCAACAAACACGCGACAGACGGCGGGAGTTGTCGCTCCTCAAATAGAATAAAAAACCAAGTGATGAACCGGCGGAGCGGCTCTGCCGGCTGGATGATGATGAAACAAATATAAAGCAGCGCCTGGACGGATAAAGGCGTCAGAGCGCAGCTATTGATCTAGAGCCCGTCTTCACCCTCTGATTTGCACTTTGCAGAGGAAATTGGAGCCAAGTATCCATGGAAACGGAATAATCTAGCGGGGGAAATGAGGGGGGGGGAAAGCGCCTTTATGGTTCTTCACTGCGTAATAAAGAGCCGAACTGAGACCCTCGAGCTGCAGCCGTGGTGATGACAGCGGGATGTGCTGCAATAAACAGCAACCAGATCTGAAGAAGAAGAAGTTGTTCTTTCAAAAAAGAAACACATTTCACTGCAATTTCATATCAGAGATAAAACCAGAGGGGGGGGGGACACCGCTCTCAGAGACTGGATGTAGTAACTCCAGTCAGGACCTGGTGTGGTTCTTACCGGCCATGGTGGAGATCCCCAGCGTGACTCCGATGGAGAGTTCGATCTGAGTTCCCTGGAGAACAGAGCAGAGAATCACATCCAAGTCTTTAAACGACTTCTTCTATTTGCTCCGATTCAATCTCATTAACAAAAGAATCTGTTTTTCTTTCAGCTCAGTAAATTGCAGCAGAAGTTTAATCTTCATCTCTGTGTAAATAACTTCACTCACCGCTGCGATCATGATGGCATTATCCAGGAAGCCGAAGCCGATGAAGGGGATGGCGTTGTGGAACAGAACTGCAAATGAGTAAAGACGAGTTATTAGACGACGACGGGAGGATTAAAAAACTGAAATTGTGACATTAGACGAGCGATTAAACAGTAAATGTGATTCAAAACCTCTGCAGCTGCACAATCAAGCCGTTTTATCTTCTCATTTATTTCAGTCTCAAACAATATTGAGGTTTCACTGATGAGTTTAAATTCAAAAGAGGAAGTTTCTCCTTCTGCCACAGTAAAAAGGGAACATAAACATTTACACCTTTTCAGACAAGGCAATAGCTTCATGATCTATTAATTTTTTCTTTTTGATTATTTGAAAATCATTTCCCATCCCTAACACATAAAATACTCCTAAAGGCTGAGGAGTTGTGAAAGATTTTACTAGTTTTTTTATAGACAAAATCACTGTAATACATAAACATAAACACAAAAGTACTGAAAACAGGTGCCGTTTCGATCCAAATGTGAAAGGTACACTCCAAAGACAAGATCAACAACAAGATTTGTTTGTTTCGAGCTAAAACCCAAATGTAAAAAATGACGAGCTCAGGTTTTGTTGTTTAATTCATGAGGTTTTAAATCTTTATCTTTCTCCATTTCATCATCTCTGTTCTTGAAAAGACCTCGTTTCCCCCTGGGATCAATTAACGATCTATTTCCGAATCTTCACTAAAATACTGAGACTCACTTGTTCTCAGTCTGTTGACTTGAGATTATACAGCATTAAGAGTTTCACTAAGTCTGTTACTAAACTCCTGAAGTAATTAAACACGACGTGACATTAAAGTTTCCAACTTGTTTAAATGTCACATGTGAAACTTTCCTCTGAAACTTTTGTTGTTGTTTAAATGTGACCTCTGTGTGTTTCCCATTAGAGTCGACTCTTCCCTCGTGAGTCGACAGGAAGACGCTGGTGGAGTCTGATTGTCAGGTCGCTTATCGAGCCCGGGTTTTCTCTGATGCTCAGACTCCGGTGGCGTCACACCGACCAGAAAATCACAGTCTGTGTTTGTGCGTAGCTTTAGATTCAGCTTTCATCTACAACGCTCCATGTTTGTGTGTGTGTGTGTGTGTGTGTCGGATACAATCTCTCACCATATCTGATCTGTGCTGCAGTCAGCGGCGAGGTCTCCGCGGTCTCTGAGGAGAAAACACATCAAAAAACACATGAGAAGTCGTCTCATTAACGGCCGAGGTCTGGTGTCGTCACACACACACACACTCAAACCGTTTCATCCCTGAGACGCCGACGAGGAAACACCAAAGACCCACTAATGAGGGTCACATGACAACAACACTGGAGTGGCTTCACGTCTGTTCACACACCAGCAGCAGGATGGAGGAGTGGAATTAAACAAGTGCAGCTAATGGTGCAAAAGATGCCAAGTATGACTCTTTCTTAAAAAGATTGCATAATAAATAGTCGATGGTGGCGTTTGTCAGGATGTTCTTCATTCCCACAGAAACTGAAGATCATCCACCATCGACACAAACTCAGTCACTCGGCCTCGTTCTGCTTCCTGATCACTATTCTCCTCCAGGGAAACGTCCTGGGTGACGCTCATCTCTTCATCCTGACACGTCCCACACACACCTCACCCTGCATGTTTAACAGCCCTGTTCAGAACAGGAGTGGGACTCCTAAGATATGATATTAAAAGCAGTGCAATATGATGCGATGTATCACAGTTATTAGCTTTTTTTCAAATAAAAATGAAATGAAAACTTTGTTAACATCTGTTTTCCATGTGAAACACTATGCCCATGCACAATATTAGTAGATATGTTATTACACCATACAGAAATACATCCCTCGTCCCATTCATGCTTTGCAGAAGTGCTCTTTTCAACATTTGTGCCTTATCTTGTACATTTAACCAGTTTGTTTGTTCCTCTCTCACCCCAAGAAGTCTGATTTAAAGGTGTGGCTCTAACTTATCCATGAAATTAAGAAATTATGACAAATTTATCATAGAACAACACAAACATGTTTTTGTTTTTAAACCACACCCAACCGGCTCTCTGCTGCTGCTGCTGCTGCATCTGTCACTGTGGGGTTATTTGAAAAAGAAATCCTTTGGGCTCTGTTTTTGTGTGTTTTCCATGACTGGATAATTGGTCAACCATTTTCCATGTTTTCCAGGACACATGGGAACCCTGATAACAGTGAGCAGACCTCAGTTTTTTATTTATTTAAATGAATTAAAATAAATATAGAAAGATTACATCATCACATCTTCTGCTGAGGTATTTCTAAGCTTTAGAGTTGCTTCAGATGAAAGCACCAGAGCCAGATGAGAAAACTGACTCTGATAAATTTGGTGAATTCTGCTCAATATATAAAAAATGACAGACTCAGAAAAACAACAAAGAAGAAAAGAAAAGTTGTTGCATAAAGAACAACGTTGCTGTCAGATACTCGGCCCTGCAGCCGGAGGGCGGCCGACCCTGGAGGCGTCTGATTGACCTGGAATTCATCAGCGGACGATGTTTGGCAGCGCCGAGACAGAAGCCGAGCCCGGATCAGCTTTTTAAATCAGACGGTGTTTTGACTGGAGTCACAGGACCTCCACTGAGCCGACGCGTTAAAGAGAAAGACGAGGCTGCGTTTTATAAATCTGTTTGAACAGAGCTCCGCCAACATGGCCGCCCAAGGTTACAGACGTCGAGTCCAATGAACCCTGCACAGCTCCCCTGTCGTGCAGCCTCTGTTTCTGTATTCAAGCCGCTACCTTCAAACAGTGATGGACTTGTGGAAGGTAAACATCTGAAAAACACAAAGAAAGCTGCAATAAAACATCTGCAGAGCCTGGAAACTTTATTCATCAGGACGTCTCTCTGCTTCCTGGGCTGACAACTAGGAGGTGACGTTTTTGAAGTCATAAAGTTGATTAAATCATTACTATGGGATGCAAATAACGATTATTTTAGTTGCATCCCATCTATTGATTATTTTTTAGATAAGTCACTATTATTTTGGCAGCATCTGTTTTGATTTTGGTTTTACCTCATATTCTCAGAGCAAATTAAAAACCCATGAAATATTTGTAACATAACAATATTTTTTAAATCGTTTTTTTAAGTTTAAGTTATAATTCATTATTTATAAATTACAATTTGTTTTAAGGTCAAAAACTACGTAGTGTTGCTTTAAAAAAAACATTTATTTGACAGTAGGCTATGTGATTCTACAGCAGAGTTTAATAAATACGACGCATCAATGCAAAAATTTCACGTCTACAAATTTTTATCGTTGTAGCCCTAATTATTACTGCTATTACAGTGAATCTGAAATGATCTAAGGCTAATAATCCTTAAGAAAAGCACAGCTAGAGATAAAATGCTCAAAAGTTCAGAGCTACAGTAAATAACAAGGTTTAGTTCTGTGTCGAACAGATCAGGATGAAGTGGCTTCACATCTTGAAGCAGCTCCTGGTGGAGACTCTGAGCCGACCGAGAGAAGTGGGTCACTGGAGTAGAGCGTGTTTCTTCAGGGAGTGAACATTTACTGGAGCAGGTCAATTATAGCAAAGGGTTAATCTGCCAAGTGCTCCTCCCTCTGACCCGTGTGTGTGTTTCTGTGTGTGTACTATATGTGTGGCTGTGTGCACTTCAACGAGCTCACTGCACAAACTTCAGTAACTTTTCTGCCAAGGTTTGTGGCAAAGAAACACAGGTGCCAAGACTGCAGAAATAAATGTTGTGTGTGTGTGTGTGTGTCTATGTGTGTGTGTTGCTGCATTAAGAAGCAAGAAGTCAGACTCATCTTTCAAAACAAACCGACAGCAATGGCGTGGACATAGTCACCGCTCTGCGCTGTGGAAAGGTCAGTGTCTGTTTTAGCACACGGAGCAGGAGGAACAATCCTCACTCCCCGTCCACCGACTCACTCTATCAGCTCTCGCCTCATTTATTAATAACCATTATAGTTTCATACTCAAACTGGAAGTTTAGCGGAAAACCAATTCTTCTTCACTTCTCTAAAACATCAGCCTAACTACTGTGTTAGAGCAGAGAAGAAGAGTCGAGTTCCTGTATACACCGTAACATTAGTCGCTAACAAAATGCCAGCGATTTACAAGGCTTAATCCGGAGTGGTGGGACTGATGTGAGGATGACGAGAGTAGGATGTGTTTGTTTCATGTCAGGATTTTATATGAGTCGCAGTCAAGTGTTTAGTGTTGTAATAAACTGAATATATCTTTGAAAGACATTTGAGGACATCATCTTGTGGTTTGGGAAACACTGATTGGTCAATAAAATGTTAAAAAATGTCAAACAACTAATCGATTAATCGTTTAAATAATCAGCAGATTAATCGATATTGAAAATAACCGTTAGTTGCAGCCCTCGTTTAAAGAGGAACTACGTAAGTCTGGTCGCTTTTCCTCTGTGTTGCTAACCCTCCTCTCGGCCATTAGTTTTCAATGAGGCCGCCGAGGTGAGAAATCAATCCATGGAGCGGTGGATAACGTTACACATCATAAACAATGTTATGATGTGTATATTTTTATAGTCTGGTCCGTCATAAACAAGATATTATGTGGCAAGAGCTGGGACACCATGTCGGAGGCCAACAGACGCTAGGTGGAAGGCAGAGAGCCTCCATTCTCCCTGGAACAAGTTACAAGTCATTTATTTAACCATCCTACTCCGAAGCTGCTTCATTAAGTTAAAAGTGTAGCATAGTTCTGTGAAAAAATCCTGCACAGTTCCTCTTTAAATGGACTTGATGATCAATAATTGTCAAGACAGCACACAGGCTTGTCTGTCCATTGGTTGACATTTCCTGTGGGGAACGGTTAGATATAGCCTCGGTGATAATCACATATAGTGAGTTATATATATCAGTCTAACCTTTGTAGCTGAGTCTCCTCTGTCAATGTCACTCATACGAAACTTTAAACCATTGCAGAATAAAAACTATACGATCTCCATTGAACCACCTTCACTTTCCACAGACTCCTACCCTCCCTCTCTTTACTTCACTCTGAACAACTTTTCTTTCTGCCTGTTGAAGAGACAAATGAAGCATCCATCCCATAAGGTTTAAGCAGAGGAAACCACCTGTCTCCGTCTGAGTCCGACCCTCTGGGGTTTTCGTGCCGTTAGATTCACACGAGGATCTGGAGCTTCCCTTCTGCTCAATGAGCTAAAGTTGCCAGGCAACAAATTCTGCAGCAGTATTGCTTAGCAACAATATTTATCCAGGATGTGACACTGGACTCACTGGAGAGGCTGATGGTGTGAAATTTTACTTTGCTTTTACTCATTTTTTAAACCAGCATGCCCCCCCTCCTCCCTCAGTCAGATGTTTAAAGTGCATCTGTATTTCCACCGCAGCAGCACTGAATAGTAAAACGGCTCCAGGGTACTGATTTATCTCTGGGACTAGAAAAACAAACATTACCTACAAGTTTTCTCAAGTTTGTCTTTAATCCTGACCGACCGGTTCCTGTTTTGGAAAGTTTGAACATTAAAAGGCAAAGTGAACGAATACATTAGGCTGAGACACCTGATAATCACTTGAAGATGTAGGACATTTCAAGCTTGTTGAAATTCAATCCAATGTTTTTATTAAAATTTAAAGGTACTATATTGCATAAAGGTAGATGCATGTGTAGTGTTTTGATAAAGGTTCTATATTAATACTGTGAAAGTATCAAAGCCTCAGTCAGAAACTGAGCCTTAAAAAGAAACGTCAGGGCTTCTGTAACTTTGTGATGTCACAACAAAGCAGTCACCAACCATCTGAACCCTGCCTGAAGAGATGCAAATTTGCACCAAGATGGGGTTTTTTTTAGTGTTAAGAAACAAAAACATATTGTTTGGTATTGAGTGTGAAGGGAGGGGGCATAACAAACTGCCGTGCCAGCCAGCGGGGGGGGGGGGAGGGCAACATGACCTGGAAAGTACCCAGAGCTCCAGCTCCATGAAAGCACCAAGCAGCTGTGTATAGTCTCAGGAGGCACCAGTCATGGTAGTGAGTGTTGTCCGCCACACTGTCAAAACACCAAAGCAATAAGATAACATCAAAGCAAAGGGGTGCAACCAACCGAACACTGGGTCCTTGTATCAATTTTGTACCCATTTTTTGGGATAAACGCTACTGCACCAAACTCCGTCTGCCCCCATCATTTTTAAGAAGTTATTTTTTCTGACTCAGTGGACACTTTTTTGGACTGTTATTTTGCACTACTGGATGTTGGAAATAAAGACCGCTGATAGCAACTTTCCCTGTTCTGGACCTTAGTTTTTATGGATCACAGGAGCTCACAAGGAGCTTTAAAACAAAAACAAAACTTTCTATAAACTGCAATTTATGTTTTTTGTTTTTTTATCCACCACTGTTTTGTAGTATGTGAATATCAGGAGAGGCACATTGATATACAAAGTTACAAAGTCACTGGCTCATTAGAGAAGAAAAGCAAAGTGAAATGTTGTTGCAAGATATTTCACACTTAACAAGTGAGGCATATGCTGTTTAAATATAAACTCTGTTTCCTGTTTGTCAAGTACATTTTGCTAAAACTATACTGCAGCCTCATTTTTTCAGACTGTTTTCTGTGCTGTTGTTGAACTGTATTGCATCACACTGACTGTCTCTGAGTATGAATAACAAACAACCTCCAAGAAGGTGTGATTTACTAGAGGCCAGGGTCAGTCTCAGCTGGATGAACCCAATATCTTCATAATTAATCATTGATTGCTTTAGTTTAACGGGTGACATTCAATTCAGTGGAAGTGATTGAGTAATAATGACTGAATGCAGAAGAGATGATGCCTGAGATGTTTTGGAGAACAGTGAAAAGGTAGAACAGATGGAAATGCAGCTTATAGGTTCATCATGACTTCCCAGAGAAAAGGCCAGTAAATGTAAATGAGCATTTGTGAGCTTCACTGAGCTGCTGCTGCATTTCATACATTAAAAATGAATTATTCTGCTAATGTCCTGACTATACCCCAAAACAGATGTAGCTCCAGCTCTCTCTGCACCAACCCCCTAGAATCCTATTCATTAAAAAACACTTTATTAGTTTATTAACAGCAGGGGACCAAAGACGTTTGGACCCCATTTATTATAGGTTTGTTATAGCAGCTATTGTGTCTTTGTGACAATGCTGGGACTGGGACCAGTGTTCAGTGTGACAACAGTATGTATGTATGTATTCATGTATCAATGGTATTGTATGGTAAAATTTGAAATATGACTTATTATAAATACTTAAATTGGACACTAGAATAAAAAACTTGAGGCATCCTTTTATCACATGACATGACAGTGTCAGAGGTAGCACTGCTACTCTACAATTATTATCTCACCTGTTCAGTGTTATCAGAAATGTTGTTGTGTTAAAAAAAAAAAAAAACTTCCACCTTATGGCATCACTATTCTACAGCCTCCATCCAGTAGCTTAAATCTCAGAGTTGCACAGTGAACCCTAAAACATATTACTCAGGAAGACTCTCTGGTGAAATGATGCAGCAGTCATCGGCCATCGCTCCCCCAGAGCGCCGTTACTCAGCTCTACAAGCTTCTCTCCATCTGAAGAACTGAGCCAAAGCTGTGATTGAACACCCACATTGATCCACAGCACAGCTCGCTCCTCCACAACATGACCATTTCTTTAATGCTGGTGATAAACAAACAGAAACAAAACTTCACCAGTTTGATCAGGAACACAACTCTGACGAACAAGTTCAGTGTCAGAGCCTCAGTGGTTTCAACACCACAGATTTAATGAGAGAAAAAAAGCTGTTCCAAAAAGTGTGTACTGGCCTGTGGCAACAGCTGGAAATGTTGGGTCATCATCAACCATCATCATCATCATCATCATCATCATCATCTTGCAGGCTACATGCTAATTAAGTTAGAGATCCAATATCTTGCTCTAGGGACACGGTGGAGCGATCCATGGTCCTCCTGATTTATCAGATTGCTGGCCTAAAGGTTAAAGAGTTGCGATTGTTAATTGAGGTACAATGGTTCGATTCCCAAATAAATGTGGGAATGGTTTAGTCAAAGAGCAGTTTCTTCTTCCACCCTGGAGCAAGGCCTTTAATCCCCAAGAGATCAGTGGTTACACTGCCCTAACCCTATTCCTTCTCCTGGTCTGGGAGAACAGGTCAGAAGATCATATCCACCATCTGGATTACAGGTGCATCTCAATAAATTAGATTTTGCACATGTACAGTCTGAGTTTTGATTCATATCTTTCCACCACTATGTGTCCTTTGAAGGTTTTTCAGCTCGCTGCTCTTCTTGACCTACAACACTGTTTACAAATTGTGTTGAAGAGCAGCTTTTACTGATGCAACCTGCAGGATTCATACCTCTCACACTCTGACTGGAGAAGACGACTGTGATACCATCAGCTGTTTCTGTCCACTCAGAGTTGTACTAGTTAGTACCGACCTAAAAAAGGACACAGCGTAGGTCAGATACCTCTCCTTTGGGACAGCACTCAGGCCAAACTACATTGTATTCTCCACTAATGATGGGGATCTGAGAGGAATCTAAATCCATCCAACAGCTTTGTTCTAGGTGTGCAGCCTCACCGAGTCACTGCGGTGTCTGTTGACTTTTCATCTTGTTGAAAGGAGGAATATTAATTTCAAATGTGCTGCTGAAAATATCAGGCCACACTGAGGGAATAACCCATTTTCACCCCTCCTGAATTTCAACTGCAGTGGAACTACAAACACGGTTGCTCCTGGGGGGAAATGTGTCCAGAAATAGGTCTGACTGATGCAGACAAAAAAATTAGTATTACTGCACATTATGCCGAAAGTCACAGTCAGATGAGTGAACGGCAGGAAAGTTGGAAGGCGAGACAAAGATGTAGCAGCTTCCCAGTCTCTGCTTTTGGCTCCGACTTGTCAAAGGGAGCCAGTTGTTCGCTGCTCGTTCTGTCTCGCCGTCACCCTGTCTTTGCGGGCCATGCTCTGCTGAGTATAAATAGCTTTACACTTTGGAAACACCTTGACATTCGCATTATTCTTGTGCTTGTGATTCCTCTGAGCCAAGTGTCTGAAAACAGTGACGTCTGGCAGACGGGAAGCCCATGGCAAAGCTCAACTTTGAAGCAGAAAAAAACAGAAAAGTGGATGTCATGTTTTTGACAAAGCAAACAGCATCTCCACTCAGTGTGCTTTGTTGCAGAAGACGTCGGCCGTCCTCCTCCACCAGCAGCTACACTGTCCTTTGTCTTCCCCCCGCTGTCTGGCAGCGAGCAGAGTCCTGCTCTCAGCACAAACTGCTCTTAAGAGCCAGTTCCCTCGGAGCCAAGAAACTACGAGACGCTAAGAGATGGAAGTTTGAACAAGACAGCAACATCAGCATTTCTGTTCAGGTGTGAAAAATGTTGTAAAACCATGAAAGCTCCAGCTCTTAAAGGCATACTTCACCCAAAATCAAAAATTCACAAATTTTCTACCCACCGTCATGCCGAAGAAGGGTTTGGAGAACTTTTTGAGTTATCAAAACGCTTTTGGAGTTCCAGGGGCCAGGGGGGGCTGGCGGCTGGCAACGCGTTTTCATATAATAGCGGGGGAGCTACTGCTACAACAAGGCTAAAAACAGAGATCAAATTAATTTTTTCATGAACAACTTTTTCATGTGGCGGCTTCAGGACACTTGGGTCAATAGTGACAAGCAGTATGGAGGTATCTGGATGTTTCATAGCGTGTGTTTTGGACGACTCAAAAGTGAACTCTATCCGCCGCTATTATATGAAAATCCGTTGCCAAACAAAACTATTTTTGTTTTATTCTGAAGCTCATGTAGGAAATTCTGACTTTGCACTGGTTTTAAGGAGCAATAAACTATGGGATTTCATTTTACACCACAGCCACTCTGCTGCATTCACATAAGTGGTTCTTCGTCGCTGCATAGTTAATCACAATCGTCATGGCAACTCGCATTCGGAGCTCAGAAGGTCTAATTTTCAGTGATAGATTTTAATCACAGATTCTTATTCCAGTGTCAACAACATTCATCGCACCGACGTCTTGGAGCCTGCAGCAGCTGACGTCTGCAGGCTGGACAGACGTGGAAGCTAATCAGACGCCACTGGAGTGAAAATGGTGATGAGTTTTCTTCAAACCTGTTTGTGCCAAGTGCGACGCTGCCAGTTACTTTTACTGCACATGAAGGTTTGGCTTCCAGAGCTTTCAGTCTAAAGGAGCGTCCAAGTGATGGTGAGGAGCTGCCAGGAAGCACTGGGTCTGTGGATGGTGTGTGTGTGCGCATGTGTGTGTGTGACTTGACAGCCTGTGTTTCCTGGACACTTGACAGGACAGTCTGTCTTCTGTCATTCCCTGATGTCTCCTCAATTAAAGCGTAAACAGCTGTTTTCTTACTAATAAATTGCAGCAATATAGAATAAACTCGCTCTGGCAACATTTCTCAACAGCGAAGCTATCAAGCTGATTTATTAAAAAAAAGAAAAAAACTAAAGTTAAGTTGTTTTCAAGGTAAATGCAGAGACTTCCTGCCAAAAAACTGCCCCCGACGGGAACGCGCATCAGCAGTTTTGCATGAATTTACCTCTAAAACAACTCTGTTGGGTAATGTTGTGTTATTATCTCATAGCGTGGTGAATGTGCAGGTCACAACTTGTCCACGAGAGTGTTGTGGAGTTGTTGGATTGTGTATTTGATGAGTTTGATAAAGGAAACCAAGAAATCCCATGAGCCTCCGTAGTATAGCTCTGAGCAGCTCACGTCTCTGCTCTGCCGTTCTAAAAATAGCTTGCACCGACAATTAAAGGTAACGAACCTACTGCTATGACAATAGGGATTATGGCAATGAGCCAATTTGCCAAAATGTTGAACTATCCCTTTAAGTGGATAATTTGGGGATTTCTTCCATTTCAGAGGACTGATAACTTTTTTGCAAGAGTATCTGAAAAAAACATGATTAGTCGACTGATTAACTAATCCACAAATCATCAAAAAAGAAAACTGTGGATCTTGTCTAAAGTGATAAAGTTCATATGAAGTTCAACAGAGAAGCACATACTGAAAAGATCGGACTGATTTTCTTGAAAAATGAAAATAAAAATGCCAGACTCCAGTAAGGAGTTTTGCATTCTGATGATATAGGGCTAAATTATAAATCCCTTTTCACTTCATGACTCAGTCGTATATCAGGGTCATCTGAGCCTGAGAGAAAAGTTGTTATTCCTTTTCACTGGTATTTCAGCACCAAAGTGATGTGCCATGTTGAAAATAAAAACTGTGTGGTATTCTGACATTTTTCTTTTCCTAATTTTTTAATTTAAAAACAGAGATATATTAATGCAACGTCTGCTGAAAACTGCTCTGCTCAGCTGTCTCAGAAAATGATTTCTCCTTCTTCAAAGCTGTTTTAAAGTTATGGTCTGTTCATGAGCTTTGCTGATGTTAACTGACAGAATTATTCTTTGATCCAGACTTCTGCTTGTTGATTGGCTGTTTTCCGCCAAAAGTAGAGCAGAGCAACCCGAGAAACAAGAGGTCAGTCATTTAAAAAGTCCTGAAACAGTTTAAATTCTGCTGAAGTTTTAATATAACCTGGTACAGACGGTTCCCTCTGATGATTGCCTTCAGATTAATGTTCCTGGTTTCTGTTAAGCAGGTGTAGCAATCAACACAGATTGGAGAGCAGACTGTTCCCATATTCGTTCATCAGATCTGAAAATGTACTTCACATATTGTGGAGGTATGATGATAGATTTTATTTGCTGTGGGCTGAATGAACAGGCCTTTCAGGGTGTGAGTGCTGACAGCTGCCACGTCTTTCACAGATCCACCAACTTCCAACGAGAAAACAACAAAACGTTTTAAAATGCAAATCGAGTCAAAATAAAAATGTCTTGTTTTCCACGTTTGAGTCGATGTAATTGATGCTCGGCTTCTTCAGCGCTTCAAACCAGAGTGGTGATGAGTAATTGATCAGGACAGATGCTCAAAACATCACAGATGCAATGCGTGATGGGATGACAGTGAAATTAAAAATAAATAAATATCTGCATCTGCTGAATTTGATGACTTATGTAGGATTAATCCCTTGGTAGTCGGTGGGACGCCTGTAGATCTCAACTGGTGTGTGTCTGTCAGGTGTGTGTGTGCAGTGTGTTAGCGGAAGCAGTCCATCAGCAGGCTGACGGCAGACAGATGACACGGCATCTGCTGATGTTTAATTATACACAAACACAGACACACTAACAAAGAGGTGGCTCCTGTTTGATTTCATCGTGCACTGACATGTGCACTGTGTTACACTCAGTGTGCTGTCAGTGTGATCTTCATGGGATGCTCTACACTGGTCCACTGGAGGTCGACGCACATTTCGTACTACTACACAACATTTGAAGTGTTGATATTTGTGGTATCTTCTGATTGGTTGACTGTTTGTTGAGTAGTACAATAAAAATAGATCAGATTTCAGGTAAAACACTCAGAGAAAACAAATCCTGCAAGGTTGGATGGTAGGTTCAGGAGGGCGGGGCTTAGCAACTGTTCTTTTTTGTGATGTCATAAAGTCACAGGAAGTCCTGATGGCTGTTTTTATTTTTTTCATATTTTTTGGGGCTTTTCACGCCGTTATTTGATGGAACAGTTGAGAGAGACAGGAAATGGAAAACTGAATCTTCTCTACCTCTCTAAAGGTTGGTTGTAATAAATATTCTATCACACATTTGCATTGTTTGTCTTTACTGATTTTTTGCAGAATTTTCATTGAGCCTCTAAAAACTGCTGTACGCTACTAAATTTTTCAGCATGGTAGACAGAGCTACTTGGAAAAAAGCTTAGCGTCAAGCCCTGATGTTCAGTTCCTGAATAAAGACTGTGTGTATTTCTCTGTGGGCTGAGGCTTTGATACATCCACACAGTGTTAATATTAAACCTTGAGCTGTTTTATCATCAAACAAAACATGCATATCTATACAACATAACCCCTTTAATTTAATTAGTATATAGATTTTTGTGGCGCATCAGAAAATGTATTGAGTGGAGGGCTGAGGGAGAATCTTAACATAACCGCTATTATAATGAGATTTTAATTGTTTGCGCTCTAAAGAACTGTGGAAGTCATTGTCTAATGTGTTTAATCAAAGCATCAGCAGCAGACTGGGTTTCTCCACCACACCTCCCTCTCTTTTTCTCCAGCCTTCTGTTCTCCATCTCTCTGTCTTTGTTTATGAATCTAAGACGAATCCCCTGCCTCTCACATCCTCCCTGCATGAGGCAGCACTTTCTGCTCGCTGCAGAGCGACATCATGCTGCTGTTGACCTGGCGGCTCTCAGAAAATGATTTAAGGAGGCAGCTCAAGTTTTGAGGTGAAGACCTAATTTATGTGCCAGTCAAACGGCGCCTCTCTCTCAATCTTACTCAAACGTCTCCGGTGCTGCCGGGTGGCTCAAACTCTCTTCATCAGATTGTTCATCTGTCTCAGGTCTCAGAGGAAATAATGGCTTCACCTCCAGCAGCCTCTTCCTGCTCACATCCCAGACAAGGCTGAGACTGACATGTTCCCGAGGTGGTGTGCTGCCTCACTGCAGGAACTGTGCTCAGCTGATTGAGTCACAACCTGTTATGATATCATTATGGGTGATTTCACTTCTCTTCCTCTACACAAAGAAATAAAAAAGCACCTGTAGCCATTTTTTCAAAGTTAAAGGTAGTGTTGGAGATCTTATTCTGGAGCATTTTTTATACAAAATTGTTTGAAATCCTCTTCCCACTCCGATTGCAACCAATTAATTAAATGACAGTCACTTGTGGGACGGAGAATCCAATCATCTTGAACACCAGGTTCAAGTCAATTGGATTGTGACGTGTCAATCAAGCTGCCGTCTCTCTCACTCCCTCCTCTGCACGTATCGCTCTACCGCACAGAGTCATCAATGAGCTACGATCACGGAAAAGACAACGCCAGTGATAAAGTAAACCACAGGGCGACACCTTCACAGCTTCAGCTTGATGTGAACCCAACGGTGAACAAGTGCTGCGTGCTCCTGAGCTCTGGAGGCTTCAGAGAGAAGTCTGAGGAAAGGGGCTTGGACTTTTGACTTGTGTATTTTCGAAATGTGGCCTGCAAGAACCGATTTTCCAGGATCTCCCACCCTACCTTTAACTGTACTATATTCAAGTGGCCTTTTACTGTGCGTTCACACCAAAAGCTTCCAAAGCTTCAAAAACACCGGAGTCATTCATTTTCAATGAATGAAGCCCAGCGACCTGAGCGACCAAAGAGTCAACCTCCATCAGTCACGCTTCAAAGCGTCACAAGACAGGAAGTTAAGTCTTTAGAGGTGTCCTTCGGCTGCTTTAAATGACCAGGGCGATCGAACTGTGACGTCAATCAGGTGAAGAGCGACCAAAACAGCTAAAAATATTTTGCCGCTTTGGAAGCTGTCTTGTCTGAAGCGCATCTTCAGGCAACCATTCCTCTTTTGGTGTGAACGTACAGTTACCGTGACCACCCTGAAACACACCTGTGTAATTATGCTGTGTAATAAGCATCTTCATATCCTGCACCTGCCAGGGATGGATGATCTTGCCAGAGGAGAAGTGCTCACTAACAGCTACACACTTAATTATAACTCATGAAAACAGTAACTGTTACCTTTATGAGTGTTTTCCCTGTGTACTTGTGTCAATACCTGCAGCTGCACTCAACAGGATCTGCATCCAAACAAACAAAAAAAAGAAGATGTGTTTGTTGCTGCAGCGTCCTGTTCCCACTAATTAATTCCCTGTGGGTTTGCACTATTTGTCTGAATTAGTCTATTATTGTCCCTGGCAGGAAGTGTTCACTGCACAAAGACACACACATCAGACCTGGAGAGAACAGGCAAAGCTCCAGCTCTCAGCCCACAGAGGAACACAACCACCGGCTCCTGATGCCTCCCACCCTGACAGCAGCAAACACAGTCCACAGGAAGGATGATCCTCATATCTGCAGAGGAGCTGGAACAAGTCTGCACCTTTCATCCATCCTGCTGCTTTAGCTCTTGTTAACTATGTTTATGATCAAACAGAACCAATATGAAGAAACCACATACAAAATACATGCATAATGATTTGGAAATAGTGATTTCTGCACACTGGGCCGGAGGCGAGATACAGAAAACCACAAAACCACAAATAAGCATCTAACTCATTCGCCCCAGGTTACCAGAGACACAGCAGAAATATGAGAAACAAGTGCAATCTTCAGTTCAGTCACTTCTACTGTTACATTTCATTTTACTTCATTTATCTGGCCGTCTTAATTAGGTTACCACCAGACATGCCACTACAGTTGTAATTAACAAACAGTTTGCAGTGCTGAAGCAAACACTGAGCACAAACACTATTAGGTCTATTTCCCTTTATGAATTGTAAAATTGCTGTTGCTGTGTGCAAGTGCAAACATGAATGATGATGATGAAAACTAATTGTGGTTTTGTTTTAAGTTAGTTGCAAATGTTAACATCCTGATACATGAAGTGTGCTTCCTATTGATGAGTGGTACTGTTTCTTGTTTGCTTGTAAGAGCCATTTTGTATATCGCAGATAAGGTGATAAATAATTTAGATTTGTTGTGTTTATCCTGCCTCTAATAAATGCACGCTTATTGTCTGAGACGTGTGTAACGTGATATGTGCGTACTTTAGTTTAGTTGTGACTATGGAGACGAGGAGGGGACACTAGTTTTTGACCGTGCTCATGATTATTGCCCTTTTTTGGATTGCTGCACAGTTTTGATATTGTTGCAACATGAAGAAAGGTTTCAACAAACCCTCATAAGAAAGAAGAACTGTCGAGTTTTGTGGCTTAAGACACACGTCAACTACTGTACATTCTCACGCTCCAGTTTTAGTGTGCTTTTAAAAAGCAAGAAGAGACACTAATGCCAAGTGTGATCTGCTGCAACCCAATTCCTCCACAGGGACAAATTGCTACTATACTACTAAACATGGACCAATGAACTTAATTAATTACACACTAAACTTGAGCCAAACCTGGATATCTGTAAAAACATAAGGAGTATTTTCCAACAACAGGGCTCCAGGCTGCCCCTAAATGGGAGCATTTTGCCCCTAAATTTTGAGACAGTGCAAGTAAATTTTTCATCTACTTGCGCATGTGCAACCAGTAAAATTTGCTGTTTTTTGTGTGTTTTTTTAATACACTGGTGAAATCTATCTGGACATGTGTCAGCCCAATGTGTGTGAGGATTATGAATGAAATGCTCCGAGTAAAAAAAAATGTCCTGAGCAGGAAGCGCTGACACACCCTGCTGTTGCACCAACATCCACTGATCTGGGAGGAACAATCCCAAACAGCACAGTGATGGATTTCATCGTTTTAATCTCTGGACAGCTACGTTTTCAAAGTCGCAACAACCCGACAACGGCGACGTTTCAGTCTGGTGATAATGATGATGTTTTAGGTCACTGATCTGCGAGAGAGTGGCACATTCTCACTCAGGCCTGCTGGGTGTCGAGAGCTTCACACGGATGCCAACGACAACAACGATGACGATGACGGCGCCTTTGAAAAGCTCTGCCATTATCTGCATTACAACCGTTTACCATCTCCTGTCAGAGCGGCACATTCACACATTTGTAGTGCGTTTTAATTGGACTCGGTGGGACACCTTGTCCGGCGGGGACAGAACAAGAGCTATGAATAACAAATCCACTCATTACCATCACAGAAATAAGTAGATATGGATTAAATTAATGCTCAGCCTGAGGGGACAGTGTTGTCCAGTGAAAATTACAGAGCTGCTGCTTCATGCAAACATTTTAATGAGCCAATAACTAATTCAAAGAAAAGCTCGGGAGGTTGAATCTGCATCTACTTTTAAATGTTTGCATTTCCAGACTTTTGACACTCATTTCAAATTTCTTTTTTTGGGAATAAAAACCAAACAGAGTCATTTGTTTTCATTGTTGGATACGTAAAGAAATATCTAGGGGTTGTATCATGTCGCTATCACTCAGCTTGGGTTTATTAACAGCTCAGCTTTTAGCGAATCATCCGCTCCGACTGTCAGACAGACACATGCAAACGCTCAAAGAAAAGACGAGTGAATGTGTTTTTATTCCCCGAGGGTTGTTTTTTTTCTAACTGCAGCTCTTACTCTGCCTTTCTTTTCAGCACATGACGACGTAACGTCAAACAGCATCAACAACAGACAATTCAGTGATATGGAAACCGAGCCTGATCTCTGGAGCATCATTAGTGGGAACAATGGATTATAGCAGAGTGACAGTTCAAACACATTATTGCAAAACACCGCAGACAATGTGTTTCCACTAAAAACATCTCAGTTTACCTACTGGATGTGAAGAACGTGGAGTTTTACTGATGCACTGATGCTTTTCAACACCTTCTGTTCTTCATGCACCAGGAGGCTCAGTGTGTTTACTGCACAATGATCTGACCACTGGGATGTATTCATAATATAGAAACAGAACTCAAAAGAAACCTATTCATTTTAATCCCAAACGACTAGACTGAACCGGTACCGGTAATGGCAGTGGCGCCGGTACTGGCAATGGCAGCGGCATCATTAACAATTTGGCCCGACCCTGCTCAGGCTGCAGCGACGGCACAATTCATCATATTAACTGTTTTTCCACCACCTGAATAAGTTCAGAAACATTGTTTCAAGGGCGAAAAACTACATAGTGTTAAGTAGGATCGTAATGATACTGTTGAAATGAACATACGACACTATTAGTATGTTAACATGAGTCATGACAGATGACAATTTTTTTAAAAAAAAGATAACTGGACAACTACAGTGCATTTAAACATGTTAGTCCGGCTAAGACTCAACTTCCCCAGATCTGAGTAAAACACTCAGATGTGATTGGAAATCAATTTTTCTTCTGCATGTATTTGCCTTAATCTAACTGAAACTGAACAATGCATAAGCACATTTCTCAACAGTAGAGGTGGCACAAAGTGAAACATACAAGGGTGTCAATAGTAGCCTGTTGATGTATTGCATGCCCCAGGATCCTAGACTCTTCCCACACAGGTGTAATAGACATGAAATTAAAAAGATGAAATCTCAGGAGCTGATAAATTGATTTTAAACCTTGTTTTGTGTTTTTGTTTTTTTTTTAAACCGTGCATCATAAGTCTGACAGTTTAATGCTAAATCAGCGCAGTGGCCCTGGTCCATCCATCCTGCGGCTGACACATCGAAACGGAGCATTAATGTTCAGATAAATGTCTCTGACAACAAGTTAAAATATCCTCCGTGACAAATGTCAGCTTTGGACGCTGGCACACTGAGTAATCACAGCTCCGAACGACCTCACACTGTCTCGGTGTCTACGTTTCTCACCGAGCTTCTGATAAAATGTCTGGGTTGTAGTGGTTCAATGAGCCGACTTAAAGTAAATGCATCTGATTCTCACAGTTTCTCTGTGGCATTAAGCTCATTAGATGTAAAAGTAGCAGCAGAGTCTGTGCTGCAGACAGCTGCTTGTTAGTGAGCAGACTCTCAGAGCCAATCTACGACGTCTAATGAACGTGAGTGGGAGGGAGGAGGTGATGCTGGAGCCTTAAACACACACTTGACCCAACACTCAGAGCTCAGTCACAGATAGATAACTCATCTGTCCATGTTTACATCTCAACAATGATATATAGACACACAGAGGTCAACATGTTTGTCCAGGAGAAACATACACAACGATGCTGTGACAGATTTTAGCCTAATTAAAAATAAGTGCACTGCAAAAAAGCCAACTTGCATTTTTTGGCCTAAAACAGTCATTTAAGTTGGTTAAACTTGAAGATATAAATTATTGACAGTTTAGGCAATAATATTAGTTAGCACAACAAAGCAAGCCAGTTGTGTGCTTCAAAACGATTTGGTTGGTTGGTCATACTTATATCTTTAAGTTGGAGTTCAATACAAGGGACAACAGTTCTGCCAACTCTTAATTATTTGTTGTGAAATGCGGGAAAGCCAACTTTCCGAGTTGGCACACTGAAGACTCACTCTAGCTGTGGCCGTGCTGCCTGGAGCTGCTCCACACAGGTAAGCAACCTTTCATTCAATTAAGTTAAAATGATAAGGGAATTTGATTTTATTCCGAGTTGTGTTGTGCCGCGCTATACGTTGTTTGATGGAGAAGGCGACCTACACATTTTCAGCATTTAGTACGCAAAACAGTTTTTCAGTCATTAGCGATAGCTAACGTTAGCGGCTAACTGATGCTAGCGGCGCTGTAACATGCCTGGGCAAATACCGGTTTGCCTTCTGACTGGTTGGTATTATGTCAAGTCATGTTCGATATATTACAGCTAGTAACCATCAGGGTTAATGGCAGTGTAACACAGGTGAGCACTGTGCAGCAGGGTACTTTGACAGTAGGGACAGAGAGAGCGGGGCCTCCCGGGCCTGAGTGGAACCGGAGATTGAGCCGGCTACAGGCTGCGGCTTGGTTTGCCATGCAGGTAGTTTACCGTCTGCTGGTCTCAGTAAATGGCTGTGTGTTGAGACAGTGAGGAACTCGGAGAACCAGTGTGCGCGTGTGAGAAGTACATGGATGTGGTTAAGTAGGCTAACGTTACAGTTATTTTAGCTCGTCCTCCATATTTTAGCTGGTCGCTAGGTTACCGGAGGGTTTTTTTTTTTTTTTTTTTTTTAAGTGTTTGGGTTACAGTCCTACAGTGTGTGCATACTAACGTTAGGCTACAGTTATTTTTAGTGTGTCCTCCGTGTTTTTATCCATTGCTCTGCTCCGTGTTTTAGCTGGTTGCTAGGTTAATTTTCTAAAAAAAAAGTTTTTGGGTTACAGAACGTCTCTGGTTACAGTCTCGCAGTGTGTGCGTGTGTGACCACAGTTATTTTTTAGCGTGTCCTCCGTGTTTTTCCCGGTCGCTATCCAAGTAGTGTCTTTAATATATTTTAATTGTAATTCAATGGGACAGAATATTATATTATTATATTATTGTCAGTCTTGCCATCCCCAGTCCAGTCTGTTTACATTATCAGTAAATTAATTAAATGAATTGAATTGGTAAAATGTTAATTTCTACTGACTGCTTTACTAATACGCACCAAATTCTATGTTGTTGTATCTTTGTTTTCCAGATTGAAATTAATGCAGTGCAAGCTCTGCAAATTCACCCACGCCGTTGAAGCTGTTTTGGTGAAACACTACCGACTGCATCACAGAAGTGCATCCTGGCCTTGCATCCACCAGGACTGCTTTTGCAATTTCAGAACCATTAGTTCTTTGAAATCGCATCTTTCAAGAAATCACAGGACTGTCCCCAGGCAAGAGAACTCATCATTTCAGTGCTGGTTATGTGAATACAAGGATATTTGCTCTAAAAAGAAAATATTAATTCATTTGCATCATCACCTTAGACGCAGAGAGAGAGTGTGTTGCCCATTTGTGGGGTGCAGCTTTGAAACCAACCGCCTTAATAGTTTTACTGGACATACATCACGGAATCATAAAAACCATAATCTGAGAGATTTTCTGACACCAGTCAGAGCAGTTAGTGATTTTCAGTCTAATGACACAACCCAGCCATGTAATGCAGATCCTGAAGTTGGGTTTTCTTCGACAAGTTGTCCTAGATTGGATTCCACAGAAGAAGGTGAACCCGATCGTGCACAGAATGTAGACTCTGAAATACTGCAGCACAAATTAGCTTCCCTTTTTCTTCGTATGCAATGTCTGCTACATGTGTCGAAACATGCAATACAGGCAATTATAGAAGAATTTAATGATATTTTGTCCCTTTCCAAGTGTCATACAACAGAAATTCTAAAAGAGGTTTTTGCAAAACATAATATTGAAGTTGAGGAAGAAATTATTCAAGAGATAAGTAACAGTGTGTTTGACAAAAATCCTGTACTTGTTTCTACATCAGAAAAAGGTACATTATCAACTGATTATAGGAGAAACAAATATTTCAGGGAGCATTTCTCTATCATTGAACCAACTGAGTTATTGTACGACAGGACTTCAAAAAAAGCATTTGTTTATGTTTCTGTGAATCAGGTAATTGAGCTTTTATTGAACAGAGCAGAGTTTCTAGAAAAACTTAATTTCAATGAAGAGTCTACTCCAGGGTTTTACAAGACTTTCCAAGATGGTTCTTACTTCAAACAAAATGAACATTTTGGAGAAGAGGAGCTGTCAATTTCATTAGCTCTCTATATAGACGATTTTGAATTGTGCAACCCATTAGGCACATCGAAGAAAATTCATAAGATTACTGCTCTTTATTGGGTTATTCTTAATCTGCCCTCAAAGTTTCGTTCAACGTTACACTCAATTCATTTAGCTCTTCTTGGAAAGACTTGTGATGTTAAGCAGTTTGGTTTTGAAAAGTTTCTCAGTCCTTTAATTAAGGATTTAAAGTCACTGGAACAAACAGGGGTCTTTGTGCAAACTCTTAATAACTATGTAAAAGGTTCAGTATTTTGCATCTGTGCGGACAATTTAGGAGCTCACGCACTTGCCGGCTTTCAGGAAAGTTTCAATGTGAAGAATTTCTGTAGATTTTGTGTAACAAATCGAGGTGAAATAGCAACTACTGCAATTTCTGATTTTCAGTTACGCTCCAGAGAGCAGCATAATGCATTTCTGCTACAACTTAATAATGAACATGTTCCACATGTAAATGGTGTTAAAAGTGAATGTGTATTAAGTAAGCATCTGTCATATTTTCACCCTGTCACTGGTTTTCCGCCAGACATATTGCATGATTTTTTTGAGGGTGTAATCCCTGTTGAACTGTCTTTGTGTCTGAAAAACTTTATTTCAAAAGGCTATATTACTTTGGACAGACTGAATAGCCTAATCACTTCATTTCCTTACAAATATTCAGACAGGGTGAATAAACCAAAGGCAGTTTCTAAATCAAATGTTGAAAAAGGCAGCATAGGAGGCAATGGCCACGAGAATTGGTCCCTGTTACGATTTCTCCCTCTTCTCATTGGCAAGAGCATACCCGAACAAGAACCTGCATGGGAAATTCTGATGGACCTTAAAGAAATTGTTGAGATTGTGGTCTCACCTGTTTTTTCAGAGGAAATATTGCACTACTTGGAGATCAAGTTGTCTGATCACAGAAGCCTCCTCACAGACACTTTTCCTGACTTTAACCTGCGCCCAAAGCACCACTTTGCCGACCATTATCCTTACCTTCTACGCTGCTTTGGGCCATTGGTGGAATTATGGACGATGAGATTCGAATCGAAACATAGCTTCTTTAAGAAGACTATGCATGATGTTCAAAACTTTAAAAATGTACTCCTCACTCTGTCGTTAAAACACCAGCAGATGATGGCATGTCAGTTTGATAGTCAGAGCCTTTTCAAGCCAATGTTACATGTGGAGAAAGTAACTGACATCAAAACAACTTCTTTGGACGCTGCCCTGCGCACAGTGATTAAGAGAAAGTATCCACATCTTGAATCTGTGTCCCTTTCTAAAGACATTTATTTTCATGGGACCCGATATGTGGAGGGTATGATTCTTTCATCTGGACATTGCAGTGGACTGCCAGAATTCTATAAAATTGTGACTATAGTAGTTGACCCTGAAAAAGTAGCCTTTGTTGGCAAAAAGCTCACATCATGGTATCTTGAACATTTTAGGTCTTTTGAGCTTGTGGAGAGCATCTATGCAGACGTTGACATTTTTGAACCTCAGGCTCTCAATGACTATCATCCATTGGTTGCATACACAGTGGGAGGGAAGGTGCTGGTGACTCCAAAAGTGTGCCTGCTCCACTGAAGTGACACAGAATGGTGAGTGAACTCTGATTACACATTATAGACAAAACTGTGTTGCTCTTACACACATTTTCTCTCTTTCTCTCATTCAAACAAGATGCTGTCTGTCATTTTATTTTGAAAGATTTTCTGTATGTGTTTCTGTTAGTTTTACTTCCTGTGTTTTCTCGTTTTTCCCTCCTGAGTCGATTTCCTGATTTGTTTCACCTGTGTCTTCACCTGTTTCCTGTTTGCAATCACCCTTTATCTATGTGTTTAGGTTTGGTTGTCAGTGCAGTTTTTGTTGTATTCTTTTGTAGGTTGTGTGTTTTTTGGCTGCACCAGCTTGCTCTGCCTGTCAGTATCTGATTTTGAAGCACATATCTAATTCATTATAATGATGATTTGCAGGTAGAACACAGTGCAAGACTTTGCTACATTGTTTATGAATTTAACTTTTCAAGTAATTGTCTTCAAAGTCAATTCAACCTTACCCCTCTGTGTTTTGTCCTTGTTTGTTGTGACACAGGATGGATTACTGCTGCTCGTGAAAATCTCCCCAAGAATGTCCCGTAAAGTGGCACTTTCTGAAGTACCAGAATCGGTTGAGCAGTTACAAAACATTCTTCAGGAGAATCTTCAACTTGAAGGCAGCTTCACACTACAGTATGAAGATCCAGACTTCAACAATGCTCTTTGTAATTTAGTTGACATGCATGAGCTGCCACCACAGCGTGCTATCTTGCACATCCTTTGGGAGGAATCTGCACATGTTCGGCAAGAGTCAGACTCTGTTGATTCATTGTCTTCCCTGGACACAGCCAGTTTATCCAGCAGAGAGTCAGTCCAGAGTCCCTCAACTTTTATTAGGAACCATCTGCGAAGTGTCTTGGAGTGGCCTTCACCTTTCCCCATCCCGTCCTTCTCCTATGATGTGGAGCTGAAGTTGCGCAAAGGCAATGAGGAATATGAACAGACCAAGAAGGGTATCAACATAACGAGAGACATGAAGATCGAGATTTTGGACAAGATTGCTCAGGCAGTTTTTGATGTAAAAGCATATCCTGATCAAGAGCAGATTGAGTCTGTTGCTTCTGCTCTCATCAGTAGACACCCCTGCCTTCGCGAGCCAGGTAGTGAAACAGGGTGTGATGGATGGAAAATGAGCATAAAATATAAGCTTGGCAATTACAGGTCCAAGCTGCGTCAGGCGGGCTGTATTGAGGTTAGCATTAACCAGAAAAAAGGAGCTGTGAAGATGATGGTGCGAGTCCTTCTCTGAAGAGAGCAAAGCGAGGCGAGATCAACCATGTCCCTGACCATCCAGAAAACCACAATGATGACTCACTGGATGATGAAAGACTAGCCCTGGTTGAGGAGTTAAAGAAGAAGAATAAGAATGTTGCACTGATCAGACAAAAGATGGAGCTGACTTTCTCCTTGAGGCGCAAGGAGATCGTGGAGCTGCAGCCTATGGTGTCAGAGGTTCTGGAACGGTGGCCTGGTCTGTTTTGTGAGGCAGAGGTAAGCAGGTGAACCAAGAATAAATTATGTTGTGTTTATGATTTAGTCTTTTTTAAAAGTGAGAAGAGTTGTGTGTGTTGATTACAATGCATATTTTAACATGAAGATTGTGTTGAGATTGTATTGACTTTGAGGATTTTTGTCATCATTGAGGATTTGAATTTCCTTTTCACACTTTTCAACAGATAATGGAAGAGTTTTATCGCATCACAAACAAGAACCTATTGGACAACTTCAGAGCAGCCCTTCATCAGCACACTTGGAGGCTCCTGAGACTCTATCGGGCGAGGAGGACAGCTTTTTCATCTGAGATGGATCAGATCCTCAACGGCTTAGATCAAGAGGTGAATTCATAACATTATGGATATGTGAAGTTACGTCACGCCAGCGCCATCTTTGGAGGATCGCAGGTGTAAACACTTGCTTGTCTCCCTAAAAAAAAGTCCCCCAAGTTGCTTAAAAGTAATCATGGTGGGACAGTTCTGCTGCGTAAGAACATATGATCTACTGTGTGGACTTTTTTTAGGGAGACGAGTGTGTTTACACCCGCGATCCTCCAAAGATGGCGGCGACATGACGTCAGCTTCACATTCTCTATAAAAGGAATTTTGCCTTTTCTTTGAAGCGGTATTAATATTGGTTGCAGTTGTTGCAAATGTTAAGTGACCCTTATAGTGACAAACCCTCAAAATACAGCTCTGGAAAAAAAACAAGAGACCACTTTCACAAATGTTTCTTAAAAGCATCTCTACATGAATGACAGTCATTCCTTTCTTTAAGCACAACTCATTCTACTTGATGAGACACTGATGAGGTCATCCCCTGAACCACAACTGATTAGGAAGATTATAAAAAACATTGACATTATTCCACAAAAACAGATTTATAAACTCTGCCTGAATTAAAATATTCTTGCTGGGGTGTTTAAGAATAAATATGAACATGTTTTCTTTGCATTATTATTGTTATTGTTATTATTATTGTTATCGTTATTATTACTATTATTATTATTATTATTTTTATAATTATTCAAGGTCTGAAAAGACTTAATTTTTTGTTATTTAGACTAGTTTACTCATTTTCAGTCAATAAATAATCAATAAAGCTCTAAATGACAATATTTTCATTTCAATTTTGGGAGAAATGTTGTCAAACAAAAAACAATAATTTTACTCAAACACATACCTATTTCGGGAGTGGTCTCTTCATTTTTTTTTCCAGAGCTGCAAATGCAAGGGTATCTAAGTGACTGACACAATTATAGCGCAAATTACTGAGATACAGTGGTTCTGTATGTTTACAGCTGCTTGCATGTTTACTCTACTTCATACAGTATTTCAGTTTCAGCTACTTGTAATGTTTTATGCAACTCTTTGTTTCAGACATCTGACATCACTGTACATCGACAAACTGCAGCATTGAAGGGCCTTCCCTTGTATCTCCGTGACAGTCAGGAGAAGCTCTTCAGGAACTGTCTTGTGAGTGGTTAGAAATAGTTATTATACTGTATTTAATGTTGACTTAAACCACTACCTCTCTATCCTCATTGTTCCCTTTCCCAATGTCATGGGTGTCTTCAATAGTTGTGCTGTCCTGGTTATGAGTTTATGTAACCTAATTAATGTCAGTTAATTTATGTATGGGGTTTCAATTTTTGATTGTGGGGTATGGGATGGAAATAGTTAATGTCAAACCCATAATTAACTCTATTTGGAAAAATATATTTATTCAATGATTTTGAATTATGTTAGGCTAATTGCTTATTCTGATTCACAGGATTTTAATGACAAATGTCTTGCACCTTATGTGTTGTTCTTTTCCTATGTCTGTCAACATAAGGACACTGACCCGGAAGTGGAGCAAACGAAGGGCCTCACTGTGGGTATCCTCACTGTGTTGGAGGATGATAGCAATGCAGCTCCTCAACATGTCGTGAGTGTTGCTGTTGTTGTGGAAGAAGAGATTGTCCTCCAAGATCTCCCTGACCTGCCAACTGCTTTTGCTTACCTCTTTGGACTGATCTATGCTCTAAACCTCAAGTACCCCAAAGATCTCAGGTACACATTTGAAACTGTTCAGAAGGTGTTCATGGAACTTGGTACAGACCTCTCTGCAAGGGTCAGATCCCTCAAAAACAAACTCCTTCAGTGAATCCACAAGTTAACTGATAATGCCAGATCTGGCATTGTTGACCTCTGAACACCATGCTAATTTAGTGTTCCTGTTACTCACCGTCAAATCTGATGTACCTCGAACTCCCACTGTCTTACAGTTTTTTTTTGTTTTGCACTTTATTGGGTTTTCTTTATACATATTATATGTTAAGATTCAGTGTTTGAAAATTGTCATAGTACTGAGCAGTGTTACAAGAAAGAATTTGCCGATTATTTTGAGATCTGAAGTTCTAGCGCTCGGTAACCGACAGATTTGAGATTCATAGTTGTATCATACTGGTCATGTATGGCCTTGTATACATGACTCATTTTTGAGATTTTGAAAACGGAAGTCATGGCACTCAGTAACCTTGTTAACACATTTATTAGATTCATACTAATATTTGATCTTTTATTCATACTGGTTCTGTATGGTCTTGGATATATGACTTATATTTGAACTTTTATTCATACTGGTTCTGTATGGTCTTGGAATACGCATGTTTGATATTTTATATCTCAAAGTTTACAAGTATGCAATGTAGTGCAAGTTCACTGCCAGGACAGGGACAAATGGGTCTCATTAGTTTGCACATACTTGGACCTGTTGGAAGGTATTTGATGCATGCAGGTGCAGTTTTAAATAAAACAAATGTTTTGAATGTACATGTTGCATCTGTATAATTATTTATACATTTTGAGTAGAAGATGTTGGTTCTATTTTAAGTTATAAAGGTGAGTTACATTACATACAAACTATTGCATTGTGCAATTTTAAATTCCTCTAAAATTATTCCGTTACTGTCTTAACCAAAGTTAAGTGGATTATGTGTAAGAAATCAGAGTTATTACAATATAAAAATGATAACGGTAAGTTAGTATAATTTACAGGAGAGTTAGCAGAAGTAACGATTAAAAGTTAATACAATGTAAATGTATAAATTGGTATAATTTATGGGAGAGTTGGCAGAAGTAAGGATTTAAAGTTATTACAATGTAAATTTGTAAGTTAGTACAATTTACAGGAGAGTTAGCAGAAGTAAGAATTGAAAGTTATTACAATGTAAATTTGTAAGTTGGTACAACTTACAGGAGAGTTAGCAGAAGTAAGGATTAAAAGTTGTTACAATGTAAATTTGTAAGTTAGTACAACTTACAGGAGAGTTAGCAGAAGTAAGGATTGAAAGTTATTACAATGTAAAATTATAAGTTAGTTCAACTTACAGGAGAGTTAGCAGAAGTAAGGATTGAAAGTTATTACAATGTAAAATTATAAGTTGGGACAACTTACAGTTGTGTTGTCAAAACTCAGAATTCAGAGTTGAGCAAACTCAGAAGCAAAACTTAAAATATTTAGTTTAATTGCCTAACTTAAAATTTTATCGAAGTTTGTTGCCTTGAAATTTTGAGTTCACTCAACTTTTCTTTTTTTGCAGTGTGGAAGCTGCTACAATGCAGATGTTGCCCTTGGCTGTATTGCAATTTCCATTACATTGCACTTAATGTTGTGGTTTGATTTGGTGCAGTCAGCTAGGCAGAAAGATAAAATTAAGATATTTCCAAATTTAATATTACTTATCAACCCAAGTGTTATGACACACCCATTGACTGAGCTGCAACATTATGTGATTAACTGTGGAAGTGAGTTTCCAAAACTGTTGTTGTAATTTTCCAAAATGAAATTCAGTCAAACTAATGGAAGAAAACTTTCACCCAACTTGACAAAATCCGACTAATTAGGATCATGGGAGTCTGTAAAAAAAAAATAATGAGGATGTTACGCTACACTGTGATGCTTCTCTGTAACGCTAAATGGGAATGAGTTGTTTGGGTCAAACTGGCTGAAGACGAGTTTGAATCTCTGCTGCTTCTGCTGCTGCTGCTGCTGCTGCTGCTGCTGCTGCTGCTGCCGTCAGACTCACATGAACCAACATACACTGCCCGACCAAAAAAAGAATCACACTCTACAGCACAATATTTTGTTGGACTGCCTTTAGCTTTGATTACCGCAAGCATTTGATGTGGCATCATTTCAATAAGCTTCTGCAATGTCACAACATTTATTTCTGTCCAGAGCTGCATTCATTTTTCAAAGATTGTCAATTATGGGAGTAAGGTCTGGACTCCGTGGTCATATCGGACCACATCTCTTCCTTGAAGATGATGTCTCCTTCCAGTTTGTAATAATGTGTTAGTTCCTAACCCACTTTTAGTAGTCTCAGTTGTCTCCTGTTTTATTTGCTTAATGCCAATAATTTGGCCCCTCTGAAACAGATTAACATCTTTCCCTCAACCACAGGATGTGTCTTCTAACATGGTTGTTTCTGCATCTGAAGCTTCTGCATCTGAAACATAATCATCCATACAGTAATAAACCAATTGGAGGCTCTCACCTACAGTATTAGCTTTCTTAAATACAAGTATGGACTTTTGTTGGGGACGGGCAGTGAGTGTATATCTGTGTGACCTTTAAAACTTCACACACAGGGATTATGACCAACAGCAGCTGAACAGGAGTGGGTTAGAGAAAGGGAGATAATACCTCTCTGTGAAAACACCACGGCAGAACGATCATCAGCACAAAGTCTTGTTGCTTTTTTATATCACGCTTTTTTCCTATGAGATGTTTCTGGATCAGCTGCTTTTTAAGTGAGTCAAAAATAAGATTTAGAAACTTTTCCACAGCTGCACACAGACAGAACATGGAAGACACATTCCTACACAAAACCTCTTACACAACAGTGTCTTTGAAGAAATGTTTGCCCAGCGACTGGGTGTGGACCCAGAGCCGTGTCTCCAGCAGACTCAAATATTTTTCTGCGATGAGAAAAATGTTTATTTTGCAGGAAACTATAGGCACAACAATGCTGCAAACAGAGTCCTGTAACCATTAGAGAAGAAGAAGCAGTCGTCTGCTCAGAAGATGAGTCAACGGCCCAAAAAAAAAAAAAAAAAAAGGAGTCAATTTCCTAAAAAATCAGCTTACACATCATTTCACATAATAGTGAAATGGCTCTTTGGCTGCTTAGTGCTGATTAAAGTAGAGTGATGAGGAGCTGCTGCTCCAGAGGCACAGATGAAAACTCTTACAAGTGTTTGCAGCGTGTCAGCATTTCAGCATAATCTGACCGTATAGACAAAAGAGGAGGGGGGGTGCAGGGGGGGTACTGCAGCGACCAGGATGACGGTCAATGCACCATTAAACATTGAGGATGTAATGTAGTGCATCTGGTGAGGTCTGAATGATATCAACACAGTCCAACATTACTAAAGAAGCTGAATTCCCCGCAGACGCCTGAGGCTGACGGGTAGCCTAGCTACTACTCACATCTTTTTGCTTGTGATTCAGCGACTCAATTTACTATTTCAGTCGCACGGTGAGTCACTCTGGTTTTGGTTTTACTCACGTGGAGACAATTATTAGAAAACACCCTGCAGTGACTCAGAGGAACAACTCACACACACTTGAGCACATTCAATCCCCATGCCTGTTCACGCCCACTGACTGTAAACACACAGAATTGAACCACTATAGCTGCTAAATGTATGCGTTTCCATTACTAGTTTTTATTTGCGATATTTAGATTTTACACATTTCTAGGTGTAATGGAAATGCACCTAATCTCCAAATACACTCAGAACACACTACATTTACAGCGAGGTAATTTTGTGTCACTACAGATGACTTCACATAAACTTTACAGTCACAAAATGACACTAAAGTCTCAATTGCAGGTTTAATGGATGATAGAAGTCCCTCCTCTGTTATCTGATGTTCATAAGCTTTCCGTCTGGTTTAATTCTACTGGTGTTGTGTATTCCTCCACTTCCCAGCGTGAAGAGTGATGATTGGGGCAGCATTTTAAAGATGGAGGGAACTACAAACTGTGACAAACTGAAGTGGAAATGTAAAATTATATTTCTTGGCTGGATAAGAAAATGATGGCACATTCCCATCGTGTTGGGAATTCCTGTAATTTACCAGTTTCCACGTTCACTTCACAACTTAAGATCTTTTATGACTGTTCAAATATTTTCACTTTAGTTTAAATATACACAAGTGACTGAAAGAAGAAACAAGCCAAAGTCCTCGGCTCTGCCGGAGGTAATTAAAGGCTAGTTTGCATTTGGACGTCTCTGTGCTGCTTGTTAAATATGAGCAGTAGTGGGAAACCCTCCTTAATGATTTACAGGCAGCACATGAAGAGGCAGTTATGACACTGAGGCCCCTCGCAGCAGGTGGCCGGGACGCTTTGGTACCACAAGTTGTTAAAGAAGAGCTGTGCAATTATTAAACAAGAAATAAGAAATTTATGAAAGGAAATTGCAAATGTTAAAACTGTTGGGCCACCACTGCAGCCGCTGCTGATACTTCTGCCTGGATGAAGGGTTTAGGGCTGACCCGATTATCATGTTTTGACAATCGAAGCTTCGAGGCCGTACATTCGATTTTAATCGAAGCTTCGACGGCTGCCGGCTGCCAGAGCGGGGGGGGGGGGGGGGGCCTCCGAAAAAAAATTTAAGTCCATATTTTTTAATATAATTTGCTTTAAATGTTTGCCTGTGTGTTTTTTTTGTATGTTTTTCTTAAATATTTAGAATATAAAACAGAAAAATTAAAATGAACAAATGTGTGTAGCGCAAGGACAGTGGCTGCAGAAACAGCTGTTTGCCTGCCGGTCGCACGGGGAGCAGCTTCTCGTGCTCTCAAATCGCGCCGGTCAAATGCGGCTCCACAGGTCTGTCTCTAGCTCTGTATCGATGTGTCTCATGTGCAGACGCAACTGACAAGTATTTATAGATGGACAGGCAACAGCTAAATTAATCATCCGTTAATTACCTGTACTTTATTTTGAAAACTGACCGGATTCTCTCTCCTTTTCTGTGCCCGACTTCCCGTATGGTACAACCTGGTCTATCCAGCTTGGCAGACGGAGCTCGCGGCTCGCGTAAAGACACCATCTGAACCTGCCTCTGCTCCAGCGCTGCGCTGCGGTTTCACAGGCAGTGCATCCGGGCCGTTTCACGAGCGATCAGTTTTCCTACTATCACATTTATTTTTACCGGTAGATATGTGAATAGGGTGCGAGCGTGCGCATGGGAGAGAAAGTGGGGAGACACCGGGCGTGCACCGGCAAAACTGAAACGGTTCAGTTAGAAATGAAAAGAGGAGAATCATAGAATACAGTCCAGTAGCCAGGACGGGAGGGAGGTGGATCAGGTAAGAACTGCATCTGCACACCTAAGCAGGTGTGCAGATGCAGCAGTGATTTTATATTAGGTTACACTAAGGTAACTGCCGCCGCCGCCCCCGCTCCGCACCTTCCAAAAAAAAAAAAAAAAAATCGATCACGGACTTCATGATCGATTACCATGGCCAACGAACGAAGCTTCGAAGCTTCGAATTTTTTGGGGCAGCCCTAGAAGGGTTTAACAAATATGTGCTTCTTGGATTTTAAAGTGCACCTAACTGTGACAAACTAAACTTTAAAACCAGCCATCAGAACTTCCTGTAATCCTCCTTTTTTCTGATTGGCTGCAAAAGAGAAGCCAGAGGGAATATGTAAAACTACACCTATGTTATTAGTTCTTTAAACACTTCAAATAAGACAATAATGGTGTAACATTTAGACTTTTATAGGGGAACAAGTCCGGTTTCTTTGCCTTTGTGTTGCTAACCCTCCTCCCAGCCATGTGCATTTGTTCTGAACAAATCCATTGAGAAAGCAATCAATGGAGCAGTGGAACACGCTATTTATCATATACAGTGTTATGGCATCTGTGTAGTCTATCTGTCATAAACAAGAGATTACAGGTTACAGGGCGCGTTTGTGTGGCGGTGCATAGAGACGAGAGCTGGTACACCGAGCCTCTGATCTTACATGGTTGGTTTTCAGCCAAAAGACACTATGTGGAAGGCAGAGAGCCTCCAGTCATTTATTTAACTGTCACAAGCTGTTGAAGATTTTAAAAAGTAGCATAGTTAAGGTAAAAAAAATCCTGCCTAGTTCCTCTTTAAAGCTCCAAAGAGAAGTGAGAGAGAGATCTAAAACTACACATATGATTGTTGCAGTATTGGTTCTTTAATCACAAACCTAGGCAATCTTCTTATGGATCAATACATCAATCAAAAACATCAAAAGTGTAAAAAAATAAATAATATATATATATATATATATATATATATATATATATATATATATATATATATATATATATATATATCAAAACTCTGAATATATTGAACCAAACTTTGAATATATTGAGTGAAACTCTGAATATATGGAATGAACCTTTGAATATATTGAACGAAACTCTGAATATATTGAGTGAACCTTGAATATATATATATATAAAAAACTCTGAATATATTGAGTGAACCTTGAATATATATATATATATATATATATATATATATATATATATGAAACTGAATATATTGAATGAACCTTGAATTATATATGAAACTCTGAATATATTGAATGAACCTTGAATATATATATATATGAAACTCTGAATATATTGAATGAACCTTGAATATATATATATATATATATATATATATATATATATATATATATATATATATATATATATATATATATATATATATATATATATGAAACTCTGAATATATTGAATGAACCATGAATATATATATGAAACTCTGAATATATTGAACGAAACTTGACTGACGTCATCAAGGCACTGGCACCATCTTGTATTATAACCCATGCAGATGCGGCAGCAAAAATGACTGAGTCAACGCGTGCTTTGATTGCAGCTATTTTAAATAATGAAGAGGCCATAAACACACTTGCAAGTGCGTGTACGGGCCAAAATCCCAGACCTGAAACCCGTGCGCACTTCAATTCTCCGGACGAAGAAGTCCGGACAATTTTTAATCGGGGCAGACCTGCTGCAACAGGGCAGACAGCTGCTCATAATGCAAACCTCAGCATATATTCAGAGTTTCATTTAATATATTCAGAGTTCATTCCATATATTCGGAGTTTCACTCAATATATTCAGAGTTTCATTCAATATATTCAGAATTTCACTCGATATATTCGGAGTTTCATTCAATATATTCGGAGTTTCATTCAATATATTCAGAGTTTCATTCGATATATTCGGAGTTTCACTCAATATATTCGGAGTTTCAGTCCATATATTCAGAGTTTCATTCGATATATTCAGAGTTTCATTCAATATATTCAGAGTTTCAGTCCATATATTCAGAGTTTCAGTCCATATATTCAGAGTTTCATTCAATATATTCAGAGTTCATTCCATATATTCAGAGTTTCATTCGATATATTCAGAGTTTCATTCAATATATTCAGAGTTTCAGTCCATATATTCAGAGTTTCAGTCCATATATTCAGAGTTTCATTCAATATATTCAGAGTTTCAGTCCATATATTCAGAGTTTCAGTCCATATATTCAGAGTTTCAGTCCATATATTCAGAGTTTCATTCAATATATTCAGAGTTCATTCCATATATTCAGAGTTTCATTCGATATATTCAGAGTTTCATTCAATATATTCAGAGTTTCAGTCCATATATTCAGAGTTTCAGTCCATATATTCAGAGTTTCATTCAATATATTCAGAGTTTCATTCAATATATTCAGAGTTTCATTCAATATATTAAAATATTAATTTCCTGAACGGCATGCCATATATATATATATATATATATATATATATATATATGGGCTAGATGTATCACAGACACACCTTTTCCAATGTTGTTGCAGTACCTGCAGCAGCCGCTTGAGGTTTGACCAAGAGCTCATCTTACAAATGGCAACTATAAATATCAACCAATCACTTGATCTGATCAACAACACATTGCCCAATTACTTTTCTTTGAAACTATTTCATTCAAGGTCTGTGAGGGATCAACAGTCAGCAGGAAAGACCCCACACCTACTTCTCTGTAAAACCAGCTAGTCACGTGACAGACCACCACATTTACCTGTAGTGAAACACCTGTACCTGCACCTGAGCTACAGTATATAGGTATAAGTCAACATGGAGGGAGTATAGCCGTCACCTTTGCTGCTACTTCTATCTTTCTTACCTTGTGCGATTGCAATGGACTCGAAACTCTGCAGCTCCTTCAGTAAACACGTCCTCTCCGTGGGCTGCAGGCGGTAGATAAACTCCTTGGCTCTCTTCGGGGAGTTCAGCGACTCCCTCGGCTCGTTCCTCCCGTGCGTGCCCATCCAGCAGCCCGGCGTGTGTCGCCCTGTCCCCGGCGGGGGCAGCAGCAGTAGCCCGACCGGCGCCGCTGCTGCCTCCTGCTTCTGCTTCAGTCCCCGGGGTAACTTCTGTAGTACGGCCGGTCGAAGAGCTCTTCGTAGGCAAAACTGGAGCATTCTGGCGAGAATAAATAAATAAAAGTAGTCCGCTGTGTGTGGAAACCTACCAAAAACCCCACAACTCTGCTTTTCTTGACGGTTATTTGGCCGCAGCAAGCTCCGTCCGCTAACGTCTCGAACGCTCCGTCAACGTCTCGAACACTCCGACAGAAGTTACCGTCTCACGCGCTCCTTTCGTAGAGGAAAAACCGACGAGTTTTTAGCCGACCGTTTCTCTAAAAGTCAAGTCGGGTTAACTTCCAGACAGCCGGACATGTCCTCTCTCCGACCGTGCCGCCCAAACTGTCTCATGATCTATAAGACCCTGCTGTCAGGAGTTAGTTTGGCACATGAACTTCAAGCTAAAGCAGCAGCAGCAGCAGCAGAGCAGCAGAGCAACCGGCGTCAAGCTAGCCAGAGTCCAACGGCTGTTTCCGGTTGAGGTTTTTCAAAATAAAACTTGATTTTTTACCTTTCATATTAAAGTCACTTAGAAAAAATGTGAGAAGAAGTAACGTATAGGATTTCTTAATAACATGCACATTTTTTGTGAATGCAGATTCAGTACACTTTATATGTTTGCATAATGTGCTGTTTTTCTTATTCTCTGTATCTTTCCCACTATATTTGTGTTATTTGTTTATTGAATCGAAAAGTCATGAATAAAATAATAGCCTAACAATATTAATATCATGGAGCATGGCCTGAAGAACCTCCTAAGTGCCAGGGGCGAAATGGGGCCTTGTTACTCCCACACAAACAAGTTACAATTAAATGAAATTTTTACTATTGTTGCTTAATGTTTTTCATACACAGGAAAAAAAAAAAGTTCTAGTTCGCCACACTATAATTTTATTTTTTGTTAAGATTGTTGCGCTTTTTGTGTTAAGCGTGTGACGTATAATTTTTCATTTGTTTGTTTCTGTCATGTCTGGTGTGGATGTCTCACCCACCTGCATTACTAAAAATAGAATATTGAAAACAACCAAACAATAGAATAATTACAGTTATTATCTACACTTTGGCTTTTAGAACATTGTAAAGATAATGGTTGTGTTTTTCTAACAATTAACAACACCATTGTGAAGGCAGCTTTATTTCCTGTCAGTCAAAACTGCAATCTGAGATGCCTTTTTAAATTAAATTAAATAGCGCCCTCTACTGGTTCAGCTACACAGCATTTCTATACATCTCTATACATGTTTATTTATTGCATTAAAAAGTCATTCTAAGTTGATGTGAGTGTGACATGTGAGAGGAGGCCCAAAGTCAATATCAAAGATGATTTTATTTACATAAATCTCTTTTTAAAACAAAAGGCAAAATGAACAGCTTTTACCTTTTCAAAAGCTTTCAGAAACAATCAGTCTAATCATCAAAGTCCTTCATCGCTGACACGTGTCAAAAAGCACAGCTTTCTAATCAAATCAGACCCCATCTCTCTCTCGCTCGCTCGCTCTTTCATTAAACATAATGTATTCCTTGCAGCTTATTTCCTGCGACCAGCAATTACAACAGTAATGAACATGAGTTTGTAGTCAAACCCTTAAGACGTTCAGGCTGTGGAAGTCTAAACAGTAAATACTCAGGAGTTGTGCTTGAAAGCTTCTTTTTTTTTGTTTTTAAATACAAATTCACAATGAAGAATCTGGTGTGGCCACTGAGGGACGTGTTATCAGCCGAGCTGCTAGACTGTCAGATAAGAAGAAGATGGGACTCTACTACTTTTCTCAGGCCTCGTTTTGTGCCAGTAGTTTTTTTTTTTGGATTTGAATTTTTTGGGATCAGTAGCACATCTGCTGCCTCCTGTAGCTCAAGATCGCATGAGCCGACAGCGTCAGATTCACCACAACATAATCTGTCCAGGCTTTTCTGCAGCTCCTTCAGGTTTTTTGTTTTTTGTTTTTTGTTTTCCAAAGGCCTGGAAATATTTCAATCTACTGAAAGAACTCCTCCAGCCCTGCAGCAGGACCCTGAGACTAGAAACACAGTTTGAGCCTTCAGAGAGATGCCGTCATCGTGCTCCCATGCCACAATTGGACAGAAGCAGACAGCTCCAGTCTGCGCCAGTGATCAGAAACAAACAAAACAAAACAAAAAAAGTGCATTTACTGAATCACACCTCCTCTGACAAAAGAAATGACTAACAGCTGACACAACATCTGGTACTTCAAGTACCTAAAAGTCCCTTGTAGACAAAACAACTGGCACCTTTTCATACTGTATTTTGTGATATTTACCGAGGAGCATCGAGAAACAATCGTTCAACTCAACACGTTAATGCATTATTTTGAAAAATACAGCTCTTCAAAATGTCTCCGTAGCAACGCTCGCATCACAAACAACAATTTCTGCGTCTGAAACAAGAATTTAACCAAACTTAATACTGATTCCTGCGAAGTAAAATATACGGAAAGTTTTGCATGAGAAAAAAAAAATCAAATGAGAACAAATGTTTTGTTTTAATCCTAAGGGAGACGGTGTGCACGTGTTTGTTTTATTATATGTACAATAACGTACACAAATGTAAGCAAGGTCGCACAAGGGACCAGTAGTTAAGTAATGATAGAGGTATATCAGTGATTACAGTAGCAAGTCACTTCTTTTTAAATCAGACACACCTCTGGTTTTTCTCTGGTTGCTGCAGAGTTGATTTAAAAATAAAAAAAACTGCTTTCGCTCCCCTGCCTTCATCCTCTCTTTCTTCACTATTATTCTCTTCAGGTTCGTTAACGACAAAAAATGCTGAGCGAGCGCCCGACAAACCTGAGCTGCGACTGATCTGCAGGTCGGAGTCTGAGAGAGGTCGGGATTTAGTGTGGAATCGATGTTTAGAGCGAAACTAAACCTCTGCTCAAACCTGGCATTAACAAAGTGGCCCTTAATGTACAGCTGTGCACATCTGGCTTTAAACCGTGTGATCGGATCTCACTTTTTATATGCTTTTATTACTTTTTATTATCTGTTTTATATGCAAAACCACACAGGTACGTAAAGTAGGTCCATTCTGAGAGAAATCCTTCCAAAGGATCCATAGGCTTTGGCATGGACATGATTTTGTTTGTCAATAAAGTTGTATTTGAGCATTGTTCTGCTCAGGAATCAACCTTAAAATGAACTTTTATCTGTATGAAACAGTTAAATACTCTCTTAAACCGCAGCGAGCTCTTCTACAGTACTGTGACAGTATTTTCTCAGATTCTTCAGTAAAAGTAGTGTCGGCAGGTTTCAACCCATAAATACATATTTTCTTTGTTTTTTTTTTAACTCTTAAATCCCGACCCGCACATCAAACTCGAGCTTCATTTTGTTGAGCCGCTCCACAAGTTTGTCGTTATTATCAAACTGCAGCGTTTCCCCCGCCCACCCCCGTCATAAAACACCTCAAGGGAACAAGAACTGCATCTTTAAGACATCATCTAAGCACATTACACGTCGGCAGGCACACACACTTACACACAGACACACACATATTACACAAACGTGTGTCAGAGCTGCACAAGTGACAGAATCTAAACAAAGTGGTGGTGATGGGACTTCTCCTCTCTCTTCCACAGTTTCCGCTTCCTGTTGTGAATCAAACTGTTGTAGCAGGAGCTCCAATACTTTTAGGGATTAAGTAATGAAAAAAAAAGTAGAGTATGACTTTTTGGTGTACTTCATGCAGCCCCAACACACACACACACACACACACACACATACAGACGTACACACACAGAATGAGAGCAGCAGTTACTCTTTCCACGAGCCCTTTAGAGTAAAACCCAAACTCAGAATCAAACAAAAAGAAACTAACGAGAAAAGAGAGTGACATCCCTGACATTTTTCAAGAACAAATTAAGATGCTAAAGTTGTGTTTTTTAAATTCTCTTTAACTTAAATATAATAAAGATATATGTATTTTCTCCTATAGATCTTCTCTGGTCAGTCCTCGGTGGAGTCAGTGTCATCGTTGATATAGTCTTCTTCTATCGGCGTGCTGCCGTTCTGAGTCCCCCACTCGTCCTCGTCGTACTCTATGCTGTCGTTGTCCTCCAGGAGCTCGTTGTTGAGCTCGCCCCCGGCGGCCTGTGCACCGGCCGCCGCGCCTCCGTCAGCCGGCAGCTCGGCAGCGGCGGCCTCGGGCTGTCCGTGCTGGTTTTCCCCCGGTGCGTCCGGGGCCGCGGCTGCTGCAGCGGCGTCCTGCGGCGCTGCGTAGCCGCCGTTGTTGTTGGAGAAGGCGGCTCTGTCCCGGCTCTCGTCCTCCACGTAAACTCTCTGGTGGCACATGGGGCACGTGTCCTGGATGTAGAGCCACTTCCTCAGGCACAGCGCGTGGAAGTAGTGGTGGCAGGGCGTGATGCGCGCCGAGGTGGCGAACTCCTGGTAGCAGATGGCGCACACGTCCTCGATGTCCCGCAGCTGGTCGCCGCGCATCTCCGGCAGGGAGTTGATCTTCTTGACGGCCGTGCGGCGGTTGATGAAGGTCTTCCAGCCGTTCTTGGCCTGCAGGTAGATGTTGAAGTAGGCGTGCAGGCACATCATGCAGGCGCGGATTTTGCTGCCGGACTCGAACATCATGGTGTAGGCCCCGTTCCCGAACATGATGACGCCGAACAGGAACTCGATGATGTTCCCCGTGGAGCGCACGTAGTAGACGTAGTCGTCCAGCTTCTCCCACAGAACGTTGGAGAAGCCGTCAGCCATGAAGAGGCCGTAGACGGTCAGGGACACCACCACCTGGACGGAGCGAGGGAAACGAGTTAGAAACAAAACTAAATCAGACATCAGATTGGATCACGTAATCCAACCTTGGTTTTAATCTGGATCAAACCCTTGTGGAAGAAATAAAAAAACTGCACAGAAAACAACACATACAGCACATAATATACATAATAAACTGTTCTACCTGTTGTTTACAAACCCATCAGCCTTCAGTGTGATACACAGTCCCATTCAGAGCACTCATTATCTGGATTTGGTAATCTTGAAAAGTTTGGATCTAGATCAGACTGATCCAATCCAACTTTGCTTTGAACAAGTGGGATAAAAATTAAGACAGATTACGTGATCCTGGATAGCAGAAAAAGGGGATTTCAAAATCCGGATAACTCTGATCCAGATTACAGCTTCTAAACACCTGAGTGGAGGCACGGCAGTGGTGCTGAATCATAGTTTTTTATTTTTATTTGCATTTGTCACGGTTCAGTCAGGACGTTTACATGCACAGCTGAGTTGAGCATCTCATCAGAGTTCTGTTCTTGTCCCAGTTCACATGCAACAGGGAAAATAGAATTATTGACAGTGTCCGCCTCCTCAACATATGTGGCGATAGGCGTCGTTTCAGCAGGTGAAACATGCGCACATGCATTGTCCAGATTGCATCAGATTAAGGTGTTTATATGCAGAAGAAAACCAATTTCCAATCACATTATCTGAGTGTTAGTCGGATGGTTCACATGTAATTCAATTCTCCAGTTTCCAGGTCAGATTAAGGCCATAATAAACAGTTATTTCACTGTCTACAGTTCAACAGTTTTGTGACTGTTTCTTCTCACTATGACTGCCCTGAATTTTTATCAAACCCTATAAACTTTGTGGAGTGTTTGACCTTCTGTTAGCGCTCTGTTGTTTTGTTTATCTCACAGAGGATGCATACACAAGTTACGCAAAAAGGCAGGGAAGAAGGCGACTACAACCTGGTAAACATCAATGTAAATAATAATCAAATTTAAAATCAGTTTTGCAAATGTTACATGGGGAAGAAAACAACCTCTAATACTCAATTTTTCAGAAGTTTCACAGCAGCAGTGGTCTCAGGTCACTTAATGCAGTAAAATTAGAAGAAAAAAACCCTACCTTCCTTTAGATAACTGGTCTAATTGCTCCTGGGACAATATGTACTTGGTTTGTTTTGAAATGTATTCATACGGTTATTACAGTCTTAATGTATTCCTCAAAGGGAATTCAGTTTAGCAGCTGACAGGTTGCAAAGCAGGAAGGAAGCAGGTGAATCTAATAAACAGGAAACGTCGCTTCCAATACGTCAAGTCTACCGGCGAGTCCTCACCTTGAGGCAGAGCTCCACGCAGAAGGCGGTGACGGCGAAGAGCCAGGTGTTGAGGGCGTAGTGGTGCCAGAGAGCGTAGCTGAGCGCCACGGGCAGCACGAAGAGCGCCAGCGACACCAGCAGGACGGGGAAATGGCGGCGAAAAGAGGAGACGTGGGAGGCACTGAGGGACATCAGGACGGGGTCGGTCATGCCGTGGATGAAGTGGAGGATGGCCGTCAGCAGAAGGCACATGTTCCGGCTCAGACGGACCTTCGGACCGACGCGGGAGAGAAAGAAGAACGTCTCGGTTACTGAAATGTTTCCCGGGAAAATGTGAATGTGTCGTCGTTGCACATGTGCAGTGACGTACCAGGCGTTCCTCGGGGTCCAGGCTGCTGAGGCCGGTCTGCAGAGCCAGGATGAAGAACAGAACAGGAGCCACGAAGCCCAAGCGCTTGTCCTCCTCCTCCGTGGAACCTGCGGAGGACGAACAAGACAAAACACAGACGTCAGCCATGTTGTCTTTTCAGGAAGCCAATAATAAAGGCCCTTGCACACCGGGTTGTGTTTTTTCATCAAAAATTGCTCTCAAACAGGCGCCACAGAGTTCCTTCTTTCAAATTTTCTTTCGTATATCAATGCATCTCACTGCTGAACCAAATGAGTTAAAGTTAAGTGCATGAATGAATGAATCCAGATTCATGAATCTGCACAACTTGTAATGTAAGAGGTTGTATGAAGGAGAATGTGTGATCTGTACTTGTTTATCTTCATCAGTAGGAGGTTGTATGTGTTCTATGTTGTATTTGTCCTTGTAAATGGGCCTTTGTTACTTTTGATTATATGTTACGTTCATTATTTTGTTGTTAAATGAGAAACTGAGGATGCAAAACGAATTTCAGTCCAACTGACAATAAAGGAATTATCTAATCTCCAACACAAACACACACACTGTGTCGTACCTATGAAGGCCAGGATGCTGAGGCCGAGGTAGTGCGCCACGGAGGAGATGACGGCGCTCATCCCCAGAACGGTGAGCGTGGAGTCGCAGCCGGAGATGATCAGGTTACTGGTCAGATCCCAGAAGACATCCCAGCTCAACAGGTAACCCTGGAAACACAAACACACACAGTTACTGAGAGGTGATGCCACATGTGCCACTTTAACTTTATGCAGTGTTTCCAGTTTTATTCCATTGAATTATTTATTTTAGTTTGGTTTGGTTTGGCTTATTCCATTTATATCAAATCAAATCAAATAAACTTTATTGTTCTGGCAAGGAAATTGTCTCGGGCACATAGTGCTGCAGGCGTGGAATAAAATAAGTTAAAAGCATATAAAAACCATTATTACAAACAATAAAGACACAGCGGACCAACAGTCAACAGGAGTGTCGGCATCTGAGACATGATTGTTGTTCGTTCGTGCAAGTTGCACAGGAATCATAGTAATAAAAAGAGGCTAAAACTACATAAAATACAATAAAAGTTGTATAGACTTGCACTTGCCCCGAAGGAGTCACAATTTCATTTACTTTTACTCTGGTGCACATCTGCCGACATTATTCTGACATAATATTTTTCGGAAAGTGACGGTATTTATGAATCTCAAGAAGTCCAGCATTATTGATCTTACCTGTGAGTCTGAGCTTCCGTCTGTGGCTCCACCCGTGGCGTCGCCGCTCTCCCTCCTCACCGCCCGCACCACGTAGACCAGGATCAGCGCCTGGGCGGTGACCCGGGTCAGCCAGAACACCCGCAGCACGTCGGGGAAGCGGATTCTCTTCCACGTGTCCTCCAGCAGCAGCTGCAGCCCGTAGATCCGGTACATGTGGCGCACCAGCAGGTAGACGTAGCGGCACGAGTAGTAGAACCACTTGAGCCTCATGGCCAGGCACACGGCCGTGTTGAGCGCCAGCGCCAGGCCCGAGAACATGGCCACCAGCTGCCGGACGTCGGCGGGCAGCTCGATCATCATCCCCCACAGAGGGATCATGATGTCCAGCACCACCAGCGCGGCGAACACCGACTGGAGGTTGAGCAGGAAGACGTAGCCCACGCCGAACACCAGCTGCACCGCCGCCATGCCCAGCCACAGCGTCGGCCCGTTCCGCGGCAGCAGCCGGAAGCCCAGCGCCGCTTTGTAGTAGGCGCTGTAGAAGTCTATGTGGGAGGTGGCGTAGTAGTTGATGAGCACCGCCGCCAGGCCCAGCAGCACGGCGAAGAAGAGGGTGTAGAACTTGAACAAGGCTTTCTGGGAGAGCAGCAGCACCACGCTGGAGATGAGGACGCCTGAGACACAGACAGAGACACGGTCAGAGAGACGGACGATATTAAACTGATGGAGCGGGACGACTGATGTGATGACACGGTGACGGGAGGTGGAGGAGCTGAACCGGTCACATAAACAGTCAATATCTTGAAAAAGGTTGTTTTTTTGTTGTTGTTGTTGTTGTTTCTCCTACAGATTTGTGATAAGTTCTGATAGAGGATAAATCCTTTTACATCAGACTCAAAATACAAAAACTAAACACAATATACCATTAGAAACTTCAATAACCCATACATAATATCGCCTAAATACATATAGCAGAATAATCCCAAAATAATCTCCCACATTACCTCAAGAAAACAACAACAAAACATATATTGTACGTTTTTTTGTTGTTATTCTACTCTTTCATCGTGCTGCTTTATATATCTTTTTTCTCATCAAATAATTTATCTCATCCTGTCATTCAGCTGCTGTTGTTGTACTCTTTCTAATTCTTGTATCCGAGCAGAATAAGGATCACTGTGAGTTTAATTTACAAAATCCCACTCTTTTAAATTGGATAAAAGATTTTACATATGAGCGGATTAAGTTTGTTTTCCTTAGTTCTCTTATAAAATAAGTTTTTGTACTTTGAGACTGATATACAAAACATCTCAACAGGGAAATAGTATCTAATAAATGGCAGTGAAGGAAAACAGCCAAAGGCCTGAACACTCTGTTATAGTTGCTTCTTTTAAAATCAACAAAGTTATAATCGAGTTGTTACACCGAGGTGGATTGTCTCACCGTCACCTCATTCTCTCCTTATGCAGAACTCACTGTCACCTTGACCTTAGGCCCGTAGCTATGTTGTACAACTTCCTTTTACAAACAAGCCTAGTGTTCTTCTAGTGTCCGAGCAGAAGGATGATCACTGCTTATTTTACAGAGTTTCATTTGCAGAAGATCCCGTTCTTTTAAATTGGATTAAAGATTATAAATGAGTGGAGTAAGCATGTTTCCCTGTAAGATGCATCCTATAAAACACAAACTATGTAAACATAAACACAAGGGAAAGCAGCATTTAATGAGTGAGAGTGAATGACTTAAATCTAACGTTTGTTTCCAGTTAAGGTGGATTATCTCACTGTCTCCTGATTGTGCAGAACGGTGCATTCACTGTCACCTTGACCTGAGGCCCTTTACAAAGCTCTGTGGACAAAGACAAGTAAACACTGAACCAGATTGTTCAAGAGTTTGCTGAAAGTTTTTGATAACAGGATCAAGTTTGCTCTCCATTTCTTCAGGGAATGTTTGTTTTTGTTTTTTCCACTCCTGATTTATCGGTGCTCGACGTGGAGGAAAGTGGGTTGAGGAAACCTGAGACTGGCTGGCCGGCTGGCCCACTTTAAAAAAGGCTCCTCATTATTTGGCCACTCGCCTCTCCGAACTCTTAGCCAACAACACGAGGACTTTCAAAGCGCCTGAGCCGTTCAAAGGTCCACAAACTGTACAAGAGGGGAGTTATGTAACCTGCTTGTTGTTTATCTGCATTACAGTGTTTTCTGTAAATGACCTAACACTCAATGGAAGAAGATTTTCCTGTTATGTTCTTTGTGATAAATGTTGACGAGTTTCAGAGAACTGAAAAAAAAAAAAAACTTTAGCTGTGAAGGTCAACTGCCTCACAAACATGACATGTCACATACTGTATTATAATATTATAATGATAAAACAGCTACTGCAAATAAGTTGTTTTCTTAATTTTGACACTCCTGTAAAAAAAAAAAAAACTGAAAGCGATAAGTGCAATAAATGCAAACGAGACTTGCGCATTTGAATGTGATGTAACAGCTTGTGCAAATGTTGACTTAGATAAAAACACAAGTTCATCACAAAGTTTATGTATAAACCAAAACAAAAAGTGGCAATGGCTTTTAACTCTTATGTTCAAATGAATGGAAACTTAAACCCAACCAGAATTAGACTGTTAAAACTGTATTTATATTATTAATAATAATAACGTTTTGACTTTTTTCAACTGTCCAAACAAAAGCTTTACATCAGTCAGCTGTGAGAAATTGGATAATGGTACAGTTAATATCAAAAATAACATAGGTATGATTAATAGCTGCAGACACTGTTGTTTACACTGCTGCATCAATTTGCTCTAGAGCTGTTAATAATTTGCATGATTAATTGATTGTTTTGTACAGATGTAAATATTCATCTTACATTGGTATGAGACTTAATAAATGCAGCGTATCTTCTCATTTGAGAGGTTGACCTCTGCAGAAGTTTGACAGTTCATAGTTACAGCTTTTATCTGATTGATTAACTGATTAACATCTTGTTTTACACTCTCCTGATTCCAGGCTGCAGTTTGTTAAAACGATATCAACTTAATGCTCAAAGTTAGAGAGGACAAAACGACATATTTTTGACAGGCAGACTGACAGGCTGCCTAAATGTCCCCCACCACCACCACCACCAGACAGACGGGTCCTCTGAGGACACCAGTGGATTCCTCTGGGGACATCAACACCTGCGGCCAAATACCAAAGGTGTCTAGCAAGTCAACAACACTTTAGAGTCGTAATTTTGAGGCAAACGAGTGAGCTCCGGTGTCGGATCCGACTTTGTGTTGATGTTAGAGCCGGGAGCTAAGTCGGCTTTAGTCGGTCTGACAGGTGACAGAGCTCCAGCTGCCGGTTTCCTCTCCGTTTGTTGACACAAATCAAACGCTCCTGTGCTGGACTGTGAAGTAAAGATATACATTTTTTAAATGCTTACCCGTGACTCTGACCAACACTTTGCCCATCGCACCGGCCCATCCCGAACCAGGGTCGTAGTAAGAGTTAAAAATGGCGTCGATAATAAAGATACAGGGAACTCGCAGAGCCACATCCAGCACCGCTAAGGCCTGCTGGCCGATCCGGGCTTGGGTGGACGCCATGCGGCTACAGTCCTGGGTAGCCCCGGCGGCGGCTACCCATGTAACATTAAAAAAAAAATAAAGTCCGAGTCCCTCACACGGCCTCCTCCTGTCTGTCTGTCGTCTTCGGTTTCGCTTTGCTTGACGTTTACTTCACAGCTGGGGAGCAGCCGCAGCCGCCGTCCGCCATGTCCGCCGAGCTCAACCTCCTGTTGCTTCTTCTTCTTCTTTTTCTTCTTCTGCTGCTGTTTTAACGTCAAGTGTCACCGTCACCGCCTCCGACGGCTTCACTTCACGGTCCTCCTCCGTCCTCAGCAGTCCTGTGACACCGAAATGTCAAGTTATCGGACGGAGAAACCGGCCATTTGCTGTTGCGCTTCCGTTGCTGCCTTCGGAGGTACCGCAGAAGTTGCTAGGTTCTTCCGACGTAGCGTGACGTCACTTCCAGCGTCAGAGGGTGTGGCCGATGACGTTGCAAGTTCCATCAGAGAACTTGCCCCCAGAGCATTATCTCCTGACAGTGAAAAATACATGTCATGTCAACAGTTAATTTTCTTTTCTCTTGTTTTGTGTTTTTAAATGTGTGATATTCTGCGTCAAGGCTGTCAAACCCATTTTAGTCCAGGGTCCACATACAGCTAAAAAAAAATAAATCACTGTAAAACACTTAAAATAGCTAGCTCTTCAAAAGACGATGAGGAAGTTTTCCTCGCCAAAAATATATTTACAGGCACAAAAAAGGAAATTCTCATAATTTCTACTGTCATCAAAAATGTAATTACTTTATTTTGTCGCTGTACCATCCATTAATGACAAATGATTTTTCTGTGAAAAATTACATTTTTATTTATTTACTTCCGAAGGAGACAGAAAATTTATGATATCGCTTGTTGACTTTTCAAAAAAGCCCAAGGGAGAGCTTTAACCCTGGATCCATCACTCACATATATTTTCATTGAGGAGCATTAATCAGTCTGAAAAACTAAATAAAGCCTAGGACAATCAGTCTCATGAAGATTGAATTATCAGCTGGAGCTGAAGAAGACTTTGATGGTGTTGTTGTAGATGGTGTTAGCTAGTTCCAGTGGGTCTTCTTCCCTCGCTGCAGCCATCACCTCCAGAACTTGTCTGCAAGAGACAAATAATGAGTCAGTGCATTCATTTTACAAACCTGTCTGTCATTTCAGGCCACAGACTGAAAATAAAGATGGACGTAGGCCCTACCTTTAGTCTAATTAAAACTTAAATGGGTGACTATGAATATCCATCCCCATACTTTTATCATCAAGAGGAATGTCCATTAGACAGACCAATATTCATCATGACGTCTATGGGGACTGACTCACTGGAGAACGGCAGGTGTTGGCTGTTTCCACTTATCTCATCTATTGTGGTTTGATTTGTTTCTGCCTGTTTGTCTCCAACCACCTGTCCCACGCTCTGACTTCACCTGCTGCTTGTCTCTACCTGCCTCTGGCTGCTGCATAATTTTTATCTTTGTCTCTGAGTCATGTCATGCGAGTCCACCCATTAATGAGCCGTGACAAAAATGTAAACAATAGATAATGACATTTAGAGCCTGATAGGTTTCACATTTCACGCAAAGAGCACAACAAATCTCATAATACTCACATGATGTGACAGGGCTCATTCCTGTCTTTTAGACAATGTCCCACCTCCCACTTCTTCTTCGTGGGAAATGTAGTTTTTATATGCTTGGAGCCTGCGTGAGTGTTCTTCACACCACACCACGGAGCATCTGGGGAGGGAACAAGCAGGTATTACATAGTAAATAAATCACATATAAGAGTAAATAAAAGTGGAACTCACCTGTTTCTATCATGAGCCTCTCAGTGGGAATTGACTTCATCGCTTCAATATTGGCCTCGGTTTTCAAAGAACTGAAAAACAGGAAGAAAAATAACCACAGTGTAAATTGCTTTATTATAATATGTGGCTTGCATGAATGATCCCGAGTTGGCAGCATGAACTACAACTCTTATCATGTGAAGAGATTATCATCTGAGTAGATTATGGGAGGAATGTATTACTGTAGGCTGTGTGTGTACATGTTCTGCACTGATTCACAAGCTTCAGGCCAATCCAGCTCAGATCTAATGTGGGTTTGAGGTCAAATGTGGTTCAGGTCATGCCGACCGTTCAGGTTGAGGGCATCGAAAACAACATCTACATCACATTTCAAATCCTCTCACCATCCATTTATTCCAATGTAGAGGTCAAGGTCGATGATGGCAGCGGCGTCCTCTGCTGTCCCATCAAACGAGTGGACCTGGAGGACGGACAGAGAGCTAATCAGCTAGAACCTCATTTGATTTTAAATCTGCTTCTGTTAACACTGGTGAGAGGTATTCAACAAAATCTTAGACATCCCAAATGTTACTATATCAAAGGAGAATTCCGGTTCTCCTTTAATATGACCATAGGAAAAAATCTGAGAAAAATATGTGCAGACCGGACCCAGCTGTCCTCCTGCTAGCTGCGCTACACTGCAGTTAAACCGCGAGGTAATGGGGGGCAAATGATTTTGGATGGAAAAGAAGTAGTTACAATGCTTTTTTCCCCATGCAATATCATATTTTCCTCCAGAACCGGTACCAAAACTAGTACCCAAACCGACACCGACAGTAAGGTGTGATTCCATTACAAAACGATAAAAGTTCACACTTTCTACCAAGCTGTGGCCTCTGAAAAAGAGAATACAGATGTTCTCACCACTCCTCCAACACATCTGTCTCGGTTTCTCTTCATGATGTCTGTCAAAACAAAAGAGAAAAAAACAGTAAAATACTGTAGCCTAAAAATGAATAAATAAATAAATAACCCTCAGATGAACCAGGCCAGGTGCATGAAAATTAACAAACCGATGAACTCCTGGTGGGAGTTTCTGCAGTGGAGGAACATGGGCAGCTTGGTCTCTTCTGCCAGGTCAAACTGCTTCTCAAAGTATCTGCAACAGACAGAGAGAGTTTGGACATGAGAGTCGTTTCTGGATTATTCTACTCAGCGCCTACAAATATTTAAAGGTGCCATGTTGTAAAAACAAAAACAAAAAAAGTATCAAAACTTTTTTTTAATGTGTATATGAACTCACTTGAGCTGAGTGTCTTTGGGGCAAAACTCCAACCTGTCAAAATCTGGAACAAGAAGAAAAAGAACACGCAACATGTCAGAATTTGCAGTAAATATAGACCAGAGAGCCATCACACATCTGCACATCTCTGCATAAATGCGTCAATACCCACCCAGTCCACACTCTCCGATGGCCACCACCTTCCCTGTGTGTGCCGCTGCCAGCTCCCTCAGCCCAGAGAAATACTGGGACTCTCCATTCTGCTCAAACTCACTGCAGCGGGTCGGATGGCAGCCGACGGTGCAGTAGAACTCGTCTGTAAGGAGGAAAATATACTGAATAAACCTGCCACAGAAAAAGTGGTTTTACATTTTGTTCCCTAACATGTATTATGTGTGTCACTGGTATCAGTACCTCTCGTTTCGGCTAATTTAAGAGCCTCCTTGCTGTCGTCAAGGCTTCCTCCTGTGATCATAAACTAGGGGGGGAAAAGCAATAATTACATTTCAGAAAGGTTGCAGTTTAAGACACTTGCATGGCCACGTCGATATCAGTCACTTCGCTTACCTTCTCGACTCCAGTTTTGAGAGCTCTGTCAATTATCGGATCAAAGTCATCTGTCATAAAAACACAGACAGGCGTCACATCAACAGCTCACAGTGGAAAACACCATGGAGGAGTTAATAATCTCAAACTCACCGTCATGTTTCTGCTTGCCTCTGTAGAGTCCCCTGAACATGGGGTCTGTCAGGTTCACACCGATATCTGCAGAGCAAGAGGTTGGAAACTACTGATACTGTCTGCAACATGTCACCAAATATCTGGTAATAACAGGCTCTTGTCATGCAATTACCATGCTATTAACAGTGGTATAAAATGATATGACAACATATTATGTAGGTGATAACAACACACAATGGTACCAAACAATACTTGTATTTCTTCACCTGGTATTATATTTCGGACTTTTCCTGCCATACTGAATACTTGGCTTTGGTATAAACACAGGGTGGCGCTGAATAACCTGCTATAACCAGAAACACACCATGCCACCACATACATCTCTCTGCACAGCTGCAAACCTGTGTGGGAGTTGTTTTGTTGATATTTTCAGCAGGGCTAACTCACTCGTTAGCTGCGTTGCTAACTTAACATGAAGCAGCCTGGTCTGTTTTTAACAAACACCAACAGGAGCTGAACCTCGGCCTCATCTGCCTCTTTGTTCAGTGTTTTCCAGCCGTAAAATACAAAGTGTCTTACCAATGAATTTGTGCTGTGCCATGGCTGTGACAGCACTGCTTCTAAAAAGAGCCACACATGCAGCTCTCACCGGTCCCATAATGCTGCACTACCGTAATTACTGTAGCCGAGGGGACTCACATTATTGAAACAGCTACTTTTAGCTGCTCAACATTTAGTTTCACTCATTTTATAACAGATAAAATTCAAGTCTGGATTATTTAGTGGCCAGACCAAGACCACCAGACTAAAAAAATCTCAAAATCTTATTTCAAAACGTTATATATTATTAGTTTAAATGATAGGATTTGATCAGATCAGATGATGATGCTTGGAACACTGACTAGCCTAACATAAAACTGGGAAAACTGTATCCATTTTCTTGCCTGTTAAAGATAAAAATAAATAAATAAATAACAGTGGTGTGGTCAACATAAGGGCAACAACTATTTTTAAGGAAAAAGAGCGAATGTGTTTGCGCATTTTGTGGATGTTTTACGGTAACAGCGTCCAAACGCCACAAAGTCCCAGAATCCTCCGCGCTGAGAGCAGAGGAAGGTGACAGCGGACGGTGAAAATGGCGTCTGCCTTTCTCACCCACCAGCAGAAAGTGCTGCGGCTTTACAAGAAATCGTTGAGACATCTCGAGTCATGGTGCATTTTTAGGTAAGAGGAGCTGTCTGCGTTTGTAGCCGATGATAAAAACTTTTAAATAAACTAAAACACGAGAGCGTCGCTGCTGCAGCGCCGTTAGCTCATGTGCTAACAGCTAACTGCTAGCCAGGTCACTCATTCCTAAAGTCAGCCTGTTTAGCTGCATTAGTTTTTATTTTGCTTCTTCAATCCACCATGAAACCAAACACGAACACTGTCATTACTATGCTAAGTTCATATCAGTGCAGAATTAATATTATGTTGGGCTAAAAGTGTGTTTTTATAGCAGATATTAACCGGGCGCCAGCTAGCGTCCAATATATGAATAATCAAAATAGAGCAAATCTGGACTTGATTCTGACGTCATGTTTTGATCGATGTGAATGGATGAACCTGAAAACACTGATCAATACAGTTACACATTATATAAACCTGGTCAAGATAAAGCAGCTGTCGTGTTCTCACCATTGTTATCAGGTTTTTATGTAAAAGTTTACAGAAGTTGTGCCACTTGATTCAGTGTCAGTCATTCAATCAGCAATGTAACATTTAAGTTGAGATACCGGTAATTAATAATCAATAGTTATACAATTAAGTAATAATAAAGGGGCTAACGGATAACGTGTTTACAATGAAAGAAGGTCAGGCAGACCTTTATCCTGGATATTTGAGTCTGATATTGATGTTTGAAAACTTGACTGCTTGTTTTTATGTTTGTGCATGAACATAACGGGCATTGTAGTGACAAATTGTAGCGTAATTACAATGTATTTATAAATGAACTTCATATACATAATTGAAGTACAGAGGAAGAATGAACTTTATAAAGTCAATCCGGTTCTGCACTGTGCTGTATTTGACTGTTTATATCTGCTCGCTATTACAACAACAGACATCCCACCCCGGTGTGCGTGACTTCAGAAACATTAACCATTGCTGTCTTTTTTTTTTCTCTATTCCCCGTCATAGAGACAAGTACAGGTTCTACGCCTGCATGCTGCGGGCTCGCTTCGATGACAACAAGAATGAGAAGGACATGGTGAAAGCCACCATGATGCTGAAGGCAGGAGAGGAGGAGTTCTGGTCCAACCAGCACCCCCAGCCCTACATCTTCCCCGACTCTCCTGGAGGAACCTCCTACGAGAGATACGAGTGCTACAAGGTGAGACGGAGCGCAATAGTGCATGTTGTTTTCATAAGTTTCTGACTTGCATGACTAGAAAATAAAAGTTATATTCCTGCAGAGATTTTGCAGCAGTTGGTGACACCACAGAACGAGTTGAATTTATTGGACAATTATGGAGACTAAATTGTAGAATGGCTTTTAAAGACAATAGCAAAGTTGCAGACTGTGTGTTCTTATCCCCTTTTCTTTTAATTGCAATTATGTTGTGATGTTTTAATCACTTTTTGATGATGATGCAGACAGTAGAGACAGGCTTTTGATGTACAGTATTGTCATTATTGCCCTCTGCTGGAAGTATGAGTGGACTGCTTTGTGGTGAATCCATATCTTATCTGAACCTCAGCCTCTATGTTCAGATATTAATACACAAAAGCTACAATGTTTACTTCAGATTTGTGTTTTTGTTCTTCTATTTTCCTTAGAACTTGTAATCGTTTTTAGAAGGTGACATATTTCAATTCATTAGGAACAATTAAATCATTTGAAATCATAATGATGTGGGAATGTTGACAGTCCTAACGTTACACTGCCCGGGCCTCTGTCTTGTTCCTGTAGATCCCAGAGTGGGTGCTGGACCACTGGCACCCCTCGGAGAAGGCCATGTACCCCGACTACTTCTCCAAGAGGGAGCAGTGGAAGAAACTGAGGATGCAGAGCTGGGACAAAGAGGTGAGCTGGGATGCATGTAACAATATAAAAACACACACCACCATGTTTTTATACGCCTCTGTGCTAATGATTCCAAAACAATGAAATGCATCGGATTAAAAATGGCTAAAATAAACAATTTGAGTTTATAAAATGTGAATCCAATCTAATCTATATCACAAAAAGTTATTGCTGGATTTTTTTGAATAGATGAACTCATCCAAAAGGCACAAACATATTTGTCTGAAAGGTTTCAAGCAACAGGCTGAGACACTTTCTATCCACCAGGAGGCACCAGAGTTTATCTATCATACTGAACTGACACCTCTGCCCTATGGATTCCTGTCACTCCCTGTACATGAAGCATTATGTGTTGTTTAAGAGACTTGTTGATTTGTAGGATACAGTCACAATCAAGTTACAATCACAGACCTTTCTTAACTTTATTAAAAAAAACATTTTTAAAACAAATTTCTCAACCATGGGTTCAAAGAAGCATTTCAACCATCACTGAAGTTCATTATTAGACAAGTTTGACGCCATAAAGTTTGTACATTTTGACATGATGATGGATGTTCTCCTCGCCCGTCTGGTTCCAGGTCGCCCAGCTGCAGGCTGAGACTCCTGCCGATGGCCCCAAGACTGAAGCCCTCCCACCAGCCCGCAAGGAGGGCGAGCTCCCCCCTCTGTGGTGGCAGTTCGTCACCCGCCCCAGGGAGCGCCCCATGTAAACACCTCCCTCCTCCTCCCACTGGGGGACGGTCACCCCTGTGGGGAAACTGTCCCGACCACATAACAACAACAGCAGCACGAAGACCTGACCTCCCAATGATTCACCATCGCTGTGTTGACAGTCGTCTGCGAGCGGACTCACCTGCGCAGGTGCAACAGATGAGAAAACAACCTGCCTGAATTCAAAGTGATTTTCCCAGTAGTCTGTTTTTTGCAGGTTGGTGACTTTGAGAAACGTTGTAGATGCATCACCTTACAACTGTAACTGTTCCAATAAATGTGTAATTATAATTACGAATGTGTACGCGTGTGTTGTAATGATGCTTTTCTCTGGGCAAAGTCAGGTTTAAATGCAGCTAATTCTGGTTAAATTATTAATAATAAATATTTTATTTGAATAGGGACAGTGCATATAAATGAACATTGGTATAAAAAATACTGCAGTAAATATGCCATGACTCAAATGTAAATCTGGACATGTACTGAAGCAAATGAGTTTTGCCTTAATTTGGACTGAACACCTACCACACCTTTTACATTATCTCCAACATTTACATACAGAGGTGTGTAAAACCAATCGTAACTCACAGGTTGGCACAGTATGTCCAGGTACAAAGTGACAATATTGTGTTGTATATATTGACCATCATGTAACCTTCCTGTTTGTGAAATCCTTTGAAGAGCGACTTGTGATTCTGTCCATCGGCTAAAAATCCCATGTAGCATTTCTAGAGCTTAGAGTCCATGCTCATGTTAAGATAGATAAATAAATATATAGCCCTAACTGAAAATTTGCTTAGGGCCTCAAGGAGGATTCGGCCGGCGTGGGTCAAACTAATGTCCATCACTATGGCGACAGACGTGGCCTGAAGTTGCGTGGCCGTAGCATCATGGTGACCGCCTTCAGAGAGTAGAAGTCCGACTCCCTCCAGGAGAACCAGATGATGCCGTCCGGCCCGAGCAGGTTCTGAGCCTTCAGAGAGTAGCGCCCCCCCTGGTGAGAAAACACACACTCGATGTCAACACATCACAATAGTTTAGTGAAAGCAGAAATGAAGTTGGGTTTAAAGATCCGGTAACACCGAAGCAGCCTCTACACTCCCAGCTGTAAGCCAACTTATAGAAATACCAACTCTATTTTAGTATATTTATGTGTGCCAGCTGGACGCTCACTACTGATTGAATGGAGCTAAATAAAACACAATAACCCCCTGATTAATCATGGAATGGCTTGTTAAACTCATTATTAGTCTGTTCCATCATGACCTAAATACTATAGTCTTATGTTACAGAGTCCTACCTTGTAGTAGACGCCATTGAGGTTGGCGTAGAAACACTGGTGAAACCACCAGCCGGAGTGGCTGATCTCTGCACAGATGTTGCCGGTGTCAGGCGTGCTGAAACCTTGCTTGTCGTGGTACCAGCCGAACGAGTCCTCCACTGTTCCACTGAACCCAGAAACATGGAGTCGGTACTGGTTCTCCTCGTTCTCTATCCTGAGGAGGAGGAAAGAAAAGTATGTCCATTAACATTGATCCTTCACTGAACAGTGTGGTTTTAGGTACTGCTGCTATTGCATTTTAACTTTATAAGAAGATGCGCATGGTGGTTACTTCTGAAACCATTGATGTTGATGAAACTGCTATCAGATGTCTCCCAGTAGAGCTTTTACCTCTGCCAGGGTATGGAGGTACATTTGTGTCTTTATTATTCAACCAAAAACCAAAAAACCTTTTCAATCAAATAAACGTGTTTGCAAAAAAAAATATTTGAGCCCCAAAAAATTGCGTTGGAACCCTTTTTTTTTCTGATTGAAAAAACTGCGTTATTTGATTGAAAATATCTTTTTTTAATTGAATAATAAAGACACAAATATCCTACCCATGGCCCAATTACAAAAAAGATTACATTAATCCCAAACATATATTTTCCATCAAATAATAACTCGCCTCAATCAAAAAAAAAAATCCTTTTCAATCAAAGAAAAAAAAGTGCCAAATGCAATTTTTAATATCAAATATCTTTTCATTCAAACCATTTTTTTTCTTTGATTGAAATTTTTTTTTGACTGAAGAGAATTTTTGGGATTGAATAACAAAGACACAAATGTACCTCCATACCAGGGTACCTACTTGAAGCTGTGGTACAGTGCGTGTTTGTGGGAGTGGCTCCAGTCCTGAAGGTCTATGCGGAGGCTGTTATAACCCTGGTTGGACAGCAGATGGAGGTATTGGTTGCCCAGCCAGTGTTCTCCTCGTGGCTCGCCGAAACCATCGCGGTACTCTGACCAGGCACGATTAAAGCTCACTGTACCGTCGCGACGCCGCTGAAACACGGTCCAGCCGCCACCTGGTGCAGACACACATGTATTGTTACCTGTCAAGCCTGTATGAACAGCTGGTATTTGAAACATAAATAACGTATGTATATCTTTTGCCTCACCCTCGGTCTCCATGTCGCAGTAGACACGCAGGGTGGCACCTGGCGACAGGACTACAGTGTAAACGCCAGAACGACGGACACCATTGTGGTACAGAGATGCACAGTCTGAAGGACAGAAAGACAGGTAACGTCTGTCTGAGGGAGGGAAGCAAAGACAGAGAGATACGACATAGGACCATGAAATACTCAGACTGTCAACCAATGAAACTGGTTGCAGCCTGAGTTAATGTGTGAGTGTTGAACTAAAAACAGCATTCGTATTAGCCGGTCTTTTCCTTCTAACTCTGTTCCACTATTTTGTGGTGTCCCCCAGGGCACTAATCATGGTCCCCTTTTATTTGTCTTTTATATGATTCTTTTGGGGCAAAATGTGCAATTATATGCAGATGATAAACAACTCTATGTCCCAATATAGTCCTGATGTGTCACCTTTTAAGTTTTTTATTGATGAAATAAAGAACTGAATGTCAAGTTATATTATATTTTTGGACCACAACAATTGCAAAAACTACCTTTAGCTGAGAGTCTGGGAGCCTTATTTAACTGGTGATAGATAAAAAAACTTGTACAATCCTGCTTTGTCCCAACTCTTTGATAGATACATGACAAAACTTGCTGTCCATCCTGGTTACTTTTTAGTCCATTTTTACTGCATGTTCAATCGTAAATCTCTGATCTATTAAATCCCTCAGTTTGTTTATTTCTTGAGTAGAGTACAAAACAATTAGCCTATCCTTAAGGTATGATTAATTGTAGAATTGTACAAGAGCATGGATATTTAAAAAATGACACAAATGCACACATAATCCAAAACAACAATGAAGAGTTTGTGACATGCATATCCAGGAAAATAACTCAAACTCTCTAAAATACCCAATCTAACTATTAAAACAATTACAGTAGATAATTCGATTTTGAGTTGTTTTTGTTTTGGGGAAATAGTGCTTGAATTGTGTTAAACATGTTCTGTGGGTTTCATGAGCATGATGCAACATACAACTCACCGCTGTGTTTGTTGCATGTGTACCTGGTGGCAGTGTGTCTCGCATGCCGAGCGGCCGCGCAGTTCTCGTGGCTTTGACCCTGCAGCCCCTTCTGTGGCTCATGCGCTGCACGGTGGCTGACAAGTTGCGGAGCTGCGCCTGCAGTTCGTACAGCAGCGCCGCATGCACGTGGAGCAGCGTGTCGGCCTTGGCATGACGCTGCTCCAGAGAATGCAACCGCTGCTCTAAGGTCGAGTTTGAGTTTGAATTCACAGTTTCTTCACCCTGTGGGGAGGAGGAGAGGAGATGATGGATCATCAAAATTGATACTTTCTAAATATAGGACACGTGGGGAAGCTAGACAAACACTGGTAAATAATATTTTGTTTATCAACCAGGTTCTAATCCTAAATTTGTTTTGACAAGGACTACCTAGGAGACAACAGTGCCCAGAAAAATGCTCACTGGGTCAAACAAACTCATGAGGATGCAGATAATCCTGTTAGCATTCAGGGTTAATGAGGGTTTATGTGGTGTCAAGACAGAGAGATAAAGACAGACAGAGGGATAAACAGAGACAGAGCTAAACAGAGTGACAGGGGGTGTTGTGGTTTACCTACCTGAATACTATAGGATAATTGTGGTAATATATACTAAGTGTTGAAAGTCTTTCCATACATACAAACAGCCAGTCTACCTGTATCTCCAGGGTCTTGACTCGATGTTGATGGTTCCTCATCTCCTCCTGCAGCTGTGACATTGTCTCGCCCAGCTCCTCCAGCTGCTCTTTTCTGTTTTGGTTCTCATGCAGCCAATCAGAGATGTCGTCCGTGCAGCGAAACATATCTGGGCAGCGTTTCTGCGATGTTCCCACTTGTGGCAGCATCGCAGTCAGCCGACACTGCCCATTGGACATCAGGTGGCTGCTGTACTCGCCACACTGTCCCGATGAGGTACCTATAGTCTGGTTGGATGTCCGGTTGGTACTAGCATCAACGCTAGGATGGCCTCCACGCACTGCTGGTGGGGCGTCAGGGAAAAGATCAGAGTGTGTTTCCACGAAAGAGGCAGGAGGATGCCAGTCAGCATCCCCATAGTTGTCAGGGTTGGTATCCAGTGTATCCCAGTTTGTTTCAATATTCATGTCTGGTACATCCCTGCTTCTTTGGGTGTTTACATCCTGGACATCTGCACTTGTTTCTCTGAAGGCATTGGGGTGTACATCTTCATCATAGCCAACATCTGGGTGTTCATCGGAGGCCACAAAGTCAGCAACAAATGGCTGGAAACACCAGCCGGTCAATAAGACGAAGGTGACCAAAACAGATCGCCACTTCATCCTAGCGGTTTGATAACTCGTCCTCCCTGGTTGCTGTCGGCTTTTATCCATCACAAGTTCAAGTAGAAACCAGTAGAATCAGTCTCAAGTACCTCGTCAACGTCAGGGTCCAATGTCATACCGGCAAGGTGAGGTCCAGACCTCCTCCAACGTTTGGTTTGAGTTCTTGGCTTCACTGCAGGATGTGGAAGACCTGCTGATGAGCAGAAATGAAGAAATTTTGTGACTGTGTTTTGTCCTGTGTAGGTTCATCATACCCATTCCATGTATGTTGTACCTGTGCCGTCCCACTACCATAACTTCACTAAACCTTTATGGCATATCTATACAGTATACACACCCAATAAAATTCAGTACCAGGTGTAAAAAGTCTTTACTCTCTTCATTGGGACAAATAGGTTTCACAAATTCTCATAATAGAGAAAACCAAAAGTATTTCCTCGACTTGTTTGAGATGTGACTAAAGCGATAGAAAAAAAGTCTTAAAGAAATTGTGACCAAAGTAACATTAATCCTGCCGTGCCACCAACTGTCAAAAACATGTTCATGGTCCATAGGTTCTCCTATCGCGCTGTCCTCAAATGCACTCTCTCACAAAGTCCCTTCTCTCGACATGATGATAAACCCACGTTCACAACAGACAGGAAACAGAAACAGAATAACTGAAGATAGACACCGAGAGCCAGCAGTCAGATAGGCTACTCTGAATTCAGTAGAAACAAATCAAGCTACAAAAAAAGACCCTGATGATTAGGACTGGAATATAATACCCAGAATACCTAAAGGCAATGGGCAAATAAGACGAAATATTCAAAACTTCTGCTAAGGGCCTTTAGTCAGCATGTAGCAAAAACACATAAAGCACTTGCAGTATGTAAACTACTTTCCTACCTGTGACCCAGTGTGTCCCAGCATCCCAACACTGAATTCACTGTAGTGGAAAAGCATCAGGATAGCCAGCAGACTGTTTGCGTGTGTGTGTGTAAGTGTGTGTATGTGTGTGTTTGTGTCCAACGCCGGGTATGACATCTTTCCCGATAATCCTTTAAGGAGATTGGCAGCCATTGTTCTCTGAGGTAATACATAAAGGGATTAAAATAATGTGACTACAAATTAAGGTAACAAATTAAAGAGACAGAATGAATCCAACTGGTGTTACTAAAGGAAACCATCCGCTGAAGCACTGATCTGTTGGATTTCAAATTAAAAGCCTGTATCTTTGCGGATGAACCAAGCCTAACCCTAACCCTAATTTATCCCATTTAGAGTGTCGAAGGTTCACATTAGGTTCAGATGGACTCAAATGAATTTCACTTCACACTGCGAGAACAGCTCAGATCTTTTTGGTTTTGGAGGTAATCTAGTAATTATACAATACTAAAAAGAAACAGGGAGTTAAGTAAGTGGATTTCAAAAGTAAGTGGAAGTCAAAAGTTCAAAGAAAAACACCAGTAAGCACAGAGAAATAGCTAATCAAATAATCAATCAGTGAGCTTTAGACCTGGCTGCAGCCTCATATTGACAAATACTGACAAATGCAATGCTGGTGTCCAACTGAACACCTCATAAAGCAGATTTTCCAGTTCCTTTAAGGGTAAACTGGCTTTGGAGATAAAGGTCATCCTCAGCGGTCCGGTAAAGAAGCCCAATCCCCTCCAGATCTATCATTGGTCACACTGAGGGCACAAGACAATGGAGAGACGAGCAGCAGCAGGTGAGAGTGGGTGTAACTGTAGACTCTGGCCAACAGGTTTGAATCCCCGTGACAACATGTCGCTCCGGTGTTAATCTTCCTGATGCATCAGCTGACATTTAACACTCCAACGCACCGGTCAGCGGCTGGCCAGCTGTGTGAAAGTAAGTTCTCTAACTTCTCTTTCAGTCTTTCCATTCTCATTTATTCCACAACCATTGCAGGACTGCCAAGGTTGTAGAACCAAAGACAATACAATTATTCAGCTTTTACATTTACATTTCATCCTCAGGGGACAAAGACATCCAGACCAGCTGCAGTCAGTCTGATAGTCGTGGAGACAATTTACCCCAAAAGCCATTAATGTCAGCGTCATGGTAGCACTAGAAGGTCTCAATACATCCTCAGGGGAAAATCAGTATCAATCTATCCAATAGCTGTTGGAGTTATGAAGGTCTTTATTAAAAACACAACTTTTATCTGAATGACTAATTTTCCTGAGACGTCTGCCATGAGGATGAGGGTGTATGGATGTGTGAGTTGGGCGTGGAACAGGTGGATTTCATTGATTCTCTTAATTCCACGGGTGTTTACAACCATGAATGGTCGACAGGGAGATTTCAGGTAATGACGTAATTTTCCATGTGTGTGTGTGTGTGTGTGTCCTTGGCTGTCAGCGTATAAAACCGGCCGGTCCGTTGGAGGGACCAAAGTGGAGGAGAACAGCAGAACTCAACTTTATTCAGCGGCCAAACGACAAGAAAACAGAAGAGGGAGAGACAGGACAGTGTGGTGAGTGTTTTCATTATCTGTTCATTATGGATAATTTTAGTTCTTAAAACCAAATTTTCTTCATTATTATTACTTATTTCCGAGACAAACATATAAAAAATGCTCAAATATAACAAGATAATCTGAAGAAAATAAATAAGGCAGGTATCAAAACAAGAAGATTTAACATTGTGCAAAACATGATTTAATCTCAGGCATAAAATACATGGAACATGACTCTGAGCAGGTCAGTAAAGTTTCACAACTATATTTTATAGGAAATCAGTACTGATCATAAAGATACTTAAATGCAGGACGTTTCTTTTTATTATTCTTGTTGTTATCATTCATAATGTTTGTCGTATTGGTTACTTATTTAGGGCTTTGAGAATATAAACCAGAACCAAATGAACTCAGGTGATTCTGAACAAAAACATTTTTATTATTATTATTTTTCTCTGCAGGAGAATGTGTCCTGTGTGGTTATTGGTGGCTGTGATGGTTGTGGGCGTGACCAGGGGAAATGTCAATCAGTGCTTGGAGCATCCGAGTTGTCAGGGGGTCGACGACGAGAGCAGCATGATGGTAAAACACATCACACACGTGCACAAATAGTCAAGTTGCAGTTAACATACGTTTGGACTTACATGATAATAATGGCTTTTTAGTTGCCAGATGCTAATTAGCTAATTACAAACGTTGTATATTTGGCAGATGAGTGTGTGGACATTGTACGGTGGCCCTTAGAGGTCAATCCACTGTAATTTAAAGGGATAGTTCAACATTTTGGCAAATTGGCCCATTGCTATAATCGCTATAGTCATAGCAGTAGGTTCATTACCTTTAATTCTCGGTGCAAGCTATTTTTAGAATGGCGGAGCAGAGCCGTGAGCCGTGAGCTGCAATCACAATCCAACAACTCCAAAACGATGGACAAGTTGTGACCTGCACATTCACAGAGGCTCATGGGATTTATTGGTTTCCCTCACTAAACACATCAAATTATGGTAGTGGGGCAAGTTGCCAAAATGTTGAACTATAAGAAAACACACTCAAACATAGCACTTGTTACATGTGGCCTACTACTGTGTTGATTATCAAAGTGAAAGCTGCAGTGTTTTGAGCTCTCAGGGCCACCGTCACTCTGAGACGAAAATTGGCAGTCCATTACATATAGACAAATATCCATAAATGGTGCTGGAAGTCAAACTCAACATTTTACTGATGCATTTAATGTCAGTGTATTTGCATTTCATCCCAATTAACACATTTTCTTTCCTCCTCTTGCAGGAGTGTATCCAGATCTGTCGACCTGACCTCACCACTGAGGGACAAGTCATCCCGAGTGATGGCCTTCTCCAACCCCTCTCTCCGTCAGACCCAGAGTCTTTATCCTCCCTTTCCCTTTTACCCTCCTCCTCCCCTCAGGTCAAACGCTCTTATTCCATGGAGCATTTCCGCTGGGGAAAACCTGTCGGGCGAAAGCGCCGCCCAATCAAGCTCTACACCTCCAACGGCATGGAGGAGGAGTCAGCCGAGGATTTGCCCGAAGAGATGAGTCGGCGTGAGGCAGAAGACAAGCAGCAGGAGAAAAAAGACAGCACATACAAGATGAAGCACTTCCGCTGGAGCGGCCCGCCAGCCAGCAAACGCAACAACGGCTTCATGAAGAGCAGGGACGAAAGCAGACCGCTGCTCGCGCTCTTCAAAAGCGGCGTTGTCCGAGATGGACAGGAGCAGAAGGCGGAGCAGTGAGAAGGAAGAGGAGGGAAGAGCTAGATAGAAGATGAGCAGGCAGAGAAAGTTACAAAGACACCTTCCTCTGATTGGCCGACAAGTCCTTCAAGCTTCAAATGTGTTGTTTGTCTTTACATACAGTATCCCGTCCCCAGTGGACAAACAACCCTGCCCCCTAAAAATGATCTTGATGTACCATTAATTTGTGTTTTCCATTTACATTGTGACATTAGTATGTTTACAAAGAGTGACAATGATTCACAGCTACAACTAAAGATTAGTTTCATTATTGCTGAGTTGTCAAATGTCTTGTTTTGTCCAAACCAACACACTAAAACATAGATGTCCACAGTACGCACAATTAATATGGACATTTGGCTTGAAACATTCATTTTGGTCATTAATCAAATTACCAGAAGTTTTTTTTTCCTGTTTGACTCATCTGTTAATTGATTAATTGTTACAGCAAGCCAATGATCTGAAATTTGAGTCTTGACCTCTTTGTTAATAACAATAATGACCACACTGATTGTTGCTTGTTTGGTCATAAATGTTCTAAAGAAACACTTCAGATTTGAAGCTGACTTTTCAGGGACTGTAACTGAGTGCTGTGAGTGCCTAGATATGATCATGAAAATGTAATAAACATAACAATAAAAAATGTTTTATCACACCTTGGTTGATACATGAGTACTTTTGTATTTCAGCAGCAGCAGAAAACCAAACCATTCGCAGACTAGGATTCGTTGAGTTCCTTTTAAAAGGTATTTGATGTTTTAAATAGATGTTCAGTATAAACATTAAGTATAATTTTGAGGCAGCAGGGCAAATGTTTGTTGACAAACAAATGTTGTCAAAATTAATTTGTGATTTGTGTAGGAACGCAATGTGGCCACAAGAGGGCGGCACTGATTTACAACCCCACTGACTAACACATGGAAAGTTACAAGAATATTGATTGATGAAGCTCTACTGGTGACCTTAGTGACTCAACCAAATGCATTTAAGACATAAAAGCAGGTATTCACAATTTTAATTTGTTTACTGAATAAGGAATTGAGCGAACCAGCATGATGAAAGAATTTGAAAAACAAAACAAGTAAAATGCAATGATTTCACTTGGTTTATAGACTATATGCATTTATTAAGCTGTCGTGGCAATACAAAAATATAAAAGAAAATGTGGTAACACTTTATTTTAAGGGGTCATTGTTCCTGTGTATCTACCTAATTAATTACAGTGTAATTACCTATGTAATTCCATTTAATAACATGTACTTGCATTGTAAATACATAGTGTATTTACAACTTACTATGTATTTACAATGCAATACAGTGTATTTACAATACACTGTGTATTTACAATGCAAGTACATGTTATTACATGCAGTTACATAGGTAATTACACTGTAAATAATTAGGTAGATACACAGGAACAGTGACTCCTTAAAAATAAAGTGTTACCGAAAATGTTCAATGTTCTTCATTTCAAACCGCTTTTCAGTTTTTCACTTCCCTACCCGAGCACAGTAACCATAGCAATGGACAGGCATCGCTGCTGAACCATGGCAACAGACGGGTTTCACTACTAAAGATAAGTTCAAAGTTCCTCTCATGTGTTCAAGTTTCATCTTGAACTTTATAGAAATAGACGTGAACAAACAGAAGAGATTTCTTAAGAAATATAATACAATGTTATTTATCCAAATGTAAAGACTGTAATGGAATCTGTTCACTTTGTCCATTCAAAACAAACTTTATTAACTACTATTTACACATTAAGTCTCTTCAAATGAATCCTTAATTGATCCATTGATAATCAGCATGATGAGATTGATCCCAGTCCCTGTTGGAGTCAGTCAGAGCATTTCCATAGAGAGCCACTTTGCATCAGCAGCACCATGCTCCAGTGCTCTGGGAGAGTTTATAGTCCTGAGAGTTGAAGACTGGATGACTGACAGCTGTCCTTCATGACAACACAAGACACAGAAATCCTCCTCATCAAAAACATGACTTTGGTCTCCGTCCTCATCTGGACTCTCCTCTGCTGCTGCTTCACAGGTAAAGTCCAGAGAATCCAACTCCTCTATCAACATCTGTCCCTCTGAAATGAAGCCCACAAAACCATGACTCTGTTTTATCTTTCTGTCTCTGTGTCCTCAGAGTCCAAAGAAATGGTCTCAGTGACTCAGCCTGGAGCAGTGAGATCTGCTGTAGGAGGCTCAGTCACCATCAGATGTAGAACTGGTCAGAATGTTTATGTTGACAGCAACAACCACCGTTTAGCCTGGTACCAACAGAGAGATGGAGAAAAACCTAAACTCCTCATCTACTACGCTTCCACTCGAGCATCAGGGATTCCAGGTCGTTTTTCAGGCAGTGGATCAAACTCTGACTTCACTCTGAGCATCAGTGGAGTCCAGGTTGAAGATGCAGCAGTTTACTACTGTGTGGGAGAATTTGATGCTAGCCGTTGGCAGATATTCACACAGTGAAAAAGCGTCGTACAAAAACCTCCCTCAGTGAAACTGAACAGAAACTAAACTGACTGCTGCAGCTGGAAGAGACTGCAGAGACTGATACAGTTCACTGAAGACACACACACACACACTGAAATGTACACATCTTACAGAGATACTGTATACTCATTTTATAAAATTAATCATATAGAAACAAAGAAAATATAAACTAGAGGGGACAGAGCGAAACCATTAATGCAAATAAGGCCGTTTATTATACAATCCTGTCTTGTTTTGAACTCTGAAAATTAAAGTCATTTTGAAAAAATAACTTATAAATGTCTGACCAACAGGTCACTCACTCAATGTGAACCTCCCTCATTCATTTGTTAAATCTCCACAAAAAAAAAGAAAGAAAGAAAGAAAGAAAGAAGAAGCCCATATGGTCCGAGTTAGTCTGTGGCCGGAGCACACATTTATTTAGAAAAAAATGTAATTGGTGCAGACTAAACTTGTAAATGAATGCTGCTCTTGATCTGACACTTCCCTTCTATCCTAACTCTTTTAAACAGTAACAACAGAACCATTTGATTATGTTATACATTTTCTATCTTTGCTGAGCATCAGAATTGTTTGAAAGCTTATCCCATAGACGCCTGTCTCTAACATGTGCCGGGTCAGTTCGGCTCATATAGAGCAACCCAGTATCACGCCAAAGCGTGAAATACACTCCAACAATATGCACCCACAATAATCTCAATAATTTTGCATTAGGGCCCGTAGCAGACTGCTTTCGCCACTGGGACCGAGTATGGTGCCATGTGGAACTCCAGGAGTAAATTAGCAGATGAACATTAAGCAAGTGAGAAAAAATTCACCAGAAAAGGTGATGACTGATCAACACTGAGACAAGAGGTACATATGCTGTTCATGTATTATTATATGAAACTAAATCCAGAGTTTTATGATAATTGAATGAGTCAGTTGTTCCAGCAGTGAGGAGGACACAGCATGATGCATTGAGGACAGCTCCAGCTGAGTGACTGTATGTGTTTGCATATGTGTCCTTCCTCTCTGCTCCCAGCCGTTAAGAGGCCAGTGTTGATCAGTGTGTGTCCAGGCCTTTCACAGCCACTGACACCACAGCAGCTCAATGATGATGTCTGTGACTCTACTGCTGGCCACCCTGGGGCTCCTTGTTCAGGGTGAGACTCTCTGCTGAAAACTCTGCTTCAGGATGGAACCAGGTTCACCACCATGATGTTCTGCTATGATGGAGAAACACTGAAACCAGCAGCATTGACCTTCTTCCATCTGTTCTCCATGTTCAAGAAATGATCCTCTTCTGTTTGGATGTTGATCTTTCTCCAAGATGGATTTGTCTCAATAACTCTTCTCCTCTTGTTCATGTTTTTCAGGTTCATCAGGAGAAATCATCCTGACTCAGACTCCTGGAGCTCAGTCTGCTGTTCCAGGTCAGACTGTTTCTCTCAGGTGTAAAGCCAGTTCAAGTGTTGATTATGATCTACAGTGGTACCTTCACAAACCTGGAATAACTACTAAACTCCTGATTTATGATGATACAACCCGTTACTCTGGAGTCCCAGAACGTTTCAGTGGAAGTAGATCTAGTGACACTGACTACACTCTGACCATCAGTGGAGTTCAGGCTGAAGATGCAGGAGTTTATTACTGTCAGCAGGATGAAACCTTCCCGTTCACACAGTGATACAACGTCGTACAAAAACCTCCCTCAGCTGCAGAGGAACTGATCTGACTCAACAGCTGCACTGAAACTATGGTTTGACTAAGAAGTTTTCCTTTGAAGAAATACTATATTTATTAAATTTACTAACTGATAAAGGAATTAATATGAAGTAATTTTGTCAAAACAGTTCAATTGAAGGGCTCCTTTTAAGACAATATATTAACAAAATATCCAAGACTGAAGAACATCCAAATTGAACTCTAAATATCAAATATCAAATAAAAATAATTTGTATTTAGAAATGATGATACACTTAAACTTTCTTCATGAAATATTGAAAAGGATAGTTGAATAATATGATGGTTCTGTTAAAAAGAGAAACAGTTGCAGAGTGAGTTAAGACTTAGTCGATATCACTCTATGCTGATGATACTTGACTTTATGTTTGTGAATCCCCAAAGGATACAGAGACATTGCAAAAATCTGTCTGTCAGACAAATAGTTGACGTTTTCAAATCAAGGCTGCCAATGTATCAATTCAAAAAATTATACAAGTTTAAGAAAAAAACATTTACTTTTGTATCTCACAAATGCTTTATTCAGTGGGGACATTGATCAAGTGCTCTTTCATGTCACTGACAAAGAATCATCATTTTATGGTATTATAAAAACCGACAGAATCAAAATGTATTTGATGAACAGATCTTTATTTTCTGGAAATAGTGAAATTACAAACATAAAAGAAACTTTCCAATTCGATCAGAGAGAAAGACAGAACATGATAATAAAAGAAAAACAGAGAGTGTTAGAGAGAACAGAGTAAAACCAGTATCAGAGTCCCAGTGAGTCAGCTCAGGACTGGGGACACTGGTCTCTCCTCAGAGTCTCTGAGACCGGAGACTGGGAGCTCTGGGTGGCCTCACAGGTCACAGAGACCAGCTTCCCCCACTGGTCTGCAGGGAGCCTCAGGGTGCTGCTCCAGCTGTAGAGGCCGTCCCTCCCCAGCACCACGGGGCTCCTGCTCTCCTCCCAGCTGCTGCTGCTGATGCTGCCGTCCACCCTCCAGACCAGATTCCAGTCTGAGGGGAAGCCCTTGTTGGCCAGGCACATGAGCGTGGCCTTCCCATGCTGCCGCTGCTCCTCAATGGAGGGGGGCAGCACCGTCAGGGTGGGGCGGGTATCACCTATAGGAGACACAGACCATAAACTGTCAATCCAACAGCAGCCACTTGGACACCTTTACTGTGTGAGAGCTGGTTTTGTCCTTTAAGGAGTTTCTGTCAGATGTTTTTCTGCTCCACCAGTCACTCACTCACACATTGTTTCACTTCCCTTCAAGAAGCCTCTCATGCACATCAGCACAGAGACAATCATCATACAGTTTGACCCACTCAAACTGCATTAAACTACTCTAGAAAAACATTAAGCTCATTGGGAAACATTTATACAAGTGGAAAATACTTCTCACTGACCAAACTCCTAAACAAGATTGGAAACAGCGCATCACAAAATATAAAGTATCACAGGTTTCAAAAATATGAAATACTCATCTACAGAAAATGAACCACAATTTACCTTTGACACATTGTAAGATAAGTTTGAAATTTATATTCTTTTGACAGTATATTAGATAACAAATTACGTTTGACCAGTTTAAAATTTTTGATACTTTAGATGACAAATGACATTTGACCATTTGAACAGTTCAACTTCAATTCAATCATGAAAGACATGAGAGAAGAAAACTTCTGTGACAAAAAAGCCCTAGATTTAAGGCCATGATTAGATAGATAAAACTAAATTTAAATAAAGACTTAATTTAAAACAAAAGAGTCACATAAATATGTGTTTAGTATTTCTGCAGAAACTTACTTCCAATATCCAGTCTGGTTCCTCCACCGAACGTGAGCCACAGTGATACAAAGTCATTGAGCCTTCGTACAAAAACCTCTCACTCTAGAGACATGGCTCTCTGACTCTGTTACACTTAACTTATCTACAAATTTTTATAATATAACTATAATTTTCACTTTTTTAAAAAAATTGTCGCCTTAATTTGCAAAATTTGCACTTATCTGAAATTATCTCAAAGGAATAATTGTTGGATTCTAAAAACTGGCTTTTTCAATGTTAAAAAAAACAAACAGTAATAACACAGATTATATTTGTTTTTGTCATTTTAACATCTAAGAAATACAAATTTAGAAAAAAAATCATGAATCGAACTATTAAAAATTAACTTACTTCCAACATCCAGTCTGGTTCCTCCACCAAAAGTCCACCACAGTGATACAAACTCATTGAGCCGTCGTACAAAAACCTCTCACTGTAGAGACACGGCTCTCTGACTCTGATACATTGAACCTAATCTACGGGTTTTCATCAGATAACTATATTTTCCCCTTATTTAAAAAAACAATCATTATACAAAAAATTATTATATAAGTTTTGCTTTTTAAACAAAATATTAAATAATTTTGGATTTTTAATACAAATACTTGACATTGAAAACACGCCACAAACAATAAAGTTCAATATTTCTTTTTCTAATTTTAACACCTCAGAAAAAAAAATTCAAAATGTATTGATTTTAACTTACTTCCAATATCCAGTCTGGTTCCTCCACCGAACGTGTACCACAGTGATACAAAGTCATTGAGCCGTCGTACAAAAACCTCTCACTGTAGAGACACGGCTCTCTGACTCTGAAACAAACAAACTCACCAGAATTAGTCTGTTGTAATTTTTTGGCAGCTGATGTGACAAATTACAAAAACAAAGTATAATTGTACATTTTTAATATTTGTTAAATTTAAAGAGACCCCGAGGAGATTGATTTTAGTTATACAAGAGTCTCATATTAATGTGGATGAATCTCTGTCACTTACACTTGATAATGGGACCATTTTTAATAAATATATTGTTTTGTCTTTGTAGTTTTTAAAAATATTATTATTTAGTGGTCGACTCGCCTAGCATTTCCTAATTTTGATTTCCTGGACGCTGTCCAGTGTTCATGGTCGGACCTATGACAGTATCTGATCATCTTCGAACCTTTAACTTTCATTCTTGATTAATGAAAACATTCTTGGCAAATGTTTTCGCTTTCGTCCATCTTGCGCCAGAATTTCAATTTCCAAGAATTTCACCGTGTGCGCTGAGGCTCATGGAAAATGTAGATTGAATACACCTTGCTTTCCCAAACTCCTTGTAGTCCCTTTAATGAAAAAAAAAAATCCACACTTTACAAAACTATTTTAAGATATGGGAAAATATATTAGGAATAAAATTGGTGCAAACACATAAAACCTAAGAAGCATTAAAAATAAGAATTAGCGCTTTCAATACTCTGATAAACTGATTGATCCATTGATAATGAACATGATGAGATTGATCCCAGTCCCTGTTGGAGTCAGTCAGAGCATTTCCATAGAGAGCCACTTTGCATCAGCAGCACCATGCTCCAGTGCTCTGGGAGAGTTTATAGTCCTGAGAGTTGAAGACTGGATGACTGACAGCTGTCCTTCATGACAACACAAGACACAGAAATCCTCCTCATCAAAAACATGACTTTGGTCTCCGTCCTCATCTGGACTCTCCTCTGCTGCTGCTTCACAGGTAAAGTCCAGAGAATCCAACTCCTCTATCAACATCTGTCCCTCTGAAATGAAGCCCACAAAACCATGACTCTGTTTTATCTTTCTGTCTCTGTGTCCTCAGAGTCCAGCGGTCAGGTCACACTGACTCAGCCTGGAGCAGTGAGCTCTGCTGTAGGAGGATCAGTCATCATCAACTGTAGAGTCAGTCAGGATGTTTACGGCAACAACTTTTTATTCTGGTACCAACAGAGAGATGGTGAAAAACCTAAACTCCTTATCAAATACACTTCCACTCGAGAATCAGGGATTCCAGGTCGTTTTTCAGGCAGTGGATCAAACTCTGACTTCACTCTGAGCATCAGTGGAGTCCAGGCTGAAGATGCAGCAGTTTATTACTGTCAGAGTTATCACTGGTTGAACAGTCAGAACGTGTTCACACAGTGAAAAAGCGTCGTACAAAAACCTCCCTCAGTTAAAGTGAACAGAAACTGAACTGACTGCAGCAGCTGGAAGAGACTGCAGAGACTGATACAGTTCACTGAGGACACACACACGCACACATTTTTGTCTTGGGTGATCAGGACATAGATACAGACAATAAATAAATACATACTTTCTGCCACGAGCAATGAAAAACATAAAGTCAAAGCACAAATACATAAAATGGGATGTCCCCTACTACACCACACACCCCACCTCACACTTACCTCATCCCTCTGCTGTCCCACACACACACTCACATTTCCAAACACACACCCACCTGCTCATCCATGAGATCCTTCCTCACTCAGACACCTGTACTCACACAGTAACATAATATTGTCCAGTGATAATCCATAAATACCACACTATAACACTACTCTCTCCATCTCTGACTGATAGACTGTAGTTTCTGTGTCTCTTGTTAAAAGAAAGAAACATGTTGATATAATTATGTGTAGAGGGTCCTGCATTCATTTGTATGTGAAAAGGAGAGGCACGCTGACACAGCCTTGGGGAACTCCTGTGTGTTAGAAAGGCCTGATACAATTTAACCAAGTAGGGATTCACCTCCATCTGTTGTAGCTTTGTTAAAAGGATTTGAGGCAGAATCGTTTTGTAGCTGAACTAAAATCCATAAAAACTGATCTAGTAAAGGTTTTAGTATCTTCTAAGTGCTTCAGTATGAGACGGGACATGGTACACAAGGCATCTCCAGTACTACTCCAGTACATCCATATACACAAATTGATAGGGATCAAGAAGATGTTGGACCTGTGTACCAAGTTCTCCAAACATAATACGTTCAAAAGATTTCATGACGACTGACGTTATCGCAACTGGTGTGTAGTCATTATTCTCTTGTGGGCATGGTGTCTTTGCCATTGTGTTGTTACACTGTGTGTTACCAAATATACTTCAACACTGGTCTCCGACTTTATTCATTTCAGGATAAAGGTTCAGCAGACATCATGTTGCATCGTATTTTTATTATGTTCTACATATTGTTTCATATTGTTTTTACTGATTTCAGCAGAGAAGGCATTGATGGACATCGCAGAATAAAATTATCATATCTTATCAATAATAGACATTTAGTAGTGTACTGTATGTGCGTGTGTGACCAGTGAACTGTATCAGTCTCTGCAGTATCTTCCAGCTGCAGCAGTCAGTTCAGTTTCTGTTCACTTTGACTGAGGGAGGTTTTTGTACGACGCTTTTTCACTGTGTGAACATCGGGTCATTATGATAACTCTGACAGTAGTAAACTGCTGCATCTTCAGTCTGGACTCCACTGATGCTCAGAGTGAAGTCAGACCCAGACCCACTGCCTGTAAAACGACCTGGGATCCCGGATTCTCGAGTGGAAGTGTATCTAATGAGGAGTTTAGGTTTTTCTCCATCTCTCTGTTGGTACCAGAATAAATAGTTGTTGCCATTAACATTCTGACTGGTTCTACATCTGATGGTGACTGAGCCTCCTACAGCAGATCTCACTGCTCCAGGCTGAGTCACTGTGACCTGACCTCTGGACTCTGAGGACACAGAGACAGAAAGATAAAACAGAGTCATGGTTTTGTGGGCTTCATTTCAGAGGGACAGATGTTGATAGAGGAGTTGGATTCTCTGGACTTTACCTGTGAAGCAGCAGCAGAGGAGAGTCCAGATGAGGACGGAGACCAAAGTCATGTTTTTGATGAGGAGGATTTCTGTGTCTTGTGTTGTCATGAAGGACAGCTGTCAGTCATCCAGTCTTCAACTCTCAGGACTATAAACTCTCCCAGAGCACTGGAGCATGGTGCTGCTGATGCAAAGTGGCTCTCTATGGAAATGCTCTGACTGACTCCAACAGGGACTGGGATCAATCTCATCATGCTGATTATCAATGGATCAATGGAATTAATGGAATAAATATTAGAAATCCTGAAAAACCAAGAGTTGGGCCTTCTGAAATGTCATATATTGTATTACAGTAATTTAAACATGATCAGCCACGATACAACATGTGTTGAGGACAGCTCCAGTTGAGTGACTGTGTGTGTTTGCATATGTGTCCTTCCTCTCTGCTCCCAGCCGTTAAGAGGCCAGTGTTGATCAGTGTGTGTCCAGGCCTTTCACAGCCACTGACACCACAGCAGCTCAATGATGATGTCTGTGACTCTACTGCTGGCCACCCTGGGGCTCCTTGTTCAGGGTGAGACTCTCTGCTGAAAACTCTGCTTCAGGATGGAACCAGGTTCACCACCATGATGTTCTGCTATGATGGAGAAACACTGAAACCAGCAGCATTGACCTTCTTCCATCTGTTCTCCATGTTCAAGAAATGATCCTCTTCTGTTTGGATGTTGATCTTTCTCCAAGATGGATTTGTCTCAATAACTCTTCTCCTCTTGTTCATGTTTTCAGGTTCATCAGGAGAAATCATCCTGACTCAGACTCCTGGAGCTCAGTCTGTTGTTCTAGGTCAGACTGTTTCTATCAGGTGTACAGCCAGTTCAAGTTTGAGCAACTACTGTCATTGGTACCTTCAGAAACATGGAGAAGCTCCTAAACTCCTGATTTATCGAGCTACAACCCGTCAGTCTGGAGTTTCAGATCGTTTCAGTGGCAGTCAGTCAGGACCTGACTTCACTCTGACCATCAGTAGAATCCAGAGTGAAGATGCAGGAGTTTATTATTGTGGACAGAGTGGTTACAGCTTCCCGTTCACACAGTGAAAAAGCGTCGTACAAAAACCTCCCTCAGCTGCAGAGGAACTGATCTGATCCACAGCTGCACTGAAAGTAAAAGATCATAATGTCTGAACAAAACATCATGTAATTATGTAGCTTCACTACAATTAATGTAAGTTAATTTTTCATTCATTTCAGTCAAAGTTCTCACTAAACCATTTATGACACAAAGTCAAAGTCAGAGTGACAGACATCACAGACAACTTATTAGCTTCACATGAAAACACACCAGTGTTTATTTTTTTCAGAATAATATTCTAAGGTTTTACTGAGAGTATTTTACTATAGCTGATCCAACAAACACAGTGAGTGAAGGGACACGATGACATGAAGAGCATTTTCCAAGTTTCTGTTGAGATATTATTTTAAGTGTTAAATATCATTGAAGAAAATAATAGACTTAAATTTTGTAAAATACATTCATGCTGACGATGATTTTCAAAGTATATCCAATATTTTAATCGATGGCCATACCCTTTTAAATTATTTACAGTAAAGTACATTTTAACACAACCTTGAACCTTTTAGTTTTACCTATATTAATCCTACCTCATGTACAACTATTATTTAAAATATTTCATCACAATGAGAGAAATCATTGAATACATTGAATACAGACCAGTATCATAGTCCCAGTGAGTTGGGTTTGGACTGGGGACACTGGTCTCCGTCCTCAGTGTCTCTTAGGCCAGAGTCTGGAAGCTCTGGGTAACTTCACAGTTTCATGAAACCTAACTCCCTCTAGTGGACTGAAGCAGCGGAGGAGACGTTACTCTGTTGGTTTTCTTCAGACTGGATGAAACTTCTTGTCAGTTTTTTCACTTCCCTCTTTCAGCCCAGTAACCATGGGAACAGACAGGCATCACTTCATCACATCAACTGATCCATGACAACAGACCAGTTTTAGTACAAAAGTTGAAAAGTACAAAACTTCTCCTTTGTGTCAATGTTCAATCTCTAAAATATGCATTCAAGGTTTAAACAAAAAAGTCAAAAATTTGAAAAATGCCAGTTCTAAACTGTGTATGCTCATTTTAAAATGTGAAGACACAATGGTACACCTTTCTCAATGTAAAAATATTGCATCAATCATATCTGTCAAATTTCTAAAATGAGAACAGTTAGTTTTCCACTTTGCCTGTGATGTGCTTTTAGAAAACAACTTTAAATAATGGGAAAATGAGCATTAACAACTTCTAATAAAGATGATCAAATAATTGGTCGATTGATAATCTGGTTAATATGATAAAATTGATCCCAGTCCCTGTTGGAGTCAGTCAGAGCATTTCCATAGAGAGCCACTTTGCATCAGCAGCACCATGCTCCAGTGCTCTGGGAGAGTTTATAGTCCTGAGAGTTGAAGACTGGATGACTGACAGCTGTCCTTCATGACAACACAAGACACAGAAATCCTCCTCATCAAAAACATGACTTTGGTCTCCGTCCTCATCTGGACTCTCCTCTGCTGCTGCTTCACAGGTAAAGTCCAGAGAATCCAACTCCTCTATCAACATCTGTCCCTCTGAAATGAAGCCCACAAAACCATGACTCTGTTTTATCTTTCTGTCTCTGTGTCCTCAGAGTCCAGAGGACAATACACACTGACTCAGCCTGGAGCAGTGAGATCTGCTGCAGGAGGCTCAGTCACCATCAGATGTAGAGTCAGTCAGGATGTTTATGTTTGGAGCAACAGGCACTATTTAGCCTGGTACCAACAGAGAGATGGAGAAAAACCTAAACTCCTCATTAATCGTGCTTCCACTCGAGAATCAGGGATTCCAGGTCGTTTTACAGGCAGTGGATCAAACTCTGACTTCACTCTGAGCATCAGTGGAGTCCAGGCTGAAGATGCAGCAGTTTACTACTGTCAGAGTTTTCACTACATCAACAGTCAGCATGTGTTCACACAGTGAAAAAGCGTCGTACAAAAACCTCCCTCAGTCAAAGTGAACAGAAACTGAACTGACTGCTGCAGCTGGAAGAGACTGATACAGTTCACTGAGGACACACACACAGTTCCAGTCAAAAGCCCAATCAGAGCATTAACATCACAAAGAAGAGAGAGATCTGACCATTGACATCACAACTGCATCTCCAATAGAGTCAGCTCCAGTAACATCCACACATACACCTGCTTCAACGAATCATCAATGTCCACAGACTATGTTAAAGTCTCAGGTCACTGAAGCTGTGGCAGAAACACTGCCACTGTCATAAACATAATTTAACTGAAACACAACACAAAGTGCACATGACACAGACAAAACTGTTGTCAGAAGATTAAACTGAACTTTGAACACAAAGCATTTTCTGGAAGATCAATGATATCTAATGCCTGAGACATTCTGATCAAATATTTATTACTGGTAAAAAAATTTAAAAAAAGAACCAAAAAAAAGGATCATAGCCTAAAAATATATAAGCTAGAGGAGACTAAAGATGGTGTCTTGTGGAACTCTATGATTTGATTATAGCAAATTAACGTAAAAGTGAGAAAAATATCACCACACAGGTTTTGACTGATTAACACTGTGAGACAAGAGGGACATGTGCTGTTTATATATACGTCAACAGTATCAGTGGCTGCACACAGAGTTTTATCAATCTCCAAGAGGATGAATGAATGAGTGAGTTGTTCCAGCAGTGAGGAGGACACAGCATGATGCATTGAGGACAGCTCCAGTTGAGTGACTGTGTGTGTTTGCATATGTGTCCTTCCTCTCTGCTCCCAGCCGTTAAGAGGCCAGTGTTGATCAGTGTGTGTCCAGGCCTTTCACAGCCACTGACACCACAGCAGCTCAATGATGATGTCTGTGACTCTACTGCTGGCCACCCTGGGGCTCCTTGTTCAGGGTGAGACTCTCTGCTGAAAACTCTGCTTCAGGATGGAACCAGGTTCACCACCATGATGTTCTGCTATGATGGAGAAACACTGAAACCAGCAGCATTGACCTTCTTCCATCTGTTCTCCATGTTCAAGAAATGATCCTCTTCTGTTTGGATGTTGATCTTTCTCCAAGATGGATTTGTCTCAATAACTCTTCTCCTCTTGTTCATGTTTTTCAGGTTCATCAGGAGAAATCATCCTGACTCAGACTCCTGGAGCTCAGTCTGTTGTTCCAGGTCAGACTGTTTCTCTCAGATGTAAAGCCAGTTCAAGTGTTACTTATGATCTACAGTGGTACCTTCAGAAACCTGGAGAAACTCCTAAACTCCTGATTCATGATGATACAACCCGTTACTCTGGAGTCCCAGAACGTTTCAGTGGAAGTAAATCCAGCAACACTGACTTCACTCTGACCATCAGTGGAGTTCAGACTGAAGACGCAGGAGTTTATTACTGTCAACATGATGAAGCCTTCCCGTTCACACAGTGATACAACGTCGTACAAAAACCTCCCTCAGCTGCAGAGGAACTGATCTGACTCAACAGCTGCACTGAAACTAAAACATGGTTTGACTTCAACATATTCTCATGTTTTAAAAAGATTTTCCCCAAATAAGTATTTTATTCACTACATTTACAATTTAAGGTAATTTTATCAAACCAGTTCTGTTTAATCAAATGGCTCCTTTTGAGTTGTCACCATTATCATATTTTACCAAACACAGGTGTCAGTCAATATAACACAAGGAAAAATCAAATAAACCTAAACTTACTTAATGTACTGCAAAAACAATGTTATAATAAAATATTCATTTCAAATTGAACCCCCAATATCCATCAAATAAAGGATTTTTTACAGATGGCATTACAGTTCAAATGTCTAATTTTCCCACATGAGATATTGAAGAAAAAAGCACAATTTAACTGCATCATGGCTCTGTCATGAAGAGAAACAAAGGAGAGCTGCAGAGTGAGTGCATACTTAGTGGATATCACTCTATGCTGATGATACTTGACTTTATATTTGTATACCCCCAAAAGATACAGAGACATATTAAATTTCTGTTTGTCAAACAACACAGAAGTTGACTAGTCCAATTTGCCATTTAAGGCTACCAATTTATCAATTGAAAAATATTAAATGTATGAGAAAAAAAGTCATTTGTGGATGTGAATGTTTTTTGTTGTTTTAATGTTTTTTGTATACAAATCAGTGGAGGGATTCATCAAGTGTTATATCATACCACAGACAAAGAATCATCATCTTATGACAAACCAAAGACAGAATCAAAATTAATTTGATGAACAGATCTTTATTTTCTGGAAATAGTGAAATTACAAACTGTCAAACACATCAGAGAGAAAGACAGAACATGATAATAAAAGAACGAGAGAGAGTGTTAGAGAGAACAGAGTAAAACCAGTATCAGAGTCCCAGTGAGTCAGCTCAGGACTGGGGACACTGGTCTCTCCTCAGAGTCTCTGAGACCAGAGTCTGGGAGCCCTGGGTGGCCTCACAGGTCACAGAGCCCAGCTTCCCCCACTGGTCTGCAGGGAGCCTCAGGGTGCTGCTCCAGCTGTAGAGGCCGTCCTTCCCCAGCACCGCGGGGCTCCTGCTCTCCTCCCAGCTGCTGCTGATGCTGCTGCCGTCCACCTTCCAGACCAGAGTCCAGTCTGAGGGGAAGCCCTTGTTGGCCAGGCACATGAGCGTGGCCTTCCCAAGCTGCCGCTGGTCCAGCTCCTCACTGGAGGGGGGCAGCACCGTCAGGGTGGGGCGGGTATCACCTATAGGAGACACAGACCATAAACTGTCAATCCAACAGCAGCCACTTGGACACCTTTACTGTGTGAGAGCTGGTTTTGTCCTTTAAGGAGTTTCTGTCAGATGTTTTTCTGCTCCACCAGTCACTCACTCACAAATTGTTTCACTTCCCTTCAAGAAGCCTCTCATGCACATCAGCACAGAGACAATCACCATACAGTTTGACCTGAAATCTATCAAACTTCTCTAGAAATACAAAAAGCTCATTTGGAAACATTTACACATTTTCCGTAGTAATGTATACAATCTTCAGTTTACGAAAGTTGGATTTGCAGGTGTAACACAAACACATTTATCAAATAATCTGACAACCATCAAATGTTCCTCGAGTGGAAAATAGTCCTCACTGAAGAAACTCTTAAGATGAGTTAAATGAACAATGGAAACAGTGAATCACAAAATATAAAGTTTCAAAGGTTTTTAAAATATTAAATACTCATCTACAGAAAACTAAACCACAATTTATTAAATTGTAAATATTTGAAATTAAAATTCTTTTTGACAGTATATTTGACAAATTTTTGACCAGTTTAAAATTCAATTCAATCATATTTTAGATGACAAATGAACGTTTGACCATTTGAACAGTTCAACTTTTCAATCATGAAAGAATGAGAAATAAAAACACAACAAAAAAGCCCTAAAATATATTAAAAATATAAAACAAATTTATGACTAATTTAAAAAACAAACAAATAAAAAACTTTTTAGTATTTTTGCAGAAACTTACTGCCAAGCTCCAGTCTGGTTCCTCCACCAAAAGTCCACCACAGTGATATAAAGTCATTGAGCCGTCGTACAAAAACCTCTCACTGTAGAGACACGGCTCTCTGACTCTGACACACTGAACTCTAAATCTTTATAATATAACAAATTTTCATCATGAAACCTTAACAAAAATGTTCTGAAATTATCTTAATTGTTGGATTCTGTGTCTTTATCGTTATATTTGTTGCAAAATTTTAGAAAAAAAATCATTAGATTTTTTTTTTTCCAGTCTGGTTCCTCCAAAAAGTCCACCACAGATATTCATATTTTTGGATCCTAAAACTGAAATTTTCCACTTTTCAGAAAATCACAAAAAAAAAAATAAATATGTAATTTTAAGTTTTGCTTTTTAAACAAAATATTAAATTTTTGGATTTTTAAAAATTTGTCATTGAAAATCAAATTAAATTTTTTTCAATTTTAACACCTCAGAAAAAAAAATTCAAATATTCACTTACTTCCAAGCTCGAGTCTGGTTCCTCCACCAAAAGTCCACCACAGTGATACAAACTCATTGAGCCGTCGTACAAAAACCTCTCACTGTGGAGACACGGCTCTCTGACTCTGAAACAAACAAACTCACCAGAATTAGTCTGTTCATTTTTAATATTTGTTAAATTTAAAGAGACCCCGAGGAGTTTGATTTTAGTTATACAAGAGTCTGATATTAAATGTGAGAATCTATTCACACAAATGGGTCAACATATATTTTTTTGTCTTTATAATTAATTTTTTTATTTCTAGGTAGAGTCACCGATATTTTGTTTTGGTTTCCTGGATTTGTCCAAGAAAAATCCAATTACCTAGGATTTTCTGATCTCTTCGAAAAACTGTTGATGAAAAATGTAGGGTGAATACACCTTGAAACTCCTCATGAGATTGAAAAAAAAATCCATTTTCAAAACTGTTTTAAGATATAAAATATATTAAGAATAAAATTCAAGCAAATAAAACCTCAACAGCATTTAAAAAAGCACTTCCTGATCAATATACTCTTTAACTGATTGATCCATTGATAATCAGCATGATGAGATTGATCCCAGTCCCTGTTGGAGTCAGTCAGAGCATTTCCATAGAGAGCCACTTTGCATCAGCAGCACCATGCTCCAGTGCTCTGGGAGAGTTTATAGTCCTGAGAGTTGAAGACTGGATGACTGACAGCTGTCCTTCATGACAACACAAGACACAGAAATCCTCCTCATCAAAAACATGACTTTGGTCTCCGTCCTCATCTGGACTCTCCTCTGCTGCTGCTTCACAGGTAAAGTCCAGAGAATCCAACTCCTCTATCAACATCTGTCCCTCTGAAATGAAGCCCACAAAACCATGACTCTGTTTTATCTTTCTGTCTCTGTGTCCTCAGAGTCCAGAGGACAATACACAGTGACTCAGCCTGGAGCAGTGAGATCTGCTGTAGGAGGATCAGTCACCATCAACTGTAGAACCAGTCACAGGGTAGATGATGGGACAGATGTCTACTGGTACCAGCAGAAATCTGGAGGAACTCCTAAACTTCTTATTTACTATGGCAGACATCGAGCATCAGGGATTCCAGACCGTTTTACAGGCAGTGGAAGAGACACTGACTTCACTCTGAGCATAAGTGGAGTCCAGGCTGAAGATGCAGCAGTTTACTACTGTCTGGGTGAATTCTATTACAGCAGTCGGTATTCGTTCACACAGTGAAAAAGCGTCGTACAAAAACCTCCCTCAGTGAAACTGATGAGGAACTGAACTGACTGCTGCAGCTGGAAGAGACTGCAGAGACTGATACAGTTCACTGAGGACATGGATACACACACAGACTAATCATTTTATACATTATATGAGATAAGATAGACAAGGCAAGATAAGATAAGATAAGATAAGATAAGATAAGATAAGATAAGATAAGATAAGATAAGACAAGACAAAATAATATTAGCCTTTATTCATATTCATTTGTATACAATGTGAAAAGGAGAGGCGCGCTGACACAGCCTTGGGGAACTCCTGTGTGTTAGAAAGGCCTGATACAAATGAACCTAGTGGATTCACCTCCATCTGTTGTAGCTTTGTTAAAAGGATTTGAGGCAGAATTGTTTTGTAGCTGAACTAAAATCCATAAAAAACTGATCTAGTAAAGGTTTTAGTATCTTCTAAGTGCTTCAGTATGAGACGGGACAGGGTACATAAGGCATCTCCAGTACTACTCCAGTACATCCATATACACAAATTGATAGGGATCAAGAAGATGTTGGACCTGTGTACCAAGTTCTCCAAACATAATACGTTCAAAAGATTTCATGACGACTGACGTTGTTGCAACTGGTCTGTAGCCATTATTCTCCTGTGGGCATGGTGTCTTTGCCATTGTGTTGTTACACTGTGCTTTAACTTTAACACTGGTCTCCAACTTTATTAATTTCAGGATAAAGATTCAGTAGACATCATGTTGCATCATTTCTATGATCTACATATTGTAGGGTTAAGGGTAGGCTATGTGTGTCCTCAGTGAACTGTATCAGTCTCTGCAGTCTCTTCCAGCTGCAGCAGTCAGTTCAGTTTCTGTTCACTTGGACTGAGGGAGGTTTTTGTACCACGCTTTTTCACTGTGTGAACAGCTGCCAACGGCTGCTATCAAATTCTCCCTGACAGTAGTAAACTGCTGCATCTTCAGCCTGGACTCCACTGATGCTCAGAGTGAAGTCAGAGTTTGATCCACTGCCTGAAAAACGACCTGGAATCCCTGATACTCGAGTGGAAGCGTAGTAGATGAGGAGTTTAGGTTTTTCTCCATCTCTCTGTTGGTACCAAGATAAATAGTTGTTGCTCCAAACATTCTGACCAGTTTTACAGTTGATGGTGACTGATCCTCCTACAGCAGAGCTCACTGCTCCAGGCTGAGTCACTGAGACCATTTCTTTAGATTCTGGGGACACAGAGACAGAAAGATAAAACAGAGTCATGGTTTTGTGGGCTTCATTTCAGAGGGACAGATGTTGATAGAGGAGTTGGATTCTCTGGACTTTACCTGTGAAGCAGCAGCAGAGGAGAGTCCAGATGAGGACGGAGACCAAAGTCATGTTTTTGATGAGGAGGATTTCTGTGTCTTGTGTTGTCATGAAGGACAGCTGTCAGTCATCCAGTCTTCAACTCTCAGGAATATAAACTCTCCCAGAGCACTGGAGCATGGTGCTGCTGATGCAAAGTGGCTCTCTATGGAAATGCTCTGACTGACTCCAACAGGGACTGGGATCAATCTCATCATGCTGATTATCAATGGATCAATCACATTAATGGAATAAATATTAGAAATCCTGAAAAACCCAAAGTTGGGTTTTCTGAAATGTCATATATTGTATTAATTTAAACATGATCAGCCACAATACAATATGATGATGTGTTGAGGACAGCTCCAGTTGAGTGACTGTGTGTGTTTGCATATGTGTCCTTCCTCTCTGCTCCCAGCCGTTAAGAGGCCAGTGTTGATCAGTGTGTGTCCAGGCCTTTCACAGCCACTGACACCACAGCAGCTCAATGATGATGTCTGTGACTCTACTGCTGGCCACCCTGGGGCTCCTTGTTCAGGGTGAGACTCTCTGCTGAAAACTCTGCTTCAGGATGGAAGCAGGTTCACCACCATGATGTTCTGCTATGATGGAGAAACACTGAAACCAGCAGCATTGACCTTCTTCCATCTATTCTCCATGTTCAAGAAATGATCCTCTTCTGTTTGGATGTTGATCTTTCTCCAAGATGGAATTGTCTTAATAACTCTTCTCCTCTTGTTCATGTTTTTCAGGTTCATCAGGAGAAATCATCCTGACTCAGACGCCTGGAGCTCGGTCTGTTGTTCCAGGTCAGACTGTTTCAATCAGGTGTAAAGCCAGTTCAAGTTTGGGTAGCAACCTTCATTGGTACCTTCAGAAACCTGGAGAAGCTCCTAAACTCCTGATTTATTACGCTACAAACCGTCAGTCTGGAGCCCCAGAACGTTTCAGTGGAAGTAAATCCAGCAACACTGACTTCACTCTGACCATCAGTGGAGTTCGGGCTGAAGACGCAGGAGTTTATTACTGTCAACAGGATTACAGCACACCGTTCACACAGTGATACAACGTCGTACAAAAACCTCCCTCAGCTGCAGAGGAACTGATCTGACTCAACAGCTGCACTGAAACTAAAACATGGTTTGACTTCAACATATTCTCATGTTTTAAAAAGATTTTCCTCAAATAAGTATTCTATTAACTACATTTATAATTTAAGGTAATTTTATCAAACCAGTACTGTTTAATTAAATGGCTCCTTTTGAGTTCATCATCATCCATCATCATATTTTAACAAACACATAGATGTCAGTCAATATAATACATTGTGAAGAAAAAGTCCAATAAACCTAAATTTATTTAATTTATTGTAAAAACAATGTTATAATCAAATATTTATTTCAAATTGAACTCCAAATATCCATCAATGAAGGATTATTTTTTAACAGATGGCATTACAGTTCAAATGTCTAATTTTCCCACATGAAATATTGAAGAAAAAAGCATAGTTAGTTGAACTATATCATGGCTCTGTCATGAAGAGAAACAAAGGAGAGCTGCAGAGAGTGCATAATCAGTGGATATCACTCTATGCTGATGATACTTGACTTTATATTTGTATACCCCCAAAACATACAGAGACATATTGCATTTCTGTTCGTCAAACAACACAGAAGTTGACTAGTCCAATTTTCCATTTATGGCTACTAAGGCTTATTAATTGAAAAATATTAAATGTATGAGAAAAAAAGTCATTTGTGGGTGTGCATGTTTTTTTTTTTAAATAATGTTTTGTGTATACAAATCAGTGGAGGAATTCATCAAGTGTTATATCATATCACAGACAAAGAATCATCATCTTATAACAAACCAAAGACTGAATCCAAATTAATTTGATGAACAGATCTTTATTTTCTGGAAATAGTGAAATTACAAACTGCCAAACACATCAGAGAGAAAGACAGAACATGATAATAAAAGAAAGACAGAGAGTGTCAGAGAGAACAGAGTAAAACCAGTATCAGAGTCCCAGTGAGTCAGCTCAGGACTGGGGACACTGGTCTCTCCTCAGAGTCTCTGAGACCAGAGTCTGGGAGCCCTGGCTGGCCTCACAGGTCACAGAGCCCAGCTTCCCCCACTGGTCTGCAGGGAGCCTCAGGGTGCTGCTCCAGCTGTAGAGGCCGTCCTTCCCCAGCACCGCGGGGCTCCTGCTCTCCTCCCAGCTGCTGCCGATGCTGCGGCCGTCCACCTTCCAGACCAGATTCCAGTCTGAGGGGAAGCCCTTGTTGGCCAGGCACATGAGCGTGGCCTTCCCAAGCTGCCGCTGGTCCAGCTCCTCACTGGAGGGGGGCAGCACCGTCAGGGTGGGGCGGGTATCACCTATAGGAGACACAGACCATAAACTGTCAATCCAACAGCAGCCACTTGGACACTTTTACTGTGTGAGAGCTGGTTTTGTCCTTTAAGGAGTTTCTGTCAGATGTTTTTCTGCTCCACCAGTCACTCACTCACACATGGTTTCACTTCCCTTCAAGAAGCCTCTCATGCACATCAGCACAGAGACAATCACCATACAGTTTGACCTGAAATCTATCAAACTACTCTAGAAATACCAAAAGCTCATTTGGAAACATTTACACATTTTCCGTAGTAATGTATAAAATCTTCAGTTTACGAAAGTTGGATTTTCAGGTGTAACACAAACACATTTATCAAATAATCTGACAACCATCAAATGTTCCATAAGTGGAAAATAATCCTCACTGACCAAACTCCTAAAATGATTTTAAACAACAGTGGAAACAGTGAATCACAAAATATAAAGTATCACAGGTTTTTAAAATATTAAATACTCATCTACAGAAAACGAACCACAATTTACCTTTGACACATTGTAAGGTGAGTTTGAAATTAATATTCTTTTTGACAGTATATTAGACGACAAATTACGTTTGACCAGTTTAAAATTTATGATTTTTTTTTTACAGTATTTTAGATGACAAATGACGTTTGACCATTTGAACAGTTCAACTTCAGTTCAATCATGAAAGACATGAGAGAAGAAAACTTCTTTGACAAAAAAGCCCTAGATTTAAGGCCATGATTAAAAAGAAAGATAAATAAAACTAAATTTATATAAAGACAATTTAAAACAAAAAAGTCACATAAATATGTTTTTAGTATTTCTGCAGAAACTTACTTCCAATATCCAATCTGGTTCCTCCACCGAACGTGAGCCACAGTGATACAAAGTCATTGAGCCGTCGTACAAAAACCTCTCACTCTAGAGACACGGCTCTCTGACTCTGTTACACTTAACTTATCTACAAATTTTTATAAAATAACTATAATTTTCACTTTTTTAAAAATTGTCGCCTTCATTTGCAACATTTGCTCTTAACTGAAATTATCTAAAAGGAATAATTGTTGGATTCTAAAAACTGGCATTTTCAATGTTAAAAACAACAAACACTAATAACACAGATTATATTTGTTTTTGTCATTTTAAAGCAGAAGTAAGTGATATATTTGTGTTAATATAAGTCTTAAATAGTTATATCTTCCGACAGCAATCACTTACATAGAGTGTTTGGACCAAAACACGGGTCTGTCAGTCACTCTGCTCTGCTCTGAGCCGAGGAGAAAACATTTATCGTATCCTACAGTTTTTATCCAATGAGGAGAGAGAACGGCATGCAGGGCTGTGTGTGCAGCCAAGGAACGCCGTGAATGTGGCGACGTAGGGACAAGGACTGTTATGGTGCGTTCAAGGAAACTCGTATTTTTCCGACCGTGAAGTGGTACCAGTTCGATCTGGTACGAGTTCACCGGTCGGAAGTTACGAGTGGCTGTTATAGTGACTTTCACCGGTAAAACAGGTCGGAGAAACACGAGTGGGTTACCTGGAACGCTACAAAGTCGTAAGTTGTGACTTGAAGCTGTAATTTACGATTTCAAAAGCCTGCCTGGAACGCAGCATTAGCGAAAACGACCGGACCACTTACTTCTGCTTTAACATCTAAGAAATAAAAATTTAGAAAAAAAATCATGAATCGAACTACTAAATGGTAACTTACTTCCAATATCCAGTCTGGTTCCTCCACCAAAAGTCCACCACAGTGATACAAACTCATTGAGCCGTCGTACAAAAACCTCTCACTGTAGAGACACGGCTCTCTGACTCTGACACACTGAACTTAATCTACGGGTTTTCATCAGATAACTATATTTTCCCCTTATTTAAAAAAACAATCATTATACAAAAAAATATAATATAAGTTTTGCTTTTTAAACAAAATATTAAATAATTTTGGATTTTTAATACAAATACTTGACATTGAAAACACGCCACAAACAATAAAGTTCAAGATTTCTTTTTCTAATTTTAACACCTCAGAAAAAAATTCAGAATGTATTAATTTTAACTTACTTCCAATATCCAGTCTGGTTCCTCCACCGAACGTGTACCACAGTGATACAAAGTCATTGAGCCGTCGTACAAAAACCTCTCACTGTAGAGACACGGCTCTCTGACTCTGAAACAAACAAACTCACCAGAATGTTGTCATTTTTTGGCAGCTGATGTGACAAATTACAACAACAAAGTATAATTGTACATTTTTAATATTTGTTAAATTTAAAGAGACCCTGAGGAGTTTGATTTTAGTTATACAAGAGTCTCATATTAATGTGGCTGAATCTACAGTACGTCACTCACACATGTTAATGGGTCTATTTTCAATAAATATATTTTTTTGTCTTTATAATTAATTCGATATTATTATTTATAGGTAGAGTCACCGAGCATTTTGTACTTTTGGTATCCTGGATGCTGGGAATGTCCAGGGAATAACGCTGGCGGATTGCAAATACCTACGACAGTATCTGATCATCTTCGAACCCCCAACTTTCATTCTTGATTGATGAAAAAATGTAGGGTGAATACACCTTGCTTTCCCAAACTCCTCATCGTCCCTTTATTGAAAAACTGTTTTAAGATATGGGAAAATATATTAAGAATAAAATTAGCGCAAACACATGAAACCTAAGAAGCATTAAAAATAAGAATTAACACTTTCTAATCAATATTCTGATGAACTGATTGATCCATTGCTAATCAGTATGATAAAATCTATCCCAGTCCCTGTTGGAGTCAGTCAGAGCATTTCCATAGAGAGCCACTTTGCATCAGCAGCACCATGCTCCAGTGCTCTGGGAGAGTTTATAGTCCTGAGATTTGAAGCCTGGATGACTGACAGCTGTCCTTCATGACAACACAAGACACAGAAATCCTCCTCATCAAAAACATGACTTTGGTCTCCGTCCTCATCTGGACTCTCCTCTGCTGCTGCTTCACAGGTAAAGTCCAGAGAATCCAACACCTCTATCAACATCTGTCCCTCTGAAATGAAGCCCACAAAACCATGACTCTGTTTTATCTTTCTGTCTCTGTGTCCTCAGAGTCCAGAGGTCAGGTCACAGTGACTCAGCCTGGAGCAGTGAGTGCTGCTGCAGGAGGATCAGTCACCATCAACTGTAGAGTTAGTCAGGACGTTTACAACAACAACTTTTTACACTGGTACCAACAGAGAGATGGAGAAAAACCTAAACTCCTCTTTTACTACACTTCCAATCGAGCATCAGGGATTCCAGGTCGTTTTACAGGCAGTGGATCAAACTCTGACTTCACTCTGAGCATCAGTGGAGTCCAGGCTGAAGATGCAGCAGTTTACTACTGTCAGAGTGCTCACCATATCAACAGCAAGTGGGTGTTCACACAGTGAAAAAGCGTTGTACAAAAACCTCCCTCAGTCAAAGTGAACAGAAACTGAACTGACTGCTGCAGCTGGAAGAGACTGCAGAGACTGATACAGTTCACTGAGGACACACACACACACACATTTTTGTCTTGGGCGATCAGGAGAGAAAGACACAGACAATTAATACATACTTCCTGCCACGAGCAATGAAAAACATAAAGTCAAAGCACAAATACATAAAATGGGATGTCCCCTACTACACTACACACCCCACCTCACACTTACCTCATCCCTCTGCTGTCCCACACACACGTACATAATATTGTCCAGTGATAATCCATCAATACCACACGATAACACTACTCTTCTTCATCTCTGACTGATAGACTGTAGTGTCTGTGTCTCTTGTTAAGAGACAGAAACATGTTGATATAATTATAAATAGTGGTGGTTACTATATTCAGTGAAAAGGAGAGGCACGCTGACACAGCCTTGGGGAACTCCCGTGTGTTAGAAAGGCCTGATACAATTGAACCAAGTGGATTCACCTCCATCTGTTGTAGCTTTGTTAAAAGGATTTGAGGCAGAATCGTTTTTTTAGCTGAACTAAAATCCATAAAAACCGATCTAGTAAAAGTTTTAGTATCTTCTAAGTGCTTCAGTATGAGACGGGATATAGTACATAAGGCATCTCCAGTACTACTCCAGTACATCCATATACACAAACTGATAGGGATCAAGAAGATGTTGGACCTGTGTACCAAGTTCTCCAAACATTATACGTTCCAAAGATTTAATGACGACTGACGTTATCGCAACTGGTGTGTAGTCATTATTCTCTTGTGGGCATGGTGTCTTTGCCATTGTGTTGTTACACTGTGTGTTACCAAATAGACTTCAACACTGGTCTCCGACTTTATTCATTTCAGGATAAAGGTTCAGTAGACATCATGTTGCATCATATTTCTATAATCTGCATATTGTTACATATTGTTTATTGTTTTTTACTGATTTCAGCAGAGAAGGCATTGATGGACATCGCAGAATAAAATTATCATATCTTATCAATAATAGACATTTAGTAGTGTACTGTATGTGCATGTGTCCTCAGTGAACTGTATCAGCATCTTCCAGCTGCAGCAGTCAGTTCAGTTTCTGTTCACTTTTTATCACAGGGAGGTTTTTGTACGACACTTTTTCACTGTGTGAACACGTCCTTACTGTTGATATAGTGATAACTCTTACAATAGTAAACTGCTGCATCTTCAGCCTGGACTCCACTGATGCTCAGAGTGAAGTCAGACCCGGATCCACTGCCTGTAAAACGACCTGGAATCCCTGATGCTCCAGTGGAAGTGTATTGGATGAGGAGTTTAGGTTTTTCTCCGTCTCTCTGTTGGTACCAGAATAAATAGTTGCTGTAAACGTCCTGACTGACTCTACATCCGATGGTGACTGATCCTCCTACAGCAGCGCTCACTGCTCCAGGCTGAGTCAGTGTGACCTGACCTCTGGACTCTGAGGACACAGAGACAGAAAGATAAAACAGACAAACACTTATTTGATCATCTTTATTAGAAGTTGTTAATGCTCATTTTCCCATTATTTAAAGGTGTTTTCTTCAGCACATCACAGACAAAGTGGAAAACTAACTGTTCTCACTTTAGAAATTCAACAGAGATGTGATTTGCAAAAATTTTTCCTTGAGAGAAAATACCATTGTGTCTTCACATTTTAAAATGAGCATACACAGTTTACAACTGGCATTTTTCAAATTTTTGACTTTTTTGTTTAAACCTTGAATGCATATTTTAGAGATTGAACATTGACACAAAGGAGAAGTTTTGTACTTTTCAACTTTTGTACTAAAACTGGTCTGTTGTCATGGATCAGTTGATGTGATGAAGTGATGCCTGTCTGTTCCCATGGTTACTGGGCTGAAAGAGGGAAATGAAAAACCTGATGAGGAGTTTCATCCAGTCTGAAGAAAACCAACAGAGTAACGTCTCCTCCGCTGCTTCAGTCCACTAGAGGGAGTTAGGTTTCATGAAACTGTGAAGTTACCCAGACCTTCCAGACTCTGGCCTAAGAGACACTGAGGACAGAGACCAGTGTCCCCCCAAGTCCAGACCCAACTCACTGGGACTATGATACTGGTCTGTATTCAATGTATTCAATGATTTCTCTCATTGTGATGAAATATTTTAAATAATAGTTGTATATGAGGTAGGATTAATATAGGTAAAACTAAAAGGTTCAAGGTTGTGTTAAAATGTACTTTAAATAATTTAAAAGGGTATGGCCATCGATTAAAATATGGGATATACTTTGAAAATCATCGTCAGCATGAATGTATTTTACAGAATTTAAGTCTATTATTTTCTTCAATGATATTTAACACTTAAAATAATATCTCAACAGAAACTTGGAAAATGCTCTTCATGTCATTGTGTCCCTTCACTCACTGTGTTTGTTGGATCAGCAGTAAAACCTTAGAATATTATTCTGAAGGAAATAAACACTGGTGTGTTTTCATGTGAAGCTACTAACTTGTCTGTGAGTCTGTCACTCTGACTTTGACTTTGTGTCATGAATGGTTTAGTGAGAACTTTGACTGAAATGAATGAAAAATGAACTTACATTAATTGTAGTGAAGCTACATAATTACATGTTGTTTTGTTCAGACATTATGATCTTTTACTGTCAGTGCAGCTGTGGATCAGATCAGTTCCTCTGCAGCTGAGGGAGGTTTTTGTACGACGCTTTTTCACTGTGTGAACGGGGTGCTGTAACTCTGTTGACAGTAATAAACTCCTGCATCTTCACTCTGGATTCTACTGATGGTCAGAGTGAAGTCAGTTCCTGACCAACTGCCACTGAAACGATCTGAAACTCCAGACTGACGGGTTGTAGCGTAATAAATCAGGAGTTTAGGAGCTTCTCCAGGTTTCTGAAGGTACCAATGACAGTAGCTGCTCATACTTGAACTGGCTTTACATCTGAGAGAAACAGTCTGATCTAGAACAGCAGACTGAGCTCCAGGAGTCTGAGTCAGGATGATTTCTCCTGATGAACCTGGAAAACATGAACGAGAGGAGAAGAGTTATTGAGACAAATCCATCTTGGAGAAAGATCAACATCCAAACAGAAGAGGATCATTTCTTGAACATGGAGAACAGATGGAAGAAGGTCAATGCTGCTGGTTTCAGTGTTTCTCCATCATAGCAGAACATCATGGTGGTGAACCTGGTTCCATCCTGAAGCAGAGTTTTCAGCAGAGAGTCTCACCCTGAACAAGGAGCCCCAGGGTGGCCAGCAGTAGAGTCACAGACATCATCATTGAGCTGCTGTGGTGTCAGTGGCTGTGAAAGGCCTGGACACACACTGATCAACACTGGCCTCTTAACGGCTGGGAGCAGAGAGGAAGGACACATATGCAAACACACACAGTCACTCAACTGGAGCTGTCCTCAATGCATCATGTGTCCTCCTCACTGCTGGAATAATTCAGTCATTCATTCATCCTCTTGGAGATTGATTAAAACTCTGGATATAGTTTCATATAAAAATGATGAAGTGCAGCCAGCCACTGATACTGTTGACGTATATATAAACAGCACATGTCCCTCTTGTCTCACAGTGTTAATCAGTCAAAACCTGTGTGGTAATATTTTTTCTCACTTTTACGTTCATTTGCTATAATCAAATTTACTCATTCCACAAGGCACCATCTTTAGTCTCCTCTAGCTTATATATTTTTAGGCTATGATCCTTTTTTTTGGTTCTTTTTTTTTTTTTTTTTTTACCAGTAATAAATGTTTGATCAGAATGTCTCAGGCATTAGATACCATTGATCTTCCAGAAAATGCTTTGTGTTCAATGTTCAGTTTAATCTTCTGACAACAGTTTTGTCTGTGTCATGTGCACTTTGTGTTGTGTTTCAGATAAATTATGTTTATGACAGTGGCAGTGTTTCTGCCACAGCTTCAGTGACCTGAGACTTTAACATTCACAGTCTGTGGACATTGATGATTCGTTGAAGCAGGTGTATGTGTGGATGTTACTGGAGCTGACTCTACTGGATGCAGTTGTGATTTCAATGGTCAGACCATCTCTCTCTCTCTCTCTCTCTCTCTCTCTCTCTCTCTCCCCGTGTATGTGTGTGTGTGTCCTCAGTGAACTGTATCAGTCTCTTCCAGCTGCAGCAGTCAGTTCAGTTTCTGTTCACTTTGACTGAGGGAGGTTTTTGTACGACGCTTTTTCACTGTGTGAACACACCACCACTGTGGTAACTCTGACAGTAGTAAACTGCTGCATCTTCAGCCTGGACTCCACTGATGCTCAGAGTGAAGTCAGAGTTTGATCCACTGCCTGTAAAACGACCTGGAATCCCTGATGCTTGAGTGGAAGCATAGTAGATGAGGAGTTTAGGTTTTTCTCCATCTCTCTGTTGGTACCAGGCTAAATAGTTGTTGTTGTAAACATCCTGACTGACTCTACATCTGATGGTGACTGAGCCTCCTACAGCAGAGCTCACTGCTCCAGGCTGAGTCAGTGTGACCTGACCTCTGGACTCTGAGGACACAGAGACAGAAAGATAAAACAGAGTCATGGTTTTGTGGGCTTCATTTCAGAGGGACAGATGCTGATAGAGGAGTTGGATTCTCTGGACTTTACCTGTGAAGCAGCAGCAGAGGAGAGTCCAGATGAGGACGGAGACCAAAGTCATCATGTTTTTGATGAGGAGGATTTCTGTGTCTTGTGTTGTCATGAAGGACAGCTGTCAGTCATCCAGTCTTCAACTCTCAGGACTATAAACTCTCCCAGAGCACTGGAGCATGGTGCTGCTGATGCAAAGTGGCTCTCTATGGAAATGCTCTGACTGACTCCAACAGGGACTGGGATCAATTTTATCATATTAACCAGATTATCAATCGACCAATTATTTGATCATCTTTATTAGAAGTTGTTAATGCTCATTTTCCCATTATTTAAAGTTGTTTTCTTCAGCACATCACAGGCAAAGTGGGAAACTAACTGTTCTCATTTTAGAAATTTGACAGATATGATTTGTTATATTTTTACATTGAGAAAAAGTACCATTGTGTCTTCACATTTTAAAATGAGCATACCCAGTTTAGAATTGGCATTTTTCAAATTTTTGACTTTTTTGTTTAAACCTTGAATGCATATTTTAGAGATTGAACATTGACACAAAGGAGAAGTTTTGTACTTTTCAACTTTTGTACTAAAACTGGTCTGTTGTCATGGATCAGTTGATGTGATGAAGTGATGCCTGTCTGTTCCCATGGTTACTGGGCTGAAAGAGGGAAATGAAAAAACTGACGACAAGTTTCATCTAGTCTGAAGAAAACCAACAGAGTAACGTCTCCTCCGCTGCTTCAGTCCACTAGAGGGAGTTAGGTTTCATGAAACTGTGAAGTTACCCAGAGCTTCCAGACTCTGGCCTAAGAGACACTGAGGACAGAGAACAGTGTCCCCCCCAGTCCAGACCCAACTCACTGGGACTATGATTCTGGTCTGTATTCAATGTATTCAATGATTTCTCTCATTGTGAAGAAATATTTTAAATAATAGTTGTACATGAGGTAGGATTAATATAGATAAAACTAAAAGGTTCAAGGTTGTGTTAAAATGTACTTTAAATAATTTAAAAGGGTATGGCCATCGATTAAAATATTGGATATACTTTGAAAATCATCGTCAGCATGAATGTATTTTACAGAATTTAAGTCTATTATTTTCTTCAATGATATTTAACACTTAAAATAATATCTCAACAGAAACTTGACTGAAGCTCATCATGTCGTCATGTCCCTTCACTCACTGTGTTTGTTGGATCAGCATTAGTAAAATACTCTCAGTAAAACCTTAGAATATTATTCTGAAGGAAATAAACACTGATGTGTTTTCATGTGAAGCTACTAACTTGTCTGTGATGTCTGTCACTCTGACTTTGACTTTGTGTCATAAATGGTTTAGTGAGAACTTTGACTGAAATGAATGAAAAATTAACTTAATTGTAGTGAAGCTACATAATTACATGATGTTTTGTTCAGACATTATGATCTTTTACTGTCAGTGCAGCTGTGGATCAGATCAGTTCCTCTGCAGCTGAGGGAGGTTTTTGTACGACGCTTTTTCACTGTGTGAACGGGAAGCTGTAACTCTGCTGACAGTAATAAACTCCTGCATCTTCACTCTGGATTCTGCTGATGGTCAGAGTGAAGTCAGTTCCTGACTGACTGCCACTGAAACGATCTGAAACTCCAGACTGAAGAGTTGTAGCGTAACGAATCAGGAGTTTAGGAGCTTCTCCAGGTTTCTGAAGGTACCAATGACAGTGGTTGCTCATACTTGAACTGGCTTTACACCTGATAGAAACAGTCTGATCAAGAACAGCAGACTGAGCTCCAGGAGTCTGAGTCAGGATGATTTCTCCTGATGAACCTGAAAAACATCAACAAGAGGAGAAGAGTTACTGAGACAAATCCATCTTGGAGAAAGATCAACATCCAAACACAAGAGGATCATTTCTTGAATATAGAGAATAGATGGAAGAAGGTGAATGCTGCTGGTTCCAGTGTTTCTCCATCATAGCAGAACATCATGGTGGTGAACCTGGTTCCATCCTGAAGCAGAGTTTTCAGCAGAGAGTCTCACCCTGAACAAGGAGCCCCAGGGTGGCCAGCAGTAGAGTCACAGACATCATCATTGAGCTGCTGTGGTGTCAGTGGCTGTGAAAGGCCTGGACACACACTGATCAACACTGGCCTCTTAACGGCTGGGAGCAGAGAGGAAGGACACATATGCAAACACACACAGTCACTCAACTGGAGCTGTCCTCAATGCATCATCATGTTGTATCATTGCTGATCATGTTTAAATTAGTAAAATATATGAGATTTCAGAAGGCCCAACTCTGGGTTTTTCAGGATTTCTAATATTTATTCCATTAATGTCATTGATCCATTGATAATCAGCATGATGAGATTGATCCCAGTCCCTGTTGGAGTCAGTCAGAGCATTTCCATAGAGAGCCACTTTGCATCAGCAGCACCATGCTCCAGTGCTCTGGGAGAGTTTATAGTCCTGAGAGTTGAAGACTGGATGACTGACAGCTGTCCTTCATGACAACACAAGACACAGAAATCCTCCTCATCAAAAACATGACTTTGGTCTCCGTCCTCATCTGGACTCTCCTCTGCTGCTGCTTCACAGGTAAAGTCCAGAGAATCCAACTCCTCTATCAACATCTGTCCCTCTGAAATGAAGCCCATAAAACCATGACTCTGTTTTATCTTTCTGTCTCTGTGTCCTCAGAGTCCAGAGGTCAGGTCACAGTGACTCAGCCTGGAGCAGTGAGATCTGCTGTAGGAGGATCAGTCACCATCAGATGTAGAGTCAGTCAGGATGTTTTCAACAACAAAAATTTAGCCTGGTACCAACAGAGAGACGGAGAAAAACCTAAACTCCTCATTTATGTTGCCTCCACTCGAGTATCAGGGATTCCAGGTCATTTTTCAGGCAGTGGATCAAACTCTGACTTCACTCTGAGCATCAGTGGAGTCCAGGCTGAAGATGCAGCAGTTTACTACTGTCAGAGTGAACACTACATCAACAGTCAGTGGGTGTTCACACAGTGAAAAAGCGTCGTACAAAAACCTCCCTCAGTCAAAGTGAACAGAAACTGAACTGGCTGCTGCAGCTGGAAGAGACTGCAGAGACTGATACAGTTCACTGAGGACACACACACACACACACACACACACACATACACAGGGAGAGAGAAAGAGAGAGAGAGATCTGACCATTGACATCACAACTGCATCTCCAATAGAGTCAGCTCCAGTAACATCCACACATACACCTGCTTCAAGGAATCATCAATGTCCACAGACTATGTTAAAGTCTCAGGTCACTGAAGCTGTGGCAGAAACACTGCCACTGTCATAAACATAATTTATCTGAAACACAACACAAAGTGCACATGACACAGACAAAACTGTTGTCAGAAGATTAAACTGAACATTGAACACAAAGCATTTTCTGGAGGATCAATGATATCTACTGTAATGTCTGAGACATTCTGATCAAATATTTATTACTGGTAAAAAAAAAAAAAAAAAAAGAGCCAAAAAAAAAGGATCATAGCCTAAAAATATATAAGCTAGAGGAGACTAAAGATGGTGCCTTGTGGAATGAGTAAATTTGATTATAGCAAATGAACGTAAAAGTGAGAAAAATATCACCACACAGGTTTTGACTGATTAACACTGTGAGACAAGAGGGACATGTGCTGTTTATATATACGTCAACAGTATCAGTGGCTGGCTGCACTTCATCATTTTTATATGAAACTATATCCAGAGTTTTAATCAATCTCCAAGAGGATGAATGAATGAGTGAATTATTCCAGCAGTGAGGAGAGCACAGCATGATGCGTTGAGGACAGCTCCAGTTGAGTGACTGTGTGTGTTTGCATATGTGTCCTTCCTCTCTGCTCCCAGCCGTTAAGAGGCCAGTGTTGATCAGTGTGTGTCCAGGCCTTTCACAGCCACTGACACCACAGCAGCTCAATGATGATGTCTGTGACTCTACTGCTGGCCACCCTGGGGCTCCTTGTTCAGGGTGAGACTCTCTGCTGAAAACTCTGCTTCAGGATGGAACCAGGTTCACCACCATGATGTTCTGCTATGATGGAGAAACACTGAAACCAGCAGCAGTGACCTTCTTCCATCTATTCTCCATGTTAAAGAAATGATCCTCTTCTGTTTGGATGTTGATGTTTCTCCAAGATGGATTTGTCTCAATAACTCTTCTCCTCTTGTTCATGTTTTCAGGTTCATCAGGAGAAATCATCCTGACTCAGACTCCTGGAGCTCAGTCTGTTGTTGTAGGTCAGACTGTTTCTCTCAGATGTAAAGCCAGTTCAAGTGTTTATTATGATCTACAGTGGTACCTTCACAAACCTGGAATAACTACTAAACTCCTGATTCATGATGATACAACCCGTTACTCTGGAGTCCCAGAGCGTTTCAGTGGAAGTAGATCTAGTGACACTGACTACACTCTGACCATCAGTGGAGTTCAGGCTGAAGATGCAGGAGTTTATTACTGTCAACAACATAGAGCCTTCCCGTTCACACAGTGATACAACGTCGTACAAAAACCTCCCTCAGCTGCAGAGGAACTGATCTGACTCAAAAGCTGCACTGAAACTATGGTTTGACTAAGAAGTTTTCCTTTGAAGAAATACTATATTTATTAAATTTACTATCTGATAAAGGAATTAATATGTTTTTAAAACAGTATTCAAGAAGTAATTTTGTCAAAACAGTTCAATCGAAGGGCTCCTTTTAAGACAATATATTAACAAAATATCCAAGACTGAAGAACATCCAAATTGAACTCTAAATATCAAATATCAAATAAAAATAATTTGTATTTAGAAATGATGATACACTTAAACTTTCTTCATGAAATATTGAAAAGGATAGTGCAGTTGAATAATATGATGGTTCTGTTAAAAAGAGAAACAGTTGCAGAGTGAGTTAAGACTTAGTCGATATCACTCTATGCTGATGATACTTGACTTTATGTTTATGAATCCCCAAAGGATACAGAGACATTGCAAAAATCTGTCTGTCAGACAAATAGTTGACTAGTCATGTTTTCAAATCAAGGCTGCCAATGTATCAATTCAAAAATTATACAAGTTTAAGAAAAAAACATTTACTTTTGTATCTCACAAATGCCTTATTCAGTGGGGACATTGATCAAGTGGTCTTTCATATCACTGATAAAGAATCATCATCTTATGATGTTATAAAAACCGACAGAATCAAAATGTATTTGATGAACAGATCTTTATTTTCTGGAAATAGTGAAATTACAAACATAAAAGAAACTTTCCAATTCGATCAGAGAGAAAGACAGAACATGATAATAAAAGAAAAACAGAGAGTGTTAGAGAGAACAGAGTAAAACCAGTATCAGAGTCCCAGTGAGTCAGCTCAGGACTGGGGACACTGGTCTCTCCTCAGAGTCTCTGAGACCGGAGACTGGGAGCTCTGGGTGGCCTCACAGGTCACAGAGCCCAGCTTCCCCCACTGGTCTGCAGGGAGCCTCAGGGTGCTGCTCCAGCTGTAGAGGCCGTCCTTCCCCAGCACCACTGGGCTCCTGCTCTCCTCCCAGCTGCTGCTGCTGATGCTGCCGTCCACCCTCCAGACCAGAGTCCAGTCTGAGGGGAAGCCCTTGTTGGCCAGGCACATGAGCGTGGCCTTCCCTTGCTGCCGCTGCTCCTCAATGGAGGGGGGCAGCACCGTCAGGGTGGGGCGGGTATCACCTAGGAGACACAGACCATAAACTGTCAATCCAACAGCAGCCACTTGGACACCTTTACTGTGTGAGAGCTGCTTTTGTCCTTTAAGGAGTTTCTGTCAGATGTTTTTCTGCTCCACCAGTCACTCACTCACACATGGTTTCACTTCCCTTCAAGAAGCCTCTCATGCACATCAGCACAGAGACAATCACCATACAGTTTGACCTACTCAAACTGCATTAAACTACTCTTGAAAAACATTAAGCTAATTGGGAAACATTTATACAAGTGGAAAATACTTCTCACTGACCAAACTCCTAAACAACATTGGAAACAGAGCATCACAAAACATAAAGTATCACAGGTTTCAAAAATATGAAATACTCATCTACAGAAAATGAACCACAATTTACCTTTGACACATTGTAAGATAAGTTTGAAATTTAAATTCTTTTGACAATATATTAGACAACAAATTACATTTGACCATTTGAACAGTTCAACTTCAATTCAATCATGAAAGACATGAGAGAAGAAAACTTCTTTGACAAAAAAGCCCTAGATTTAAGTCCATGATTAAAAAGAAAGATAAATAAAACAAAATTTATATAAAGACTTAATTTAAAACAAAAAAGTCACATAAATATGTTTTTAGTATTTCTGCAGAAACTTACTTCCAATATCCAGTCTGGTTCCTCCACCGAACGTGAGCCACAGTGATACAAAGTCATTGAGCCTTCGTACAAAAACCTCTCACTCTAGAGACACGGCTCTCTGACTCTGTTACACTTAACTTATCTACAAATTTTTATAAAATAAGTATAATTTTCACTTTTTTTAAAATTGTCGCCTTAATTTGCAAAATTTGCACTTATCTGAAATTATCTAAAAGGAATAATTGTTGGATTCTAAAAACTGGCATTTTCAATGTTAAAAAAACAAACACTAATAACACAGATTATATTTGTTTTTGTCATTTTAACATCTAAGAAATAAAAATTTAGAAAAAAAAATCATGAATCGAACTATTAAATGTGAACTTACTTCCAATATCCAGTCTGGTTCCTCCACCAAAAGTCCACCACAGTGATACAAACTCATTGAGCCGTCGTACAAAAACCTCTCACTGTAGAGACACGGCTCTCTGACTCTGACACACTGAACTTAATCTACGGGTTTTCATCAGATAACTATATTTTCCCCTTATTTAAAAAAAACAATCATTATACTAAAAAAAAATAATGTAAGTTTTGCTTTGTAAACAAAATATTCAATATTTTTGGATTTTAATACAAATATTTTCAACATTGAAATCACCCCACAAACAATAAAGTTTATAATTTCTTTTTCTAATGATAACACCTTAGAAAAATCAAATCAAATGTATGTATTAATCTTAACTTACTTCCAATATCCAGTCTGGTTCCTCCACCGAACGTGTACCACAGTGATACAAAGTCATTGAGCCGTCGTACAAAAACCTCTCACTGTAGAGACACGGCTCTCTGACTCTGAAACAAACAAACTCACCAAAATTAGTCTGTTGTAATTTTTTGGCAGCTGATGTGACAAATTACAACAACAAAGTATAATTGTACATTTTTAATATTTGTTAAATTTAAAGAGACCCTGAGGAGTTTGATTTTAGTTATACAAGAGTCTCATATTAATGTGGATGAATCTACGTCACTCACACTTGTTAATGGGTCCATTTTTGAAATATATATATTTTTGTCTTTATAGTTAATTCGATATTATTATTTATAGGTAGAGTCACCGAGCATTTTGTACTTTTGGTATCCTGGACGCTGCCAATGTCCAGGGAATAACGCTGACGGATTGCAATTACCTACGACAGTATCTGATCATCTTCGAACCCCCAACTTTCATTCTTGATTGATGAAAAAAATGTAGGGTGAATACACCTTTCTTTCCCAAACTCCTCATCGTCCCTTTATTGAAAAAAAAAATCCACATTTTACAAAACTGTTTTAAGATATGGGAAAATATATTAAGAATAAAATTAGCGCAAACACATAAAACCTAAGAAGCATTAAAAATAAGAATAAACACTTTCTGATCAATATTCTGATGAACTGATTGATCCAGTGATAATCAGCATGATGAGATTGATCCCAGTCCCTGTTGGAGTCAGTCAGTGCATTTCCATAGAGAGCCACTTTGCATCAGCAGCACCATGCTCCAGTGCTCTGGGAGAGTTTATAGTCCTGAGAGTTGAAGACTGGATGACTGACAGCTGTCCTTCATGACAACACAAGACACAGAAATCCTCCTCATCAAAAACATGACTTTGGTCTCCGTCCTCATCTGGACTCTCCTCTGCTGCTGCTTCACAGGTAAAGTCCAGAGAATCCAACTCCTCTATCAACATCTGTCCCTCTGAAATGAAGCCCACAAAACCATGACTCTGTTTTATCTTTCTGTCTCTGTGTCCTCAGAGTCCAGAGGTCAGGTCACAGTGACTCAGCCTGGAGCAGTGAGATCTGCTGCAGGAGGCTCAGTCACCATCAGATGTAGAACCAGTCCAGCTGTTTCTAGCACAAGCTATTTCCACTGGTACCAACAGAGAGATGGAGAAAAACCTAAACTCCTCATCTACTACACTTCCACTCGAGCATCAGGGATTCCAGATCGTTTTACAGGCAGTGGATCAAACTCTGACTTCACTCTGAGCATCAGTGGAGTCCAGGCTGAAGATGCAGCAGTTTACTACTGTCAGAGTTATCACTATATCAACAGTAAGGAAGTGTTCACACAGTGAAAAAGCGTCGTACAAAAACCTCCCTCAGTCAAAGTGAACAGAAACTGAACTGACTGCTGCAGCTGGAAGAGACTGATACAGTTCACTGAGGACACACACACATTTTTGTCTTGGGCGATCAGGAGAGAAAGATACAGATACAGACAATAAATAAATACATACTTCCTGCAATGAACAATGAAAAACATGTAGTCAAAGCACAAATACATAAAATGGGATGTCCCCTACCACACACACCACCTCTTACCTCATCCCTCTGCTGTCCCATCCACACTCACATTTCCAAACGCACACCCACCTGCCCATCCATGAGATCCTTCCTCACTCAGACACCTGTACTCACACAGTAACATACATAATATTGTCCAGTGATAATCCATAAATACCACACGATAACACGTCTCTATCTGTCTCTGACTGAGAGGCCATGGTGTGTGTGTTTCTTGTTAAAAGACAGAAACATGTTGATATAATTATGTGTAGTGGTTCCTGCATTCATAATGTGAAAAGCAGAGGCGCCCTGACCTGGCCTGTTACAATTGAACCAAGTAGGGATTCAACTCCATCTCTTGTAGCTTTGTTAAAAGGATTTGAGGCAGAATTGTTTTGTTGCTGAACTAAAATCCATAAAAACTGATCTAATAAAGGTTTTAGTATCTTCTAAGTGCTTCAGTATGAGACGGGACATGGTACATAAGGCATCTCCAGTACTACTCCAGTACATCCATATACACAAATTGATAGGCATCAAGAAGATGTTGGACCTGTGTACCAAGTTCTCCAAACATAATACGTTCAAAAGATTTCATGACGACTGACGTTATCGCAACTGGTGTGTAGTCATTATTCTCTTGTGGGCATGCTGTCTTTGCCATTGTGTTGTTGCCATGTGTTTTAAATAGACTTTAACACTGGTCTCCGACTTTATTACATAATTTCAGCTTAAAGGTTCAATAGACATCATCATGCATCATATAGCTATGATCTATATATTGTTTCATATTGTTTTGGCATTGATGGACTCAATACAATGATCATATATCATCAATAATAGACATTTAGTAGTGTATGCGTGTGTCCTCAGTGAACTGTATCAGTCTCTGCAGTCTCTTCCAGCTGCAGCAGTCAGTTCAGTTTCTGTTCACTTTGACTGAGGGAGGTTTTTGTACGACGCTTTTTCACTGTGTGAACACATACTGATTGTTGATGATGTGAAGACTCTTGCAGTAGTAAACTGCTGCATCTTCAGCCTGGACTCCACTGATGCTCAGAGTGAAGTCAGACCCAGATCCACTGCCTGTAAAACGACCTGGGATCCCTGATACTCGAGTGGAAGTGTATCTAATGAGGAGTTTAGGTTTTTCTCCATCTCTCTGTTGGTACCAGAATAAATAGTTGTTGCTATAAACATTCTGGCTGACTCTACAGTTGATGGTGACTGAGCCTCCTACAGCAGATCTCACTGCTCCAGGCTGAGTCACTGTGACCTGACCTCTGGACTCTGAGGACACAGAGACAGAAAGATAAAACAGAGTCATGGTTTTGTGGGCTTCATTTCAGAGGGACAGATGTTGATAGAGGAGTTGGATTCTCTGGACTTTACCTGTGAAGCAGCAGCAGAGGAGAGTCCAGATGAGGACGGAGACCAAAGTCATGTTTTTGATGAGGAGGATTTCTGTGTCTTGTGTTGTCATGAAGGACAGCTGTCAGTCATCCAGTCTTCAACTCTCAGGACTATAAACTCTCCCAGAGCACTGGAGCATGGTGCTGCTGATGCAAAGTGGCTCTCTATGGAAATGCTCTGACTGACTCCAACAGGGACTGGGATCAATCTCATCATGCTGATTATCAATGGATCAATGACATTAATGGAATAAATATTAGAAATCCTGAAAAACCCAGAGTTGGGCCTACTGAAATGTCATATATTGTATTAATTTATACATGATCAGCCACGATACAACATGATGATGCATTGAGGACAGCTCCAGTTGAGTGACTGTGTGTGTTTGCATATGTGTCCTTCCTCTCTGCTCCCAGCCGTTAAGAGGCCAGTGTTGATCAGTGTGTGTCCAGGCCTTTCACAGCCACTGACACCACAGCAGCTCAATGATGATGTCTGTGACTCTACTGCTGGCCACCCTGGGGCTTCTTGTTCAGGGTGAGACTCTCTGCTGAAAACTCTGCTTCAGGATGGAACCAGGTTCACCACCATGATGTTCTGCTATGATGGAGAAACACTGAAACCAGCAGCATTGACCTTCTTCCATCCGTTCTCCATGTTCAAGAAATGATCCTCTTCTGTTTGGATGTTGATGTTTCTCCAAGATGGATTTGTCTCAATAACTCTTCTCCTCTTGTTCATGTTTTTCAGGTTCATCAGGAGAAATCCTGACTCAGACTCCTGGAGCTCAGTCTGTTCTTCTAGATCAGACTGTTTCTCTCAGGTGTAAAACCAGTTCAACTGTTAGTGGTGACCTCCACTGGTACCTTCAGAGATTTGGAGAAATTCCTAAACTCCTGATTTATAATGATGTAAACCGTTACTCTGGAGTCCCTGAACGTTTCAGTGGAAGTAAATCTGGTGGAACTGACTTCACTCTGACCATCAGTGGAGTTCGGGCTGAAGACGCAGGAGTTTATTACTGTCAGCAGAGTGAGAGCACACCGTTCACACAGTGATACAACGTCGTACAAAAACCTCCCTCAGCTGCAGAGGAACTGATCTGACTCAACAGCTGCACTGAAACTAAAACAATTTCCCTGATTGAAATACTTTTTAATATTTAAGACATCAATGAAGAAAATATTGAATCTTCAAAATCTACAGAGGAACTGATTTGATAGCTGCACAGAAATAACACGAGACATTTGATTTTCACATACAGTATTATCATGTTTCAAAAGATTTTCCTCAATGAGAAGTCAAGGTTCGCCATTTGTAAACCTAAATTTTACTGTTTAAAAATTAAAATGAAGAAATCTTTCCCAAAAATAAAATGTCGGTTCAATATATCTTGACCATTGCTGTCAATTTTGGAAACCTAAATGTCCAAAAACTTTACTTAAGTTATGATTTGAAACTATACGAACGGATTTAATTTGACACTAGTTCATAGAATTAACCAAAGCACATTTCACAAAGAAAATGAGAGATTCCAAAAGTCTCTGCACTGCATCTACATGTAACACCAGCACCGAGAAGGTCAGAGGTCACACCTGAGAGACATAATACACTTAGCAAATAGTGTTTTTGCATATTTATCTATTCCTGTATTATGATCTCTGTGTACTGCACTGTGTATGTAAACATATGGAAACAAACTTGTGTTTTTATTGTCATAAAATATTGACGCAAACGGCACTGTTTAAATGTATAACAGTCTGTTAAAAGAAGTTAGTGGATATCTTCTGATGATACCTGACTTTATGTTTCAAAACTTATTTGATGAAGAGATTTTTATTTTCCGGAAATTCTGGAAATACAACCGTGAAAGATAAATGTCAAACGCTTAAGAGAAAGACAAAACATGAGAAAGAAAAATAAATCAGAAACAAAGAAGAGAGACTTGATGAAGCTTTACTCCCTCTAGTGGACGGCAGGTTACTGTACTACTACTACTTTGTTCAGACTGGATGAAACTTCCCTCTTTCAGCACAGTAACCATGGGAACCATCAGGCATCACTGCTGATCCATGACAACATGACATCCATGACTGGTTTCAGTAGCTACAAAGGATTAAAAGTTCAAAACTCTCCTTTTGTGTCAATGTTTAATCTCTAAAATATCAATTGAAAGTTGAAACAAGAAATGGCAAAAATATGAAAAATGCCAAACTGATTCTGAAAAACCATCATCTGAAGAAGAGAAAATATGAAATAAATAACAGTTACAACTCATGAGATGAATCCTATTCATCCAAATCTGTTTTAATTAAACAGAATAGTGATGTGGGTAATTTCATAGATTTGGTGAAAAGTTTAACCTTTTAGAAAATCTGTGAAAAATATGAGACTTGTTTTTGTTCCTGTGCTAATTTTAAAATGCAAAGACCTAAACATATTTTATCAACATGCAATATTGTAACTAAACATCCCTGTCAAAATTCTAAAGTGAGAACAATTAGTTTTCCAGTTTGTCTCTGATGTGCTGAAAAATCGCTGAAGTTTCATTTAAACACAAATATCAAGTAGAATTTTTCATAAATGTCCAACTGTTGTCATTCAACACAATAATATGTATTTTAGGTGTGAACATGGCAATATGTAGTTATAGTTAACATCCAATTCTTTCAGATATCAAAATAACCCATGAGTATCAAAAAAATTCAGATAAATATTTTCATCAAATGACTGATCCATTGATAATCAGCATGATGGGATTGATCCCAGTCCCTGTTGGAGTCAGTCAGAGCATTTCCATAGAGAGCCACTTTGCATCAGCAGCACCATGCTCCAGTGCTCTGGGAGAGTTTATAGTCCTGAGAGTTGAAGACTGGATGACTGACAGCTGTCCTTCATGACAACACAAGACACAGAAATCCTCCTCATCAAAAACATGACTTTGGTCTCCGTCCTCATCTGGACTCTCCTCTGCTGCTGCTTCACAGGTAAAGTCCAGAGAATCCAACTCCTCTATCAACATCTGTCCCTCTGAAATGAAGCCCACAAAACCATGACTCTGTTTTATCTTTCTGTCTCTGTGTCCTCAGAGTCCAGAGGTCAGGTCACACTGACTCAGCCTGGAGCAGTGAGATCTGCTGCAGGAGGATCAGTCACCATCAGATGTAGAGTCAGTCCTAATGCAAACTATTTCCACTGGTACCAACAAAAAGACGGAGAAAAACCTAAACTTCTTATTTACTCTACTTCCAATCGAGCATCAGGGATTCCAGGTCATTTTTCAGGCAGTGGATCAAATCCTGATTTCACTCTGAGCATCAGTGGAGTCCAGGCTGAAGATGCAGCAGTTTACTACTGTCAGGGTGCTCACTATATCAACAGCAAGTGGCTGAAAAAGCGTCGTACAAAAACCTCCCTCAGTCAAAGGGAACAGAAACTGAACTGACTGTAGCTGGAAGAGACTGATACAGTTCACTGAGGACACACACGCATGCACGCACGCACGCACACACGCACACACACACACACACACACCTCACCAAATCACATTTTTCATTAAAATCAAAAGTTTCATAGTTGAGTAAAAATCCATCTTTAATAGTTTCAGTGAGATGACATCATCATCATCATCATCATCATCATCATCATCATCATCATCATCATCATCATTGCAGACAGACCAAGCCAAGATTATGGGAAACACCTCTAACTGGTCGTTTGTTCCTGCTGCAATCAGTCTATATAACAAGTCCTAATATGTTTTTTTCTTTTTTGTGTTTGAGCTACCAGTTAATTTTGAATTTCCCTGTAAGGGATTAATAAAGTATATCTCTACTCCATTTTCTTTTTATCACAGAGAGTTTAGGTCATGTTGTTTTTATGATTAGCTAAACTTAAGTTTTTTATAGGTACAACTGCAACGGCTGCGTTGCCAAAACCAGATGTAGGTGGAGGAACTGAAAACGGGGACAGGAAACTATTCTTATTTGTTACTTAATGAAACCAACTGTGCACTGTAAGTTTCACTCTGTCATGCTTTTCTTATGAATCCCATTTGAAACCAAGCTGTTGCCAGAGTTTCATTGTTTAATAACCACAGTGAATCGTGACATCTTCTGGTCCAAATGTGTCACTGCAGATGTTTGGATGGGGCCACACATGAAAATCTGCACAGGGAGGTGAGATCAGATCTTGTAGGATTTGCATAACTGAGATGCAAAACGCACAATATTGTCACCAATAATGCTATATTTTCTAATGATAAAGTAGCACGTCTGAAAATATAAGTTTGAAGTATTTCGCTGTATTATTTATTGTATTATTTCACTGTATGTTAAATTCATACAACCTCTGACATTTCAGAAGGCCCAACCCTGGCTTTATGAGGATCTCTAATATCCATTACTTTCATATAATTGATCCATTGATAGTCAGCATGATGAGATTGATCCCAGTCCCTGTTGGAGTCAGTCAGAGCATTTCCATAGAGAGCCACTTTGCATCAGCAGCACCATGCTCCAGTGCTCTGGGAGAGTTTATAGTCCTGAGAGTTGAAGACTGGATGACTGACAGCTGTCCTTCATGACAACACAAGACACAGAAATCCTCCTCATCAAAAACATGACTTTGGTCTCCGTCCTCATCTGGACTCTCCTCTGCTGCTGCTTCACAGGTAAAGTCCAGAGAATCCAACTCCTCTATCAACATCTGTCCCTCTGAAATGAAGCCCACAAAACCATGACTCTGTTTTATCTTTCTGTCTCTGTGTCCTCAGAGTCCAGAGGTCAGGTCACACTGACTCAGCCTGGAGCAGTGAGATCTGCTGCAGGAGGCTCAGTCACCATCAGATGTAGAGTCAGTCAGAATGTTCATGTTTGGAACAACAACCAACTTTTAGCCTGGTACCAACAGAGAGACGGAGAAAAACCTAAACTCCTCATTTACTTTGCTTCCACTCGAGCATCAGGGATTCCAGGTCATTTTTCAGGCAGTGGATCTGGGTCTGACTTCACTCTGAGCATCAGTGGAGTCCAGGCTGAAGATGCAGCAGTTTACTACTGTCTGAGTGAACACTACATCAACAGTAAGCATGTGTTCACACAGTGAAAAAGCATCGTACAAAAACCTCCCTCAGTCAAAGTGAACAGAAACTGAACTGACTGCTGCAGCTGGAAGATACTGCAGAGACGGATACAGTTCACTGGACACACACACGTTTTTTCTGTAGTAGAAACACTGGTACTTTCATGAATATAATGTGTCAGAAACATGCCTGAGACTTTCTGATCAAACATCTATTACTGGTAGAGAAATGAATCATAGCAATAAATAAAATGTAAAGTAAAGGGGACCGAGGATGGCACCTTGCGGAACTGTAGGAGTAAATTTGATTACAACAGATGGGTATTTAGCAAGTGAGGAAAGAATAACTAGGTGACGACTGATCAACACTGTGAGACATGAGGAACATGTGCTGTTAATATATTAAACGAGTCAATAGTACCAGTGGATGCTTTATTTGACAACAAATCCCAATGTTTAAATCAATCTCCATCTGTATGATTGAATGAGTCAGTTCGAGCAGTGAGGTGTTGAGGACAGTTTTTTTTTCTTTCTTTTTAAATCAGATAATTTTACAGAAGATATTACTCTAAATATCTTATTTTCCTTCATCAATTATTGAAAAAAGTAGCACTGTTGAACTGGTGGCCCTGTTAAAAACAGAGACAGACTGAGAGCTGCAAGTGAGTGAAGATTTCATGGATAAAGCTCTACGCTGATGATAACCAACTTTATTTTAATGTTTCCCCAAGAGACATGGCACATTTCTCTCTGCTGAAAAAAAAAAGTAGTTGACCAGTCCTGTTTGATTTGAAGGCTACCAATTTATTAATTGAAAAATATAAAAAGTAAAAGAAAAAATCAATAGTAAACACACATTTGGAACAAACAAATATTTTGTGAATAAAAATTAGTGGATGCATCAATCAAGAGGCGTTTCATTTCACTGAGAACGTATTATATTCTTTTGAAGTTATAAAAACCAAAGACAGAATCAAAATGTACTTCACGGAAAGTTCTTTATTTTTCAAGAAATAGTGAAATTACAAACATGAGAGAAAACTGTAAAATGGATCAGAGAGAAAGACACAACATGAGAATAAAGGAAAAAGACAGAGTAAAACCAGTATCAGAGTCCCAGTGAGTCAGCTCAGGACTGGGGACACTGGTCTCTCCTCAGTGTCTCTGAGACCAGAGGCTGGCAGCCGTGGCTGGCCTCACAGGTCACAGAGCCCAGCTTCCTCCACTGGTCCGCAGGGAGCCTCAGGGTGCTGCTCCAGCTGTAGAGGCCGTCCTTCCCCAGCACCACGGGGCTCCTGCTCTCCTCCCAGCTGCTGCTGCTGCTGCCGTCCACCTTCCAGACCAGACTCCAGTCTGAGGGGAAGCCCTTGCTGGCCACGCACATGAGCGTGGCCTTCCCTTGCTGCTGCAGCTCCTCACTGGAGGGGGGCAGCACCGTCAGGGTGGGACGGGTATCACCTATAGGAGACACAGACCATAAACTGTCAATCCAACAGCAGCCACTTGGACACCTTTACTGTGTGAGAGCTGGTTTTGTCCTTTAAGGAGTTTCTGTCAGATGTTTTTCTGCTCCACCAGTCACTCACTCACACATGGTTTCACTTCCCTTCAAGAAGCCTCTCATGCACATCAGCACAGAGATAATCATCATACAGTTTGACCTGAAACATATCAAACTACACTAGAAATACATGAAGCTTATTTCAGAAACATTTACACATTTTCCATAGTAATGTATGAAATCTTCACATTATGTGAGTTTGATTTTCAGGTGAAACACAGACAGATTCATCAAATAATCTGACAACCATCAAATGTTCCCTGAGTGGAAAATACTCATCAGTGAACAAAGACTTGAAATGAATTTAAACAACACTGGAAACAGTGAATCAAAAAATGTAAAGTATCACAAGTATCAAATGCTCATCTACAAAAAATGAATCCGAATTGACCTTTTTCAAATTCAATTCAATCATGACGGGCACGAGAAAAGAAAAGTTTAGAAAAGCACCCTTGCATTAAACTCCATGATTAAGTAGCAGAAATTAAAACACAAATACAAAAATTAAATGAATAAAACAAAATAATTTTTGTCAGCCAAAACATGAAGAATTGTGATTTCAAAGATATTAATTTAACATGTAACTCTTAAATATTTTTGCAGAAATTTACTTCCAACATCCAATCTGGTTCCTCCACCAAAGTTCACCGCAGTGATACCAAGGCATTGAGCCATCGTAAAAAAAAAAACACCTTATTATACTGATCGAAATCTGCAAGATTTCATAAAATTATATTATTCCCTTATTTTTATAATCTTTATAAATAATTTAAATTGAACATTTTTGAATTCTTAAAAAAATAATTTTCAATATTGAAAAAAAAGAATAAAAACACAGTTCATAATTTAGTTTTGTCATTTTAACATCCTAAAAATAAAAATTCAGGAATATATCATTGATAAACTAGAAAATCTTAACTTACTTCCAACATCCAGTCTGGTTCCTCCACCAAAAGTCCACCACAGTGATACAAACTCATTGAGCTGTCGTACAAAAACCTCTCACTGTAGAGACACAGCTTTCTGACTCTGATACACTTAACACTTAACTCTACATTTTTTTTAATTGCAAAACATTGACATAATATGTTTATATTCTTATCGTTTATCCACTTTAATTTAAATACAATTTATTTGAAGAGATTTTTTACTTATTTTTAAAGGAGTCCAAAAATTTCATAATTCAAAAAAAAAAAAAAAACACAGACAGCAAAGTCTATAATTTCTTGTTGATAGTTTAGGTTAGGATTAAGCAAAAAATAATTCATAAAGCTATAAAATCTTAACTTACTTCCAACATCCAGTCTGGTTCCTCCACCGAACGTGTACCACAGTGATACAAAGTCATTGAGCCGTCGTACAAAAACCTCTCACTGTAGAGACACGGCTCTCTGACTCTGATACACTTAACTTAATTTATAAATTTGCATTGTAAAACCAATATGAAATGTTCTACAATCTACAATTTATTTTTGTTAATTTAGGATCTAATTAATGAAAATTAAGCAAACTTAATTCTTAAAACAATAAAATCTTTACTTACTTCCAACATCCAGTCTGGTTCCTCCACCGAACGTGTACCACAGTGATACAAAGTCATTGAGCCGTCGTACAAAAACCTCTCACTGTAGAGACACGGCTCTCTGACTCTGATACACTTAACTTAATTTATAAATTTGCATTGTAAAACCAATATGAAATGTTCTACAATCTACAATTTATTTTTGTTAATTTAGGATCTAATTAATGAAAATTAAGCAAACTTAATTCTTAAAACAATAAAATCTTTACTTACTTCCAACATCCAGTCTGGTTCCTCCACCGAACGTGTACCACAGTGATACAAAGTCATTGAGCCGTCGTACAAAAACCTCTCACTGTAGAGACACGGCTCTCTGACTCTGAAACAAACAAACTCACAAGAAATGGTCTGTTGTAATATTGCAGCACCTGATGTTAAAAATGGGGATGATTAAAATGTATATTGCAACTTCATTATGCATTTCAGTTTGGCTCCAACTTCATCACTTCAGAGAATAGGATTTCATTAAAATAAGTGGGAGTGATGAGTGACTATCCTGACCCGGAGCCTCGGGATGGATGCTGGGGGAGAAAAAGGGTAGAACTGTGTAATGCTGCTGTGTCATGGACAGGGAAAGAGGACAATGGGTAACTCACCCATCTTAAAAAGACCGCCAAAAATTGGGAGGATGTGTTAGATTGTGTCAGGTATCTCATGTAACTGAAACACATGGCTCAAGTTTGCTGCCTTAACTATCTCAAATGCTTCTAAATTTTGTTATATTTTTTAATATACCTGCAGTGAAAGTATCTCAAACAAATGCAAACAAAAAAGCATTGAAATAGGAATGAGACATTCCTGATAATTGTACTCCATTGATAATCAGCACGATGAGATTGATCCCAGTCCCTGTTGGAGTCAGTCAGAGCATTTCCATAGAGAGCCACTTTGCATCAGCAGCACCATGCTCCAGTGCTCTGGGAGAGTTTATAGTCCTGAGAGTTGAAGACTGGATGACTGACAGCTGTCCTTCATGACAACACAAGACACAGAAATCCTCCTCATCAAAAACATGACTTTGGTCTCCATCCTCATCTGGACTCTCCTCTGCTGCTGCTTCACAGGTAAAGTCCAGAGAATCCAACTCCTCTATCAACATCTGTCCCTCTGAAATGAAGCCCACAAAACCATGACTCTGTTTTATCTTTCTGTCTCTGTGTCCTCAGAGTCCAGAGGACAATACACACTGACTCAGCCTGGAGCAGTGAGATCTGCTGCAGGAGGATCAGTCTCAATCAGATGTAGAGCCAGTCATAATGTTCATGGCAACAACTATTTATCCTGGTACCAACAGAGAGATGGAGAAAAACCTAAACTTCTCATCTACTATGCTTCTACTCGAGCATCAGGGATTTCAGGTCGTTTTACAGGCAGTGGATCAAACTCTGACTTCACTCTGAGCATCAGTGGAGTCCAGGCTGAAGATGCAGCAGTTTACTACTGCCAGGGTGAATTCTATTACAGCAGTCAATATTCATTCACACAGTGAAAAAGCGTCGTACAAAAACCTCCCTCAGTCAAAGTGAACAGAAACTGAACTGACTGCTGCAGCTGGAAGAGACTGATACAGTTCACTGAGGACACACACAATCACACACACACAGACTTCAACACTGGTATACAACTGTATTAATTTCAGCATAAAGGTTCAGTAGACATCATGTTGCATCATTTTTCTATGATCTATGTATTAATTCTATTCAAATTCTACTGTTCACCACAATAACACCATCTACCCTACGGTCGCAAATGCACAAATGAAACTCACTCCAAACTCTGATGAACAGGTTTTTCTTCCAAAATCACAGTCTGCTGTCATTCTGTTGTCATATCATCATCAAGTCAAAGATGTTGCTCATGTGGCAAGGTGAAGGCGGCCCGGGCGGGGATTGAACCCACACCTCCCAAGTAAGGGTCATGTGCGCTTGCCAGTCAGCCAAAGGGACATCCCTATGGCCAAGTAGCCAGGGCGCATGATCAATTGGAGGCATAGTGACAGGAACCTCAACTGTCACACTCACTCTGCTCTTTTCCAGATCAACACAATGTTTAGTTTCTGGACGTTTTTACTTTGTTCACCATGTTTATTTCCACTTGAGTTTTAAACAGTAACAGTAGTTTTACCAGAGAACTGCTGGTGGCGACTGTATCACCTCTGTTGGTGAGACTCTGATCAGATGATTGAAATTCTTCAGTTTTCACTGATTTCAGCAGGATATGATCTTTGATGGATATGAAACAAATTTTTCATATTCAAACAATAATAGACATTTAGTGTTAGATCAGAAATATCTAAATGCTTATGAAGTATAAGACAGTGGATAATGTGCAGGTTTTTCCTGTGCATGTGATTGTTTGTGTGTGTCCTCAGTGAACTGTATCAGTCTCTTCCAGCTGCAGCAGTCAGTTCAGTTTCTGTTCACTTTGACTGAGGGAGGTTTTTGTACGACACCTTTTCACTGTGTGAACACATGTTGACTGTTGATAACATGAATACTCTTACAGTAGTAAACTGCTGCATCTTCAGCCTGGACTCCACTGATGCTCAGAGTGAAGTCAGAACCAGATCCACTGCCTGAAAAATGACCTGGAATCCCTGATGCTCGAGTGGAAGCAAAGTAGATGAGGAGTTTAGGTTTTTCTCCATCTCTCTGTTGGTACCAGTATAAATGGTTGTTGTTGTAAACGTCCTGACTGACTCTACATCTGATGGTGACTGAGCCTCCCACAGCAGATCTCACTGCTCCAGGCTGAGTCAGTGTGACCTGACCTCTGGACTCTGAGGACACAGAGACAGAAAGATAAAACAGAGTCATGGTTTTGTGGGCTTCATTTCAGAGGGACAGATGTTGATAGAGGAGTTGGATTCTCTGGACTTTACCTGTGAAGCAGCAGCAGAGGAGAGTCCAGATGAGGACGGAGACCAAAGTCATGTTTTTGATGAGGAGGATTTCTGTGTCTTGTGTTGTCATGAAGGACAGCTGTCAGTCATCCAGTCTTCAACTCTCAGGACTATAAACTCTCCCAGAGCACTGGAGCATGGTGCTGCTGATGCAAAGTGGCTCTCTATGGAAATGCTCTGACTGACTCCAACAGGGACTGGGATCAATCTCATCATGCTGATTATCAATGGATCAATCACTTAATCATAATGGATATTAGAGATCAGATCCTCATAAACCCAGGGTTGGGCGTTCTGAAATGTCAGAGGTTGTATTAATTTAAACATGATCAGTAATGAAACAACATGATGAGGTGTTGAGGACCGATAAACACTGAAATAAACTGGTGTTATCAAAGTGACTATTGTGGTTAAACATCAAACACATCAACATCAGTAGAAGACTCCAGCACTATTGACATAGACAGTATAATATTGACAATTTATGGAAAGACAGAGTGAGAGAGCTGGAGTGTGTGTAGATCTACTGGTTATCTCTCTATGCTGATGATACATGACTTTATATTTCTAGAGGCAGAAACAATTATATGAACACATGATTATTTTCTGGAAATGGTAAAATTACAAACATTAGAGAACATGAGAGAAGGAGAGAGATACTTAGAGCAGAGTGACAACTACAGCATTTCCATAGAGAGCCACTTTGCATCAGCAGCACCATGCTCCAGTGCTCTGGGAGAGTTTATAGTCCTGAGAGTTGAAGACTGGATGACTGACAGCTGTCCTTCATGACAACACAAGACACAGAAATCCTCCTCATCAAAAACATGACTTTGGTCTCCGTCCTCATCTGGACTCTCCTCTGCTGCTGCTTCACAGGTAAAGTCCAGAGAATCCAACTCCTCTATCAACATCTGTCCCTCTGAAATGAAGCCCACAAAACCATGACTCTGTTTTATCTTTCTGTCTCTGTGTCCTCAGAGTCCAGAGGTCAGGTCACAGTGACTCAGCCTCGAGCAGTGAGATCTGCTGTAGGAGGCTCAGTCACCATCAGATGTAGAACCAGTCAGAATGTTTTGAACAACAACCAATACTGGTACCAACAGAGAGATGGAGAAAACTTTAAACTGCTCATTTACGGTGCTTCCACTCGAGCATCAGGGATTCCAGGTCATTTTACAGGCAGTGGATCAAACTCTGACTTCACTCTGAGTATCAGTGGAGTCCAGGCTGAAGATGCAGCAGTTTACTACTGTATGGGAGAATTTGATGCTCACCGATGGGATCAGTCCACACAGTGAAAAAGCGTCGTACAAAAACCTCCCTCAGTCAAAGTGAACAGAAACTGAACTGACTGCTGCAGCTGGAAGAGACTGATACAGTTCACTGAGGACACACATATAAACCTACACGTCATCCACAATGTTTATTTACTGTCTACATGCTAATACAGTATATTCCTGAAGACATTTACGAGTACAACAAGCTAACACTATATGTAAATCACTGTTTACTACTGAACTTTTATGCTGAATTGATTAATTGAAAGTTGGAGACCAGTGATGACATCCATGTGTTAAATGTATAATGTTATTAGCCCGTGTGTGTGTCCTCAGTGAACTGTATCAGTCTCTTCCAGCTGCAACAGTCAGTTCAGTTTCTGTTCACTTTGACTGAGGGAGGTTTTTGTACGATGCTTTTTCACGGTGTGAACACCCACTGATTGGTGACATAGTGAGCACCCTGACAGTAGTAAACTCCTGTATCTTCAGCCTGGACTCCACTGATACTCAGAGTGAAGTCAACTCTGTTTCCTGCTCCACTTCCACTGTATCTGGAGGAGATTCCAGAAAACCTATCTCCTACATAGTAGATCAAAAGTTTAGGAACTTCTCCAGTCTTCTGATGGTACCAGGCCAGGTAGTGTTTTGTGGGGGAACAACACGTTCCAACTTGTAAACTGGCTTTACAGTTGATGGAGACAGTTTGTCCAAGCTGCACTGATTTGATTGCTGGCTGAGTCAGGACAACATTTTGTCCAACAGACCCTGAAGGTAGAGAAGAAACATTGGACATTAGATGATTGAAGTGAAACTCAGCTTCAATCCAAATGATTTTCACATTACAGGAAATGATTTTTGATTGATAGAGGAGTTGGATTCTCTGGACTTTACCTGTGAAGCAGCAGCAGAGGAGAGTCCAGATGAGGACGGAGACCAAAGTCATGTTTTTGATGAGGAGGATTTCTGTGTCTTGTGTTGTCATGAAGGACAGCTGTCAGTCATCCAGTCTTCAACTCTCAGGACTATAAACTCTCCCAGAGCACTGGAGCATGGTGCTGCTGATGCAAAGTGGCTCTCTATGGAAATGCTCTGACTGACTCCAACAGGGACTGGGATCAATCTCATCATGCTGATCATCAATGGATCAATTATATGAATGTAATGGATATTAGAGATCCTCATGAATCCAGGGTTGGGCCTTCTGAAATGTCAGAGGTTTTATGAATTTAAACATGATCAGTCCTGTTACAACATGATGAGGTGTTGAGGACTGATCAACACTGAAATTAGTTTGTGTTATTGTGATACTCACAAAAGTATTTTTGTTGAGATTATTATTGTGATTATGATTTACTCTGAAGTCACTTTGGTTTATGGCCAGTGCTATTATTTTATTGTATTATTTTAATCTGTGAAGTAACAATGAGAAAGAGAAACACACAATGACTTGCAGTTGCGATAAATGGACACGGGGTGGCAGCACTTGCCGGCGGCGCCACTGGGACTGTTTACAGCGCATTGCGGAAGTGAAGCTCATAATCCTATGGACTTGGAGAATGAGCAGTCGCTGTCCCTGTTGTCTTATTTTTCTACTGTGTTTCCAGGTTGGTTAATAACTTTTTCTCCGACTTCAGATGTTTATAAGATAATATGAACCCCCGGTGATGTGTGATAAAGAAGCTAGAAGCTTGTTTAGTGTGTAAACAACGAAAGTGCCACGGTATGAGGCTAACGTTATTGTGGTGGCTAACATGGCGCCCGTCGCCGTAGTGAAATGTTTACGTTTGTGTATTTTCTTTCGGCTCCTCGGCATTTGTGGGTAACATGGTACGTGTGGAAATAAGAGTGTGTGCATGTGTGTTGCATTATTCTGCAACGGGTATGAGTTATTATGTGTGAAAAGTGTTATTATTGAGTGTGTATTCAAATGCTACAGCTAAAGCTAGTGTGCAGGTTAAGACCAGCTCCGGCTGCAGCCTGGTTAGAGCCGAGCATGTCGTCATGTAAACAATTGATGGTTCACAAGTTTACAGGTTAAAGCTATGAGTTAAATACGTTTAAGCCATGTTTATTATTTAGGTCTGTTAATTCAGTGAACATGTGAGTTAGTTAACCTGCATTAGATATTCATTCTGTCATATTAAGTGAACACTTACTATATGTACTTTATGTACAGACATTATTCTTTTGATGAGAGAATGTGTGCGTGAATGAGAAGTAATGACATGATTGATGATAGAGGAAATGATAAACAGTTTACATGATTATGGGAAAATGTAACGTTTATTTTTGGTTTAATACGAGTTTATTTCATAAGTAATATGTGAAAACAGACATGAGATGTCAGTAAAATGTGGGTTTAGATTCCACTGCTTTATTGCAGACAAAATGACAGAAATGATTCATTATTGCGGTTGAAGTTTTACATGTGAATGTGAGAATAAATATAATCCTATGGACTTGGAGAATGAGCAGTCGCTGTCCCTGTTGTCTTATTTTTCTGCTGTGTTTCCAGTCCTTCCAGGATTATCTATATATCTGCTAGCGGAGACCGAGCTGGGACCCGCTACAGATTCTTGGGGGCTCGTCCGGGATTCTTCGGTGCCATCTACTGGACCGTAAGCCAAGTGATGTCGATGACGACGCTGATCAGCAACTAGGAGAGAGGGCCGCATCATCCAGGCGCCGACCAACCGCCCTATCCAGCCGTGGGGACTGCAGCCGTGGACGAGTGGAGGTCTGTGATCCAGAGTCGACTGTGCCATCATCAGACGGTGTTGCCAGCCGTGAGGGGAACGAGGAGCCATCATGTCGGATGGTGGGAGGAGAAGCCTGGTGTGGGACATCAGGAAGGCCTTACTCACCTTGTCAACTGAAGAGCTTCTTCGGGTCGCCAGAGCGGTGGATCCAGCATTGGATGTGCAACAGACAGAGCTTAAGGAAGGAGATCAAGAGGAGTATTACGACCACATTCACTCGTTCATGTACAACAAGCAGTTACTTGAAACAGAGGATCAGGGAATGGTCCAGTTGCTGATGCTAAAAGACATTATTGATGAAATAGTGAAACATCGTGACAATGATATGCCACTGCTAAATGTAAAAGATGATTCTGAGGTAAATGCTGTGCCAAGTGGTGAAAAGGTTGTAGACATTGTTGGTTCATCTGATGGTTCTGTTATTATTGAAACATCTCCCAAAATCACCACAGACACTCACCTTCAGAGTCACCACACACCCATTTCAGTTAGCACTGAATCACCCAGTGATACTGTTGCACCAGATCTAGGCTCAGTTAAAGCTACAGTGTTAAATGCACCTGACACAGCGAACACTGATTTGCTTAAAGCGCTTGCTAGTTATGAAGAGCTGAGCAAGAGACTCGTACAGTGTATACCGACTCATGCTACACTGCCACAGACACAAATGCCCCTGCCCTCTGTCCTGCCCAGGCAGCCGAGCAGCAATCCGCCAAGTGAACCTGCCTTCCAGTCAGCTCGTGAAGGGATGGTGTCTTCAAGGGAACTCAGCTACCTGCCCAGGAGAGAATTCAAGGTTCAAGGAGGTCAGGTTGGTGATCAATCATCTGACATCACCTACAATAATGTCTGCAAGCAGATTGAGGATGGAATCAGGGAGGGATTTTCCGATTCAGAGATTGTTCGTGGTGTGCTCAAAATCATAAGACCAGGCATATTCAAGGAGATGTTGATAAATAAAGACGACATAACGGTGGCTGAACTCAAGGGTTTTCTCCAAACTCACCTAAGAGAAAAGAACAGCACAGAGTTATTCCAAGAGTTGATGTGCACGAAACAAGAAGAGAACGAGACACCACAACAATTCCTCTACCGTGTGATGGGTTTAAAACAGCGTATCCTATTCACATCAAAATTGGCTGACACTGACATTAAATACTCTGCTGCTACAGTACAAGATGTTTTCCTGCATACAGTATACCAAGGCTTTGGACACAAACACACTGACATACGCAGAGAACTCAAACCTTTGTTGTCAAGCAGCGGCGTCACCGATGAGATGATCCTTCGTCAGGTGATGAAAATCACCAGTGAGGAAAATGAGAGGATGAAAAGACTTGGCTCTTCACGCAGACAGACGGTAACAAACACACACAGCGCACAACTTGAACCTGATGGAGTAAAGAGACCTAACCCAAAGTCAGAGAGTGTAGAGTCCAAATCAAACCAACCAAAACCAGATCCCCTGAGAGACCTCACGACCAAGGTAGAGGAACTCACCAGACTTGTCATGACCATGCAAAAACAAAATGAACAACAGCCAACAAACAATGGGCGTCAGTACAACCAGAATAGGACACAATCCAAACGTGGAAAAACCTATGGCTGTCCAAGCTGTGTGGAACAAGACAGACAGGACTGTAAACATTGTTTCATATGTGGGGATGATGGACACCGTGCAGCTGGCTGCCTGAAACGGCCAAAGAGGCAGGGAAACTTCAACCGGCCACTGGAGAGGGACATCTAGTGACCGAGGCTGAAAGTAAGTCCCAACCAGCAAGTGAGGCCAAAAATGAGAAGACATGCCCCTCCTCACCCCTGACCCCAGTAATGTTAAGCACACAAAGTCACTGCACACAAGTAGCACAGCCCCCTCCTCAACTACCACGTGTAGCTAAAGCCAGAGCTGTTGCTAGTTTCATTGGTAAAAAGGCCCTAGTTCAGAGCTATCTAAATGGCTTACCTGTCACTTCACTGCTCGACTCCGGGTCACAAGTCAGCATAGTCAGCCGTGCCTGGAAAGAAGAATACTTACCTGACCTCAGCACTCGCCCAGTTTCCGAGATCTTAGGGGAGGAAGAACTGAGAGTCACTGCAGCAAATGGTGGTCTCGTTCCATATGATGGGTGGGTTAATATTACAGTGAACTTACCAGGGAATTTGGACCCCAATCTGTCCATTAGTGTCCCATTTCTCATCAGCAGCTACCCCATGGACAGACCATTAATAGGCTTTAATGTTTTGGAAGTGTTAATTTGTGGCCAACCAGAGAAGCTAATGCCAGTACTTGTTAGCCTTCTTAGCAACGCCATATCTGTCCCCAGCGAAACAGCTGAAGCCCTCGTTAACTTTGTGCAGACATCAAAGTTAGTGATGCAGCAGGGGCGTGTGAGAACAGGGGCCAAAGACATCATACTACCAGCTGGTCAAGTGTCATGGGTGAAGTGTCGGGTCCCTTCAAACATGGATGCCTCTACCCAGTTAGTGTTGTTTGAAACAGATGAAGACTGTCTGTCGTCTGGACAGTGGGATGTAGGGCCAGGTTTGTTACAGATCCAGAACCCAAACAAACCCTATGTCACCATTCCTATTGGCAACAACACTAACCATGACATTACATTACCACGTAAAACAGCGCTAGGGATCCTGCAGCACATTGAAAATGTTGTGGAGGCAGATATCCTGGACAAATCACAGCCTGCAGCAATTGTCAGTGAGGTCACCACCACTCATGTCAGCAGCTCAGATTCACCCCTGTGGCACCCACCTGTAAACCTCGACCACCTGGAGGAAGAGCAGCAGGAGGCTGCTAGGAGGATGCTGTATGAGGAATCGAACGCTTTCGCCAGAGATGGAGATGACATCGGCTGTATCCCAAATCTGCAGATGGTGATCAACCTGAAAGACGACGTCCCTGTGCAGAGAACGTACACGTCCATTCCCAAACCACTGTTTAAAGAGGTAAAGGAGTACATTCAAGATCTTATTATAAAGGGATGGATAGTGAAATCTAAATCTTCCTACTCTGCTCCTGTGGTGTGTGTAAGGAAGAAGGACGGCACGTTACGTCTCTGTATAGATTATCGCCTCCTAAATCAAAAAACAGTACCTGACAGGCATCCACTGCCACGAATACAAGATTTGACAGACACGCTGGGTGGATATTCAGTGTTCAGCATACTTGATCAAGGTAAAGCTTACCACCAGGGGTTTGTAGCAGAAGGGTCTCGCCATCTCACCGCCTTCATCACACCCTGGGGGCTTTACGAGTGGACAAGAATCCCATTCGGACTCTCTAATGCACCCGCGGCTTTTCAGAGGAGCATGGAGGAGATGTTGGGCTCCCTTCGAGACGAGTGTTGCATCCCGTACTTGGACGACCTACTCTGCTACTCCAGATCTTTCAGCGACCATGTGGAGGTGATTCGCAGGGTCCTGGTAGCACTGCAGCACCATGGGGTGAAGCTACGAGCAGAGAAGTGCGAGATGTTTCAGAAGGAGGTTCGCTATGTTGGACGCTTGGTGTCGGCCGAAGGAGTTCGAGTTGACCCCAAAGACATCAACGCGGTGCTGGCTTTAAAAAACAAACCGCCCCAAACAGTCGGTGAGCTCCGCCAGGTCCTCGGTTTCCTGAGCTATTATCGCTCCTATGTACAGGATTTTGCTAAAATAGCGAAACCACTCTATGAGTTGCTCCAAGTCAAGTCCTCCATGCCTCACCTCCTTCCACGTCACACCAAGTCCAAGGGTCCCCAGCTCCCGTCCAAAACCCCCATTGAGTGGAAGGCGGAACATCAAAGCACTCTGGAAAGGCTAATCAGTATGCTGACCAACCCCCCAGTCCTCGCATATCCCAACTTTGAGGAACCATTCGTCCTGCACACCGATGCGTCAGAGAAAGGGCTTGGCGCAATCCTCTATCAGCAGCAAGGTGGGAAAATGCGAGTGGTCGGATATGGATCAAGAACTCTGACGCCAGCGGAAAGGAACTACAGGCTCCACAGCGGAAAACTCGAGTTCCTGGCTCTGAAGTGGGCGGTGTGCGAGAAATTCAGAGATTATCTCTTCTACGCTCCACACTTTACCATCTACACTGATAATAACCCACTCACCTACGTCATGAGCACTGCAAAACTCAACGCAGTTGGACATCGCTGGGTTGGAGAATTGTCAGAGTTCCGCTTCAACATAAAATACAGACCTGGAAAAAACAATATCGATGCCGATACACTCTCACGCATCCCACTCGATATTGACCACTATGTCACCACATGCACTGAGGAGCTGTCTCAGGACGTGCTGCATGCAACGTGGGAAGGAGGCAGAGCAGCCCAGAAGAAGGACGTAGCATGGATAGCTGCGCTTTACACCTCCTCTGCTGATGTAATACCACAGCCTCATCCACTTTTGCCCGAAATAAGCCTCGAAGAGCTAGCAAAAGCCCAACGGGATGACCCTGAAATAGGAGAAATAACAAGACTGAAAGAGACCAATAGCGTTCTCACTGATGAGGTCAGAAGGTCAGTGGGCGGGCTCACTCGCAAGCTCCTTCATGAGTGGAGTCAACTACATCTGGAGAAGGGAGTCCTGTACCGCCGGACAACAGAAAGAAAACAGCTGGTGTTACCTGTCAAGTACCGGTCAGTTGCCCTGAAACATCTCCATGACAACATGGGACACGTTGGGACAGAGCGTGTGCTCCACCTTGCCAGAGAACGTTTCTATTGGCCGTACATGAAGAAATGTATAGAGGATTATGTCACAAGAAAATGCAGCTGCATAAAACAAAAAAAACCCACCACACATGTGCGTGCACCAATGGGTGGCCTGACTTCGTCTTCCCCTCTTGATCTGGTTTGTATAGACTATTTACACCTGGAAAAGAGCAAAGGAGGGTTTGAGTACATTCTGGTAGTAATCGACCATTTTACCAGATTTGCTCAAGCTTACCCAACCAAAAACAAATCAGGACAAACTGCAGCTGAGCGAATATACAACGACTACATACCTCGTCTTGGTTATCCAAATCGTCTCCACCATGACCAAGGACGTGAGTTCGAAAACGACCTTTTCCGCACTCTTGGACGGCTGTCAGGGGTCGGACACTCGCGGACGTCTCCGTACCATCCACAGTGTAACCCCGCTGAGCGGTTCAACCGCACATTGCTTCAAATGTTACGGACACTGACAGACAGAGAAAAGGAGAGATGGAAGGAACATTTGCCACAAATGATACACGCATACAACTGTACGCGTCACGAGTCCACGGGCTACTCACCTCATTACCTGCTCTATGGACAACACCCCCGTCTTCCTGTGGATCTTTTGTTCGGATTGTTGGAAAGCACCGGATCAGTGACACACAAAGGATATGTGGAGAAATGGTCAAAAAGGATGACAGAAGCGTACAAGATAGCGAATAAAGCCAGCTTGTCATCAAGTGCAAAGAACAAGTCCTACTATGACCAAAAAGCGAGGGGAGTGGTCCTCAAATCAGGAGATCGAGTGCTGGTTCGAAACATGGGTGAGCGAGGTGGACCCGGTAAACTTCGTTCCTACTGGGAAAAGAAGATTTATGTGGTGAAGGAGCAGATCTCTGATAATCCTGTGTATGTCATTCATCCTGAGGGAGACCCAAGTGCGAGAAACAGAACCATACACAGAAATTTGCTACTTCTAGTCAATGACTTACCTGTTGAGAGCCCAGCGCAGTCAGCTGATCCTGCTTTAACCCCCCCTCAGAGACAAAAACAACCTCAACAGAGGGCAAGCCCAACTGACAACGATGTGATGTCAGACACTGATGATGAGGATGAAGGGACGGGAGGTTATTGGTTGAGAACACCTGTCGTCAGGATGGAAAGTGATCAGTCTGGACATGGAGGATCAGCAGCCTCAGGAAGAGGGCAAATGTCGGTATCACAGCCATTTCCTCCTGCAGCAGTTCCTGTTCAGACCCCGAAGAAACCGCCCATGACCCACAAGGAACATTCAAATGCAGTACCAAGGAGAGAAATCGAACCTGTGGATGCATACTTACCGGATGTGACAAACCTACCTGAAAAAGACGACACAAACACGGATGAGACAAACCTACCTGAAAGAGACGACACAAACACGGATGTGACAAACTTACCTGAAAGAGACAATACACACACGGATGAGACAAACTTACCTGGAAGAGAGCACGAACAAACCCCTGTAAAAGAAAAAGAAGTGGAATTAGTGGGTGATGAATCACAGACAGATGAACAACATGATGTCATGCACCTACCTCAGCCTGAAGAGGATGAGCAAAATGACCAAGCTGAACAAATACAGGTGGAAAGAGCGGATTCGCCCTTTACAAGGACTTTGCCTGCGGAAGATGAACACAGAGAGGTGAGAAGGTCAGCCAGGGAGAGGAGACCAAGACCAACTTTCACTTATGAGTCACTGGGCCAACCTTCAATACAAACCCATGTGGATTCTGTCTCCTCACAGATACCCCCCCTACCTTTCATGCCACACATGACCAGACAGTTCATCTCACCTGCCCCTTACACGCCACAAATGTACATGCCTTACATATGCTACATGCCATTCAACACACAAGTTTACTAAAGGAAAAAAGGGGAGAATTTTTTTTTTTGGTTGTGTCAAATGTCGGGAGCCATTTTTGTTTGTCGGGGTGGATGTGATACTCACAAAAGTATTTTTGTTGAGATTATTATTGTGATTATGATTTACTCTGAAGTCACTTTGGTTTATGGCCAGTGCTATTATTTTATTGTATTATTTTAATCTGTGAAGTAACAATGAGAAAGAGAAACACACAATGACTTGCAGTTGCGATAAATGGACACGGGGTGGCAGCACTTGCCGGCGGCGCCACTGGGACTGTTTACAGCGCATTGCGGAAGTGAAGCTCATAATCCTATGGACTTGGAGAATGAGCAGTCGCTGTCCCTGTTGTCTTATTTTTCTACTGTGTTTCCAGGTTGGTTAATAACTTTTTCTCCGACTTCAGATGTTTATAAGATAATATGAACCCCCGGTGATGTGTGATAAAGAAGCTAGAAGCTTGTTTAGTGTGTAAACAACGAAAGTGCCACGGTATGAGGCTAACGTTATTGTGGTGGCTAACATGGCGCCCGTCGCCGTAGTGAAATGTTTACGTTTGTGTATTTTCTTTCGGCTCCTCGGCATTTGTGGGTAACATGGTACGTGTGGAAATAAGAGTGTGTGCATGTGTGTTGCATTATTCTGCAACGGGTATGAGTTATTATGTGTGAAAAGTGTTATTATTGAGTGTGTATTCAAATGCTACAGCTAAAGCTAGTGTGCAGGTTAAGACCAGCTCCGGCTGCAGCCTGGTTAGAGCCGAGCATGTCGTCATGTAAACAATTGATGGTTCACAAGTTTACAGGTTAAAGCTATGAGTTAAATACGTTTAAGCCATGTTTATTATTTAGGTCTGTTAATTCAGTGAACATGTGAGTTAGTTAACCTGCATTAGATATTCATTCTGTCATATTAAGTGAACACTTACTATATGTACTTTATGTACAGACATTATTCTTTTGATGAGAGAATGTGTGCGTGAATGAGAAGTAATGACATGATTGATGATAGAGGAAATGATAAACAGTTTACATGATTATGGGAAAATGTAACGTTTATTTTTGGTTTAATACGAGTTTATTTCATAAGTAATATGTGAAAACAGACATGAGATGTCAGTAAAATGTGGGTTTAGATTCCACTGCTTTATTGCAGACAAAATGACAGAAATGATTCATTATTGCGGTTGAAGTTTTACATGTGAATGTGAGAATAAATATAATCCTATGGACTTGGAGAATGAGCAGTCGCTGTCCCTGTTGTCTTATTTTTCTGCTGTGTTTCCAGTCCTTCCAGGATTATCTATATATCTGCTAGCGGAGACCGAGCTGGGACCCGCTACATTATCAAAGTGACTACATTGTGGTGAAACATCAAACACATCAACACTAGTAGAAAACTACAGCACTATTGACACAGACTTAAAGTATAATATTGAAAATTTATAGAGACAGAGTGACAGAGCTGGAGAGTGTGTGTAGATTTACAGGTTATCTCTCTATGCTGATGATGCATGACTTTATATTTCTAGAGGCAGAAACAATTTGATGAACGGATGATTATTTTCTGGAAATGGGAAAATTACAAACATTAGAGAAAAGGAGAGAGATACTGAGAGCAGAGTGACAACTAGAGCATTTCCATAGAGAGCCACTTTGCATCAGCAGCACCATGCTCCAGTGCTCTGGGAGAGTTTATAGTCCTGAGAGTTGAAGACTGGATGACTGACAGCTGTCCTTCATGACAACACAAGACACAGAAATCCTCCTCATCAAAAACATGACTTTGGTCTCCGTCCTCATCTGGACTCTCCTCTGCTGCTGCTTCACAGGTAAAGTCCAGAGAATCCAACTCCTCTATCAACATCTGTCCCTCTGAAATGAAGCCCACAAAACCATGACTCTGTTTTATCTTTCTGTCTCTGTGTCCTCAGAGTCCAGAGGTCAGGTCACACTGACTCAGCCTGGAGCAGTGAGATCTGCTGTAGGAGGCTCAGTCACCATCAGATGTAGAACCAGTCATAATGTGAATGTTTACAACAACAACCACGTTTTAGCCTGGTATCAACAGAGAGACGGAGAAACACCTAAATTCCTCATTTACTTTACTTCCACTCGAGTATCAGGGATTCCAGGTCATTTTTCAGGCAGTGGATCAAACTCTGACTTCACTCTGAGCATCAGTGGAGTCCAGGCTGAAGATGCAGCAGTTTACTACTGTCAAGGTCAACACCATATCAACAGCAAGTGGGTGTTCACACAGTGAAAAAGCGTCGTACAAAAACCTCCCTCAGTCAAAGTGAACAGAAACTGAACTGACTGCTGCAGCTGGAAGATACTGAGACTGACAGCCTGAGGACACACACACATATATGAACGAAACCTACTACTGCAACATGAATGTACTTAATTTAACTGATTTAATGGTAAGTCATGGTAAATATATTAATTATCACATGATTCAGGTCAAAACAAGGAGCGAGTACAAGAATGAAGGAACAACAGTTTTTAGCAGAGAGGAAGGAAACAAACACACAGTTAGTCAGCTGGAGCTGTCCTCAACACATCATGTTGTACCATAATTGATCATGTTCGAATTAGTACAACTCATGACACCTCTGAAGGCCTGTAACAACCCAAAAAGTAATAACTGCCAATAATGTAATAATCTTAAATGTAATAATGTCAATGATGTAATAACTTGCCAATAAGCCTTTTGATCCAATAATGTAATACCTTTATTAGCTGGTTACGTTATTGGCCTAGTATTGAAAAAACTTTTGACAATTTAGCAACTGGTGCCAATGATCTAATAATGTGTATGGCTTTCATACTGATGTGATTATCTGTGGCCTCGTAAATGATCGAATCACACCATTGCTGATATACAGTACAACAGCACTCCCTCTCGTGTGACATTGATTAATTGCAGTTTAGAATTTTGTATTGCAAATAAAGTATAATAGTGCCAGTCCAGTTCAATACAGTTTTAGATGAGGAATGTACATTTTTAACAATTTTCTTAAATTAAAAATATAAAAGTGTTTTTCCTGTAAAAATATACCAAAATATGGTGAATTCATTTGATACCTCAATATTCTCAAAGAGAAACAGATTTTATACATGAAAAACTGTCTGTTTAAACAAGAGTATGTATTTGGCTAAAGAGGAGAAAGAGCACAAAGTTAAACACAAAAACCTAATGGGAGAGACAGATGCAAGATGCTGTACTACACGAATAAATATGATGACCATGTCATCCACTATACCTATTTTTGATTAGCAAACGGCACAAAAACTGCAAAGAAGCCTATTATTTACAAGAACAGCGGACATATTTATGTATTATTAGATTTTTTAATACTAGGCTAGTAACATGATAAGCACCCAAAATTGCAATAACCTATTATTGGCAAAAAGTGATTACATTATTGGCAAGTTGTTATATTATTGGCCCTATTACATTTAAAATGGCCAAAATTATTACGTTACAGGCATTTATTACATTTAGGGTTGCTACAGGGCCCATAACCTGGGTTTTTGATTATTTTATACAATTAATTTTATTGATCCATTGACAATCAGCATGATGAGATTGATCCCAGTCCCTGTTGGAGTCAGTCAGAGCATTTCCATAGAGAGCCACTTTGCATCAGCAGCACCATGCTCCAGTGCTCTGGGAGAGTTTATAGTCCTGAGAGTTGAAGACTGGATGACTGACAGCTGTCCTTCATGACAACACAAGACACAGAAATCCTCCTCATCAAAAACATGACTTTGATCTCCGTCCTCATCTGGACGCTCCTCTGCTGCTGCTTCACAGGTAAAGTCCAGAGAATCCAACTCCTCTATCAACATCTGTCCCTCTGAAATGAAGCCCACAAAACCATGACTCTGTTTTATCTTTCTGTCTCTGTGTCCTCAGAGTCCAGAGGTCAGGTCACAGTGACTCAGCCTGGAGCAGTGAGATCTGCTGTCGGAGGCTCAGTCACCATCAGATGTAGAACCAGTCACAATGTTCGCGGTTGGAACAACAACCAACTTTTCGCCTGGTATAAACAGAGAGATGGAGAAAAACCTACACTCCTCATTTACTTTGCTTCCACTCGAGCATCAGGGATTCCAGGTCATTTTACAGGCAGTGGATCAAACTCTGACTTCACTCTGAGCATCAGTGGAGTCCAGGCTGAAGATGCAGCAGTTTACTACTGTCAGGGTGCTCACCATATCAACAGTCAGTATGTATTCACACAGTGAAAAAGCGTCGTACAAAAACCTCCTTCAGTCAAAGTGAACAGAAACTGAACTGACTGTTGCAGCTGGAAGAGACTGCAGAGACTTTCTGATCAAACATCTATTACTGGTAGAGAAATGAATCATGGCAATAAATAAAATGTAAAGTAAAGGGGACCGAGGATTGCACCTTGCGGAACTCCAGGAGTAAATTTGATTGCAACAGATGGGTATTTAGCAAGTGAGGAAAAAATAATTAGACAGATGATTAACACTGTGAGACATGAGGAGCATGTGCTGTTAATATATTACTACACTAGTCAACAGTACCAGTGGCTGCTTTATATGACAACAAATCCCAAAGTTTTAATCAATCTCCATCAGTATGATTGAATGAGTCAGTTGTTCCAGCAGTGAGGTGGACACAGCATGATGCGTTGAGGACAGCTCCAGTTCTTTTTTGTTTGTTTTACAGATCAGATCAGATAATTTTACAGAAGATATTACTTTAAATATCTTATTTTCCTTCATCAAATATTGAAAAAGTAGCACTGTTGAACTGGTGGCCTGTTAAAAACAGCCAGACTGAGAGCTGCAAGTGAGTGAAGACTTCATGGATAAAACTCTACGCTGATGATAACGAACTTTATTTTACTGTTTCCCCAAAGAGACTTGGCACATTTCTCTTTGCTGAAAAAAAAAGTAGTTGACCAGTCCTGTTTAATTTCAAGGCTACCAATGTATTAATTGAAAAATATAAAAAGTAAAAGAAAAAATCAATAATAAACACACATCTGGAACAAACAAATATTTTGTATATACAAATCAGTGGAGGGATCATCATCAAGAGGTGTTTCATTTCACCGAGAACGTATTATATTCTGTTGAAGTTATAAAAACCAAAGACAGAATCAAAATGTACTTCACGGAAAGTTCTTTATTTTTCAAGAAATAGTGAAATTACAAACATGAGAGAAAACTGTCAAACACATCAGAGAGAAAGACACAACATGAGAATAAAGGAAAAAGATTGAGTGCTAGAGAGAACAGAGTAAAACCAGTATCAGAGTCCCAGTGAGTCAGCTCAGGACTGGGGACACTGGTCTCTCCTCAGAGTCTCTGAGACCAGAGGCTGGCAGCCGTGGCTGGCCTCACAGGTCACAGAGCCCAGCTTCCTCCACTGGTCTGCAGGGAGCCTCAGGGTGCTGCTCCAGCTGTAGAGGCCGTCCTTCCCCAGCACCACGGGGCTCCTGCTCTCCTCCCAGCTGCTGCTGCTGCTGCTGCCGTCCACCTTCCAGACCAGACTCCAGTCTGAGGGGAAGCCCTTGCTGGCCACGCACATGAGCGTGGCCTTCCCTTGCTGCTGCAGCTCCTCACTGGAGGGGGGCAGCACCGTCAGGGTGGGACGGGTATCACCTATAGGAGACACAGACCATAAACTGTCAATCCAACAGCAGCCACTTGGACACCTTTACTGTGTGAGAGCTGGTTTTGTCCCTTAAGGAGTTTCTGTCAGATGTTTTTCTGCTCCACCAGTCACTCACTCACACATGGTTTCACTTCCCTTCAAGAAGCCTCTCATGCACATCAGCACGGAGACAATCATCATACAGTTTGACCTGAAATATATCAAACTATACGCTAGACATACATTAAGCTCATTTCAGAGACATTTACACATTTTCCATAGTAATGTATAAAATCTTCACATTATGTGAGTTTGATGTTCAGGTGAAACACAGACAGATTCATCAAATAATCTGACAACCATCAAATGTTCCCCGAGTGGAAAATACTCAGTGAACAAACTCTTGAAATGAATTTAAACAACACTGGAAACATTGAATCACAAAATGAAAAGTATCACAAGCCGAATTTACCTTTTCCAGATTCAATTCAATCATGACAGGCATGAGAAAAGAAAAGTTTAGAAAAGCACCTCTGCATTAAACTCCATGATTAAGTAGCAGAACTTAAAACACAAATACAAAAATTTAATTAATAAAACAAAATATTTTTTGTCTGCCAAAACATAAAGAATTGCAATTTAAAAGATGTTGATTTAACATATAACTCTTAAATATTTTTGCAGAAATTTACTTCCAACATCCAATCTGGTTCCTCCACCAAAAGTTCACCGCAGTGATACCAAGCCATTGAGCCATTGTACAAAAACCTTATTATACTGATCTAAATCTACAAGATTTCATCATAAAATTATATATTTTCCCTTATTTTTATAATCTTTACAAATAATTTAAATTGAACATTTTTGAATTCTTAAAAAAAAAAGATTTTCAATATTGAAAAAAAAAGAATACAAACACAGTTCATAATTTAGTTTTGTCATTTTAACATCTAAAAAATAAAAATTCAGGAATATATAATTGATAAACTAGAAAATCTTAACTTACTTCCAACATCCAGTCTGGTTCCTCCACCAAAAGTCCACCACAGTGATACAAACTCATTGAGCCGTCGTACAAAAACCTCTCACTGTAGAGACACGGCTTTCTGACTCTGATACACTTAACACTTAACTCTACAATTTTTTTAATTGCAAAACATTGACATAATATGTTTATATTCTTATCGTTTATCCACTTTAATTTAAATACAATTTATTTGAAGAGATTTTTTACTTAATTTTAAAGGAGTCTAAAAATTGTAAGTTTCATCATTCAAAAAAAAAAAAAACACAGACAGCAAAGTCTATAATTTCTTGTTGATAGTTTAGGTTAGGATTAAGCAAAAAATAATTCATAAAGCTATAAAATCTTAACTTACTTCCAACATCCAGTCTGGTTCCTCCACCGAACGTGTGCCACAGTGATACAAAGTCATTGAGCCGTCGTACAAAAACCTCTCACTGTAGAGACACGGCTCTCTGACTCTGAAACAAACAAACTCACAAGAAATGGTCTGTTGTAATATTGCAGCACCTGATGTTAAAAATGACAACAACACAGTACAATGAGTACAAAATTGTCATGTTTTTAAAAAAAAAATTCAGTCTGAAAAGGATGATTAAAATGTTTATTGCAACTTCATTATGCATTTGAGTTTGGCGTCAAGGCTCCAACTTCATCGATTCAGAGAATAGGATTTCATTAAAATAAGTGGGAGTGATGAGCGACTATCTTGACCCGGAGCCTCGGGATGGATGCTGGGTCAGTGGTGGGGCAGTAATAGGGTAGAACTGTGTAATGCTGCTGTGTCATGGACAGGGAAAGAGGACAATGGGTAACTCACCCATCTTAAAAAGACCGCCAAATTGGGAGGGTGTGTATGATTGTGTGAGGTATCTAACTGAAACACATGGCTCAAGTTTGCTGCCTTAACTAGCTCAAATGCTTCTTTTTTTAATATACCTGCAGTGAAAGCATCTCAAACAAATGCAAACAAAAAAGCATTAAATGATAATTGTACTCCATTGATAATCAGCACGATGAGATTGATCCCAGTCCCTGTTGGAGTCAGTCAGAGCATTTCCATAGAGAGCCACTTTGCATCAGCAGCACCATGCTCCAGTGCTCTGGGAGAGTTTATAGTCCTGAGAGTTGAAGACTGGATGACTGACAGCTGTCCTTCATGACAACACAAGACACAGAAATCCTCCTCATCAAAAACATGACTTTGGTCTCCGTCCTCATCTGGACTCTCCTCTGCTGCTGCTTCACAGGTAAAGTCCAGAGAATCCAACTCCTCTATCAACATCTGTCCCTCTGAAATGAAGCCCACAAAACCATGACTCTGTTTTATCTTTCTGTCTCTGTGTCCTCAGAGTCCAGAGGTCAGGTCACACTGACTCAGCCTGGAGCAGTGAGATCTGCTGTAGGAGGCTCAGTCACCATCAGATGTAGAGTCAGTCAAAACGTTTATGTTAACAGCAACGGGCACTTTTTAGCCTGGTACCAACAGAGAGACGGAGAAAAACCTAAACTCCTCATTTACTGGGCTTCCACTCGAGCATCAGGGATTCCAGGTCATTTTTCAGGCAGTGGATCAAACTCTGACTTCACTCTGAGCATCAATGGAGTCCAGGCTGAAGATGCAGCAGTTTACTACTGTAAGGGTGAACACAACATCAACAGCAAGTGGGTGTTCACACAGTGAAAAAGCGTCATACAAAAACCTCCCTCAGTCAAAGTGAACAGAAACTGAACTGACTGCTGCAGCTGGAAGAGACTGATACAGTTCACTGAGGACACACACACACAGACTTCAACACTGGTCTCCAACTTTATTAATTTCAGCATAAAGGTTCAGTCGACTTCATATTGCATCATTTTTCTATGATCTATATATTGATTCTATTCAAATTCCACTGTTCACCACAATAATATCATCTACCCTACGGTCACACACACACACAAATGAAACTCACTCCAAACTCTGATGAACAGGTTTTTCTTTCAAAATCACAGTCTGCTGTCATTCTGTTCTCATACCATCATCAAGTCAAAGATGTTGCTCACATGGCAAGATGAAGACAGCCCAGGCGGAAATTTGACCTACACCTCCCAAGTAAGAGTCATGCACGCTTGCAAGTCGGCCAAAGGGACATCCCCTTGGCCAAGTAGCCAAGGCACATGATCAATTGGAGGCATAGTGACAGGAACCTCAACTGTCACACTCACTCTGCTTTTTTCCAGATCAACACAATGTTTAGTTTCTAGAGGTTTTTTACTTTGTTGACCATGTTTACTTCCACTTGAGTTCTAGTTTTAAACATCAACAGTAGTTTTACCAGAGAACTGCTGGTGGTGACTGTATCACCTCTGTTGGTGAGACTCTGATCAGATGATTGAAATTCTGATGTTTTCACTGATTTCAGCAGTGAAGAGATTGGTGGACATGATGAAATAAAACATTTTAAACAATAATACACGTTTAGTGTTAGATCAGAAATATCTAAATTCTTATAAAGTATAAGACAGTGGATAACATGCAGGTTTTTATATGTGTGTGCGTGTGATTGTGTGTGTGTCCTCAGTGAACTGTATCAGTCTCTTCCAGCTGCAGCAGTCAGTTCAGTTTCTGTTCACTTTGACTGAGGGAGGTTTTTGTACGACGCTTTTTCACTGTGTGAACACCCACTTGCTGTTGATATGGTGAGCACTCTGACAGTAGTAAACTGCTGCATCTTCAGCCTGGACTCCACTGATGCTCAGAGTGAAGTCAGAGTTTGATCCACTGCCTGAAAAATGACCTGGAATCCCTGATGCTCGAGTGGAAGCATAGTAGATGAGGAGTTTAGGTTTTTCTCCATCTCTCTGTTGGTACCAGTGTAAAAAGTTGTTGTTGTAAACATCCTGACTGGTTCTACATCTGATGGTGACTGAGTCTCCTGCAGCAGATCTCACTGCTCCAGGCTGAGTCAGTGTGACCTGACCTCTGGACTCTGAGGACACAGAGACAGAAAGATACAACAGAGTCATGATTTTGTGGGCTTCATTTCAGAGGGACAGATGTTGATAGAGGAGTTGGATTCTCTGGACTTTACCTGTGAAGCAGCAGCAGAGGAGAGTCCAGATGAGGACGGAGACCAAAGTCATGTTTTTGATGAGGAGGATTTCTGTGTCTTGTGTTGTCATGAAGGACAGCTGTCAGTCATCCAGTCTTCAACTCTCAGGACTATAAACTCTCCCAGAGCACTGGAGCATGGTGCTGCTGATGCAAAGTGGCTCTCTATGGAAATGCTCTGACTCAACTTCACTCTGTTCTCAGTATCTCTGTTTCTCATGTTCTGTCTCTGAAATAGTTTCCTCAATTTGTCTAATGCTCTAGAAATATAAAGTCATGCATCATCAGCATAGAGGGATAACCAGTAAATCTACAAACACTCTCCAGCTCTCTCACTCTGTCTCTATATAAATTGTCAACATTATACTGTCTGTGTCAATAGTGCTGGAGTCTTCTACTGATGTTGATGTGTTTGATGTTTCACCACAATGTAGTCACTTTGATAACATACTTTTATTTCAGTGTTGATCAGTCCTCAACACCTCATCATGTTGTTTCATGACTGATCATGTTTAAACTAATACAATCTCTGACATTTCAGAAAGCCCAGCCCTGTATTTATGAGGATGTCTAATATCCATTATGTTTAAGTGATCAATTGATAATCATGATCAGATTGACCCTAGTCCCTGTTGGAGTCAGTCAGAGCATTTCCATAGAGAGCCACTTTGCATCAGCAGCACCATGCTCCAGTGCTCTGGGAGAGTTTATAGTCCTGAGAGTTGAAGACTGGATGACTGACAGCTGTCCTTCATGACAACACAAGACACAGAAATCCTCCTCATCAAAAACATGACTTTGGTCTCCGTCCTCATCTGGACTCTCCTCTGCTGCTGCTTCACAGGTAAAGTCCAGAGAATCCAACTCCTCTATCAGCATCTGTCCCTCTGAAATGAAGCCCACAAAACCATGACTCTGTTTTATCTTTCTGTCTCTGTGTCCTCAGAGTCCAGAGGTCAGGTCACACTGACTCAGACTGGAGCAGTGACCGCTGCTGTAGGACACTCAGTCACCATCAGATGTAGAACCAGTCAGGATGTTTATTTTAACAATCCATACCACTATTTAGCTTGGTACCAACAGAGAGATGGAGAAAAACCTAAACTCCTCATTTACTATGCTTCCACTCGAGCATCAGGGATTCCAGGTCGTTTTACAGGAAGTGGATCAAACTCTGACTTCACTCTGAGCATCAGTGGAGTCCAGGCTGAAGATGCAGCAGTTTACTACTGTCAGAGTTTCCATGTTATCAACAGTCAGCTTGTGTTCACACAGTGAAAAAGCGTCGTACAAAAACCTCCCTCAGTCAAAGTGAACAGAAACTGAACTGACTGCTGCAGCTGGAAGAGACTGATACAGTTCACTGGACACACGCATGCATACACGCACACACACACACTTTAATGTCTTCATATGTTTTTTAAATAGCATTTATCTATTTTTATATTCTAAGAAAAAATATCACACAAATTAAACAACAACCTTTAAGACTAGGTCGCCTTTTTATTTAAAAGTTGCAGTGATATGACATCATCTTCACATCATCACAGACAAGACAGAAAGAACACATAAGCTGCTCTGAGGCCTAGAAACCCAGATTTTTTTTTTTTTTATCCGACAGAGTTTAGGTCATGTTGTTTTTATGAACTGAAGTTTTTTTTTTTGTTTGTTTTTTTAACCATATGTACAACTATAACGGCTGCGTTGCCAAAACCAGATATGGGTGGAGGAACTGAAAAAGGGGACAGGAAATTATCGTTATTTGTTACTTAATGAAACCTGTAACTGTGTAAGTTTCACTCTGTCATGCTTTTCTTATGAATCCCATTTGAAACCAAGCTGTTGCCAGAGGTTCACTGTTGCATAACCACAGTGAATCGTGACATCTTCTGGTCAAAATGTGTCATTACAGATGTCTGGATGGGGCCACACACAAAAATCTCCGCAGGGACGTGAGATCAGCTCTTGTTGTACGGTATTTGCATAACTGAGATGCAAAACCCATTACCAGTACTGTCACCAAAAATACCATATTTTCTAATGATAGAGTAGCGCATGTCTAAAAATATTGGTTTGAAGTATTTCAATCCATTTAAAGCAGAAAGACTTCACACCGACTCAACTAACTCATCCTCTCCACTTTTATATCATTTCACAGCAAGGTGAAAAGTAAAACATGTATCATCAGCATAGAGAGATACCTAGTGAACCCACACACACTCTACAGCTCTCTTTCCCTCTCTTTAAACTGTCAACATTAAGCTGTCTGTGTCGATAGTGCTGGAACCTATTAATGATGTTGATGTGTTTAATGTTTCACCACAATGTAGTCACTTTGATCACACAAGTTTATTTCAGTGTTTATCAGTCCTCAACACCTCATCATGTTGTAACAGGACTGAACATGTTTAGATTAATACAATCTCTGACATTTCAGAAGGCCCAACCCTGGATTTATGGGGATCTCTAATATCCATATAATTGATCCATTGATAATCAGCATGATGAGATTGATCCCAGTCCCTGTTGGAGTCAGTCAGAGCATTTCCATAGAGAGCCACTTTGCATCAGCAGCACCATGCTCCAGTGCTCTGGGAGAGTTTATAGTCCTGAGAGTTGAAGACTGGATGACTGACAGCTGTCCTTCATGACAACACAAGACACAGAAATCCTCCTCATCAAAAACATGACTTTGGTCTCCGTCCTCATCTGGACTCTCCTCTGCTGCTGCTTCACAGGTAAAGTCCAGAGAATCCAACTCCTCTATCAACATCTGTCCCTCTGAAATGAAGCCCACAAAACCATGACTCTGTTTTATCTTTCTGTCTCTGTGTCCTCAGAGTCCAGAGGTCAGGTCACACTGACTCAGCCTGGAGCAGTGAGATCTGCTGCAGGAGGCTCAGTCACCATCAGATGTAGAGTCAGTCAGAATGTTTATGCTGACGGCAACGGGCATTGGTTACACTGGTACCAACATAGAGATGGAGAAAAACCTAAACTCCTTATCAAATTCTCTTCCACTCGAGTATCAGGGATTCCAGGTCATTTTTCAGGCAGTGGATCAAACTCTGACTTCACTCTGAGCATCAGTGGAGTCCAGGCTGAAGATGCAGCAGTTTACTACTGTCAGAGTTATCACTATATCAACAGTCAGCCTGTGTTCACACAGTGAAAAAGCGTCGTACAAAAACCTCCCTCAGTCAAAGTGAACAGAAACTGAACTGACTGCTGCAGCTGGGAGAGACTGATACAGTTCACTGAGGACACACAATCACACAAACTAAGAGATTTTACACATGGATGTGCAATTGTATTTATTTTCCTCTTGTCAACTTTCTGGTATGCCTTCATAAGATTTTTAAATAGGAACTTTGAAATAGTTTTCATTATTCAAATGAAAGTATAGGCCTACTACACAAATTTACACAACTTTACACAAAACACAAACACACAAACAATCTCACGGTCACCTTTCAGCCAAGATTTATCATGGTGGAAAACACAGCCTCAAATCAAATCCAATATTGTTTCTTCTCCATTTTTTGTGTCTGGGGGAGCTTTTTAAAACCTATACCAGATACAATTGCAATGGCTGCGTTGGCAGAACAGATGCAAGACAAGGAACTGAAAAAAGGGACAGGAAACGATGGTTAGATGATAAAACCTGTAACTCTGTCCTGCTTTTCATATGAATCCCACTTTAAACCAAAGCTGTTGCCAGAGTTTCACTGTTGAACAACCAGAGTGAATGGTGACATCTTCTGGTCCAAAAGGGTCATTGCAGATGTTTGGTTGGGGCCACACACAAAGATCTCCACAGGGACGTGAGATCAGATCTTGTGGTATTTGCACAACTGATTTGCAAAACCCATTACCAGTACTATCACCAAATTATTTGCTGTTAAACTCCACACATCTCAGCACAGATGGTCGCGTTTCAGACCGGTTCAGCGAGTTAAAACGGTGAAGTGAGTCTGATTGTTACTGACTCCTCCTCTATGTGTAAAGTTGTTTTTGTTGTTGTGCTAGACTACAACCTCTCACAACCTTGTAGGAACCAGTGCAGCAAGACCAGACAAGCCTCTGTTCATCCAGACGTTGAGCAGAGGCTGTGGGGAACAACATACAGAAATAAAGGTTGGACGCATGACCCCAATGTGTAAATGCTGCTTCTGAAATATTTAAAGTGAAACTCTTACATGCATGCAGAAACAAACACTTTGGAAGTTTTTATGAGTTTTATGACAAAGCATTTGTTTCTGAAAAAGCTGCTTGCCATATGATCATTAAAGTATCATGCATTGTAGTGAACCAGGAAAGCAAGGTCCATAGCTACTAATGTTTGACTTCCCCAGGTCTCTTAAGACCATTTAAAGGTGATAAAGTTGACAGCTGAGATCGATTAAAGTCACATTTTTTTCCCTAAGAACTGCAGAAAGAAAGAACAACAAGGTCTGAGTTAAGGGTAAATCAGTTTTTACCAATGGTGTCTTTATGGGTTTCATAGGATAAAACAGTGATCAGTGATAATCAGATATCACTCTCTTGTGCTTACTTTAAAGGGCAATTCCAGGTAAATTCAACCTGGGGCAATAGTTTGATATTTTAGGTCTAATGCCCCAGGTTGAATTTGCCCGAAATTGTCCTTTAAAGTGTCTTCTAGATCCTGCAAAATATGTGGCTGTTTCACAGTCAATTAGAGAGGTCAGGAAAAGACAAAACAAAACAAAGCAGCTGTTGAATTGAAAAAATACATTTTAGTTTGGACATTTAAGAATTTATTACAGAAGTGGGTTTTGAAAAAAAAAGAAAAAGTCAAGAAACACAAACATTTTCATGTGCATCCTCAGACTGAACTGTGGTTCTTAGTTCTTGAGATGAAGCTGAAGAGCAGATTGATCCTGTATCGATCAGCAGAAATTGTCTGAAGAACTTCTGACACAGACGGAAAGAAAACGACGTATGTATGACTCACAAATACCACGACCTCTTACACATGTTCCCGTTAATCACGCAAGAGTGGGCTTGACGGTAAACACATGTTGAAAAATAAATAAATAAAGCTGCGTAAAGCAAGAAACAACAAGACCGGAAACCACGAGAGTGCACCTTCAAAAATAATAGTCCATGGAGCCTCAGACCTTTGTGTTACAGGTTAATACAAACTCCTTTTACACAATAAATGATGGGGAGAAAAACATGCATTTCGAGATTTTGTTCACCGATGTTTTATTGATTGATTGAACTGCAGATCAATCAGTTGTTCAAGATTAGATTAGATTTAATCAAAGCTCAAGTCAATCTGACATGTATGAAAAAGAACTTGTTATGGGCCAGCAGTCATATAAACAATGATTTATTGTTGTTTTACACTTCAATAATTATAATTATAGGCCTATATGTTATACAGGTAATGCTTTATGTACTTTAGGCAAAACAAAATTAAATTTGTTAACCTGGATTATGGTTTTAAATTATAGGCCAGTATTGTGATCCATCCATTATATGTCCTTTAGTTCACAGTAGCCTACAAAAACCTTTTTTCTGAGGTTTATTATTAGGCTAGTGGTATAGTATTACATTGTTGTGTGTAGGCTACTGTGTGGTTGAAATTAACAGCCGCTTTTATTTTGAAAGACGGAACCGGACATCACCGCTTTCGGTGTCTGGCGCTTGGCCGCAGCGCGAGGGCGTCCAGTCCGGTTTATAATGAGCCCGACCGGCGGAGTAGTGGAGCACGAGCACTGACCCCGCAGTCCGGTTGGAAGTTTGTTGTCAACTCTTCACTGAAACTTTTAGCCTTGCCTGACATGACGAGCAGCGGCAGATCTCCGGCCTTCGACGGGATGTACTCTCACCTGATAGACGAGGACGGCGGATACGAAGACCCACAGCGGCAGATGCAGCGGCCAGATGTGGGACAGAGCGGTAAGAACCGACACCACAGAGACAGAGAAGAGCTCCAGCTGTGAGAGTCTGAGTCTCTCTCTGTTCCTCTCTAACTTCATGCATCGATTCACTTCACAGCTCTGAGTCGATGTGGAGCCAACTGTGATATCATCTACTTTATCAGTGACATTAGTCAGGATTGTTGTCTGGAGGGAATTTATTTTAGAGTTTGGTGCAAACAGGAAAGAGAAAATATGTCCAGAAGACAAAGATATTCAAGATGAATAAAGAAAGAAAGACAATAAAACACAACAACGAAAACAAGCATGTATTGCAGGTTTACATAAATGTTTACATAAATAAAAGACAACAAACATGCAGAAATAAAAATTGGAATAAACTGTATGTGCAGAAAAATAATGATAATGCAGAACTAAGAGAATAAATACATCAGATGCATAATCATCTAAACTATTTTGTTCCCATTAATAATCAATAAACTGAAGATGATTGTTCTTACAATAGTAAAGTTAAAGTACATTCATTCATCGTTTTGGATCTCATGCCACCTGGAACTTACAGCGCTTTTTAACGAAATGGATTTGTTGATACCTCGGGTCATTCTAGGTTTTTAATCACTGACTTTTTAACTTTTTTCATTTGACATCTTCTGTTTTTATCTTCTGGACATCAAGGCTTCACCCTCACTTTACAATCTCCAGGTTTAATGATATAATAATAATAATGCCAGGAGGATTTCCTTTTGTCTGGACTAGAGCTAAACCAATAAATGGGTCAATATTTGCTCATGTAAATGATTAATACAAGAAACCAAAAGAGGTCAAGACAGACATGACATTATAAACTGAAGCCTCACTGCTCTGTTTGGTTTGATAATTACAGCTCATTTCAGATTCTCCCAGAATCTGGTTTGACGTGTTGTTTGATATTTACAAGTCTGAGCAGAGCAGAGGACGTTTCTTGTGTGGATAAAACTCTCCACCTCACCTCAAGGAAATCTACAGGCCATGAGCATGCATTATTTCACTTTCTTCTTTTTTTTTCAAAACCACATGTTGATTTTTCCTTGTTCATGTTTCAGTTCCTTTTATGCAACAGCACAGACATGATGTGAATCCCTGACTGGACGGTTTCTGAAACCACTGTAGGTCGGAGGTCAATATGACACAACTGTGTCTCTAATTTAAGTGTAAGAAACTCTCTTACACTTAAATTTACAGCTGTACTCATTTAAATACTCACTATGTTAATGATTAACTGCCTGGTCTATGAAAAAAGGGGGAATATGCATGTTATTATCTCTACAAGTCAAACGTTACACCTTCAAATGCCTCGTTTTATTAACCCTAAATACAATCTGTCGACATTAATGAACACGTAGAAGCATTAAATACTCCTAATAATCAAAATAAGAACTAAATAGATATTCCGTCAATCATCTAATAGTTTAAATTGAAGTCTATAACGTGTTCCTTTAACAGCTTTGGTTACATGAGGCCATAGCTGGTACTGTGATGATTTCACTTGTCCAGACCAAACAGAAAACATCCTGAAAAGAGAAAAAAAAACTAATCATTTCATTATCTATTTATTTGATTATTGATGATCTTCCCTCTGTGTTCCACCTCCAGCTCACCCGGTCCCTTCCAACAGCCTGAGCTCCAGGCTGAGGCAAGTCAAGGCTTGGCCCTACCGCCTCGCCACCGTCTGCCTGGCTGTGCTGTGCGGCATCCTGCTCATCTACCTCATCGCACACAGTGAGTAGGCTACGCACAATGATTTCTGCTGTGTGAAATATAAATTGTAACTGTAAACCAAAAATAAAACCAGAATTTGAACAATGCATCACACATTATTAACAAGGAAACACTTGAAATGTAAATTAGATCAATGTAGTTATTCATTATGTCGTCCGTCTGCCCAATTTCCCATGAATGCAGCATGAAAATACAATTGACTTGCTTGCGATCTACTACAATGCTAGATGGGAGTCATTCCTACACAATATCCCTTTAAAAAGAAAGGAAATACCTTTAGTAAAAAATATAATAACGTAATTATAAAACATCCCACCTGCAGAAATCGATACAGGAAACTCGTTACATATTGAGAACAAGAAAGTTGAGTCAAACCAGAACTGGACTGTTCAGTCACTTCACCGTGCACGACTTAACAAAGATGATTTATGTTGTTCTGATTTTCACAACAAAGGCTGTGGATGACTGCAGGATAAGCTTTACCACACACACACATAGAGGGAACACTATATGTGCAACACCAAAGTATAAAAGTGCCAGATGAACAGTTTCAGGCCAGAAAAGAGGATCCAGTGGTTTGAGTCTTGCAACACATGATGTATGGAACATCTGCAGTTTCCAATCAGGCTTCTATCACTTATTTACTTCAAACTACGCAACACCTACCGTAACACTTCATTCACTGTTCCTCCAGGTAAAAACACACCTCAGGGCGGCAGCGACGCGACCCCAGAGATTCAGAAGCATTCGCAGGACGCGGACGTGTCGAATCTGACGGCCACCATCAAACAGCTGCAGCAGGAGAAAACCCAGATGCAGAAGGAGAAGGACGAGCTGCTGAAGCAGAAGAACGAGCTGCTGAAGGAGAAGAACGAGCTGCAGGCCAAACTGAACGCCACTAAAGGTACGCAGAACTTTATGTCTGTAGACGAACATGCTGGATTTGGATATAGCTGTGAAATTCATCAGAATGTCAAATGAATTATCTCTAAATTAACTAATCAGTGGTGCAATTTAAGCTTTCAAAGAAAAAAAGGAGTCTCCCATGAAAGCAGTTGCACGGATTCTCTGGCTTTTATGAAAACACAAATTTTGGGTATGCAGAATTATTAGTTTTTCATCAATATTAAATGTGTCGTTCATCAGCTCCTGAGGTCCCTATCATCTGCCCCACTGACTGGCAGCTCTTTGGAAAAAGCTGTTACCTCATCTCCAGAGTGTCAAGGGACTGGTCGTCAGCTCAGTCATACTGCCAGAGGAACGGAGGCCACCTGGCCATCATCCACACGGCCGAGGAGCAGGTACATCATCACCGCAACTTGACCTAGGGTGTGCTTTTAACTTTTAAACATCGACAGAACAATACTGCTTAAAGGTAAAGCTCAGTTTCTTTGCCTTCCACAAAGATAGCAGAACAGACAAGGAGCTATATTCTAAATCGTCATTGCTATCATTGGCATCATCAGCTAAAAGAAACACTCAGTTTCTAAAAACTTCTATTTTGGCGGGAAAATCTCTGTTATACTGAACACTAGCACACTAACCCACTAGCACTTATCTGTTACTGCATTTTCCGATACCGAGGCAGTTAGTGTATTATAACCCTATGTTATAAATGCTTCAATGGCTAAATCTCTTAGCAAGACTGATACATAGAACAGATGTTAATGCTAATATTAATAGTAGAATTTCTATGAATAGCCTATTACGTTTTCAACATTTCCTGTGCATTAGTGTTTTTAATTGTCACTAAATTCTAAATATTCTCAATTCACAGCAATCTCCTAAAATAGCTGCTCACTGTAATTTTTTTTAGCAAACATAGTAAATAGCACATTTGCTTGGGACTATTTCCAGGAGTGGATTAAGTGCATTTGGTGCTGTATCTGAGGCAGTGGCATGACCTGTTTGGTCAAAATAAACTGTAGTTTGCAGAATAAAGATGATGAAGTTCGCTTTGTGTGTAGAGGATACGTGAGGTGTGTCATTTCCAATTAAATGAAAAGTGGTGAAAGTCACACTGCACCACAACTCACTCAGGTTTTTGCAGAATTCTCCGGTATCATCATCATCATCATCCCTGTTGAGGAAGAATTGGGCTATTAATCATCGATCCAATGAAAAAGCAACAAGTGATACGTGTGTGCAATGAATTCACTTCCCCTCATTTCTCTCTCCATGTGTTTCCTCTCAGACGTTCCTGTGGAATCTCCTTCCCCGAGGCCACTGGAACTCCTACTGGTTTGGGATGACCGACGGTGAGACCGAGGATGAGTGGAAATGGGTGGATGGCACAACAGTGGTCGGATTGTAAGTTCACTGCTTTCACAAGTCACCAACTTTCAGACAGAAATTAGTTCCTCTGAATCTAGGTTTTCTGAAGTTGTTTTTTTGCCCAAACTGTGACAGTATGTCTGGAAATTCATCATGACATTAAGCATCACAAGAGGCGCATGCTTACTTGTTTAATAGGAACAGGTTGAGCACAAAGTACTGAATCGATTAGGGAGTTGTTTCATAACACATCAAAGCTAAAAACCAGTTTGCCATTACGCTTCATAAGACAATATAGCAGAGACAAGTCACAAATAATGCCATAAAACCACAATGAGGTGGAGCGCAGGCAATACAAGAACCCAACAACAAACTGAGACCAGGAGGACTCAAATTAGAGTGCAGGATGCATAAAGTGCAGGATAAATTAAATAAATATAAGGGGGTTGTGTTGTTTAAGGACCACACTTTATGGAGGTTCACTCTTTTATTCACGACGACACGACCTGACAGTAAAAACAAATAAAATGAGATACAATAATATTATAATAATATATTTTATTTATAAGACATATGATACAGCGAGACAAAATTAACGGACAGAAAAGAAAGAAAAACTCTCATGAGACCAAATACAGAGGAAATAAAATAATACAAAAAAATAATTACAAGTGCTCAACTATAATTTTAATATAATTATATTTAATAGTAACCCTGTTACACAGAGAGAAAGAAAGAAAAATAAATGAAAGGTACAGAAGGACAAACAACGTGCAATTTGTAATTATAAGAAAAGATAGGATAAAAGAGATAAAACCAAAGAAAGTGTAAACTGACACAAAGAGCATTTGGGTACAATTGTGAGATAAAATAGATCATAGGATGACATCACATAAAAGCAAGTCTGTAAAAGTGGGTTTTAAGAAGTGATTTCGTTACAGGTTGTCTTTGGTACACACGACTTCGACAAACACACAGTCATAGATGCAAACTGAGCGACTGGCTGACCAGTAGACTTTAACATCTGGTAAATATTGATCTTTCACGCAGGTTGTGACCCGGTACGGAAAAGTCGGGGGTAAATGAGGGGAATGAGCCATTGTAATTATACAGTACAGTCCATCCCCGTACTTCCTGTTTCACTGGAAAAATTTTAGGAGAGCAGACGCCAAAATAGGAAGTGAAGTTTGAGGACAAGAATGTAAAATTAAACTTCTTCAAAACCGAAGAAGGAACACGCGGTTGTGTTTGTGTTGTTTGGTTTGGTGGACTCTCCCTCAGTTTCCTCAGTTCCTCCCGATCTCCCCCAAGTCCCCGAGTGCGGGTGTGGGGGCGATATGTCAACATTTGGATTTGTCCACAACAATATGCCTTCTCTTTAAAATGTAGATGGTCTTCTCCATCCAATCAGAGGGATGCATTTTATTCAACTTTATATCTTTTAAATGGCATTAAACACAAATACACAATCAATTATGATGATGGTGATAATGGATTAGCCTGTAAAGGATTAGTACAGAGACGTTAAATAGGACAGAGTCACTAATGTGTTAAAGGTTCAGATTCCAGATGTGAGATAACAGCTGGAACGAGGCCAGGACCTCGTCTGGCGTGGTTTCCCTGCAAAGAGCATGTTACTGCTGTTGTGCTGCTGCAGGGCAGTGCACTGCAGGTGACCCTGGACTCTGATGAAAAACAAATGTGTCAGAGCGAAATGAGGGAACGCTGGAAAGAGCAGTTCCGCTTCGGTTCTGTGAATTCTTTATCGTCTCGTTCGTCTTTGGCTGCGGCGCAATATTTTGTCTCCTGATAAGATTTGCTGCATTTTTTTTTTTACCTCTGCATCAGTTTTACTTTATACTTGCCTTTGGTTTTTTATGCAGCACACAACACCTCCATTCCTTAAAGGGATAGTTCACCCAAAATTCAAATTTCACTCATTATCTATTCACCCTCATGTGAATGGTGCTCACTTTTCTTCGTCCAAAAAGAGACACCAAAAAACATCCAAATACCTCCATACTGCTCGTCTGTAATGTCCCTCTTGTATTGAAGCCCCGACATGAGAAATTGTTCCTCCGGTCAGTGCAAATCACGAGAGAATTGCACTGACACAGGGAGACACTGGAGAATTTCTGCAACAAACAAGCTTAAAATATAGACTTATTTAATTTTTTTCAGAACAATTTCTCATGTTGGGGCTTCAATACAAGAGGGACATTACAGACGAGCAGTGTGGAGGTATTTGGATGGTTTTTGGTGTGTCTTTTTGGACAAAGAAAAGTGGTATCCATTCACAACCATTATATGGACAAATACTGCTGCGTTGTAACTCAGAGAAGGAACAAAGGACTCTGAAATTTCTCCCAGCTCTTAGTTGACATGACGGTGAGTAGATAATGAGTGAAATTTGAATTTTGAGTGAACTATCCCTTTAAATACTCAAATAACACAGGCCGACCCTCAAGATCTCTTCTCTTACCATGAAGAAATTGGCATATTACACACCGAAACTCAATATTTCATATGATTTCCTCCCTGCCAAGTGCCAGTTCATCAGATTTTCTAATAATCTTATGATTTTTTCTTCCTCATTTTGAAAGCATTTGGTGATGACTAACATTTTGTCTTGCCTCTCAGGCCCACGCATTCCTTCCCTTCCTCTTTTCCTGCTGAGATATTTTGTTGTCCTCATGTGGTTCTGACTTTTCCTCCGCTCTGATGCATCGGAACGAGTCAGCATTTTTTATCCACTTTTCTGCTCTTCCACAATAGTTGTGCATGTGCAGTCTTTTCAGAAGTACATTGCATTACATACTGATGAATGTTGGCGCTGGATGACCAGTATATAACAAGATCTGTTGTACAGGACTCCCGCATTGAACATAGTTCTTGCTGATTCTGGACAGAAGGTCAAACTCAAGTGTTTAGTTTTCAGACGAATGCACCATACCTTATCGTAGACTAAACCAAATTCTTCCCTCCTCTCTCTCTCTCTCTTCTTCCTGATTTTTAGTTTCTGGGAGGATGGTGAGCCCAACAACCACATCAACGAGGACTGCGGCTACATCGTGAAAACCAGAGTGTTGTCACGAGTGGCAATAAAGAGCTGGTACGACGCCCCCTGCTCGATGGACTTACCCTTCATCTGTGAGAAAGAAATGGATGCCAGCAGCGCCAGCAGCAGCGCCACCACCGCCGCCTCTCACTGAGCCATCTCCCCATCGTGCAAGGTTTTACCACCCGGTCGTACCAACCTGCAACTCATGCATTAGGTTTTAACAATCTAATGCATGAGTGGCTGATATTTTTGCTTAATGTACTTTTGATGCTTTGATACTTCTTTTTTTGTGCCTCTAATGCAACAAAAGCTGCACTAATACACTATCATCCCGGTGAAGGATGTTTGCAGAAGCCTAGCCCTTAAAGGTCCCATGTTTTGTTTTGTTTTGTTTTATTGTATTTTTTATTAAAGAGTTGGTCCATTAGAAGATCTGATTGTGGTTTTAAGTTAGTTGCAGGAGTCCTAAACAGCAGGTTTTAAGGCTCAGTTTTTGAATATAGGCTATGTGTATTTCTGTGGACTAGGCTTTGATACTTTTACAGTATTACTACAGAACCTAGTCCTAATTTACAACCAAAGAATCACATGCACATCTACCTCTAGACAATATGGGACTTGTAATAAAATAAAAAATGAACACATTCATTCAAATGCCTTTAAAGAACCCTTCACTTTATTGGGTCTTTCCTATTTTTCTACTGATAACAACTCCTTACCGGAGAGAAAGTGGCTGCACTTGGTTTACTACAAATCTTACTTATAATCCTCCTTGTAAAGTTGGAAGACGTTACAACATATATTTGTGCCTTAAAGCACGTAAATGATTTATTTCTGTGTTTGTGTTAAACATTTTATAGAGCAGGGATTCAAGATGATGATTAAAGTTACCTTTTATTGTATTTTTATGTTTTGCAGGTGATATGTGATTTTTTTAGGAATGAATAATGTTTGATTTACAAAAATGAAAGAAGTGCCTTGATGGTAAAATACTGTATGTATGAGAGTATGATATGATTGATCTAATGTGTAATAATGATGTCTGTAAAAAAAATCATTCAATGCAAATTATTTTGGTCCAAATTAATCAAATATGTGTGATTGTAGAAATGTGTTCACTTGTAAATAAATAATAAAAACTATGTTTGTATCAAATTGCTTTAACATCCTCGACCTGTTTGTAAAAGTATTTTATAACATTTTACGCTTCCCCCAAGTGGCCAAAAAAAAATCAACACTGCAGCTTTAAACATGATTACGCAACAGAAGAAAGAAAACCATATTAATCATCCACTTTCTCCGTCTCTGTGCGTTCAGCCAAACAAAGGACTTTTGCATTTTGTTTGTACAAAAAACTGTGTATATATAGAAGGAAGATGCTGCCAGCAATTGATAAAGTAAATTGTTAAATAACTTATAATTGTGAAATGAGTCCAAACTCTATTAACTGTAACTTGTTTTTTCTTTCTGCAGTGGAGGAACCATGTGTCCCAATCTTGTATATATACTTTCATTTAGAGACAATAAATAACCAAACATCCAAAAATATCTGACATGATCTGTTGTTGTTGTTGTTGTTGTTGTTTCCCAGCAGGTGGCACTAGTCACACAAACAACACAATGACCATGTCTTAATTACACATTACTTTACATTTACATTTATTACTGAATAACAGGCTTTGCTATAAAAATCAATCTCTGAGACCAAAGATAAAATATCCGGACGTTTTCTAGAATACAAAGAAAACAAACATTTCACATAACATTCAAATAGGATTAATTACAATATAAATCCTGAGTAATTAATTCAGGATCAATATTGCAAGTAAAGCGTAAAGTAAAAGTGAAGTAAAGCAAGTATGTTTAGTTTACTAAATGAATTGTTTCATGTTTGACAACAAATTTTGCAGAATAGACAGATTTCTGCAGCAACAGCCCTGTAACTATTCAATTCAATTTCTCTGGTGTAAATTTCTGCTTTTCTGTTTTGTCTTTATGAACCAGAGCAGCGATGTAAAGCTTTTGTTTGTTTGTTTTTTTCATTCAAAAGG